>OV884044.1:0-2500000 GCA_930367265.1 Catocala fraxini | reverse complement strand
TGTGACCGCCTGTTTTGGCACATTTCGCTCGGCGCAGTCTTAATGTGTATACTATGTTAAGGTATATCCCCGAGTTTTAGTTAGCGGTATGTTAAGTACAGTTAGTCTTTGTGATATAATATAAATATAGTTATCGTTCTAAAGTTCCTGAAACATATCACACTAAACAAAATATTGTACTTGTATATAAACTTCAGGGTTGCCACAGCCTAGTGTACCATTGGACTGCCACGCAATGGTTTTAAGTTCAATCGCAAGGCGTGCAACTCTGACTTTTCGAAGTTATGTGCGTATTATCTTATTTTATGTGGGGGCCAGTCAGTGCAGACCGGCGACACTTCGACCCAGTGGGATCTTTTGTGTCGACACTCTCCCAATAACGACTGCCATAGACGTTCATAGCAGCCGGGACCGACGACTTACCGTGCTCTCCGAGGCACGGAGCAGGCGATAATTGTCAATCAATACGCACATAATTTCGAAAAGTCATATAACTTCCGAAAGTCAGAGGTGCGCGACGTGGGTTCGAACCTGAGACCCTCTGCATTGCAGTCTGTTGGTCTCCCCAGTGAGCTATCGCTGCTCATTAAATATTTTATGTGCGTATTAAATAGTTAATT
The DNA here is from genome assembly GCA_930367265.1 of Catocala fraxini. Classification (NCBI taxonomy): domain Eukaryota; kingdom Metazoa; phylum Arthropoda; class Insecta; order Lepidoptera; family Erebidae; genus Catocala; species Catocala fraxini. The sequence continues at coordinate 2,499,380 of OV884044.1, read as the reverse complement.
ATCGCTAACTTGAACGGTGAAGGAAAACTTCGTGAGGAATCCCGCATGTCTGTTCGTCATAAATCATCTGCTAACTCGTTACTAGGCCAGCATGGTGGACTATGGCCTAAATCTTCTCACACTGAGAAGAGACCCATGCCCGAGTGAGTTTCTACACAGGTTTATATACAAGGCTGATATTAATTTTAGGGTCGTAAGTCTTTGAAGGGAAGGCAGTCTTATAAGGCATTATTCTATCTATCTATTAAGTAGGGCACCACTCGCTTGAATAGCCCAAGCGAGATCCTGGAACAAGCCTTACTCCTTTCTTATAGTTCAACTTCCATAGCGAAATTTATCAAAATCTGTTTCACAGTGAATTTCACATTTATAATATAAAAGTACCTTTAGGAAACACGTTTTCTTTCCAACTAAACAAGACATAAGGCAACCCTAACTAGTACTATGAATATACTGATAAACCAATTCATATTAAATTGCATTGTCAAAATCCTATGTTTGTGATGTAGTTTGGTTCCAACTTTCGTTTCAATATCATGTCACGACCGCATGGTACGTCTTTTTTTATTTTAGCACTTTAAACGCCACACAGCAGACACAAAAAAAAACTATTATTCGCGATCACCTGGTGACCAAGACGTCATTCATTGTGTTAATAAAGAGTACCTTGGAACTAGGTATAAAATCTACTACAGTCCTGGTGCTAATGTTTCTATGGAAACATTAGAACAACGGTCACAAAACCATCACGGTTTGAACAACTCATTATGCATCAATACTATACAATAGGTGCGAGATCTGGTGCAAGACTAACGGCTTTATGTGCCTTGTGCTCTGTGCTCTCTGCCAACTTCTAAAGTTCGGGCTGATGATGAGAATTACAAGAAAGACAATCCTAACTCTTTGTTGGCCGGACCTATGACGGTGCACTACCGCTGTGTCACCGAGGCAGACAGATATAGATCAACATAAACAAATTACTACCCAATATAATCTTACCTTCTTCTTCCAGAGGGACCATCAGTAACATGGGAGAAAATCCAGAAGCTTCCAGAAGGAGCGGTCATAGACTACTCGTCTTTAGAGACACCTACCACGGAAAATGTGCACCACATGCTGGACAAACTCGTAGTGGTGAAGTTGAACGGTGGTCTCGGAACCTCCATGGGGTGTAAAGGTCCCAAGTCTGTGATTCAAGTGAGGAATGAGCTCACGTTCTTGGATTTGACTGTGCAGCAGATTGAGGTAAGGGTATATGATGTTTATGAAATTGCATGAAGTATACCTCGGAGTCAGTGGCAAATGCGAATCCTGAGCACGAGGGTTCGATGCCCGGTCGTGCAGTGATTGAGATTTTCAGACAAGAAATTCTCAGTAGTATTACGGAGTCCAGAAATGTTTCGAGTAGACAGCATTAGGCTCACTTCTTATTACGTGGAACCTTGGGAATAAGGTGTTGGAATATGGATGTATATATACCGGGTGTCTATATAAAATCGTAGATGTACATATATATACAAAAATATGAGCTATGTGTAAAAATAAAAAATTCGAAGATTTTAAAATAGTACGACTTTTTTCAGACTTTCAACTACAGGTGCTTCGTTTATGGCTTGTTTTCATTTTTATTTCACTATTATTATTTGTGAAGGATTGATTCGTCAAACTACACACGATTTTTTTTAAACTGTCGTAGTTATAAAAACGCAGCATTATTTTGGTGTATTTTTTTTTCACCAAAGAAAATCTTGTAAGTTTGACCAGCAATACAAAATATATCTTTAAATTTTAATTTATCGTATTTGAAAGGTCCTTATCTAAGTCCCGTTACAATTTGATTCACATATTCTGGGACAGCCTGTATATGTCTTGAGTCAAGCTAATTATATATTTAATTTTATACCTAATATAATTTAATATTATTATAATATTAGAAATATTATTATTAAATAATATAATTTAATACCTAAATTTACTTTATACACATAAACATCCTAAAAATCGGTCAAGCCGTTTCGGAGGCTTGCGACCACAAACACTGTGTCATTTTATATATATATATTTTATATATATATATATATTTTTATATACATAGATTACAATTGGAATAATATAAAAATACAATTTGAGATCAGTCATGGAATTATTAATAATAAAAGAAATTATTTCTAACTAATCACAATTGTTAGTTAAAGTCGGTTGCGCTACATAAAAAATGTCTTGCCTATTTCAGCATCTAAACAAAACATACAAATGCAACGTGCCCCTAGTTCTGATGAACTCGTTCAACACTGACGAGGACACACAGAAGGTCATCCGCAAATACCAGGGTCTGAAGCTGGAGATCCATACCTTCAACCAGTCCTGCCACCCCAGGGTCAACAGGGAGTCACTGCTGCCAGTGCCGAGACACGCTGATGTCCAGGCTGATATTGACGCGTAAGTCTTTTATCATTAATTAGCTTTTGCTCGCGGATTCGCCTGGTTAAGAACAGTACTTTTTCTGGATGAACCCTATGTCTTTTTCTGTATCTCTGACAAAGTGTATACGAAATTTCATGATGATCGGTTGAGTAATTAAGGGGTGAAAGCATAACAAATAAACTCACATTTGCATTTATAATATTAGTTAGGATATGTGCAACGCATGTCTAATAGTAAGCGGTTACCGTACCCGGTAAATGCTTACCGCACTAGGAATCTCACTCATAGTCGACATTATAAAAAAGGTGACTGTCCGCTGCAAGTCTCGGTGTGGAATATTTAGCGGTAAGCGGTTACCGTAGCCGGTAAATGCTTACCATTTTAAGAGTATAACGCGGTATCGACCTTTTAAAGAAAGAGTTGTGTTGCAAGCGGCGATATGGCATGTTTAATGGTAAATGGTTACGGTAAACGTTTACAGCACTGTGTAGTGTTTGCGTGGTGTTGACCCTTTAAAAAAGGATTGTCTATAGTCTAGTCACAATGTATGTATGAAGCTACATACAGAATCGTAATTAATGATAAAAACCAAAACCGCTTTATCCTAAACTAGGTTATTAACCTGTATTATCTAAATATTTTTTTGAGATTTTCGTGATGTGTGTCTGTCTCTTAATGCTTTATTGGAAGGCCCCTTTATCGCGGCAATAAATAGTAATTGATGTCTTTAAATATTTACCCCGTTGACCTGTAGACCCGTTGTATCAGATTGCATCATGTATGACGTTTACTTCTGTTTCATGACAGTCGAAGTATTAAAATGTACTTCATCTTCTTTCAGATGGTACCCCCCTGGCCACGGTGACTTTTACGAGTCATTCTACAACTCTGGCCTCCTCCAGAAATTCATCAAGGAAGGCAGGACTTACTGCTTCATCAGTAACATCGACAACTTAGGAGCTACCGTCGACCTGAACATCCTCAATCTGCTCCTAAACCCAGACCACCAGAAACCGGTCTCTGAATTCGTGATGGAAGTCACTGATAAGACCAGAGCTGATGTTAAGGGTGGTACTCTTATCCAGTATGAGGATAAACTAAGACTGCTCGAAATAGCCCAAGTTCCAAACGAGCACGTCGATGACTTCAAATCAGTTAGCCAGTTCAAATTCTTTAACACCAACAATCTATGGGCGAAGCTGGATGCTGTCCAAAGAGTCGTGGAACGGGGTTCCTTGAATATGGAGATTATAGTCAACAATAAACATCTTTCTGATGGCCTGAATGTGATTCAACTCGAAACTGCTGTTGGCGCGGCCATGAAATGTTTCGAAGGTGGTATTGGAGTCAATGTGCCTCGAAGCAGATTCTTGCCAGTTAAGAAGACTTCTGATCTTCTGCTAGTGATGTCTAACCTCTACAGCCTTTCCCATGGGTCATTAGTGATGTCTCCGCAAAGGATGTTCCCCTCGACGCCTTTGGTGAAGCTTGGTGATAACCACTTTGCGAAGGTCAAGGAGTTCTTGAACAGGTTCGCGACGATACCGGATCTGATTGAGCTGGATCATCTTACTGTGTCTGGTGATGTCACTTTTGGAAGAGGTGTCGCTTTGAAGGTAAGTTGACTGGATAATATGTTAAAAAAATATATTCGATGGTGACGCAGAGGTTGTGAATGTGAGTGCTATGCGTGATGTCTTGGGCTTGACTCCCGTGTTCGACAAAGTGTTATTTTTTTCTGTCTGGAAATTCTTAGTGACAGGGCGAAGTCTAACATTGCTTGATGGACGGCAATTTACCAGTACGGAGTGTGGAAGTGCAATCACCGGCACAGGCTCTCCACCTGCTTTGTGGGACTAAAATACTAGTTGAAGAAATCTGAATATATTACATTTACTTTCGTTTACCCTTTTGGGATATAAGCATGATGCTTTGTATTTGTGGGTGACGAAGACCTTTGCTTTCGGAGATATAAAGGTTTTCGTCCCGAGGTATAAGTTTCTGCTTATGGTCAATTGGGCGGTCTGGGATTCGACTTCCATATCAAGCTAAGTGTTTTTAAAGTTTTCCAGTTAAGAAACTTGCAGTAGTAGCATGGCATAAGGCAATGTGCCAAAAGAAGGCAATTGGATCGCCTAATAGGTGAAATGTGGATATAATTTATTCCTGACCATCCCTTCAGGGCATGATGTGAATCTATGTTAATCGACAAACATTTTGTATGACATATATTGGTCCCTTGTATAGTCATAATTATTGCTTTATGAAAAACTCCCCTTCTTGACATAATTCTAGCACCAAAAACTTTAATATTCAATCATTTAATTTAATAATGTCCTCCAGACCGAATTTCGGCCACTGCGGCTAGTCTTAACGGAGATTGGCCATCTGCGCAGGAGATATTATAGTGCACAGACGTGTGCGCAAACACACGTGCACTCTCTGTTCACTAACTGTTATGATCCGATGGGATGGTAATCCGACACGACCGGAGAAAGATCGGGCGCAGGACCAACGGCTTTACGTGCTTTCCGAGGCACGGGGGTGTCTAACTCCGGGCTGCTATTGAGATTTCTTAGTAGAAAAACCTAATTACTTTTTGTTGGCCCGACCCGGGATTCGAACCCGAGACCTCACGCACAGCAGTCGCATTCACTACCGCTGCGCCACGGACACAATGAACACCCAGACTTAAAAAAACCATTTGTAAAACGCACAGATTTTGTCGCGTGTGGAATTTGAATAATAATAATAATATTCTACCACATACACACAACACCATCTAGCCCAAACTAAGCAGAGCTTGTACTATGGCTACTAGACAATGGATAAACATACATATATGTTTTTTGTAAATACATACATATTATACATAGAAACGCCCAGACCAAGACAAACATCCATGTTCATGCACACAAATGTTTGACTTGTGCGAGAATCGAACCCGCGACCTCAGGCGTGGCAGTCGGTTACACTAACCACTACGCCATCGAGGCCGACATATGAATCTGCAATGCTTACCGTATTAGCGAGGAGACCACTTCAAGACTACGACATAGTGCATTAATTTAAAAATTAACTCCAGCACTAAACGTCATTCTTGTATAGAAAGAACTGTACAAACATTCGAACAACGGCCTCAAAGAACAGCCAGACTTGGCATAACCATTTGTGGAATGATTTTTGTACCATGTGGGATTCCAGCTTGTAACACATTGCGTAGTGATGAGATGACCACTTAATTGCACTCTTCATGAATCTATTATTGACATCATATGAACCTTATTTTTTTTTACTTTAAGGGTACAGTCATCATAATTGCCAACCACGGCGACCGTATCGACATACCATCGGGCGCTGTTCTTGAAAACAAGATCGTTTCAGGAAACCTCCGCATATTAGACCATTAGGCGTATTGATATACATAGTGACACATTGTACTAAGAACTACACTCGCGATTTCTGATAGTTACTGACGAAAATCGAATAGGTGTAGTCGATTGGGTACCGAATAATCGAACAATCGAATACAATTGTGTACGGTGAGGTAGCTATAGTAATAGCATGAATAGAGAAAAGTAGTTATTTGATTTGTTATTGGATTGGTTTTAGTAATTCGCGGTTGTGATACTTTATATTTTTATGTTTTGAAATGTAAAAAGGCGTAAAGATTTCGATTTTGATTCGACAACCATCACTTCCTTATATGTATTACGAGTTAAGGTGTAACGATTCCACATGATTATTCAATTACAATCGAATTAGCTGCACAATCGATTATATTCAGTAACAATCGGAATCGCCTATCGTATATAGTCGGTACACCGACTTGGAATTATATCTAAGCGTACTCTTATTCTATAAGACTTCGTCGTTCGTACGTTTGTCATCACCAGTATCCTAAATGTATCCAACAGTCCATTAAAATCTAGTTACTACCAACAATTAAACAATATAATTTTAGGTTATTCAAAAAAGGCGGCAGAATTTGACACTTCATGAAAGAATTATTATTTTTCTTCATTCAAAAGTAGAAACTGTTTTCTTATTTTGTATCGACTTTATGAACTGCCAGTATTTTGAACTGAACTTACTAAGGTTAAAAGTTATTCAAAATGTTGGCAGTAGTTTTAAACATTATTGATGTGTTGAATTTTTCGTATAATTTTTGAGTAACTTAATTATATTATTTAATTCTATGATAAACAAGGATTCGTAGTAAAGTTTAACTTTAAGTAAATTAGAAAGTACATGTTGATACTTGTGGTTAAAATAAACAACTTGTAATTTTTTGTTATCATGCGTAGTCTGCGTCATATATCTACACGAAGAGTAATTATAGTCCCTATAGATTTAGTAATAAGAGTTATATTTGCGCAGGACGTAAATTATGGTTCTTAATTCCATTCACAATTTTTTGTATCCCTAGAACTTAAATAGCACAATTATTAAATAGGCGAATATACTAAAAAATAAGAAAAATAAATTGTTACGCAAAATCGTAATTATATTTACGTAAATGAAATTATAAATATGTAAATTTCCTTATTTATTTTGATTGAAATATACCAAAAATTTTATAAAAATTGTTTACTAATTATTTTTCGTTTTATAATTAGATTTTTATATTTATATTTGGAGAAATTTTATTTTTACACTTAATATATAATTGCTATTATTTCATATTTTAAAAGTCATTGTCAGTTATATGAATAATTTATTGTTTAGGTACTTTATGAAACGAAAAATCCTACTAGTACTATACCTATCAAAATGATATTATGCTTATTATATTATATCTATAATCTCTTAAATATTTTAAACTTTTTAAAAGATGAATATATTTTTGTATTTGTCATATATCTGACAATGGCCGGTACTTTAATAGCTTTGAAATAAAACTAATTTTACCCATTTATATCGCTAAATTGAGATAAAATTATTTCTATCTCATATTTAAATAATAAGGTGTTCATAGGAAGTTATGCTTGTCATTAATTAAATTTTTTGCAATGTAATGTTATATAAAGGAGACTCTTTAGAAAGAGACCCAAAAATTCATTACGCAATCTCTAAAAAGAGAAAAGTACTATGCATAGTGCCTCTCTCTTTGCCCAAAAAGTTGAAGATTTAAGTTGATGGTCATCTGTCAAATTTGACATTTGTGTCTACAGATTATAGAACCTTGTTTGTGGTTGAACGTTATCAGTAAAGAGGCTGGCTTTTGCAGTGAATCAGTGTTTTTATTTTGATTTAATATACAGGTACGTAGTTAGTTACATTAGTGTAAGCGATAGTGCCATCCGGTAGTGAAACTGTTGTAATAAATGTTTTATTAAACGTAACGCATTTTTATTTATTACTAGCTTTTGCGCGCGGATCCGCCCGCGTGGTACCTACACCAATAAAAAGTAACCTATGTCTTATCCCAGGTTTTAAACTATCTTTGTACCAAATTTCATCCAAATCGATTGAGTGCTTTAGCCGTGAAGAGGTAGCAGACAGACAGACGAGAGTTACTTTTGAATTTATAATATTAGAAAGGATTTTGAATATTAAGCTAAAGGATTGGAGTGGCGCCCACGCAACGGAAGATGCAGCAGGGGTAGGTAGGCTCCCAAGGTGGTCCGACGACCTGGTAAGGGTCGCGGGAAGCGGTTGGATGCGTGTGGCAAAACTTTCTCAGATCAGATCAGAGGTAATATGGAGAAATGCCAGGTTATATTAGTCTAATTAGCAGGGCTATTGCATTGCAGTGTATTTTTGATAGCCATAATAGTCATCAGACGGCCGCGATGGTAGCGACGACAATTTTTGCTGAAATTGAGCGACGGCAAACGTTAGACTTCGTGATTGGTACACATACTTAATATAATATTAGGTAGATTTAATACGTTTAAATAGAAAAACGCGATTAGGTAAGTCCCTTTGTCTAATATTATATTGTAAGACGAGGTCATCATCATAATAAGCACTTCTGACTACTGTTGTAGCAAGTGATTGCCGTTGGTTTCATGCAAGCGGCGTCTCCTTACAAAACATATGAAAAACGGTATGAGCTATTTAACGCTGACCACTGGTGATGCAATGCAGTCGGAAGCCCTTGTATGTCTAGCCGGTAGTTCAACAGATAACAAAAATATGTAACGTATAATTAAAACAAAAATTTGTAATAACAGTAATCTTTAATACAAAAGTAGAAAATATCTTCTAAAGTTAAATAAACTTACAAATAATTCACATATACACTTATTTACTTACATTTCTAGTTGTTCCACATCCCGTTTCTGAACGACACATCAACATACCTAATAATTTGTTAATAGACGGTGAAACGCATGTCAAATGTTTTGATTGACTGACATCCAGTTTTTAAAAGGCAACGATGCGTCAAAATTACTATAATGTCAAGAGGTTTAGGGTGCGTTCCACTAAGCGCTCACGACACACGCTCACGACCACTGTTTTACCCGTTCCACTTGTTTCCGAGAAGTGGAACGGATAATGAAGTGTTTTGAGCGTTGATGTAAATAATACAAATGGCGAATTATAAAAATAAGCGGAACCTTAAAGAGGTTACAATTTGTCTGACCAATAATCTCTTATAGTTATTGGTTAACTGGATTTATAATTATATTAACAAAATATGATATCCTACTAATATTATGAATGTGAAAGTTTGTGAGGATGGATGGGTGTTTGTTACTCTTTCACGCAGAAACTACTGAACGGATTTTGATGAATTTACAGTAGGTACCTATTATTGTTAATTCATCGGAATAACATATAGGCTACTAAAAATCTATTTTAATATAAATCTACATTAACGCGAGTGAAGCCGCGGGCAAAATCTAGTATTTCATAATTTTGTGCAGTATTTAATTAATTTACATTCAAATATATTCAAAATGTATTTTACAGCGACAGTAGGATATTTGCTAGTGCGTCGAAATAATGCACCAGAAAGTACTAGTTCATCCAGATCTGATAATTGATAGGTACCATTCTACAAAATCATGATCGTAAAAACTTAAACTTAGACCACATTTGGACGATTTACATAATGTAATCAATCGTTATTCTGATAAAGAATTCAAAAGACTGACAACTGAAACACTGTACATTATATAATTTTTACTTATTTTAAGTATTTATCGTTTCATCAAAATCGCATCAAATAAAGTTATATTTTCGTAGTCGCCATCTTGGTTACTTTATATTTTAAATATGGCACCAAATTTCTCAACGCTCACGACGACTCGTACCGGTCGTTAGTTTTGCGTGAGCGTGAGTAATGACGTCATTAGTGACGTTTTCGCCGCGACCACAACGATCGTAGTTGTTATGTGGAACGCACCCATAATAGGCTCTTACTAATTCAGTTAGCCAATCCCAGAAGTTGAAATGCGTTAACCGTTTATTATCTAACACATTTTTTGCGTTGACTAATCAGAAACTGGAGTTCAGTAATACGGCGCCACCTGTAATCCGACATGCCTGTACATAAAATTTATGTCGGCTTTTCACTAATATAATGCATGATTAAAAAGGTTGTAACTTGTATGCGCCACTACTATTGTACTCGACGTGTTGTAGTTCAAATAGAATTTTATCACTTTAATTAGTAATTTGTCGGACTACAGGGTATCCTTTTTCAAAAAAATGCCGGCCTGTCTGTGACAGTAACAGTAGTTATCCGACAAATTCGATAGTCCAACACCGCCCTGCAAAACGTTTGTCGGATTCACTGTAATTGAATTAGTAAAAGCTAATCAAATCTCTTGACATAACTTATATTTGACACTTTATTTTCCAAACATAACAGAACACTATTTTCTTTTTTAAAAAAGCAAGTCCCGCTCTAGGAATAATTCTTGTGTCGCGGAGCTCTTTAGAAACATTCAAAAAACGGACAAAAAGAACACCCAGACTCGGAACAACCATTTGTGGATCACAGAATTTTTTGTCTCGAGTGGGGATCAAACCCACAAGACTCAGCGCGGCAGCAGTGGCGATGCGACCACTTAAACCATTACACCATCTGTGCAGAGTAATTAGTCCTAGAAGCTGAGTGTTATCGACGAATACTTAGATCATAGGTACATCATAACTCGGTGGTAGGTTCAGGAATAGCGGCGGGCGCTCGACTCGCGATGAGACTTGTAATGGCCGCTAGGAGCGCTAGTAGCGAGCTAGTAGCACAAGCGGTCCATATCGACTGCCTGTGTAGTAGACAAGCGCCCTCGTTGGAATACGCGCAGGTTACATCTAAAAAATGGTAATACCTATCTACAGACCTACAGTTTATTGATCTATTAGACGCAGTAACGCAGCAGCGTTGCATTGCCGAAATTGCGAAGGATCCTGAGATATCGGATTTAGATGTTTAGTTAAGCAGAAGGTGTGGTGTTGCCAGTGAGCAGAAATTAAATTATAGTGTTAGTATTTGTTTTATTTTTATAGTTTTATTATTGTTCTGTTTATTTTTTATTCTTTTTTCATTTCTTCGTGTTTTGCGTGTGCCCTTGTTTGCCAAAATAAAATATTTTTCTTTCTAGATGATGACTGGGTCGGCCAACGCTATAGGGCAAACGCTATTATATATAACGCGATCTCCTATTACGAAATTCTCAATAGCAGTACGGCTTACGTATGGCAATGTAGCTGGTTGAGGTAAATGTGCCAAACAGCAATACATTTGCATCGCCCGCCCTCTACGGAGATCTTAAAAACATACTTGTTGAAATGTGAGTGTAATATTAAGTCGCAAGTGACCGATGATATCGAGGAAAACCGTATAAATTTTTGGGACATTCTGTATATAGGCTATTGCGTGATTTCCGATTAAACCTGATCTAGGATTTGCATCCTATAAGAGACAGTTGCTATACCACTTTGCGTTGTATAGCTTTGTACAGCTTCAAGGCTCCTGAAGGAGGCGCTGCGTTAAGACTAGTGTTGACTTTGCTACTTGCGCGTGCAGCAATTCGATACCTTTATTGCATTGTCAGTAACGCGTAAGTCATACCTCTATTATAAGCTTGCCTTAGCTACTAAAACTGCTTACGATCAGCTTTGTGGAACGCTTAATTCATAACTACCCTGTTAATGGATTTAATCAAGAAATACTTACAACTGATTAACATATATAGCAGATGTCCGAGAATGAATGAGAACAGCGCCACTACAGCGAACGATGCCCCGACCGCTATAGCTTTGTCCGCCGGTCGAACTGCACGGATGATGACCATGCCTTGCATCAGGAAACAGGCCGCTGGGAAGACATAATGTTAGGTCAGACGACAAAAGTGATGGTATACCATATATTCATATCGGTATTCCATCATCGACTTCAGGATTATTACAGAGGAGCCTTTGCCCACGACTTACTTCGAAGGAACAGTTCGTCCACAATATTATTCTGTGGATAAGTATGGCTATAATTAATATAATTAGATAAAATGCAGTTAAGATTCTTAGCTAAGCTCCAAGTTACTAAACTGCAAAAACTGCATCATCCGTTTGGTGTTTTTTGCTGGCATTATAACAAATAGACAGAAAGACAAGAAAACATCCGAATCGTCTTTTTAAAATCCGAATCGTCTTTTACTACGATCTACATATCGTAGAAGTAATAAATAAAGTGGTTTTAATATCAAGTTAAATAACTAAACCCGTTTACTTAACCTCTATAAAAACATTGCATAAGATCCAGAGTTCCCAAAAACAGACGTTTTTATCAAATTCACATACAACAAAAGTTCACCAGCTTTATTGTGTACTCACCAGAGACAGCCAGCATTATGGTGTAAAACACTTGGTAGGCGGAGAAAGCCAACCGACACGACAGCAGCGTACACGCACCGCGGACCGCGCGCATCGTGCCACTACTGCACGAGCAGTTTAGGAACAGCCTGCCAATATTCATACAAGAATGTAATAATGAATCTAGAAGATTCACACTTCTCTTTTATTGTCATACGTGTTTTAGTGCTTCAAGAGTCGCTATACAGATAATATCGTGGTTAGTAGCAGTATATTTTTAACTCTGTAAAGCTTTAACTACTGTTCAAATTGTAAAATATTATTAGATTACTGTTTGTTATCCTTAGTAAAATATACAGAGACTATAAAAAAAGCGTTGTGTCTGGATCGCAGAGTCCAAGCGTTGTCCAAAAGAATAAGATATCAAAGGCGTTTTTTTTTTAAATTCAACTAATTGTCGTCTTCGTTTCCGGCGCCTGATTATCGGCTCTTCGTTGCTAGTGCGCGAAGAGTTATAGCTTTGATCCATACTAAATAAACATTTGAGTGATCCATAAATGGTTGTTCGGAGCTAAGTGTCCTGAATGTCCGCTGTTTTAATGTTTACCACAATACAGGCATTATTTTTAGTGCGGCAGTTGGAATTTTAAAGGAAAAACTAACTGTTTGTTTTCGTATATACTCCTTATGTTTTACCTTTGTCCCAGAAAACAGTTTCAGGATAAAGCAATCTCAATATAGGGATTTCATAGTTAAAATGATAGTGATATCCAACTTGTTCTATATTCTTTAATTTAAAGAAACTTGATTGTTAACATTGTCGATGCCACTGGTATACTTACGAAAATCCATTAAGATCTTCAGAATTTATACAGCCGGCATTACAGGGCGAGAAGTATGTGGTACCAGTATCCAGAGCGCAAACAGGACTGAAGCCGTATTTCTCCGAATGGCACCTAAAATTGCGTTACAACTTAATAAATAAAGGACTATCAGAGCAGGTTGAACGAGTACATATTCTTGTCCAGGCGAATTATTATCCAAAATTAATGCATAAGACAGTGTAAGAGTACCTTAAACCGACAAACATACATATTGTACTTATTATTTAAATAAATATTACCTAATATTGTCTTCTATTTACGCAAATATTATTCATTGAAATTAAACTACTATATACGGATTTTATATATATACGGAGTCTCCCCGTGACCATGGCTGCTGAAAAGCAACCGAAACGTCGGGGAAAGTGTAAAAGTAAATTAAATCTAAATAGTTTTAATAATAATTTAAATAGCTTAAAAATTAGTAAAGTTTTATAGTTGTAGTAGTGTAACAGTTTTCAAAATTTTGTAATAAAGTGTCAAATGAACAACGCGATAAAATCCGTATATAGTACTTTAATTTCAATAAATATTACCTATTATTATATTATTAATAACATACGCTTGCAAAGTTTCCTACCCACAATGTGAACTACAACTAGGCTGTTGAAAACCATCACTTTGAACCCCCGCTATTTTTCCCACGTCACAGTTGATGATCGCCATGGCAGCAAAAAAGATGGCGACAAAGATGGCGACGACTCCCGCCACGCGGGACGCCGTGTTCGCCTTGACACCATCACTGCGGCGTGCTGAGAAACGGACGCGGAAGATCTGCAGTAAAATAATGAGCATAATATTATATAAGTTAGTTTTTCCTTTAAAGCAACTGACATATAAATGAAAAACATCTTTGCCTACTCTTTCTGGGCAAAGCAAGTTGTTTTAGTAATAAGTGTAAAACAAACAATTACCACTTGTTTTAACAGTGAAAGGAAAGTAGATATGTTTATAATCTTCTTTACCGATTTTATAACTTATTTTAACTTTAATAAGCTTTGAAATCGATTTGTATCGAATTTAGTATTTACTATCGACCCACCCCGGTTTGGCACGGGTAGTACAAATGCTTAACAAATTATGCACCTAAACCATCTTCATGAATCACTGTCTATTGGTCAAAACCGCATAAAAATCCGTTCGGTAGTTTTTGAGTTTAACGAGAACAGATAGACGGAAGCAGTGATGGATCTTGTTTATAATATGTAGTGATTGGAAAGGATACACACCATTACGAAGAAGATGATGACAAGAGATCGGAAGACATCTGTTAGAGTCCGAGACGTTCGAGGGTCTTGTCGTATTGTCTCCACGTGGAATCTAGCCTGCCAGTAAATGGAGAAGTTGTTAATAGATATAGTAACGATAGACTAATGGGGACGGCTGAAGCACAGACTAGCAAGAGGAGTCCATACAGTCTGCTTAAGATACCAGATAAGCGGGTAGGTGGGTAGGTAATTTCGACTGTCTTGCTTTACAACTTTTGCCAGGCGCACTAATGCATTAGCGTGACCATAAGCGGAATGCAGCTTAAGTAGTTTATAATAAAGTAGCTAATTCATCAGTTCTACTATTAATTTTCACTTAAAAACGCAGGGGTGCTACCTAAGAAATATCTGATCTCAATTGGTGGATTAACGTCTATATGATTTGCACCAACACTAATTAGTCTCAAAATTAACGATTATAATTAATATTTATAAATGCTTGCAAGTTCTTTATAATATTATCAAATAATGTTGTTAATCTAACGAGCTGATAATAAGAGAGGATGCAAGGGAATTTGTCCGCTAAAATTTGGCTCATCCAAATTGGGAAAATAGCCCAAACAAATGGTTACAAGCAAACAATCTTAGTTCAAGAAATGCTCCAGTTGTCAAATGCATCTGAGCTAGGGCCTTAACATCGTCTTGAGCATTAATATGCCTATTTATTGAGAAGGAGAGTTTTTTTTAATATATTGTCATACATACTTGTACATAAGCTCTCTCGTAGTGTACGAAGCAGAAGACAGCTGCGCTGAGGAACGACAGGCCCAGGGTCTGCAGCACCAGCGCCTTGTTACGGATTATCCGATTCACTGACACGACGAAACCTGAACAAAGACAAACATTGCGCTGAAACAGAGAATCCATTAACATAAAGATAATAATAAAATTAAAATATTATGACCTTCAAACCAATCAAAGAAATTTTATTTGATCTATTTCTTGTGGTCGTAATTTAAAGCCTTATATACATATATGCATTACGCAGAAACATTATAACATACGCTATTTGATCTGATATTAGAGCTAGACTGATCTGCTAAGAAATAATAAGACCAAATTAACGATCTCCGGCTAGATCAAAGAAATTATGGAGACATGTGAGGTTTGAGTATCATATTCCGCCAAGCGTGCATTAAAAATGTAGTAACGGTAACTGCAGCAAGAGGGATATTTCAAGTTCGTATCGTAAGCTATACTTCTGGAAACACAGTAGCTGGTTAGATTTTTATTAAGACCACAGCACTCACCAGTATCAACGCAAATGTCTTCTGGTTCCATACAGTCCTTCATTCTTCTGGGGAACAGCGTGAAGAGAACAGCAAACATGAGGGTCAGCATGCACAAGGAGAGATGTGCTTCCCACCAGTCCGCACGGGCGGAGCCCGGGCGCAACCAGTTGTGACCACTCAGACCGAGGGATAGCCGTATAGAGATCAGGATACCTAAGAAGATTAATAAAGATCAGTGGTTAAGGATGGTGTAACAAGTATTAGTCTCTAGGAGGCAGATATGGTATTTTTTTATGCAACTAAGGTGCTAAGGTAGCCTATAGACGCCTGCAACACCAGAAGCATCACTTGCGCGTTGCCGACCTTTTAGGAAAGGAAGAAAAGAAAAAGGAAGTGGGAAGGAGGATCAGGTATGGGGAATGATGGTGATTGGGCCTCCGGCACTCTCACTCACCGAACGAAACACAACAGTATGAATACTGCTATTTCACGTCAATATTCGTGATGCAGAAGCAAAAACTACGGTCCTAATAGTAAACCTGGAGCGGTCTGGTAAAGAAGCATTATCCTAGTGGAATTTGTACATTCATGCATAGTTTCTGCCTAGTCTGCTTGCACTTGAAGAGGAGCGTTACACCCACTTCTACCCTACTTTGGCTTTAGGTCACACAATAGAGAGCCAAAAACAGTTTTAGAGCCCGTTTTGCTACTGAGAAGAGATTGACAGTAAAACCCAAGGATTATTGGACAAATAAATATTTAATTATTTTACTGTAAAATGTTTGATTTCACGCCTGGCGTAATGGTTTAATTAGACGCAGCGAAGCCCTTGATGGAGTGATGTTAAAATGTGTGATCCTCAAATTGTTGTTCCGAGTGTAGGTGCTTTCGTACCTGTTGTCTGAATGTTTGTAATTCTCGGCGACACAGAAATTATTCTTAGTGTGAAAGTTGTCTTTACAAAAACAAAAAGACAAACAAATGGGTCTTTAAACCAATTCGTATCAACAGTCTATTGCTCAAAGCTCACCATAGAAGTACGGCCCGTTCTGCGGATCGTGGTCATCCAGATACGTGAGTCCGTGAGACCAGATGCTGACCTTCGTCAGGGCACAGAGCAGTACCGTGAGCACCAGGGCAGCGGTTCTACCACCGACGTTGCGATCATACGCCGAGATCAGACTTGATGCGACAGTACCATCTCCGCATAGCTCTGGAAAACGACCTAGTATTAGATACACTGGCATAAAGGTCTGCAAGGGCACGCTCCCATACTCCTGAACGAGTTGGCAGAGGCGTATTCTTACACCCCATTCACATTGCTAGCTGTTTTAACCTCCTATAATATAGAATCTTATAATTTTCGTCTAATGGGAGGTAATTTCTAGATTTCTAGATTTCGGCTGCAGATTGACTATATAAAGAAGCCCAGAAAATTCTTAGTGGCAGCTATAGATTAAACATTCATATCATTTATCGGCCTCGATGGCGTAGTGTTCAGTGTAACCGACTGCCACGACTGAGGTCGTGGGTTCGATTCCCGCACAAGTCAAACATTTGTGTGCATGAACATGAATGTTTGTCTTGGTCTTGGTGTTTCTATGTATAATATGTATTACATGTATTGACAACAAAAAAGAAAGTATGTATATGTCTGTTTTAGTTTCCATTGTCTGGAACCCATAGTACAAGCTTTGCTTAGTTTGAGCTAGATGGTGTTGTGTGTATGTGATAGAATATTATTATTATATTATTTACAACGTGACAATAAGTTAAAGTTAACACATTTTAAAATATTGAGGTAAGTTTTGTCTAATAAAATCATACTAGCTCGCCTTTTCAAAGAACATATAGGATAATAATAGAAATATTTCATTGCAGTTTCAATTTATTTAAATTAGATTCAGAAATGATTTTATATTTAATTACACTTAAGAACTGAATCTAAAACATTGTAAGAAGTGTTAGCATGTGTGCTCGCACCAACACTAAAACAATAATTAATATTTAATTAACTAGACCTTAGTATCTTCAATCTTAGTCATTGGAATAAGATTGTTTAATTAACAAGACTTTATAGTCTTACCCACGTTAACAGGATCGGAGTATGAGAAAGGGAAGGCGAGGACGATGAGGCCACATATGGAGGTGACTGCGAGCCACCCTGACAGCGCCAGCTGACGTCGGCCGCGGCCCCACCAGGCCACTGCCGTCCCAAGCACCACTTCTATGCCCGCAGAGCCGAACATCACCCATTCTGGCAGAAAAAAATATTTTGCCTCTATCATGCATGTTTACATTTTCATGCTTGACATTTCGACCAGGTTACACCGCCCATGGTCACAAGTTGACTCACAAGCTGGTCCAAACGACAAGCATATATGTATATACAGATTAGGTATATGTATGTCCGGTAATTAATGGATAATCTTGAAATGTCTTATGGTAGAAATGAAGGCCGTACAGAAAAACAAAGAAAATGCTATAGCTAGTCATACTTTTGACTGTCTATTAGCATAATTAGTGTTTAATAATAAAACAACAAAAAAACCGATGGAATTCATTCATTTATGGTCGTAGTGTACAAGAAAGTTAAATATGGTAATTTAAAAAGATATCTCAGGTAGTAGTTAGGATAGATTTTTCAATTTTTTTGCTGAACGGCCTTCTGTTCTTCTATAAGACATTTCAAGGTTATCCATTAATTATCGGACATCCTGTATAATTATCATGCAACGCGAAAGTTTAAAAGTTATTATTTTGCCTCAGCCATGTATCCTGCATAGTTGAAGCGATGGTGGTCCAATTGGAAGGGCCCTGAAATTGTGATCCAAAGGGCGTGTTTTCGATCCTCGTCACGCAATCAAAGCGATAAGTGTGGATGATGTATAAGTTCCATTTGCCATGGTACTGACATATTTTTTCGGATAGTTACAATCGTTACATCTTTTATGGACTATATGGGTGGCATAGTATTTTAAGTGGTCGACTTTTAACTGCTGCTAATGCGCCGAGTGGGGTCCGATCTCCACACGGGAAAATAATTGTGTGATCTACAAATTGTTGTTCTGAGAGTTACGAGCCCGTTCGCCTCTCAAGTTTCGCCCCCTAGTAGGTATTTATTAGGTTTATTCTTAAATCCACCCAAAAATAGATGCCCCGCCACGCGGGGCGCCGTCTTTCTATGAAAGGGGCGAAAGTCAAGGGGCGTACGGGCTCGTAGCCGTTCTGAGCCTGGGTGTTCTTTGTGTCCCTTGTTTGAATGTTTATAAATCTCGGTGATACAGGAATTATTCTTATTGCAGATATGGAATTATGGCTAGACTGTTGAGAGTACCCTTAACAATAAATTTCAGCCAGAACTTCTAAACTTCCATTGAGTCATATCATGAAGGATATTCTGTCATAGAATTTAGTACTTGGTTTCCAGAACATACTATATGAAGGGTACTACATGTGTAAGTTACCTTCCACGAGCTTTGGCAGGTATCCCTCGCCAGCATCTCTCTTTAGCAGCAGAAACACGTTGGTCTCCAAAAGTATGACGATGAGCAGCGCCCCTTGCAGGAACAGGTCGAACCGCTTCAGTGTCAGCACGTACGTGCTTAGGAAGAACCATACCTTGTGGAATACTGGGGACAAGGATGGATTTATTCTTAAGAAGCTTATGTCAGTGTGTAGACTTTAAGCTACCTTAGTAGTAAAATTCTGCAGTTTTAGTTTAACGGTTAAGCGGAAATAACGAAACTAGCAGACAAGGTTACTTTAGTTATTTTTATTTGCATTTATCTATCTATACTAATTTGATAAGCTATGCTAATCAGAGATTATCGAGAACTACCAGTCGGTTTTGATAATCTTTTAATTGATAATCCCAGATCATGAGGTTGGTCATAACATTTCTCAAGAATTGGGCTTTCATATTATAGGCTAGGCTATATAACATTACGCTACTAACCACAAGAGCGGATCAATAATCTTAAACGTGGAGAAATCGCAGGGGACAATTAGTAATATTATAAACTATAAAAAGGCTATGCCCCGGTTTTTAAAAGGCTAATCAACGCAAACCAAAATTTAACTCAAGTCAAATGATTTGTTTTGTATAGCAATTCAGTCAGAGAATCCCAGCACTAACATGCATTTGATCATATGTAAACAAACTATTTTGTTAATCTACATTTCAGAATATTTTTGAAAAACTAAACGTAATATTGTCTTTTGTTTACGCTAATGTTAAAAATGTTATAATGAAATTAAATAACGTTATATGGTTTTTATCGTGTTGTTTATGTAATATAAGTGTTTTAAAAAAAATAAACAACGCGATAAAAGCCGTATAAAGTTGTTTAACTCCAAAGCTAAATGTATTTATACTAAACACAAAAATGGTTTTATATTTTTTGCCTTTCTATATGTACTCGGCATCATGCAAAATACAGTAAATGGATAGCTAGATATCGGGAGCTATTTGGTACTCAATTTGAATATTAATAGATTTATACATATATGTAAATATATAAAACGAATGTAAATGGAAAGAAGAGATATATCTAGGCGAGTATTTTCTAACCAGATCTGGAGATAGGCCAGGATGAAAGTATCCTAAACTAACAAGCGTTCATAAAGAATGTCAAGGGATAAAACAAGCAAGATATGCGAGGCTCGTAGCAATTGAAAATCCAGGAAACAGGCGTGGTGCGTTTTTGTGTGCACGTGTGATATACCTATATAGGTACATGGATACAATTATCTGTTTACACTATCCCCAGGGGCAAAGAACATACCTAGGATGTAATTAACAGATACAGTAATTATATCACTGTAATCACCTTTGTAGTAAATTCGATAAGATTGGTATTCTATTCGATGATACTATTTCATTTAATTGGGTTCCTTGCTTGAATCTCTACCGTCTTTTTCCAGAATATTGTTTGGGTGGATAAGTTTTCTATTGTTTTACTCATGTTGAACTTAGAAGTTGAAGTGATTTACACCTCACACGGGACAAATATTAGTGTGACAATTATAGTTGTTGCGCGTGGGTATTTCTTGTTGTTTGTACAATATTGGCGACTTCCGTCACACTCGAATTGGCCGAAATAAACAATTTGGATAAGAGTAGCTCAAAAAAATCTGTTTTTTAAATATAAGTTTACGAATGAAAGTACACTTCGGATTCGACGATGTGTCAAAATCAAACACGTTCTAAGCGATTTCAGTGGCTCTTCCTAGTTCAGTCATAGCAGTTAACATGTGTTTAACTGTCTGTTAAATAATTTATGTGTTGGTCTACTTTTTAGAAAACCAGTGTCATTCTTCCCCATAAAATAAATATTACTTAAAAAGTAGAAATAAAGAGAGTGAGGGTCGTAAAGTCATCATGTATGTTATAAATTTAAAAATAAAGATATTTGATTCTCCTCATCGCTATTTAGTTATTTATTTAGATTTTGGTAAAGAAGGCTTTTTGAGAAGATAACTTTTCATTTAAGACATTTGGATGAAGTTTGTCAATAACTTATTCTACTAGGATCATTTCTAGTAGTACTCTACTAAACGAGTTAAAGTAAATTCTTATTTATATAACCAACTCTAAAAATACAGCAAAGCGCTGCAATTGAAATAAAATGCTTCAATGAAAATATGATATACAGAATCCTATTACGTGAATTATATTTTAAAAAGTAGGTATATATTGTAGGACTTCTATATCTGGTATCTAGGATTTACATATTCTAATTATTGATTACGTGTAGGTATATAATTATTTAATAATATGTCTGATAAAGAAGCCGCTGGTATCAGTTTCGTTGATAGCGCTGTTGTTACGGTTCACGAACACACATAAATACAACACCTACATATATTACCCGAGGGTAGGTAGATATTTTTACACACACCTACATTTCGCCAGCTATGTAGTTAGGTTCCACATTTCAAATAGATCGCGAGCGTATTGTCGTTCATCGGCACACATGCAAATCCATGAATTGAGAATTTCTTGCCAGAAATATCATTAACACTTCGAGCGAGAATTGAGACTTTAGTATATAAGCGAAACGGCAGCTCAGAACCAGATGATCCGAAGATGACCGCGCAGAGCAAAGCTTAAAGCAAGCTTATCGGGTCGTCGTTTGATAAGGTATCTTGGATCTATTAGCATCAGGTCAAGAAACGAAGCATTGGTAAGGTTGAAGTGAAGCGTGAGAAACGTGGGCAATATTTTAATCGTATTTTTACTTTAACGGTTTCTTTCTTTTTTCTTTTTCGTTTGGTTAGTGTTAGTTTTTTTATTCGGCATTGGTAACTTTACTATATCAATAGAACATCTTCTTCTCTCTTAGTCTTTATTATTTCCAAGTCACTTGGAGTCGGCTTTTCTAGTCTAACCAAATTTGACTGGATATCAGTTTTTACACGGAGCGGCTGCCACCTGACCTCCGCAACTAGAAGGCTAACGATACCCTAAGGCTAGACCAGTGTCAGGATATTAGAGGGCACTGACTCCCCAATAACGACTTATAGATGTTCATGGCAGCCGGGACCAACGGCTAAAAGTGCTCTTCGAGGCACGAAGCAGGCGATAATTGTCAATCAATACGCACATAATTCCGAAAAGTCATATAACTGCCGAAAGTCAGGGGTGCGCGACGTGGGTTCGAACCCGAGACCCTCTGCATTGCAGTCTGTTGGTCTCCCCACTGAGCTACCGCTGCTTAGATCAATAGAACATCAACTCAAATATTTGTCGAAAGTAGTGGATTGCTACTGCACCACGATAATACATCAGCACAAGTAATAATCATAACAATAAGTTTCTAATGAAACAGCAATGTAGGTGGAAGTGCAATGATTAGAGAGAGGTCATGTGTTTACATTCCCCTCTTTACCATGTTCATGGGAACCTACTCTTTAAACAAGTAATGCTTGTTTTTAGCTTAGCTTGAGGGCTTAACAAAAATAGTAGTCAAACATTAACCACAAAAAATACATACACGTAATTAATGGAAATCACCGGCAGATGCACTAACTTCATTTCAAAAGACAGTCGAGGAAGTGCCCGCAGATACGTAATGGTATTTTTTCGAAACTAATTAACATGTACGCAGATTTGCTGAGATGTCGGTTCCTAGAAATAATATATTTTATAGTGATTTATTTTTACATTTACATATCTTGCTGAGTGGCCTATGTATATTATTTAAACGCTGCTTCTGGGATTTGGCAGATCTATAATGTCATATTACCTCTAACGAAAAGAACATAAACGCTGGTTCTATACTATCTCTAAACTTATTTTTGGACTTTCCTACATAGACCGTGCCGATATGCCTCAGTTCATAGTAGCATTACATACATATATACATTCACGCCTGTTTCCCAGAGGGGTAGGCAGAGACTACGGATTTCCATTTGCTACGATCCTGACACACTTCTCTGGCTTCATTCACTTTCATCACATTCCTCATACACATACATAGTAGCATGAATATGCAAATAATATAATTAAGTCAGAAATTAAAACGATCCTTAGTATCGTTATATTGATTAAGACACTGAAAGTCTCACTATTCAGACCAGACTCACTTCCAAGAGAGCTGTTTTAATATTTGACTTTTCTACAGTAACCATGGCAATAACAGTTGATTATTATGGTTACTGGCGAGGCGACAAACGAGTTTGAGACGAGATTTTTTTTAGTAACTATCTCATCATCATCACCACGGTGGCCTTTTGTTTATCCAATTTTGGATGTAGGCCTCTTCCCTCTTCTTCCACTCCTGTAGATCTTGTGCCCGACTCATCCAGTCTCGACCTCCGTGTCGTCGGATGTCGTCCACCCAGCGCTGTGGTGGTCTTCCGCGCCCTCGGGTGTCCACTCTGGGTCTCCATTCTAGGGTTCGTCTTGTCCAGCGGCTCTTGTCCATTCTCGCAATGTGCCCCGCCCATGTCCACTTTCTTTGCGCTATTACGGCCATAATGTCAGTGACTATATAATGAATATAAAAAAACGGTGATCATATTTAAACGCAACTCTTCAAAGAGATGTTAGAAACCGGAGCTTACTTCCAGAAGCGTGTATGGAACTAAGCCAAAAGGAACACTCCTTCGTGCGCGCAATAGGTTTAAAAAGAGGTTTATCTTCACGTATTTATTTTACTAAAACAATAACATTCTATGCAGGGAAGTGCTTGAATATGCACTTCATTATCAATTCATATCACATTTATATCTCTTCATCACGATCATAGTCGATGAAGATTTGATTGTTTTGCTATCGCCACGGCCGTCAAATAGATATTCAAGACATAATATTATTGAGTATACGCTTACTTACATGTATCCCCTTTCAGCAACATTTTGATAGATATATTTCCACTCAAATATTAAGACATCACCATTCCTAGTATTTGTGTTTAGTCTGATCGCTAGAATTCTTCAAACTTCCACTTAAAACTGCTCTTTGTTAAAAACAGTCGGCTCAGGTATTTCCCAAAGATATTATTTATCGATATTCACAAACACTAGTCATAAACACTGATTTAGAACGTGATTTGTTGGATTTATAATAATTTTTATTTATAATATAAGATTATACAGCAATTATAATTATTATTTACAGTTATATTAACATTTTTTATACAATATAAATATGTTTTCCGCGTGTAATCGTCTGTGTAGTGCACCGTTCGGTCACATTGTTGGCGAATTAAGTTTTATCAGATAAGTTGGTTTTTATCTTTGCCAATCTATAAGTATAGTATTAGTTTATAACAATCTATATGTAGGTATTATATTAACCAAGTGTTTATGTTGTGTGTAAGTTTAATATATTTAATATTGCCTCCCTGATTTCAACATGAATGGGCCGGCTCGACCGGGGAAGGACTACCCTCTCACGTAATATCGACGTGAAATAGCAGTACTCCTACTATTGTGTTTCGTTCGAGGAGTGAAAGTGCCGGAGACCTAATCACTCTCTTTCCCCCTTCCCGCTCCTTCGTCTTCCCACTTCCTTTTTCCTTTCCTAAAGGGTCGGCAACGCGCAAGTGATGCCTCTGGTGTTGCAAGCGTCCATAGGTTACGATGACCACTTACCATCAGGTATGCTCGTTTGCCACCCCGGATGTTTAAAAAGAATATTTAAATCTTGTGTCTAGCTGCCGGTGTGCCACTGCGGTTCAATATGTTAAAGACAACTCTCGCAATAGGAATACTTCCTGTGACGCGGGGGCCTTTACAAACACTCGAATAAACGACACAAAGAATATCCAGACTCGGAACGAATATTTGTCGACAGCACAATTTTATTTAGGAATCTCAATAGGGAGTCAGGAAGATGGTGGTGTTAGATGCCTTTGTGTAAAAAAAAACATGCGTGGCAGTCTTTGGCGACAGCCGATAGAAGTGAAAACTAAGTAACTTGTGAATTGTATCGTCGAGCTATTGGATTATTATTTTTGAATTTTGAATGCGTTCGGGGACGATGTA
Source organism: Catocala fraxini (assembly GCA_930367265.1). NCBI lineage: Eukaryota > Metazoa > Arthropoda > Insecta > Lepidoptera > Erebidae > Catocala > Catocala fraxini. The sequence continues at coordinate 2,474,312 of OV884044.1, read as the reverse complement.
GCGAGTTCCATGATTTTTGTTCACCCAAAAAATTCTCAACGCGCCTAAAGAAGTTTTCACTTCAATAAAACAAATATATTCAAACAGGAAGCTTTTATTATTAAAATTCAGTAGATTGAAAGTATATTTCGAAAAAAAAGCGTCAAGCGCTGTCAGCACCGTCAGTACAGCAATGTAGATGTCATATTAGTATCGCGTGGTTTGTTTTCACGGACACTTGAGTATTGTATAGAATATGATAAGTCATCGTTAGTACAAATTATATTATGAGATATAGTTAAAAAGCAAATATAATCTTCAAATCATGTCATTCAAAATATACCTTTTAATATTGAGTTATAAGCACTACGTATTAAATGCGATTTTTCAAGTAATTTTTCGTAACTCGATATTATAATGGCCTCCAGACGGCATTTCGGTCACGGCGGCCAATCTTAACGGAGACTGGCTATCTGCGCCGGAGATATTATAGTGCACAAGCGTGTGCGCAAATACAAGTGCACTCTCTGTTCTCTAACTCTCATGATCCGATAGGACGGTAATCCGACACGCCCGGAGACAGATCAGGCGCAGGACCAACGGCTTTACGTGCTTTCCGAGTCACTGGTGTCTCACACCGCCAACTTCCAAACTCCGGGCTGCTATTGATATTTTTTAACAGCAAAACCCAATAACGTTTTATTGGTCCGACCCAGGATTTGAACCCGAGACCTCATTCACTCAGCAATCTCATTCACTACCGTTGTACCACGGAGGCAGTTCGATATAGAATGTGAGAGACGCTTTCTAACTCACTTAATCATATTCAGGTGAATAGAAAACGAGACATTTGAGTACAATATTAATAAAGCAGTACCTAGCTTAAGACTGTGCCGAGCGAAATGTGCCAAAACAGGCGGTCACAGTTAAGTGAATAAAATCAACAATTTTTGTTTAATACAAATATTAAATATACATTTACCATAACAATGAATGTGTTTACAATTACTCCGTGTAAAAAACTTAAAATAATTAATATTTTCGCCTACAAAATTACGTAAATTTGCCCAAAAATGCAAAACGTAAGTTCGTGTTACGTGATTTTTAGATTATAACAGTAGAAATCTATCCTATTTTACAGCTTAAACGAAACATGAATAGGTATATTACGATTCGTCCGTCCCAAATATTTAAGTTAGTTGACAGTAAAGATACATATTTATCAAAAAAGCACTGCAAATGCTCCATACAATTTTATTATGGCGGCCGCGCGCCAATTTGAATAAGCGCCCCACGAGCTCTGTCATTATCTGTCTTACGCTCGGCGCAGACTTAATATACATGACTCCATGTTTTAAATATTAAAATTTTGCAATTAATCGGGTCGTTGCAATAATTATGTATTACATAAAATTATTTGAGATACATATTTCCTGACTCAATACCTTACCAACCTCTCACTGTGGCCAAGGCACTGCCATCTTTGATCAGTTGTGTGACTCTGTTCGACTGGCAGTCAGTTATCTATCCTCCCGGACATCCCGTCTACTCTCCGCTTGTTACCTTAGGTAGGCATCCCGAATTTATCTATGTAATTATTTATTCACCACATAGTATAGGGTAATCTAGGGCCTTAGGGTGTTAAGGCTGATAGGGCTGTAGGTACTTTAGGGTTCCGTAGGTTCTTGTCATATAATTGTGTGCATACAGTCCGTTATTACTACGGTGATGACTGTACATCTCCTTTAGTACGTAGTACATATTACATGCTTTCTACGAGTAAATATCTAAAGTAGAAACAGCAGTTTATCAAAGAAATGAAAAGACAAATTCAAAAGGTATTATAGGAGTACATTGAATTGTATTTTGAATATAATATTTAATTATATTCAAAATACAATTTGAATATAATTAAATATATTCAAATTGTATTTGAATATATTTAATTTATATTTAATGGTTTTAACAGCATAATCACTTATGCTGTTAAAACCTTCTCCTCAATCCAGGGTAGGAAGTGAGTGACCCTGGTGTAAACGCCAGGCGACTCCACATTAGCGCATCCGAGTCCCCAGGACACCACGCCGATCAGATAAAAGTATGCCTTGGATCCTGACGCTGACCACTGAAAGAGAAAGTCAGTAATATAAAAATAACTAAAATTTGCCCGTGACTTCGCTCTCCTAAATGTAGATTATATCAATTACCTATACTTTGAAAACAGTATTTTTCTGGATGAAAGGTACTCTTTGTCCTTTTCAGTGCCCCTGACAACGTGTATGCCAAATTTCATGATGATTCGTCGAGTAGTTAAATCATGAAAGCGTAACAAACAAGCAAACTCATATTGCATTTATAATATTGGTATTATATTATAGGATATACATATATAATTTGATTGACACCCCGCGCAACCAGAGTTCAGAGTTCTGGATTTCTTTTTCGCGAAGACTTATTTGCTGCCTGTATTTTGGGATGTTGCCAATTGACAGCGATGCGGAGGAACACTACGATGCTTTTTAATTATTTTCTTTTTGTTTTTAGATGTATAAAATATTTTGGCATATTGAATGTAGACATTTTATTGAGGGTGACTGAACACTGGGTAGAAATTGATTTCGACCAGGTGCTGAACCGCAAGTCTAATTCACATTAAGCTTTTAATTTGGCAAGGAATAGTCGTAACTCACTGGTTGCATCAAAGGTCCGCCGCTGTCACCCTGGCAAGCATCCTTGCCTCCAGCCAGATGTCCAGCGCATACTACGCTCGTGTCAATCACCACTGTCCTCTTTCCCGCCTTCTCTTTGATCAGCTTCTTGCATTCATCGTTGCTGATGACCGGCAGTTGTAACATTTTGAGGTGAGTAGATGGATTGCCACCTGTAAATTGAAGGCATATAAGTCGTCTCGCATGAATCTGTTCGCAAGAATTGAACGAAACGTAATTTTTTTTAAACCAAATTTTATATTTCTAGATTCGCATACATCGAAATAATTTGAGTGCGAAACTGTAGTTGTTTCAAGTCTGGGTATTTGTGGCGTTGTTTGAGTAATTGAAAGTACCCGCGATACAGGAATTATTACTAGAATAGAAGTTGTCTTTTCAAAAAGTTTAAAAATATGCGGCATTTTCTTGTAGGGATCTTCTTATAGGCCAAGATCCTTTGCCTAAACGTAGTTACTAACATTTGATGTTGGGCCCACACCATTTTTGATGACTGCTTACCATCAAGCGGACTGTATGATTGTTTGCCATCTATAATGTATTCTAAACGATCGATTACATAGTAAACGATCACAACTTACGGTGTTTCGTATATCCCCACCCAGCTGTTATAGGATTATAGTTCTCAAAGCTTTCCTTTCTCAAGTCTTTAGTCTTAGGAAGGCATATCGGTTTGATCGAGTCTGGAAAAGAAAAAGTTGATTTCACAATTTGTATTTCATTTAGGTATCCTTCTGAAGCTTTTGATTGCGTTGAACACGTGTGATATACAATTTTGATTCCAATTTGATTTCGAAATTGTATCTGTAATATAAGTTTAATAATATTCTATCACATACACAATACCATCTATCCCAAACTAAGCAGAACTTGTACTATGGGTACTAGACAATGAACAAACATGCATAATACGCACAATTTTTTTAAATACATTTTATACATAGAATCCGTTGATTGAAAGAAGAGTGAAGTGAATGTGCACGAACATGGATATTGGTCTGGTCTGGATAGACCAAGACAAATATCCATGTTCATGCACACAAATGTTTGACATGTGCGGGAATCGAACCTGCGATCAATAAACCAATAAGCCATCGAGGCCGACAATAAATATAATAGTATTGTAGTCGATCTAAATAAGTTTAACTTAAATTATTCTATTATAATTATATATATACCACAATTCATTTCATATCAATGAAGTAAGTTTTTCTAGACTTATCTTTCGGCATGCCACAGGGCTCTAAGCTTGACCCAAAATCTTTTACTGCATGGATGACGCGCTAGTCTACGTCGAATATTAGTTAAAGATTAAACTTACAGGATTTTAACTTTCAGCATGACAAAAATATGTACATATGAACGAATTTCTATTTTTTTGAGATTTCAATTCTATCATTCGAATACAAGCTGACCCACGCAATGTCGTTTGCATCACATAAGAGAATTTCCCCGTCTTTGCAACATTTTTAATTGATGCGCCGCTCCAATTGGTAGTTGCGTAATGTTTTATAGCTTATAGCCTTCCTTGATAAATGGGCTATCGGACACTAATAGATTTTTTTAATTCGATCCAATAGTTCCTGAGATTAGCGCGTTCAACCAAACAAACAAACTTTTCAGCTGTATATATTAGTATATAGAGTATAGATAAGTAAATCACACCGTGACTTAGAAATCATACCCATAGCTGTAGTTTAATTATTAAAAATGATTATTAATATTTGAAGGATGTATTGCTTACCTGTAAACTTTACTTCGTTCTCAAGTGTAAGGATGGCAATGTCGGTGGTATGGAGATTCTCATCGTATTGTTCATGTTTGATCATGTGTTTGATGAGCACGTCAATAGGATGTGCGCCATCGCCGTCATTAGCTACATCCAGCTCACCAAGTCGGACGACGTAACTGAAATAATTTTAAAGCAAATAAATTGTACCTTATTTTTTTTTGTTGGGAAGTTATTACCCTGCGAATGTAAATGAGTAAAATAAACCATACCGTGTACCGTAACGAAGGTTTAAGGTTTGCTTGTTAATGTGAGTGTGCCGGTTCGTGTGGGTGAACAATGATATATGCTTACAGGATTTTTTCAAGTTTGTGAACGCAGTGAGCAGCTGTGAGGACGTGTAGAGAAGTGATGAGTGATCCGCCGCAGATCCATTCGGTGCCACGAGAGCTCTTTAGACCCAGCAAAGCCATCCAGGGAAAGTCATCTGATAAAAATAATAAGATATGATTATATCATATACGAATAGCAACGATACTCATGGCAGAATATTAAACTTTAAGACTCCAACGCGATCTGTACGCACACCACAACTTTTTACTATAGTCCATAGTTTCATTCAATTACCCAATTTCACGAATGTGCAGACAATACAATTTCATTTGCCCCGAAACGGATACCTGCCGCGATAGTAATAATGTGTTTAAGAACGCCGATTTAAAGAAAATTGTTTGAAATAATGAGGTCTAATTAAGTATTTCTTCTTTCTTTTTTTTACTTATTTTGCCATTACTTACTAAAGTTTTAAATATCATGTGAATGATGTGTAAGTTTTAATTGAACTTCTGGTTGGAAACTATTTAATGTTCAATTGAATGATCTGTTGTCTGTTACTGTATCTATTAAATAAAATAAAATATAAAACGTTGGACTGGTACGCAGTGATGTCGAGTTGGATCATCTCTAATTTATATAGTTACTTGTTGTGCTAAAAGAAAACGATGTGAGTGAAGTTGCATGTCTGATAGTTCGCCATAATGTCTTCAACGCGTTTGAAGTTTATCAACCCGTATTGTCGACCAGTGTGGTAGACGATACAACAAGGGTTGTATCATACTAATAAGAGGTCCGGTTCAAAACCTTAGTTAAACCTTAAGTAATAGGTAAAGAGCGCGTTTTGTTTATTTTACTTGATATTTGGATAGCAACTAAGCTAATACGCTTGTATTAGAAGGTTCACGTTAGTAGTGCAGTGAGTTTTTTCAATGTTTGGATTAAAATTGCCGCTTTTGGGAATAATGTAATTATCTTACTTCAGTTGAATGAGCGACTACGCGATTTTTCAAGGTCGCAGGTTCAAGTCCTGCTTCGTGGATGGTCTCTTCCCTCGGTTATAATTTATATACAAGGTGGCGCAAATGTTATCACATTCAATGATATACTGGCTTAAGCTGGTTCATATAAGATGGTTAACATAAACAAAAAACCTATTTACGCAGAAATTAAGAAATTATTTTGTTAAACATCATAAATAAAATAAAATTGGGCACAAATTGGAACACCATTGTAACCAATCGTGTGCTGTAGCCAGTTCGTTAACGGTCATAGGTTCCAAGAAATGGTCTTTGTCAACTCGCTAGGATCCGGAAATTCCCGGACCCGTATACAATACGACGGTTTTTAATATAGCTGCTTAAGGTCTTTGACACCTAAGTACAGTTATATATATTACATGACGTTCTAAAATTTCTAAATTATGAAAACATAAATATGTCCTGTGGGTAAACTAAATTTGGTTCATAATTTGTAAATGGTCAAAGAATACCATGTAGTATATGTGGTATCAATTAATGTGATAACATTTGCGTCACTTTGTATATAGCGCGCGCTCAATGTAGTATCAGATTGCGTCAATCTGTTATCATGTTCATTGAACGAATTCAGAAGGGCTATGTACTGGACAATAAGTCATTATTCACAAATTTAAGATATTTTGTTATGTTACTGTACGTTAGTACACATGTGCTGTTATTACATATTAGATTTCAATTATATTGTTACTACATTTTGCGAGTAGTATCGCTCGTGTAAATGTAGGTTTGCTTAGTTAAAGTTTTCTGGATGAAAGGTACTCCATGTATCCTTATCTGTACCCCTGCATCATGAAATTTCGCATACACTTTGTACGTGAAATTTCATGATGATCGGTCGAGTAGTTAAGAAACAAAGAATACCGCGTTCGCATTTATAATATTACTTAGGATATTATCTCACCTAGTTTAGCATCAACACCTCCGACGATTCTATCGAAACTCGCATTACTCGCTCCACACACAGGAGCGTCAGGTAGAGACGGAACTGTCTGCTTCTTAGTCAATGGCTCCTGTGTTGGATTCGGACAGCAGATCTGTGAATATAATTTTTGGATATTAGTTACAATTTAATAACAACAGTGAAGAGGGCAAAATATTTTTTTATTTATACCGTGTTCCGATTTCAGCACCCAAACTTAACGGCGACTAGCCGTATGCAAAGGAGATATTATAGTTCACAAGTGTATACGCAAACACAAGTGCACTCTCTGTTCCCTAATTCTCATTATCGATGGGACGACAATTCGACAGTAGAGTGAGGTGAGGAGAGGTGTGTATGTAAGTCACCGAAACTCTTTCTTAATGTGCGAAACCGTATTTTCTTGTGAGTGTGGCGTTTAGTGGGTACGTAATTCTATATTAGGCTTTTGACAGACCCAACCGATGACCACGATTGAAACGGGACATAAATAGGTATTTTTACCCTTGAACTCTTACCAGTGCGATTAAGACTCGTTGTCTGATATCGTATTGTGAGTATAAATCGTGAAAGTTTAAAATATTTGTGGAAAGAACCCTATAAATATGCAGGACAAATATGTGTTACTAATATGCTTGAGCAGCGATAGCTCATGCTGACTTTCGTAAGTCATATAACTTTTCGAAATTATGTGCGTATTGATTGACAATTATCGCCTGCTCCGTGCCTCGGAGAGCACGTTAAGCCGTCGGTTCCGGCTGCCATGAACATCTATGGCAGTCGTTATTGGGAGAGTGTCGACACAAAAGATCCCACTGGGTCGAAGTGTCGCCGTTCTGCACTGACTGGCCCCCACATAAGATAATATAATATCCACAAATATTTGATCTGTTCGTTGAGTACCTATTCTTTGTGTCCGTTGTTTGTTGTGTTTAATGGCTTTTCCCCTTTTCTGACAATATGTAAGCGAAATTTCATGATGATCGGTATAGTAGAGGCGTAACAAGCAAACTCAAATTCGTATTTATGATATAAGTTAGGGTAACCCATTATAAGACTTGCCTTTTTCTCCTTTTCGTTGAGTCCACAATGCTGTTTCTTCAGAATTTCCGTGGCTTTGTCTCGAGACTCTTGGATGATCTTCAAGTAAGATTGGCACTCGTAGACTGAAATGCAGATTCCTAGGCCGTGGTCCGCCGTCTCACACGTATTGGCTACAAGAAATATAGTTGGTTAATTTGCTCGGCAGGCAGAACTGCCTCACTCAGTGGCACAGCGGGATTCTCGGGTTGGGAAAAGTATTATTGTGATTTTTGGCTAAGCACTTCTCACGCACGAAGCCTGCAACTATACCTTTGCCTTCGACACAATATGCTTGCCTCAATAAGGTGGACCTAAACCCATGTGGGTCTAGCACACCTCCGTTCTCTTCGGGGATATAGGTATGAATCTATTTATTTATTTCATTTTAATTATGACGGTAGTATATCAATTACTATACTTAATAAAAGTGTATCTTAATAAGATATAATTAACCAATTAATAATTTAAAACTTAAATAAATATAAAACTAAACACGTTTATCCATCCTTTTTACAAAAACGCAAACTGTTCAACAATATATCGGGCCATCCATCCGCAAATAAGTCACAATCAGAATCGGCGCTTCGAGGAGCGTTGAGTGCACAAACCATACTGCTTTAAATGTAAAATGTCCCGTTTATATCATACTTAGCAACTCTTTTCTACAACATATCACAAAATTAACTTTAAAAAAAAAATAACGGTTTTGAAATTGTCCCGCCTCCTGCACGACACCGCCTTCCCCGCGCGGTGTGTTTTAAGATACGCCGCTGTTTTATTCTGCGACTGCATAGTCTTAAGTATTAGCTTTTCGATTAGAGCAACCAATTTCTATATTTATATGTTCGTATGTAAAAGTCTAATGATGAAATATAAACAGTGGTAAAACAAGAGTTGTTAAGCAAGGTATGATTATAATTAAGTCACGGATGAAAGGTTATTAGACTAATTAGTATTTTTCAATTAGCTCTGTATATGCATATGTATACAGAGGGAATTGAATGACTTTTCGAAATTATGTGCGTATTGATTGACAATTATTGCCTGCTCCGTGCCTCGGAGAGCACGTTAAGCCGTCGGTCCCGGCTGCCGTGAACATCTATGGCAGTCGTTATTGGGAAAGTCAGTACCCTCTGATATCCTGACACTGGTCTAGCCTTAGGGTATCGTTAGCCTTCGGGTTGCGGAGGTCAGGTGGCAGCCGCTCCGTGTAAAAACTGATATCCAGTCAAATCCGGCTATAACCGACCAGAAAAGCCGACCCCAAGTGACTTGGGAATAATAAAGGCAAAGAGAGAAGAAGACGAGTAGGCAGTAGGTACCTATAGTAATTATTTCACAGTAGCGTAGCGTGGGTGTCAGCCAATTTGCATAGTAATTCTAAAGAACTTTTCGGCAAGAACAGTCATCGTTACCGCCCCCTAAAAGTGCCGCCTGGGGCGGGTCGCCCCTGCCGCCCTCACTACGCTACGCCACTGCTCCGGCACTAGGAATAATTCCTGTGCCTCGAAGGACTTTACAAACATTCAAACAACGAACACAAAGAACACCCAGACTCGGAACAACCATTTGTGGATCACACAAAATTTTGTCCCGTGTGGGATTCGAACCCGCAACATTAAGCGCAGTGTCAGTGGCGAGGCGATCACTTAAACCACTGCGCCATCCGTGAAGTAAAGTAAAAATACTGATAATGTAAGTACATATACTTACTGGTAAGTTTAGAGCTGGCGCCACCTCTCGTTATGATATCATCAATGAAAGATGGCAAGGTTGGTGAAATATTTGGCTCTTGGTATTTCTGGCTCTGTGCCGCAGAAGCATCCGCTGGGGTTTTGCCTATGGAATAGATATTACAGAGTTTATTATAAAGACAAAGTAAGCGATAGGTTAGCGGGAGAATGTTGGACTGCAACGTAGAGGTCTCAGGTTTGATCTTGAGGCATGCAGATCTGACGTTAGAGTTACTTTACCTAAAATATAAAGTACTAAGAAGTCTAAAAATACCTTGAAAATAAGATATAAAGCTTTCTAATCAAAGTCAAAGTAAACAATCTTAATGTCATGACAATGTGTAAACTCTTTTTGTACACGTCAATTAGATTTGAGAACAATAATAATCGAATTGGAACATTTATGAGACTTCACTTTGCGTGCACTTACACATATCTGCTTCTTTTCTGTATAACATTGGTTGTGACGTTATAATTATTTACAAATTAATTTATTCACTTCTTTTACTGTTTTACTTTATATAAATATTACTATTCTAAAGCTTCATTGCTTATTGATTCTTATGTCAACTTCATGGTGAAAGAGATAACAGATGTACATGGGATACAGATCTGTCAACACCGTAAGGGTAATAGAAGTGAGCTATTGTAGGTGTATAATTATCTTATCAAGGAGGCGGCAGAGCAGGGGGGATGAAGATTTTGAACCTTCTTCCCAACCGGAAAACCGGGTGCAAAACAATTTAGCCACCATAAGGATGTATCTGGGGGTGGTGGGCTTCGTGGCCCTGCCAACCACCCGATCAGCTCTAGGTCCGAGAAGCGACGTGCATGTTCCCATACGCGTCTCTCAGTCGATTCCACTAAGTCCTCCCACAGATAGACAAGTATACATAACGCAGATTGTGTTTTTGGGTAGGTTGGTTTCACCTATGGGCCCGTCGTTTCACACGGCACAAACCTCGGCGAGGTCACGATTCGCATGTGAGAACGATTCTTGCGACCCTGCCGCCTCTGGTAATATCGAAGAACACCGTGGTAGGTTTAGTCGGTATGATCAGACGTCGTCATCTTTTCCCAGGAGAGTCCTACATAACCTCTCCGCCGCGGAGAGGTAAGCGTCAATGTGCTAACCCACGTAAGAAATACAAAAGGAAAGGGTATATAGCTACCTTGATCAATTAGTCCAATGTGCTGTAGATGAGGTGCCGCGACGTCATGGACAGTTTTATGTATTTGCTGTTTTACATTCAATATACTGTCCAAGGCCAAGAAGTGACCCTCCTTCTTTTTGTTAAACTGTGATAATAAACCTGTGGGAGAAAACGTATAGTTATGAGTTGAATTATTGCACGGATGCTGCAGTAGTTTGAATGGTTGTTTCCCTACTGTTAGTGTTGTAGGTTTGATTCTCGAATGACACAAAAAGGTGTGTGATTTGTAAATAGTTGTGGCGGGTGTGGATGTTCCTTGTGTTCTCTGTTTGATTGAAAGGAACAATAGCGTATTTATTTTTACTAGCGGTCGCCTAGTGGTCAAAATTTGACCATAATTGATTTAAATTTTAAGTTTGATGGTTATGAAGGTTTTATTGTCTAGAACTACACCCTTATAATTGTATTTCATTTAGATTTTGATCTATACAGGTTAATTTACATATCTTTTTCATTGAAATTAAACTGCTATATACGGATTTTATCGCGTTGTTTATTTGACACTTTATTACAAAATTTTGAGTCTCCCCGTGACCATGGCTGCTGAAAAGCAACCGAAACGTCGGGGAAAGTGTAAAAATAAATGAAATCTAAATAGTTTAATAATAATTTAATTAGCTTAAAAATTAGTAAAGTTTAATAGTAGTAGTAGTGTAACAATTTTCAACATTTTGTAATAAAGTGTCAAATAAACAACGCGATAAAATCCGTATATAGCAGTTTAATTTTAATTAATAATATTCGCGTAAATAGAAGACAATATTATATCTTTTTCAAACAAATTATTATTTACTTCACTATACTCTTTAATTAACGATGTGCCTAAGCTTGCTATTTGGTTTTCTTTTTAATTTATTACATATTATAAATACGTAAATATATTATAATATAAATAGTATATAATATAATTCCAATCCAACCAAAGTTTGCCTGAAAGATATTGCTAATATATGTTATTATATATAGATATGTAACCATAGTTACGACCAATAAAAGTTTAAAACTATAACTCGACTACGTAAAAAAAGGGGTCTTAAAAAGACGAATTTAAAATTTATATAGTCTATGTCACCCGAGCTATTATTAATCGGTTCAGTAGTTTAGGCGCTACGGTGGAACATACAAACATACATACCAAGACTGCCAAAATCATTACCCTTCTTATTGGCTTCGCCGTAGTCGGGTAAAAAGTCGAACAATGCCGAAATACTACGAACGCGATTCGACTGCGTGTGTCAAATGTATGATTGTGTGCGTGTAGTGCTTTTCATTAATTTAATGTATTTCTAATGCATATTTTATATAAATATCAGGATTCGCCCTCCTTCTCCATATAAACTTTAACTGTGCCAAATTTCATACACCTCCGTCCGCGCAATTTTCATAAAAAGGGGTACAAAGTTTTTGCTACACGTATTAATATATAGATTATGCAAGCATTTGATTAGAACATAATTTCAACAATCACTGAAATATAAACTCACTGATGCTGTGGCATATGTTTATCACTTTGATGTACTTTTTTTATTTTTTTGTTTTACGTGGCGGATTGCTTTACGCATACCCCTCCGCGGGGGCGGGTGGAGGGGTTATGTCGGACTCGCCGGGGTAAAATAAGATGTTGAAAAGATAAAGGACCTCCCGGAATACCGACTAAACCTACCACGGTGTTCCTCGACAAAACCACTATCGACGGGGCCGCGCGAATCACTTTCGCATGCGGTCGCGACCCCGCCGAGGTTTCGGCCCGCCGTATGAAACGGCAGGCCACTACACGAAAGACCTACCCTATTGGCACTTCTATCACTCCCTACTGTCCCCCCATGACTTTGATGTCCTGGATTTGACTGTCAAGTCGGATTAAGTGCTTTTTTTTTAATTATTCTATATACTTAATTTTTTTCTTAGAGAACTGCCGCACTAGGAATAATTCCTGTGTCCCGGAGTCATTTACAAATATTCAAATGGACACAAAGAACATCCAGACTCGGAGCAACCATTTGCGGATCACACAAATGATTGTCTCGTGTGAGGATCGAACCCATGACACTCGGCGCAGAGGTGAGACAAACATTTAAACTATGAAGCCATACGTCAGTAGTGCCAATCGAAAGTTCAATATTGCATTATTAAGATACTATATATGATATGGTACATGACACATGTGATATATGATTAAGGTCATTTCCTATTCACTTTCCGCTTACTGGATCTTTCCGGGATCGAACTATGTGCTACTGATTGGTAAGGTTTAATGGCTGTCTGAGTCATTGGTGTTCCATTAATTCACGTGTCTGTTTGTTGTGCAATAAATGAGGGAAGTATACACTACCCAGCGGCTAGTATGGTGTTTTTAACTGCCTCCGTGGCGCAGGAGTATTCAATGCGATTGTTGTGCATGAGATCCCGGGTTCGAATACCGAGTCAGGCCAACAAAAAGTTATTGGGTTTTTCTGTTAAGAAATCTCAATAGTAGCCCGGAGTTAGTTATGGCGGTGTTAGACACCTCTGTGCCTCCAAAAGCACGTAAAGCCGTTGGTCCTGCTCCTGATCTGTCTCCGGGCGTGTCGGATTACCATCCCATCGGATCATGAGAGTGAAGGAACAGAGAGTGCACTTGTGTTTGCGCACACGTTTGTGCACTGTAATATCTCCTGGGCAGATGGCCAATCTCCGTTAAGATTGACCGCCGTGACCGAAATTAGGTCTGGAGAACATTATTATTATTAGGGATTAAATATAATGAGAATGACCATCAAAAATACTAATTTTGTGTAGTAGAGCATCGCTGATTTAAACTTAACTTAAATATAAATAGTTTTATTAGTTTTAATAATTTAATTAGCTTAAAAATTAGTAAAGTTTAATAGTATCTAGTAGTAGTAGTGTAACAGTTTCTAAATTATGTAATAAAGTGTAAAATAAACAACGCGATAAAAGCCGTATATAGTAGTTTAATTTTAATAAAAAAGTCTTCTCCCAAGCCTTTTTTTATTCCCAAGTCACTTGGGGTCGGCTTATCTAGTCTAACCGGATTTGACTCGATATCAGTTTTTACACGGAGCGGCTGCCACCTGACCTCCGCAACCCGAAGGCTAACGATAACCTAAGGCTAGACCAGTGTCAGGATATTAGAGGGTACTGACTTTCCCAATAACGACTGCCATAGATGTTCATGGCAGCCGGGACCAAAGGCTTAACGTGCTCTCCGAGGCACGGAGCAGGCGATAATTGTCAATCAATATGCACATAATTTCGAAAAGTCATATAACTGCCGAAAGTCAGAGGTGCGCGACGTGGGTTCGAACCCGAGACCCTGTGCATGCAGTATGTTGGTCTCCCCACTGAGCTATCGCTGCTTGTTTTAATAAAAAAGTAATCATTAAATAAAGAAATTATAAAATACAAAAACAAATCTGCGTGTGCGTACGTGTGTGTGTTTGTTTGTGTGTATGTGTTTGTGCTTATTCTAAGTCTGACTAGTAAGAATGTTTTCAGTTTCTGCGTAAATAAAACTACTTTTATATGCTTTGAAACCAGCTAGGCCTGTTACACGGTCTTAATGATTTGCTTGCAAAGCTGTTCTACAAGTCCCTATCTGCTTCATTAAAAACAAACAAAACTATTTTACTTAGCTAACGACCAGCGCAGAGTAACCTGTTCAAAATGTCAAGAAAAAAGAAAGCTACCTACTAGTACGTAATCTTCGTCTATATATATAAAAATCAATTGCTGTTCGTTTGTCTCGCTAAAACTCGAGAACGGCTGGGCCGATTTAGTTGATTTTGGTTTTGAAATGTTTGTCGTAGTCCAGGGAAGGTTTAAACGGTGAGAAAATATAGAAAAATTAGTTTGGATAGGTGATACGAAGTACAGAGGGTCAGCTAGTTATTTATTTATTTATTACCTACCTACCTAACCTACCTAACCTAACCTAACCATAAGTAGTTTTAATGTTGTTTTAATGGCCAGGTTAAGAGCACCTTAAACCGGCGAGCGTGTATAAGGAATGTGATGAAGGTGAATGAAGCCAGAGAAGTGTGTCAGGATCGTAGCAAATGGAAATCCGTAATCTCTGCCTACCGCTCTGGGAAACAGGCGTGAGTCTATGTATGTTTAATGTTTTACAGCCTCGGTGGCACAGTGGTAGTATGCGACTGCTGTGCTTGAGGTCTCGGGTTCGAACCCGAACTTCTCGGGTCGGGAGTGTTTTCTATTTTTATTTATTTATTTAGATATAATGTCCTCCAGACCGAATTTCAGCCACGGCAGTCAATCTCAACAGAGACTGGCCATCTGCGCAGGAGATATTTAAGTCCACAAGTATGTGCGCAAACACAAGTGCACTCTCTGTTCCCTTACTCTCATGATCCGATGGGACGGCAATCCGACCCGAGGAGATCAGACGCAGGACCAACGACTTTACATGCTTTTCGAGGCACGGGGGTGTCTAATACCGCCAACTTCCTAATTCCGGGCTCGTATTGAGATTTCTTAACAGAAACCCAATAACTTTGTGTTGGCCCGACCCGGGATTCGAACCCGCTGCGCCACGGAGGCAGTTTAGACATACTTACAGGGTAAACACAGAACACAGACATTCACATATAATTGACAATTATCAAAGTGCATGTGCTACCCCAATTACAATTATGCACAGCACTGGCAGGTAGGGCATTATGCAAAACCTCAAACTATATTGTTTTATGGATTTCCATAATACATTTTTACTTTTTAAAAATTAAAACAAAGAAATTACCTATTAAATGGTAATATAACATTTACAATGTATTTACATTATTAATTTTAAAACTAATTAATCTAATAGATATTTACAGACGTATTAAAAAAGATAATATAATTATAAATACACTAATAATTATAATACTAAATATTAACAAAAATGGTTTAGACATCGTAGAATTTATCAGCATCGCTGTCAACTTGTAATGTGCCCAGAAGACTGGCTTGCCACGTTAAATGGCAACGCTGATTCTTTGGGCCAAGAAACGACCAGCATTCTGATCACGTGAAACGTCGATCGGGAGTTTTGCGACCTCTCTGTACAAAATACGAGCGCTCGGACCCCATGAACCTAAGGTTTCCCCCATCGGCTCAAAAATGTAATTTCCGACTTTCTTCTTCTTTTCGTGTGGTTAGTGGCTAACCTGTTGTTAAGAGTTGTTCAAGCCGCCCGTAGGTCTCTGACATGTCTTAACGACTGCTGTCAATTTGACAACAACGCGGTTGCAGCAGCAGCGCCGGCACATTCCGCGGTGCTTGGAAAATATGATGACGCAAGGATGTCAACACACGTTGCGTCCCTCACCAAAGACCTGCCCATCTAACAAGACAACAATTTGTATTATTGGGTTTTCTGTCAAAGAATTCGCAGTAGAAACACTGATTCTGAAAATGTTCCCAACAAAATTGGACATAGGCTCTGACCCTAAAAGGACCTAAAGTTATGCTTGGCGAATTGTAGGCATATAACGCTTCTTCCTACCCCTTCGTGGTTATATGTGTAAAACTATGTACGTATGTTTAATATTTTATGTAGTAGTATTTTGTGTGTCAATCGTTTTCACAAAAATGTATTAGTAATATAATATTTACAATATATTTACATTATTAATTTTTAAACTATTTAAGCTAATATACAGAATGTCTGGTAATTAATGGATAACCTTGAAATGTCTTATAGTAGAACTGATATCCGTTCAGAAAAATATTTAAAAATATAAAAAATATATTAAATAGTGCAATAGCTAGTCATAATTTTGACTATCTATCTATTAGCGTAATTAGTATTTAATAATAAAACAACAAAAAACCGATGGAATTCATTCATTTATGGTCGTAGTGTACAAGAAAGTTAAATATGGTAATTAAAAAAAACATATCTCAGGTAGTAGTTAGGATACAAACGGCTATCTGTTCTAATATAAGACATTTTAAGGTTTTCCATTAATTACCGGACATCCTGTATATTTACAAACGTATTAAAAAAGATAACACAATAACAAAAACAATAATAATAGTGTTTCAATCAAGTTTTGCAGTAGAGATAATTATTGCCATTGTCACTTGCCATACACGCTGAGTGTTATGAGTTTGAATCAAATGTGGTTTTTAGTAAGAGATCCTATCTCGTTACCTTATTAAAAAACCACGTCAACATTGGTTTAGCCTTTGTTGAGATTGGCTTGCACGTAGAAAAAACCCGTTAACGTTTAATTTTAGTCATACTTTCAATATAATCTATAAATATAAAATGCGTTGCGATATTTATGTTAAACATATTATCATACGCATTATAAAAATACGTAGGTTATTGATAAAGTTACTGGACGAAAAGTATAGGGACTTTGAAACCAATATTTTAAGTGCTTTATCTGGCAGTGTTTATATCTATAACCTGGTCAACTCAATACATTTGAATGCATCGGCCATCCCAAATATAATCATATATTATACATATATGTAATAGCCATATGGCTATTACATATATAATATATGATTATATTTAAACTTAACAGTTATGCATATGCATAACTGTTTTGTCAGAATATTGCAGCCAAACTTAGAAATAAAAAACCTTTCAGAAGCCTTTATAACTTTACAAGAAAAATATATAAAAAAATTTTTGGCTATTGAATAATGCTGTCTAATAAGAATAGTAAGTAAGTAAGTAAGTATTTATTTATTTTTCAAAACATAGGTACACGTTCTAATACAAATATTATAACACAGAAAACAAAAAAGTATATATATAATGAAAAACGAGGTTACCACTCAGGTTTGTTGTTGGTTTGCGGTTGATACCTCAAACCAACCCTGATATTATTTGGTAACCCCAAGTGACGCCCGGACGTGCATCAGCTACTCATTGTAATAATTTACAAACACAAAACTACGTAAGATATATATTACTTATATAAATTATAATTGATAAGCATATAACATATATATATAAATTAATATATAAAAATATAAATTAAAATAGATATAACATGAATAATAAATAAATTGGCGCCATAGTATAATGTTTATAAATATAATATTCAATAAAAACCCACTAACGGTTTAAACATTGACGTTAAAAACGTGAATAAACTTTTGAATATGGAATGGAGCAAAAATAAAATAAAGTTTATCACAAAACAGTTCGCACGTATTTGAAAAAAGCAGCGACGTTCTAAAACTCATCAAAAACTTACCAAACTGACAGAACACCGTTTGAAAACTTATAAATAACAAAAACACACAGAGACTCTTTGCCATTGTCATTTAGCACGCTTGCGCGTCAGCAACCATGAAACAGTACTTTCAGGAGTTGTTCTTACGTTAACGAACTGAATGCGTCTAAAGACTCCGATGAGGGCTTAAGGAGGCTATGAAGGGGCGATGGACGACATGAACTGCATGTTGCTACCCTTGAATAAAGCAGTTCTGAAAACTTGTATTACAGCACTCTACGGTGTTTATTTATTGCGCTCTAAATAAAAATACATCTAGACGTAAGTGTTGAATGTGGCTTGAAGAAAATTCTGATGAATGCGTAATGAGATTTTAATAGTCAGTAATATATGGTAAAATGGCAGTAACACCTTTAACATAGAGAGAGTTGAAATACTGAAATTATAATTAATGGTGATTTAATAATAATAAATATTTATTACAGACCAGGGTCCATAAAGTGTTAGTAACAGACAAAATTCTTAACCAAGTGTTAGTAACATATTAATTTCACACGTAATATCATGAGACAGGCCCAGTTTCTGAACACTGTCTTCGTCGTGTGAAGTCGTATCCAGCGTCCCAAAATCGGACTGTCCCACGGATCACACAATGTGCTCAACAAGCTGTGTGAGCTACCACGCATTCTGCGTAGCAGGGAAGCACACCGTTTGCGGATAATGGCATGAAAACCGTCTACCCTTGCCTCCGCAAACCTACGGATCAATATATTACATCGGACTGCCAGCGCACTGCGCTCCCGTTCAATATCCATGTTATCATTAAGCTCATCGGTGACCCAGTGACCTAGGTATTTAAACTCAGTGACTCTTTTTAGCGAAGTAATATTAATTAAAACCTGTGGCACGTTCGAGTAACATTTGGTGCCCGCCTTGAACACAAGTAACTCACACTTTTTGGCATTATATCTAAGCCCATGGGCCACCGCATAAGCTTCACACATCCTTAGGAGCCGTCTGAGCCCGTTTAAAAGAGAGGCCGTAAGTTTCTTGTATAATTTGATAACTTCTCAAGCAACTAACCTAAAGGTAAATTCAGTAACTCCAACAAATTCACTAACTTATAGCCGCTGATAAATGTTACTTTGTGGCTTAAATTAATAAATTAGTTTTGGCACTGGCTTAGACTTTGAGTGAGGTAAGATTTTTATTCAATTTGTCAATTACTGGAATACTCATAATAACTCAAAACCCTTAATATTATTATATATCATATGTCAATATGAAACACCTCTGCCTACTTCTTCTGCGATTTAGATGCGACATAGACTTAATGTAAGTGTTAAAAATGATAGGGAAGAAATACTTTTGTCAACAAGATTAGTTCATAAATTAATTTATTGTACAGTGTGATGCTAGCTTCTTAAAAGGTTGTTGGTTATTTAAGTTACGATACATAACACTTTGCCTTTACGTTAAGTTCAAAGGTACGTTAAATAGCATATTGGTTTACTCATACTTAAGTTCGTTACTGGTTCTACTAAGTCATAATGATCAGGAAAATTCCACAGGAAAACATTAAATCACAGCCGATTACCCTGACCCGCCAAAGTGAAAGTTTGCTATCGCACCGACCAATCAGATTATACGATACACATCATAATTCAGGATATATTACACGTCCCTATTGTTATAATCAATTATACTAAACGTAATATAGTCCAAAAATAACTGATGCATAAACTTACTCAATACTTCACCGATGGAAATAGCGATAACCGATTTTGATTAAATAACCGGGATCAGAACTTTCCTCAGTATGATTTCATATTTCATGCAAACAAGATGACTGTCAGAGAAAGCACGGTTTGCAATTTGATACAGAGCTTTCCAGTGTTCTTAATACTAGCGCAAAATGCGCAGAAGTGTCTCAAAACTCCTTTAATCTACAAGCCTCCAACGCCCACTCATTCTCCTGAATACTACGAAGCTTTGGACGCATTATTCCAGAGTCTCTACGGGCACGGTTCACACGGAGGTGGCTCTGGAACGCATGGAGTTTACGGTGGCCATAGCATTTACGGTGGTCATGCAAGTTCTGGTAGTCATGGGGGTCATAGCGATTCTGACCATGGTTACCATTATCCAGGCACTAGTTTATCCAGTTGCCAGTACTCGTATGGCAAGAAGTTTGGTAGTGGTAACAAGCCATGCTACCAATACGTCTATACTATTGGCAATGGTTACAATACTTACGGTTCTGGACTTCAGGGGTACCCAAACTATGCGATGAAGAAAGGAAACATTTATGCTTTGAATAATGTTACTACCACCAGCTATGCGCCGAGTCAAGTGTATAACACTAAGAGTAGATACCAGGTTGTGGTTAAGAAGACAAAGATCGGGAAGAAACGCAGTCGGAGAAGTCAAGGTGAGTAATAACTTGTAGTTAAATTAATTTTGTAACTTTTGGAGGGTTCAATCGTGTTGCATATTACGTGCCTATGCACGGCACTATTGCCGAGCCAGTGCAAACTAGCATATAGCTTGCCGATGGAATAATCTGCAATGTTTTAGTATGGTGTAGTATAAGTTTAAATAATAGTTGAGTAGATATAGAAGAATAGATACAGAGTAGTAGAGCCTCGCTGATTTCAGCATGAATGGGCCGGCTCGACCGGGGAAGGACTACCTTCTCACAGAATATCGACGTGAAATGCCAGTGTTCCTACTGTTGTGTTTCGTTCGGTGAGTGAGAGTGCCGGAGGCCCAATCACCCTCTTTCTCCCGTCCCGCTCCTTCTCTTTCCCACTTCCTCCTTTCCTAAAGGGTCGGCAACCCGCAAGTGATGCCTCTGCTGTTGTGTCCATAGGCTACGGTGACCACTTCCCATCAAGTGGGCTGTATGCTTGTTTGCCACGTTAGTTGTATAAAAAAAAGTGGGCCGAAAATCAGCGCTGTGTAGTGCTTGCAGCAATGCAAGTGCCACAGCATTATGCTGAGCGCATCACCGTTGTTTTTGTGCCGTCAAGTGGGACGTGCATCTGACCATAAACAACATTTCAATTGTTTTTAAAGTTTCTTTATATTTTTATTAACTTAATTACTTTTTGTTGTGCCCATATTTTCATAATAATTGATGATGCATGTCATGATGGTGCAACAATAAAAATCTTTTCGTTTCATTTTATTATAAAAGGCGTGAAAGCGTCAAAAACCCACATTCACAATTTATAATATTAGTTAGGATTAGGATAGTTAGAAAGTTAAAATTTCATAATTGTATCGCTAAATACACGAGATTATGTACTTCGCGTTCATGTCAAACAGATGCATATAATATGCGCAACTAATTGTACACTGAACTAATGTATCATATCTGTGCGCTGTGACCGTACGCCGGGTACAATATACCCGCGTAATGTCGAGATTGACTGCACATTTCAAGCAAACCTTTAATCGGCTTTCTGCATATTGTCATAAATCCTGTAGGATTTCGAGCACATCGGGAATGTTCGCAGAATATCGTGTAGAATGTTTCTATGCCATGATGCGTAAAAGACACTTATAGCCAGTTGGACTCACTGATCGGTAAACGATTAGCGACGTTAAGCAACGTTGGGTACGGTCAGTCTATACATGGGTAACCGCTTAGTGGTATTTAATCTGAGCGTCTCCGTGCTTCGGAGAGCACGTTAAAAGTCGGTCCCGGTTGTTGCCAAATTGACAGCAGTCGTTAAGCCATGTCAGAGGCCTACGGGTGGCTTGAACAACTCTTGACAACAGATTGGCCACTAACCACACGAAAAGAAAGAAAGAAAAGATGCGTAAAAGATGCGCTTCCCTGATGCGCAGCACCATGGTCGCCAATCGGCTGGACTGTGTATATGTCAATCGTTGCTGTTAATGGTGTGTGTGTTTGCCTGTTTGTAATATGTTATATTGTCTTGTTAATACTATGTTAAGTTAATTGTTACCAAGAAAAAGGATGAATTACCTAAAAGTCTGAAATAAATAAATATTTTCTTATTATTATAATCCGTGAATTAGTTGAAACGCTAACCGAAACCGTAGGTTAAAATAACCGCGCATTATTAGACGATTTCTACACTTGTTGCCCATATCTATACTAATATAAATATATTCTAAAATATTTTATTGTAACATGTATGTATGTGCTGTGAGTAAACCTTAATAAATAAATAATATTATAAAGCTGAAGAGTTTGTTTGTTTGGTTGAACGCGCTAATCTCAGGAACCACTGGTCCGAATTGAAACAATCTTTTAGTGTTGGATAGCCCATTTATCGAGGAAGGCTATAGGCTATATAACATCACGCTACAACCAAAAGGAGCGGAGCAGCAATGAAAAATGTTGTAAAAACGGAGTAAATTCTCTTATCTTATATGAAGAAAACGTTGCTCGGGTCAGCTAGTGTAATATAAAAATATCAACCAAGAATCGCAATCAGAATTGTTGAACTGAGGTTTTTTTGATATTACACTTTATATTAATGATTTTTAAATGTCAGCCAGCCTTATGGCATAGCAATAATCACAATACTTTTATTTTTCGTGTCTTCGTCAGTTCCCAAGGTTTTACTGGTCGTTTTATTCATACTTCGTTTCCTAAGTATACAATGTAAATAAAACAAGTGCGAGTCGGACTCGTCCACCGAAGGTTCCGTACAATTTTGTAGGTACATATTATAAAAATGTTTGTCATTGCATAAAGGCCCTGTTTTTTTATGATTTAATTACAAATGTACTGTTTTCCAGATCTTTTCCTATACTTGTAGTATAAGAAGATATTACTTGCCAAATTTCATAGTTCTAGGTCAACGGAAAATGGCCTATAAATTTTGATTCCCTTGAGAGTGTCGAAATATACGATTTTTGCGTCATAAACGGCCGTATCTTATTTTTACGTTAACTTAGAAGTTTGAATTTATTTACAGCTGGAAGAGACTGTAGACTTGAGTATATCGTTTCAATTTCAGCTCGATACCTCCACGTGTTCTCGAGATAAAGGGTCTTGACAGACAGACGGACGGACGGACGGACAACAAAATGACGCTATATGACGACTCGATGGCGTAGTGGTTAGTGTAACTGACTGCCACGCCTGAGGTCGCGGGTTCGATTCCCGCACAAGTCAAACATTTGTGTGCATGAACATGGATGTTTGTCTTGGTCTGGGTGTTTCTATGTATAATATGTAAGTATTTACAAAAAAAAAGTATATATGTATGTATGTTTATCCATTGTCTAGTATCCATAGTACAAGCTCTGCTTAGTTTGGGCTAGATGGTGTTGTGTGTATGTAGTAGAATATTATTATTATATTATTATTCTTGGATGAAAGTACGTCTAAGTCTTCCTATTACTTAACTTCTTTCATTTTTCTTGTAAGATTGTTTTAACTTGTTGAGTCGCAGCTGCACACCGGTGGCCAGATTCAATAGATTTAAATTATGTCTGGTATTCTAAGATTTGACGGAGTAAAGTAGTAGTAACTTATGCAAGTAAAAATAACCTTAGGCTACCAGTGTCATAAGTCTCCAAAGCACAAGATTGCTTGCATAGTGAAATGCCGAATTCAATTCTAATGCTCAAGAAAGTGTTACTAGATTTTTTCTTAACAAAATCTCATTAGCGATATTGGTCGGGCGTAGCCACACGGTGGGCTCCTAATAGAGTGCAGGGATATCTCAGACATATTAGAGTCTATACGTAGCAATAATCTTACACCTGATGCGGCCAGTGCCGCCATAGATGTGTACATTAAAACTCTTGGAGGAAAACTCTATTCACGTTAGACCCTTGTCTCCGCGTAAGCCACCCACAAGTCCAGATATTTTTGTAAAGAAAACCGATACATGTTACAAAATACTTGTGATAAGAGAAACATATATTAGCTATACGAAGTTTGACAACGTTTACGGTAGACAGTAATAGGCTAAGGACATGTCCCACCACCTCTAGATAGCATTTATCTATAAGATAAAAGTTTCGCCATCTCTCTTCTTTAACATAACAAGAGTAAGACGACATGGGATTTATCTTTCGGATAACGTTTACTTGTTAGTTGTGGGACTGGCCATAAGCCTATATTACGCGGGTCTAAAAATAAAGCTGTCGTCGTATAAATACATTCCTCTGCCTACCCTTTTCTAGGAATCCCTTCTCCCTAGTCTTTATTATTCCCAAGTCACTTAGGGTCGGCTTTTCTAGTCTAACCGGATTTGACTGGATATCAGTTTTTACACGGAGCGGCTGCCACCTGACCTCCGCATCCCGAAGGCTAACAATACCCTAAGGCTAGACCAGTGTTAGGATATTATAGGGTACTGACTTCTCAATAACAACTGCCATAGATGTTCATGGCAGCCGGAAACGACGGCTTACGTGCTCTCCGAGGCACGGAGCAGGCGATAATTGTCAATCAATACGCACATAATTTCGAAAAGTTATATAACTTCCGAAAGTCAGAGATGCGCGACGTGGGTTCGAACCCGAGACCCTCTGCATTGCAGTCTGTTGGTCTTCCCACTGAGCTATCACTGCTGACTGACCCTTTCGAGGAATATATGCCAGATAATGTAATGGTTTGAGTGATCAGCTTTATATTATTCTTTTAGAGTATTTTTATAGAGTTCCTAAAAGCTCTTATACAACAACTTTGTCCGTCTGTTATACAACTTTCAACTCAAGAACCGTAAGAGCTAGAGACTCGTGATCAATGCCATTCGACTCAGCATAGTCGATATACCCCCGAAATGACTATGATCTTTGACTACTGACTTCAAGGTCACGTGATACAAGTTTTCCGAATTCTGAGATTTACGGCAATTCATTGCCGTTTCTCACTAGTTTTTAATTGTCATACATGTATGCTCTCTTTCCTAGCGTCTCATAGTTGTAATCGAACGGTAACATGTGAACATCGCTATGGGTTACATTACTATCTAGTTTTAAGTTGAAACTGTTTTTATTATGTAGTATGGCTGTTTGATGTTCCTTTCTTAATAAAATAAAAGACATAGAGCATATTACTTGCGAAAGATGTCTCTTTAAAAAAGGAAAAAAGACTATGTATGTATATATAATCTTATCTTATCTTATCTTATTTCATGGGCCAATCAGTGTAGACCGGCGACACATCGACCCAGTGGGATCTTTTGTGTCAGCTCAGCAATGTGCTGCATCAGTCGCAGCGTACACTTCAGAGGGAGAAGCCTGAAGTCTTCAGGGTTCGGATATGCCAATCCCATCAGACCCATCCTTAGTCCAGCCAACGCGTCACATTCACACAGTAGATGTGATATGGACTCGTCCTGTTCACCACAGGCTCTGCAGATCAAATTGTTTGCCAAACCTAATCTGCACAGGAAGTCGTTGGTGCCAAAATGGCCAGTTAACGCTCCTGTGAGCAGGCGTATTTGGCCCTTGTTGTACCCGCAGAACTTCTGGGTGAAGTCCGTGGCTCTGTTTGCAATGAATTTCTTGGAGTGTTCCAGATCCCTAAGGGCCATCCACTCCAGCCTGTGTTTATCATTGCCATGTGCATTCATAGCTGCCTTGACGGTACTCTCTGAGAGTCATCTATATATAATGTAAAAAGATGATTAAAACATACCACACTCTGCAATTATGGTCAATAGTAATATATTACAAAATGATTTATGATGTATATAAGTACACGTTGAAGTACATAATTACAGTAGTAACTATTTATCTAGATAAATACATAAACACTTGATTGCACTGCACCTAAGTTAAGTATGTGTGTTGAAGATTGAATACGTGTTTGAAGTCAGACTTATATATACACTAGTAGTTTTCCCGCGGTTTCACCCGCGTAAGTCCCGTTCCCGTGTGAATATCGGGTTTCACCCCTTTCACCCCCTTCAGGGAGGAATTTCCAAAAATCCTCTTTTACTGCTCCCCTACACTCTCCAAGGAACATACATGCCAAATTTCAGTTTCTTGCGTTCAGTAGTTTCGGCTGTGCGTTGTCTGTCAGTCACTCAGTAACGGAAGAGTTTTATATATATAGGTAACTACAGAGTGCTTCCGGACTTAAATTATGAGGCACGATTTTCATGTTTTCTGAACTGCACAGTTAGCGTAGTGGTTAAGTAGTCGCCTGGCCACAGCCACTGCGTGAAGTGTTGTGGGTTCAGTCTCCATGAAGTGTTGTGGGTAATAAAGGGTATAAATTTGAAAAATGATAATAATTATCTATATAATAACTGTCTGTCCCGACAGACGTCACACGTTACACAAATCTAAACCACGCTGGAATCCACTTGAACACACACAAGAAATTTCATCAAATTCGGTCCAGCCGCTTAGGAGGAGTTTAATTACAAACACACGCACAGAAGATTTATACAGTGGACATGACAATTTATGGTCAGAAGTAACGTATAAAAAAATGAAAAAATTGTGTAACTTGCAAAGAAAACCTTTATGAAAATTTGTATGAAATATCCATAAAATGTGGACACTGCGCGGGTCGCAAAGAGCTGTGCGCGCCGCGCTACCGAGGCTAATGACCTTTGATAAGAAAAGGACGGGCGGGAGTGCAAATTTGGAAGAGTGCGGGGTGTGGTAGCGGGGTATTTTTATTGGATAACTAGATCAAAGTTTAAGTACCTATTTTTTTTAGATAATTTGGTCCAGTATCAAGTATATATGAATACTCTCCTTCAATATGTCCAGTCTTTTACCAATCAGCCTGTATATGTATATGTTACGGCTAATAACCGAAGTACGGCTACACCTAGTTTTAGCCGGATACAAATCAAAAGTAACCTAACATAACCTGCATTGGGAATAAATTCTGTGTCGCGGGGTACTTTACAAATATCCAAACAACGGACACCAAGAAACACCGAGACTTGAAACACCAATTTTTTACACAGTATGTATGTATGTTATGTGGGGGCCAGTCAGTACAGACCGGCGACACTTCGACCCAGTGGGATCTTTTGTGTCGACACTCTCCAAATAACGACTGCCATAGATGTTCATGGCAGCCGGGACCGACGGCTTAACGTGCTCTCCGTTTACACAGTAGTTTATCGCTCGCTTTAACAGTGACGGAAAACATCGTGAGGTAATCTGCATGTCTGAGAGTTCTCCACAATATTCTCGAACACATGTGAAGTTCGCCAATCTGCACTAGCGTGGTGGACTATGTCATAACCTTATCACACTGAGAAGAGGCCTATGCCTAGCAGAGGTCAGTTTAATACAGGGCTGATATCATAAGAACTACTAATAAACATATATTAGTAATAGTTCTCAAGTGTTCCTTTATGTTGATTATAATTCAAGGGCACCAAGGGATCCCCACTAAAACCTTGTTACCAGGTTATTCAATAAAACACTTATTTGTTACTGTTGTTATAAAAATAAATTTAGGCGTTGACGAAAATCCACTGCAGCGGTTACTTACACCTAAAACACAAAATGTAGTTTTTTTCATTTAGTTCTTAAAGTTCAGTGCTGTTTACCTACATAAGGCTATATATAAAAGACCCCAGTAGACAGACAGACAGACAGACAGACAAATATAGCTGGCCAAGTGGGAGTAGTAGGCACACCTCCGCTGTCAACAAGATTTTGACCGGTGGTAGCTCGCGTAAATTGAGAATTCGTTAAAAAGAAATGTATCCTCCGGGAACTGTACTTTTTCTGGATGGTCTATACATCCAGAAAAAAAAAATATATAATATGTATGTTTATCCATTATCTAGTACCCATAGTACAAGCTCTGCTTAGTTTGGGCTAGATGGTGTTGTGTGTATGTGGTAGAATATTATATTATTATTATTATATTATCCTTTTCTGTACCTCTGACAACGTGTATGCGAAATTTCATGATGATCGGTCGAGTAGTTAAGGCGTGAGGTGTGTAACAAACAAACTCACATTCGCATTTATTATATTAGTTAAGATATTCTTGAAGTAAGCTTGGCGTGAGTCTATGTATTAATTAAAAACATGCTCAATTAAGGTAAATTTCCAACAACATTAACTTTTGACATTGAGTATAGTATCAACTTTTTGACTTGTTCTATACGAACAAGTCGTTTTTCAGTCTGTATACATGTCTGTTAATGGTATATACAAAATAACATTGCACAAATAAAATAAAACGCATACAACATCATCATATTATAATTATTTTGTTCTTGAACATGTTTGTCTGTTACTGTTTACGCAAGTATAACAGAGATGGCGTTACTAGTACTTAGTTGTGATAATATTGACATGCAGGAGTAGCAAGAGCAAGTTTATTACACACTAGATGTGCCCGCGGTTTCACCCGCGTTTATAACTACTGCGTTGCCCCTGTGGATCGTAGCGTGATGCTATATACCCTATAGCCTTCCACGATAAATGTGCTATCCAACACTAAAATAATTTTTCAATTCGGACCAGTAGTTCCTGAGATTAGCGCGTTCAAACAAACAAACTCTTCAGCTTTATAATATTTGTATAGATAGAACTTGGTATAGTGATGGCGTAGTGGTTGAATTGGTATCTACGTTACTGCCATTGCGCCGAGTGTGCGGGTTCAATGCATATGGGACACATATTTGTTAGATCCACAAAGAGATGTTCCGAGTCTGGGTCTTCTTTGTGACCGTTGTTTGAATGTTTCAGGAGACTCAGCTCCTGCGAAGAATTGTATTCCTAGTAAGGGACTCGTCTTGTATAAAGACAAAAATAATTAAAATAGATAATAACTTTACATATTGTTTATTGTCGTAAGAAATTGTACAAATGTCACTTATTTGGACGACTTATAAACTATACTAGCGGTCGCCTAGTGGTCAAAATTCGACCAAAATTCCTAAGCTTGCTACTTTGTTTTCTTTTTCTTTATTACATATAAATAAGGTATAGGTAACCATAGTTACAAAGAATTTTACGATGTCAGACGAACAATGCCGAAATACTACGAACGCGATTCGACTGCGTGTGCCAATGCATGGATGTGTGCGTGTAGTGTTTTTTCATTAAATTAATGTATTTCCAATGCATATTTTATAAAAATATTAGGATTCGCCCCTCCTTCTCCATATAAACTTTAACTGTGCCAAATTTCATACTCCTCCGTCCGCGCAATTTTCGTAAAAGGGGCATAAAGTTTTTGCTTCACGTATTATTATGTAGATAATAATATTGCGGCCCTGCAATATTGGAGACGAAAATAATAATAATAAGCGTTAACCCGCGATTTTGATTTCAATTTACGTAGATTAGATTATACACTACGTTCATGTGCTTTTACTTTTTGGAGTAGTAGAGCCTCACTGATTTTAACTGTGTAGCCACGCACGACACCACAAGACATTAGACAAGACCAATGGTTTCAGTTTCAGACCAGTTTAAGTTAGCGTGAGCTAAGCTCTTTGCTGATTCGTGGAATGTTGCTATTGATTACATTTTTGTGTAAATATTTTATAACTTTTTATTGACTAACGCAATATTTAGTGTGCTATAAATTACCAAGTCATAACTCAAATATTTAGATTCTGAAATCTGGAGTCTACGTGTTATTATACCCGTTACTATCCTCAACCTTGAGCAGCGTTGGCTCAGTGGGGAGACCAACAGACTGCAATGCAGAGGGTCTCGGGTTCGAACCCACGTTGCGCACCTGTGTCTTTCGGAAGTTATATGATTTTCGAAACTATGTGCGTATTGATTGACAATTATCGCCTGCTCCGTGCCTCGGAGAGCACGTTCAGCCGTCGGTCCCGGCTGCCATGAACATCTATGGCAGTCATTATTGGGAGAGTGTCGACACAAAAGATCCCACTGGGTCGAAGTGTCGCCGGTCTGCACTGACTGGCCCCCACATAAGATAATATAAGATCCTTAACCTTAAAAGTACCTCTAAACTTGGCTATTAAAAATAATGGTTGTAAGGTGTTTTGCTTGTTTTTGTCATAGGTTAAAACCCTTGACCAGTTTATCAGTAAAAAAGTAATTTTGTTTGAGGTTAATACTTTGTGATGTATATAAATTGATGTGATTTTTGTTTCATCTGTTTCTTTTCATGTATCTATCTATCTATATATATAAAACTCTTCCGTTACTGAGTGACTGACAGACAACGCACAGCCGAAACCACTGAACGCAATAAGCTGAAATTTGGCATGTATGTTCCTTGGAGAGTGTAGGGGAGCACTAAGAGAGGATTTTTGGAATATCCACCCCGAAGGGGGGCAAGGGGTGAAACCCGATATTCACACGGGAACGGGACTTACGCGGGTGAAACCGCGGGAAAACTACTAGTATACTAATATAACTGTAACTGTAACAAGTATCTGTACATTAAATATGTTTTCATAAATCGCATTTGTCTTATCATATCAAATAAAAATACCTTTATTTGCATTATATAGCTTAATTATTTATATAGAGAATGTTTGAACCAAACATGTTATAAAATTATTGTCCGTCTTCCTGATTGCTTGTTTGATAATAGCGGTATGGCGCACAAATCACGAAACATACATATTTTGAGAGAGACATGCGGCATGAAAGTGGATATTGTGACAAGAATAGAAAAGGGTATGTTAAGCTGGTTTGGGCATGTAGAAAGAATGGACGAGGAAAGACTGACTAAGAAAGTTTATAAGGCTAGTGTGAATGGAACAGTCGCAAGAGGAAGACTTAGGCGAACGTTTTTTGATCAGATCGGAGGCGTTCTGGACAAAGGCCAGGTTAAGAGCACCTTGAACCGACGGGCGTGTATGAGGAATGTGATGAAAGTGAATGAAGCCAGAGAAGTGTGTCAGGATCGTAGCAAATGGAATCCGTAGTCTCTGCCTACCCCTCTGGGAAACAGGTGTGAATCTATGTATGTATGTATGTACATATTTTGCAGCAGCTTTCTCAGTTTGATACATTATTGTTCAAGTTAAAATCTATATTAGACATATTTTTTTTGGAATCTTGTGGTCTATAGTGAGGTCCACGTTGACTACGAACTGACGGCCATGTAGAAGAACACATGTGGTATCCTAGCATAACATTAAAACCTTTTTTGTTGATATACGTACCGACGAAAAATATTAAAATAGGAAAATACATGTTTCGCTGTTTTAATTAAATTTTTATTGCTAGCCAAGGATTGCCAAGGTTAATAGCTTAATGGATATTTTAACAACCTTATTGCTGGTCAATGACCAGCAGTAGTGCAGGGTGACCTCTTTGAGTGAGAGAGATCCTAGATTTTATTAATACACTAGCTGTCCCTCGCGGTTTCACTCATGTTTATGATTATTGCTCCGCTCATATATTACGCTAAAAACTACGGGTTCGAAGCATATTGTTATATAGCCTATTTTACTTAAAGTAGGCTGAAGTAGCTTGCTATGTGAGGAAGGAATATCCATCAAGGAGGCGGCGCGGCGGAGCGGGAGAAGGGCGCTTAAACCCTCTCTCTAACCGCAGAACCGGGTGCCGAAGGGCGCGAGATGACCTCCAGCCACCCTGAGGTTTGACCTGGGGGTGGTGGGCTTCGTGGGCCTGCCCACCACCTGATCAGCACCAGGTCCAAGAGGCGGCGTGCGTGTTCCCTCCCACGCGCGCCTCTGAGTCGTGTTTTTGTCCCCCTACAAGGGGACAGTAGAGGGTCTTTTATGTAGTGGCCTGCCGTTAACGGCGGGCCGAAACCTTGGCGGGGTCGCGATTGCGAGTGAAAACGATTCGCGCGGCCCTGCCGTCTATGGTTTTGTCGAGGAACACCGTGGTAGGTTTAGTCGGTATTACCGGGGTATCTTTCCCCCGGTGAGCCCGACATAACCTCTCCGTCGCCCCGCGGAGAGATATGCGTCAGAATTATTATTAAAATCAGTTCAGTAGTTTTTGAGTTTTAACGTCACAAAGAAAAATACAATAATATAAATATTTTGACTAAAGTAGCTTTCTAATGTTGAGATTAATAAAATCATTTCAAGATACATTTTCCTCTTTATCATATCAATTCTCATTTCTCATTTTCAATATTTTTCTTGCGGACTAGTGTTACCCTCGATATTGCAAATGTTGCAATGAAATTTCACATAAGTGAAGCAACGGAAACGTTAATAGGCAGCAACACATTAAAAAGAGTGGCCATGAGTTTCTTGCCCGTTCTTTGAGCCCTACACTCTGGCTTTGCTGAACGTGGCAGTAAATGTAAATTCACAGAAAAAAATTGTTGTAACTTTGACATTCATAAGTGTTACCTTGTAACCTAACCTGAATAAATTTATTTTGAATTTGACATTCTGAAATAACGCGACTCTTAAAAGAAACATGGCGTTGAGTCATAAATTTTTTTTAATAGGTATCATGGGCTCTAGTTATTTAAAGGTGTATTAGACATCCATTTAACCCATTGCCCCATCCTTGCAATGTTAATTAATAATTAATTGAACTTGCAGTATACATGTCTCGGTTTCGAATACTACTATTGACCTGAACTATCTCCTAAAACTTTAGAGGGATTAGCAAGAATAACAAATTATTTGCAATCCAAGTTATGTACTCATTTTTATTTTATTTTATCGCAAGTTTCGCCAACAGATTTTACATTTTAAACTTAACTCTCTCTCTTCAATTTAAGAGCCAAGCTCTTGTCGGTGGAGTCTCTTCCATAATATCCTATCTTCTGCCAGCGCTTTGACTTCTTGATACGACGTAACTTTTACCTTTTCTTTCACTTGATCTATGAACGTCCTCCTTGGCCTTCCTCTTCCCCTTCTGCCTTCTATTTTTCCTTCCAAGATATTTCTTATAAAAGTGTCATGTCGTATCAAGTGGCCCACCATTTTCCCTCTTCTGTTCTCTATAGTTTTTAGAATATGTCTCTTTTCCTCTACCATATTTAGAACTTCCTCATTTGTTTTTCTTTCAGTCCAACTTATTCTTTCCATCCTACGCCAACACCACATTTCAAACGCTTCTAATCTCTCTTTGTCTCTTTGTGTCAATGTCCATGTCTCTGAGCCATATAGTGCTATATTCCAGATATAGGTTTTAATGAATCGTTTCTTGGTCTTAGTTGACATATTTTTGGTCGTAAGTAGCTGTTTTTTGGAGTTAAATGCTCCTTTCGCCATTCCTATTCTTACCACTAAATCTGGAGTGCATCTGGAGTCACTGGTTATTAATGTTCCCAGGTATCTGAACTTATTAACATTGTCTATTTTAAAGTTATTTAGTTTTATGGATTCAATATTGATAGAAGGAAATTTAGATATGATCTTTGTTTTGGTTTTAGAACTATTTATTTTTAATCCACTTAAACTTAACATAAGTAAATAAATATAATGTAAATCCAATTATAGGCAAACTGGACATGCATTAAAATTGCACGATCAATCAGATACTCTACACAAAATGAAAATATAAAACAAAAAGAAAATAACTATCACAACTGTTGCGATAACTCATACATACATACACACTCAGTCTCCGTCTATGGACCCGAAAGGGGTAGGCACAAATGTATTATGCTCACACTCCATCATCTATGTTTTAATCCCTCTGGATGTCTAGCTTATAAACGTTTCTTTTTTTTTACAACAAAAGTGGTTTGTTAGACGTCACCGTAGGCTATAGACGCCTGCAACACCAGAGGCATCACTTGCGCGTTGCCGACCCTTTAGGAAAGGAAGTGGGAAGTAGACGGAGCAGGAAGGGGGAAAGAGGGTGTTGGGCCTCCGGCGCTCTCACTCACCGAACGTCATATTCTGTGAGAGGGTAGTCCTCCGGTCGAGCCGGCCCATTCATGCTGAAATCAGCGAGGCTCTACTACTTTTTGCCGGGAACAGTTGAAGATTTCATGTTACTGAGATGTTTTTGGCAGAAACACCAAGTAACACTTTACCCTGACCTGGGAATCGAACCTAAGAACTCATGCACAACAGTTGCATACACTACTGCTGCGTCCACGAAGCAGTCGCGCTAGTATTATTTGAAAACCCTTATTTACTATACTATTAGTGTCAGCGCTCAGCTTTGCCTGCGTTAATCCCAACTAGACACTTATCGGGGTAAAACTTACCCTACATCCTTCCCTAAGATAAAATAATTTTGATAAAATTTGGCAAAGGAGATAGATGGTCTATCTCCTTTGCCAAATTTTATCAAAATCGGTTCAGTTGTTTAGCCGTATAGGCTGCTAAGAAATAATTTATATGGCGGAACAAAGTTTACCGGGTCAGCTAGTACGAATATAGATATCCCTGGATAGGTGTATATAATTCACTAAAGAATGACACTAAACCGGTTTTCTACAAGTTAACAGCACATTAAGTCAGATATACAAGGAAAATAAACAAAATAATGTAAAAAACCAAATGACCGAACAAAAATATTCAAGGCAGCATGACTAATCCACCATTTTGATCCGAGCGGCATAACATTGAACGTTTTATTGACCTCTGAATCAACTGACAAAGATATATCCCCACTATTCTTACGATATACACGGTAACACAAAATCAACACAGGGAGGTTGCTGTTTAAAATATTTTAAATAACCTAAAAGAAAAATATACTTTCTTTTTTAAAGACAATTCTCGCTCTAAATTTAAATCCTGTTTCGCGGGAGACTTTACAAAAATTCAAATAACGAACACTAAGAACGCCCAGACTCGGCACAACTATTAGTGGATCACAAAAAATTTTGTCCCGAGTGGCGATCAAGCTCTCAGCATTCGGCGAAGTGGCAGAGACAAGACGACCACTTAAGACTGCGCCGAGCGTAAGACATAATGACAGAGCTCGTTCGGTGCATATTCAAATCGGCGCGCGGCCGCCATAGTAAAATTGTATGGAGGATTTGAAGTGTTTTTTTGATAAATATGTATCTTTATTAACCAATAACTTAAATATTTGGGACGGACAAATTGTAATATAACTAATTATGTTTCGTTTAAGCTGTAAAATAGGATAGATTTCTACTGTTATAATCTAAAAATCACGTAGCACGAGCTTACGTTTTTGCATTTTTCGTGCAAATTTACGTAATTTTTTAGGCGAAACTATTAATTATTATAAGTTTTTTACACGGAGTAATTGTAAACACATTTATTGTTATGGTAAATGTATATTTTATATTTGTATTAAACAAACAGTGTTGATTTTATTCACTTTACTGTGACCGCCTGTTTTAGCACATTTCGCTCGGCGCAGTCTTAAATCACAACGCGATCCGTGCAGTGAAATATCCGTTTTAATGACATGCAATATATTTTATTATATAAGAAATATTGTCGTCATATATTCATGTAGGTCACAACGTAACACTTATGACCGTCAAAATACGTTCTTTGTTCTGCTGGGGCGTCGTCGCATAGCAGTCAACACCCGCAAGCAATAAGCCTGCATCAGGCATCGATGGGTAGGTCACTGATGTATTTTCAGTTCCAGCGACCCACTCACTATTCAAGGCAGTGAGCTGGCACTCCGTGGTAGATTTAGTCGGTAATACCCCAGGACCTATCATCAATATCCGGGTAAGTCCGATATACGCTCTCACCTCCCCTCCTTTATTCATGGAGAGGGATGCGTATCTGCATTCACCAAAGTTAAAAAGAAAAGTTTAGTTGCTTAGTCAGACAATTTGACTGTGGACACTGCATTTATATTTAAATGTCTGCTGTCTTTGATTTAAGCAATGGGCCCGCGGTGTACCGACCACGTGTGTTGTACCTACATCGCAGTCACACACGGGTAGCGAAGTAGTCGCGTCACTATCGCCACTGAACAAGCTGTTGTGGGTTTCATAAAAATAAAAAATTGTGTGATCCACAAACATGTGTGGTTCGGAGTCTAGATGTTCTTTGTGCCAGTTGTTTAAATGTTTGTAAATTCCTCCGCGGAACAGGCACTATTCATAGTGCCTTTTTCAGTAAAACACATCAATGTTTAAACATTCAAGAACGTCTTTGATTTCGTATACTAATTAACCTCACGAAGTTCTAAGAGTTAAATTTTTAACACCTTATATTGAACGGTCTACTGCTAAGTAAGTGCGCTTGCGCAACTGGTGATCTTGAGGTCTCGGGTTCCGTTTCCTGATTGGGTAATGTGTTATTGGGGTTTTCGTTCAGATCATTTTTGTTATGCATCTCGTGTGTTCGCCTCGTGAGAAGAGTATTTAAAGATGTTTGTACCGGATGTTACGAGTCTATCGTAGTTAATATGGTGATTCAGTAAATATGGCGATTAAGTATTCTAATGAAGCCATTTGGCCTTGACCAAGGCCAGCTTGATAAACTCATTGACCACAATGAAAAAAAAAACATGCAGGGCAGTCTTTGGGGTCTGCCGATAGAAATGAAAACTAAGTAACTTGTGAATTGTAAGCATCGTCGAGCTATTAGATTATTATTTTTGAATTTTTAATGCCTTCGGTGACGATGGCGCGAGTTCCATGATTTTTGTTCACCCAAAAAGTGCTCAACGCACCTAAAGAAGTTTTCACTTCAAAAAACTCGCCTAAATTTATTTTTAGATATCTAATCATATTATTAAGTGGTAAATTTTTGTTGTGATTGTATTTAATTTAAGTTTAAGTAGAATCAATAACACGTTTAAGTAGAATAACTAAAATTGTGTTTTTGATCCTAACATTATTATAAATGCGAATATTTATTTTTTCGTTTCTTACGCTTTCACATCTTAACTAGTTATGAATTTTCGCATACATGTTGTTAGGGGTATAAAACAGACATAGGATACAATTCGTCCGGAAAAAGGCACTGTTCCTGATATCCCAGATATCTCGTAAAAGTATAAGTATGTCAAATGACTAAAATAACCTAACCGTGGCAAAACGTCAAAATGGGCAGCCATGACAAGCACCCATATTGATTACGTATATAAAAACAATATACCTATAAAAAAAATTTCATAGGTTTTCATTACACCAACATTGCCTTTGAACCTTTAATAAACCTAATAAGAGAGAACCTACTTAATCTAATCGATAATGACTTTGTTATAGAATTGATCTGGATACCTAGCCATAAAGGTATTCCCGGAAACGAAAAGGTAGATATCGAAGCTAAAGAAGCCACGATGTATGATTATTAATAATAATATAATAATAATAATATTCTACCACATACACACAACACCATCTAGCCCAAACTAAGCAGAGCTTGTACTATGGGTTCTAGACAATGGATAAACATACATATTATTATATGCTTTTTTTTGTAAATACATACATATTATACATAGAAACACCCAGACCAAGACAAACATCCATGTTCATGCACACAAATGTTTGACTTGTGCAGGAATCGAACCCGCGACCTTAGGCGTGGCACTTGGTTACACTAACCACTACACCATCGAGGCTGACATTGTTTGATTGATTGTTTGAACAAAGTAGACAAGACTGTAAAATTCCTATAATTAATTAATTACTATATGTTAATCTAATAATGTAAACCTAAAGAGGTCGCTAATGACCTAATATGTTTGAGCGACCTTAAATAAAAAAAAAAAAAAAAAAAAAAAATTGCCTTTAATGTATTCTTTTTAAAGATTACAAGTGATTTCGGTTGCGAATTACTATTGTGCTAAGTTAAAGTTGGGCAATGCTTATCGGCGGAGCCGGAGAGGGAGCGTTAAAACCCTCTCTCCAACCGCAGAGCCGGGCGCCGGAGGGCGCGAGACGACCTCCAGCCACCCTGAGGTTTGACCTGGGGGTGGTGGGCTTTGTGGGCCTGCCCGCCATCCGTTCAGCACCAGGTCCGAGAGGCGGCGTGCGTGTTCCCACGCGCGCCTCTGTGTCGAGTCCGTCTTCCCTCTAGGGGGGAGATAGTAGGGTTTAAAGTGAGAAGTGACTAGGGTAGGTCTCTCGTGTAGTGGCCTGCCGTTTCATACGGCGGGCCGAAACCTCGGTGAGGTCGCGACCGCATGTGCAAGTGATCCGCGCGGCCACGTCGATAGTGGTTTTGTCGAGCAACACCGTGGTAGGTTTAGTCGGTATCCCGGGAGGTACATTATCATCTTTACCATCTTTCTTTTACCCCGGCGAGTCCGACATAACCCCTCCGCCCACCCCCACGAATGCATTCCCCAAGTTAAAAAAAAAGGGCATTTCTTATGGTTTCACTCTGGTAACGTAATATCCGCCTTCGATTCAAAGTCCAAGTTCAAAGTCTTATTCAGCGACTATAGATCAAATAATTAATCATTCAAAAATTATATCAAGGTTAACTAATTACGCAAGTGACTGTACCAAAATGTTCATTTGATTGTTTATTCTTAACGTGTATGCAGTAATTTTTAAACTACTAAATTACCGAAGCAGCTTTCCTTTATTTTTCTTATATAAAACGTAACTAGCAGCGTAAGTAAGCAAGTAAGCGTAAGTAGCAGCGATAGCTCAGTGGGGAGAACGCAAGTGCAACAGACTGCAATGCACAGGGATCTCGGATTCGAACCCACGTCGCGCATCTCTGGCTTTCGGAAGTTATATGACTTTTCGAAATTATGTGCGTATTGATTGACAATTATCGTCTGCTCCGTGCCTCGGAGAGCACGTTAAGCCGTTGGTCCCGGCTGCCATGAACACCTATGGCAGTCGTTATTGGGAAAGTCAGTACCCTATAATATCCTGCAACTGGTCTAGCCTTAGGGTATCGTTAGCCTTCGGGTTGCGGTGTTCAGGTGGCAGCCGCGACGTGTAAAAACTGATACCCAGTCAAATCCGGTTAGACTAGAAAAGCCGACCCCAAGTGACTTGGGAATAATAAAGGCTAAGAGAGAAGAAGTAAGTACTTATTGTTCACTGTTCTGAGCTATTTGGATACCGTCTTGTTTATGGTGCCTGTATTTCTTTAACAGCAGGAACTTTCCTAGTACTCATATAATTTGCTAAATAGCATGTTTATATTTAAATAAGATAATATAAGAGGAAGACCTAGGCGAACGTTTCTCGATCAGATCGGAGGCGTTCTGGACAAAGGCCAGGTTAAGAGCACCTTGAACCGACGGGCGTGTATCAGGAATGTGATGAAAGTGAATGAAGCCAGAGAAGTGTGTCAGGATCGTAGCAAATGGAAATCCGTAGTTTCTGCCTACCCCTCTGGGAAACAGGTGTGAATCTATGTATGTGTGTATGTAATATAAAATCGATTTACACCTGTATTTTAATGGAGTAGGCAAAAAGTATGAGATAGTTAGAATTCCTATTACGCTAGCTATTTATTAGATGTCATGTAGACGAGTCTAGTACCGGATAAATGACACATTGGAGGACCCCATGCTACATCTGAGAACTACTTACAGGAAAACCCAATCACATTTTGCTCGATCCGGGTATTTAACCCAGATTGAGAAAAGTATTATTAGATCCGGGACACAATCGGCTGCGTAAATAAACAATAACTTATGTACAATACGTACAAAATACAACAGAAATAAAATGAACAAAGGATATTTCTTATCACATCAAAGAAAGGGGTCTTTTGTATGAACCGGGCAATTGTGAATGTCCTCGATGGCTTAGTGGTTAGTGTAACCGACTACCACGTCTGAGGTCGCGAATTCAATTCCCGCATAAATCATACATTTGTGTGCATGGACATGGATGTTTGTCTTGGAAACACCCAGTTTCTATGTATAATAGGTAGGCATTTACAAAAAAAAGTGTATATGTATGTTTATCCATTGTCTAGTACCCATAGTACAAGCTCTGCTTAGTTTGGGCTAGACAGTGATGTGTGTAACTGATAGTAAAAAAAAATCCTTGATATAAAATTGACGTAAGTAAGTCTTAGTGTTTGTGACCTTAATGAGTTTAATTTGATTGATGTAGCATTAGTAGGTATTTCATTTACGTAACGGTGACTTGCTTTCGATTACACACGTCTGGATTTTTAAACGATTAAACAAATGTCAAATGGCCCCCAGTCCTTGTTACGCATGCCTACGTCTATAAAAATTTCCTCAAAGACACTTTCAATAGCTAACGCTGCGACGCGTGTAAACTTGATAAATAAACATCTTGTCGGATTTGATCGTCAGTGTTACGCCGACCCGAGTTGGTATCGCGTCGACGTCGCACCCGATTCATGATAGTTGGCGCGAAAACGTGTTAAGTGACAATGGCGAAGACTCTGTGTGTGCTTTTTTGTGTCTGTGTTATTTTTCAAACGGTGTTCTGTCAGTTCGGTGAGTTTTTGAACGGTTTCTTTTTCTTTTTTTTCTGTGATCAAAAGAGCGGTATCTGTCAGGTTTGATAAAAAGTTTGCTTCAAAATTCTACAGAATTGTGGTAATAAAGTTACAGTTACATTTAATCATTTTTTTTTTCGGTTTTTGGTTTTTGGTTTAGTCCAGCGATCGAAGTAACGTTTAAAATAAGTAGGTAATTTTAGAAAAAATGTCCCATTTAACGGCATAAAATAAAATATGCTCTCTGGAAATCTATGCTTTAAATTCTTACTATCCTAAATGCAGCACAAATCGTTACTACTAAATTAAAAAAACATCATAAATGTATACAAATACTCCAAAAACGATACGGACCTTATTTTTACCCAAGAATTTAAATTATTTTTGTGTAGTAACCTACGTAAAAACAGGTTTTTTAATTTATTTGTAGTCTCTTTTAATTACAGACAGTCAAACATATACCTAAACTAGCAAAATAAATTTGACGGTAGTTGAAAATATCCGTCGAAAACATTACATTACATATCTTTATCACAAAAAGTGGGTATTAACATGCAGTTCAGATAAAAAAGAATGAGGCGGTCATAGCCAGTTGCACTCACTGATCGGTAAACGATTAGCGAGGGTAAGCAACGTTGGGTGCGGTCAGTCTATAGATGGGTGATCGCTTAGTGGTATTTCATCTGAGCGTCTCCGTGCTTCGGAGGGCACGTAAAATGTCGGGCCCGGTTGTTGTAAAATTGACAGCAGTCAGTAAGCCATGTCAGAGGCCTACGGGCTTGAACAACTCTTGACAACAGGTTGGCCACTAACCACACGAAAAGAAAAGAAGAAGATAAAAAAGCATTAATTTTGTAATATCTTAGACAGCTTTGAAGAGCAACGTAGGGTCATATTAAAGTGTTATACCTACGTCTATAAGGTCAATCCAAATAATCATATTTATATACCTAACTAAATTTTACCCGCGGCTTTGCTGCCATAAATGTAGGTTAGGTTAGGTTAGAAATAGTACTTTTTCTGGATTAAAGGTACCCTATGTCCTTATCTGTTCCCCTGACAACGTGTATACGAAATTTCATGATGATCGGTCGAGTATTTATGGCGTGAAAGCGTAACAAACAAACTTATATTCGCATTTATAATGTTAGTTAGGATTCTTACCATAAACGTGGTATCCTAAGTTCTATGACCTGTCCTTCTTCGAATGAGGTTTAAAGAGAGTACTGCTATCACGGTAGACAGTGGTTTGGCTGTGTGTACCCTTGACATTGTCGTAATCTATTAGCGGTGGTTGACTCTTACCATAAGGCTGGTCTGCCAAGACAGGCAATAAATTAATAACTTTTAAACTTTCGCGTTGCATGATATATGTATATATAATATGTAACGGGTATTAACGCGATTATGCATAATGTTTACCTTTTTTATGCTTGACGTTTCGACCAGGTTACACCGGCCGTTGTCACAATGGCCATGGCTGCTGAAAAGCAACCGAAACATCGGGGAAAGTGTAAACTTAAATATTAATAGTTTTAATAATAATTTAATTAGCTTAAAAATTAATAAAGTTTAATAATCGTGTAACAGTTTTCAAAATTATGTAATAAAGTGTCAAATAAACAACGCGATAAAATCCGTATATAGTCGTTTAATTTCAATGAATAACATTCGTGTAAACAGAAGACAATATTATGTAACTCTTAGAGATGCATATTCCCTCATAAAGTCATTCTTCACCGCGAACCACAATTAACTATTTAATACGCACATAACCTCGAAAAGTCAGAGTTGCATTGGAATCGCACTTAAGACCTCTGTGTGGCATTTCATCGGTCTCCCACTAGTTAATTCATGTCGTCTGTATTTTTTAAATATAATTTTTATAAATATATATCTAATTATAATTGGATAATGGCTTTCCTACGTAAAAAAGCATGAATTATCACATAATGTCCGATATTTATCTTAAGCGTGGGTCCATTACAAGACCCTTGAATTACTTTTATATAATATTGATCTTAGCCACTTTACGCACTTCTAACTTAACCCTGAACTAGTTAGATACTGAGAATTAATTTACGATATAAATGATTCGAGTTGTATTAGGTACAGCGTGTACACTGAATGATCTGATATCTGATCTATCATCGAAGTTATTCAAAACTTGTAACATACTAATAGACGTTATTATTTTGTCCTTTCAGTTAAATATAAAAGGACATTTCGAAAAGATTTAAAAGAGTAATTTATATATATTTATCAGTTATCGTTTCTATAAACATTAAAAAAAAAATCAAATCCAAGATTACCAATTAGACAAAGTTGTTTCTGCACTTAATCCCCTGGATTTAGTCGCGATTGTCACGACTTACCATATTTACAATATTTACTATACAACTCATAAATATCGTATACAAAATGTCGTTCCTGTCTCCACAATTACAAAGAAAAGATTTCAAAAGAAGGGCACAGCAACATCATTATGTTATTTCATCTGGCCGATTAAGACACCTTCAACCATGGCAAAAGCGGCCTTTTCTCGTATCAGGGCATAATTGACTTTCATAACGAAGTAACCTTGCTCATGTAGAAAGCTATTCTTACACCGCCAGCGAAACGGACCCCGTACAGACTTACTTTATGACCGTTTACGCCAAACGCCTGTGTTCCGAATGACAACGTCGCAAGTAAGTCTCATAGTATGAGGTTTTTAAATCTTATTTATATATTTCAGTTTTTTATAGTTCGAAGAACTCTTATACAACAGCTTTGTTCGTACTGTTATACAACTTTTAGCTCAAGAACCGTAAGAGCTAGAGATTTGCGGTCAACGCCATTCGACTCAGCATAGTCGATGTACCCCCGAAATTACTATAACCTTTGACCTCTGACCTCAATGTCACGTGGTATCACGTGACCTTTATAATAATATAATAATAATATTCTATCACATACACACAACACCATCTAGCCCAAACTAAGCAGAGCTTGTACTATGGGTACTAGACAATGGATAAACATACATATGTACTTTTATTTGTAAAACCACCCAGACCCAGACCAAGACAAACATCCACAATGTTTGACTTGTGCGGGAATCGAACCCGCGACCTTAGGCATGGCAGTCGGTTACATTAACCACTACGCCATCGAGTCGCCTTTGCATATATTGTATTTCGAACTCTAAGATTTACCGCAATACATTGCCGTTTCTCACTTGTTTATACACTATAGACTATGGTAGTAAAAAGTGTGACAAAAGTAAAATTTTAAAAACCTCATAATATGACATTGATTTGCGACGTTGCCATTCGGCAAAAACCACAAAGCTCCAATGAAAAGTTGCTTAGAAATCCTTAAAGCTAGACTTTTTTAGAAACCAAGTTGTTCCGTTGAGACGGACCGCTTCCAACTAAATTAACAGGAAAATTTTAAAAGTGAATAGACCTATTTGACTTACTGCTTACTTGAATTATTTAGTGAAATGTTAAAAGTATTTTCGTAAGACCACTGCCACCGTACTGGTGGCTATTTCTTCGATACGGGTCGATACCTTTTGTAGTGGATACGGGGCTCAGGGCAGGCCTCGGTGAGCGTCTAGATAAGAAACGCTCGAGCTGAGGTCAAGTTTGTAGTACTCCAAACCGATAAAATGCTAAACTGCGCAGATAGATGATGATGATGCAGAGATATTATAGTGCACAAGTGTTTGCGCAAACACAGTGCAGTCTCTACTTCCTAATTATCAAAGTCGATGCAATAGAACGGCAATCCGACACGGCCGGAGGGAGATCAGGCGAAGGACTAACGAATTTACGTACGTTTACGCTTTGAGGCACTAGGGTCAGTAATACCGCCATCTTACTATTACCAGGCTGCTATTGAGAATTTTATTTCTTTTCATTTACACTTTAATAGCAGTCCGACAAAAAATATATCTCAATAGCTAAGTCGTTGATTATAAAAAGGGTAGTGTATCTATATAATACAATTATAAAAAGGGGCTTAAAAATTATAAATGTTTTGCTGCAATATTTACAACTATAGTCCGGCCATTTCAACAACATTTGTATGCGTCGTGGTAAATATAATTTTCTATATACAAGTAGTCGAGACATATGCAAAATATAAACATGAATTGCGCAGTGTGCGTGTCTTTTCTGACACTACCTACGAGTATATCCGGCCACTATAGTGCAGTAAACATATTAGAGAGGCGCTTTAGCTAACAGGAGCTTCAGGAAAAATATATAAATAGATTAACGCTGTATATCAGTGTAAAGAGGGTGGCCAGAGGTTCAATATATGAATGTATTATTAAAATTGTCATGAAACATTAAATTTATACGCTTGGATTAAAAGCACACAAGTAAAAAAGACCAAATTTTTTTTCAATATTTAAAAAACCAAGTTCTTTATATCATCACGATCTTGGAAATTAAATAAATATATGAGCATTAAGGACTAACGTTCCTGCACAATTGTAACGCAAGCCACGTAAATCGATCTTTTAAAATTCTTGATGAGTTCGTGATTGTAAATTCATTTGCATATCTAAAGGCAGCATCATGTCACGAAACTGTTTGGCGGAGATATATTAACAACTAATGTCTGCCCACGGTTTTTGCTGCAGGAATCCCACGGTAACGCATACCGGGTTAAAAAGTAGCATAGGATACTTTTTATCCCGCTATGCGTTCAGTATCGTATCGTATCGTATCGTGTATCGT
Organism: Catocala fraxini; assembly: GCA_930367265.1. Lineage (NCBI taxonomy): Eukaryota > Metazoa > Arthropoda > Insecta > Lepidoptera > Erebidae > Catocala > Catocala fraxini. The sequence continues at coordinate 2,429,404 of OV884044.1, read as the reverse complement.
GTATCCAGGACATATCTATAATTGTGCCAAGTTTCTTTCAAATCCGTTCGGTGGTCATTTTAGGGCACCAAGGCTAAAAATCCACAGCCGTTTTATCAAGTGCGCAATACATGGACTTTGGCGCTACTAAAAGCGAGGTGCAATAATTGGAGTAAACGCGATCCCAGCCGGACCCATTTCTTTCACCTCCTGAAAATCTTCCTCCTGGTCATAAATTACCATGGCCGGTCTGGCAGTCTTTAAATAGTCTTCGGCTTCAGTTTAGCTAAAGGAAAGAAAGTAACTGCTAAAAATGTCACATTCTTTAAATAATATGAGGTAATTAAAAATCCTACTTAAAACGGGGACTAAAGAGAATATCAAGCATTCAAGAAGTGGCTGACAATGCTGTATTTGTTGCCATTATGACTTTTCTTCACACTGTTACAAACTCGATCTTTAAAAAAAGAACACATGATATTTACCTAAAAGTTGGTTAGCAATAACCATTTTTAATTATCACCTCAATACTAAACTGAACTGACCGAACCAACCAGCCATATCAACACAAAAATATTTTCATCTGGTCAAGGAACATATACATATACTCGTAGCAAGTACATAACCATTGAGGAAAATATGTGGTAAACGCAAGACCTTCTCGACATATTCAGAAGCATGTAGCTACTTCATCTCGGTTCATGGACGTGTAACACCTAGGCGAGGTCAAGGGTTATCATGGCATTTCATAATATGTACAATATTCTTGCTCTGAAGAACAACAAGTTAATGGTATCGTTGAAAAATAACTTCACTAGCAGACTTCACAAATATTAGGGAACATTATGGAGAGCCCTTAGATATGCAGGTTGCCCCACAATGTTTTCCTTTAACGTTAAAGCAGGCAGTTTTCCCTTAATACGTACATCATCTCGAAAACACAGAGGCGCGTGTCTTGCTATCGAACTCGAGACCTCAGCGTGGCAGAACATGGATCAGAGTGATCGCTGAATGACCACGTTGAGGTCTCGAGTTCAATCCTAAGCAACGTATTTTAGCTATTTATTTATTTACATTATCATCACATACAACTATTATTACAGGCAAACCTAATGCAATAGTGAAGCAAACCTAATATGTAATTTAACAACTTATTTCCTAAAACTTATTACATATAATGTTATCCTTGCGAATTACCTCAGTGTACACACAGCCACACATCAACCTAGACTATTTGGACTTTGAACTATTAGAAGTTGAACGCTGCGAATCGTGCGAGAGAGTGCGTTATATGTTTGTTATTTTGTCTCATTAACGCTGAACGAGACGCGACGCTCTATTCTTGCCATTACATCGACACCACTATGCACTGTCCCTTCCGACTAAAGCTATAGCCGTGGGCAATTAATCAAGTCTTAGAATATTCGACATAATTAAAAATCTGTTGTGTCTGTCCAACGGCTGCACGGATGTCGTAGTGATTTAAGTGGTTGCTACTGCTACAGCGCCGACTGTTGTGGGTTCGATCTCCATACGGGACAAAAAATTGTCTGATACACAAATAGTTATTCCGAGTCAGTGTGTTCTTGTGTCCGTTGTTTGAATATTTGTAAAGTCTTCTGCGACACAGGATTAACAAAATAACGTAATGAAAGACCTGTTCAATGACAAAACTCGACGGTCACGGTCACATAAATGCTGATCAACAACATATCCGTACAAAAACGACATGTGCTATAACATTAAAAAGCTAATGGAGGCAATTATTATAAAAACTTCAATGTAAATCCGGTATGTGATTCCCTGAGCCTCGCTTTGTGTGGCTGACTCGAACTGAAATTATGTTATTAGTGTTCGTTCCAACTTTACGGATAGTGACAATCACGTATTAGGTAAATTTGGGTTTTTTGACATTCAAAAGTACCGCGAAATAAACTATATGTTCTGCCTAGCCTTTATTATTCCCAAGTCACTTGGGGTCGGCTTTTCTAGTCTAACCGGATTTGACTGGATATCAGCTTTTACACGGAGCGGCTGCCACCTGACCTCCGCAACCCGAAGGTTAACAATACCTTAAGGCTAGACCAGTGTCAGGATATTATAGGGTATTGACTTCCCAATAACGACTGCCATAGATGTTCATGGCAGCCGGGACCGACGGCTTAACGTGCTCTCCGAGGCACGGAGCAGGCGATAATTGTCAATCAATACGCACATGTAGTGGGTTCGAACCCGAGACCCTCTGCATTGCAGTCAGTTGGTCTCTCCACTGAGCTATCGCTGCTGTTAATAAACTATATAATATCTAATAATAATAATAATGTCAGCGCTATGCTAAACCGTCCCATTGCTGGGCATTGGCCTCTTAGTGTGAGAAGAGTAAGGTCGTAGTGCACCACGCTGGCACAGTGCGGGTTGGCAGACTTCACACGTTTTGAGAACATAATAAAGAACTCTCAGACATAGATATAATATAGACATGTCGGCCTCGATGGCGTAGTGGTTATTGTAACCGACTGCCACGCCTGAGGTCGCGGGTTCGATTTCCGCACAAGTTAAACATTTGTGTGCATGAACATGGATGTTTGTCTTGGTCTGGGCGTTTCTATGTATAATATGTATGTATATACAAAAAAAACGTATATGTATGTTTATCCATTGTCTAGTACTCATAGTACAAGCTCTGCTTAGTTTGGGCTAGATGGTGTTGTGTGTATGTGGTAGAATATTATTATTATTATTCTCTTTATTACTATTTTTTTCTAATTATTACATTTTTAAATATAAATATAAAAACATACATATTTAAAAATATAAAAACTGAAACGACCCACCGGCATCGGGAACAGGGTCCAAGCTGCCGGTGGTTAGGATTCCAGAGACAGGAACCTCCTCACAATGCGTGCTGTATCTAATAGCACTGCCTTCTGCATCAAACCCCCGATCCAAGCACCTAACGCGAGCCTCTTTAGATGGTGATCGAGGCTCTTAGCAATTAGACCATTGACAGATATGACTATCGGCACAATGATTGACGAATCCACATCCCACATGTCGACAACCTCGCGAGCTAAATCGAGATATTTAATTTGTTTATCCTTTTCAGCTTTCACGAGATTATTATTATTATTATTATAGGTTTTCCCGAAGTTTCCTTTCACCGTTAAAGCGAGTGATACTCAAGACCTCTGCGTGGTAGTCCTATGGTCTCCCATTTGGCTACTGCTGCCAGTTATCCATAACATCTACCATATATATATATCTATACTAATATTATAAAGCTGAAGAGTTTGTTTGTTTGTTTGAACGCGCTAATCTCAGGAACTACTGGTTCGATTTGAAAACATTTTTTGTGTTGGATTGCTTATTAATCGAGGACGGCTATAAGCTATATAACATCACGCTACGACCTACGGGGGCAGCGCAGTAACGATAAACGCAGGTAAAACCGCGGGAACATTTAGTATATAATATCAGCTCTGTATTAAACTGTCTCACTGCTGGGCACGGGCCTCTTCTCACTGTGGAAAGGGCTAGGCCATAGTCCACCACGCTGGCCTAGGGCGGGTTAGCAGACTTCACATACCTTCGAGAACATCCGTTCCGAGAAATCGTCTTTGTCAACTCGCTAGGATCCGGAAATTCCCGGACCCGTATACAATACGACGGTTTTTTAATATCGCTGCTTAAGGTCTTTGACACCTAAGTACAGTTATCTCTGCATTATATGATGTTTTAAAATTTCTAAATTATGATAACAAATATAATGTCCTGTGGCTAAACTACTGAATACATTTGGTTCATAATTTGTAAATGGTCAAAGAATACCATGTAATATATGTGGTATCAATTAATGTGATAACATTTGCGCCACTTTGTATAGCCTATTTATCGAGGAAGGCTATAAGCTATATAACATCACGCCACGACTAATAGGAGCAGAGCATCAGTGAAAAATGTTGCAAAAACGGGGCAAATTCTCTCATGTCAAGCAGACGAAGTTGCGCAGGTCAGCTATTAAATAATATAATTAAAATATGATATTAAAATTCTGATGATTTATATAAATTCCATATCGAGGCGGCAATCGAGCAAAATTAGTACTATTACGAATTGTTGTTCTAACTTATCTGTCTCGATAACTGTTTATAGACTATGCTCTCTGAGCTAGTACATAATTATATAAATTAATTTATTATTGCCAAAGGTTGACATACGTTATGCAGGAAACATATTGATAAGGCAATGCGTTCGCTTTATCAATCTGTTGCCTTCATACTAGGTCGTTATCTTACCTTTATGAATAGATATAGACAATTAAAGACAAGTAATATATGTACCCACAAACTTCAATTACAGTTATGTTCAAATGCTAGGTTTGAGTAGTCGTCTCGCTCTTGCTAGTTGGCTGAGTGTTATGGGTTCGATTCCCACGCATAAAATGTATGTGAGCCCTTTCAGGTGGTGGCAGATTTAAAAGGAACGCAACGCAGTTGTGACTCCTCTGGTGTTGCGAGTGTCCATGGGCTGCCATATACCATAAAAAAATATATGTAGTTGTTCTGAGTCTAAAGTTGTTGTGGCTATGGTTTCCATGTTGGTAAAAAAGGACTTACACCATTTGTTGATTGAGTGGTCAGATATGAGTCTAACAGAAATAGTTTAGTGTCCGACTTGAATTTGAATAGGGCTGTCATAGGGATGTTACATAACATTTGCTTAACATTTGCTTGCTTGCTTAGGTATACACGCCCACCGGAACACTTACCTGACATGCCAGTACTGCACGAGTCCAGTGCCTGGAGAGGCTGGTAATCTGTCATACAGATCGAGCCTAGTACAGATACCAGTCTCTCACATAGTTGCGTTTATGTATATGTCTAGATTAAGTTTCTTTTGTGTAATTTCTTATTATGTATCTATGTGAGAGAGAAACAATAAACTATTATTATTATTACTATTATTATTATTTTATCAGAACCTAATAGCGATGACGCGAAAGTTTTGTTCAAATTCATGTAGAATGTATTAAACTAGTTTGATATGTGGTTAGTATTACGTTTAGGCTAGGATGAAACTGAAACATGCTGTTCGAAAAAGTTAAAATAAAAAATTTAGTTATGTCACGCGTGATATAAGAATAATTATTATTAGTGCGGGTGAAATATTTTCATATATAGAGATAAGATCCTATTTTCTTTACATTAAATTCATGGTAGTAGAATGTACCTATATTGAAAGTACATCATTTGTCGTTTTTGCACAAATATTTATCGTATTTTGTAGTTACTTCTTAAAATACGCTGGGAACCGTTCTCAGGGTCCAAACTGAGTATTCATTCATGGGCTTTCTCTCTAATTTATCTTTCCAATATTAGTTTTTTATAGTCAGTAGTATATGGCGTAATGGCTGCAACATCTTGTTAATCTGAGTTGTAAAATACTGTAATTATATTTAATTGGCGATTTAAAAGAGTGGCCGTGAGTTTCTTGCAGGTTTCTTCTCATAGGCTCAACCCTTTGCCTGAACCTAGCAACTAACCTAAATGTAGCTTCAGTAACTTAGTAAACTCACTAACCTATATATTTTGACGTTCATAAGTGTTACTTTGTGACCTAAATGAATAAATGATTTTTGACTTTGACTTGACTTAAATTTCCAGCAGAACAACTTCCTTTTGGAGCTATAAGGAAAAAACTCATATAATAATCAATCTTTGGGGGCCAGCCTATTGGCCAAATACCATACGTTTTACCTTTAAACATAGAGTAACCATATAATGGGTCTAATTTAATATGACGATAATATTTTGTTGCACGTGTATATAATAAATTTAACTTGACCATAACAAGCTTGTCATTGTCAATAGGCGTCGTGTAACATTGACTTGATCGATGACGCAATAAGTAGGTAGTTTCACAATGACCGGAACTAAGTAACAGCATCGGTATATGAAAAGAGAAAAACGGTTATAGATATTTGAGTTCGGAATATAAGTAGACGTTTTAGATTCAAATTATAGTTAAGACTGCTCCGAGCGAAATGTACCAAAACAGGCGGTCACAGTTAAATGAATAAAATCAACACTTTTAGTTTAATACAAATATAAAATATACATTTACCATAACAATGAATGTGTTTACAATTACACCGTGTAAAAAACTTAAAATAATTTTTATTTTCGTCTACAAAATTACGTAAATCTGCACGAAAAATACAAAAACGTAGATTATAACAGTAGAAATCTATCCTATTTTACAGCTTAAACGAAACATAAAAAGTTATATTACAATTTGTCCGTCCCAAAAATTTAAGTTATTGGTTGACAATAAAGATGCATATTTATCAAAAAAGCACTCCAAATTCTCTATACAATTTTACTATGGCGGCCGCGCGCCGATTTGAATATGCGCCGCACGAGCTCTGTCATTATCTGTCTTACGCTCGGTGCAGTCTTAAGTGATTAGTGGCACTGGCGATAATGTCATTTGATGCAAATAGGCCTACCGTCAATCTTGTGGTCAACCTGATGGTTATCGAGTACCGTAGCATATTATTGCTTGCTTGATACATATACCCGCGACACAGTATTTACTTATAGAGCGGGAGTTGTCTATTTAAAAACTACATTGCACATAGCTTTTTTATGTACATAGAAGCGGCAACACAAGTACATAAAGCCACTGACAAATTGCAGTTCACACAACAAATTCAGGGCAGATGCTAACATAATAAGTATAGTAAGTCAAATACAAGAACCTTGTACGAATTATCATATAAATAGTAATTATATAAGTAAGTACACAAACTGCGCACTCATTGGGTAAAGTGTAACACTGATCAATTAGTTGTCATACTTCATATCAAGGTTGGGGAAGGCCCGGCATTACTCACTGCTGGGTGGGTCCATAATGTAGTTTCAGTTCCAGCGACTCACCCAGCATCCAAGGCAGCGAGATGACACAACGTGGTAGTTTTGTCGGTAGTACCCGGGACTTTTCATCTTTTCCCAAATGAGCCCGACAGAACCTCTCCGCTCCCCTTTTCCGCGGTGAAGTATGCGTCAATGCATTCTCCCACATAAAAACGGCTCGTCATTAATGCATTTCAAGCTGCACCTACCACATTCTAGTTAGCACAGATTTTAACACCAAGCAGCTATAACGTAGTGGGATACCATTGGACTGATACGCAGAGGTCTCGAGCTCGAGCCCAAGGCTTGCACCTCTGACTTTTTGAAGTTATATGCGTATAGTCATGTATAGTTACAGAGCAGCGATAGCTCAGTGGGGAGACCAACAGACAGCAATGCAGAGGGTCTCGGGTTCAAACCCATGTCGCGCACCTCTGACTTTCGGAAGTTATATGACTTTTCGAAATTATGTGTGTATTGATTGATAATTATCGCCTGCTCCGTGCCTCGGAGAGCACGATAAACCGTCGGTCCGGGCTGCCATGAACATTTATGGCAGTCGTTATTGGGAGAATGTCGACACAAAAGATCCCACTGGGTTGAAGTGTCGCCGGTCTGCACTGACTGGCCCCCACATAAGATAAGATAAGATATGTATAGTTAACTATCGCTCAATTTACCCGTAAAGGAAAAACATCGTGAGTAACCCTGCATGTCTGAGAGTTCTACATAATGTTCTCGAAGATATGTGAAGTCTGTAAACCTCACCGGGCCAGCGTGGTGGACTATGGCATAACCCTTCTCACAGTAAAAAGTCTGTGCCAGCTTATCTAGTGTTTGATCTTAACGAAGAAATTGCAAAAAGGTACATTGACTGTTAATCATACGACGTTGATGATTAGAGATTAAACATACATCGTCAGAAAAAATACATCATAAAACTAAAGATTTTGTCGTAGATTAATTATTAATATTGTTACGTGCTGGGTTCGACGGATAAGAATATAAACAATATTACCGAGTAAAACACGTTTTATTTAAACACACAATTAAATTTAAAACACAACAAACACTATACCACACTTTTTCACTGTACTGCTCCAAACTCCGTAGTATTTCCGCTTCCGTTCGCTTCGATGAACACTTGACCGCTTACGATTGTAAAACTGACTTGGCGGTGCGCGTGCGCCCTATTTATACGCGGCTAAAGCGCTTCTAGAGCTTTCCAGCAACGCGGTACTCGGCGTGTAAACAGCACGATGATTCGAGAAAGTACCAGCATTCTCTCTAAGATTCTCGTACCGTACTATGCAGTTCCGTAAGATGTCAATAGATGGCGGTGTAAACTATTAGACGGAACCGCCGAGTCCCTCCCACAATGCCGAGAGATGTCACTGGGCGTAACACTGCCCCCCTCTTAGACATGTTCGTCCCGAACATTGTTGGATCCGTAGTAGCGTGCCAATCGATCCACATGAACGATCTTTGGTGTACCTCGTGGTCCTTTCTGGATCCGGTAGGTGACGTCATTCATCTTAGTGACTATGCGATAGGGTCCATCCCATTTTGCCTGCAACTTAGGAGATTTTCCTTTGCTGCGTGCCGGATTATGTAACCACACCAGCGATCCTTCCTCGAAGCCTTTATTGTTCGCCTTCCGGTCGTAACGGGTCTTCAACCTCTCAGACATCTGCTGACCGGTCTGTCTGGTGTGCTCGTATACGTCATTCATCCTGCTGCCAGTGCGTGGTCCCTTCATGGCAGAACAACTCGTGCATTTACGGCACCATTCCTCAACGTCTTTTCGACAACGGATCCAATAAAAGCGTTCCCGGATCTTAATCAGAGTTCTCTTAACTCCCATGTGGCCTCCTGAACTCCCATTATGACAGAGTTGTAAAACTTCCGGTACCTTGAGCTTTGGCACGACCATTTGCAGGTGACACTTGTCACCTCGGGCATTCTCCCATTTCCGGCACAGAACTCCATCCTGGATAACCAAGCTTTCCCACTGTGCCCAATAACTCTTGGTGATAGGGCTCAATGCCGCAACTTCACTCCAGTGAGGTCTCGAAGCACTTGTTTTCTTCCATTCGAGAATGGGTCTTATGTCTATGTCCTCTCGTTGTGTTCTCTGCATAATTTCCTTCCAGTCTTCGCTAAGATCCGTCCTCAACATCCTCACTAGTACTTCCTGCTTGGCCTCTTTCCTGGCGCAGTGGTGCTTACACTGGCTGGTACACGGTCTACGTGACAGGGTATCCGCATTACCATGTGACTTGCCACTGCGATGCTGTATCACGAAGTCCTGTAGTTGTTGCCTGGCACGCACATCAGGTGTTCCTCCTACCGGCGACTGGTTTCTGTTACGTGGTTTCCTTCGCTTCGGGCAGCTCAACCTGATGTGGCCTCTCTCACCGCAGCTATAGCACCGGGGCGAAGTCGACACTTCCCTGATACGGTGAGCTCGATCATCCCGTCGTACTGCTTCCACTTCCAGAGCGTGGGCTAGGGCGTCCTTCAGGTTTTTGAAATGTCCGAGTCTCACTGCGGCCCTAACCTCCAGGTCTCGGATCCCGTCGGTGAAAGCTTGAACGAGGTTTCCGTCGATGAGCGCAGGTGAGGACTGGTACGCCTTTCGAACCAGCTTCTCCACCTCCAGGGCCCACTGCTGCAAGGTTTCACCAACACGTTGCGATCGGTCTTTCAGCTGAGCGCGAAACACGTGTTCCAGATGTGCGTCGCCATATCTCGCTTCTAATGCCTCCAACAGCTTTTCGTACGTGATGTCTTGACCAAGCGCCTCTAACACGGTCAAGGCCTGGTCACGAAGCCCCAAGGTGAGAGCGGTCAGAGCCTGTTCTTGCGTCCACCCGTTCGATTTCATGACGGCCTCGAACTGTATCTTATAGGCTGACCATGACGATGATCCGTCGAATGGTGGGACTTTAAAGCCTCGTGGTGAAGACGCCACAACCGCAGGTGCCACGATCCCATCGCCAGCCTTGAGCCCACGTATCGTTTTCTCCACCTCGGCGATGCGACTTTCGTGGCGTTGGACTTGCTCTTTCACCTCCTTCATCTCCTTGCCAACCGTTGCGCTGAGGTCTTTTAACATCATCAGCTGCTCCTCCTGGCGGCGTGCCTGCTCCTCCTGGCGGCGCATGCCCTCTTCCTTATCGCGTTGCAGCTGTTCCTCGAGGCGGCGTGCCTGCTCCTCCTGGCGGCGTGCCTGCTCCTGCATAAATGCCATCAGAGTCGCGAGGTCGGGGTTCACCGGCGAGTGAGCTGCACTAGATGGTTCCGCTGCAGCCGCGGAGTCACGTGATTCACCTGACGTCGGCGAGGGGGCGTCTCCAAAGCGCCTCTGGTCCACATCTTGCTGGCGCTGGTTCCTGGTACGCACCCCTTCCACTTCCTCCTTCGGTAGTACTGGCATATTCTTACCTTACTTCTGACACCAATTGTTACGTGCTGGGTTCGACGGATAAGAATATAAACAATATTACCGAGTAAAACACGTTTTATTTAAACACACAATTAAATTTAAAACACAACAAACACTATACCACACTTTTTCACTGTACTGCTCCAAACTCCGTAGTATTTCCGCTTCCGTTCGCTTCGATGAACACTTGACCGCTTACGATTGTAAAACTGACTTGGCGGTGCGCGTGCGCCCTATTTATACGCGGCTAAAGCGCTTCTAGAGCTTTCCAGCAACGCGGTACTCGGCGTGTAAACAGCACGATGATTCGAGAAAGTACCAGCATTCTCTCTAAGATTCTCGTACCGTACTATGCAGTTCCGTAAGATGTCAATAGATGGCGGTGTAAACTATTAGACGGAACCGCCGAGTCCCTCCCATAATGCCGAGAGATGTCACTGGGCGTAACAATATATATTATATTATTATGAAATTTGTATGTACCTTTTTTGTGAAGAGAAATAAATCAATACTAGCGGTCGCCAAGTGGTATTTGATTTAAATTTTAATTTTGATAGTTATTATATATACCGCGAAATTGCAATAGGTACTCAATATATGTAATCATAAGTTACGAAGAACTATACGACATCAGCCAAACCATGCCGAAATACTACGAACGCGATTCAACTGCGTGTGTCAAATGTAGTGCTTTTCCATTAATTTAATGTCTTTCTAATGCATATTTAATAAAAATATTAGGCTTCGCCCCTCCTCCTCCATATAAACTTTAACTGTGCCAAATTTCATACTCCTCTGTCTGCGCTATTTTCGTAAAAAGGTGTACAAAGTTTTTGCTTCACGTATTAAGACTGCGCCGAGCGTAAGACAGATAATGACAGAGCTCGTGCGGCGCATATTCAAATCGGTGCGCAGCCGCCATAGTAAAATTGTATGGAGGATTTAAAGTGCTTTTTTAATAAAAATGCATCTTTACTGTCAACCAATAACTTAAATATTTGAGACGGACAAATTGTAATACTATTTATGTTTCGTTTAAGCTGTAAAATAGGATAGATTTCTACTGTTATAATCTAAAAATCATGTAACACGAGCTTACGTTTTTGTATATTTTGTGCATATTTACGTAATTTGTACGCGAAAATATTAATTATTTTAAGTATTTTATACGGAGTAATTGGAAACACATTCATTGTTATGGTAGATGTATATTTAATATTTGTATTAAACAAAAAGTGTTGATTTTATTCACTTAACTGTGACCGCCTGTTTTGGCACATTTCGCTCGGCACAGTCTTAATATATAGATTGATCGTTACTGAAAGAAACCTATAGGTTTCTTTGTCCGCCCTACATCTACAGTTATAGAGTGGACGTGCTAAATATTAACAACTAGATTTTTCCCGAGGCTTCGCTTGCGTAAAATAAGGTTAGATTTGTAACAAAACTATTTTCTGGATGAACCCTATAACCTTTTTTGTATTTCTGGCAACGAGCATGCGAAATTTCTTGATGATCGGTCGAGTAGTTAAGGCATAAAAGCGTCACAAACAATCTCATGTTCGCATTTATAATATTAATTAGGATAGCTACAAGTACATAGCCATGTCATTGGAATTTCTAGGTGACGTCATTTAACTAATCAGACCCTTGTTGCCGCCAACACGTAGTTCGATCCGGAAAGGTAGACAGATCAGTAACCGGAACGCCAATAGGAAATGGCCTTCGTCATACATCAAGTGTGTCATGTGTCATACGTTTTCTCCATATCAATATATAGGTTATTCCACGTTCGAAGGCTGTGCTATTCTGTAAGATCATTATCGAACTCACTTCCGAATTTAGAAGTGTCCGGTATTTTTTTGAGTACATTTTTATTAGGTATTATATTTTGAAATACTCTTTGAACTGGCTTTTCTAATATTAAATTATTTTATATTTATATTTAAGTAATTTTTTTTATTATTACTAATAAATACACGAATGTTTTCTCTTTTAAAAAATACAACTCCCGCACGAGGTATAATCTCTGTGTCGCGGCGGACTTTACAAACATTCAAACAAAAGACCCAAAGAACACCCAGACACAGCACAAGAATTAGTGAATCACACAAATTTTTGTTCCGTGTAGGGATCGAACTCGTGACACTCGCTGCGACGGCAGTCGCGAAGTGACCACTTAAGCCGCTACGTCTTCCGTGCAATCAATAAATTTAGAATGATCAATAATTTGAGAACTACTTACAATTTGTCCATTAAATTAAAGTTACTAGACTATGGAGACTATATATATATATATAATAATACTAGCTGTCCGGACAGACGTTGTCCAGTACACAAAAAAAAAACCAAATTTAAACCATTCCCGAATCCACTAACACACACACACAAAAAATTTCATCAAAATCGGTCCATCCGTTTAGGTTAGGTTTAGGTTTTAGTTTAATTACAAACACACGCACAGAAGATTTATATACAGGGTGTCGCAGAATATGTGAATCAAATTGTAACGGGAGATTCCTTAGGTTAGTTAAAATTAAACTACTATATACGGATTTTATCGCGTTGTTTATTTGATACTTTGTTACATAATTTTGAGAACTGTTACATTACTACTCCTATTAAACTTTACAAAGTTTTAAGCTAATTAAATTATTATTTAAACTATTCCTTAGGTTAGGTTAGGAAAACATAAAAAAAAATGTTATGTTGTTAGTCAAACTTACAAGATTTTCTTTAGTGCTAAAGAAATACACCAAAACAATGCTACTATATCAAAATTACGACAGTTTTAAAAAAAATTGTTTGTCGTTTGACGAATCAATCCTTCACAAATAAAAATGGTGAAATAAAATAAAAATTTGCCATAAACCAAGCACCTGTAGTTGAAAGTCTAACAAAAGTCGTATGTTTTAAAAACTTTGATTTTTTTGTATGGTCCTTACCGAAGAAATCCCCCGTTATAATTTGATTCACATATTCTGGAACAACCTGTATATTATACATTACTACGTATTTTTTATTTTTACACAAACGTCATAATTTTTTATTTTGTTTTATTTGGCACATTAGGCAGGTCTTTACCTAAGGAATCTCCCGTTACAATTTGATTCACATATTCTTAATCTCAATAATTTATTCATTTAGGTCACAAAGTAACACATACGAACGTCAAAAAATATAGGTTAGTGAGTTTACTAAGGCACTGAAACTACATGTATGTTAGTTGCTAGGTTCAGGAATTATATTAATATAAACTTAAGTGTGGGTGTTTTATAATTAAAGTTGCATCAATAATTTTAATTGTGGTTAATATATTATATTACGCAGCAATATGCGCTATTAGATATAATAACTTATAATCACATTAGCATATTATACACCGGTTTTATATAAGGTAGATAGTTCTTACTGCTGTTTTATTAAATACTTACAAAACTGTTATTTAATTCATAATCAACACATCAACATATTATCTTCAACTGTGTATCATGAACTATTAAGACTGCGCCGAGCGAAATGTGCCAAAACAGGCGGTCACAGTTAAGTGAATAAAATCAACACTTTTTAATTAACACAAATATAAAATACACATTTACCATAACAATGAATATGTTATAATCACTCCGTGTAAAAAACTTAAAATAATTAATATTTTCGCCTACAAAATTACGTAAATTTGCAAAATGCAAAAACGTGAGCTCGTGTTACGTGATTTTTAGATCCTAACAGTAGAAATCTATCCTATTTTACAGCTTAAACGAAACATGAATAGTTATATTACTTTTTGTCCGTCCCAAATAATTAAGTTATTGGTTGACAATAAAGATACATATTTATCAAAAAAGCACTTCAAATCCTCCATACAATTTTACCATGGCGGCCGCGCGCCGATTTGAATATGCGCCGCACGAGCTCTATCATTATCTGTCTTACGCTCGGCGCAGTCTTAATAAATAAGTATATTATAAATAAATTCAAGACCAAATTAAAATTCGCTGGTCCTGGACATTTTTAAACGTTGTGCTGCTACTTTTAATTGCCTAACAGATAAGTCCAATAAGATTTTTCAGCCGGGACTCAAATTCGAGATCCCGTAGTCGTGAGATTCAGATTTAAGCTATCAAAGGACATCGCAATGCCTCTACCATTCTTAAAAACGCCTGAGCTTAACAAAGTACTTAATACATTTTTCGCATACTAAAGCTGCGTAATTTCTTCCACAGGATTCTTCCAACCAAGAGAAAACCAGAATGGCTTCTTCCAAAACGTTTTCCAAGGACCGAAGAGGATACGTGAAGGAATCCAGGGACTATTCAACCCAAACCGTCAAAGACCCACAGTGATCAACCAGCAACCACCACAAGAAAACGTTTACATGGTAGTTGAAGAGCCAAATAACGGCAATGTGAACTTCGAAAGACCAAATCAAGGCAATGATGGCTTTCAGCCAAATACTGGCAATGGTGGCGTCATTTTCGAGGGTAATCAGTACCGACCTCCTGCAGTAGACCAAGGCTTCGTTGAAAATCAAGGAGGTGGTATGCCACAGCCAAATAATCATAATGGTGGAATGATCTTTGATGGTAATCAGTACCGACCTTCTGGAGCAGAACAAGGGTCTGTTGAAAATCAAGGCAATGGAATGATGCAGCCGAATAATGGCAATGGCAATCAACAGTATCAACCTAACGGTGGTAACCAAGGCTTAAATGATAATCAAGGGAATAATCAGGAGAACAAAGGTCAAGAAGGTGAGTTTATATAAAACTATAGTTATCTATTAATAGGTTAAGGGAAATCTTATTATTAGTCAAATTATATACGTATTAGCCAAGTTTTGCTTCTTCTAATTATTAATTTTTAAAATACTTCGAAGCAATATGCGAAAACCCTGTGTGAAAACCAATAACCAGCAATGATGAACTCCATTTTGTGTGCATACTACTTTTCTTCATACTAAATTGAGGTCAAGCTGTATCTCTAAATGATATACGAGGATCACATATCCCTAGGATTTATGTTAGGTGAAGACCTAGGTATAAGATTATGTTAAGAGTACTTTAACCTATTATGCAGGCAGTATTAGGGAAAGAGCTATGCCAAGTTATTCAAAGGCTATTTGTAGTGCCTGCCTTCATGAAACATTCGTTAATCTCTGTTTATGTAATACATAATGTTAGAAGCGATTGATTTTTATACATACATACATAGATTTACGCCTGTTTTCCAGAGGGGTAGGCAGAGACTACGGATTTCCACATGCTACGATCCTGACACACTTCTCTGGCTTCATTTACTTTTATCACATTCCTCATACACGCCCGTCGGTTCAAGGTGCTCTTAACCTGGCCTTTGTCCAGAACGCCTTCGATCTGATCGAGAAACGTTCGCCTAGGTCTTCCTCTTGCGACTGTTCCATTCATACTATCCTTATAAACTTTCTTAGTCAGTCTTTCCTCGTCCATTCTTTCTACATGCCCAAACCAGCTTAACATACTTATTTCTTTTTATCCTATATTTATTTGGGTGCTTCTAGCCACACGCGGTATATTAGCTCCATCCTAAACTAATTAATTATTCATATTATGCTTTAAGTACACCTTATAAATTAACTTATAAATTAAAATAGCCGCATTAGACTGAGGTTAACTGAAGTGCTAAAAAGGTGAATATTTATTTGCACCAGCTATGTATATGTCTACTGTCATAAACTTCAAGACCCACTGCCGTTCAGCTTCTGATAATTTGGGACGTAAACCCCAAAAAACTTTGCACAACCTGTAAATTTAGGAATCACAATGTAAATGCTAACGTGACAAAAGGTACTTTTTAGCATAATAACGACGTAACCTTTGCATGAATCAGGTACATGTTGGTCAAATTTGTGAGTTTATAGCGTGTAATTTAAATAGTGACCATTTACGCAGCGGTCAACGATTTTGATTGTCAAATAAAGTCAAAAGTTGTGAATAAACAAGTATTGAATACCTCGATAAATATAATATTTTGCATTAATCTAATGCTGTGAATGTCATGGTTGTAGTCAAATATCTGATATTTGAAGCCGAACTTAATTAAATTTCAAGGATTAACATAGTTTATATACAAGCGTTAATTTATATAAATCATGATTTAAATCTAGTGGTATTTTTACTTAAGCAATATGTATATTTAACCTAAGAGGCTTCTAAACGCCAATAATACTTTATAGCACTATGTGGCTGCAATGTTTTCAAGTATAATAATAATGTCCTCTAGACTGATTTTGGTCACGGCGGCCAATTTTAACGGAGACTGGCTACTATAGTGATATACTTTATGATACCGGGTCATAATTGTAAATTAGTATTGCTTCACTGTTGACATAACCTAAATATACATGTCCATAGACACAAACTAAGTTTAAACGTAGATTGCACTACATAGCTGTCTGTTATGTGAAAATGTATGTTGATACATGATAAGTATAAATATAACCTATTATAAAATATCATCCTAGCCTCTTTTTCTCATTGCGCAGACGCCGATGGATGCTTATTTTATTTTGCAATTGATATTTAGAATTATTACTACCTACATGACATCGATGACAATCAGTGTCATGTTTTATTGACAAGGGCCGGGGGTCGTTCAGAAATGTAACACAACATTATATGCTGCGTTGTAATGAAATGTCTTTATTATGTATTATTTATCTTATATTATCTATGTTTTTTATTATTTTCAAGGTACTTTTAATTCTATATGTATGTATACATATACCTAAGTATTATATTATATTATATTATATGAATACCAATATTATTATTTAGTATGAAATTATTTTCTGCCATCTACCTTCTGCCTAATTTATTTAAATTACTCTTTTTGTTTTTTGATATTTTGTTTTTAATTGAGTTGTATGTATGTATGTTACTGCCTACATGCACCGAAATCATTCAGACTCTGCGAGAATACCAGCGTTGTGGATATACTGCAACATTGCTGACGCAGGACCTTATTTGTTATATAGGTACTTTTGGTTGTGTTTTCTGTTACCTTATATTATGACCGTGGAACAAATAAAATTATTTTCTTTCTTTCTTTCTATAGTGCGATTATCTCAACATTTTAATGATTAGGATATTCCAAATATAATTTCCGCCAAAAAAAGCCCAGTCATGCGCAAAATATTGCCACCTACTGCGTAGTATTGCTGACAATATAACTTCCATCATATTGCAACCACATATTGCAGTAGAAAGAAGAAGCTATCTTGTATCTCATGTGGGGGCCAGTCAGTGCAGACCAGCGACACTTCGACCTAGTGGGATCTTTTGTGTCGATACTCTCCCAATAACGACTGCCATAGATGTACATGGCAGCCGGGACCGACGGCTTAACGTGCTCTCTGAGGCACGGAGCAGGCGATAATTGTCAATCAATACGAAGCTCCCTTAGATAAATTATTTCGAAACTTTTTTCAGCATTGTCAAACATTCCTTCCACAAAATTAGATAATTAAAAACATATTTATTTCTCACAGAGAGCATACCAGTACCACCAAATGACCCGGTGAAGTTTGACGACAGTCCAGCAGTGCAGGATACAACCACGACACTGCCACCCCTCACACCAGTCCCTACTGTAGAAACGGAATCCAGAAACAACTTTAATTTTGGCTCTACCCCAGTTTTCGGTAAGTTCACACATAGTGCCTTCAAATCTTGTAATAACCTATTTAAGTAGCAGCAGCACACCTGCTTCCAGACACAACAGGTCTTTAATTATGTTCAGCTTTCCAAGACCTGACAGGCTAAATTGGCTTCATCAAGAAGGTTTATGAAACCTCGAAACCATGTCAAAGCGCAAGCAAATAAAGATTAATGTCGTGTTCTTTAGATGAGTTGCCTGTAGGAAACCAGAGTGATTGTTCTTGATGATTGTTTGAATCTTCTTGAATGGTATGCACAAATGATACCTCTGGTATAGCACTTGATCTTATTGCTGAAAGAACATTTTATCAATATGCGAGTTGTTAGTTTTCCGTCTAGATTAAAAAATAATATATCCCTATCAATCTTTCTACTCTTTCTTGAACGACCTTTTTTGCTTCCCCCTTAGCCTTAAGGCGCATTTAAATGAGGCGAGTTTTATGCAGCCTTTTTCATTCTATACTTGTTTTTTTTTTTCATCAAGTAACACACAGATAGCACTAAACTTACTTCAAAAACTGACTTCGTATAAATGAGCCTATTTTCTAGTTATCCATAAAGACAACTCTCCTAGCAACATTTTCCTCATTTTTCTTCCTTTTCTACATAATATGTATTACTAGTTTTTGCCTGCGGCTACGCTCGCTCAGGAACACGGACAGAGTACTTTTTTCTGAAAGAATGGTTCTGAATGATGTTTTCTGTACCACTGACAACGTGTATACAAAATTTCATGACGATCACTTGAGTAGTTAAGGTATGAAAGCGTATCAAACAAAGTCAGATTTGTATTTATAATAGTTAGGATAATTCTTGTTCCATGACATCTAGTTATGCAAATATGCGATGACTTTAGTTTGTCTAATAACACGTTGTGTAAACCGGTCGACTACTTAGACTCTAGGTGTTAATACTAACGCAAAAGCTATATAATTATGTTCAGCTGGTACCTCATACATTTCATTTTAAAATACAGTTGATTAGAATAAATAAGCGACATTGTATAATAATTAAAATTCAGTTGACATCAAAAGTACAGCATATTATCTATAGGTACTAATATTATAAAGAGGAAAGATTAGATTTTTGTGTGTTTGTTCGATTTAAAATAAAGCAGCCGATTTAAAAAAAAAGCTCCATTGGAAAGGTATATAATTTAAGCATGAATGGGCCGGCTCGACCGGGGAAGGACTACCCTCTCACAGAATATCGACGTGAAATACCAGTATTGTTGTGTTTCGTTCGGTGAGTGAGAGTGCCGGAGGCCCAATCACCCTCTTTCCCCCTTCCCGCTCCTTCTCCTTCCCACTTCCTTTTATTCCTAAAGGGTCGGCAACGCGCAAATGATGCCTCTGGTGTTGCAGGCGTCTATAGGCTACGGTGACCACTTACCATCAGGTGGGCCGTATGCTTGTTTGCCACATTAGTAGCATAAAAGAGTAACATAGGCTATACTCTATTTAAAAATAATAATGTTACTAACATAACCTGACCTACTTTTACGCATGCGCGGGCAAAAGTAAGTAATGTATGAAGGACGGCCGTATCGATAAAAGCAATATCTTTAATCTTAAAAGCGATCTCTTACAGGATCTTCCAGCAATAGTGATATTTTTATTTCACTTTAAACTTTATAAACATTCAACACAAAAACACCTACATAGTCACGGCACTAATATTTGATGATACCAATTTTTGTCCCGTTTATGGGAATCGAATGACCAGCGATAGCTCAGTGGGGAGACCAACAGACTGCAATGCAGAGGGTCTCGGGTTCGAACCCACGTCGCGCACCTCTGACTTTAGGAAATTATATGAATTCGAAATTATGTGCGTATTGATTGACAATTATCGCCTTCTCCGTGCCTCGGCAGAGCACGTTAAGCCGTCGGTCCCGGCTGCCATGAACATCTATGGCTATCGTTATTGGAAGAGTGTCGACACAAAAGATCCCACTGGGTCGAAGTGTCGCCGGTCTGCACTGATTGGCCCCCCACATAAGATAAGATAAGACGGGGATCGAACCTACAACATTGCATAGAACGGTAGTAACCTCTTAAACAACAACGTTATCTGTGGATTTATTAGATTTAATCTACCAGGTGCGTATGTATGTCTAGCTATTTTATTTGATGTCAAGGAAAACGCCTCAGAACATTTTCAATAGGGAAAATCAAGTTGCTAAAGGCTTACTATTCCAAACTACGTATATCAGCGTCACCAGAATAATAAAATTATATCAGCGATATGGCTACTGAACATAGGCTTCATCTTAAGCTTGCCAAAGCGGTCATCAATGTAAGTAAAAGTAACCAGAAAAGCTAATTAATTGGTCCACCGATATAGTTATCAAAAGTATAAATGTTGCCAGAATATGAAAAGTGATAATATCAGCGTTAGATATTCTGTCGTTTACATTTAATATAAATATATCACATGTTCTGAGGCATGAATAATTTATAGCAATTTCTCAATAAAAAGTGGACCTTATGATTGTTCATATATATGAAATAATCTGCTTAACGCACAGCTAATTAACAGCCAAAATTTCTAAAAATCTTTTTATTCTGCCTTAGTAGCACAGCGGTAGCGAATGCGTTTGATGTGTACCAGATTAATGAGACGATCAGATGATGGTTTGAGTTTCATTAACAGGCCAGATAAAGTGTTGATGGGCTTTTCTTTCAAGAATTTATTAGTAGCGGTAATTCACCAGAACGGAGGTTCGCCAGACTCCGTAATAGTACTTACAAAATTCGTTACTGCAAATAATGGTATAAGTGTCGCATTTTTGGTTAGCGTGATTTGAACCCCGAATAATCAATAACTATGATTTGTTTTCTGTTAGCAGATTCTCCATAGCAACTCCATGTCTGTTTCATGCCTGTCAGGCAGCAAAAGGCTCGCCCGTATAACGAGACTAGCCTACAAGCCTCTCAGCAATAAAAAGGATCGAATATGAATATTAAAGTATATAGGCAATGTTCAAAGCCTTTACTTAAATCATACTCTAAGGAATTGAGTATTACTCAATTTAATTAACTTACACTTGGCAAACCCCGCGGCCTCGTGTTAAATAATAATATGTAGAACAAATAATGCTGAGGTTAACGCCTTAAGGTCAGCAAATCATCGCAGAAATATTTGAAAGACATACGTACATAGTCTCACGTAGAAGTGTTTTACATTAACAACGTTAGCTTTGATTTTAGGGATGGGTTTATTGTCACGGTAATGTTATCTAACAGAATTCTATCTTCATACAAACGGTCAGAACGTGAGTCATACCTACGCGCCTCGAGGTCGGTAGGCACTTGGTTCGCAACCAGTCGCGAATGTGCTGCAGCGGTGAACGGACGGTGTTATGGTTTTGCAAGCAGTAAGCGTGCGACTTGTTAATTTTTGATTGAAATAAGTACAAGTTCTTACATAATAATAATGACTAAGTATAATTGTAAACAAACGTATTATTAATTAAAGTTTTTATCCGAATGCGGATAATTTTTATACTATATATATTTAATAATAAACTCAGCTCAGTCGAGGCACAAATATGTTTCAGCCTCGAATAAAAAAAAATCATCATCATCTAAAAAATCATGTTAGATTTTTATTGAACATTGCCTATTTAATACACAACAAACTACATTTCCTTAAATAAAAAATATAATATTTACAATCACTAAACTAGAAAGAAACTCAAGTAGGTAGATGAAATTAAAATACTGCATACAATACAATACAGCCCTCTCGCGTATTCGTGGACTGCGCGGCTGTAGGTAATTATTTCAAGGACAGAGTCGAGTTACAATACTGTTAGATAACATTACCATGCTATTGTCGTCTACTGAGCCCAGTTCCAGACTTCATGCTATTATTGAATAAATTGTTACAGATAAATCTAATAGTAATTTACTCGATCCGATCCGATCCGATCTCGATCGCTTTTGACAAGCTAACTTTTATATACTAGTTGTAGGCATAGTATATAAGAGTTTAACTGTATGCTTATATTGTCTAATTGATAAATAATAAAATCGCACACATACATAGGTACATAGGCGTAGCGTGGGTATCACCCGCCCGGAGCCGAAAAAATTTTTTCCGCCCACACATTTAGGTATTTTAATTTAAAAGCATCATTATTGTGTATTGGACATCGACCCATTGTTCCTGCTCGTCATGACATGGTTTATATATTTACAAGATATTATTATTATGTATTGTGCAATTTTGCCGCCCTCCTAAAAGTGCCGCCCGGGACGGGCCGCCCTTGCCGCCCCCACTACGCTACGCCACTACATAGGCACGAAATTATACTATGCATCGGATCAACGAAGCAATTTCTAGATATAATACGACACAATTTATACATACACAGTCTCCGGCCTACATCCTCGCAGACGTAGGCTGAGGTGTGCCGATTACACACTCATTTCACCACCTAAGGTTTAGTCGCAAAAAGTGGTAGGTATACCATGAAATATAAATGCTGAAGTTTGGGGCCTACTGTTGGTACTATTAGAACTATAAAACACATAAAGTAACGCTTTGATCGTCCTACACCCTACATAAAGTGCTTCGACTAAATTTAATGTTATTTTGAAAGAAAGAAATCCATAGAAACTTGGTGGTAGGTATTTCGTTCGTTTGAAATGTTGTATAGTTTTTTATGGTAGACCTGTCGAGTGTTACCCTTTTGCCATTAACCGTGCACCGTCACCGTTCTGCTACTAAAAAACTAGTCTGAGAAACCCAGTAACAATTTTGTCCGACTCGGGAATCTTACTCGAGACCACGAAGCAGTGGCATAAATTCCCACTTCGTCACCAAGGCAGTTTTATAATCTCACAGCGTAACTAATTATAAAACTAGTATTAGTTATTAACAGAACGAATCGCTTTGCTCGTGTATTAGTATATTGAAGGCCATCGGGTTGGTCAGTGCGGGTCAAACTTGTAAGAACGACGCCTCTCACACCGTTGCGTAATGTTGTACCGTGTGGTATCTTGTTTGTATACAAAATAAATGTTACATAAGTATAAGACTTTGGCTGCATGGATGCCGTAATGTTTTAAGTAATCACTAAATTAAATTTTACTAATTGAGCCTCTGCGTTGATCCACACATAGATGCACCGTGCTGGATGGTTTTTGTGCTCGTTGCTTGAATGTATAAAATAACGCACGGACGCAAACAGAAGTAAATTTCCTATTATACTAGCTTTTGCCCGCGGCTTCGGTCGCATAAAAGTAGGTTTGGGATTTCAGGTATCTTTATAAGCGATATTAAAAAAAAGCAATACAAACTAACAAAAAAATTAAAAATTGTGGATTGGGACACCCTAATCACCTAGCGGTATGAAATATACTTTACGAACTATTCTCATACCTACCAAATATACATAAAATTTCATAAAAATCGGTCGAGCCATTTCGGCGGAGTGCGACCACAAATACTGTGACATAAAACTTTAAATACATCAAAATAACACACACAAAGAACACCCAGACTCGAAACAACTATCTGTAGATCAACGTAGAGGCTCAATTACCTGAAGTAAGTTTCTTGAAGCAAGTATCGTTCTATCTGAAACTCGGAAAAAAAAGGTATATACCTGTATATACTTGCGTCAAGACACTTGCCTTATGGACATTCAATTTTGCATCCCATGTTGTTTTTCACACATATTCCAGTCCAGAGAGGGAACAAAATTTTTCAAAAAATTCTTTTTGGTATTATGTATTCAGTAATATATTATGGTATAATGGATGCAAGACCTTGTTGATTAAGTTGTATAATACTGAAATTATGTTTAATTGGTGATTTAAAAGAGAGAGTTTATTGCAGGTATCTTCTCATATCAACCCTTTGCTTGAATGTAGCAATTAACCTAAATGTAACCATAAACATTATTTTTATATTTATATTATGTATTAACCCACTGACTCAAATGCCACCAAACGATGTATTCTTCAGTCTTTCTTAAAAACTAGCATTTATTTTAGAAGTTTGTCTTAACATCTACATACGTTGTTAAATACTTTAGGTACCATAAACTTATTTGGTGTAATAGGGTGACATATAATATAAGTTACATGTAGCAAATATTTGGCTTGAAACACGGATGTGGGATTGTCCTTGTGATTGATCGATCGCTTGCAAATTACTTACATCCTAGTACTGCAGTTGTTCAGTTAGACATACAAGTATCGTTTGTAGTCGGCCATTTTAATTTTATTGCCGTCATTAGTACGAACAAACGATTAAGAAGTCTTTGTATTAACATACCAGTTTTGATTGTGTTTTACGAC
Organism: Catocala fraxini; assembly: GCA_930367265.1. Taxonomy (NCBI): domain Eukaryota; kingdom Metazoa; phylum Arthropoda; class Insecta; order Lepidoptera; family Erebidae; genus Catocala; species Catocala fraxini. Next base: position 2,405,052 of record OV884044.1, on the reverse strand, counting down.
TTGATGGAATAAAAATTGTGTCTACGTGTATCTATATGTTACAACGTAGGTAAATCCTAACTAATATTATACATGCGTATATGAGTTTGTTTGTTACGCTTTCACGCCTTAACTGCTTCACCGATCATCGTGAAATTTCACATACACGTTTTCAGGGTTACAGAATAGGAGATAGGGAGATACTTTTCATCCAGAAAAAGGACTTTTACTTAGTGAATTGCAGGGCAATATTTAATATTTTTATGTACAAAGGTGCCAAATAATCGTAGAGCCCGCTTGATGATGAGCGGTTTATGTTATTCTATAATCGCTTGTGCCTGTTTAAGGGTAAGCGGATTTATAGCCTATGTTCGCTTGTAATACCAGAAGAGGCACTTGCGTGTTGCCGACCTTTAAAAATGGAGTCAAATTACTGTCCCAAGGGATAACGATCGAACTAGAAGCCGTTGCCAACAACATAGTGCCTTTGTGTTTTGCCAAATAATCTTATATTGGGTTTCAGACAAAAACGGGCTTTTCGCGCTACTAAAAAAGATGATGTGTTGGTAAAGATTCATACATACATAGTCTGACGCCTGTGTCATTGAAGGGGTAGACAAACCTTTGCCTGAATGAAATGCGGTAATACGCTTGTATTGCACCCACATTTCGGGAACTATCATATTAGGTCCCACGTAATATTGGGCGAGAACATTATCATCTTATGCCTGGTAAGATGGTGATGCAGGAAATCCTCAGTAGCAGTACAGAATCTGAAACTATTTCCAGACTATTGCTACTAAGGATTACTTGACTGACCCAATAACATTTTGACAAGACATCATTGTTTGTGAGCAGCGATATCTCAGTGGGGATACCAACAGACTGCAATGCAGAGGATTCGAACCCACCACGTCACGCACCTATGACTTTCGGAAGTTATATGACTTTTCGAAATGATGTGCGTATTGAATGACAATTATCGCCTGCTCCGTGCCTCGGAGAGCACGTTAAGCCGCCGGTCTCGGCTCCCATAAACATCTATGGCAGTTGTTATTGGGAAGTCAGTGCCCTATAATATCCTAACACTAGTCTAGCCTTAGGGTATCGTTAGCCTTCGGGTTGCGGAGGTCAGGTGACAGTCGCTCTGTGTAAAAACTGATATCCAGTCAAATCCGGTTAGACTAGAAAAGCCGATCTCAAGTGACTTGGGAATAATAAAGGCTAGGGAGAAGAAGATTATTGTGTGTGGTGCATTTTTTAAAGGATCATTGACGTCCTAGTGGTAATCTTGGTGCAAGCGGTCATTCACTGATATATGTAGTTTCAATTTTAACAACCCACCACCATTCAAGGCAGCGATTTGGCAGACCGCGGTAGGTTTAGTCGGTAGTGCCTGGGACGTTTCATCTTTGCCCGGCTGAGCTCGACATACCCTCTCCGCTTCCCTTTTTCGCAAAGAGGTATGAGGCAATGTATTCCCTCACCCACGTTAAAAAAAAGGTGCAAGCGTTCATAATCTATGATTAATTATCACTTGCATACATAATGTATCCGTATAATATGAATAAACTGGCTCGTGTCAGTCCTTTTAGACGGTAATTAACACCCACATGTACGCCCACGTAGAAAATTAGCAACTATCGAATAGATTTATTATTATTATGTTTTAATTGTAATAATTTAAATAATTACATCACGATATTCATCAAATTTTTTTTTAAATATACGTTTATAGTGGGCAATGTGAATGTTCTACAGTTTTTCTTAACTCTTTGGGTTTTCGAGTCATGAAATTCTTTGGCGCTTGTATTTATCACAAGCTGCTACATGTATTGTATGTCATAAGCTTTTTTATTTATAAAGCTTGTAAATGGCGCAAGACGCTTTTTAAGTAAGTTACATGCGCAAGCTACAGGCTATATGCGCAAGCGGCATGAGTGACCTCTTATATTTCTTGTGTCTACAAGACCCATAATATAGTATAATACAACTATCTATTATAATAATAGGCTAATAACATAACAACAAGGTAGACCTACGACCTTTGAAATTAAACTACTATATACGGATTATATCGCGTTGTTTATTTTACACTTTATTACATAATTTAGAAACTGTAACACTACTACTAGATGCTATTAAACTTTACTAATTTTTAAGCTAATTAAATTATTTAAAACTATTTATATTTAAGTTTACACTTTCCCCGACGTTTCGGTTGCTTTTCAGCAGCCATGGTCACGGGAAGACTAAGATGGTAGGTGTCTCAATGTTCCAGTGTAGTTATTTCAAAGTACCCGAACATAATTTAATCATTAGTGTTTCTATTAACGCAGAATGAGCTCAGAGTATCGTGAAGTCTAGCTGTGGTTTGCTTCTTCTTGGATTTGACTATTTGAATTACTGGATCCTAAGCTGGTGGTACATTCCAACCATCTTCTCTTTTGAAATTAGGATGCTTTTGATTTCAATAGCCTCGCGAAGCATCCTTGGTAGGAATCGGTGTTCTTTAGCAAGAATCTGTGGTTTGTAAAATCTCAGGTAGTGGTTGGATCCCCGTTGCACATGTTCACACACAGCAGACTTCAACGAGCGTTGGTGTTTTACATCAGCTATGTGTTCTTTTATACGGGTGCTTATGTTTCTCTTGGTTTGACCAATATATGAGAGTCCGAAGTCACAATCTATTTTATAGACTCCTGCATCTTGTAAAGGTAGTTGGCACTTGACGGATGGTAAAAATAGTAAGGGTCCTGGTAAGGGTCGCGAAAAGCGGTTAGATGCCGGTGGCATAAGATCGGTCTGTGTGGAAAACCTTGAGGAAGGCCTATGTCCAGCAGTGGACTTCTTTCCGCTGATATAATGATGATTATAATAATATCAGCCCTGTATTAAACTATCCCAGTGCTGGTCATGGGTATATTATGAATTTGAGAAGGGTTAGGTCCTTATAGTTCCTCACGCTGAGCCCAGTGCGAGTTGGCAGTTTAGCGATGTTTTTCTTGGCCGTTACAGTGAGCGATAATTAACTATTTAATACGCTTATAAGTTCGAAAAGGCAGAGGTGCTTGCCATAGGGTCGAACTCGAGACGTCTGGGTGGAGGTCTAAAGGTTTTTTTTGTCTTTGCTCATATGTACTATATTTATATATTATATAGCTGTCTTCGTAAAATAAGAAATAAACAATATAAGCACGGTTTATTACGAATAAACCTTTCGACATCGTTATAGAAAAGCATAAAATTTATTTATTATTATGTTAATATTGAGAACCTGTTTATGTGCCGCTGTGCTGACAAATTACTTAACTGCTTTTAAATAGAGGTCATTTGAGTACTTAAATGTATTTGCTAAACCGCCTAGTTAGTTTAAACGATAGAATGAACTTGCAATTTACATTTAACGTGGATTATTACGGGTTAAATAGTACCTACTACGTGGAAAACTGTTAGTAAATAGAGTATAGGAGTTGAGTTGAGTATTGGAAAACTGTTACTACGTGGGTCGCGCAGTGGTTAAAGTAACCTCGCCTCTGGTATCCCACAAACCCACGACACACGGCTTGAGTTGTGGGTTACCTCCCAACACGGGGTAATAATTGTGTGATCCATAAATGATTGTTTCGAGTATGGGTGTTCCTTGAGCCCGTTTGTAAAGTTCCATATATTAAAAAAAAACACAAATTTCTCAATTATAATAGCCTAGATTAGGTTTGTCTCGAAAAATTGAACTGGGAACCTCAGCGTACGTACCACTAAGCCATCGCTGTTGAGTAATTACTTTAAGACATGAATTGGGTGGTCTCGATGGTGTAGTGGTTAGTGTAACCGACTGCCACGCCTGAGGTCGCGGGTTCGATTCCCGTACAAGTCAAACATTTGTGTGCATGAACATGTATATGTATGTTTGTCTTGGTCTGGGTGTTTCTATGTATGTATTTACAAAAAAAAGGTATATATGTATGTTTATCCATTGTCTAGTACCCATAGTACAAGCTCTGCTTAGTTTGGGCTAGATGGTGTTGTGTGTATGTGGTAGAATATTATTATTATTATAAACATAAAGTAAAGCCAGTAATATTTTAGAGAAAGTGTATTACACCATATTTCGGTAACTATTTACAACGATAACACTGCCTGACACTGTAAATGACATGACACCTCACGATCGCATGCTGACTAAAATGCAAACTGATTCACGGAATTTTACCAAACATTTTTGTTGCAGGAGAATCTTGTGAGACGGTGGACGGTGGACTAGGCAGCTGCATCTCCCTCTACGACTGCTCGCCGTACTTGAAGATCCTGCAGGAGTCTAGAACGGTAGCCACTCAGATATTGAGGAAAGCTCATTGCGGCTTCGACGGTAATACTCCAAAGGTGAGTAGCAAAATACAAAGCAGTCAAACGCTACACCAAGAAGAAACAGTTAACAATTAAAATTATACCATTGTAATATGTATTATCCGACAGACCGAACTTTAATCAGTATGGCTAGACTTAACGGAGACTAGTCATCAGTGCAGGAGATATTATAGACCACAACTTTGAGTGCAAACACGAATGCAATCTTTATTCCTTTACACTCATAGCCAAATAAGACGGCAATCAGAGAGATCAGAGATCAAATCAGAGGGTGTGCAAGATCTTCATGTTTCTAACTTTTGGGTTGCTTATAAGAATTACTTGGCAAAAACTCCAATATCTTTTTGCCAAGTTGAACCCAAGACTTTACGCCCAGAAGTCGTATTGTACAATTTTTGTAACACGTATTGGAGTGCATGCACTTGATTTAAATGCGGGCTACAATAAACATCCTTTATAGATAATTTTTCTCCTTACAACTCAATGATTTATGCGGATTTTGTCACCGTTATTTTAAGCACATTTTCCCAACATATCAGTTGCTTTTGCACATACGCGATCATATCAAGAGTTACAATGTTTCATGAAGACCTTGTTTGCGTAGGTCTGCTGTCCCCGCCCAGGGATCCCAACCGCGGCCCCAGTAGCCGATACTACTACGACTACTACGACCAGCACGACCACTACTACGACCACTACAACAGCACCAGAAACATCCCCCACTCCCATCACTAAGACAGTGGGGGGTGACTTCGTACCGGCGCTCCCCGACCCTCCTATATGTGGATTGAGTAACGCATCTTTAGGCAGGGTTGTTGGTGGAGTCAATGCGAATTTAGGTGAGATATTATGTTGTATACATCATGTAACTATAAGACGCGGTCATATTTCAGAGACGTAAGGAAAATCATCAGATATTTTCTTTATGAATTTGCCTTTTCACATAAAGTTATAAACGTTTTAAGACTTTCGCGATCTGTACATATTTAATTTAACGGGTTTAAATCTAGATTTAGACCCGATTTAGACCTAGATCGTTATAACTATTTATTACTTACCTTTAATCTGTCAATTGTTGGAATGACAGACATAATTGAAAACTTATTGTGTCTGGCTGCCGGTGTGCCGCTGTCATTCAATATGTTAAATAGGTAAATATCAACGCGATTAAGGCTCGCTGAATAATAGATAAATAGTTGGCATGTCAATATTAGTATTTTAATTTCCTTTTTATATTTACGTAAATAATAGTATATACTAGTAATAAGTCTTTTCCGGACAAATTTACAAAACATGTCATTGGAGCCTAAAAGTTATAATGTTTAATTAATTAAAATCAATTCACTAGCTGCGGTTTGTTTCTAGCACTCGACTTCATGATATTTGAGCTCATTCTGCGTAAATAGAAACACCAATGGTTAAATTATGTTCGGGTACTTTGAAATAACTACACTGGCACATTGAGACACCTACCATCTTAGTCTCGCCGTGACCATGGCTGCTGAAAAGCAACCGAAACGTCGGAGAAAGTGTAAAATTAAATTAAATCTAAATAGTTTTAATAGTTTTAATAATAATTTAATTAGCTTAAAAATTTGTAAAGATTAGTAGTAGTAGTGTAACGGTTTTGAAAATTATGTAATAAAGTGTCAAATAAACGACGCGATAAAATCCGTATATAGTAGTTTAATTTCAATGAACAATATTCGCGTAAACAGAAGACAATATTATATTATATTATAGTTAGTTATAATCAGCTCATCTATCTGATGAGATATTCACTGTAGCGTAATTTTCTGACGTCAATATTTTAGTAGTAATTTTTCATTACTAACTGTCTTATACTTTACACGAATATTTTTATAACTATCGTCTCAAGTAAAAGGAATACTAAACACCACACTTTGTAGTAGAAAAAGCATACGCCGTGCTGTATGGCTCAGACCATCAACCAAGTATTCACAGCTTATCTCATGACTTGTTTCCCCAGACGACTTTCCCTGGATGGCCCTGCTGGGCTACAAGAGTCGTCGCGGCGGCACCAGCTGGTTATGCGGAGGATCACTCATCAGCTCACGACATGTACTCACTGCTGCTCACTGCATTCACAACCATGAAAATGATCTGTAAGTGTTAATTACTTATTTTCTTTTGTGACTAGGTTTTGACTGCGGCTTTGTTCGCTCGGCAACAATACATTTTTTTTAATGAAAGATACCTCGTACCTCACTGAAAGTCAAAGTCAAAGTCAAAGTCAAAAATAATTTATTCACTTAGGTCACAAAGTAACACTTATGAACGTCAAAGGGGTTAGTGAGTTTATTACATTTACTGAATTTACATTTATATTAGTTGCAAGGTTCAGGCAAAAGCTTGAGCCTATGAGAAGATACCTGCAAGAAACTCAAGGCCACTCTTTTAAATCGCCATCAGCTTACAATTTCAGTATTTTACAACTCATTTATGTACCAGGTGTTGCAGTCATTATGCCATATGTCACTGTCCATATAAAACTAAATTCTAAAAATAAAGAAAATGTTAATAATGTTATGTAAGAAGCATTTGAGGTTTGAAATAATATTTATCAGTAGGTAGCCATTTGTAATAGACAGTAATATGGCATGAGGACGCATACACTTACACTTTGTGACATGAAAAGGTAGTTCGTGATTAAATGTAGCTAAAACAAAATTTACGTTAATACTTTTATCGTTTGTTTAAAAGAAAAGAAAGATCCTTAACATCAGAAAATAAACACGAAGTACCTTCACATAACTAAATTGACTTATATAATACATACATTGTTTGAATTCTGTATGAAACAAGCAACTAGTTCCATGAGGTTTTATCATTTATTAAAGCGAATTAAAATTAAAATTTAGAAAGTGTAACAAACTCACATTCGCCTTTATAATATTAGTCAGTATAGTAGATTAACTAATATGTATATATTACTACTGTTAATCTACTATCATCATCATGATGATGATGATAGTAGATTAACTAATATAAACTACTAGCTTTGGTCGTAATTTTGACTACGTTATCTTTAGTTCGAACACGAATTTATTTACTTGCCTAAGAATAAGCATCACATTCTTCTGTAAGTTTAGCATGAAACGTAAATGCCAACTGTTTGTACCGTGAAATCTGGATCTGAATATACGTAACTTCTTGATTTTCCTAAGCCCTTTCAGGAAGTAAGGTAAACGATGAAAAGAGAGAAGAAGATTAGATATTGAAATGAATAATAATTCCGAAGAAACTTCATAGAGAGATACCAAAATACTACATAGAACATCCAAACTCGGATCAATTCCCGATAGTCTCTCTGTAACCTTAGCTTCTAAAAAGCAACCGAAAAGTCGGGAAATCAGCAACTGTATTAATGCTTTGACAAATACCTAAATGTTGTGGTTTTTAAACATACCGCAATAAAACCCGTATATAGCAGTTTAATTTCAATTGCAGGAAAATATTTTTACAACTGCAGTGATGATTACATTCTATTTTATGCCTCCGTAATGACAGCTTACAATGATGTACACACACATTACCGGAAATAGAAAAATAAATAATAAAATGTCTGTGGTCAACTAGGATTTTCCGTAATAACCTTTTTAATAAGAATATCATTACCCATAGCGTCATGCTTGCAGGCTATGGGGGTTTCCTCTGACCACAGAGGAGTTTCCTAATCTGATCTGGTAGATTGCAAATTTAACAATAGATAATCCTTTTTTCGTAGAAATGACTGTCAGGGTGTCTAGTACGAGTTGGTTTTACGTTAACGCGATCGAAACGTTTATCGCGTTTGGCCCTCTGATTGGTTAAGAGCTTACTTACTACATTTTTATGTGCGAAATTATGTGCGTATTGATTGACAATTATCGCCTGCTCTGTGCCTCGGAGAGCACGTTAAGCCGTCGGTCCCGGCTGCCATGAACATCTATGGCAGTCGTTATTGGGAGAGTGTCGACACAAAAGATCACACTGGGTCGAAGTGTCGCCGGTCTGCACTGACTGGCCCCCACATAAGATACATACTACATTTTTATTTAAACAGTTAGATTAAACTACGGACTACAATCATGCCTTGTCTTGATTATTAATGTACATGTAAGTGGATGCTCCTATTTACCATACTGCTGCTTTAGAGGCTACCATCAAATTTTATTAAATGCTTGAGTATGTTCAGTAATAGTTCATGGGAAAATCGTTGCAGCACCTTACTGCTCTTATGATTTGTAAACAAAAACTTGGCGATTAAAAAGAGTGACCATGAGTTTCTTGCCCGTTCTTCTCATGAGCCCTACACCCTTGCTTTGCTGAACATGGCAGTAAATGTAAATTCGCAGGAAGAAATAGTGTAACTTTGACATTCGTAAGTGTTACCTTGTAACCTAATCTGAATAAATTTATTTTGAATTTGAATTTGAATTTCTTGGAGCGGGCCAATCGGAGCGTCATACGTCATAAACTTGTCGATCGCGTTAACGTAAAACAAACTTACACTAGACACTGAAGACTTATTATATACTATCTAATACCGTGGGTTATCTTATTTGCTAAACAGAATATTAGAAGTCTGACAAAATGTGCAGAAAATCTAAAATATTGAGCAATGGTAGCTTAATTAGGACTCTTTAGGGACGCTATTGAGAAACTGGTAAAGGTCTCGAGTTTGATGCTACGGGATATATCCATGAATTATCGAAGACTAGCAACCTGCCCCGACTTCGCACAGACAGAACAAAACCTTAACAAATTATACACCTAAACCTTCCTTATGAATTACTCTGTCTATTGGTGAAAACCGCATGAAAATCCGTTTAACAATTTTTGAGTTTATCGCGAACTAACAGACGCGGCGGGGACTTTGTTTAGTAATATGTAATGATAGTGATAGGTGTGTACAAAATCATTTATGGCAGCTTGCTTTAACGTGAAAAGAAAATATAGGAACTTACAAGAATTAGGGAAATATGTCACAAATTATCGAACATTCGGTAAAAGCTTATTATGCTATATTTTTTTTTATGGCTATCTATTTATTTAACGCTTATGTATTATTTATTTCTTAATTTTGAATGCACTATTGGCGGACCAAACGTCCATTGTGGTGTTCGCTGAAAATCAGCGCTGTGTAGTGCTTGCAGCAATGCAAGTGCCACAGCATTATACTGAGCGCATCACCTTTATTTTTGTGCCGTCAGATGGGACATGCATCTACACATAAACAACATTTTAATAATTGTTTTTATAGTTTTCTTGTATTTTTATTTAATTATTTTTATTGTACCTACACGTTAATAATAATTGATGGTGCATGTCATGATGGTGCAAAAATAAGAATCATTTTCTTTCTTTCTTTTCGTCTTTCTAAAGTGAATCATTTCTTGCGTAATATTTATATTATTATCTTAAAGAAAATCTATTAATATTTTTTTCGATCCGGGAATTGAACTCGCTATCTAACGATCTGCACAAACCTATTTTACCAGATCAACAACGCACTAAAGATAACTCAATTTGTTATATAAACCAAGAATAAGGAAATACGTGGAACATAATGTAATTCATTCTCTCACGCGATGACTTGGTTCATTGAATCGTCTCATTTATTACTGTACTAGATATTGCACGCGGTTTCATTTACATTGATGTACGTTATGTCAAAAAAATTCTATCCCCGGGAGTACAGACAAGAAACTTTTTTCTGGATGAACAACGTGTATGCGAAATTTTATGATAATCGGTCGAGCAGTTAAGGCGGGAAAGCGGAACAAACAAACTCACATTCGCATTAATAATATTAGTTAGGATTATTCATTATGCTATTTGTCATTCATCACATATATCTACATATCTATCTACATATCACTAATTGTATACGATCCATTGGACTGCGCCGAGCGTAAGACAGATAATGACAGAGCTCGTGCCGCGCATATTCAAATCGGCGCGCGGCCGCTATAGGGAAATTGTATGGAGGATTTGAAGTGTTATTTTGATAAATATGTATCTTTATTGTCAACCAATAACTTAAATATTTGGGACGGACAAATTGTAATATAACTATTTATATTTCGTTTAAGCTGTAAAATAGGATAGATTTCTACTGTTATAATCTAAAAATCACGTAACACGAGCTTACGGTTTTGCATTTTTCGTGCAAATGTACGTAATTTTGTAGACGAAAATATTAATAATTTTAAGTTTACACGGAGTAATTGTAAACACATTCATTGTTATGGTAAATGTATATTTTATATCTGTATTAAACAAAAAGTGTTGATTTTATTCACTTAATTGTGACCGCCTGTTTTGGCACATTTCGCTCGGCGCAGTCTTAAACTATGGTTCAATTAACGTAGAGTCTATAGAGACTATAGAGACTATAGAGACCCTATAGACTGTATAGACAGATTTGAGAAAAGGTATTTTGTTAGTTACCGTTATTAGTTACCGTTATTGAGTAGCGGTACAATAAGTTTCAAAATCATTATTATATAAAAAGGGTTGGGTATGGCAAAAGAAGCATGAGAGCAGAATAAATGCTGTAGAAATGAGAGCGCTGAGAAATATAATATGTGGTGTGACTCTGAAAGATAGAATAAGGAATAGTGTGATTAGAGAGAGATGCGGCATGAAAGTGGATATAGTGACAAGAATAGAAAAGGGTATGTTAAGCTGGTTTGGGCATGTAGAAAGAATGGACGAGGAAAGACTGACTAAGAAAGTTTATAAGGCTAGTGTGAATGGAACAGTCGCAAGAGGAAGACCTAGGCGAACGTTTCTTGATCAGATCGGAGGCGTTTTGGACAAAGGCCAGGTTAAGAACACCTTGAACCGACGGGCGTGTATGAGGAATGTGATGAAAGTGAATGAAGCCAGAGAAGTGTGTCAGGATCGTAGCAAATGGAAATCCGTAGTCTCTGCCTTCCCCTCTGGGAAACAGGTGTGAATCTATGTATGTATGTATGTATTATATAAAACATTTTATTAACTTTCAAAATCATTATAAATTTTTTTGATTGTCAGGTTTAAGAATTGTACTGTTGTATGGTGGATAAATCGCTAGACTTCAAACTACATCAGCGACTTACACAACAGTGCCCAATGTAGAGATGTAGTGTCTGCGGGCGACGACACATGGACGACGCCCTGGCACAACAGAGGCCGTCGCTCCGACTCTAACAACCGCCACTGCTCAACATTCCGTCAGATTTATCCAAACGGCTTGAACAACTCAAACTTTTATACAACAAACAATCTATACTAATTTTATAAAGCTGAAGAGTTTTTTTGTTTGGTTGAACGCGGTAATCTCAGAAAATACAGGTTCGAATAGAAAAATTATTTTAGTGATGGATAGCCTATTTATCGAAGAAGGCTATAGGCTATATAACATCACGCTTCTACCTACGGGGGCGGCGCAGTAACCATAAATGCGGGTGAAACCGCGGGCATAGCTATAATAAGTAAATGAATGAATCGTTGGAAACACAAAACAGCGATTATTTTCAAGTTACGAGTGAATATTGCGTTGAGTTGCGTCGAACCGGTTTGTGGTTAATTGTGTAAGATGCGCCCGCGCAGCCGTACGAGTACTTGGCAATGTTACGTGTGTACAGGCTGTTTTATTTTTATATAACAAAATTGTAAACAAGTATATAATCTGATAGTGACTTACAGTAGTCTATAGTTGACTATGGATATAATATGTATTTACTTACTCTGTTGGGTTAGAGACCCAAAGTGTGTCTTGGTCGCCGATACGAGAGATCGCTGCTTTCTTCGGTCTCTACTTGTTTCCCACCGGTCGTTAGCTTGAAGCTCTTGCAGATCCGCTGCCAAAGTGTGTCTTAACTATCTTAATATATTTCTATTGATGAATAGATTTTATTTTATAATTTTGAGCGACGAAAAAACGACGAAGAAACTTATCTTTTCAGCTGCAGACAGTTTATTTTAACATATTTTTCATAGAATATGTGTCAAAAATTAACCGTCAGTAGGTAAAATGATTAGTGTTTTCGATATTAAAATGGCCACTAGTGGCTCACATAAACTTGCAGTTGCTGTACTAACGGCCTGTGGCTGTATTACGGTCTATAACCAATACATTCAGTCATTAATATATCGTTTAGTTTATTTGGTAAAATATAGTAAAGTCACATTCACACAATTCATCTCTTATATATTCGTTTTGCCCAAAAAAGCATGCATGGTTATGGCTGACGCTATGAAGAAAGCGATGGCACAATGCCTTCTCAAGGAACTATGAAAACCCCCTATAGGGACGTACATTCATTAGTACCGCTTGAGTGACGTCACTTCTGTGGTCATATAAAAAGAGTTGTTGAAACCACATCTTGTATATTAAACTGGTCAGCTTACATAACATGATTTTTTACAATTATTGTAATCAAGATCACATAAGGTCTCAGACTCAATTTACGAGTCGCACAAAGTGTTATTGCCTTTTTTTGTCAAGCAATTCTCAATTGCAGCACAGAGTCTGGCACTGCCCGATAACCAACACGCAACACCGGTCTCCTCTTATCTTTCTGGACGGAGTTGAGGTGGTATGTGTAACCGAACAACTTTTCGCGTCGGTCACTCACGTACAAAGGCCCAATTATGAGGCTAAGTGTGGATAATCCACGTCCAACTAACTATGCCCGATAAAGCCAATAGGCTCGCCTATTGCCTGAGCGCCTAAAGCCATACCTGGTGAAAGTTGAGTGTAAAACACATCTTCGCACAGCTTCGGGATAAAGACGTGATAGTATGCACGTACGTACATATGTATGAGCAGATTTTACAATCTTTTTTCCTTACACGTATCACAGAACCACAGGCGTGACATCGAGTAACGTCACTTCTGTGGACATAAAGATAGTTTAAACAACAGCCTGTATAACAAGGTCGTACCTTCGCACGCGAATCGTCGATGTATTTTTCTTTATTAATATCCTTGTTGCACTTGACCAGTACGCTGCATATATTGACACACATACTATTACTGCGACGAATTAAATAAAAACTTTTCGTTGAAGTATTCAGTCGATCAAGGAATTATTTTGTAGTTTTGTTAATAATAATAATAATAATATTCTACCACATACACACAACACCATCTAGCCCAAACTAAGCAGAGCTTGTACTATGGGTTCTAGACAATGGATAAACATACATAGATACTTTTTTTTTTTTTTTGTAAATACATACATATTATACATAGAAACACCCAGACCAAGACAAACATCTATGTTCATGCACACAAATGTTTGACTTGTGCGGGGATCGAACCCGCGACCTCAGGCGTGGCAGTCGGTTACACTAACCACTACGCCATCGAGGCCGACAATTTTATATTTGTTATTATTTTTTAATTTGTTAGACCAGAAAAGCCGACTCCAAGTGACTTGGGAATGATAAAGGCTAGGCAGAAGAAGATATACACTCAATACTATCTAGCCCAAACTAAGCAGAGCTTGTACTATGGGTACTAGACAATGGAGCAGTCTGTTGGTCTCCCCACTGAGCTATCGCTGCTACTACCATCTAGTTTATTTATATTTATTCTAATTCCAGTGTTCAAAGGATTTTGGACCTTAAGATATCCATGCAATATTACAGGTTACTGTACATACATAAGTATGTATGTTTCCTATTTTAGTATGAGGTAAATCTGACCTAGGTAATAATTCAAGTAAAGCTCTAACATCACGCAGATGCACAATAAAGCACCTAAACCCGGATCAACTATTTGTGAATCACAGATATATTTGTGTCGAGGAATTAAAGTCACTACATGTATCGAATTCTTAACAATGTGGTGACGAGTTTAAAACGCGTCATCGATGTAATCATATCAATTGTAATGCACAAGAACAACAGCCAGTTGACCGCAACCGTAATTCAATAAAAGCTGTTATTAATATTTAATGTAGGACTTTACGCTTGTAATGATATACAATCATGTTATAATTGAACTTGCTCTAGTTGTTTTCAAGAGAGGTGAGATATAGTAGGATTCTTAAATTCGTTTAAATTGGGCAGTAATTTGTCTTTATAGAAGATCTCATCTAACTGTAACAGTGTAAATAACGGTATACCTATTAAGATTTTGTGGTGTATTAACTTTTGTATCGTTCCTATTATTTCTATTTTCATTGATATTTTTTACGTTAAGACTGCGCCGAGCGTAAGACAGATAATAACAGAGCTCGTGCGGCGCATATTCAAATCGGCGCGCGGCCGCCATAGTAAAATTGTATGGAGGATTTGAAGTGCTTTTTTGATAAATATGTAACTTTATTGTGAACCAATAACTTAAATATTTAGGATACCTAACCCTTCTCACATTGAGAAGAGGCCTGTGGCCAGCAGTGGGCAGTTTAATACAGGGCTGATATTATTATTATTATATTTATTTAGGGGGCTATAACATAGTGCTGCTATAGGTATGGGCTGCCACGGCATGCATTAACAAAAAATAAAGATGTATGCTCGTCTGATAATAAATTACGAAAAAGTGAGATTAATAATAAATATACACTTTGATGAATATTTTAATAGTATGCAAAATAATTGTACGGGTGGTGTAGTGGTTGCAGAGATCGCTCCGCCGCTGGACTTTTGCGTATGTTTGGTTTAAACCGGACACGGGACAAAACATTGTGTGATCCACAAATAGTTGTTTCTTGTCTGGGTGTACTTTGTGTACGTTGTTTGAAGGTTTGTAAAGTCCTCTGCGACACAGCAGTAAATCCGGCTTCGAGCCCGTACGCCCCTTGACTTTCACCCCTTTCACTAAGTCGATGGAGCTCCGTTTCGCGGGGTTCCTATTTTGGGTGGATTTAAGAAGAAATAATCGACGCTTCGCGTGACCTTCTGTACTTTTTTTGGCTCAAAGAATCAGCATTGCCATTCAGCTTGGCAATGATGCCAGTCTTCTGGGCACTTTCCCGGTCGACAGCGATACTGAGAAATTTTACGACGCTGCCTAAATCTGACATTCCTTTTTATTAAATTTTACAGTCCCATAGTTTGTTACCCTTCATTTTTTTTCAAGAGCAGCGTTAGCTCACTGGTGAGACCAACAGACTGCAATGCAGAGGGTCTCTGGTTCGAACCCACGTCGCGCACTTCTGACTTTCAGAAGTTATATGACTTTTCGAAATTATGTGCGTATTGATTGACAATTATCGCCTGCTCCGTGCCTCGGAGAGCACGTTAAGCCGTCGGTCCCGGCTGCCATGAACATCTATGGCAGTCGTTATTGGGAGAATGTCGACACAAAAGATCCCACTGGGTCGAAGTGTCGCTGGTCTGCACTGACTGGCCCCCACATAAGATACATACATACATACTCTTCATTTTGTTCTATTTATAAGTGGTTAGTTTTGTTAATATTAGTTAAGTTGTAAATTATGATTGTTGTCTTGTTTATGTATATAATGAAGAAGAAATAAAAATTAAGTATTAGAAGAAACCAAACAAATACCTACTTGGTGGCGAACTTTGAGGAGCGAACGAGCTCGTATCTGTAAATCCTAGTGCGCGAGGTGTCTTTATTTTTTAATAAATAGAAAAACATTGTTGCATTGTTTGATTTGCGTAGTACACAAAATGTAAATTATTCTAGAACACCTGTTCTATATTTTTGACTGTTAAGTACATACGTTTGAGATCGAGTCCTGGGTAAACTTAATATCGAATTCAGCACATATAGTCAACTTACGCAATGTTTTATTTGGTTAATGTTTTATGGATTGCATTAAAAGTATGCATGACTGGGGTAGCTATATAACAATCATGGAAAGATTCGTTGATGATTTAATCACTTAATTAAATCATTATGCCATCCGTGTCCAATTACTTTAAATATTTTAATTAATCATCATTCGTATTATGTGTCATTAAGCTTAAAATACGACTAATGACAAAACGGAATATAGCAGAACATAAGATCACGTCATGGTAAATCCTGAATCGTATCGAACTTTGTTATTAATATTCATACTTCATAGGTACTCCAGATTACTCCACTACAGATATAAACAATTGTGCCACCAGCCTGATCGAAGCATCCTTCCCTATACCTTGGTGACAAAGATATCTCTTCCCTTCGTAGGAGTTTTGCAAACGGTGGAACGGTTCAATCAGGACAAATTATAGCATGTACCAACGTGAAAGAATTTTGACCATGTCATCAATTATCTATGTTTTCATTGACAGTTTCAGTAGGCGTAAATTGTTGACATAATTATACGAATAATAATTGGTATGGGCTAAGGAATGTTCCATAGGCTCTTTCTACGAAACAACTAGACTACCATCTCAATATCTTTATTTTGTTGCAGATACGTCGTTCGTCTCGGTGAGCTGGACTTAGCCAGAGAAGACGAGGGTGCACATCCGATCGACGTTCTCATCAAGGAGAAAATCAAACACGAAGAATACAGCGCCACAGCCTTCACCAATGATATCGCCATCCTTGTACTTGACAAAGACGTGGATTTCACAAGTTAGAATCTGTCATATTAGTTTAGATAGGATTGAAATTGTTGTCCTGTGCATACTCATAAAGCTGGTGATCCAGAAAATCCCGTTTGCAATCATATCGTCTTCATTATTCATTGTCGTCTTCATTGTCGGCCTCGATGGCGTAGTGGTTAGTGTAACCGACTGCCACGCCTGAGGTCGCGGGTTCGATCCCCGCACAAGTCAAACATTTTGTGTGCATGAATATGGATGTTTGTCTTGGTCTGGGTGTTTCTATGTATAATATGTATGTATATACAAAAAAAAAAGTATATATGTATATTTATCCATTGTCTAGTACCCATAGTACAAGCTCTGCTTAGTTTGGGCTAGATGGTGTTGTGCGTATGTGGTAGAATATTATGTGGTAGAATATTATATTATATCAAGGCGTTGCATATGAATTAGTAAATAAGTTCATTTTTTCTACTCTTCTAAATGATCGCTCTATCCCTGATGGTAAGCAGGTGGTCCAAGAGCAATGGCCTTTACACCATCCTCATAGCAGTTGAGGCGATGTCGAGGTCCCTACTTTGACGCCCTGAGGAGGTGCTTAAGAAAATGCTGTATGAAAATGTACAAAAATTTCTTCAACGCGACGCTGTCGAATGCCTTATAAAAGACGCAGAATTTTATATACAAAATAATATGACATGTTAACGATGTTCACATTTTTTACTTTTATTCTTATTTCAGGCTCCGTCAGGCCCATTTGCATTCCTAGAGATACTGAGTTGAGGTCCAAAAGCTATGAGGACTACAACCCGCTTATAGCTGGATGGGGACATACGGAATTCCGTAAGTTTGATTCTTATTTCCTTATTTATCATACATGCAATTAAAAGTGTGACCGTGAGTTTCTTGCAAGTTTCTTCTCATAGGCTTAACCTTTTGCCTGTACCTAGCAACTAACCTAAATGTAGCGTTAGTAAACAATTAATCCATATAATTTACTTATTAAAAAAACTTATTAATCCATATAATTTGACATTCACAAGTGTTAATTTGTGACCTAAATGAATAAATGATTTTTGACTTTGACTTAATAAATAATATTTCTTCAAAACATTTTGGAACAAAGAACGTAGTACTGATTCCTGTCATCTTCTTAATCATGCTTTCACCTTCTAGGAGGTCCAGCGGCCACTCACTTACAAGTGCTGCAGTTACCCGTCGTGAGTAACGACTTCTGCAGTACAGCATACAGCCGGTATAAGACACAGAAGATTGACGAACGTGTGCTTTGTGCTGGATTCAAGGCAGGAGGCAAGGACGCCTGTCAGGGTGACAGCGGAGGGCCACTTATGCAACCTATTGTAAGTTATCTTCTTTATAAAAAGCTGTTAGAATGGAGTCTATTGTTTTTGTGCTCAGCAGTCGGCGCCACTAGCGAGAAAGGTCCTGACAATCCTGTCACAGCTGCTGTCAAAAGCCGTATTTGGCGGTGAACATTGTCGGTTGCTATGGTTACTTATGAAGTGACTTGAGTGTGATGTCTCGAGATCTTACTATCCACTACCACCTCTAGCGATGTATTTAAGCGCGATGTATTTAAGCGCGATAGCCGTAATTCGACAGTTAGTGCAAATGGTTTATCTAAATTAATTATTGGAAGATTGTATATTTAGCCTTATTTAATCATTGCTCTGTGATTGATGGTAAGCAGTTAGTGAATATGATAGTGAAATAATAATAATAATGTCCTCCAGACCGAATTTCGGTCATGGCGGCCAATCTTAACGGAGACTGGCCATCTGCGCAGGAGATATTATAGTGCACAAGCATGTGCGCGAACTCAAGTGCACTCTCTGTTACCTCACTCTCATGATCCGATGGGACGGATAATCCGACACGACCGGAGAGAGATCAGGCGTAGGACCAACGACTTCACGTGCTTTCCGAGGCACGGGGGTGTCTAACACCGCCAACTTCCTAACTCCGGGCTGCTATTCAGATTTCTTAACAGAAAAACCCAACAATGTTTAAAGTGAAATAATAACCTTAGGGTTATATGAATGACAAGATGGATGATTAAGTAAAATCTGGCAGTAACAAAAGACGCTCTAGTTAGAGAAAATATACTTTACTTGTTGTGGAAAATAACTCGAAATGTGAACATTACCATTTTTATTTTTAAATTTTCAATTCCATGTCAATGGTGGATATAGTGACGAGAATAGAAAAGGCTATGTTAAGCTGGTTTAGGCATTTAGAAAGAATGGACGAGAAAAGAATGAAGAATGAATGACTAAGAAAGTTTATAAGGCTAGTGTGAATGGAACAGTCGCAAGGGGAAGACCTAGGCGAACGTTTCTCGATCAGATCGAAGACGTTCTAGATAAAGGCCAGGTTAAGAGCACCTTAAGCCGGCGAGCATGAATGAGGAATGTGATGAAAGTGAATGAAGCCAGGGAAGTGTGTCAGGATCGTAGCAAATGAAAATCCTTAGTCTCTGCCTACCCCTCTGGGAAACAGGCGTGAATCTATGTATGTATGTCAAAACCGTTTATGATTTTTGTTTGTTTTTAAAAGACAACTTTCGCCCTAGGAATAATTCCTGTGTCGCGGGGGACATTCAAAAAACGGACACATAAAAAACCAGACTCGGACCAACCATTTGTGGATCACACATTTTTTAGTTCCGTGTGGGATTTGAACCCACAACATTCGACGTAGTGGTAATGGCGAGGTGACCACTTAAACGATGAGCCCATCGGTGCAGTCAAAAAAATTTGCCTGTCTACACCGTTTATGTATGTTACCATACCCACCAAATATTATGTTTCATTATCATTTCTGTAGATAGCCAAAGCTGGTCAGCCATTACCTGCCATAAATTCTAGTATAATTTAAGTAATAATTTTCTAAATTTACTTACAGTGGTCATCGACAACATACAAAACGTACTTCTACCAGATCGGCGTGGTTTCCTACGGTAAGAAATGCGCGGAAGCAGGCTTCCCCGGCGTCTATTCCAGGGTCACTCACTTTGTGCCCTGGATCGAAAAAAAGGTATTGGGGCCGCGATAACTGTGATTTTTCGACTTGTGATTTATTAGACATTTATGTTACAATCGTGTGATTTTATATTTTGAGTATTTTTAGATGATTTTTTTGCTTTAGTCAAGACCTCGTGATAAGTATTATTTATTAAATAACAATATGTATGTATGTATTTATCACTTACTTATTCATGTGTTTCTTGAGTTAACTATTAATTATATGTTAATCAGTAGTTACCAATGTTACTGTATATTTATGATCTTCTTGTTTTGTTTTAATTTCACTTTGTTCTTTTTGTTGCTTTTCTATTAGTATCTTATATGACAAAAATGCATGTTCAATATTTATTGCGATAGACTGATTTCCTGCATTTCTTTGGATTCCCTCCAACAGTAATGAATATTTTGGACTTGCGATTGATATTACGTATTCCACATATTGCGGTACTGACGTCAATCAACACCAAATAAACATTTAGCTTAGCTGAAAGCAGAATAAATAAAAAAAATAATAAAAATAATAATAATAATAAATAAAAAAATAGCAAAGGAAAATAACAACATTACTACTAATCGTTAAAGAACACGTTGCATTCGCCTATTGGTCTGCTTTTCCCTTCTACTTAGTCTCTTTGCTCTCATATTTTTATATTTATCTAGGTTAGATTAAATTTTGTTTTTATTTCGTTGTTTTTATGCACTGATATGTCTTTATTTTTCTCAATCCGAGGTGTTTCGACTAAACTTACAATGTACGATTTTGTCTCAACTAGTTATTTAATAAGTGTCATACAAGCTCTCAAGTAATTAATAAGGTTTTTAAGTTTAAACTCTAAAGTATTGACAATTGTTATAATTTAATTATTATTTTTAAGATATAAATGTATTTTATTTTAAGTTAGTTCTTGTGACTAAAATGTTTTTATACTCTGAAGACACATCAAAGTGATTTTAGCAATAAATGTTCACATAAATTTTGTTTTGTTTAATTTTTATAAAATTGGTTGGTACACTTTTACATTTAAAACCACATTGATCGCTTACCTAGCGATTATAATTTGTCTGTATGGTTGGTATGCGTATTTGGTGTGTTGTGTAGTTGGGTCACTTGGTGATCAGTAATTGAAACTCAGGAACAACTTCACGATAAATGTATATATTTGATTAAACATTTATATTGTACACAATTATTACAGACCGAGTTCAGAGAGTGACTGCCTAGTCCAATTATTCTAGACAACCAAATTAGGGTACAAAAATGATGCAATTATTGTGCAATTAGTCATGTGACAGACATGATATATGAGTAGGCACAATACTACCCTACTTTTTAAAAAAAATTACCATGCACTTTACGAGAGAAATATGTAATACAAAAATTTAAACACGAAATTAGCGTGTACATCTAAACAGTATTAATTTAATAATATGCAATAATATAAGATAATATGCGATATTATAGGATAATGTGCGATAAAATGGGATAATAGGCGATTATAATGTCTTATTGTCTAAACAGTCACTTTACTCATTGAAATTAAACTGCTATATACGGATTTTATTGCGTTGTTTATTTGACATTTTACTACAAAATTTTGAAAATTGTTACACTACTACTACTATTAAACTTTAAAAATAAAAAAATAAAAAAAAAACTTAAAAAAAAAAATTAAATCTAAATAGTTTAATAATAATTTAATTAGCTTAAAAATTAGTAAAGTTTAATAGTAGTAGTAGTGTAACAATTTTCAAAATTTTCTAGTAAAGCGTCAAATAAACAACGCGATAAAATCCGTATATAGCAGTTTAATTTCAATGAATAATATTCGCGTAAATAGAAGACAATATTAAGTCACTTTACTTTCATACGCCACTTTATATTCACTGCACGCGCTTTGATTCATCTTGCCATGGTCAGGCTATGGAGTACGATGGTACGGCGTGAGATGGGTCGCATGCTCTGCGACTGGCACGTGCTCCCTGCAGCTCTCGTCTCAGGTGTGCAATATACTCCTTCACGCAAAACCGCCATACTATGTAGCAGATGGCGGCGAGGAGTGTCGCAGTGATCATGAAAGCTATCATACTTAGCTGGTCATATGTCATCTCGTGTAGCTGGCTAGTAGATGCTTGGTCACACCACAATTACATTAAAGTCTAGTCATATACAGGAAAGAAGTAGACACATAAGTTGCGGCAGCACACTTTGCTCAGGACTTTTCTAAAGGCATTTTCAGAACCAAGCTAGAAGTATAGTACGCCGGCATTTTGAGAATTACTGTTGTACGTTATAATAATCAAGACCTATTACTTGTAAACCAGACACAGTCCCAAACTCTGTGGTGCAAGCTGCTAGTGACAATTACATCACCAAAATCCCAATAATATTTTGTCACTCGGGAGTCCAGCCTCAGAATTAATTTACTGCACCACCGAGGCAACGTGTATCAATGCAGTACGATCGCCTGCGATTCATCACGTGCGGTAATGTTTGGTCACCGTAAGCAATTACAGCATAACAAAAATCGGAAGCTGGTCACCCGTCTGGTTGTCAACAGATGAGTTCCAGTTCCATGCCTGATTGGTCAAGCAAAATTGTCTTTCTCCAGCGGTCAATTAATTATTGCCTGTTTTTTATCGCTCGCTTCAAAGTAAGGAAACAATAGTGAGGTAATATGCATGGAGAGTTATCTTTAAGGTTCTCGAAAATTTGTGAAGTCTGCCAACCCACACAGGACCTTAATTATTCTAACACCGATCAGAGGTTTGTGCCCAGCAGTCGACTGCGACTATTTATATAAATATATAAACAGAACTGATAATATTATTATATCTTTTTTCTCCGTCAATATAATTTATTCATTTAGGTCACAAAGTAACACTTAAACGTTAAAGGTTATCGTCAAAGGTTAATTAGTGTACTAAAGTTACAGAATTTACATTCGGTTTAGTCATATGAAGACACACACAAAAAACCCACAGCGAGTTTTTTAATTGCCATTAAAGTATTTTGACGTGTCGTGGGAATAAAGTATTTGGCTTTGATTTTGACCATAGCCAATTTTCGCTACGCAGTTTAGTCGTGCGGCGAGAATCAATCCATGTAAATCCCCTTTAATGACTGTGAGTCAACCTACTGCACATTAAATATAGCAGTATTTAGATAAACGGCCATTGGAAGATAGTTTGATATTTTAAAACATTTGGCGGAGATTCCGTGTGACGTGTTATGCTTCATTTAAATAAACATGATCTTGGATTTGATCGTCAGTACGAATAGAAGTGGAGAAGACTTCATACACTCCTTTTATTTGAAGTTGTTAGTGCGCATAAATGTTCAGTGATAATGGTGAAAAGACTGCGTTCATTTTTGTTCGTTAGTGTGTGTTTACAAACTGTGGTCTGTCAGTCTGGTAAGAATTTTTAGACGTAGTTTTTTTATACAACGATGTTAATATTCTGTCTGCAACTTCTGTCAGTTTCTCTGGACTTAGTTCACATATTTCACAGTCGGCAGTCTGACTTATTATCCCACAGTACAGAGTGTAGTACAGTATAAAAGCAAACATTTCGCTAGTTAATATTCCAAAAAATTGCGATGTGCCTATTGCTGTCGATGGGGTAAATTTACAGACGTCGTACTTAGAATTTCATAACAGAAAATGAAATACCAGTTTGTAGGAAGTCCCCTTTACATTCGAGCAAACTCGATCAGTTTTACCCACGCAATTACCGACATGAGTTTGGAATGTTTTACCATTAGCTACGCAAGACGTTATCAAACAAAATTTAATGAATTGTAAAACTACTAACCAGAATTGGCAAAGTATTTCGTTTTTATGTTTATACATCAAGATAGCAAACTAGCACACGGCTGGTCTTTTGGTAAGCGATTACCATAGCCTATGACCGCTTGCAATACCATGGGTATTACGCGTTGTCTACCCTAGTAAATTGAAATTAAACTACTATATACGGATTTTTTCGCGTTGTTTATATGACACATTATTACATAATTTTGAAAATTTGTTACTCTGTTACTATTATTAAACTTTACTAATTTTTAAACGAATTATATTATTATTAAAACTATTTAGATTTGATTTAATTTTACACTTTCCCCGACGTTTCGGTTGCTTTTCAGCAGCCATGGTCCGGGGAGACTAAGATGGTAGTTGTCTCAATGTTCCAGTGTAGTTATTTCAAAGTACCCGAACATAATTTAATCATTGGTGTTTCTATTTACGCAGAATGAGCTCAAAGTATCATGAAGTCTAGCTGTGGTTTGCTTCTTCTTGGGTTTGAATATTTGTATTACTGGATCCCAAGCTGGAGGTACATTCCAACCATCTTCTCTATTAAAATTAGGATGTTTTTTGATTTCAATAGCCTCGCGAAGCGTCCTTGGTAGGAACCTACCCTAGTAAAGATATAAAACATTGGAATGTTAGAAACTCCTAAAGGAAAGAAATAAGCGAGATAGGTGTGTGAGTTTCTAGAACTATTACTCACCGGTGTGATACGCAGTAGTAGTATAACTGCTTCCGTGGCGCAGCGGTAGTGAATGCGACTGCTGTGCATATGGTCGCGGGTTCAAATCCCGGGTCGGGCCAACAAAAAGTTATTGGGTTTTCTGTTAAAAAATCTCAATAACAGCCCGGAGTTAGGAAGTTGGTGGTGTTGGACACCCCCGTGCCTCAGCAAGCACGTATAAGCTGTTGGTCCTGCGCCTGATCTCTCTCCGGTCGTGACGGATTACCGTCCCATCGGATCATGAGAGTTAGGGAACAGAGAGTGCACTTGTGTTTGCGCATACGCTTGTGCACTATAATATCTCCTGCGCAGATGGCCAGTCTCCGATAAGATTGGCCGCCGTTACCGAAATCGGTGTGGAGGACATTATTGCTATCCATATGCTAGTTATCTGGAAGAGGTACTTTGAGGCAAGCCGAGTTTGAAGAATAAAATATTCTTTAGGTGATAGTGGAGTTTTACATTTGTATCTTCTTACATTTTTATATCTTTTACCTGCGTTACACTGCCTCCGTGACGCTGCGGTAGCCGATGCGACTGCTGTCCAGAAATTTCCAAACGGCTTTAATTGTGGTAGTGAAGAATTTTAAGAAATGATACTGTTTTGTTTTATCCCGCATAACGTCTTGATTTTGAATTCCGGATCGAATAACATAAAGTTATCTGATTCTTCTGCCAAGAAATCTCAATGGCAGCCAGAAGTTAAAAAGTTGGCGGTGTTAGACAACCTCGTGCTTCGAAAAGCACGTAAAGCCATAGGTCCTATGTCTGATCTCTCTCTGGTCGTGTCCGATTGATATGAGAGATAAGAGATGGGAGGTTAGAGAGAGGAGGTTAGACAGAGGATGTTAGAGATAGGGAACAGAGAATGCATTTCTGTTTGCGCACACACTGGTGAACTTTAATATCTCCTGCGTAGATTGGCCGTCGTTATTGAATTTCAGTCTGGAGGACATTATTATTTTTATTAGACTTACAGAAATCTCAAAACAATTTTATTATTTCAATTGCATTCGAATAAGGAAAATACGAAGAAAATCGTACGTTATTTTAAATTATTTGCGTGGGTACTTGGCACTATGGCAGCCAGAAAAATACAAGAATAAATAAGATAAAATCTATAGAGACCATGAAAATGTTAGTACTTTTCTGCGATTTAGGAAGTACGATGCTATTCAATTATCTTCCTTCAAATCAATTATCCAAGTTGTTGATATTTTAGACTATATTTATAAACATAGTGAATTTTGTCAATTAAGTTAAATAATCGGCAAAAATATTTTCAAAGGTCAGTGTCGTTTTAAACAAAGGCTTTTTAAAACCGTTACTTGAAATATTACTGACGTTTATATAATAGATATACTTATAGATAAAATAATAAATTGTAAAATGGATTCTGTCTGTTTTATGAATACTAATTGCCAAAACGGCTAAACCAATTTAAGTGCTGTTGTCAGTGGTGTCTTGAGATAACCTTGCATAATTAATTTTTCATTTAAATCTGTTACTATATAGATTATAGTATAATATAATGTATACACACATACATACTATTGTAGGGACAGCTAGTAGATAATAAATATTTTATTTTTATACGATCAAGGAGGCATGCAAGGCTATCATCAAAAAAATAAAATCTACGTGATTTATTCATTTAGAAACCAAGTAACATTTATGAACGTCATAGCTATGAGGGTCGTGGTAATCGGTTACCGGACAATTAAATGCTACCGGCCCATCATATGGGCGTTACTTTTTGCAGTAGAGCTTTGATATATAAAAATTGGAAAAGTGCTAGTATATCCAGGATGTCCCAGAAGATGTGAATCAAATTGTAACGGGAGATTCCTTAGGTAAGGACATTTAAAATGTGCAAAAAAATTATGACCTTTTGTTAAAATAAATAAAGTACGACATTTTTTAGACTTTTAACTTCAGGTGCTTCGTTTATGGCTAATTTTCATATTTATTTTCACTAATATTAATTGTTAAGGATTGATTCGTCAAATTAGAAACGATTTTTTTTAAAACTGACGTAGTTTTGAAATCTCAGCATTATTTTGGTGTATTTTTTTTGCACCAAAGAAAATCTTGTACGTTTGACCAACAACACAACATAATTTTTTTAATTTAGCACCTTTGAAAGTTCCTTACTTAAGGAATCTCACGTTACAATTTGATTCACATCTGGGACAACCTGTAGATGTAAAGTAGCAATTGCGTTTCATTAGGTGAGTGAGAGAAGCCTCGTCGGCTCTTTCCGTTCTTTTTTAACCCCTTTCCCTGTCCCTACACAAAAGATACGGTAACCGCCTATCATCATCTAGCAGACAGTGTACTCGTTTGCTATTTCTGCAATGTACGGTAGGTTTGGCTGTTTACTTCGAATTGCTTAATGCAAGAAAAAAAAACTTGTTTATAAGAGGTGATTACCACTTACTATTCGTTGAATGCTAGTTTGCATACCAGCAATAAAAAATGGCCTGCATAGGATACTGGCTCATCTGCTATCGCAGCATAAAAATAGGCATTGAACAAAGGTTTTTGCTAACAGCACGTTGCCTTTATGAGTCTGAAATCCTACTGACCGCTGAAACATAATACACACGTACGGTGGAAGTACTTGAAGTAAATTGAATCACACGGATGTCGTATGCGCCTGTTACAGCGGTGATTGTTGCCGATTCGAACCTCACACAGGACAATTATTTATTAGATCCACAAATAATTTGTTCTGAGGCTGGGTGTACTTGATTATCGTTAATTATTCATTTGTAAAGTGTCACGTGACACAATACTTAGTTCCTAATGATCATTAAAACAAAAATTTTCCAAGTCAGATTATTCCAGTTTAGACAAATATCAGACTACATGTTCTTTTTCCGAAATTCTTAATGTCAATTAACCTCTGGTATGCCGGAACGTGGATCTGCGCGAGACACAATGCTTTTTCTATTATGTCTGGTATTCTGGCATACAACAGGTTAATATCCTCCAGACAAAATTACGGTCACGATGGCCAATCTTAACGGAGACTGGCCTTCTGCGAAGGCGATATTATAGTGCACAAGTGTGCGCGCAAACACAGGTGGTGCACCTTATGTTTCCTAACTCTCATAATCGAATGAGAAGGATCCGACACGACTGGAAAGTTACCAGGACCAACCAAAATCAGGCTTTACGGTCTTTCCGAGGTACTGGTGTGTATAACATCATTAACTTTTTAATTTCAGGGTGCCACTTAGAATTTCATGAGAGAAAAACCCACTAACTCTTTGTTGGTCCGACCTGGAATTCGAATCTGAAATCTCTTGCAGCAATCACGATTGCTGCGTCATCAATGCTATTAAAATAGTTAGGTGCTGGACCATATAATTGTTTCCTTAGAGTACTTAAAATTAGATTTTATTTAGAGTACAAGCCTTTTAATAACATAACTTGGTTGGAGTACGCCCGGATCCCACGATGCGGCTGTCCTTTAGCCAGAAGAGTTCCATATAGACAACCTTTGTCTATTACAATGGTTTTTTTTATAAAATACAAATCTCGCAGTGGGATTAAAACCTGTCTCGCGGAGTCTAAAGACAAACATTTAAACAACGGAGACAAAGAACACCCAGACTCGGAACAACCATTTGTGGACCACACAAAGTTTTGTCTCTTATGGGATTCGAACCCACAACACTCAGCGCAGTGGCAGTGACAAGGCGAACACTTCGACCACTATGCCATCCGTGCGAATTAAATAGTTGTGGTGGGCAACACGAGGGTGCCTGGCGGGTTCCTCTCTTCCCAATTATTTATTACAATGAATTTCCGTCAAGCAACACCTAATCTATACATACATACATACATAGATTTACGCCTGTTTCCCAGAGGGGTAGGCAGAGACTACGGATTTCCATTTGCTACGATCCAGACACACTTCTCTGGCTTCATTCACTTTCATCACATTCCTCATACACGCCCGTCGGTTAAAGGTGCTCTTAACCTGGCCTTTGTCCAGAACGCTTCAAATCTGATCAAGAAACGTTCGCCTAGGTCTTCCTCTTGCGACTGTTCCATTCACACTAGCCTATAAACTTTCTTAGTCAGTCTTTCCTCATCCATTCTTTCTACATGCCCAAACCAGCTTAACATACCCTTTCGTATTCTTGTCACTATATCCATTTTCATGCCGCATCTCTCTCTAATCACACTATTCCTTATTCTATCTTTCAGAGTTACACCACATATATTTCTCAGCGCTCTCATTTCTACAGCATTTATTCTGCTCTCATGCTTCTTTTGCCATACCCAACTTTCACTTCCATACATAAGTGTGGGCACTAATAGTCCTCTATGAACAGCCAAACGTGCCTTTTCGGAAACATTTTGACTGTTCATAAAAGCGCGTAGAGCTCCATTCACTTTGTTTCCTGCAATCGTTCTCCTTTCGATATCTCCCTCATGTTTACCATCCCTTGTAAACAAAGTACCCAAATATACAAACTCTTTCACTTGCTCCACTTTTTCTCTATCAATCATAATATTACACATCGTCACGCACTCTTCCTTTTCAAATACCATTACTTTCGTCTTGCTTACATTTATTTTCATTCCTTTACTCTCAAAAGCACCATGCATAATAGTTACCATCGCCTGCAACTTTTCTGCTGATGACGCAAGTATTACTTGGTCGTCGGCATAAAGAAGACATTTGACAAGTAACTCATTCATTCTTAATCCCCATTCACAATCTTTTAAATCTTTTAAACAATTGTCCATGTATAGATTAAACAGCGAAGGTGATGCTACACATCCTTGTCTAACACCTTTTTAGATGCTAAAGCATTCTCTGTAGGTAATCTATATATATATATTAATACGTGAAGCAAAAACTTTGTAACCCTTTTTACGAAAATTGCGCTGACGGAGGAGTATGAAATTTGGCACAGTTAAAGCTTATATGGAGAAGGAGGGACGAATGCTAATATTTATATGAAATATGCTTTAGAAATACATTAAATTAATGAAAAAACAAACGCACACAACTATGCATTTGACACACGCCGTCGAAGCGCGTAACTATGGTTACATACATCAATATATAATGACATACACAAAGTATGTCTTATATACGATGACATATCAACAATATCTTACAGGCAAACTTTGGTCGAATTTCGAGCACTCGGGGACCGCTAGTTCAATTCAATATACAAAACGCTTATATAACAGCACAGCTGTAATTTCAGTGTTCATAAACATTGCACATTGTATGTAAATTCAAGACATTTAACGCAATCTGGACTCTAAATTTAGGATATGAAATATTGGTATATTGACCATTATTTTGGTTGTTTCTGGCACATGGCCAAGGTCATGAACACATAGCGTTGGAGACAGTAAATGAAATGTATTTATTTATGCATTTATATAGGTTCATCTATAGCAACATAGTCGGCCTCGATGGCGTAGTGGTTAGTGTAACCGATTGCCACGCCTGAGGTCGCGGGTTCGATTCCCGCACAAGTCAAACATTTGTGTGCATGAATATGGATGTTTGTCTTGGTCTGGTTGTTTCT
The DNA here is from genome assembly GCA_930367265.1 of Catocala fraxini. Taxonomy (NCBI): domain Eukaryota; kingdom Metazoa; phylum Arthropoda; class Insecta; order Lepidoptera; family Erebidae; genus Catocala; species Catocala fraxini. Next base: position 2,375,045 of record OV884044.1, on the reverse strand, counting down.
ATGTATAATATGTATGTATTTACAAAAAAAAAGTTTTTATGTATGTTTATCCATTGTCTAGTACCCATAGTACAAGCTCTGCTTAGTTTGGGCTAGATGGTGTTGTGTATGTGGTAGAAAAAAAAAAAAAAAAAGTATATAACAATGTATATACACAATCATTTAAAGTTAGTTACGGAGTACTAGATTTTGTCCACGGATTTGCTCGCATAAATCTAGATTTTGTCAATTTTATATCTATCAGGAACAGTTTTGCTGGATAAAAGGTATTTACCCTAGGTACCCTATGTCGTTTTCTGTTCAGCCGACAACGTGTTAACGAATATTCATTTGTCGGCCTCGATGGCATAGTGGTTAGTGTAACCGACTACCACGAGGTTGCGGGTTCGATCCCGTACAAGTCAAAGATTTGTACCATCTTAGTCTCCCCGTGACCATGGCTGCTAAAAAGCAACCAAAACGTCGGGGAAAGTGTAAACTTAAATATAAATAGTTTTAATAATTTAATTAGCTTTAAAATTAGTAAAGTTTAGTTTCTAAATTATGTAATAAAGTGTAAAATAAACAATGCGATAAAATTCGTATACAGTAGTTTAATTTCACTCAAACATTTGTGTGCATGCACACAATTTGTCTTGGTCTGGAGGTTTCTATGTATAATATGTATTGATTTACAAAAAAGAAAGTATATATGTATGTTTATCCACTGTCTAATACCCATAGTACAAGCTCTGCTTAGTTTCCGCTAGATGGTGTTGTGTGTATGTGGTAGAATATTATATTATTATATTATATTATAGATATTCATGATGATCGGTCGGTATAGTTCAGGCGGGAAGCGGATTAAAACAAACAAACTAACATTCACATTAATAATATAATACTAGATTTACCGGCGGCTCCGTTCACGTAAATGTAGGTTATGTCAATTTTTTATTCTTCTTTTTACTGGATGAAAGGTGCCCTATATTTATTTTCCTGTACCCCTGACAACGTGTATGCAAAATATCATGATGATCGGTCGAGTAGTTAAGGCGTGAAAGCGTAATAAACAAACAAACAAACTTAGATTTGCGTTTATAATATTAGTAATGATAGACAAATAGATATGACTCTATATTTCTTAAAGATATATTTAGATATAACATTTTATTCTAGGTGACCCATGCAAAAGAAAGAATGGTGCGCTGGGTAGCTGTGTTGCTTTGAAAAGCTGCGAGTATTACGTAAATATGCTGAATGAATTGGGCTCGGTGGCTACAGACGCCCTGACAAAGGCGCACTGTGGCTTTGAGGGCAAGGTTCCTAAGGTAAGGTCGCCAGTCCTGGGTACTATAGGTGTAGCGGGTTCCAATGGCGGGGTTTTGATTGCCGGTAAATGGACAACATACATATGTTAATGTGAGAACTACAATAACCTAAAATTTTATTATATACCTAGCTGATCTGGTAGTTATTTTATTGTATCAATTCCAATGAAAAAACTCTTTTCATTTTTTAATATTTATTTTAAAATTTACATTTTTCTCCTCCATCTGCTTTAATGTTTATTTCTGTAAAAGCATTATTCTGATGATAAAGAATATTTAAAACAAACAATATCCAAAGCACCGTTCTGAAGTTATGTGTTTACCAATAACATATTTTTTACCACATAGGTCCCGCCATTCACATTCGCTTTTGCTTAGCAACGAACAACATTTTTTTACAAGTAAATATTGTGCCTGTTCGAACGGCTGCAGGTTATGCAAGCAAGATGCAATTCTGGTTGTTCCTTACTTAATTTAAGACGTAAGAGTCTGAATCATCGTTTCATCTCACTCATGCTGCACTGGTTTTCGTAGGTCTGCTGTCCCATTCCAGCGACTGCCACGTCCGCTCCTATTTCGACCACAACAACACACGCACCCAAGTTAATATCTAAAATGGGGGTGGAGGACTTTGTGCCTACGTTTCTTGATCCTCCAGTGTGTGGACTGAGTAATGCATCGTTCAGTAAGATTGTTGGAGGAGAGGACGCTAATCTAGGTAAGAGAAATAGAATACTGAGTCGGCTTTCAGCAGGCATCTCTAAAAGCTTTTCTAATCGCTGAAAATAGTAATATGGTAGTTTAGAGATAGGTGTACTTACACGCTACTTGCTATCTCTAATTTGAGTCACTGCTTCGGCTGGTCGTAGAAGGTTGTAAAGTCGGTAATTAAAAGTTCATTTATTGAGATACAAAGTTAAATTTATTGCAACTCGTTACGTCAACCTTCCAGTCGAACCAGTGCGCAGTAACTGGCCCGCCGTTAATTCGTCTCACTTAGGCCTGGCGCACATTGGTGGCACGGCACAGCATGCGATCCATCGGCATCCCTACATGTAAGCGCACACTGATGGTAACTATGACGTGACATCCTTAGGTATGCCGCGACGTCCTTAAGCATACCGAAGCGTCTAAGGTACTTCGGGTACGGGCGGGCGCTGTCTTGCCGCGGTATCCCGAAGACTGCCAAAGCGTTCTGAGGGATGCCGAAGCGTTCCGAAGGCTGTTGGCAGTTGTATTTATTGTTTCTGTTAACATTGAAATTTCAACTTTATTTCCATTTGATTAGGTTATATTTTTATTCGTCGCCTAAAAATACCTTGCCATGCCGTGCCGCTAATGGGCGCCGGGCCTTACGTACCTTTGCCTTACGTACTTACAATGTGCTCTTACAGTAGTATAACATTTCAAACATGATGAAATGATGCATCAGGAGACAATATATTTAAATTAGGGCTACTTTTTATGTCTTTGTTAAGACAATAGAAATCGTCTCCTGCTAAAAACTAAAATCGTATTAATTTACACAATCACTTATTAAAATTATAGTTTTACACAAATGAAATGTTGAAAATTCTGAATATATACAAGCATAATATTAATATGCATAAACAACATATAGAAAACCCATAGACAATTAAAGATAAGCTTGAGGAGAATATACTCATTATTTTTATGCTATGATTATTTTCTCAATATTTAGCGGTATCTATCATATCTATAGACAAACAGTGGTAGGTAGTTACGGTAACTCAGATAAATAAGCAGCGATAGCTCAGTGGGGACACCAACAGACTGCAATGCAGAGGGCCTCGGACTCGAACCCACGTCGCGCACCTCTGACTTTCGGAAGTTATATGACTTTTCGAAATTATGTGCGTATTGATTGACAATTATCGCCAGCTCCATGCCTCTGAGAGCACGTAAAGCCGTCGGTCCCGGCTGCGATGAACATCTATGGCAGTCGTTATTGGGAGAGAGGCGACACAAAAGATCGATTGGGTCGAAGTGTCGCCGGTCTGCACTGACTGGCCCCCACTTAAGATACATACATACGGTAACTCAAATTTGATGTTTAAAGTGTACCAAACTTCCACATTGTTTATGTAACTATTAAACATTTTAAATTATTCTTTTCTATTTATTAGATGACTTCCCTTGGATGGCTTTATTGGGCTACAATAGCAGTCGTGGTACCGACTGGGCGTGTGGCGGGTCTCTCATCAGCTCACGACACGTGCTAACAGCAGGCCACTGCATTCACAACCGTGAGCATAAACTGTAAGTACTGATTTTTGATTGGATGTCTGTGCTTGTGCAGCGACAATACTCACTGCTGTTATATTATTATTAGATGACAGGTAGACCTTAACTTAGATGCCGATCCCGTCTAGTAAATTCAAAGTCCAATCTTTTAAAAGGGTACGCTTGAGATTAAGAAATCTAAAGAGGCATCTACTCAGCAGTGAACAGCTACTTCATTTTAAATCTATTTATATAAAAATCTCGTGTCACGGTGTTTGTGGTCGCACTCCTTCGGAACGGCTCGATCGACATATTTTATGAATATTTTTTATGTATATTTGGTGGGTATGAGAATAGGTCTTAAAGTATATTTCATACCGTTATGCGATTAGTTAGTCGCTTTCCAAAAAAATATTTATATTTTTTGAGAAATATTTTATATGGCAAAACAACGTTTGCCGGGTCATCTAGTATATGTATAATGTATAATATACATGATATTCCAGAATATATGAATCAAATTGTAACAGGCGATTCCTTAGGTAAGGATCTTACAAATATGGTAAATAAAAAATAAAAATAATGAATTCTGTGTAAAAAATAAAATAAAAGTTTTTAAAACGTACGACTTTTTCCAGACTTTCAACTACAGGTGGTTAGTTTATGCCTAATTTTCATTTTTCCACTATTTTTATTTGTGAAGGATTGATTCGTCAAGATAAAAACGTTTTTTTTTTAAACTGACGTAATTTTGAAATCGCTTCATTATTTTATTGTATTTTTTTGCACCAAAGAATATCTTGTAAGTTTGACCAACAACACAACATATTTTTTAATTTTTCTTATTTAGTACATTTGTATGGTCCTTTCCTAAGGAATATCACGTTACAATTTGATTCACATATTCTGGGACACTCTGAATGTGTATAATACGGACAATTTAATCTATTTCGCTTGTCGTCATAGACAAATGATGTGGAATGCTGGTGCGTTCCGAAACTCCCAATTATTTTTAGACACTATGTTATAATGTAATATTTTTATGTTTATTATTTTATTTGGCAAGCGTAGCTGTCCGTGGCCTCACTGGACTTATCAGAAAATCAGCGCTGCACTACCTACCATGGTGCTGCAGCATTATGCTGAGATAAGTGCCATTTTTGGTCTCGCACTGGCGGTATGATGTAATTATGTAAACAGCTTAATTTTATGTTTTCTTTGTTTTTATTTTTGTATCTCTAAAATTTTTTTTTTTTTTGTTCTTTTCTTTTTGTTTTATGCCAGTGTAGAGATTAAAATAAACTATTTTCTTTTCTTTCTTTCTTTCTTTCTATTTATTGGTAAATTAAGATTTCCCTCTAAGAAAATGTGTAATACCTTCTAGGTACGTCGTCCGACTTGGAGAACTTGATTTATCTAGAGAAGATGAGGGTGCATATCCTATTGATGTTTTGATTAAGAAGATGGTTGCACACGAGAAATACGACGCCAACACTTACAATAATGACATCGGCGTACTTGTACTTCAGAATGACGTACAATTTACAAGTAAGACTGAACCTTAATAATGTTTTAAATCAGACCAAGAATACTACCCTGTGGTATACCTTAGACAAATGCAAAGACATTAAAGTATTATCTTTGGACAAATGTAACTTATAAATGATTACTGATACATCATCATCATTTAATATGTTATTGCTTCTAAAAAGAAACTAAACCGAATCGCGTTATCTCTTCAACGCAGTCAAAAGCTTTATAAAGATTAAAATTATCTAGAAACATACTAAAAATAATTATTGAAGTCCATATACAAATATATGATCCTACTGAAAAGAAGTTTTATCTAAAGTTATGCAGCAGTCATTGTTACGAGGAGATTCTCCCCAAATTCTGCAAAACATCGAAATCTACGATGAAATCCGTATAAAGCAGTTAAGTTTTAATCTGTAACTAGAAAAGTGAATCAATGTTATATTTCTGTTTTTCAGATTCGATACGTCCGATATGCATTCCTAAAGCCCAAGAATGGAGGACGGAGACATTCGAAAGCTACACCCCCCTTATAGCCGGATGGGGACGGACATCACACAGTATGTTAAGTTTGATTTTTAATGGGGCTTGCCAGCCATAGCCTTATGGATAAATTGATGGACTACCACACAGAGGCATTGAGTTTGATCTGACTTTTAACAGTTATATGCGTATTAACTACTTTATTATAGCTCGCTTTAGCAGTGGAGCTTTAGAATTATGCGGTTATTATTTTTATTTTATTAATTCCTTTGACGTTCTAATGCCGATGTCTAAAAATAATCTATTGTGTCTGCCTTTTTCTATTGTGTCTAGTTGTGGCTATATGAAATCATTTATATAAATATTTGTATATTATACTAGCTTTTGACCGCGACTTCGTACGCCTGGAATTTGGCAGTATGTACAATTTTTATATTTTTCTTTCTTAATAGTCGGCCTCTAAGTGGTGTATCAAAATAAAACATGCACCAGAATTTAGGTTAAGCCTCCAGCAATACAATTGTGAAAACCGTATTTAATTTCGTGTATTCGTTTTTATGTGATGTGTGTACGAACATGCTGAACGACAAAATTTCTAAAATATTTGTTTTGGCTTCTATAGATTTTATAAAAACCCCTGACATTACATTTTTCATGAATATCTCCTATGTATAACAATTTAATAGGTCAATGTCTATACATTGACCTATAAAATTTTTATTATAAGTATAATAGCAAAGAAAACCCTTTGACCCGAGTATGTAAATGTTTCAATTCTGACTCCTATTGGATTCCCAGACAAAATTGAAACAGTCCAACATAATGTTGTAATCTTTTAGATGGAGAACCAGCCACTCATCTCCAATACTTACAGCTGCCGGTCCTCAACAACAGCGTCTGTGTAGAAGCGTACAAATTGTATAAGACGCAGGTGTTCGATGAGAGGGTGTTGTGTGCAGGATTCTTGACAGGAGGCAAGGATGCCTGCCAGGGTGATAGCGGTGGACCATTAATACAACCTCTTGTAAGTTCTGCAACACATTGTACATTTAATGCAAGAATTTTAATTCTAGTAGGCTCGGGAATAACTTCCACTCTATAGAGACTTGAGGTCTAAATAAGTTTATTTAGTATTATTACGTGCTGGGTTCGAGGAATAAGAATGTAAACAATATTACCGACTAAAACACGTTTTATTCAAACACATAATTAAATTTAAATCATAACAAACACTATACTACACTATTCCACTGTAACTGCTTCAATCTCCGTAGTATTTCTGCTTCCGTTCACTTCGATGAACACTTGACCGCTTACGATTGTAAACTGACCCGGCGAGCGCAGGCCTTCCCTTTTTATACGCGGTTAAAGCGTTTCTAGAGTTTTATAGTAACTCCATACCTGGTATGTAAACAGTACGACGATTCGAGAATGTGCCAGCGTTCTCTCTACGCTTCGCGTATCCACGAACTACGTAGTTCCGTAAGATGTCAATAGATGGCGGTGTAATAAATTATTAGACGGAACTGCCGAGTCTTCCTAGTCTCTCCGTGACTAAGCTGCTGAAAAGTAACCGAAACGACAAAACGTCGGGGATAGTGTAAATTAAATAGTTTTATTATAATTTAATAATTCTCTAAAATACATGATTTTTTAAATCTAAAATAACGGTGAAATCCTTAATAAGCAGTTTAATTTAATTTAAACTAGTTAAATTGTTACGTTTTTATTGTTACACCAATGTGTTACATTGGGAAGCGTACCGTAACGAAAGAAAATATTATATTGTTGTGGTAATTAGTATTTTCTAAGCATAAAGGCGCTTGAAACTATCAGTAGAGAAAGTGGTATTTATTCAAAGATATAATGCTAATGATTCATGAACTGTTGAACAAAACGATTACGAAAATCTCTAACAAACCAACGGGACGTACACTTCTCTGCCTTATGAACGGTAATATAATATGGAAGTATTCTTTACCTTACTATGGAAGTATTCTTACCGCTAAAAATAGCACCACGGAAACCATACAAAGTGGGTTGAATTTAATAAAACTAAGCCGAATCGATATAGTTACATTTAATTACATGTATGGTGGGTTATAAATACGCCCTCTTTTTCCACCGTTAATTGCCACATAATTTCTTATTCTAATCCAGTAAGAAGAAATCCAGACAAACAAAATTGCATAATGTCCGTTCACTGTTTGTTATCACACGTGTCGACGTGCGCGACACCGAACCGAACCCGAGCTAGACCGCCGTACATGGCAGGGTCGCCATATAAGATTGGGCGTTCGGGATGCTTAAAGGAAACACTGCTCTTCATGAGTATACATTTATTACTGACTTATATGACATGATACATGATTGATTTAATAGAGATACACACACATACCTAGGTATAAAGACATACATACACCACACTATTTTTGACATTCACATAACCAACTTGAACTCATTACTGTAAGGTCAATTTTGAGTAGAGTAACTGTTGTGTCAATCATAAACTGTGGTTAGTATGAAAGTACTGCTTCCATGTTTTATTTACGGTTACTGGCCTTAGTGTAATAATGATTGCACATAATATGGTGCACTGGCTTAAGTAGTCGCCTCACCATTGCCACGCCGAGTGTTGTGGGTTCGATCCCCACACGGGACAAACATTTGTGTGATTAATAAAAACCTGTTCTGAGTCTGGGTGTACATTGTGTCTGTTGTTTGAATGTTTGTGAAGTCCCCGTGACACAGGAGTAATTAGTGGCGCAGGAGAAGAGTTATAAGAAAATGATTTTACGAGACACTTTGAGGACATATCTATAATGAACCTTAATGATATTTGCGATTCTATAAGTATTCAATTCTATAATATATTAATTAATAATAAATCTTTGTTTAAAAAAAACTCAAATCTTTTTTTTTCAGTGGTCAGATGCAGACAAGAAAACGTACTTCTACGAGATCGGCGTGGTTTCCTACGGGCGGGGGTGTGCTCAGTCACAGTTCCCAGGCGTCTACACCAGGGTCACTCACTTCTTACCCTGGATTGAGGAGAAGGTTCTGGGACACAACACGCAATGAACACGATGAACTTAATAATAGATAATAATAATATAGAGACCGCTGATTTAATCACCATACTTCAGTATAGTATGGGTTACAATGAAATTATCTGCCCTCCACGTTTTCAGCCATATTTGTAACTAGGTGTGCCCGCGGTTTCACTCGCGTTTATGGTTACTGCGCAGCTCTCGTGGGTCGTAGCGTGATGTAATATAGCCTTCCTCGATAAATAGGCAATCAAACACTAAAAGAATTTTTCAATTCGAACTAGTAGTTCCTGAGATTAGCGCGTTCAAACAAACAAACTCTTCAGCTTTATAATATTAGTATAGATTACTGCTCCGCTCCCGTGGGTCATACCATGCTAATATAGCCTACTAATTTTGCCCGCAGCTTTGAAGGCGTAGTGGTTATTGTAACCGACTGCCACGCCTGAGGTCGCGGGTTCGATTCCCGCACAAGTCAAACTTGTGTGCATGAACATGGATGGTTGTCTTGGTCTGGGTGTTTCTATGTATGATATGTATGTTTATCCATTGTCTAGAACCCATAGTACAAGCTCTGCTTAGTTTGGGCTAGATGGTGTTGTGTGTATGTGGTTGAATATATTATTATTATTTAGATTTTGATGCCATGATGATGATTGCCATACCTTAGGAGCAGTAATTTTTTTTTATCAGATTCGGGTGACATATTTCTTTTTCTGTGTCCCTGAGAAAGCGTATATGAAATATAATATGTCGATTAGTTAAAGCGTGACAAATAAATAAACTCACGTTCGGATTTATTTTAGTTAGGATGTTACCTCTGAATAAAGTTGCTTTTTAATGGTAAAAGAAGTATTAAAATCGGTACAGTAGTTTTGAGTTTATTCATTACAAACAAAAATACAAATCTTTTCTCTTGATAGTATTACATACATACATAGATTCACGCTTGTTTCCCAGAGGGGTAGGCAGAGACTACGGATTTCCATTTGCTACGATCCTGACACACTTCTCTGGCTTCATTCACTATATATTAGTATTAGTACAGAAATATAAAATTATTTATTAAAAGTATCATCAAAAGAATCAAGGTTTGATGCATGCCCAACGGACGTAGATAAGCTTTCTAGCTAAAGGCGACCACAGCTTTTGTTTCTACAGGTGGCACCACTAGCGAGCAAGGTCGGTCGCGAGTGAAGCGGTGTTTGACGGTAATCATTCTCGGTTTCTATGGGTACTGTTGAAGTAATTATAGAGTATGAGATCTAGAGACCTTACTATCCCCCAGCACCTCTAGCGCTAAGTTCAAACGCAATAAACCTCATTGACTATCGTGCCATTAACCGCACGTGAGCTGTACGGTTTCGTACACTTGATAGTTGTTGTGGTTTGGTGAGTGCGGAGAGAAGAGAAAAAGACACAAATTGCACTAAACAGTCACGTATAATCACGTATAGGTTACTATAACACGAGTTAGGTTTTGGCAATTCGTCTCTCTAATGTCTGTACGTCGCGACAGTAAAGTTAGCACTGAGTTGCTTTTATAATAATTTACATAATTTCTGATGATTAAGTAAATGACGCGCGGCCGACAGGTCGCGTTGTCAGCAAAATGCAATGTACAGTTAATGAGACTGTACATGAGCTATCGTACGATCACGATCGGCGCGACAACAGGATTGACTTCGTAATAGCACAAAATTAATATTTACATAAAAAACAAGGTAATTTTTGCTGATGAATTAGATAGTGATGATTGAATAGTGTTATGTAAATACATTTAAATAATACATACCTATAAATATATGTCGGCGCGTCAAGATAATAGTCATTGCATTGCAATTTATTTCTGTAATTGGAGTTGAATAAAGCGCCATCTAATGGTTTGTTTCGGAACGTCATGCGTAAGCTTAAGTGAGGTTGCCATATAGCCAATGTGTCAGTTGGAGTGACAGTTATAACTGTCATATTAATGTTATATAAGCGCCGGAGACTCGTGAGCGGACACATTCGGGTGATGAACTCGCTGCGTTACGGATTAAATCAGAGATAATCACAGTCAACCTTTATTGCTTTATTTCTCTTGTATTTGCCTATCATTAGTATACGTACGAAGTATAATACCACGCCTAAATTTTGTTGCTTCACCATGTCAAAAGCGAGTTTGCCGTCTTACTCTCCGACATATATAATTAAATCTAACAATTATAGAGTAGGTATATATAAATTATTAAGTGATTAATTGATTATAAAAGCATTGCGTGGCGTGTATAAGTAACAAATAATTATGTTTATAAATATTATAATTAATTACATGATTACCTACATGATTTATATAACATATTAAAACATTAAAGGTTCTTTGTAATAAATAATGCAGTTTGAATAGTAACATTATAAAAACCATTGTGACATATTTTCATTCGACTACTGATCGTGGTACAATATATTTGTAATTGAGTGTCCGTGTGTGACTTTTATTGGGGCCCATTTCAATCCTTGATTACATACATCATACTCTGATTTACCATTCAATATTTCTGGTGATTAAATCAGATCCTTCTATATTATGATTTAGAAATATTTTATCATTTTTCTGTAGAACATTTTGTATTAATTACATAATATTTAAGACTGCGCCGAGCGTATGACAGATAATGACAGAGCTCGTACAGCGCATATTCAATCCGGCGCGCGGCCGCCATAGTAAAATTGTATGGATGATTTCAAGTGCTTTTTTGTTAAATATGTATCTTTATTGTCAACCATAACTTAAATATTTGGGACGGACAAATTGTAATATAACTATTTATGTTTCGTTTAAGCTGTAAAAACGAAACGATTTCTACTGTTATAATTTAAAAATCACGTAACACGAGCTTACTTTTTTGCAATTTTTTCGTCCAAATTTACGTAATTTTGCAGGCGAAAATATTGATTATTTTAAGTTTTTTACACGGAGTTTTGTAAACACATTCATTGCTATGGTAAATGTATATTTTATATTTGTATTAAACAAAAAGTGCTGATTTTATTCACTTTACTGTGACCGTCTGTTTTGGCACATTTCGCTCGGCGCAGTCTTAAGGCTATTATTTGTATTGAATAATTTCGATAGTTATAATAAAATATGTGCATTTTAACTGTAATTTGTGTCTCACGATGCTACTGGCCTCTCTACATATTTAATCTACTGGGTGGACATTATAATATAACTAGATGTTCCCGCGGTTTCACCCGCGTTTATCGTTACTGCGCTGCCCCCATGGATCGTAGCGTAATGTTATTTAGCCTATAGCCTTCCTCAATAAATAGGCTGTCCAACACTAAAATATTTTTTCAATTCGAACTAGTAGTTCCTGAGATCAGCGCGTTCAAACAAACAAACAAACAAACTCTTCAGCTTTATGATATTAGTATAGATTACTACACAAATATAATATATGCCATGTATATAACCTGTCCCACTGCGGGACACGAGCCACTTCTCAGTGTGAGACTTCACATAATATCTTCAAGAACATTTTGGAGAACTCTGAGATACGTACTGGTTCGAACGAATGGTTCTCTTGGGGAGTTTACACCAATAAATGGACATTCGTATATCCTAGAACAATCTTTGAATAAGAGGATTCCCAGTGATATCCTGTGACGTCACTGGTCAATGAATATCTCGAATTCAATCAGCGTAGCGTTACACACATCTTCTTCTCTCTTAGACTTTATTATTCCCAAGTCAGCTTTTACACGGAGCGGCTGCCACCTGACCTCCGCAACCCGAAGGCTAACGATACCCTAAGGCTAGACCAGTGTCAGGATATTAGAGGGTACTGACTTTCGTAATAACGACTGCCATAGATGTTCATGGCATCCGGGACCGACGGCTTAAGGTGAGCTCCGAGGCACGGAGCAGGCGATAATTGTCAATCAATACGCACATACATCATTTCGAAAAGTCATATAGGTAACTTCCGAAAGTCAGAGGTGCGCGTCGTGGGTTCGAACCCGAGACCCTCTGCATTGCAGTTTGTTGGTCTCCCCACTGAGCTATCGCTGCTCTAGCGTTACACACATGATTTCTTTAAATCAATGGTTCCTGCCCAGCTCTGCGAGACAGTCCAATTGTTAACTAAGATATATATAACCAAAAAATATGAATATTTTTACTATTACTGCGATCCATTCGGTAAAATCAATAATAACTGACAAAGAGAGGATCAAATTGACTCATCGATGTGTATTTTCCCGTAAATCTCTTTCTGTTGGATCTTCATTGGCAATTTATTCGTTTAGGCAAGTGTGTATTACTTCACTTTTTGCCAACTATGTTTTTATTTGCTGCTGCTGTAAATTTCATACCCGAAATACCGAGTAACTCTTTCTGCGTCTCAGGCATCAAACATAATTATCACAATTATACCATGCGATTAGCAAGGGAGTTAGAGAATTGACTTCGGTATTGCATGCGGAGTCTATTCGAGGCTCGAGGAAGAAATATACATAGGTACGTTTATATCCTCGAAGGTGTATCATATCCACATTTTACTTACTATAGTGAATACGTTCACACACATACTCACGTGTGTGAGTATGTGTGTGCACCCCCACACAGTAGCTCGTACATACACTAACACCCTTTATATATTCTACCAATTGTGTTACATGCTCCGGTGACAACTTACCATCAGGTGGGCCGTAGGCTGGTTCGCCAATGTAGTTGCACAAAAAAAACAATTGCATGTCTGTATTAATTTAATTTCTTTTAGCGCTTGTTTTAGATTTTTGATGTTGGCATTACTTACTGTAAATTTTAATAAAGGGAATAGGCTGGCTCCTGTTTTATAGTCCTTGACTAGTTCACTGGACTCAAATCATTGTTAAAAAAGGTTATGGCAATAATAATATTTTAATTGCCAATATTGCCAACCGAGTTTACATTCGTTTAAGCCCAATTGGCTTTGCATTACCAGCCTCATATTATTGTTTTTTTTTTTTGTCTTTGCAGCCGTAAACACGTGTCCAATGTCGAGAAGTCTTTCTTTCTCTGTGGAGTCGCCACAAAACTATCGGACCAAGAAGTTACGGCAGATAACAAAAAATGGCGCTGCACACAGTTACACACTACGTCATTTAATCCTGGATCTCGCCAGCGATATTTACTTTGTGAGCTATACATATACAAGTTCTCGAAATCAAATCGAAAGCCGCGGCATGCCAGGCATGATCATCACCCAGCCTGGTCGGAAGATCCTTCTTTTATGTTAGAGGTACATACTCCGTTACTCCAAAATTTGAATCTAAATTGTGAAGAAACACTGAGACTGCATCAAATATAGGATAACTTCTTAAAGATTCTGGGCTATAGGAATGGGTAGTAATAAGGGGTTTATACGAGTCGATTTTCGCCGTGGTCAAAGTCGGATGCTACCCTATTTTGGAGCTTGCGATTTCAGTCACCTGCGACCTTTTTTTTTTTTTTTGTTACCCAGGAAAAATGCATCATGCACTGCCCGCCGGCTAGGGGACGGCACCGGCGGGGGAGTGTGGGACTCCCAGCCGAGACGCGCTGGTATATCCACTAAAAAACCTGGGGTGTTCCCTCTCTCATCCAATAGGGGGGGGCCAGTTGGGAGCTCTAAAAGGATTCATCCATAGCAGGCCCCCCCAGTCACCTGCAACCTAGCCGAATTGCCATTTAGACAGTCGACTTTCGCCGCGCGGCAAAAATCGTGCGGCTATAGTCACTTGTATAAACCCCCCATAAGGATGGTGTAATGCAAACTATATACTGACAATACAAAGGCGGAATGAAATGTTTTTTTTAAACGGCAGCAGCACTACTCTTAATTCCTGTATCGCGGGGACTTCTCAAATGTTTCTCCCGTGTGGGGATAGAACCCTCAACACTTGGCTCAGTGGCAAGGACGAGACGGTCACTTAAACCACAACTTTACCTGTTAATAACTAGGCTGGTATCAGAATCGTACTTAAGGAACTAGGTACCAATATGCGCCCACGCTTAATACGAACCAAAAGTTAGCTACAGGGATTAACAAGAGTAGTAATTAGTAACCCAAATGACTAGTAACCTTTTGTAATAAAAAACCCCCAAATAAAGTGTTAAATGCGCAGAATTTATTATTTTCTTATAACTTACATATTTAATAAATACAAAAATAATATTATGTCAGTTCAAAACTAAGTCTACCTATTTAAAGTCATCACTCATCAGAATACATTGTAATCATTGTGGGGCACCCAAAACGTTCCTCTCGATCCAAGGTATGAAGTGAGTGACCCTGGTGTATACGCCTGGGAACTTCGCTTGCGCACATCCTCTCCCGTAGGAAACCAGACCGATCTCATAGAAGAATGACTTGCCGTCTTTGTCTGACCACTGCAAAAGAATTGAGAAAATGTACTTATTTTGATTTAAGGATATAATACGGACTAGTAAGGATTACTTTCTAATAACTAACGAATGCATTTTTTTTATTGCCAATTGCGGCAGATGATTGAGCGGCCTAGCTGATGGGAAGTGGTAACTGCTGCTTATGGACTTCAGCAATGTCAGGACACAGCAAAGCCGCTGCCTACCGTGAAAAAAGAACTCTTTTTAAACCCCGTTTTAAGAAGGACATATCATAGCGCTCGGGTAACACCGAAGCAGGCAGTTCATTCCAGAGCTTGCTCGTACGTGGGAGAAATGATCGCTAAAAGCGTACCGTCTTAGATTTGAAAACCCACATTTTGGCCAGCCAACTTCTCCAGCCTGTCCCTCGAGCTTGTCTACCAATGCAGGCGTGGAACTATATATGGTTGTATTTTCACCTTATTAATTTTACTACAAACTAGCGACCCACTCCGGCTTCGCACGGGTAGTACAAAACCTTAATAAATTATACACTAAACCTTCCTCATTAATAATTCTGTCTATTGGTGAAACCCGCATAAAAATCCGTTCCGTAGTTTTTGTGTTTATCGCGAACAGACAGACAGACGCACGTTTTGGGGACTTTGTTTTATAATATGTAGTGATAAACTCAGTGGGAAGACCAACAGACTGCAATGCAGAGGGTCTCGGGTTCGAACCCACGTCACTCACCTCTGACTTTCGGAAGTTATATGACTTTTCGAAATTATGTGCGTATTGATTGACAATTATCGCCTGCTCGGTGCCTTGGAGAGCATGTTAAGCCGTCGGTCTCGGCTGCCATGAACATCTATGGCAGTCGTTATTGGGAAGTCAGTGCTCTATAATATCCTGACACTGGTCTAGCCTTAGGGTATCGTTAGCCTTCGGGTTGCGAAGGTCAGGTGGCAGCCGCTCCGTGTAAAGACTGATATCCAGTCAAATCCGGTTAGACTAGAAAAGCCGACCCCAAGTGACTTGGGAATAATAAAGGCTAAGGGAGAAGAAGAGTGATAAACTACTCGTGTACTCTGTGTATGTAAACTTACAACAGGTTGCATTAGTGGACCACCGCTGTCTCCCTGGCATGTGTCCTTGCCTCCCGTGAGATACCCTGCACACATCACTCTCTCATCGAACACCTGTGTCTTGTAGGATTTAAAAGCTCGAATACATTCTTCGTTGCTGAGGACTGGTAGTTGTAACATTTGCAGATGTGTAGCCGGTGCGCCATCTGAAAGATTATAATGTTGTGATGTTTTATTGGAATTAGATTTGCTACAAGAAAGAGGTTAATGTATTTAATATTTATTTTTGTTCGTTTGTTACGCTTCACGCCTTAACCACTCGACCGATCATCATGCAATTTCACACACACATTGTCAGAGGAATAGCACCTTTTCTTCAGTAAAAGTACTATTACTGATCTAAGCTAACCAATATTTACGCCAGAGAAGCCGCGGGCAAAATTTAGTAATTTATATATTGAAATAGATACGACTAGCACAAAATTTGGAAAAACGTTGCGTATTATAAATTTTTTGTCCTATAGAGAATCTAGTACACATTATTTCGTGCTCAGCAATGATAAGTGTAATATGTAAAACACAAAAAACTGCCTGTTATTTGGCAGTCTAAATCTAAAACTGTGACGTAACATTTTATGTAAATGTCCGAGGTAGAAAGCAAGATATCCCCACTACACCCGTACTACTTATATCAAAATTTAAAATATTAATGACTACCTTATTTTGCAACCAATTTTAATACTGTTTGCACAAAAAGATTTATTTTGATTGTTATTTGCTTTTGGCTGTAAAATAATATATAAAATGAAACAGGCAACTATCCTATTCTATGTTTTTACATAAGTGATAGTGAAGGTTAATATAGTTCTTAAATATGTGTACTTGTATTCGCTACCTTCGGTATAACTGCACAATTGCAATTATGAAAGATTTTTTCGAGCCAATAAACAATTATTTACTAGAAACCAACCCCTATTTAAAAAGTTTGTTAACTTACTTTGTGACGTGCGTCCCCATCCAGCAATGAATGGGTTATATTCTTCGTAGGATTCCGATCTCAATTCTCTAGATTTAGGAATGCAGATCGGACGTATCGAATCTAAAATATCGAAATATAACATCAGTTTGGTCAAAATATACTTCAGAATGTATTCTGTGGCGGAGGAGTGGAGGAGTTTGTTTCAAAGTTAAACCGGAATCAGGTAACAGGAAAAAATCTACACCCTTTTTTTTGTTATGTAATCTCGAATAATGCTACTATAAGCTCTCGATTTTTTTCGATTATTTTAGTATACATAATTAAAAAAAAATATTAAAAAGTAAATATCTGTAGTAACAGGAGTGAAAAGACCGTCACAAGGAGTGGTTTATTGATTTTTTTAAATGTCTGTATGTAATTTTTATAATACAGTTTTTTTTTTTTTTTTTCGGATAGCTATTATACCTCGCCTGTTACCTGATTCCGGCTTGACATCGACTTCTGGGATACCCTGTATATAGTGTAGAGTAGTTTATGGAAATGGAAAACTAAGGGATGCCCCAAGGTAGTATTCTGGGTCTTATAAGAACCGTTATATTGAATCATACTTACTTGAAAAGCGTACGTCTTTCTGGAGTATGAGGACGCCGATGTCATTGACGTAGTTGTTGGGGTTGTATTTCTCGTGCACAATCATGCTCTTAATCAGCACGTCGATAGGATGAGCACCCTCGTCTTCTCGTAATAAGTCAAGCTCACCAAGGCGGACGACGTACCTGCAAGATTATAAAAATAACTAGTATTTCGCGTGGTTGCGCGGGCCGCAAGGAGGGGTGTACAGCGAGGTGGGAAGGTCAGACAGTTTGATTATTTTGCCCCCCTTCCCCTCTCCTAGAAGTTCCCAGGGTTTTAGGAAGATTTTGTTCGAGAACGACTTTCGTAGATATCACCGTTTCCGAGATCCGATGGGGTACCACCACCAAGAGCTGACCTTCCGAAGGCCACGCATTTTTTCCGGGCCTTCTGAACGATTCTTATATAATATGACAATGAATGAACTAGCTGTCCCTGCAAATTCACCCACGTTTATGATTACTGCTTCTCTCCTTTGTTGAGAACGAAATGTATGTCCTAGATATTGAACGTGATTTTCAAAACATGCTAAATACTTATGTAGGTACATGACATTATAAATGATTTTTGTGTTTACCATGTTTTTACTTTCCAGACTTTATTTAAGTTTTATGATACATTAGCTAACCCGACAGCCGTTGTCCTGTCAATCTACATGGTGATTGGTAAAAGACTGGACATATTGAAGGAGGGTATTCAGTACTCGATTCTGGAAACGAATATCTAAAAAAAATTGGTACTTAAAATTTGTCCTAGTTATCCTATTAAAACTTAATGCGTTGACACTCTTCGCATATACCACAGCTGTGTTACAAACGATGACCGATTGGGCGTGCAACCTTGGTAATTCCCGTTATTCCACGAAACGACTTAGTTCAGTAACCAAAACCTCCACTTCCGCCCCCGCGCCCTGCTACCGCACCCCGCACTCTCTCGAATTTGCACCCCCGACCGTTCTTTTCTTATCAAAGGTCATTAGCCTCGGTAGCGCGGCGCGCACAGCTGTGTGCGACCCGCGCAGTGTCCACATTTTATGGATATTTCATACAAATTTTCATAAAGGTTTTCTTTGCAGGTTACACAGTTCTTTTTTATACCTTACGTCTGACCATATATACAAAAATAAATTTCACAAGATTTTCCGCAAATTTTTGTTTATACGAACCTAATAATTACAAATAAAAACAGCCAAATCGGTCGAGCTGTTCTTAAGTGATGCTCCATTATGCATTAAGCAATTGATTTTTATTTATATAGACTAGCATACCCGACAGATGTTGTCCTACCAAAACATTGCGAATCTAAACCACCCAAGGAGCTTCAAATATATACACACAATAATATCAATATCGGTCCAGCCGTTTAGGAGGAGTTTAGGGGAAGATATACATACGTAAAGAAGAATGATATATAAGATATTAATAGCATTGCAGAAGTGAGTTACATGGTTATTGTGGTTGCAGTAATAGGTATCACACAAATTGGTACTTACAATTTATGCTCACGGTTGTAAATGCAGTGGCCTGCTGTTAGCACGTGTCGTGAGCTGATGAGAGACCCGCCACACGCCCAGTCGGTACCAATACTGACATTGTATCCAAGCAGGGCCATCCAGGGAAAATCATCTACGTCAACAACGAACAAAAAATTGAGTAGGCTGACATACAATAGAAAATATAGGTTTTGAAGAACTTTAAATTAAACATACGCAGCTCTCGCAATATTATTATGTATATAATCCTAACTTTATATAATAATAATAATAATAACGCGAGCCTCGACCACCACCTGCAGAGGCTCGCGTTAGATGGCTGGATCAAGTCCTTGATGCAAAAGGCAGTACTACTCGATACGACGCGAATTGTGAGGAGATTCCTCTCTCTGGGGCCCTAACCACTGGCAGCTTGGACCCTGTTCCCGATGTCGGTGGGTCATTTCAGTTTTTATATTTATAAAATGTAATTATTAGAAAAAAAAGAGTAATAAAGAGAGTAAGCATAATATAAACAAGACAAGGTTATATAAGGTCTAATAGCCGAGAGCCTCGACCAACATCTTAAGAGGCTCGCGTTAGGTGCCTGGGTCAAGGGTCAGATGCAGAAGGCGGTCCTCCTAGATACGGCACGCATAGTGAGGAGGTTCCTCTCTCTGGTGGTTAGGGGAACCACCGACAGCTTGGAATTTGTCTCGGTGCCGGTGGTTCTCTATAATTTTTATATTTAAATGTGTTTTTTTTATAAATATATTATAAAATGTAATTTTTATTGATTGATGATAAATAAAGGTGGTAATAATATTATATTATATTAAACATGATCTGAAGTTGTTTGTTTAATTGTTTGTTTGTTTCGGTTTAACACCTTAACTACTCGACTGATCATCATGCAATTTTAAATACACGTTGTCTGGGTAACAGAAAGGGACATGGGATACCATTTATTCAGAAAAAGTACTGTTACTTACCTAGTATAACCTACATTTACGCGAGCGTAGCCGCGGACAAAATCTAGTATGCAATAAAAACACTCTAAAACATAGTCTATCTGTGTCGAAAGCCTTATCGAAATCCGTTTATCGTTTTATAAGTGTTTGAGTATCAAATATCGAAAAATTTCCACGAGCTTTCTCATCTATACTTCTATATGTATACTTATATTATGAGGAAAGATTTGATTTTTTGTTTGTTTGTAAGGATTTAACTCGAGCACAACAGTTCTACTTCTTTCACGATAGGCAGCGGCTTTGCTGTGTCCTGACATTGCTGCAGTCTATGAGCAGCGGTTACCACTTTCCATCAGGTGGACCACTTGCTCGTCTGCCACCAATGGCAATAAAAAATTAAATTAAAAACCAATTTAAAAAAATCTTTCACCATTTTAACCTATGTTATCACCGACATATAAACATAGGCTATATTTTTTTTAAAGTACTGGTTCTAACTTATCCTTACGTTGTGTAACGCACCTGATGCGTACCCTCTCGCCACAAGGGGAGGCGAGCGGGTTATGTCCGGCTCTCCCGTACTTCGGGTCTATGGACAAAAACCCCACGGTGTGCCAACTCGATGCCTTGTATAGTGGGTGGGTCACTGGCAACGAGACTTATTTCTAGCACATCCTGACCAAACCTAGTAAAGCCAAGGTCAAAAGCTAGTTAATATTAGTAGAAATCCACTTACTTAGTTTAGCGTTCACTCCTCCAACAACTTTGTTCGCAGTCAGATTGCTCTCACCACAAATAGGAGGGTCTGGGAACGCCGGTATGAAATCTGTCGTTCCTGATTTATTTATTAATTTTCCTTTTTCTTTTGACGCTTCTGTAGTTGAAGGTGATGGAGCTTTAGTGGTAGGGTTTGAAGCCATTGGCATAGGGCAGCATACCTGAAATCAGCATAATAAGAATGTAGTTAATAATTTTATTTCTTCTCACTTGTGCATCTTTTGGTAGATGGCTAATCTCTGTTAAGATTGACCGCCGTGGTCGAAATTCGGTCGTCGGTCGGATGACATTATTATTATAATTACGATAAGGCTGTCAAAAAGTTCGTTAGTCAACACGCTAGGTAAAATAATCACAGCTCTTTATGTATCAACTAGGTGTAACCCGCGATTTCGTCCGCGTGGAAATTTCTCTGCAACACCCTTATCTGTTCTAAATTAAAAGTAGCCTATGTTACTCCTTATAACATCAGCTATCTGCCAGTGAAAGTGCTATCAAAATCCAGCCGTTTCAGATATTAGCCGGAACAAACAGACAGAAAAATCTTAGATATTGACTTTATGATATAAATACCGTACCTATATATACTTTCATATGCATTTGGTAAAAAGCTGAAGCTGAAGCATTACAAACAGACACTAAAATATCAAAATCAATCAAAAAAATTGAAGTATTTATCTGTCTGTCTGTTCGTTCCGGCTAATCTCTGAAATGGCTAGACCGATTTTGACCAAACTTTCACTTGCAGATAGCCGATGTTATAAGGAGTAACATAAGCTACTATATGTATTTCTATAAATAGTGGTATCAGCCATTCGATCGAAAATCTTACCTTTGGTAAAGCGCCATCATAGCCGCATTGTGCCTTCTTCAAGTTTTCTTTAACCAACGTACCAAATTCAGATACGACATTGACATAGTACTCGCAGCCGTAGAAAGTAACACAGATGCCTTGTCCACCAGTCACCCTCTGACATGATTCTCCTGCAACAATGACAACAGTTTAGTTTTTAATTGGCCTCTCTTGTGTTTGAACTGTTTGCGCGTCGAGAGTTGTATACTATAAAGTATATAGACCGGACAGAATGTCATTGTTGCCTTGGAAGATGGGCAGGCCTTTGGTGTGGGACGTAACGTGCGTTGACAACCTTGCACACTATTCCGCATCTTCTTGATCTAAATTAATATTATAAAGCTGAATAGTTTGTTTATTTGGTTGAACGCGCTAATCTCAATAACTACTGGTTCGATTTGAAAAATTATTTTAGTGTTGGATAGTTAATTTATCAATAAAGGATATGAGCTATATAATATCACGCTACAACCCACGGGGGTGGCGCAGTTACCATAAGCGCGAGTGAAACCGCGGGCACAGCTAGATGTAAAGTTTAATAGGTCTTATCTATAACTATTTCAGTTAATAGCATTAAGTGGTTGCTGTGATAACTGATAAGTAGGTGTGTCAAACAAACAGACAGACAAAGCCTCACACATAAATATGTGATATGATTTTACAAAAGTTGTTAAATTATAAGGGTACTAAATTTTGCCCGCGGCTTCGCATGCGTAAATTTGTTTTTAATTTATTTTGTTCGTCAATACTACTACATTCAGCATCAGGTGATAGTAATCGATCATCTGGTCTAAAGGCAGTTGCCTCCACACCATCCTCATAGCAGCTAAGGCGATGTTGAGGTCCCTACCTTGACGGCCTAAGAAGATGCTTTTTCACGCCCCGCTTAAAGGACCCAGGACTGAAGGAAGAAGGAAACAAATGCTTTGACAGAGACCATGCCTTGATCGTTCGGCAGAGGACCCAAACTTGTTGGTGCGCGCTCTTATCGACTCTACCGTGTAAGGATGGCATCTGAGCCCAGCACGTGTTGTTCTGGATAGGACGGGCGGGATAAGGCGGAATAACTCTTCAGAGCACTCTCCGTATATTAGTATATTCTGTAGAGACATGGCAAAGAGTCGATGTCCCTACGGAGTTGCAGAGGTTCTAGTGATCTCGTGACCTCTGGATCGCCGATGATACAGACAGCCCGCCGCTGTAACCTATCGAGAGCGTCCAGCAAGTACTGCGCGGAGCCATCCCAAAGATGAGAACAGTACTCCACACAAGGGCGCACTTGTGCCTTATACAGTAGGCACAACTGCCCAGGCGAGAAGAACCGCCTCACCTTGTAGGTTAGGTTAAATTAGATTAGTAACCATGCTTTTTTATTTCTAGATGAAAGATCCTTTTATATTCCCTGACAACGAAATTTCATGATGATCGGACGTGTAGTTAAGGCGTGAAAGCATAACAAACAAATTCTTATTTGCATTTACTTATATACGATTAGTAAGGACATTCATTTATTTCTGACATTTTAAACTTGTTTGTCATTCAACTGGCCTTTGAAAATGAGCACTGCAGTTATAAGTTAAATGTCAACGATGAATTTATGATACATATTTACAAAAATATCAATATTTAGAAATACACAAATGGAATATCATAGAAACTTGTTCTAAAACCGGATTAATAAAAATGCGAAAATAACTTTTTTATGTTCTTTACAATAATCATTATTTTTATTGTATGTGATCAATGATATTAAACTCTAGCCGTCTTACTTATAAATCCATTTTAAATATTTGACAGATAGTTATCTACTATATAGCGACTGTTCATGAGAAATCTTACTTATAAACGTTAGTTAGCGCTAAGAGTAAGTTTATCAATAGTTAACCAGTACAGAAATATAAACAGCGCCTTGTTTAAAAATAACTAAGATATGGCAAATTTTCCGATCAGCTGGGACAGATTTGACATTAACGTCAATCGTTCAGGAAAATATTAATTTCATAAAAATTAAATAGATGGTATATCGTAGATTAAAACTTTTTCAACATCAGTAATACTGGGTCATGCGAAAAGGAAATAAGTAGGCGAATAGGTATGGCCAAAAATGTCATGGCTCAACTGGCAAAAATATGGAGAGACCGGAACATCTCGCGAAACACAAAAAAGAAACTTGTCCAGTCGTTGGTGTTCTCAATATTCAGCTACGGCTCTGAGACATGGGTTCTGAAAAGAGCCGATAAAGACCGCATCGACGCGTTTGAAATGTGGTGTTGGCGAAAAATGCTACAGATTCCTTGGACTGCCTTCCGCACCAATGCGTCTATTCTACGAGATCTAAACATAAAAACCAGACTATCCACCATCTGTCTACGCAGAATACTGGAATTTTTCGGACACATTGCCCGCATAGACAATGATGTGACAGGCAAGGTAAACGGCAAAAGACCAAGAGGCCGCAGTCCAATGAGATGGTCGGACCAAATCCGATCGTCGCTTAACACCAATCTCCACAAAGCCCTCCACGAAGCAAAAGACCGGAACAGATGGAGGAAAATAGTCAATGAGAAAGTAATTCAGCAGGGGAGTCACGACCCTCAGTAATGAGGAATACGACGCGAGGAGGAAAACTTTTTCAAAGAAAAATGGTTCAGCGCAGTTTTCTTCATACTGCGTGATTTTCCTAATAATATCAAATATAATTTTTCTAAAGTGTGGTTGAATCCACTTCACGATTTTTGTAAAGCAGAATTTCGTATCAGATATCATAATTATCATAAAATAAAACATGTGTTATATGATTACAATTTTAAGTAGTGATTTGCTAAAATACTTCGATCATGAGTATCCATTCGTGATTTGTAAAGCAGCAAATATTTACAATGATTCGATGTTAATTACATTATAATTTATAATATTAAAACTCAGATATGTGTTAGTAAAAATAAGGATATTGATATATTTAGTCTAAGTTTACCAATTTAAAAAAAGAAAATATTACCAATATGCTGAGAATTGAATCTCAGCATAGTGGTAATATTTTCTTTTTAACACAGTAGTATAAAGTTTTGTTCTTTTAGTATATACTAATTATGTTAGAAATTGTTAATTTAAGTTTTTATTTTTTAGTTCTGGGAAGCCTTATGCTCCCAACTATCGTTTGTATTTTGCTTTCCGTGGCAACCTGTAATTAAGGCAGCACCAATACTTGTATACCACTGACTTTGTAACTTAGCTTTTAAGGTGTATGTTCTTGTTGATTGTCCAAATAAATAAATAAATATCATGAAATAGGTATACCTAACAAAAACATTGCAAAAATATAATCGAACACAAACAATGAGAAACTGAAGAACGCTGGTATTTTGTTTGTTGTTAATAAATGCAGTTTTCAAGAAATAATTCTGCATATTATTGTTATTATTCATTAGAATATGCAGCAGTTCGTTATGATTATGTATATTTAAAAATAAACTATAATACTTGTTTATTCCAACTTGTTATTTTTATTACCATCTCTATTATACAAACCAGACAACAAATTTATGTTCTTATAGTTAGCTGATTATTATATTTAAGCGAAGTGATAATATACTCTTTCAATCACCAAACTCTTCGAAAAACGTTAAAGAAAAATTTAGGACGCCATCTGTTAAAGACCGAGGTTAAAGCTAAGTTAAAGTCGCCACGCCACAGATACTAAAATCTAAAAATGTTTTATTATATCTGTTCCTGTGTCGCATAGGCCGGCAAGAGACACCTGGTTGTCACCACTGAGGCGACTGCCGCGACGTTGTTCAAGACACGGCACTGCAAACTTTGGCGGATTGCCCCGCCTGGGCATCGCAGCGCCGTGAGTTGATCACGGCAGAAGGTATGGTTGCCCTCTCGCTCCCGGCCGTGGTTCAATCTATGGTCCGGAGCGAGAGGTCGTGGAACGCCGTCGCCTTCTTCTGTGAGGAAGTCATGTCCATCAAGGAGATTATCTTCATTACCATCTTTCTCTTTTACCCCGGTGAGTCAGACATAACTCCTCCGCCCGACCCCGCGGAGGGGTATGAGTTAATGCATTCCCCAACGTAAAAAAAGGTTTATTAGATGATGTCATTGTATCACTTCAATTGTATTATTTTGGTCATGATCTGTGCTGACTGTCAAATGTTGCAAGTATAAAATAATTGTGTTTCGTATTACGAGCTATCACCTGAGAGACCGTTAACATTAGTTTATAAGTAAAGAAATGTTATTCATTGATAAAAATGTTTAGCGGTATTTTTATAAGTAAGGTTGTAAATAGGACGATGGACGATTGGACAATGGACGTTGAAAATCTGAACCATTTTTATATATATATTTATTTTATAAATATTTTCCTCTGTACTTAATATTATAAAGAGGAAATATTATATATTTTTTTTGTTTGTAAGGATTTAAATAAAAAACTAGTTAACCGATTTTAACTATTTTTTACCATTAGTAAGCTATATTATCACCGAATAACATAAGCTATAGGTATTTTATTTAAAAAAAGTAGTTCTGTTACTAACATACCTTAATCTAACATATTTTTATGTGAGCGAAGGCGAGGGCAAAAGCTAGTAACTAATAAATAATAATTGACAAACTATACTTATGTTCACAATTTGTTAAATAAACACGATTAGTGCGTTCAACCAAACAAACAAACAAACTCTTCAGCTTTATAATATTAGTATAAATATCATTGAAATATGTAATTTACGAAGCAAGTTCATTTTCCGTGTATGGAAACATGAATGTTCCAGAAATTTTCGAGAAACGCTGACGATTAGCATAAAGATCAAAATTTAAGCATTTCATACAAAACTAGCTTTCCGCCCGCGGCTTTGCCCTTGTGAAAATCCAAATTTTCAAGTCACTAACTTCAACGGTGTAGAACTTTCATATAAACATTTTTCACCCCTTTCACCCCCTTCGGGATGGCATTTCCAAAAATCCTCTCTTAGTGCTCCCCTACACTCTCCAAGGAAGATACATGCTAAATTTCAGCTTCTTGCGTTCAGTAGTTTCGGCTGTGCGATGTCTGTCAGTCACTCAGTAACGAAAGAGTTTTATATATAGATTACTCATATTTATTATTAATATTGACGATTTTGGGTACATTCAATGTCATTGCAACATCAAGAGCCTTGTGACCTTTTCCGAATAGCAACATGAGTGTCATATGTATGTATGTATCTTATGTGGGGGCCAGTCAGTGCAGACCGGCGACACTTCGACCCAGTGGGATCTTTAGTGTCGACACTCTCCCAATAACGACTGCCATAGATGTTCATGGCAGCCGGGACCGACGGCTTAACGTGCTCTCCGAGGCACGGAGCAGGCGATAATTGTCAATCAATACGCACATTATTTCGAAAAGTCATAACTTCCGAAAGTCAGAGGTGCGCGACGTGGGTTCGAACACGAGACCCTCAGCATTGCAGTCTGTTAGTCTCCCCACTGAGCTATCGCTAATATTGAGTGTCATATAGTATTGTTTTACGTTTACTTGAATGTTATACTTTGAAATTAAACTGCTTTATACGAATTATAATTAGTAATAACAGCGATAGCGATTGGGAGATCGTTGGACTGCCACGCAGAGGTCTCGAGTTCGATCCCAAAACACGCATCTCTGACTTTACGAAGTTATGTGCGTATTAAATAGTCGCATAAAGTAGTAAGGCGTATAAATTATCGCTTGCTTTAACAGTGAAGGAAAACATCGTGAGGAAACCTGCATGTCTGAGAGTTATCCATAATGTTCTCCAAGATATGTGAAGTCTCCCAACCCGCATTGGGCTGCGTGGTGGACTATGGCCTAACCCTTCTCACACTGAGAAGAGGCCCGTGCCCAGCAGTGGGACAGTTTAATACAGGGCTGATATTATATATTATTATAAGGATTATATCACGTTGTTTATCTTTATATATATAATTCTACTGTACGTGTGTATGTCACTGAACGCCTCCTAAACGGTTGGACCGATTTTTATAAAAATGTTTGTGTGTGTTCATATGGATTCGAGGATGGTTTAGATTTGGGTTTTTTTTCTTTTGTACAGGACAACGTCTGTCGGGACAGCTAGTTTTTTATGAAACACTAGCATGACATAATTTTGAAATTAAAAAAAATTGTTTATTTATAGTGTTTAAATACTTTTATTAGTTACTGTTTACTTCTGTTTAAGCTATTTAAATTCAAAAATCTATTAAAATTTAATTTTATACTGTCCCCAACGTTGTGGTTGCTTTTCAGCAGCCATGTTCATGGGGAGACTAAGATGGTTGTCTCAATGTTCTAAATTGTAGTTATTTCAAAGTACAGAACATAATTTAATCATTGGTGTTTCTATTAACGCAGAATGAACTGCGTAAATAAGTATCATATTTTAAGGATTTTAACGTCATTTATTTATATAGGCTTTTTTGTATAAACATTTTTAATACATAATACAGAGTAACGTAAATATGTATCATAGATGAAATATATTTATATCTGTAGTTCTTTTATGAGTAACTAGTAGTTTTCCCGCGGTTTCACCCGCGTAAGAGCCGTTCCCGTGTGAATATCGGGATTCACCCCTTTCACCCCCTTTAGGGTGGAATTTTCAAAAATCCTCTCTTAGTGCTCTCTTACACTCTCCAAGGAACATACATGCCAAATTTCAGCTTCTTGCATTCAGTAGTTTCAGCTGTGCGTTGTCTGTCAGTCACTAAGTAACGGAAGAGTTTTATATATATAGATGTGCATAGACATTACTCATCATAAAGGTTCAAATGATTACATACATTAATAATTTCTAAATATTAGTTTGTTTATCATAGTAGGCATGCTGCATGCATGACATCTACGTCTACAATCATCTACGAAAAGCATACAACTTAATTAAATAATAGATTAAAAACTAAAAACCACGCTTTAAAAAATTAAAAATAATATAATTTAATAATGTTAATGTAAAAATACGTGGAGTGCTTTTTAAGATATTTTGATAACCCACCATCCCATGCTTTATTACATTAAAATTAATAAAATATATTATTTTTTATTTTAATTTTATAAATTTATTTATAAATTTATTTTATTTTCTAATACCTATTTTAGTTTTAACACTATTATTTATTTTTTATTTTTATTATTTTCTTTAATTTTCTTTATTTTTTCTAAATTATTATATTGTCATCGATAGGAGTGCAAAGTTTCAAATCAATCCGTCGGTTTGAAAGGGGTGAAAATCACGTTCAAAGATTCCGTTACATAGATTCATAGATACATAGATACATAGATTCATAGATACATAGGTACATACCAAGCTAATAAAAGCGTGTTAAAAAGAGGCCATTACCGATGAAAGCGGCTATAGGTTTTGAACGATGCAATATCGGTTTTGCCAATGCGGGATTTGTGAAATCGGAGACCTGGCGCGGGTTTCCCCGCAATTATACCCTATGGAAATGATACTTCTACTCCCGAGCATAAACTGTGTGGAACAAAAACGTGTGATTATAATTTAGTGTTACATAATATAGGGACAAATAAATCCGTAGGTAAGAGCAAGCTGAAGATGAGACTAGTTTTTCTGAGGCATTCGAGGCCTTAGGGTCACATTTAGAATACCCTGCGATTTGTGTGCTTGTTAGTGGTTTTTCTTGTGACAATATTCTTTTGGTTTATATCATAAGGTAAAGGTGTAACTCAAAAAGTGAATGTGAGAGATAATGAATCAAAATATAACCGTGTATTTCAATTTTTATGTTATCGTTTGCAAATAATTAATAATATTCAAACTTTTTTATAATATGCTTAGCAATCACCGCGGGTTCACCCACGTTAATGAGTACTGTTCCACCCTCGTGGCTCATAGCTTGATATTATATAGATTATAACCTACCTCAAGAATGGAACTATCAAATTTAAAGAGAATTTTCAATTGTCTGTTAGTTTCAGAGATTATCGCATTTAAATAAACTCTTCAGCTTTAATATATTGTAGACTAGCAACCCGCCCCGGCTTCGCACGGGTAGTAGAAACCCTAACAAGTTATACTCTTAAACCTTCCTCATGTATCACTATTATGCTGTCTATTGGTGAAAACCGCATGAAAATCGGTTCAGTAGTTCTTGAGTTTATCGCGAACAAACAGACAGAGAGACGCGGCGGGGGACTTTGTATTATAATATGTAGTGATATGTTACTACGTACTATACTCTAAAACACCATGAATATCGGTTTATTTATTTAAAAAATTGATTGTAATAAGTATAAATATATTTAAACACTGAGACAGGACATATATTATTTAAAAATAAACGCCAAAAGGTAGTAAACCCCAGTTAACTAGTATAAAATAAAAAGCTCACAGGCAAGCCTACTTTTATGGCAGCATAACTTATCAATATTTTAAAATTATTTACTATTTACGGATTTTATCGCGTTGTTTATTTAACACTTTATTACATAATTTAAGAGAGTCCCCGTGACTATGGCTGCATAAAAGCAACCGAAACGTCGTCGGGGAATATGTAAATGTAACTTTAATAGTTTCAATAATTTAATTAGCTTAAAAATTTGTAAAGTATAATAGTTGCAGTCGTGTAACAGTTTTGAAAATTATGTAATAAAGTGTCAAATAAACAATGTAATAAAGTGTCAAATAAACAACGCGATAAAATCCGTATATAGTATACTCTGTCCCAATAGAATTAATATTTTATGTAAACAATCGTTTCATGCCTAATTCAATATAAAGTCACTTAGAAAATTTAAACTCTCTTTGAAAAGTAGTTAATGAATACAATAAGCCGTATGCAAGTCCTTCTTTTGATAAATATCCATAAATTTATTTTACAGAAAAATATTTTATGATAAAACTCACTAAAAGTTGTTTACCTTTTTCTCAAATTCTATTGGGATAGACTATAGTTTCATTTCATTAAATAACATTCGCGTAAACAGAAGACAATATTATATTATCAATATATCACTAAAATACTTCGTTTTAATGGTTTTATTTAAGCTTTGTAAATATTTTAATACTACGGTCGACCAACCTAGATTTAATAATAGTATTGAAAACAATTTTAATCAGAATTATACGATGTATAAAAGTTTTCTTTTGAGACAATCTTAACGTTTGAAGATGCAGCGGCCCGTCGGCAACTAAATACAAATGTCTTTTAACTATACTTGCATCTAGAAATCGATACATTAAAGCATTTATATATAACTAATACTTGCTGACCTGACAGTCGTTGTCCTGTCAATCTATACAACAAACATTTCACGTAATTAAATCCAATATTAAAACGTCTATCCATTTTTTTTCATATAAAAGTATCATTTAATAACCGAAATTTGCCGCAGATATTTCTCAAATTTTCGTTCATACAAACCATGTCCACAAAAACAGCTAAATTGGTCGAGCTGTTCTTAAATGATGCTCCGTCATACATGTGGTAATGTACTTTTATTTATTATAAAATAAATTTCAGTACATCACAATTTTAAGAGAAATTGCACTTATCTGTACTAAATTGACAGATGAAAATTATCTCACAAAATAACGTAAAAGTTTATTTAATTTGCAAGTCTTACTCCTACAGTATAAACATACTGATATCACATAACTATCGTTTCTAAACTTACCTGATTGACAAACCACAGTTTGCAGCGTCACACACATGAACAAAACCACACACAGATGCTTCATAATTATCACTGAACACGTTTGAGCACTAACAACGTGTATAACAGGGAAGCGTTCTCGTCCCAAGTCGAATTCGCACTGACGATCCGACCGAACAAGAGCCTTATATATGAAGCTTTACACGTCACAGGGAATATCCCATCAATCTTATTAATATAAACGTGAATATAAATAGATTTAATTAATTTAAATAGCTTATATTGTAGTTAAGTTCAATAATAGTAGTGTTAGACTTCAACATTATGTGATAAAAGTGTTTTAAAATATACAACACGACAAAATTCGTATAAAGCAATTTATTTTCAATGAATAACATTAGCGTAAACAAATAGCAGCGATAGCTCAATGGGGAGACCAACAGACTGAAATGCAGAGGGTCTCGGGTTCGAACCCACGTCGCGCACCTCTGACTTTCGGAAGTTATATGACTTTTCGAAATTATGTGCGTATTGATTGACAATTATCGCCTGCTCCGCGCCTCGGAGAGCACGTTAAGCCGTCGGTCCCGGCTGCCATAAACATCTATGGCAGTCATTATTGGGAAAGTCAGTACCCCTCTAATATCCTGACACTGGTCTAGCCTTAGGATATCGTTAGCCTTCGGGTTGCGGAGGTCAGGTGGCAGCCGCTCCGTGTAAAAACTGATATCCAGTCAAATCCGGTTGGACCAGAAAAGCCGACCCCAAGTGACTTGGGAATAATAAAGGCTAAGAGAGAAGAAGAACATTTGCGTAAACAGAAGACAATATTATATAAGCGTGAATGTTTGTGAGGATGTTTGGATGTCCAACATAACTCTCCTATAATATGATAAATGCGAATGTAAGTTTGTTTGTTTGTTTATTACGCTTTCACGTTTGAACCACTCAATCGATTTAGATGAAATTCGGTACAGGTATAGTTTAAAACCTGGCGAAGGCATACTTTTTATTGATGTAGGTACCACGCAGGCGGAGCCGCGCCCAAAAGCTAATATATTTATAAATGCGAATGTGAGTTTGTTTGTTTGTTACGCTTTCACGCCCTAAATACTCAACCGATCATCATAAAATTTCGCATACACATTGTCAGGGGTATAGAATAGGACATAAGGTACCTTTCATCCAGAAAAAAGTACTAAGCTTTATGGCGGCTTCGATGGCGTAGTGGTTAGTGTAACCGACTGCCACACCTGTGGTCACGGGTTCGATTCCCGCACAAGTCAAACATTTGTGTGCATGAACATGGATGTTCGACATGGAGTCTTGGTGTTTCTATGTATGTACCAATGTATTTACAAAAAAAAAGTATATTTGTATGTTTATCCATTGTCTAGTACCCATAGTACAAGCTCTACTTAGTTTGGGCTAGATGTTCTGTGTATATGATAGAATTATTTTTTAACGTGGGATAATGCTCTTTATGCATATCCCCTCGCCACAAGGGGAGGCGAGAGGGTTATGTCGGGTTCTCCCGAGACTTCGGGCCTACCGACTAAAACCACCACGGTGTGCCAGCTCGCTGCTTTGTATGGTAGGTAAGTGCTGGAACTAAAACTACTTTAATGACCCACCCAGCAGGGCCCAATGCAGATATGTAGTGTTTGCGGTCGACGACTCCTTACTAACCTGACCTTGCCTACATTTACGCGAGCTAAGCCGCGGGAAAAATCTAATAACAATAACGAGATGGGTGTAAAAACCCAGAATTCAACTTCTTCGTCTTCATGTGACCTTGTGACCCCTATATCTCGGGGGCCTTTTGACCCACAGAGCCCATAATCAAACTCCGCCGAGGTATGACCCCAAGGTGTCTGTCTGCACACCAATTTACAAGTCAATCGTACCTACTGCTGGGCATGATGCCCACAGTTGGGCCTCATGTCTACTTTTAGGCATCTTGACCACTGTTAGGCGTCATACCAACTGTTAGGCATTATGCCCACTGTTGGCCATCATGTACACTGTTGGGCATCATGACCATTGTTGGGCATCATGCCCATTGTTGGGTATCATGTCCATTGATGGGCATCATGCCCACTGTTGGGCATGTTGTGTTGCAAAACGCAGCACAAGACAAAACTCAACAGCAAACAGCAGCAACCAACTCGAATCAGCACACCACCACTCTGCATATAAATGAAGCTATTTTGCCATTTAAAATACATATTGTGACCTTGTGACCCCTATATCTCGAGGGTCTTTTGACCCACAGGGCCCATATTAAAACTCAACCGAGGTATGACCCCAAGGTGTCTGTACACGAAGTTACAAGTCAATATTTTCCATTTAAAATATTAAGTGACCTCTATATCTCGGGGGTCTTTTGACCCCCAGAACCCATATTCAAACTCGACCGAGGGATGACCTCAAGGTGTCTGCACACTAAGTTACAAGTCAATCGGTCAAGTGGTACCGGAGCTATGCCTGTCACTAACAGACCCACAAAATGTTTTATTTTTACCTAAAACATTAACTCATTAACCTCTTCGAAGAAGACTCAGCGTTTAATAATAAACCCCTCTGGAACAGTCGTTATCTCATCATGAGACTAACGCGATATCGGAGTACACTAGCTTTTAAAATACCACCTTCGCCTTGTAATATAAACAAAAAATGTATCACCAGGTTAAATAAAAGCGCACAAACCACAGGGCAGCTTGTAGCGAGCCGAATGTAAGAGGCGACACTGCAGTCTTGAGAATGCCTTAGAGAGTCGATTTGGGTCTCGTCCCCGGCTTGCCGTTTCTGGTTGGTTGGGGTGGCACTTCAAGAGCGCCCGTAGGACTCTCAACTCTGGCTTGTCTTGGTCGGCCGGTCAGAGAAGGGCCGCTAGAGCTATATGCTTGGGGAAGTGTTATTTTCAAGGGCATAACTACGAAGAAACCCGCTCCGGGTCTCCGCTGTAGCGAGAACCGTGATGGTGAAACCAGCGCCGCACCGCTCGACACACCTAGCCGCTCGCAACGGTGTTGCCTTCTGCTGTTGGCTTGCAGGCCTGTGGTGGCTATTCAGAGGGCCCATCTAGTGAATTGGCGAGTCACCGTCTGCTCATCCGATTGATGCTATTAGAGTATTCAGGGCAGACGCCGCATTTCATCCATAGTTAGCAATATACTGGTCCACCCATACCTATAGCCCATATATTAGAACCACATTTAATTAAAACTCTCGAAGGGCCTCTTCACGTTGAACCCATGTCTCCGTGTAACCCTCCCAAAGGGCCGGGTATTTTCCTTACGTATTAGGGAAATACCCGTGAAAGAGAAACAAATAATCAAATAGCATTTTATTCAGATAAGAGTGCTTTGTATGCACAACAAAATTCAACTTTTCTACTAATTCGACGTCGCTGATTCTAAATATATCCTCATTTTTTTTGTAACAGCTCTTGTTTGCGATTTGTAGGTTCCACTAAATTTGATGATAACTAGAACAATATTAAGTTTTCTTAATATAATTTGATATGGCATCGTCAAGATGTGTTTGTGTGAATAATCCGAATTATTTTTGTTTCATTTGCGGATAGTATATAAATAATAATAAGCTCAGCTTTCTACCCTCAGCTTCAGCAAGGATAGCTTCAGCAAATAAATGCAAGATTTTTTCAACTTAAGAACTAAATAAAATGAGATAATCTTTAAATATACTATATTTTATTATAAGAAGACCCATGTGTCATAATTTAACTAGACCTGATAGAGAAATTTCAGTCATAGATTTGAAATTGTCATTAAAAGTTGGACTAATATCATGCAACATAACCCAATCATCAGACATGCTGTTGTGCAGTGTTATTTGTCACCGCAGCTTCTATCTTTGTGCTATTCAAGGCAAAGACCTCCCCAAAATGTCTCCACAACTCTCTATCCAAGACTGTTCTGGTCCAAGTATCCCCTGCTATCTCTTTTATTTCATCTATCCACATCTTATGTGGTCTACCTCTTTTAATTTTCATTTCTCTTAGGTACCAGAGCATGATAGACTTGCTCCATTTTTCTTTGCCTCTTGCTGTATGTCCACTTCAGTTTTTTTATAGTTACTGTTATGTCTATAGGTTTTGTTTTATTTTTATTTTAGGCAAAATCCAGTTACTCTTAAATATGTAGATATCGTCATGTCTCTACCCTCTTAGAGGTAACAGAGATCTATTATAGCTACATTTAGCTAAAATTATGTAACGTTATAGTTGGTCGATCCAGTTTTAGGGACTAGATAGACCAGGATAGTAAAGTAGTGAAGATACTATAAATAATATACTTCACAATTTACCAAACTCAGTACAGTAAAAGCAGTAATTTTATTCCATAAATATTAACTACACGTTAAACAAAAGAACAGGGCGTGGTTCAGTTAAAGGCTCGCTACGTGGTCTCGATAGCTCGAAAGACCACTTAACTTAGTCACGGCAGCAGAACAGAAGATGCAACACCAGGGCGCCGTGGGCTCAAACATCGGTCGGCCACCACTCAGAAGGAGGGATCGAGAGAGGGGGAGCCACCACTCTCGCACGGCGCAGCTGCTAGCACGACCGGTCCGCGTGGCAATGATTTCCTGCGTAAGCCGACCAATCGCCGTGTACTGGGTACATTACCAAACTCCATACTGAAAATTTATTGACAGCAAAAACGAATAATACTTTGCCGGGAAATCGAACCCGACATCTGATGCACAATTACTGCCGCTGTTCCACCAAGTCATTTTGCTACTCATATAAATAATATCAGCCCTGTATTAAACTGTCCCACTGCTGGGCACAGGCCTCTTCTCAGTGTGACAAGGGTTAGGACATTTTCCACCACACTGCCACAGTATGGATTGGTAGACTTCTCATATCTTTGAAAACATTATGGAGAACTCTCAGACATGCAGGTTTCCTCACGAGGTTTCCCTTCACCGTTTTTTTTGTTACACAATCACGTATAAATTGTTTGACAATATACGAAACTTGGCACTGATAGACGAAAGTCTTCGATTAATGATGATGTTTAATTACTGCACCAATGCAGCAATGGTGTAATGGATTAAGTAGTATTCTTGCCACTGCCACCGCACCGAATGTTGTGGGTTCAAATCCCATACGGGACAAAAATTTGTGTTTGCCTTCGCTGTTAAAGCAAGCGATAAATAACTGTTCAATATGCATCTAACTTCGAAAAGTCAATTCAATTCAATTCGTTTATTGCACTCCATAATGTATAAACAGGTCTTATAAATGTAGAGAGAACAATTATGGACCCCGTCGGGAGTAAGTCAGAGGTTGGGATTGAACTCAAGACCTCTGCATGGCAGTCTGGCGGTCTTCCACTAGGTTAATGCTGGCATTATTTATTTATTATAGGAAAGGTCGCCTATTTAGAAGCTGTATGTAGGCCGAAGACACACTGGTTCATGAACGAACCTTCTGAGCAATCCAAAAACGATCAAGGAAGTTCTGCGACAATACCGGTCCTCGTATCTTTTTGGACGGAGCTGAGGTGGTATGAGTAATCGAACAACTTTTCGCGTCGGTCACTTACGCACAATGGCCCGATTGTAAGGTCAAGTGCGGGTAACACACGTCCAATCAACCAACCATACGGCAGGCCCATATTGATCCTTCGAGGATAAAATAAATAAATAAATTTTATGTTTATGATTATGTTCATTTGTAATCAATATTGTTTTAATTCATATATCATTCAACACAATGCAAAAATTGTTATGTATAAATAAATAAAATAATAATGATAATATTTTTTTAGGAATATCATCATTTCGAATATACAGGTTGATGCAGCTCGAAAAACTGAATGAGGTTACATATAAGGGTACATTTACAACATTTCATCCTCGAAGGGTCGATATTGACTTAAAATTACAAACCATCAAAAGTGTAAGGTAAACTTTACGCTTGCCCTCCGTCCGCCATCACGGTGAACTAGTTATAATAACTACGGTCACCCATTGCAGTGTTGTAAGCAAAATTGTTTATGGGTAAGAGAATAAAACCTGATAGCTTTATTTGGTCTGACTCAAATGATAAACTGGAAATTATTAAGAATTCTGAAGCACGTCATTTCTACTGCCGTATAAAGAGACTAGTACATTCAATGTATCTTAAAATTGAGGGAATACCCATACAATTTTTGTTCCCGTGTTGTTGTTATTTTACCGTTTCAAAGTCTATTTTTATAAATGTATGCATAAATGATTTTTATTTTAAAAGTAAAATTTCCTTACAAAGTTTACCCCTTAAAGTTCGACTTTAAGGGGTAAACTTTGTAAGGAAATTTTGACAATTTTAAAGTTAGATACAGCCATACTTTACATTATTTTCATACAACCTGAGGATATTTTTTATTTCCCTGAATTAGATAGATATATATTTTCATACAAAACATTATTCCTATACAAACTTTCATCCCCTATTTCTTCCCTTTAAAGTCCAAATTTCCAATATCTTGATATACATCTGTCTTGATTTTAACCCATAGCCAAATTCTTATTACCACAGAAATATTTTTAATATTACAATACCTACTCTTTTAACATTAGTTTATTAATATATTCTAAATAAAAAATCATAAATGAAATTATAGCGGTATTGCTTCGAACGCGATGATGAACTAATATGGACAAAGGATTTTATAATAATAATATCAATCCTGTATTAAACTGTCCCACTGCTGGGCACGCACCTCTTTTTAATGTGAGAAGGATTAGGCCATAGTCCACCACGCTAGCCTAGTGCGGGTTGGCAGACTTCACATATCTTCGAGAACATTGTTAAGAACTCTTAAATATGCAGGTTGCCTTACGAAGTTTGCCTTCACCGTTAAAGCATGCGATAATTAACTATTTAATACGCTATGTGCGTATTAAATAGTTAAATTAGCGCTTGCTTTAAAAGAAAAGTCAGAGATGTGCGCTTTGGGATCGAACTCGTTACCTCTGCGTGGCAGTCCAACGGTTTCCCACTTGGCATTCGCTGCTTTTCTATAATTCTATAATAAGGATTTTATATAATAATATAATATATAGATTAGTCATCAAATAGTGCTAAAGGAATTTAGACGTTCGGTTTGTATCTATGCTAAATAAACTGTTTACCGCGGCTTTAAGACTGCGCCGAGCGTAAGGCGCGGTTGGTCTGAATGACAGAGCTCGATATTCAAATTGGCGCGCGGCCGCCATAGTGAAATTGTATTCAGGATTTGAAGTGCTTTTTTGATAAATATGTATCTTTATTGTCAACCAATAACTTAAATATTTGGGACGAACAAATTGTAATATAACTATTTATGTTTCATTTAAGCTGTAAAAAAGGATAAATTTCTACTGTTATAATCTAAAATCAAAAAAATGCAAATTTACGTAATTTCGCAGGCGAAAATATTACTTATTAAATTTTTTTACACGATGTAATTGTAAACACATTCATTGTTATGGTAAGTGTATATTTTATATTTGTATTAAACAAATAGTGTTGATTTAATCAACTTAACTGTGACCACCTGTTTTGGCACATTTCGCTCGGCGCAGTCTTAACTTGTTTTGATACAAATTAAAGGGGAAACTGATAACAATTCCCTATAATACATACATACGTCATTCATACTAATGACTTTATAAATTTTTGTCAGAATAACACTAAGTTAATCATGTAATAGTAAGCAACATACGCCGAAACATATTATTAGATTTCGATTGTCTCTATCTTTCAAAATTATAACGAATGTTGGTTTTAATAGCAATAGATTATAAATACAATAATAAGTTTTAAAATGTGAGTTTGTTTGTTACGCTTTAACGCCTTATCTACTCAACCGATCATTATGAAACTGAGAAGAGGCCCGTGCCCAGCAGTGGAACAGATTAATACAGGCCTGGTTCTTTTTAATATATAGTAGAATTAACGGGTCGCCTCGATCTAGGTATAAGATATCATTCTATTAGATACATATTCAATGCAGGATTAGCAGGAATGGAGCTGGAATGCATAATATGATGTTTTGTTTATACCTAAAGTGGTCGGCGTCTGCCTACCACTACACTACCTACAATTAGACTATCTAGTCTAATTTATGTCGGCCTCGATCGTAGTGGTTAGTGTAACCAACTGCCACGCTTGAGGTCGCCGGTTCGATTCCGCACAAGTCAAACATTTGTGTGCATGAACACGGATGTTTGTTTTGGTCTGGGTGTTTCTATGTATAATTAGTATGTATTTATACTGAGCAGCGATAGCTCAGTGGGGATACCAACAGACTGCAATGCAGAGGGTCTCGGGTTCGAACACACGTCGCGCACCTCTGACTTTCGGAAGTTATATGACTGCGAAATGATGTGCGTATTGATTGACAATTATCGCCTGCTCCGTGCCTCACAGAGCACGTTAAGCCGTCGGTCTCGGCTGCCATGAACATCTATAGCAGTCGTTATTGGGAGAGTGTCGACACAAACGATCCTGTCAGAGTGGCCTCCTGATCATCCTGGCTGAGTCTGCACTGACTGGCCCCCACATAAGATACATTTATTTACAAAATAAAGTATATATGTATGTTTATCCATTGTCTAGTACCCATAGTACAAGCTCTGCTTAGTTTGGGCTAGATAGTGTTGTGTGTATGTGGTGGAATATTATAATTATTATTATTATTACATTATAGGTTGCAAGCTAGCTAGCTAGCTAGCTATGATATCATACATAGCAACATATAAATTGATCATTTATGTAACTAGAAACAGAGATTTACGTAATCATGTTGGGTAAGTAAAATACCTATTTGTAACACACCGGAGTCCACGGATAGTGCAGTAGTAGCCTCGCTACTGCCACTGGGCTGAGTGTTGTTGGATCGAATCCCACACGAGACAAAACTTTATGTGATCCACAAATGGTTGTTCCGAGTCTGAGTGTTCTTTGTGTCCGTTGTTTGAATTTTTGTAAGGTCCTCCGTGACACAGGATTATGCCTAGTGCGGGAGTTTATATTAAAACTGCCTTTAAAAGAAAAAGATTCTGTTATATAAGTCATGTATCGTAGAGTGTACAAATGATTATAAAGTTTTAAATTACATTAGTTTACATGGACTCTTCTTCTTCTTCTTTTCGTGTGGTTAGTGGCCAACCTGTTGTCAAGAGTTGTTCAAGCCTGTAGGCCTCTGACATGGCTTAACGACTGCTGTCAATTTGACAACAACCGGGACCGACGTTTTACGTGCCCTCCGAAGCACGGAGACGCTCAGATGAAATACCACTAAGCGGTTACTCATCTACAGACTGACCGCACCCAACGTTGCTTAACCTCGCTAATCGTTTACCGGTTAGTGATTGCAACTGGCTATGAGCGTGGACTCTAAATATATTAGACTCATATACAAGGCAGTAAACATACACATTGGTGAAACAGCGCGGGGCCCGCGCGTATTAACCCATGTTCATGATTACTGCTCCGCTCCAGTAGCTCGTAGCGTGATGTTATACAGCCTATGTTACTTCTGGATAAATCAGTTTTTAATTAGAAATTTTTTTTTGAATCGGTTTAGTTGTTTTTGAGTTTATTAATTACAAACAAAAATACAAATCTTTCTTCTTTATAATATTAATAAAGACTAGCTTTTGCTCGCGACTTCGCTCGCGTAAAAGTAGGTTATGTTAGTAACAGTTCCTTTTTTCATATAATAATAAAAAAGTAATGTCCTCCAGACCAGACCGAATTTCGGCCATGGCGGCCAGTCTTAAGAGAGACTGGCCATCTGCGCAGGAGATATTATAGTGCACAAGTGTGTGCGCAAACACAAGTGCACAAGTGTGTGCGCAAACACAAGTGCACTCTCTGTTCCCTAACTCTCATGATCCGATGGGACGGCAATCGACCGGAGGAGATCAGGCGCAGGACCAACGGCTTAACGTGCTTTGCACGGGGATGTCTAACATCACCAACTTCCTAACTCCGGGCTGCTATTGAGATTTCTTTACAGAAAAACCCAATAACTTTTTGTTGACCCGATCCGGGATTCGAACCCGAGACCTAATGCACAGCAGTCCATTCACTACCGCTGCGCCACGGAGGCAGTTAAATTAGAGTCTATTTTTTATATATAACCTATGTTATTCGGTGATAAAATAGCTTTCTAACATAGAAAGATTTTTTTAAATCGGTCGAGTAGTTTTTGAGTTATATCCTTACAAACAAACAACAAAAAAATCAAATCTTTCCTGTTTATGATATTAGTATAGATAAGTACCTGTCTAGATGACACGTATGCTTTGGTCTACCCACACATTTCCGTTCTAATATAAAGCCAATGTAATTCCATCTACGGCTTAACCACTAACGACAGGTTTCATCTCAAGTTTCATCGAAGAAATCGGCTTTGGAAATAAGAAACCTTGATTAAGGATAACATACAGAATTGAATTGATATTATAATATCTTCGAAACCGAATATCGGTAACAGCAGCCAATTTTAAGGGGACTGGCCATCTGCGCTGAAGATATTATAGCGCACAAGTGTGTGCGCAAACACAAGTACAGTCTCTATGCCCTAACTGTTATAAGCCGATGGGACGGCAATCCAACACAACCGGATAGAGATCAGGCGCAAAACCGACGGCTTTAACACGTGCTTTCCAAGACACGAGGCTGTGCAACACCACGAACCTAACTATGGATTGCTGCTGAAAACTTTATGACAGAAAAATCCTGCAATATTTAGTTGTTTCTTCTCAGGTTTCGTATCCGGGACCTCGTGTTTGTACACGAGGTAAAAATAAAAAATATATGCTAATGCTGTCATTAGCATTTATTTATTTATTTAATAAGGCACACAAAACAGAACAGAGCATTAAGTATAAAACTTATAAAATATTAAACAGTTTTGGTTTAATCTATTATTGTAGGTAACTATGTGTACAAATCATGATTATAACATAAAGATCCGTACAAGATGACGCTTCAAAGCTCTGATTTAAAAGAAATACACAAATAATAACAATTGACTCAATCTTACTAAATACATTACAATACGTATATTATATGTAGGTATGTATTCACTATAGCTGCGTCACCGAGTCATGGTTTTTTTATACAACTAAGGTGGCAAACAAGCATACGACCCACCTGATGTTAAGTGGTCACCGTGGCCTATGGACGCCTGCAGCACCAGAGGCATCACTTGCTCGTTGCTGACCCTTTAGGAAAGGAGGAAGTGGGAAGGAGAAGGAACGGGAAGAGGTAAGAGGGTGATTGGGTTTCCTGCACTCTCACTCACCGAACGAAACACAACAGTAATACTGCTATTTCACGTCGATATTCTGTAAGAGGGTAGTCTTTCCCTGGTCGAGCCGGCCCATTCATGCTGAAATCAGCGAGGCTCTACTACTCATACAAATAGAATACATAACTAAAAGGCGCTAATTAAGTAGCGCATGATGTACATTTTATAAATGGTTACCCATCGAAGACTCGGCCGTGACACCGTTACATGATACAGATGCACTGATGGCAAACTGCGGTATAAAAATAAACTTGTTGTCCATATTACCTAAATAACTGCACTTGTCCCACTGGGTTCCTTATTTATTCGCATAAAATTATATGTCATGATTTAACATGTCATACTTTTACTTATCCTAATAACAGTTACGCAATATTAATTTGGCATAACTGCTTAGGCACAATATTTTTAAGCATAATTATATTTAAGCATATCTAATATTTATAGGCATAATAATTATACGCCGCATAATTATGGGCATAATAATTATTAATAAAATAATTTTTGTATATAAAATAAACATGTTGGCGGCTTAGGAGTGGCCCGAGGGCCACCCCCGCCGCACCCTAACCTGTTATTCTATGGTACCCAAGTTATATTGGATATCCTTTTGATCTTTTGCCTAATAACTATTAGACGAATCAACAATATGCCTTATAACTTTATGCCAATCAAAATGAGGGCAAAAAGCATTGGCCTAAATGATATTTATGCCTACTGAAATAGTATGCAAAAAACAATTATGTCAAAGTATTATTATGACATATTGACTATTTTT
The DNA here is from genome assembly GCA_930367265.1 of Catocala fraxini. Classification (NCBI taxonomy): domain Eukaryota; kingdom Metazoa; phylum Arthropoda; class Insecta; order Lepidoptera; family Erebidae; genus Catocala; species Catocala fraxini. Next base: position 2,331,553 of record OV884044.1, on the reverse strand, counting down.
ATTTATGACTATTTTTCCTTTTAGAAACTTAAAAAATCAAGGCTTCATATTTATTTTATATTGCTCCTAGTAACAGACTAGCGGTTTATATGATGGTATGTGCAACGATAGCCAGTGGGAAACCGTTGGACTGCCACGCAGAGGTCTCGAGCTCGAACCCAAGGCGCGCATCTCTGACGTTTCGAAGTTATGTGCATATTAAATAGTTAATTATAGCTTGCTTTAACGGTGAAGGATAACCGCGTGAGGAAACTTGCATGTCTGTGAGATCTATAATGTTCTCAAAGATATGTGAACTCTGCTAACCTGCACTGGGCCAGCGTAGTAGACTATGGCCTAGCCCTTCTCACACTGAGAAGAGGCCCGTGCCCAGCAGTGGTACAATTTAATACAGGGCTGATATTATATATGTATTCGTACCGCTCAAGCACTATTGTAATTATTTATGGTGTCCTTTTATAATGTTTGACCTCTGTATCTTTTTGCAGTAATAAATCATTTTTTACTTTACTTTAAAGAATGAAGGTCCCAGCTGCAACAGTTCCTCAGATCCCTCTCCTTGAAAGAGTCAGTACACCACGCAAAGGGGCGCGAAGTCCTTCCGCTGTTCCAACGTCTTAATTCTGCCCGTGTGACGATTCGAGTAGCACGGTTCTGTAGGGAGTGAAGTGGATCGAGCTTGTATTTGGAGGCACCCGTCCAGAAATTAAAACAGTACTCCACATGAGGCATAACCTGTGCCGCCTGTTGCTGCGGGCAAAAGCTAGTCTTGTATAAGGATACAGGACTAGCTTTTGCCCGCGGCAACGTTCGCGTAATAGTAGATTAGGTTATGTTAGCAACAGTTCTTCTTTAAATAATAAAATATAGTTTTACTATTTTTACTAATTAAAGAATTTTTAAAATCGGTTGGTTTTGTCTTATATCCTTACAAACGAAGAATCTAATATTTCTCCCTTATAAAATGAGTATAGACAAGCGTGGCACAACGGTAGTGAATGCGACTGCTGTGCATGATGTCTCGGGTTCGAATCCCGGGTCGGGCCAACAAACAGTTATTGGGTATTCCAGTTAAAAAATCTCAATAGCAGCCCAGAGTTAGGAAGTTGGCGGTGTAAGACAACCCTGTGCCTCGGAAAGCACGTAAAGCCGTTGGTCCTGCTCCTGATTTCTCTCCGGTCGCGTCGGATTACCGTCCCATCGGATCATGAGAGTAAGGGAACAGAGAGTGCTCTTGTGTTTGCGCACACACTTATGCACTATAATATCTCCTGCGTAGTTGGCCAGTCTCCGTTAAGACTGGCCGCCGTAGCCGAAATCGGTCTGGAAGATATTATTTTTTTTATTGACAAGTAGTTGACCAGTTGTGACGTACCATTTAGCTCTATTAAGGACGCCTACCTTTTTCCAAATGGTGCCCAAACTGGACCTTACTAAAAAATTCCGACGCTAACGATTCGAATACTGTCAGACACACGGAGAGATACTCATTGGAATTGAGGCGCTATGATGAAAGGGTCCTTATTTTCAGGAAACGCGCTTACTTGTGTCTTTGAAAGGTTGAACTGAACTTAGTTGTTTTGTCCACTTTCGGGGTCTTCCAAGAGAGATTCCTTAACTTCAGTCACAAAAGATCGTTACTCCTGTATAAGTATAATACTACTATATTTTCTCCGTGCCTTCGCTCGTGTTACGAAGATTTAGTCAATGAATATCTATCCCTCGGCAACCAGTATTTTTTCTGGCTGAAAGGTATCCTATGTCCTATTCTGTAACCCTGACAACGTGCATGCTTTTCAGCAGCCATGGTCACGGGGAGACTAAGATGGTAGTTCTACCATCAAATACCATCAAATAAACAACGCGATAAAATCCGTATATGGTAGTTTAATTTCAATGAATGTTAATTAGCTTCGAGAATGCATTTAAATAAAGGTAATAATCGAATATATAAATAATTTAATTAAAATGTAATTTACCTTATTTAAACCAGGTATATATCATATGTTGATTTGTCACCTTAGTGACTAACTCAATATCTTACTAACCCCTCACTGTAGCCAAGACACCTTTAGCCATCTTTGATCAGTCGTGCGAGTCTGATCGATTGGCAGTGATTTATCTATCCTCATCCTGGACATCCCGTCTTCTCTCCGCCTGTTCCCTTAGGTTACTCACGATGCAGGCAACCCGATTGTTGCTATCGATTTATTTATTACTATATATGGTAGGCTAGGGCCTTAGGATATTAGGGCTGATAGGTCTGTAGGTACTTTAGGGTTCCATAGGTTCTTGTCGGTTGTGCGCATACAGTCCGTTACTTCTAACGTGACGACTGTTTTTGGGGATATGTCGGGATCCAGCCCATAAGATGGAAATTTGGGCTGAACCGACTAAAACCACCGCGGTGTTCCTCACACCTTTATGACGGGGTCGCGCGGATCACTCTCGCATTCAAATCGCGACCCCGTCAATGGTTTGACCCGCCGATGGACGTGGCGGGTCCCACATAACCATCACACAAACACAAATTGTGGGACCTGGTCCCCGACAACAAAGCGGGGGACCTAGTCCCCTTTCCAATATCGAGAGGCGTGCGTGGAACACGAACGCCGCCTACTCGGACCTGCGCTGATCGGGCGATGGACGGCCCCAATGGGTCCACCGCCCGCAGGCTTCTATTCAGGGTGTCTGTACAGTAATTGACATCAATAGCTATTATTATTATTAACTACCATGCATCAATAATAAAATAATTTTCGGGTACTTTGAAAAAGCTTACCATCTAAGATATCGAGATCAACAAGACCTTAGTCTTTCCATGACCATGGTTGCTGAGAAGCAACCGAAATGTCGAGGAAAGTGTCAATTTTGGCAATAACTAATAATAATAATAAAGTATAATAAAGCATTTATTTCCTCTCACACAGAAAGTTACAGGAAAAACAATATATAACTTAGGCTAAGATTAACATTTCTTGCCGGATCGATGCCCTGGGACCTGGAAGCGGCGCTTCTGGCGTCACTCTTCCACTGGCGCCGGGAGGCACTAGCTCGGGGCGAAGGACCTGCTCTTCCCGCTCTCGAGGCGGCAAGGTCCGAGCTCCGCCAGGTCGTAGTGGAGAAATGGAAGGAACGACTTGTGCACCCTAGTGCCGGGCACGCCACGATAGTGGCGGTTAGTCCCGTCTTTGAGGAGTGGCTGGAGAGGCGGCATGGCGCCCTCACCTTCCGGCTGACACAGGTAATGACTGGCCACGGTTGTTTTGGCCAGTTCCTGTGTCGTATACGCCGGCAAGATACGCCCGGTTGTCACCACTGCGGCGACTGCCGCAACGTTGTTGAGGACACGGCGCTGCACACTTTGGCGTACTGCCCTGCCTGGGCATCGCAGCGCCGTGAGTTGATCGCGGCAGTCGGACTGATTGCCCTCTCACTTCCGGCCGTAGTTCAGTCTATGGTCCGGAGTGAGAGGTCGTGGAACGCCGTCGCCTCCTTTTGTGAGGAAGTCATTTCCATCAAGGAGGCGGCGGAGCGGGAGAGGGAGCGTTTAAACCCTCTCCCCAACCGCAGAACCGGGCGCCGGAGGGCGCGAGATGACCTCCAGCCACCCTGAGGATTGACCTGGGGATGGCGGGCTTTGTGGGTCTGCCCGCCATCCGTTCAGCACCAGGTCCGAGAGGCGGCGTGCGTGTTCCCATGTGCGCCTCTGTGTCGTGTTTTTGTCCCCCCCAGGGGGACAGTGGAGGAAGTATTTTCTGTGAAGTGGCCTGCCGTTTCACACGGCGGGCCGAAACCTCGGCGGGGTCGCGATTGCATGTGAAAGCGATTCGCGCGGCCCCGCCGTCTATGGTTATGTCGAGGAACACCGTGGTAGGTTTAGTCGGTATTACCGGGGTATCTTTCCCCCGGTGAGCCCGACATAGCCTCTCCGTCGCCCCGCGGAGAGGTATGCGTCAATGCATTCCCCCACGTAAAAAAAAAAAAAAAAAAAAAAAAGATTAACATTTCTTATAAAGTGAAAATCTGCATGAGAGACTTGTATCTGTACTAGGATACATCTGTATGACAGATTACCAGCCTCTCCTAGCTCTGGACAGCCGGCCATATAACTATTTTAAAAAAGGTTAATAAATAAAATGCTTTCCCATAATAAACAAGAAATTTTGTAATAGAAATCCTTATCCTAACTAACATTAGAAATGCGAAAGTGAGTCTATTTGTTACGCTTTCACATCTTAACTACTCGACCGATCATTATGAAATTTCACATACACGTTGTTAGTGGTAAAGAATATGACATAGAGTACCTATCATTCAAGAAAAAGTACTGTTACTTATCTATTATTTTCTTTTTTTTTGACGCTTATAAATGTGCATATCTCATTCCCCATCGCCGGTTTTGAGGCGGGCGATGGAGATATGTCGGGATCCAGCCTCTAAGATGGCAATTTGGGCTGAACCGACTAAAACCACCTCCTCCTGTTCCTCACAACTTTATGGCGGAGCCGCGCGGATCGCTCTCACATTCAAATCGCGACCCTTTCAAAGGTTTGACCCGCCGATGGACGTGGCGGGTCCCACACAACCATCACACAAATTCACAAGACGAATTCAACTGTTCCTTACCTAACCTACATTTATTCTAGTAAAGCCGCGGGCTGAATCTAGTTATATGTATATAAAATTTTTGCTGTTCATACATAATAAACTTTTGAGCAGATATAAATACGACTTACCACAGATATAGCTCATATCCTGAAATAACCCACACACTTTTCACCTATGAGCTCTGTGGGATTCACACGGTCGAACCGCAGAACAAGTTTGACCATAAAACTAGCTTATCGTTGCTCACCATCTCGTTACCAGTTTCTAGCTGAACCTGCTCCTAGGTAATCCATCCTGGTTGGACGAGTTTAAAAGTAAACATTATTTTAGGCTGGCTACACATTGGCTTCTATGGCATACACTATTACACTTATGTAATTGTTATCGCTAGCAACTGTAAATTAATTTGCTGTCGTGTATTTTTGTTATGATAAGAATAAGGAGTAGTATGTATAATATTGTCTTCTGTTTACGCGAATGTTATTCATTGAAATTAAACTACTATATACGGATTTTATCGCGATGTTTATTTGACACTTTATTACATAATTTAGAAACAACTACTACTAAACTCTACAAATTTTTAAAATTAGTATTTAATTAGTTAAAAAATTAGTAAAGTTTAATAGTAGTTGTTTCAAAATTATGTAAAAAGTGTTAAATTAAAAACGCGATAAAATCCGTATATCTTATGTGGGGGCCAGTCAGTGCAGACCAGCGACACTTCGACCCAGTGGGATCTTTTGAGTAGTTTAATTTTAATGAATAAGTAAGTAGTCTTATTTTAAGTCGAAGATAGATCTGTGACTAACTAGCATATCAACATTTTTCTAGAACGTCGTAATTTTTAATTCTAATCCTCGATGAGTTTAGTACTGTGAAATTTTTTTTTAATTAGAGTTTGGGTTGAAATTTTTTTTCAATTATTTATATTACAGATTAATTGACTGGTATTACCTGTAGGTAAAGACTTTTTTTTTGAGTAGGATGAAAATGATATCATCAAACTCAGTCATGTCTGGATAATAATTTGACCATGAGGTCAAATTAATTGTCCAGACATGTCTGAGTAAAAAAATTAAATTAATATTGACATTCAATCATGATAAACTTTGTTAAGAATTGTGTACCTCTATAAAAAGACGAATCAACCTCTCACGATGATATATTATGTTTATTATTGAATCGTAATTTAGTTATTGTGTTTTTTTTTCACAGTTATTTTTTTGAGGCCGCAATTTCCGTATGGAATCCATAGCAAAAGAAAAGTTAATTGTAATAAACGGGAACCCCATTTAAAAAAAAATAAAGTTTTTATTTTTAGAGGGGTGTAAATAAAAAGCTTGACTTTCTAAAAAAATTTTATATTACTTTTATTATAAAAAAATACTTCATTCAAAGATATCGCTTAGAATTCAGGTTCAAATGAAGCGTATTTATATAAAGAAACTATGTATACAATTTTAAAACGATTGGTTAAAAACTTTTTGAACTAGAGATTACGCAATTTCGAAATGAGTAGTTACGAGAAAAGCGTTTTAAAAAAAGTGGCAGGAAAAGTTAATTGACTGCAGTAATGAACTAATTAAGAAGAAGAACAAGAGAGCACGTTAAGCCGTCGGTCCCGGCTGCCATGAACAAATATGGCAGTCGTTATTGGGAAAGTCAGTACCCTCTAATATCCTGACACTGGTCTAGCCTTAGGGTATCGTTAGCCTTCGGGTTGCGGAGGTCAGGTGGCAGCCGCTCCGTGTAAAAACTGATATCCAGTCAAATCCAGTTAGACCAGAAAAGCCGATCCCAAGTGACTTGGGAATAATAAAGGCTAAGGCAGAAGAAGATGAACAAAGTGTACAAAATAAGGTTTTAACGGCGAAGGAAAACATCGTGAGGAACCCGGTATGTCATGTCATCGCTATCAAGATATGTGAAGTCTGCCAACCCGCAATGGGCCATTGTGGTAGACTGTGGCCTAACGATTCTTGTATTGAGAAGAGGCCCGTGCCCAGCAGTGGGACAGTTTAATAGAGGGCTGATATTATTATATAATTATACTATTTTGTATGAAAAAAGAAAACGAACATTCGGCTATCTTGATACGAAATACGCACATGTTTATGCGCGATTGCGGTTGTATGCCGCAGAAATCAGCTGGCCTTATCTGTATACTTACAATAATTTAATTCCGTCATCTTAACACATTCGCGGACAGTACGTCGAGAGACGTGAATTATGACCCTCATAATATGGCACTACGGCTGTAGGCGGCGATTTGAAATACACTAAAAGTAAAACGCCGTCCGCGGCCGACTATTTCCCATAGCATTTATAGGGAGGATATGACTCTGTGCCGTTTTAGGCTAAAATACAGACCGCTAAGGTCACAGCAAACACTCCTGCCGTAACACACGGCTTAGAATGCACTTGGTATGAATGTCCGCCTACAGGCGGTTACGTCTCTGACCGTTACTACCACAACACATACTTTTAAAACCGTGTAGTGTGGCAATAAGCCCCCAGACGTGATGTCACTTTGTATGGAAAGTTTGTGTGCCATATCGCAAATTATTTAGAGTGGTTTTGAGGCACGCCGCACAGTGATTCAGGTTTCATACAAAGGCGGTCATAAATACACAAATCCGTTATAAAAAGTATTTTATTATTTTACACGTTGGAATATATTTAGGTAAACGTAAATAATTAAAATTATAATATATTATATAAGTTTAAAAAATTCTTAACAACATTTAGGTGTAAAAATGTCTCGCAGTAATTTTATTTTAGACGATCGATGTATCTAAAACATTTTATATTGCGAATTTTAATAGTAAAACTGTAAATAATGGTTATTTGTATTAACAATAACCACAAAAGAATAAAATAAAATAGCAAAAATACATAAAATAAGTTTATTTTCTAAATATAAACAACCTACAAACTATACGAAATATTAACAAAATTACCTTTAAATACATAACAAATCTAAAACAGCTTTTGACAGTACACTCTTTTTTTTGACAGGTAACTTTCGTAGACCTGTTATGAAGGGATCTGAATGAAGAAGAAGCCTATTAATTAAATCAGTATTGGTCAAAATGCGACTCATTTTTCGCGTGTGATTTCTCCTGAATGATTTGATGTGTTTGTTAGTTGCTTCAGCTGCTTCTTCAGACAGCTCTCCGATTGACAATAAAGCGTGATCAATAACATTAGCACCATGAACTAGGACTTTGTGAACGGAAGCAGGCATGTTATACCACGGATACTCGGCAACTAATTGCCGAGCTGTCTCTAATGCGAACTCTTCGAAGTTCGTCTTATTAATGTTATATCCCGAATTCAAACATTGAAGTATGATCCAGCAACGATCTAGGAGATCTTTCTTGATCCCAGTAATTTCAGCTGAAATTTCTGAGTTCGAGAAAAACCGTCTGGCGGTATTACCATCGTTTGCGGTCCCGCTGCCGCCACTTTTGGGCTTATCCACTATAAGACCTAATCTTTCTCTAAATTGAGTCTGAATATATGTTTTTTTTTGCTGCAACAAGAATTTTGTCATTTTCAGATCTAGCTTGCCATTTTTTAACATCTAACTTGTATGCGACATGAACAAAATATTCAAAGAAGCGTATTAACGCGTGAAGAGGTGATAAACCAAATTCATATTTACTCTCATCGACTTTCTTGTTTAAACATTTGTCAATTTGGTTCATTTCGCTGGGCAAGGCATTACAAATATAACATTTAGACGAGGAAACACTGCTAAGTGCATTGCACACTTTGCCATCTACCATAGTAAATTGCAAGCAATGAGTAACGCGGTATTCCTGATCTTCTTTTTTGAAAACAGTTTGCTGTAAGTTACTTATTTTCTCTTTAAAATATGCTTCTTCCTCAACTGATACTGCAGTCGATTCTTTCAAATATTGAAAGCGTACAGGCCTACAGTATCTAGTTGACGAAGGACGAGGATTTTTCCACAAAACTACGGTATTTTCTCCAGTATCTAATTTCAAAACAAGCTGAAGTGGCACATATGAAGTAAGAAACAAGCTACCGTCTTCAATAGTGGCGTCAGAAAAACACTGTTTATATTCAGAATGCCCTGTACTGCCATCGAAACCCCATTTCCCTATCAAAGCTATCTTATCCTGGGATTCTTTAGGTACCCTATCCAAAACAACCTTTTGAGACTTGAGAATCCGATTGGCTGTATGATCTAATAAACTTTGAAGTTCGACTTCGGCAGATGATTCGCTAACAGTTATATCTGGAGGATAACAGTGTTTTTTCGATTCCACAACAATTTGGTAAGATGGCAAAATGCTTTTTGAAAACTTATTGTTTATAAATTTCTTTACTAATAAATATTGATGTCGAGTTAAGTGAGCTTCGACAATGAGCGATAAAACTTCGTTAGCATCGATTTCAGGAAAAGTTAATAAACTATCATCGGAAGCACTAAGCAATGAATGTACAAGAGAAGGATCTTGCTTAGACAAATTAGCTAATCTTCTCCTTTTTGTACGTTTACTGGTCTCGTCAAAGTTCATTTTCGGACGGCCAGACGATGAAGATGTTGATGCTTCAACTTCGTCAAAGTTCAGAGATACACGTACCTTAGTTCGCTCTACATCAATATTTTCAATTTCATGCAGCCAATCTGAACACATTTCTAAGAATTTAGATTTAGTACGATTCGACTTGGCCCAGTAATGAGAAATTCGTTTACATACATTCGTAATTCAAAGGCTTAAAGGTTCTAGGTTAATGTTTTCGATGTAATCAGAAAGGCATGATGTTTCAGTCAAAGTGTTCAGGACATGCTGTGATTTTTCATTTGGTTTACCCACTTTAGAGTACCAAATGTTAAAAATTGACATCCTCGATACAGAACATTTGAAAAATGTACCTGAAACAATATAAAAACTGAACTTAAAAAAATGGCTTTATTTTTATTCTATGGGCATACATACTTTGACAGCCCACTAACGTAAGAAGAGGCAGGAAGTGGCAGAAGAAACTTATAGCCCTTTATAAGGATGTTCTCCTTATTCTAAAAAGATATGCTTCAAGGGCAGCAAAGTACAGCGAAAAGTTGTAGGTCCAAAAGATATAAATATACATCACATTTTTTAAAAAGAAAACTACCCTCAATAATAAAATGATACAAAATAATATGTGCATAAAAAAAAATAAAAAGTAGTTGATAATAAAAGTACATACCTTGCTCTTGAACATCCATACCTTCACAATACGTAAACACTTGATTTGAAATGGTGACACTCAAAAACAACGTGATTAAGTTTTAATGACTCACACGTAGCGTTAATTAGTATCGCGATGCGCTCACTTCCGCTGCACAAAAGTGAATGATACCTTGACCTAATTACGTTGGTATTTATAGTTTTTGGAAGTATGTGAACTAGCTAATGACTTAATGAGGTGATCTTACTGGAGTAAGACAATGAAATTTTTCAATTTATGGCCTAGGGCGGAATCACAGTGCGCCGTCGCAAAATGTAGTTTTTTTTATATGCCTATAATTTTTTAAACGCGTAGTTTAATTTTTTTAATATTGTTATGATAGCTATTATAATTTAGGCTGTTACCTGATTCCGGCTTGACGTCGACCTCTGGGACACCCTGTATATAAAAGCATTTTAAAAATAACGCGATAAAATTCCTATAAAGTAGTTTAATTTCAATGAATAACATTCGCGTAAACAGAACACAATATTACTGAGGGTCACGTACTGTGACTGGATGACGGGAATAAGCTTGGCTCGCATCGTACGACCCAAAACCGAGATAGCTAAAAATGAGAGTATTACACCTATTCATTCAGGTGCATAAGCATAAGACTATATGTAGAAAAATGTTGTATATGGGAATTCCCATCGGTTATTGTTATAAAAACATTCTTATCTACGCTTTCTTTAATTACTGATATCATTAAATATGTATCGTATGTGGGGGCCAGTCAGTGCAGACCGGCGACACTTCGACCCAGTGGGATCTTTTGTGTCGACACTCTCCCAATAACGACTGCCATAGATGTTCATGGCAGCCGGGACCGACGGCTTAACGTGCTCTCCGAGGCACGGAGCAGGCGATAATTGTCAATCAATACGCACATAATTTCGAAAAGTCATATAACTTCCGAAAGTCAGAGATGCGTGACGTGGGTTATAGTAAATATAAGTATCATTAAATAATAATTCAAATTCAAAAATAAATTTATTCAGATTAGGTTACAATGAATGACAAGAAAACGAAAAACAAGATCGAAGCTCGAAGAACGTTAAACACTTATGAATGTCAAAGTTACACAATTTTTTTCTGCGAATTTACTTTTACTGCCACGTTTAGCAAAGCAAGGGTGTAGGGCTCATGAGAAGAACGGGCAAGAAACTCATGGTCACTCTTTTTAATCGCCAAGTTTTTGTTTACAAATCATAAGAGCTGTAAGGTGCTGCAACCATTTCTCCATGAACTATTACTGAACATACTCAAGCATTTAATAAAATTTGATGGTAGCTTCTAAAGCAGCAGTATGGTAAATAGCAGCATCCACTTACATGTACATTAATAATCAAGGCAAGGCATGATTGTAGTCCGTAGTTTAATCTGTTTAAATAAAAATGTAGTAAGTAAATCATCGAGTTCCACGATACCAAGGTCGACCAGTCACCACAAGTAGCACCCGTTCACGAGTAAGACGAATTAATAATATTATTATACAATAACAATCCTAACTAAAATTATATATGCGAATGTGAGTTTGTTTGTCTTCACGCTTTTACACCTTAACTACTCGACCGATCATCATGACATAACGCATACACTTTTTCTGGTATACATAAAGAGCATATGGTCACCTTTCACCTTTCATCAAGAAAAACGTACTGTTACTGACCTAACCTAGCCTACATTTACGCGAGCAAAGCCGTGGGCGAAATCTAGTACTAACTAAAATAATAAATGAGAATGTTAGTTTGTTTGTTTGTTTGTTACGCTTTCATGCCTTAACTACTCGATCGATCATCATTAAATTTCGCATACACGTTGTCAGCGGAACAGAAAAGACATAAAAAAAAGTATTTCTCCCGAGGGATAGAAATTTATTAAAAATATCTAAGTAGATAAACGTAAGCGAAGCCGCGGGAAAATCTTGTCTATACTAATCTTATAAAGAGGAAAGATTTGATTTTTTGTTAGTTTGTATGTTAGTAACGATTTAACTCTAAACTCTAAAAAAACGTCGCCAATTTTAATAATACTAATTATAATATTCTATCACATGCACACAACATCATCTATTGAAATTAAACGTCGGGGAAAGTGTAAAAGTAAAAATAAATTAAATCTAAATAGTTTAATAATAATTTAATTAGCTTAAAAATCAGTAAAGTTTAATAGTAGTAGTAGTGAAACAATTTTCAAAATTTTGTAATAAAGTGTCAAATAAACAACGCGATAAAATCCGTATATAGCAGTTTAATTTCAATGAATAATATTCGCGTAAATAGAAGACAATATTATGCAACATCATCTAGCCCAAAATAAGCAGACCTTGTACTATGGGTACAAGACTGGATAAACATACATACATACTTTTTTTTTTGTAAATTTTCACATATGACATTTACAATATATTTACATAATTAATTTTAAAACGAAATAATCTAATATACCTATATTTTCAAACGTTTTAAAAAAGATAACAAAATTACAAAAACACAAATAATTATAATACTAAATATTTACAAAAACGGTTTAGGCATCGTAGAATTATTCAGCATCGCTGTCAACTAGTAACGTGTCCAGAAGACTGGCAGCATATTATACATAGAAACACCCAGATCAAGACAAATAACCATGTTCATGCACACAAATGTTTGACTCTTGGAAATCGAACCCGCGAAGGTATTATATTTTAAACATTCTTTCACCGTAGAAAAGCTATATTATCACCGAGTAACATGCTATATTTTATTTTTACGCGAGCGATGCCGCTGGCAAAATCTTATCTAAATAATTACACAATAACAATACAATATACATAGTATTGTCTAATGGTTTATGTAAAATTTAATTTATTATTTCCTGACGAATGAATAGATTAGTACCAGGTATAGATTAGTATGTAAAGCGACGCCATCAAAAATAAAACACATAAGTATGTTTATCCATTGCCTAGTACCCATAGTACAAGCTCTGCTTAGTTCGGGCTAGATGATGTTGTGTGTATGTGATAGAATATTATTATTATTATGTTTCTCTTATCACAGGTACTTTTTAACATATTATATTAGAAAATACCCGGCCCTTACACGGAGACATGGTCCAACGTGAAGAGGCCCTTCGAGAGTTTTAATCAAAGGTGGGCTGGAACACCTACAGCGGCATTAGCCGCAGCAGGCGTAGGACTATTGCTACGTATGGATTCCAATATATGGGCTATGGGTATAGGTGTCTGGTGGACCGGTATATTGCTAACTATGGATGAAAAACGGCGTCTGCCTTGAATACTCTAATAGCATCAATGCAATGGGCAGACGGTGACTCGCCAACTCACTAGATGGGCCCTCTGAATAGCCACTATAGGCCTGCAAGCCAGTATTATTATTATTATTCTCTTAATTACTCTTTTTTTTATAATAATTACATTTTTAAATATAGGTAAATATAAAAACTATACATATTTAAAAATATAAAAACTGAAATGACACGTCGACATCGGGAACAGGGTCCAAGCTGCCGGTGGTTAGGGCCCCAGAGAGAGAAATCTCCTCACAATTCGCGCCGTGTCGAGTAGTACTGCCTTTTGCATCAAGGACTTGATCCAGCCATCTAACGCGAGCCTCTGCAGGTGATGGTCGAGGCTCTTAGGTATTAAAAAATGACTATCGGCACAATGATCGCCGAGTCCACACGCCGTATTATTATTATTATTATTTGACTCGCTCGTCGGTTTAGACCTATTTAAAGGTTTATGTTTTCTCCCATTTAATTTACCTTTTACCTTAGCTTAAGGAATCGTACAAGGTATAAAAGCCGTTAGATTTACGTCATACTAGCACAGCTGATTTTCAGTAAATGTGTAATGTGTAAAAAACGCATGCATATTCGTTAACAGAAAATAAATAGATACAAGCTTCGATTTAAAGCTCTCATAATAAGATTTTAATAAAAATGCGTAAAGATTTTCTAAATATACTTTTTGCTGACAATTATCGCCTGCTCCGTGCCTCGGAGAGCACGTTAAGCCGTCGGTCCCGGCTGCCATGAACATCTATGGCAGTCGTTATTGGGAAAGTCAGTACCCTCTAATATCCTGACACTGGTCTAGCCTTAGGGTGTCGTTAGCCTTCGGGTTGCGGCGGTCAGGTGGGAGGCGCTCCGTGTAAAAACTGATATCCAGTCAAAGCCGGTTAGACTAGAAAAGCCGACCCCAAGTGACTTGGGAATAATAAAGGCTAAGGGAGAAGGACTTTTTGCATTGCTTGTTATCACTAAATCAGGTTCAAGTCAGTAACGCAGTACCTTAGTAAACTCACTAACCTATATATTTTGACGTTGATAAATCATAACATGACTTCTGTGCCAATTTGGGAACAGTAATTTCCCATTTAAAAAAAAACATGTCCAGCCACACACTCATTATTTCATTGTGCAATTAAGATTAAATTGGTGCCGCATAATAATCAATGACTGAGTATTTATGATTATAAATATACGTTTTTTAAACTGTTAAAGTTTGTTATCTTTACGACAGCGGAGATAAGCGTTCTCTTTTTACTAAGTTTTGATAACATTGGTAAATATATAATTTGTTATCGCTTTCCTCGAATTATCTAGCATATAAAAGTATTCTGATGCAATTAGTTTCTCTACATAAGAAACTATAGTTACCTAAACATAAACATGAGCAGCGATAGCTCAGTGGGGAGACCAACAGACTGCAATGCAGAGGGTCTCGGGTTCGAACCCACGTCGCGCACCTCTGACTTTCGGAAGTTATATGACTTTTCTAAATTATGTGCGTATTGATCGACAATTATCGCCTGCTCCGTGCCTCGGAGAGCACGTTAAGCCGTCGGTCCCGGCTGCCACGAACATCTATTATCATCTATAATCAGCAGTGCTACAATGACTTCTGACGACTTTTATACGTTGTCCGATTTTTTAAGCTAAGGTAAAAGGTAAAAAACATAAACCTCTAAATAGGTCAACAACCGACGAGCGAGTCAAATGATGGCGTCGCTTCGCCTACTAATCCATTCCTGGTCCCACGTCTCAGGGAAAAATAAATGGATTTACATAAACAATTAGATAAAACTATATTGTATTGTTATTGTGTAATTATTTAGATTATATTTTGCCCGCGGTTTCGCTCGCGTTAATGTATATTTTGTAATTAATAATAAATAATAATATTAATAATAATAAAGTTTATTGTTTTCTCTCACATAGAAAAGATACATATAGTCGTAAAAATATAACAGTTGATGCAAACATGTAATAAGACAATCGGGACCGCTCTACAATCCCCAACGAGCCCCAGGTAAACGACCTCAATGCACTCCCACCACCCACTAGAGCCAGCGATCTAGTCCCCAAAAACCCATTTGGAGATTGCAGAATGTGCCCTTACACTGTGTACAATACATGAGATTAAATCTATGTGAGAGACTGGTTTCTATACTAGGAGACCTGTATGACAGATAACCAGCCTCTCCAGACTCCGGAAGAGGACAACGGTAAGTACATCAGGTAAGTACAACATTAGTTAAGTACAGCATTAGTTAACAAAAGGATTATATAAATGGAATTAGTTAGGTGTGTGTGTGTGTGTGTGTGTGTGTGTGTGTGTGTGTGTGTGTGTGTGCGTGCGTGCGTGCGTGCGTGCGTGCGAGCGTGCGTGCGTGCGTGCGTGCGTGCGTGCGAGCGTGCGTGCGTGCGTGCGTGCGTGCGTGCGTGCGAGCGTGCGTGCGTGCGTGTGTATGTGTCGGAATTTTGGCAGTTCACCAATCAATTGTTCACCAATGTTAAGTTATAAATTTAATAGATTCTCAACATCATTGTAGTTCATCGAATTCAACCATTTGAGAACAACTTTTTTAAATAAGTTGTTCTTAAATGAGTCTTTTATTTAATTTAATTTGTTACATTTGTTGTATACTTCGCGGAAAGAATAAGCATTGCCATTCAACGTGGCAATGCTGCCAGTCTTCTGGGCACACTACCAGTCGACTGTGATGCGGAGGAATTCTATGACGCCTATTAAGGGTTTTATTTTCTTTTTTATTTCTGATTTATAATATTTTCGGTATAATCTAGTTTAAAATAATTGTGTAAATTGATAATGTTTTTATAATTATGTGTTTTTTTTCCGTATGGTTTGTGGCCAACCTGTTGTCAAGAGTTGTTTAAGCCGCTCGTAGGCCTCTGACATGGCTTAACGACTGCTGTCAATTTGACAACAACCGGGACCAACATTTTACGTGCCCTCCGTAGCACAGAGACGCTCAGATGAAACACCACTAAGCGGTCACCCATCTATAGACTTACCGCACCCAACGTTGCTTAACCTTGCTAATCGTTTACCGATCAGTGAGTGCACCTGGCTATGAGCGTCTTATCAATATTTATAATATATTGCCCTATAAAAACAACATTATTTTTTTCGACGGAAATTCCAACGCAGCAATCGCAATTAAATAATCATAACTGCAAATTAATCTCAACGCACTTAATTTACTATATATATATATACTAGCTGACTCGCGCAACTTCGTCGGCTTCACATAAGAGAATTTGCCCCGTTTTTGCAAAATTTTTCATTGCTGCACCGCTCCTATTGGTCGTAGCGTGATGTTATATAGCCTATAGCCTTCCTCGATAAATGGGCTATCCAACACTAAAATATTTTTTTTATTCGGATCAGTAGTTCCTGAGATTAGCGCGTTCAAACAAACAAACAAATTAACAAACAAACAAGCTTTTTAATATTAGTATAGATATACATAATTATATTACGAGGGTGCGTTTTTAAGTTCGCGGAATGTAATAGAAGGGGATGAAATAATATTACAAAATTATTTTTCCTTTTCAATATATTCACCTGAAACCCTAATACATTTCTCAGATCTATGAATTAACTTATGAATACCTTCATTAGTTATTTGTCTAGGTTATTTGTCCCCATTGTACCTAAAATACCACTTAGATCACGCAAAGTCCAGTTACTAGCGGTGCCTTATGCACGTACTGTGGCGCATGCCAACTCGCCCCTTGTTCGTGCACTGACCTTACTAAATATGCTTCTGACATCAGAATCTGAATGTGATCTATTTGCTTCGGGATGGATGGATGTGAGTCGTAGTTGTTTAAGATTTTGTGAGATGATAGATATTTAGTTAGTTACTAAGTTACGAATCTTTTATTGCATTCATGTAAGCAGATGTTCTAATAAATTATATAAGCCTTGTATATTATGTCGGGTAATATAAATGTATATAACTTTAGATATAAGTTTTAACTTGTACAACGATTTGGTGTATACTGTTATGTTGTCCATTTGTTTATACTAATAAATAAATAATAAATAAAAAAATGTTTTGTCTTTCTCTGAAAAATACGCCGAAACGGCATCCTTCACTTCTTCATCGGTTGAAAATTTCTTTCCTCGAAGCTCTTTTTTCAGATTTGGAAAGAGATAATAGTCGCTGGGAGCCAAGTCTGGGCTATAAGGTGGGTGATCAATGATATCGAAGCCCACCTTGTGCAAAGCAGCCAACGCAACTCGACTCTTGTGAACAGGAGCATTGTCGTGCAAGAGCAGGACACCTTTGGTCAATTTTCCTCTTCTTTTTTCTCTGATTGCCTCTTTTAACTGCTCTAAAATTGAAGCGTAGTGTTCTCCGGTTATGGAAACACCTTTTTCTTTGTAATCAACCAACAAAATGCCTTCTGTGTCCCAAAAAACTGTCGCCATGAGCTTGCCCGCCGATTGCGACACCTTGAATTTCTTAGGCGGTGGTGTACCCTTTTTATGCCACTGCATGGAATCTTGTTTAGACTCAGGTTCATAGTGATGAACCCAAGTTTCATCCCCAGTAACAATTCGCTCCAAAAAACCATCCTTGTCTTCATTACACTGGCTCAAAAACGCACGCGAACACTCGACGCGCTTCTGTTTTTGAGGCGGTGTGAGCATTCTAGGCACCCATCTTGCACTGACTTTTGTCATGCCGAGATGATCATGGAGAACCTTGAAAATGGTCGTTTCAGATACTCCAACCATCTCTGCGATTTGTTTTTTCTTCAAACGTGCATCCTCCAATATTAATTTTTCGATTTTTTCGATAAGATCTGGAGTGGTGACCTCAACAGACCGCCCAGGCCGGGAATCGTCTTTAATTGATTCCCTCCCTTGCTTAAAGAGGTTGTGCCACTTGTATACCATGGTTTTTCCTGGACAAGAGTCCCCGTATACAGATGACATCTCTTCCAAAATGGTTTGAACATTTTTTCCTTGCTTGGTAAGGAACTTTATAACGGCGCGGAACTCGATTTTCTCCATACTTCACAATTTCTTCCAGATTGAGTTGCTTGAGGGACGATAGTTCAAAGACTAATGACCTCATTATGATAATACTCGGTATATATACTAATTATTAGTTGCTAAACACGTTAGTGACTAAACAAGCACCCCCACCACCTTCCATACCCTCTATTCCGCGAACTTAAAAACGCACCCTCGTAAAAGGAAACACTAAGGGCGAGAGAATTAAAAAATAGGTATTTCTAAAATCTATTGCTGTCGCGCAGTGCCCGCAGAGCGCGATAGAGACAACTGCAGCTTGCACCGAAAATACCTATTAAAAGTACACAAAATCAATGTTTCATAGTCCCCTGATTCCTTCTCCAAAACTTCACCGATATAACTACTTTTTCCATTAAAATTAAAGAAAGGCTTTTGTCGTGTTCCTATGTTTAACTAACTAACTTTTATATAATCTAGTTGTTAAATACCGAGATTGGTATCTGAACTATTGAACTAGACTGGATAAAAATACTAGAGTTCTAAATAAAACAACCGTATTCTGAACTATTTGTCCTGCTGGTCGAATTAATTAAAAATTAACTTGGGCTTTTATAGTGTGCTCGGTAACGAAACCATAGCGCGATTCAGAGGAATTTAACAACGCCATCTATCGACGTTGACCTCAAACATTTTTGTATACAAATGGTTTAATATTTGACACTAGACAAATTTGTTTTCCGGATGTTTGAACACAGCAGAAAATCTGGTCTATTTTTTAGGATTTTGAAGGCTCATGTCTCTTTTAATAATTAACTTATGAAAAAAAAAAACATAGTTACAATATGTCAATGGAGGCCATACATTTATTGGAAAAAAAATTATTGTTCTTCTGGCATTATAACAGGGGACTACGTTTTTTATGTAATAACGCTCCTTGTGTTCCCTCTTAACAGTCAGATTTTACGATATCTCAAAACCGCATAAATATAAAAATAAAAGGCAGAATAAAATGAAGGAAGGTAAAACGTTCGGGAATGTTTGCGGGGATATTCCCAGACTCAGAACTTAGGAACTTGACAGATAACTTTCGAACGAGTTATAACGACCTCGGTGAACTGAACTATCGCTGTGCCGAATAAGATATGCATTTAATATACAATTTATTATTACTATACCTACTCCATAAAATATAGGTTAGGTCTTGTGACACTTATGCCGAGGGCTTGGACGATATTGATCATATTCGATTATAAATAAATACAACTCAGGTGCAATAAAATCGCACGTGTTTACATTTTTTATTTTGTACTTCTCAGTGGCAAACCGGCATACGGCAAACCTGATGGTAAGTGGTCACCGTAGCCTATGGACGCCTGCAACACCAGAGGCATCACTTGCCCGTTGCCGACCCTTCAGGAAAGGAAGTGGGATTTGGCCTCCGGCACTCTCACTCACCGAACGAAACACAACGGTAGGAATACTGCTATTTCACGTCGATATTCTGTGATACACTCTCATGTGAAGTCTGCCAACCCGCACTGAGCCAGCGTGGTGGACTATAGCCGAACTCTTCTCACACTAAGAAGAAGCCCGTGCCCAGCAGTGGGACAGTTTATAACCAGGCTTGATACGAACAAACTTCTGTGTAGAGTAGCTTTCTATTGGTGAAATAATGATTAAAATCGGTTCAGTAGTTGTAGAGTTTATTCGATACAAACATAAATAAAAATATTTTCCCTTTATAGATTAGTATATAAACAATATCAGCCCTGTATTAAACTGTCCCACTGCTGGGCACGGGCCACTTTACAGTGTGAAAAGGGTTAGGCCATAGTCCACCACGCTGGCTCAGTGCGGGTTGGCAGACTTCACATATCTTCGAGAACATTATGGAGAACTCTCAGACATGCAGGTTTCCTCACGATGTTTTTCTTCACCGTTGAAGCAAGCGATAATTAACTATTTAATACGCACATATCTTCGAAAAGTCAGAGATAAATTAGTATACATATTTTTTTAAAGTTTTCTAGTAATTTAGATTGAAATTAACTGTGCAACTCTTTTCTTTTCTTTTCTTTTCTTAAAAAAGACAACTCCCTCGCGATACAGGAATTATAGGAATAATTCCTGTATTGCGGGGAAGTTGTCTTTTTTGACTTTACAAACATTCAAACAACTGACACAAAGAACATCCAGACTCAGAACACCTATTTGTGGATCACACAAATTTTTGTCCCGTGTGGGATTCGAACCCACGACACTCGGCGCAGTGACAGTGGCGAAGCGACCACTACGCCATCCGTGCAAAGATAAGGATAAAGATATATATTAGGAGCTGGTTTACGTTGGAAATGCAGTAAGTGTTTTTTGACGTTCGTAAGTCAACGATATTAAAAACTATTTATTTCCGTATCTGGAGATATTTTACCGTTTTGTAATAAATGTTTGCGCTTTGCACATTTGGGATTTCGTTGTTTTTAATATTTTAGTTTCTTTATCTCTGGTTTTATCGCTGAACGAAAATAAAACAGGTTTCACTGATTACGATTACTTTTATTTTTGTTAAAAGATTATATCGAATTCAATAACTTTAAATATATTTTGAATACTAGCTGTTACCCACGACTTTGCCCGCGAAAATATTTTTTTACAAAATCTTAATATTTCTGTATTCCTCGGATAGAAATGATCTATGCTAAATTAATGTCGATCTTCTACTTTGTAGATCGATTTTGATTTATTATATAAGGATTTATATTGGATGTATATATTAAAATTATTATTATTTTATATACATTTCCCTATTAGAAACGGAAATTGTTCACTATATCATAGATTTAAATTTTTTCTAAAATCAACGTAGTCTTTGTTACTCTTTATAACAAAAACTATCTGCCAGTGAAAGTTCCGTCAAAATCGGTTCAACAGTTTCGGAGATTAGCCGGAACAAACAGACAGATAGACAGAGGGACAAAAATTTTAAAATAGGTTTTTTGATATAGGTACCGTATAGTATATACGGTTCATATGCATTAAGTAAAAAGCTGTTATTTTGACATTACAAACAAACACTTCAATTTTATTTGTTTGTATAGATAGATAATCGGATACTGTTCACTATTTCATTGGTTTTAATATTTCTCCTCGGAAACCAATTTTTTTTCTAAATTCATAGTAGCCTATGTTACTTCCTTATAACATAAGCTATCTACCAGTGAAAGTCCGGTCAAAATCGGTACCGCCGTTTCGGAGATTAGCCGGAACAAACAGACAGACAGACAAAAATGTTTAAAATAGATGTTTTGGTTTAGGTACCGTATATACTTTCATATGCATTAGGTAAAAAGCTGTTATTTTGAAATTACAAACAAACACTTCAATTTTATTTATTTGTATAGATGTATATTTTAAGTGCATAGCGCCGACTGTGAGATCATAAAGTGAGGTATCGAGTTCGATGGCTGGATCAAGCAAAAATTTTCCGTAAAGAAATTCCTAACAAATAAAGACACGCTAGAATGATTCCAACGAAAAATCGAGAAAACACATTTTTAAATAAAAATAATCGTAAATAAGAAAATAACTGCACACGATTTACAATAAATGTATTCTCTACATATAAATGTGAGTTTTATATTCATACTTCTACAGATGAGGAAGTTTATACATAAACTTTGTGAAATCATACATTTTTAATATGGCTTGTATATCTCATAAAAAATAAAATATAAATAATATAAATGTCCGGAATTAAAGTTTATAAATCGAAGTATTGTTTAAATGTTGTTTGAGAATTTTGGGACATCATTTAAGGTACTAGATACGTGTTGAAAATCGTGTATTTTTAACGTTTTGTGGTAGGAGGCCCTTAATCCACTGCGCGGATGTCGCAGTCAATTTTATTATGATTTTATACTCAAAATGTCTGTTAAAATCATTTGGCGAGGCTAGGGACCGCGCGATCCCGTTCCGATTGATTGTCTTTAGCAACAAACTTCCCTTTAATCCCAGAAATACAATCGGTGTTTTCGAATTTGTCATTAAATTGAGAATAAATACAGTGGTATTCCTATGCCTCCGTGGCGCAGCGGTAGCGAAAACGACTGCTGTGCATGAGGCATCGGGTTCGAATCCCGGGTCGGGCCAACAAAAATGGTATGTAGGTGTATGTAGTATGTATGTGTAAATATAGGCTTTCCTGTTAAGAAATCTCAATACGAGCCCGGAGTTAGGAAGTTGGCGGTGTTAGACAACCGCGTGCCTCGGAAAGCACGTAAAGCCGTCGGTCCTGCGCCTGATCTGTCTGCGATCGTGTCGGATCATCCGTCCCAACGGATCGTGAGGATAGAGAACAGAGAGTGCAGTTGTGTTTGCGCACACACTTGTGTACTATAATATCGCCTGCGCAGATGGCCAGTCTCCGCCAAGATTGGCCGCCGTGATCGAAATTCGGTCTGGAGGACATTATTATTATTCCCTTGAGATGCGATAATTTACTTGAGATTTTCCGCTTATAAGTTGCTTGTATTATTATGTATTATGTTATTTACCTACCCTTTTTTATGTCGGGCTCACCGGGGTAAAAGAAAGATGGTAATGATGATGATAATACCGACTAAACCTACCACGGTGTTCCTCGACAAAACCGCAATCGGCGGGACCGCGTGAATCACTTTCACATGCGGTCGCGACCACGCCGAGGTTTCGGCCCGCCGTATGAAACGTCAGGATACAACTACACAACAAGATCTATTCTTCTCACTTTTATAAATCCCTACTGTCCCCTCCCTCTCCCCATTGAGAGGAAACGGACACGAAACAGAGGCGCGCGTGGGAACACGCACGCCGCCTGTCGGACCTGGTGCTGATTGGATGGCGGGCAGGCCCATAAAGTCCATCAACCCAGGTCAAACCTCATGTGGCTGAAGGTCATCTCGAGCCCTCCGGCGCCCAGTTGGAAAAAGTGTTAAAGCAATCCCTCTCCCGCTTCGCCGCCTCCTTGATGGAAATTAGTTCCTCACAGTAGGAGGCGACGGCGTTCCACGACCTCTCACTCCGAACCAAGGACTGAACCATGGTCGGGAGCGAAAAGGCAACCATACCGACTGCCGCGATCAACTCACAGCGCTGTGATGCCCAGGTGGGGCAATCCGCCAAAGTGTGCAGCGCCGTGTCTTCAACAACGTCGCGGCAGTCGTCGCAGTGGTGACAACCGGGCGTATCTTGCCAGCCTATGCGACACAGGAACTGGCGAAAGCAACCGTGGCCAGTCATTACCTGTGTCAGCCGGAAGGTGAGGGCGCCATGCTGCCTCTCCAGCCACACCTCAAAAACGGGTCTTACTGCCACGATTGTGGCGTGCCCGATCTATACTAATATAATAAAGATAAAAGGTTTGATTGTTTGTTTGTTAGGATTAAACTCAAAAACTATTCAACGGATTTTAAAAATTCTTTCACTATTAGTAAGCTATATCAACGAGTAACACAGGCTACATTTTATTTGAAAAATATTACTGTTGATAACATGAAGTATCCTTCTTTTACACGAGCGAAACCGCGAGCAAAAGCCAGTTATTAATTACTTAATGTGAAGACACTAATAACCTGTAAGTTCATTATTATAATACTTAGTTTATAACTATCAGTCTGCAACCGTTATGATGATTCGAAATGCTTTTGGGTTAGGATAAAAAAATGTAATAACTAAAGTCTACGCGGGTCGTAGCAAATGAAAATCCGAAACTTTCTACCCCTCTGGAAAACTTAGAATACTGGTACTTTTATATAGCTATATAGGAATCATCATCTCAGCCGAAAGGCATCCATTGCTGGACATAGACCTCCTACAAGGTTTTCCACACAGACCGGTCTTGGGCCACCCACATCCAAACGCTTCTCGTGACCCTTACCAGGTCGTCGGTCCATCTTATGGAGGCCTAACCCTGCTGCGTCTTCCAGTGCATGGCTGCCTCTCCAGGAATACTTACTTAGGACCCTACCTCACCGAGAAGGCATGGCAATGTCACCGGTTACGTAGGCATGGTTATCCTTGGCTACTTACGGTAGTCACACAGTCAGGAGTAGCCAGTAGCTACCATCTGACAGTCAGGTCTCTCAGATTTCCACAAAAACACATGTACGGCGTCTGTCTTGGCGGCTGGTTGGACACTGAATAAGTCACAATAAGTGAGACGCAGCTTGCTCGTGTACATTTGATTGGCGACGTCGCCAGCGTGCCAGAATATCCAAATGCCGAAAAGAGAACCGGTTGGTCGTGGCTACGTTTCCAAATTGGCGACGTTGCCAAACCGTCGCCAAGTGAGGTAAGTGCCGCACGTTTCAATATGAATTGAAAGATCCGTAGCTAGCGACGTCGCCATGGCTTCTTGGTGAGGTAGGACCCTTACATACGTACATACAGTCAGCCAAGAAAGCGGTCTACCAGTTTTGACAAAAGTTTCTGTGAGATCTAATGATCGCTAAGACGGCCTGTCCATTGAAGCGGAGCGAGGCTGGGGAGCGAAGAAGCGGAGAAATATGAACCAATAGGATTGCATAAAATCTCCGCTTCGCTCCTGTACCTATGCAATCCTATTGGTTAATAATTCTCTGTTTGTTCTCTCCGCAGTAGACAGGCAGCCTTAGACAGATGCGAGTTGTTGTTAGCTGTGATAATTCAAACTTGACACATGACATGACGTAAATATAATACATGATAAAGAGAGCAATGGTCACTGTCATAATATTATTGCTAGGGGAAATCGACCTTGTTTCATGACATACAAATGAACCTCAACCGTAGGGTGGTAGACCACTCCGACGCCCTCTGTAGTGCCTGGACATCGCCCAAGAATCGCAGTCTGCTGGGTGGGTCGCTGATGTAGTCTCTTTTCCAGCGGCCCATCCACTGTACAAGACAGCGAGTAGGCACACCGCGGGGTTTTGGTCCGTAGGCCCGAAGTACGGGAAAGCCGGACATAACCCTCTCGCCTCCTATTGTGGCGAGGGGATATAAATCAGGTGCATTTTCCAACGTATAAAAAAAACGGTGTTAGACCACATTTTTGGGCGACTGGACATGGCAAACAAATAAAACCAAAGGATAGTATAAACATAGCATTTATTTCTTACAGTTTATCTATGTAACGTTATGGCTCGATCGTTAACAGCTATTAAACTACACTATATACACGTTTATTTATATTTTATATTGGATATTGTCTATGTTTTTATGATCCACAATGTAGCATTGTCAGATTGTAGGTGAAACTGGACATAATTTATCATTGTGTCCGATTTCACCTTGCGTAATTGATCAACAGTATGGAGTCGACACATTCTTATACCGCGAACTTTTTGACCCACTCTCGTACTTGCACACTCGTATCTTTTTATTGGCTTAATCCTTTGCCTGAACCTCACAACTGAGATAAATATTAAATAAGTAATTAACTAAACTCATAAAGTTTCAACCACTAAACTCTCGAACATACACTTTGACGTTCACAGGTGTCATTGTGTGATCTAAATGAATCAAAAGACTTTAAATTATGTTATATCTTTAGTTCCGTATACAATCTGATCTGGTGTAATTGAAGAAGACCTGGCTGGATGGTAAAATTCTAAGAAAAGTTAGAATGCATTACTAACAGCAGTGGCCTATTGTTCAAAGTATTGGAAGTGCATTCGAGACGTTATAGGTTCGATTGCCATCCTTTACACTACCGACACGAAACGACTTCTAAAACAAGCGTTTAACTCGAGAGGTTTAGTAGAATAGTAGTAAGTCGTAACCCACATTATTAACATTATGTAAAAGAAAGAAAAATAAATGTATTGAAATTAAACTGCTATATACGGATTTTATTTTTATTTATAGAATAAATTAAATCTAAACAGTTTTAATAATAATTTAATTAGCTTAAAAATTAATAAAGTTTAATAGTAGTAGTGTAACAATTTTCAAAATTTTGTAATAAAGTGTCTAATAAACAACGCGGTAAAATCCGTATATAGCAGTTTAATTTCAATGAATAATATTCGCGTAAATAGAAGACAATATTAAGAAATGTATAAGACTATATTAATATTATAGTAAGGAAAAAGTAGATTTTTGTTTTTTTGTAAGGATTTGACTCAAAAACTAATGAACTGATTTTAAATAAACTATTTAATAAAGAGTACTGTTACTAACATAACCTAACCTACTTTTGCAAGCAAAACCGCGGGAAAAGTATATTATGTTTACAATAAAGATGAAGAAGCAGATGTATGATTACTTGTTATTGCATTATGTATTTAATTGCATTTATCCTCTAAGTCAGAGGTTCCCAAACTTTTTTTCTCATTGACCACTTTCAAAATTTAGCAGGTTCCAGTGGACCCCCTGCAGCTACATCTCTACCATATTTCTTTGCATTCGTATTTATATTTGGTGGCTTGGTGAACAATCAAAGAAGTTCATGCAATTCAGAATTTCTCTGCTGAAAAATCGGTAGGTTCTAGACCACTGGTACTGAATATGGAATATGCAAGTTTTTACAGTAACAGTCGCTGAGCTTCTTAAAATATTATCTGCCTACATTGATAGGTGAAGTCAAGCCAACATTTTAGTTCGCTTGCTTTGCTTACGAATTCTGGACCACCATTTTTTTGTCACGTCATCGTAGACCCCCGTCGAGTCTCTCGGGGACCCCTGGGGTCCACCTGGACCACTTTGGAAACTAGTGCTCTAAGTAAACGACAGATACCATACGCGTTATCCTTATAGAAACACGGATAAATTGTTATAAAGAAAATCCACATAATATTAATCAATTTAATTTTCTTTAAATATCATCACTACATATTATGACACAAAGTCCCCTGCCGCGTCTGTGTGTTTGTTCGCGATAAACTCAAAAACTACTGAACGGATTTTCATGCGGTTTACACCAATAGACAGAGTGATTCATGAGGAAGGTTTAGGTGGGAAGCCGGGGCCTTTAAATAAGAGGAAGATCAATCAAAAAGAAGATGTTGATAATATTGAAATAACAATACTTTAACACTGCCATTGGAAATGTTGCCTTAAGGATGAGAGTCGAGGGCTTTGTGTGCTAATCGTGTCGAAGTCATTTCCTTCCAAAACTTTCAAATCAGGTAGAATATTAAAGTTTGGCAAGCCAATTCCAGACCTTTCTTCTTTTATTGGAATTTCTTATACGAAACAATATATTATAGCGTTTTTATTTATATGCATTGTTTTATGTATACTAATATTATAAATAAAACGATTTGTATTTTTGTTATAATTAATGAACTCAAAATAGATTAGATTATTAGATTAAATTGAAAGAAAAAGACTTATTTTCCTATTTTGGAAAGCTACTATATCCAGAAGTAACACAGTCTGTAAAACATCACGCTACGAGCCGCGGGAGCAAAGCAGGAATTATAAACGTGGGTGAAACCGCGGGGAATCCAAATACTAATTTGGGAAAGCTTTGCATAATTGATTAATCACGTTAATTGTATTGTATTTGTGCATTTCGCCTCGATGG
Source organism: Catocala fraxini (assembly GCA_930367265.1). Lineage (NCBI taxonomy): Eukaryota > Metazoa > Arthropoda > Insecta > Lepidoptera > Erebidae > Catocala > Catocala fraxini. Next base: position 2,303,843 of record OV884044.1, on the reverse strand, counting down.
CATAGTGGTTATTGTAACCGACTGCCACGCCTCAGGTCGCGGGTTCGATTCCCGCACAAGTCAAACATTTGTTCAATGAACATGGATGTTTGTCTTGGTCTGGGTGTTTCTATGTAAGTATTTACAAAAAGTATATAATTATGTATGTTTATCCATTGTCTAGTACCCATAGTACAAGCTCTGCTTAGTTTGGGCTAGATGGTGTTGTGTGTATGTGATAGAATATTATTATTATTATTAATTAATAAATAAATGACTCACAGACATCTCATGAGCAATGGTCAATAATTGCCTATGAGTCATACTCATAACCTGTTTTATTTTTAATTTTATTCAGTAAACTACGTGTTGATGATTGTTATTAGAACGTAACGACGAACAATTGGTCGTAAATTAATTAAATATTAAATACTAGCTTTTGCCCGCGGCTTCGATCGCGTAAAAGTAGTAGGTCAGATTATGTTAGTAACAAAACTGACTAGAACGTTAGTTTTTTTTAAATATTATATAACCTATGTTACTCAGTGATAATATAGCTTTCTAACGGTGAAAGAATGTTTAAAATAAGTTGATTAGTTTTTGAGTTAAATCCTTACAAACAAACAAAATATTAATTCTTTCCTATTAATAATATTAGTATAGATAATATACTGATTATTGCATTTTCATATAATATATTAGCCAGAGAAGTGTGTCAGGATCGTAGCAAATTGATATCCGTAGTCTCTGCCTACCCCTCTGGGAAACAGGCGTAAATCTATGTATGTATATTAGATGAATCAATTTGTAATATAAATAAGTAGGTATATAATTATAAAATTATTGTTGGTCATAAAAACACAAACATCGCTATACAATCCTTTGAAAATCATCACAAGTGCAGGTTGCAACAAAGTTTATTAATACTTCATATAACACCGTGAATCAATAGATATATGTATGTATGTATGTATGTATCTTATGTGGGGCCAGTCAGTGCAGACCGGCGACACTTCGACCCAGTGGGATCTTTTGTGTCGACACTCTCCCAATAACGAATGCCATAGATGTTCATGGCAGCCGGGACCGACGGCTTAACGTGCTCTCCGAGGCACGGAGCAGGCGATAATTGTCAATCAATACGCACATAATTTCGAAAAGTCATATAACTTCCGAAAGTCAGACGTGCGCGACGTGGGTTCGAACCCGAGACCCTCTGCATTGCAGTCTGTTGGTCTCCCCACTGAGCTATCGCTGCTCTCAGTGGATAGTCACAGACGTAACGAGTATTTAAATCGCATGATTTGAATAATGTACAATTATAAGCCATTCACTGATGATTGATCAAATAAATTATTGATTAATTATTTGAATTTATTATTTACAGAAGTAGAAATACCAATACGCATTTTCCTTATATACACTCAAAACTGTTATAAAGAAAAACCGCTAAATCATAATTAATTAAATTTTTTGCTGTATTAAACTTCGGCATTTACGTATATAAGTCAAACCAAAGTTAAAAATAATTTATTCATTTAGGTCACAAAGTGACACTTATGAACGTCAAAGTTTATTAGAGTGAATTTACATTTAGGTTAGTTCATAGGTTCAGTTAAAAAGTTGAGCCTATGTGAAAACAGCTGCAAGAATCTCATAGTCACTCATTTAATATTTTTATCTTATATGAATTTAAGAACTTTGATGTGGCAAATCACGACCATGAGACCGATCATGAGTTTAATGTATAATCCATTGCTCTACACTCTTTTTTAATTTTTAAAAGACTACTACAAGCATTAGAAATTATTCTTGTGTCGTGGGAGACCACAAACATTCAAACAACGGACACAAAGAATACCCAGACTCGGAACAACTATTTGTGGATCACACAAAGTTTTGTCCCGTCTGGGATTCGAACCCACAACACTCGGCGCAAAGGCAGTGGCGAGGCGTCCACTTTAACCACTACACCATCTGTGAAGTCACTACTCCTGCTTCATTAACCTGAAACCTAATGATTGGAATGAAATCCGCTAACTAAAAAGACGTTAAACCATATGCATTCCATAGCACTTACATCCTTTTAATTAGAGGACGGCAGTATACTATGCTATAAAGTCTTCTTTAATAATAAACTTTATTGCAACCCGTTGTTGATGTCAAACTGATACCAATAATGACTACAAGGCAAGTTATGGCTTCTCTTAATATACATATATCTACAGCTAAAACTAATATATTTACAGAATCATATAAATTAATATCATTTTTGGTGGAATGTATGTTTGTACACTCTGTGTCATATTACATTGTTTCTTATGAGATACTTAGGGATAATGCACACGAGTGTATTTTGTCACCGTGATTATTTTGTCGCTATTAGAAATATGTATAACAAAATAAATTAGTTAATACGCGGAATGGTGACAAAAGAAGTGGCGTACAATTGGACATAATTCTGAGTATAGCAACATCATTCATGTTGATGAAAGAAACTTGGTGACAATCTTGAATACCTACAAATGAAATCGTGAAATGTAGAACTCAATACAAAATTGTTTGAATATATTTAGTTAAGATGTTTGATCTTAATATGATAAAAACATTATGTAGCTTGCAAATATATAATTTCAAGCTACATAATGTAATGTTTAGTGTATGTAAATGTAATAATAATAATAATGTCCTCCAGACCGAATTTCGGCCACGGCGGCCAGTCTTAACAGAGACTGGCCATCTGCGCAGGAGATATTATAGTGCACAAGTGTGTGCGCAAACACAAGTGCACTCTCTGTTCCCTAACTCTTATGATCCGATGAGACGGCAATCCGACACCACCGGAGAGAGATCAGGCGCAGGACCAACGGCTTTACGTGCTTTCCGAGGCACGGGGTGTCTAACACCGCCAACTTCCTAACTCCGGGCTGCTATTGAGATTTCTTTACAGAAAAACCCAATATCTTTTTGTTGGCCCGACCCGGGATTCGAACCCGAGACCTCATGCACAGCAGTCGCATTCACTATCGCTGCCCCACGGAGGCAGTTATGTAAATGTAATGTTTATATAAACATTATATTGAATACTAATGGGCGAAATAATTTAGGTCCGAGTACAATTCGGCCATATTATAATGTTTTAATATGGAATATTAATATAATTTTTATATTAATGGACCGATGACCTGAAAATGGTGGCTGGAGGTGACTGGATGGCGAAAACGGGAGATCGGGCCTTGTGGCGCACCCTGGGGGCAGCAGTGGACTGCAATAGGCTGAAATGTATGTATGTATGTATAATGTTTTTCTGTCGACGTTAGTTGCCGTACTAATATATAATTTATATGTAGCTTATAAAATTTAATCGATTACATTTAAATGTTTTAAGCTACATATTTATTCAGTAACAATTTATATTAATAAAATGTAACTGAATAAATATAGTATTGAAGTTTAAACCACTTTTGTTTCGAGTTTCTTTCTCCCAATTCCATAAAATATGTAAACGCATTTATTTTACATATCTTACTAACTAAAGTCTCAAAAGAGTCACAATGACAAATCTCATTCGTATGCACTATCCTTTAGAACTTATAACTAGAAACCTCTTTCGTAAACCAGTTTTGCAACTCAAAACTATCATAAATAAAACTTACTATAACATCGAACGTTAATACCGTTTTTACATTTTTCATTTGACAAAAGCTAAGTCGCTCCCCCAGTGTAATAAAGGCGTAAGAAGGAAGCTAACTTTAGAGGAGAGCAAAAAACCAGCTTGGTTTGAAATATGGAATGAAATACTTTTATAATTCTTTGTTTAATTTATTAAAACAAAGACATAACGTATGTAAAATCACGTGTATTTTTATCAAATTTTAAGTATTTTAGTTGGTTTATAGTTTTAATATTGAAAAATATCAAACTTGTATACAAAAGTACGACGCGACAAATGAGTTTTTCGATATAAAGCCTTTTTTTTGTCAAATCACAGCGAAAATAATTGAGCTTGTGTGTCTTTACTAGCACTATTAGAATCAGCAATAAAAAAATCGACGTAATTGTACTGACGTCTTTATTGCGCTGGCGTTGAAGTAGAAATCCGTAATCTTTGACGATACCTTCAAGAAAATTCTTATGACTCATGTTAAATATCAAGGCAATTAACGTATGTTTACCGATGACATACAGCCATACAGCTTGCCTAATGGTATAATGAGAATGGTGATTAAAAGACCAATTATTAGTACCTACCAATTCATTGGTATTATGTCTCAATTGGGTAATAAGATATTAAGGTTATTAAGGCAATAAATATGAAGAGGTATTTAAATATCTTTTAAGTTCGCGATTCGATTGTAATTTTTACATATAATAAAATACCAAATTCTTTGTAAAATACCAGGAAATCTGATGATATAATTATCCAATACTACGATTGGGGTATTACCATTGTCTTTTAAAGTTATATCATTGTTTGTGTATATTTTGTCTCGATCTCACTTAAAGAGATGTGGGTATGGCCGCATAATATGTATATTGCCTTCGGTTTTGGAAAGGTCAACAGAATATAATTTAAATAAATACATACATATTTTGTTAAGCTTCTAAGCAAATTGTTATTTTTATTATCGGCTACCATCATTTGCTTTAATGCCCAATTCGTCTTTATACGATTGTTATAATAAAATTACACGTTTTAGTGTCCAGCCTGGATAGAGGCACTTTTTGGATATTCTGGTATTTATATAGATGATCGTCTGAATATTAAAATAGACCCACATAATTACGCATTCGTGAAACGATTTTGTACGAAGTTTGAATAAAAATCGGTCCACGAACGCGTACGAACAAATTCAAATTAAATATTTGCGTATGATCAGCTTTTCTAATTAATCTAGTTAGATTGATTAGAAAGGCTAATTAGTACTAAACCTAATAGATAAATACCAATTGAGGTGACATGATTAGTTTTCGGCAAATAGATAGAGCCAGTTAGAGCTAATAGATAATTCTCAATTAATATTTATGTACTAGTGTCGTATTTTGATGACTCTTGCGATAGAGATTGAAATCTATATTTGCATCAATAACTTGTTTATAATTTTTCATAGGTATATTGGCCAACGCTCTGAGTCGATTTTCGGACTCTAATGCTTACAATAAATATTTATTAGTCCAATTAGTAGTAATCTAGATAGGTATATTGTTCTCCCGGTTAAGTGTTGGTTCATCATCTTCTGCGATATGCGGTTAATTAGAGTGGTTTCTCGCTGGGTGTGGCGTGTGCGTGGCGTGTGTCGGTAGGTGTGGCGGGTGAAGCGCAGGGTTCGCTACTGCAATTATACTGTCTCCACGAGCTGCTACGACTTGCGGACGGGATTCTTCAGCATCCTGCAAACATTATTTATTAATTCTAGTGCTTTTGCACATGTCATAAAAAATTATTATGATTCTTTATGTTTACTTAATGCTTTAGAAAACGTGAAAATATACTTCTAGTTAGATCTTTTGATCTTTTGGTTACAATGATTCTAGGAATACTATGTACAGCTGGATCCTCGCCTAAACCTGAATATTGGAACTACCAAAACAATCAGCAAAGGAAACAACCCGCCTGACGGTTTGCAGTTACAACTTTGAACATTTATAACCTAAATAAATCGGGTGTTGCAAGCCATGGACAAAGATCAAAAATCTTATATTGCCTGTTTAATCTGTTAAGTCTAGGAATACCAGTTAATTAAAGGCCTATTGTGACTAGCCGCCGGTTTACGGCTAATTACCGCAGGAACATTACATGCGATGGTTTATTGTTATTTCTTTGTTGGAATTACTTGATTAACTAGACATATTTCGTTCAAGAAAATTAAATATTAAACAATGATCCTGTTAGTCCATTCTCAGAACAACGATTGAGGCAAACCAACAGATCAAAGAGCAATTGATAGTAGTTCAAAGATGCATATTTTGTTTTCGAAGTGGAATACTGCGAGTTGGAGTATGCCCTGGTTCTAAGACGTGGAGCCTGTCCCTATTCAGAGGAGTTCGGTATTGTAATTTTTTTTCTATTGCAATAGTTGGGGTGGGCAATCCGAGGGTGCGTGGCGGGTTCCTCAATACTTTTATGAAAGTATTTTATTAAATATATAACCGATGCTCACCGGTGGCGGCGTGCTGGTGCTGGAGTAGGAACATCTAGAGTCAGCATCATCGCTCTCAGCCTTCACACCCCACCAACTGGAACAAAATATTCAAAATATTTTAAAATAGGTAACTAATTTCTAAAGGGCAGGCAGTATTTTTTGGGTTGGGCATTTATTTATTAGGATTGATCGATCAAAGGAGAGCAGTAGCGCCAGTGACAAGGTCGATGAACTAATCAAAATGTGGAAAAGTGCGTCCATAGTTATAAAATTCATAGAATCTCTGACGGAGAAATGAAATTGCCCCTTATTTCTTTTTAGAAAATACGCTGTAGTATACGATAAATACTCACGCCTGTGTCACGTATTTATACATGAGTGCGTTGGTTGCAGTTCAATTACGAGGCCGACAAAGTCTAATTGAATAATTATAACCAGGGATGTTGCGAATGCAAATTTTTTGACATCCGCGGATGCGGATACGGATGTTTGAAGATTCATATCCGCTGATGCGGATGCGGATGCAGATGTCCTAATCGATGCGGAAGCTCCGCAATTGCAGTTGCGGATGTTGATAAAAATTATTCATTTTATTTAATAAAAAGTATTTAATATCACCACCTTCGCAGGTTTAAGCCTGTTTTGCAAAGGTTCATAAATAAAACACGTACTACTGAACAACTGATTTCTTTTTTATCGTAACCTACGCTATATCTGGATCCACATTAACATCCGCGTTGATTATTGCCAATGCGGATGCGGATGCAGATGTCCAAATAGATGCGGAAGCTCCGCAATTGCGGATGCGGATGCGAATATTCCCGGAAAATGCAACATCCCTGAATTTCTAACAATAAATTCTTAGTAGTAGCACGAAGATCGGAACTGTCCTCGATGGACGACAATAGGCTTACTGCCTGTTACGTAGGACCTAAAACCATACCTAGTGAATTATGGGTATAATTCAAATCAACCTATACCTTTGAGGAAATACATGTTTAAGTATGTATATAGATACATTGTCTTATAGATAATATAAATAATAATAATATAATAATATTCTATCACATACACACAACACCATCTAGCCCAAACTAAGCAGAGCTTGTACTATGGATACTAGACAATGGATAAACATACATATATACATTTTTTTTGTAAATACGTACATATTATACATAGAAACACCCAGACCAAGACAAACATTCATGTTCATGCACACAAATGTTTGACTTGTGCGGGAATCGAACCCGCACAAGTCAAATATTGAATATATCCATGTCAATGAGATCCCTCTTAAGGCACTGGAAATTCAAATAAGAAATTATAAAGTAGTTACCTATTGGAGTTACTTCTCGCCGCGTCTGGACTGGCTCTGATACCATTGCCTTCGTCACCTTCCTGGACATGAGAAATTTTATTAGTAATCATTATTATTGATTTTATTACCCAAAGTAAAATCATCAAAGTAGACTTGGTTGGCCGTGACGAAGTTGAATAATTGGTTTTGTTCGTAATTTAATTTCACACAGCATTTAATAATACAAACATTTCAAACAACTTTAAAGCTAATACGTCTTTTAAATAAAATATTGAATAAATATAGTAAGTAGACTAAGTGTTTCACTATATCTGTTTTAGGCCTATGAAGACAGTTGTTGTTAGTAGAATAATTTATTATTTTATAGAGAATAATATTATATAGAGGTGCTCACATGCGTAAGTATAGTTTATACTAAATAAATTAATTTGGATAAGTCTTATGACTTATCCTAATTAATGATATCGGAAATAAAGATTTTAAAAAAGCACATGCAAACATAAAGAAGAATATATCAAGTTTACGACTTACCAGAATTGAAATGCCATTACCATTCTAAAACAAAATAAACTACAGTGCATACCAAATTAATTGATTTAGCTCAGGCTTTCGATTGATTTACATGCTTACCTTTACGATAAAATGCAAATTATTTTATGAAATGCAGTACTTCTAAAAATGCGAAATAGAAACATAATTGATTTGGATAAAATAAATGCAAATTAAAATAACTTCAGTAACGCAGCTATGCGGAGTATCCCAAGGGCCGTACTTAGGTCCAAAATGCATTGGATAAGTAATTTTCACGTAGGTACAAAAACAAATTATTTTTGAACTAAAGAAACGTATTGTCTGATAGGAAAACAAATAAGATTATTGTATGAGCCGATGCCTATAAGATTGTAACTCTGTTATTCAGTAGTATGTATAACGGTAACATGGATTTGGTGTCCAATTAGCATTGAATCTAATAAGAAATTTTCTCTTCTAGACAACCTGTTTCGTTACCATTTGAAATCAAGACTTTATAACCTCGTATTTACATCTCAGAATAAAATGTACAAATAAACAAGAATGCGTCCGAAAATTCATATAGGTATGGTAATAGCTGATGCAACAGTCACCGATTACCATAACTGTGAAACGCTTGCACCACAAGGTATATTTCTGCATAAAATTTACATGGAATGCCAGTGCAGTAGACAAAAACTGATCTCACTGCTATATCATCCTGACATTGCCCAGAGAGACCTAAGTAGAAAGGCATTTGCTATAAATAGTACAATTTGTAGAAAATCTGTTTATATTTATCACTTTATATTTTTAACCGACTCCAATAATGGTTGAAGTTTTCAATTCGACCCGTATGCTTTTTATTGTATAGTACCTCATATCTCCGATATTTCTCAACCACTTTAGATAATGATTATCTTATTCAATTCCTAATACCATTATACAAATTCAATACTTCGATCATATATTTAAAATGTGTAAACATTACACATATGTATGCAGCACGCTCAATAGAAAATTTATAGTTTGCGGTTTTAGTGACCGCAGTGGCATTTAAACAGCGAATAGAGATCTTAGTTTTGTAGTGCTGTTAATGGCAGACGATTCGGTGATCCACCGGATGGCAAGTAGTATTCGCCGCTCATGCTGTTTCTTGGAATCACAGAAGGTATACCAAGAAAACACCGTATCGTAAAACACGTAGGTGTTAAACAAGCACATGACCTGGCTATTGGTAAGGCGTTATCGTAGCCAATTTTTTATTGCAACACCGAAGGTGCACGTCACTTGTGCGTTGCTACCTAAGATGTAGGAGACTAAGAAAAGTGGAGAAAAGAAAGAAGAAGACTGGACTGTAGAGACAGGACCTTCGGCCCCCTAAATATTTAGTAATTATCCTCCACGTTATATTAGTAATGATTAGTCCCCATTCTCATTATATTGCATTCTATGCTGAGATATGAAAGTAGGGTTAGTTCCTATGCCATGAGTGCTAGTCAGTGAGGTCTACGTGAGCTGTGGGGGCGACCTGTCGCGGACGTTTCGCCGGCGTCTCGTCCTCGTCACGGTCCCGGTCCTCACCCGTTGACGCTGTTGGCGGCAGACTGTAACAGAAGAACACAGGATCATGAAATTAATACGTTTTTTGTAAAGCTTTTGACGGCCGACGACCTCATATCATGTCAGAAACCGCTGCTCATTTTGATAGCAGAGGAACTCATAGCCTACCTAATAGTTAAAAGTAACCGCTACCCATAGACATGATTGTGCTTTCTTGATATCAATGTTAAAGATCACAAAAATTTAGGACACAAAGTAACACATCTTAACGTCGATTGGTATAAGTTAATTAAGTTACTGAAGCTACACTTACGTTATTTGCTAAGTTCAGGGTAAATTATTGTCACACAGTATATCTATTGTATAGCGCCTTAACTGTTTTTTACTAGAGCTAGCTATATTGTATTTTAATCCGTGGATAATGTCGTGGATACCTACTGTTTTTTTTTACCCATTTAGATTAACACTCAAATTGTACAATATCTATATTCATGATATGCTCTTATTGAGATTTTCAAGACACTTGCCCGACCTGTGAATCGAGTCCGAGAAGTTGCATAGCAATCGCATTCTAACGATGCCGATTCAACGTTTTTTTAACAAGGTAACTTATGGAATAATCCCTAAATTGTGGGTGATTTAATAAACATTCAAACAAAAAATACTTGGTACAAATATTTGTGGATTACGCAATATTTTTTCCTTGTTGATAACATACAATACTCGTGACATTAAAATGGCGAAGTAACTTAAACCATTGTGCCTTTATGTATTACTAGTAGTTTTCCCGCGGTTTCACCCGCGTAAGTCCCGTTCCCGTGTGAATATCGGGTTTCACCCCTTTCACCCCCTTCAGGGTGGAATTTCCAAAAATCCTCTCTTAGTGCTCCCCTACACTCTCCAAGGAACATACATGCCAAATTTCAGCTTCTTGCGTTCAGTAGTTTCGGCTGTGCGTTGTCTGTCAGTCACTCAGTAACGGAAAAGTTTTATATACATATATAGATTAGCTTTTGCCCGCGGTTTCGCTCGCGAAAAGTAGATTAGGTTAGGCTATGTTAGTAACAATACTTTGTTTTTTTTATGAAATATGGCTCATGTTACTCGGTGAAAATTAGAGATCAGATAATCGGATGCATATTTACCTAAAGTTAATTTTCAGCTAACATATTAAGGAAATTGAAACGGCTTCTGAAAATATTTTCATTAAAATACAATCCCGGGTTACCGGGATTGCTTAATTAATCGGAAGTATATTTAACTTACATTAAATTTTAGTTCTCCATTCAAGTATGTGTGTATGTAGGGTGTGAAGGAAAAGGTGGTGTGGTAAAGGAAAAACATCAATAAAAGTAAATATTTTATCGACCTCAATATTATTTATTTATTAAGGATATCTTACAAAATATTTATTTATTTTGCACATACAGGGAATGCATAGAAAAGAAATGAAAAATAATGTCGATAAAAAAGCGCTTACCATAATAGCCAACACCAGAACTTTAGGTAAATATGGATCCGAATTTGCGATCTCTAGATAAGCAGCTAAACTTGCCTGATGGTAAGCGATTACTGCCGCCCATGGACACCCGCAAGACCAGAGGAGTCACAAGTACGTTGCCTTTTAAATTTACCAAGAAGGAGGAGGGGTAGGGCCTCCGGTACCCTCACTCACGCGACGAAACACAACGCAAGTGCTATTTCACACCGGTTTTCTGTGAGGCCGTGGTATCACTCCGGTCGAGCCAGCCCATTCGTGCCGAAGCGTGGCTCTCCCACGCTAAATTAATACAAAGCTTTCTAATGTTAAAGAATTTTAAAAGTCGGTTGAGTAGTCTTTAAGTTAATCCTTACAAACAAAAATCTAATCTTTCCCTTTTATAATATTAGTATATATTAGTATAGATTAACTGTATCCAGCGGTTTTACCCACGTTTATGATTACTACTCGACTCTTGCGGCTTCTAGCGTGATGTTATATAGCCTATGTTACTTCTGGATAGAGTAGCTTTGTAATGGTTAAATCAATTTAAATAGATAAATAGGTTTTTGAGATTATTCAAACGAAAATACAAACCTTTCCTATTTATAATATTAGCATATGATTACAGTATTCATGGAATATAATCATAAACATATTCAATGAGGAAATATCATCACATTACATCAATAGGTAGCATTGAATTGTCATCTATAGGGAAAACCACAATCAGATTAGTACCAAGGCTTGAACACTAGTTGCATTTTAATAAAGCACCTAATTCATGAGAATTTTAGAGGAAAGGATTTTTTTACCTTGAAGTTATATACTTTATTTGGATTTGACGTGATTTACGTTTATTTTATGCAGCAGTCATGGTCACGGATTGACTAACCATGCCTGTTTAGAAAATATCTACAGATACAATTGAGTAATTAATACAAGTAATTATGTTTTTGAGCCGTTTAGGGTGGAGAAGCTAGGAGTAGAAAGCTAGGCTCGTGCGCTTTTTAGAAATATATCTAAGCGGCTAATCGACGGCAGCGCTTCACGTAACCAGAAGGCTGGACTTTTCTTGGCTCAAAGAATCAGCATTGCCATTCAACGTGGCAATGCTCCCAGTCTTCTGGGCACTTTCCCGGTCGACAGCGATGCTGAGGAATATTACGACGCTGCCTAAGCCAGCCATTTCTTTTTATTAAATTTTTATTTATACGTTGTTAGGTTTGTTAATATTTGTTAAGTTGTTAATTAAAATGATAAGATACAATTTGTTTATAAAATGAATCGCGATAACAATCGTATCATTTACATTTTAATGTGCAATAGGTAATCGTGTGTTCCACTTGATATTTTATAGAGTTCGAGCAAAATATTTACGGAACGTTATCGCAATTGTTTATTAATATCTATGCATAAAAATAAAATAATGTCGGATAATTCTAGACATTTATTTTTAATATACCACCAGCGATAGCCTAGTGGGAAACCATTGGACTGCCTCACAGAGGTGTCGAGTTCGATACCAAGGCGTGCATCTCTGACTTTTCGAAGTTATATGCGTATTAAATAGTTAATTACCGCTTGCTTTTGGTGAAGGAAAACATCGTAAGAAAATCTGCACGTCTGAGAGTTCTCCATAATGTTCTCGAACATATGTGAAGTCTGCCAACTCGTAATGGGCCAGCGTGGTGGACTATAACCTAACCCTTCTCACACTGAGAAGAGACCAGTTGCCAGCAGTGGGACAGTTTAATACAGAGTTGATATTATTATATTTGTTTTAGAGAGCGTTTACATGACTGATTCGAGAATATTTATATTTACTAGCGGTCACCTAGTGGTCGAATTTCGACCATAATTGATTTAAATTTTAAGTTTGATAGTTATTAAGGTTTTATTGTCTAAAACACACCTTTTAATCACAATTTATTTAGATTTCGATCTATACAGGTTAATTTGCCTATCTTTGTCAAACAAATTATTATACTGATATAATATGTAACCATAGTTACGAAAAATAGTACTACATCAGCCGAACAATGCCGAAATACTACGAACGCTATTCGACTGCGTGTGTCAAATGCATGGTTGTGTGTGTAGTGTTATTTCATTAATTTAATGTATTTCTAATGCATATTTTATATAAATATTAGGACTCGCACCTCCTTCTCCATATAAACTTTAACTGTGCCAAATTTCATACTCGTCCGTCCGCACAATTTTGGTAAAAATGGGTACAACGTTTTTGCTTCACGTATTATCTAATACAGAGGTTATCAGACATTTTTTCTCATAGACCACTTTCAAAATTTAGCTGGTTCCGGTGGACCCCCTGCAGCTACATTTCTACCATATTCTTCTTGGCTAAAGTTAAAAAAACAGGACTTCTATTTTTAGTAATTCTCGGGACTTACTACATTTTTTTTAGTAGTCGCTGTCTTTAGCTAAGCTAGTGGTATTCCTCAAAATATCTGTCGATCGACTTTTATAGGTGAAGTCAAGCCAACATTTTAGTTCTTCACTATCGAAAGCAAATAAATTTTCGTGGACCTCCGCCTACGAATTGTGAACCCCCATTTTTTTGTCACGCCAGCGTAGTCTCCCGTCGAGTCTCCCGTGAACCCCTAGAGGTCTGTCCACCTGGACCACTTTGGAAACTACTGATCTAATATATAGATTAAGCTTACATCTTTTATGCATGATGTATCCATTCCCGATTCTCAAGAAGTGTTCTTAGTCCCAGTAACAGTATTGAATCTGGTACTGTCTCATCGGAAACCGGCAGTAGACCTGCCCCTTATTACATAAGGGGAAAACGCCAGCAAGTAGCAGCTAGTAGCAGCTCATAGCTAGCTGATTGGTTAACGATTAGCGAGATTAAGCAACATTGGGTGCGGTCAGTCTATAGATGGGTGACCGCTTAGTGGTATTTCATCTGAGCGTCTCCGTGCTTCGGTGGGCACGTAAAAAGTCGGTCTCAGTTGTTGTCAAATTGACAGCAGTCGTTAAGCCATGTCAGAGGCCTACGGGCGGCTTGAACAACTCTTGACGAAAGATTGGCAACTAATAACACAAAAAAAAAGCCAGCGAGCTAGGCGAAATGTGGATCTTAACTAATATTATAAATGTGAATGTGCGTTTGTTTGTCTGTATGTTTTTTGCGCTTACACGCCTTAACTAATCAACCGATTATCGTAAAATTATATATGTAGAACATAGGATACCTTTTATCCAGAAAAAAGGTACTTTTACTAACCACACCTATATTTACGCGACCAAAGCAACGGGCGAAATCTAGTTTATAAAACACCCTTTAAGTATATAGACGTGACACTATGTATGTACTTACCCATGCTTAGAGTAATGGAGCCCCGCCCTCCGAACCAGCTGTCTTGCCAGAGGGAACAACTCGTCTCGCCTGGTCAGTAGCGCTGGTACGCAGCGGCATATCTGAGCTGCTGCTTCATTTACCATTACCTGAAGAATAAACAGCGTGATAAGACTGTAAGCTTCTAAGGAAGGGTCAATCAGGATTCATATCCTAACATATGTATAAACGCAAATGTGGGTTTATCTGTAACGCTTTGACGCCTGTACTACTGGACTGATCATCATGAAATTTCGCAAACACGTTGTCAGAAGTACAAAAAACTACATAGAGTACCTTTCGTCCAGAAAAAGTAATAAAATCTTCATTAACGCGAGTCGGGTCACGGTCAAATCTAGTAATACGAAGAAATTGAACTCGGGATCTAATAATCAGACTCAAACGTAAGTAAAATTATATTTCACAGGACGAATGAGATCATCTTAAATACTATTTACTACTTATTTACGTGAATTTATAAAACATAAATTGGCTATGAGCCCCTTGACTCTCGCCCCTTTCATTAAGTCGACAGAGCCCCGCTATTTTAGGACCTCCTATTTTTGTGTGGATTTAAGAAGAAACCTGACAAATACCTACTAGCGGACGAACCCTGAGGAGTTCGCTCCTCAAGGCTCCTCTGCTCGTAATTCATAAATTTACGTAAATAAAAATCAGATGAATCACTCCATATATTTTATTCTTATGCTTATCTATTCTCTTCTATTTTATTCTATTCTTATCTACTCACCTCATGTAGCGTCAACGGTTTCTCAGGTTTCCTTTTACAGTCAAACCGTCCGTATATCGCCGCGTACTTTCTTATCTCTTCCATTCTCCTCGGATCTGACTCCGGCATCAACATCACCAGTTCCAGATCCTTACACATCTTCTTCTTAGTATTTTGCGGCTTTGGCTCAAGTTGGGGCAAATGTTTGCTCAACTTCTCCGCCGCTGACGCCAACTTCTGCACATGAACATCTAAAAGAACCGGTGTGAGCTGAACTGGTGATGTCACTGAGCTTGGACTGGACCCAGCTGAGGCCGGAGGGCAGGCACTTTGAGGAGAGAAAGATCTAGAAGCTGTTGAAGTGACTGGAGCGGCTGGCGCGGGGGACGGAGGTAGAACTATCTTTGTGAAGGTATTCGTTTGGTGGACGGGACTGGCGTTAGGTGCTGATGCTGTAGAACCGCAGCTGTTGTCAGGGGCACCTGGAGACGGACTGTACATTGGTCTACTGCTCTCTGGAGACGCTACTGTTCTTGGAAGGACGTTGGGCATGGATGGAGGGATGTTTAAAAGTCTTTGGTTGCATTGTATGAAAGGATTTTCGGTGGGACAGATGTTGGGGACGATGGGGATTTGGAAGAGGGCAGGGTTGTTCACCCATTCTTGGAGGGCTTTCTGCAGACGCCTGACGTGGAGAGGTTTGGATGCCATGCCTACTAAGGCCATGATTTCTAGGAATTCCTCCTCGCCGGCGTCACATAGTTGTTGTACGTCGTCCCCGCCTGAAAATTAATTATTTAATTAATTAGTCTTACTCTTCAAGGTTAGGTTTTTGACTACAACGGTCTCGCCTTGCCATTGCCAAAGCGTCGAGTGGATTCGAACCCCACACGGGACAAAGAATTGTGTGATCTACTAATAGTTGTTCCGAGTCTGGATGTTTATTGAATGTTTGTACAATTTCTCGCGATACTAACTAGACCAACATACTGCAATGCAGAGGGTCTCGGGTTCGAACCCACGTCGCGCACCTCTGACTTTCGGAAGTTATATAACTTTTCGAAATTATGTGCGTATTGATTGACAATTATCGCCTGCTCCGTGCCTCGGAGAGCACGTTAAGCCGTCGGTCCCGGCTACCATGAACATCTTTGGCAGTCGTTATTGGGAAGTCAGTACCCTATAATATCCTGACACTGGTCTAGCCTTAGGGTATCGTTAGCCTTCGGGTTGCGGAGGTCAGGTGGCAGCCGCTCCGTGTAAAAACTGATATCCAGTCAAATCCGGTAAGACCAGAAAAGCCGACCCCAAGTGACTTAGGAGTAATAAAAGCTAGGGAGAAGGGAAAAGAAGACTAAGTAATTATTACTAGAAAATAACAATTTAAAATATTTAATTAAAAAATCGACTTCTGTTTGCGACAATGTTAATATTATTAGTCACGTAGAGTCTGGCCAGATAGGGCTAATGCACACTGCATTAGCCCCAGGCAGCGGAGCGGGAGAGGGAGCGTTTAAACCCTCTCCCCAGCCGCAGAGCCGGGCGCCAGAGGGCGCGGGACGACCTCCAGCCACCCTGAGGTTTGACCTGGGGGTGGCGGGCTTTGTGGGCCTGCCCGCCATCCGTTCAGCACCAGGTCCGAGAGGCGGCGTGCGTGTTCCCACGCGCGCCTCTGTTTCGAGTCCGTCTCCCCTCTAGGGGGGACAGTAGGGAGTGTTAGAAGTGCCTCTGGGTAGGTCTTTCGTGTAGTGGCCTGCCGTTTCATACGGCGGGCCGAAACCTCGGCAGGGTCGCGACCGCATGCGAAAATGATTCGCGCGGCCCCGTCGATAGTGGTTTTGTCGAGGAACACCGTGGTAGGTTTAGTCGGTATTCCGGGAGGTACATTTTCTTCTTAACATCTTTCTTTTACCCCGGCGAGTCCGACATAACCCCTCCGCCCGCCCCCGCGGAGGGGTATGCGTAATGCATTCCCCCAAGTAAAAAAAAAAAAAAAATACTGCATTAGCCCCGCGCGGCAGTCTCCTCGCAACCACTTAATTAGGTCATAATGTACTCGTATTATAATTGTATAACCAGTTACCTAAATCTTTGAAATAGTACAAATCAATGTGAAAATTCCACAAATGACAACTTAGGAGTTTATATCACCTTATAGTCTATTAATGTATTAGCAATAACCTAACAAGGAAAAAAGAACATATGAAAAGAAATATATATAATATGACTGCCAACAAAAGGTCTCGAATTTAAACCTATAAGACAATAAAACAAATGAGGCAGAATATACCTATGAACCGGCAATCCTACACGACTAGAGAAATATCATAGACAGAACCTATGTTCTGTGTACAACTTTATGCCCTTCCCGAAGTTCGGGGGTGTGCTACACTGCCAACTTCCCGGACTGCCATCGAGAATTTCTTTACAGTAGGTACCTATACCATTTGTTAGTATCTTTTTATTGACCTGGTATTCGAACCCGTGACCTCGTGCAATAGTGTGCATTCGCTACCGCTACGCCTCAGAGCCAGTTCAAACGCACACTGATATTATAATAATGAATGTACTCCTATATTATATTTGATTACCATTCTTTTTATAACAAAAAATAAAACAAAAGCTTTGATAAAGAAAGCTACCTAACCTTAACCTATCAATCATCATTACCGGCCGTTATTTTATTACAAAAAGCACATTAGGTTAAATCAACAATGCAATAACAAGACTTAAAAAAGTCAATCAACTATTGTTTCAAAAAATATAATCCAAGAAAGTTCAAGAACATCTAAGAATAATCATGATTTCGCAAAGTCCTAAAAAACGGACCGCGGCATTACCTACAACTTCTTTGCATTCACATGACAGAAAAAAGTGGACTATTGTTGCAAACAGATATATTAGTCCCATAAGCATTAATATGCAAGTTTCTTGCGGAGCAAGTTCATTTCGCTGTCATTGTTCATCACAAAAACGTGAGATACGCCTAAAAAATATAAACTCACAGAACAGTTTTAATTTAGGCAAATATGCAAATATCTACGTGACCATTTTGCAAAGGGGCGCCAAGAAAAAAACAAAAGGAAAGGCTGACTGGCCAAACCCTTCCTTGGCTCGAGTAATCGGCGGTATTAAAAAGTAAAAGATTAAAAAAGTAATTTGCATGTCGACGCTGTGCGCGCGTTTTTTAACTTTATGGTGATTTAGTTTTTTACTTTTCTTTTAGTTATGAGAAAGTATTTTTTCTTATGTTCCTATTAGGAAGTATGGTAGATGTTATGATGTCATGTCGATTGCTTTTTTTTTAATCACTGTTTTATTTGTTTTATGCGGACATATCCATAGCAAATAGTTTTATAATAAAAATTATGACCTTTTTTATATGTATGTGTGGTAATTTTGTTTATTTTCTAGCGAGACATTTCTAATATATAATTTTTTTAAACAGTCATTCTAAATCCTTTTTATAGCTAATTAAAAAATAATTCGTGTGTCGCAGGTGACTTTACAAACATTCAAACAACGAAAAGTTGTGGATCACACAAACTTAGTATCGTGCAGGAATCGAACCCATAACACTTGGTAGAGTGGCAGCTGAGTGGCGACCATTCCATCCCTCACCATAACTAGAGAGCAACAATATAGTTACATTTGTTCATAACTAGAATTTATCGGACACCCCTTGCGTCAATTTTTTTACCACAGCCCGTATCATCTGCTGCTTTAAGCGTTGGTATTGTTATTATGTAACAATAAGAACCCATTAAACAGCGATAGCCCAGTAAGAAACCGTTGGCATGCCACACAGAGGTCTCGGGTTCGATCCCAAGCCACCTCTAACTTTTCGAAGTTATGTGTTAGTTAATTCACTCGCTCGCTTTAACGGTGAAGAAAAATATCGTGAGGACACCTGCATGTCTAAGAGTTCTCCATAATGTTCTAGTGTCCTCCAGACCGAATTTCGGTCACAGCGGCCAATGTTTATGGAGACTGGCCATCTGCGCAGAAGATATTATAGTGCACAAGCGTGTGCGCAAACATAAGTGCACTCTCTGTTCCCTCACTATCATGATCCGATGGGACGGCAATCCGACACGACCGGAGAGAGATCAGGCGCAGGACCAACGGCTTTACGTGCTTGCCAAGGCACAGGGGTGTCCAACACCGCCAACTTCCGAACTCTGGCCTGCTATTAAGATTTATTAACAGAAAAGCGCTATAACTTATTATTGCGACCCGGGATTGGAATACGAGACCTCATGCACAGCAGTCGCATTTAAAAGGCAGTTAAAAGTTAGATGTTCTAGAAGATATGGGAAGTCGGCGCACCCGCAGGGCCAGCGTGGTGAACTATGCCTTACTCTTCTCACAACGAGAAGACGCCCGTGCCCAACAGTGCGACGGTTTAAATAAAGAGCTGATATACTAACCCATTTCGAGCAGTGTGTCGTAGTATGCCAGCAAGCTGGCTCTCTGCATGACCCTGTATAGCTGCAACTCAGCTTCATTTGCAGGAGCTGAGGTTACCACCACTGAAAAGTACAAATTGGTAGGTTTAGTACTTATACAAAAACGGTGGTAATATCATTGGGTTAATAATAGGGACTTAAATATGGAGTTGCCGGTTTATATGAAGAAAATCGGTAGCGTTGTAGTTTTCATACTATTTCAACAATATTTTTGTATAGCCAGTTCGAATTCCATAATTTTTTTATGTAACAAAATAACTATCTTATTTTTTTTTTTTTTTATTTCTTCATAATTTGCATGTTCCCTTCTGTGTGCCAAAATAAATATATTTCTTTCTTCTTTCTTTCTCTCTATTTTGTACAGAAACTACAAAATTAGATGTAGGACATAAATGGCAATTACATAGTTAAGTACCTAATATGTGTCTTCTATGTGCTAGGCAAATTAACTCGATTCTTTATTAAACACACATGATAAACATGAAACACATGTTAAAATGCGTGCTCTATAACTGTCTTAAGACTACGCCGAGCGTAAGACAGATAATGACAGAGCTCGTGTGAGTAAAATTGAATGGAGAATTTGAAGTGCTTTTTTGAAAATATTAATTATTTTAATATTTTTAGACGGAGTAATTGTAAACACATTCATTGTTATGGTAAATGTATATTTTATATTTGTATTAAATAAAAAGTGTTGCTTTTATTCACTTAACTGTGACCGCCTGTTTTGGCACATTTCGCTCGGCGCAGTCTTAAGCCCGGCTGCTATATTCAAGAAAAGAGTAATTTTAGCTACGGACTGTTAAATTGTGACATATTTTTCATAGAATACATATGTGTTAAAATTAACTGCCCGTTGTTAAACGATTTGTAAAAGACTTACGTCAATTATTAAAAGAAGTTGTCGAATATCATTACGGAAAATGAAGTTGATGACTACTGGGATTTCTGGAAAACCTTTCTACTTACATTCTTAACAATACAATTTAATGGAGCTTATAAATAATATTGATCGATTGCATATAGATGGCAATAGAAAAGGTTTACAGAATTCATTATAAATAAATACGCATGTATATACCTAACTAAGAATTGTATCTCTTTTTACCTTAAATATAGAATGATATGCAAAGAAAACAATGCCAATTTTAATAAAAATTCATTTGAAACCAATAGATTTGACCTTCATACCAAACCATCACCTATTTCGTGCGAAAACATATTTTAAAACGAAAGAATAAAACTACAAACATAACCAAAAACGGTCTCGAAAGTAAAAACCGATCATTTGCGTGCTCCAAACGATTTAATGCCGTCTGAAATCGCGTGAGGAGAAGCGCGCATAAAAAATAACCCCTTTTCAATGCAACCCCTTATTACCGAAAAGAATAGCGAAGACCGTTACCGGCGTAAAAATAAATGAATAAGTTTTACATAAAGACCCCTTTGTTATCGCACGGGTTGAGCTATAGTTTATGGTCTCTATGAACCAATGCGATGTGTTCGCGGGAAAAATATTGATCGAGCTGTCAAAAAAAATGTTGCCACCCTAGTTGTGCACTATTGGTTTTTGTGTAGTTAAAAAAAGGGGTGGGTAGACTCCACCCAGAGTGCAGGTAAAACTGTTAATGTGCAGCAAAAAATGCTAGAAAAAATGGTTGTATATAATTCTGTATAGTTTATTTATTAGATAAGTAGTGTTTATGTGTTGCTTTTTATGTACCTACCTATGTGTGAGTTTATTGTATAATGTTCATACTTTACTATAGGAAGTAAATGCGATTAACATTTATTATTACGTAAATTGCTGAACTCAAAAACCAATATGCATATTTTTTTAATTGCTGTGTTTTCTATTTTATCTTTTAACTGGATTACAATTATTAATTAAAATGTTATAATGATTTCACCAAAACAATAGCTTCTTGTTATCATAATAAATTTAATAACTACTATTATTTTATTAACGATACCCATCACAAAATAATAAGCCTAATAATTTATGCCGGTCATAATAAAAAAATATCACCTTCTAAAAAAATAAAACATAAAATAATAAACCCAATTTCCTTAGAGTAAAAAAAATGCCTGAGAAAACATTTGTTTCTTAATCTCATACTTAACCCTATCGTCGTCGGCGAAACTTTTTTAACACCAAAAAAAGTGTTTCTCACTACGCGCCGATGTCCAAAAAACTAATTTACATAATCTGTTTGAGTAAAAAAATCGCCACAGCCGTATGCAAATTTTGTATATGATTCAAAAGGGTAAGAGCGGCCACAGTGAACACTTTTGTCTTTTTTTATCTTTAAAAAGTGGTCACGTAGAAAATTTGCATACGTGTATTTATTATAAGTTAATTTTATGCATCTCTCACGATATCTTTGAAGTTTTTTGCTGATTAGTAACAAGTTTTTTTAACTGGTGCTTTGCTACTACAAGGTGCACTTACTTGCAGAAGACAAGAAAAAACGTTTTGTTTAATTAGTTGCCTGCTACTGTTGGACGTGAGAACATAAAGTTATATTTTTTTGGTATCTTGTGTTTAATTATTATTATTTTTTAGTTTGGATGGAATATTCTTATTACAAGATAGAATGTCTTGTGATTAGGTTTTTGTTAATATAAATAATGATTTTGACATTTAACGGGCACTTGACGGGATAGACAAAAGTGTTTTACATTTACATTTTGGCTTTTATTTTTTAAGTCCCTCATAATAGACGACTCGGTGGCGTAGTGGTTAGTGTACCCGACTGCCACGCATAAGGTCGCGGGTTCGATTCCCGCACAAGTCAAACTTTTGTGTGCGTGAACATGGATGTTTGTCTTGGTCTGGGTGTTTCTATGTATAATATGTATGTACTTACAAAAAAAAGTATATACCTATGTACGTTTATCCATTGTCTAGTACCCATAGTACAAGCTCTGCTTAGTTTGGGCTAGATGGTGTTGTGTGTATGTTATAGAATATATTTTTTTTAAATAGCGACCGCATCTGTTATTATTATCATTTATGGACAGTATTCACAGCCAGGTACACCGTGAAACTGTGAATTTCTAAGAAAATCCAAAATGACTTTACATGACTAGGACACCGGGAAACTTACTATCAGCCGAAAATATAGGTACAATATTATGCTGAGTCTGTGAAAGCCATTTAAAGGCTACATCATTTTTAATCGACTGATCAGTACCCATATTATTATTTATTTAAAATAGTAATAAATAGTCAAATAGTCTTTGTGTGTGTATGCTGTGTTCTTAAACTTATTTCACTGAACCGATTTTGACTCAATGTGGTATGTAGATAGCTTGATCTCTGAACAAGGTCATATACCACATTTAAAAGGCTTATTCGTCTTTTAAATCTAGTCTATACCCATATAAGAGCAGCGATAGCTCAGTGGGGAGACCAACAGACTGCAATGCAGAGGGTCTCGGGTTCGAACCCACGTCGCGCACCTCTGACTTTCGGAAGTTATATGACTTTTCGAAATGATGTGCGTATTGATCGACAATTATCGCCTGCTCCGTGCCTCGGAGAGCACATTAAGCCGTCGTCGCCGTCGTCGCCGTCGTCGTCAGTCGTTATTGGAAAAGTCAGTACCCTCTAATATCCTGACACTGGTCTAGCCTTAGGGTATCGTTAGCCTTCGGGTTGCGGAGGTCAGGTGGCAGCCGCTCCGTGTAAAAACTGATATCCAGTCAAATCCGGTTAGACTAGAAAAGCCGACCCCAAGTGACTTGGGAATAATAAAGGCTAAGGGAGAAGAAGAAATCTAGTCTATACCTAGTTGTATAGTAGCTTACTTTGTAGCTGGACCATTTAAGAACTTTTTTTACAACCTACACGCGGCGTGTCCATTTTATTACGGTTGTAGTACATACAAAAATAATGACGTTATAAAATTGTACGATTGTGTTGTATGTAGTACCTACATGTCCGATGAAAAATGGGAGAACAACTATTGATGGTGTATAAAATTATACTTAATTATTAGGTATTAAGTTTAACGTACCTAACATCAAACGTAATAACAATAATTATGGGCAGGCCTAAAGGTATATACAGGTTGTCTCAGAATATGTGAATCAAATTGTAACGGGAGATTCCTTAGGTAAGGACCATTCAAAGGTGCTAAAAAAAAATTATGACGTTTATGTAAAAGAAAAAATAAAAGTTTTTAAAAAAGTACAACTTTTTTAGACTTTGAACTACAGGTACCTGCTTCGTTTATGGCTAATTTTCATTTGTTTTCACTATTATTATTTGTGAAGGATTGATTCGTCAAACGAAAAAGATTTTTTTTTAATTTACGTAGTTTTGAAATCGCAGCATTATTTTGGTGTATTTTTTTTGCACCAAAACTTTGATATTTTTAGTTTTACACAAATGTCATATTTTTTTTGTATTTTGCACGTTTGAAAGGTACTTACCTAAGGAATCTCCCGTTACAATTTGATCCAAATATTCTGGGACACCCTGTATACGTAGGTACTTAAATAAAGATTATTTGTTTATGTAAAAAATAGCAGCCAATTATTAACAACTAGATTTAGTATATTAGGTTAGTAGCAGTAGGCACTATATCACATGGCCTTTCTTGTTCCCCTGACAACGTGTATGCACAATTTAATAATCGGTTTAGTAGCAGTGAAAGCGTAACAAACAAACAAACTCACATTCACATTTATAATATTAGTTATAATATTCCGCCTTGTTGGCCCCGTGACATAAACTTGTAGTGTCACTTATAGCCCCTCTCAAGATCTCCGGTTCGAATCTCGGATTTGCTACAGCGTTATTGAAAGTGAATGAAGTAAGAGAAGTGTGTCAGGATCGTAGCAAATGGAAATCCGTAGTCTCTGCCTACCCCTCTGGGAAACAGGCGTGAATCTATGTATGTATGTATTTATGTTATTGAAAGACAAAAAGCATTAATGTTAGAAAATATTTTCTTTATATATAAAACTCTTCCGTTACTGAGTGACTGACAGACAACGCACAGCCGAAACTACTGAACGCAAGAAGCTGAAATTTGGCATGTATGTTCCTTGGAGAGTGTAGGGAAGCACTAAGAGAGGATTTTTGGAAATTCCACCCTGAAGGGGGTGAAAGGGGTGAAACCCGATATTCACACGGGAACGGGACGCGGGACTATGTATTTATATAAGTAACTAGTAGGTTTTACGCGGGTGAAACCGCGGGAAACCTACTAGTTACTTATATAAATACATAGTCTCACGCGGATATCTTCGAAGAGCTAGCCAGTGGTATATTACACATCCACATTTTGCTGTTGTACAGTCATATTCCATACCTATATCTACACCCACGAGATAGTGATATGCTCTCTCATTAAAAATTATAACAAATGTACACTTTTTATAACTACAAAATCTGGATATCTGGATGTAATTATTTTTATTGTGTATTGTGAACTGTGATTAAATCAACGGCTTTTAACTAAAGGCAGTTGATTTATCACAGTTCAGAAATATTAAGTGTAATTTAGGATTCTAATTCAATAAAAATTTTATTCGATCTTTAGTTACTAGTTATATATATTTTTTTTTAGCTCCCACGCTAAGAATAATGCCTGTACCTATCTTAGAGGACTTTACAAATATTCAAACCACGTACACAAAGAACATCCAGACTCATAACAACCATTTTTGTCCTTACCAATTTAGAACAGACTAAATTCTTTGCCGATGACTTTAGAATCATAGTCGTTCTCAGAAATCAAGTACCTAAGTAAACGAATAGCGACGCAGTTATTTTAAGGAACAAACAAAAGATTTACATTTTACTCGTGTGATGTAAACGCCTAATACGTCACTTCTTACTGTGATTCGAACCCACAACACTCGGCGCAGTGGCAATGGCGAGGCGAGCACTTAAACCACTACGCCAGCCGTGCAATGAAATATGGCTAACTATACTTATTAAATCAGAGCTTTACTCTGCTGCTCTGATTGCTGTGACGTAATTAATTCAGGAATGAGGAAACTACAAAAAGCATAAGGCTGTCGGCATAGCACCGAATTTGCATACCAAAATGGAATGCCGGCCATTTTTGTCAATCGTCGATCATGTCAGAACACCGTGTTTGCAAATTGAGTTTATGCAAAGAAAAAGGTGTTTCGGAATGCACCGCTTTGAACGGAAGTGTAAATTGAAGGCAAAAAAGAAAAACTGGAATAATCTGTGGTACAGATATACATTTACGTTAATTAGTAAGTATTAATTTAAATAGTTACGCTTGCATGAGGTTGTCTTTGGATTGGTGGTGTAATATAGTAATAGTAAGTGTAAGTGATTGGTCCTAAAGGTTAGGTTCATTTTCTGGTTGTATGGAGATTTACTGCAGTAGCAACGTGCCCGGTAAACCGCAATGGACTCAAGCAACAAGCAGAGATGCGTTTGGACTATTATTTTCCAAAATAATTACTGCTTACTCTAATCGTACGGATATACTTAGTTTTTAATATATTCGGACGTTCTTTAAAGATCTTTTTGTTTCTTCGAATAAGAAAGACAATTTGAACTTGACATTATTAGAAAGGATTTTAAGATTGACTTTTACTATACTGCAAATACAGTTAAAAATAATTATAGCCGCAACTTTCTGTTACAGATTGTATATTTAAACTCTACTACTACTAATAGTCAAGAAAATTATAGTTAAATTACCTCCTCAAACCCCACAACACACTAAACATTCCCAAATACAAATAAATTTATATCAAATGACATCAAAACTTGTTTTAACAAGCCAATTTCCGCAAAAGACACACACAATTAACATAACAAACAACATCCTATCTAATTACCTTCTCCATTACCACAACGTGGTAAAGAGCTTACCGTGCGAAAAATCAAAGAAAGAAAGATACATGAACTCATTTTTGAACCCAATAATTAGCCTATACCATGTTAGGGTTGAATCAAATTAAAAAATAAAAACGCGATGTCTTCGCTTTTCAAAATAAGTTGGCGGTTAATTTGAGCGTGTATTCGTTTTGGCGGTATTGTTTATGACGCGTTTATTGTTGTCGCTATAGATATAATTAATTATTTAAAACAAGAAAATATACAACGTAACCTTTTTATGTCATAAAATTCTTACATGGTTCAATGTTTTTTTAATTGATGCCGATGCGAAATTAAATAACGACGTACATCTTAATTAAATTTTATTCGCAAGTAATGGTTGACTAAGTTTCTTACTTTCCTGAGAAAATATCACCTGCACCTGCAGTGGAAATAGTTTTCAATATTATAAGGTTTTAAACATCACACAGGCTCATAAAGTGGATATAAAATTAAAGTCATTCAATCAATATGGAGTATGTCAATGTATCTTATGCCATGTATTGGCCCATATTATATACGGCCAACTGACACGCATGAGTTTCAGAATGTACTTAAATTACCTAATTATCTTTAGTGGCAATATTCTATCGAAAGATACTATTCAATAGTACAACTACGAAGATTAATCAATACATTCAAAACGTACCCTCCAAAAGTTTTAAAATTATCTTAAGCTCAAATTATAATGGGTTAGATTGTCAACGGATAGCTAAACAAAAAGCTGCCATTGTCAAAAATTTAAATAAGTCGCGACAAAGAGGTTGGTATCAAAAGGCGCTAATGACAGTGCGTGAAGACAAAATGGCGGGGTGTGCTTGCGCATCGTATTAGATCCTTTTTAGCACTTGCACTGCGAACGACAGCGATTGATATGCGCAATGTTGTTTTATGAATATTAATGCCTTTATTGTAGTCATTGTGCAGGTTCAGCTAACGATCCAAAGACGTTCCTTGTTTGTTTTTTTCGGTCTCGACAAACTTCCGTGCGAATTTTGTGTCTATGCATTTAAATTTTTTAAAGTAGTTTTTTTAAGATAAAGTTGTTTGAGAATTGTACGATAGGGTAGTGGCGGATTATTAAATTAGCACATTTATTAGGTATGCCTGCTGTGCTCATGTTTGGCAGAAACGTTGTTTGAATGTTTGTAAATTTTGCGTGACACAATATTCCTAAGTAGAGCGGGAGAGACATTTAAAAATGTTATTATTGGCACTACCAGTCGAAAGTTAACCGCTTTCCAAATTTAGATGTGGCTAATTGGGTCTCTTTTTTGGTCAATTACCTTCTAACTTCTGCAGTAGGAATAATTCCTGTGTCGCGGGGGACTTTAAAACATTCAAACAACGGACACAAAGAAGATCACTTGAAACAACTGTTTGTGGCTCACACATATGATTGTCCCGTGTGTTCCACAATATTCGGGTGGTATAGTGATCATTTAAACCTCTACACAATCTATGCAGTCTTGGCTTAAAAATTAACAAAATCGCATTTCCTAATCTTAACTAATATTATCTTATATATAAAATGCTCGTGTCACAATGTTAGTTACCATACTCCTCCGAAACGGCTTGACCGATTTTATGAAATTTTATATGCATACTTAGTAGGTCTGAGAATCGGCTACTATCTATTTTTCATACCCCTTAGTGATAAAGTAAACATATATATAAAACAAAGAAAAATTACTTTTGACAGAACGAAGTTTGTCCGGGCAGCTAGTAATATATATATATATATATATATATAATATGTGAGTTTGTTTGTTACGCTTGCACGCCTTAACGACTCGACCTATTATCATGAAATTTTGTATACATTTGTCAGGGGTACAGAAAAAACACAGGGTACCTATCATCCAAAAAAAAGTACTGTTCCCAAATGATAGAAAATTGAAATAACCAACATTCACGTGAAATGAGCCCCGCGCAAAATTTAGTACCTATCTAATAAAATCTTTCATCAAATATAATTAATGTAAGTAAACAACAAAAGGCTTGGATATTAAAGTTCTAATCCCACATGACATCCGCTGAGGACGACCAAAAAAAATATGGTAGAACAATGACTGGTCGATTTACATATGAGATTGCGTTAAAAAACATTCTTCATACGATTTAGAGTTCCTTCGAAAGGGATTTTGATTACCCCGTTGGCCCTCTGATAAACATTTGTGCTTATGTTTGCGGGCAATCATGTGGTTCTATGTTTGAATATTGAGTCCCTAGTTTGAGCAAAGTGGTCTTGCGATCGGAAGGCCGTAGATTCGAATCTCACCCAACACTTAGCACAAAGCACTACCGATGTGAACCCACTTCTAATACTAGTATATAGCTTAACTGGAGGAGTTTACAAGATTACTAGTAAATGTAAACGCGTAGTCTCTGCCCATCCCTCTGGGAAACAAGCGTGAATGTATGTATGTATGTATGTATGTATGTATGTAAACGCTAGTGTTGCTAGTAGTTATCTCTCTTATTTTAAAAGAAGGTGTAATTATTAAAGATTTTGAAATTAAATTTTTATTATTATTATATCTACTGCTTTTTGCCCGTGGCTTCGTAAATTTTGTCGACAAATTTCTATCCTTCGAGAACAGTATTTTTCCTGGATGAAAGCTACCCTATATCCTTTACCGTAATCCCGAAAATGCGTATGCAAAATTTCATGATGATCAGTCAAACAGCTAAAGCATGCATACGGAACAAACAAAGTCACATTCACTGTTATAAAATTAGTTAGGATTTCAATTCCTTAGGAACAGGTCCTTTTCTGTAGTCCTGACCACGTATATGCGAAATTTCATGATGATCAGTCAAGCACTTAAGGCGTAAAATCTTAACCAACAAACTCACATTCGATTTTATAATATCAGTCAGGATTTTGAAAACTTCTATACTCCATTTGGTTAGGTACTTAATTAAAGGTAAGAGCAGCGATAGCTCAGTGGGGAGACCAACAGACTGCAATGCAGAGGGTCTTGGGTTCGAACCCACGTCGCGCACCTCTGACTTTCGGAAGTTATATGACTTTTCAAAATTATATGCGTATTGATTGACAATTATCGCCTGCTCCGTGCCTCGGAGAGCACGTTAAGCCGTCGGTCCCGGCTGCCGTGAACATTTATGGCAGTCGTTATTGGGAGAGTGTCGACACAAAGGATCCCACTGGGTCGAAGTGTCGCTGGTCTGCACTGACTGGCCCCCCACATAAGATACATACATAACTAAAGGTAAACAATTTTGATGTGACTTTTTACACAAACACATATTAAACAAATAAACTACCGCTTAAACTAACGGTTCAATTGATTTAGTAATCGTTATTGTTGTATTTACATTGATCTTTAGCAGCATTTTATTTTTAAACTGAGTTTTTAGATAAAAAAGTCACATCAAGATTGTTTACTCTTAGTTAAATACCTAACCTAATATAGTGTAGATCTGCTAACATACGGAACTCTAACACGCAATTCCTGAGCTCATCAGTTTTTTACCGCTCATCGATCGAAAGTGAGATTTGTCGAGCAGGTGGCACTGACCTGAACACTTTTTCTAGTAATTAATCAGAGTTGCATCTGTTGGGTAATTACGAGCCGCCGGCCGCATTTCAAGGGTTAATCAAATATAATAAAGAAATTAGTTTGATCGCCATGTGTATTTCGGTTTGCCGGTTTAATTGGAGAATTTGAATTTGATTTGAATATATGATTGCAATAATAAATAATGTTGTAGGGATTTTTAGGTAATAATATCGATTTATAATCTGCCTTCTTAGTAATATTAGTGATGTAAAGTTTGTGAAGACGTGCCGTTCTTTGTTTTTCAATTACGCGTTGTCTGTTGGTTTGATTTGGGTCAAACTGGGATTAGAGATATACTATGTTCTTGCTTGACACATGATACTCTTACGTACCCGTGGGTTACACACGGGCGGAACCGCGGTTAAAAACTAGTTATCCAATGAAGCTCTGATCCTGGCAAGTTATTATTATATTATATTAAAGACAATTCTCGAACTAGGTATGATCTCCTTATCGCGACATATATCAACATAAATATAATGAATTTAAAACGTGGGCATCCGAACTTTGTTGATCACGCACATTTCTTTTTCGTTCATCGACCCCACAACACTCAGCGTATAAAGTAACGTGACCAATCCAAAGCGCACTCCATGCAGAATGGTGTATTGGTTCAAATTGTCACTTTACCAGAACTGGTATTGTTCAACAATTAAATCCGAACATACCTACTTACTTTGTGTCCAATCTTAGAAATGTTTATTCCCGAACGGATTCTCTTATGGCTTTTATAAACATTATTGAGACCCTTTCTATATAAATATTATTTGTACTGCGGAAGGGTTCTGTGTTTAAATCTCGCATAAAGTGTTTATGCAAAATTTGATTGGATTTTATGATTGAAAATTACAAATTACTTTCTTGAGAGTTTTAAAATTATCGTTATGAAGATCAATGTCATAGTAAATTGGAAAAATAATGTATGCTAATATCCCTGTAGACAAGTTTATCAGGTGAGTTAGGCCAATCTCTGTCAGTGACCACACCAGATGACAATAAACCGACAACCCTTATGTTTTTATCTAAGATTTAACCCACTTCTTGCTATGCTCATAGGGCTCGCACGGACAAAATACGAACTCAGTAATAGATCACTAATTGTGTTATACAAGGTGGCGCAAAAGTTATCACATTAAACGATATACTGCCTTAAGCTAAAAGTAAAAACCTATTTACGCAGATAAATAAATAAAATAAAATTAGACACAAATTGGAACACCATTGTAACCAATCGTGCGCTGTAGCCTGTAACGGTCATAGGTTCCGAGAAATCATCTTTGTCAACTCGCTAGGATCCGGAAATTCCCGGACCCGTATACAATACAACGGTTTTTTAATATCGCTGCTTAAGGTCTTTGACACCTAAGTACAGTTATCTCTACATTACATGATGTTCTAAACTTTATAATGAAAACAAAAAAATGTCCTATGGCTAAACTACTGAATACATTTGGTTTATAATTTGTAAATGGTCAAAGAATACCATGTAGTATATGTGGTATCAATTAATGTAATAACATTTGCGCCACTTTGTATATGTACTGTATATCAGCTGGTCAATATTTTCTTAGGATAATTAATGATTGGTAATTTAATCATTTTGACTATACAAGTAGATTATTAATTACTACTAATATTTGGACTCAAGTCTGTTCGTTAAAGAATATCATATCTTTAAACTAAAATAATTGACGCAATTTATTATGTTTGAGTTATAAAAATGTTTTAGATCATATAAAATAATTCCCTTTTATATGAGACCTTAAATTTTGAACCTATTGCTGTCCATCGGACATATATTATTTAGACTCTATGCTGCTAATGAGTTACACCAAGACTTTACTTAAAGATAAACCTTATAACTTCATTAATTGCCGAAAACTTGACAAACATGAAAACAACACAAATGAGCATATATCCCTTCCTGAAATCAAACTTACACAACACAAGCAATTCTAATCATTTCAACCACTGCAATCATCATCCAATTCAATATCAAAATATAAGTCGCCATAAAAACATCGAAAACCATAACCGAAACAATTCACATGAGGCAACCCTATTGTAAAACAGTGTGTTCATCCTCCATAACCCGTCGACTGCCGGGGTCGACAAAAAAACTGGTTTTTGTCGACCCCTCGGTAAATGACCCACTGTGCTAGTGAACTGAGCAAACCTAGTTTTTATAACAAATATATCTGTATGACAATGCTATGGTGTTTAGTGTATGAGATGGTATGTATGAGGCTCTATTAAATTAATTGCTAGCTGTTTTGGTAAGTCAAATAATAATCTATACTAATATTATAAAAGCTGAAGAGTTTGTTTGTATGGTTGAACGCGCTAATTTCAGAAACTACTGTTTCGAATTAAAATTATTTTAGTGTTGGATAGCCCATTTATCGAGGAAGGGTATAAACTATAAAACATCACGCTACGACCAATAGGTGCTGAGCATCAGTGAAAAACGTTGCATAAACGGAAAATTTTCTTATGTGAAGCAGACGAAGAAGAGCGAGTCAGCTGGTCAGAGAATAAAAAGAAAAAACACACGTTCGTAACAGTCTGTTATTGTCTTATGAATATCATCATCGCTTCTAACAATTAATAATAAATTGACTGCACGAATGGTATGTATGTATCTTATGTGGGGGCCAGTCAGTGCAGACCGGCGACACTTCGACCCAGTGGGATCTTTTATGTCGACACTCTCCCAATAACGACTGCCATAGATGTTCATGCCAGCCGGGACCGACGGCTTAATGTGCTCTCCGAGGCACAGAGCAAGCAATAATTGTCAATCAATACGCACATAATTTCGAAAAGTCATATAACTCTCGAAAGTCAGAGGTGTTAAATCTTATTGAGTTGCAGTAGCACACCGATGGCCATACACAATAGATTTTAATTGTGTCTGGCAGCGAAACATGGGCTGCAACCCAAAAGAACGTGCATACTATCCAAGTTGCTGAAATGAAGATACTGAGGTGGATGTGCGGCGTAACCAGGCTCGATAAAATCTGCAACGAGTACGTGCGAGGAAGCCTCAGTGAACGCGACATCGCCGACTAGATGCAGGAGAGTATGGTATGGTCACGTGAAAAGGAGGTCAGACTACGTCGGAAATTTAGCACTACAGCTTGACCTCCCCGGTCGGAGACCTAGAGGAAGACCCAAGACAAGGTGGAAAGATGTAGTGCTAAAGGATAAGAGGGTTCAAATGATGTCGAAGACAGAGCGAAGTGGAGACGAAAAATAAGGAAAGCTGACCTCACGACCATATGGAATACATAGCTAGGAAGAGAAAGATAGAGATTCTAATAAGTGACAGGTTAATAGGATGGATCGATGCACTGCTTCGGTGATTTGAGGGTAATAGGTTCAATGTCTACGACTGGAAATAAATCCGCTCCATAGCCAAGTCTGCATGGATGGCATAGAGTCTACGATATGGCAGACTAACAGCCTCGTGTTCTAAAAATGACATTTATAAAAAGTTATTAAGATTAGTTGCCCAAATAAAACCGCTGGGTTTTCATCGGAAATACTTGTTAAAAGAATAACTTAAGATACAGAAAAATAAATACCGTCGTAATAATGTGAAGCAGAATAAATTATCCTCTATATAATTATGACTACATTTGCTGGCATAAGTCGTAAAAAGTTTGATAGCGAATTAATATATTTACTTGCGATTGTGAAAAAGCTTAATAACTTAAATTAAAGCAAGAGTTTTTGCTTTCTTCATATCAGCTGCCATACATTTAGGTACCTAGCAAACAGTTATTGGCTTTTTAGAGTTCGAAAAAACTCTTATACAACAGCTTTGTCCGTCCGTCTGTTATACAATTTTCAACTTAAGAACCGTAAGAGTAAGACTTGCGGTCAACGCCATTCGACTCAGCATAGTCGATATAACCCGAAATGACTATGAGGTCAAAACCTCTGACCGTCAAAATGGTCACGTGACACCATTTTTTCGAACTCTGAGATTTACGGCAATTCATTGCCGTTTCTCACTTGTTTATTACGAAACCAGCTTTTACTCCCGGCTTCGCTCGCGTTTGTTGTAAATATAGCCTATGTCAATACGGTGATAATATAGCTTTCAAATGATAAAATAATTTTTAAAATCGGTTGTGTATTTTTTGAGTTACATCCTTACAAACAAACAAAAAATCAAATATTTCTTCTTTATAATATTAAAATGTTAAGTATAGGTACTTTAGGAAGAGGTATAATATAAACCTATCCTTTCCTTAAGACTGCGCCGAGCAAAATGTGCCAAAACAGGTGGTCACAGTTAAGTGAATAAAATCAACACTTTTTGTTTAATACGAATATAAAATATACATTTACTATAACAATGAATGTGTTTACAATTACTCCGTGTAAAAAACTTAAAATAATTAATATTTTTGCCTACAATATTACGTAAATTTGTACGAAAATGCAAAAACATAAGCTTGTGTTACGTGATTTTTAGATTATAACAGTAGAAATCTATCCTATTTTACAGCTTAAACGAAACATAAATAGTTATATTACAATTTGACCGTCCCAAATATTTAAGTTATTGGTTGACAATTAATATACATATCTATCAAAAAAAGCACTTCAAATCCTCCATACAATTTTACTATGGCGGCCGCGCGTCGATTTGAGTATGCGCCGCACGAGCTCTGTCATTATCCGTCTTAAAACATCAAAATCAGTGCAGCGGTTTAGTCATGCAAGCGTAATAAACAAACAGTTTAGCCTTATATACATGAATGAGTACATATAAGTGACGTATTAAGCGTTTACATCACACGAGGAAAATGTAAATCTTTTGTTTGTTCCTTAAAATAACTGCGTCGCTATTCGTTTACTTAGGTACTTGATTTCTGAGAACGACTATGATTCTAAAGTCATCGGCATAGAATTTTGTCTGGTGTAAATTGGTAAGGACAAAAATTTGTGTAATCTACATATAGCTGTTCCGAGTCTGAATGTTCTTTGTGTCCGTTGTTTGAATGTTTGTAAAGTCTCCCACGACACAGGAATTATTTCTAGTGCGTAGTCTTTTTCTAAAAGATAAAAAGACAAATTTTAAAGAAAAAGGTTTTTACAAAGATTTCTCGTTACGCAGGTATGGAAGCGTCAATATTGGAGTTACAAATGAGAAGCTTAGTACGATTGTCACTGACTTATTTGAAAACTTATTTTGACTGCACAGATGGCGTAATAATTGTGGTCGCCTCATCACTACCATTACGCAGCGTGCTGTGGGTTCAAATCCCACTCGAGACAAAAATTTGTTTGATCCACAAATGGTTGTTCCGAGTCTGGTCGTTTTTGTGGCGATGTTTGAATGTTTATAAAGTCCCCCGTAATTCATGAATTATTCCTAATGCGGGAGTGGTATTTTTAAGAAGAGAGACTCTTCATAATACAGTGCACCGATAGTACACTGCTTAGGCAATTGTCCTTGCTGCCACTGCGCCGTATGTTGTGGGTTCGATCCTCAAACGGGACAAACATTTTTGTGGATCAATAGTTGTTCCAAGTCTGGGTGTTCTTTGTGTCGTTGATTGAATATTTGTAAATTCGCCCGCGATACAGGAATTAGTCCTAAAGCGAATAATGTCTTTTTAAAATAATTAATTTTAATGATCATTCTAAAATGATTATTTTTATCACTGACTAACAGTGAAATTGAGTCATCATTATTAAATGTATCTCTTTTATTTAACAATGACAAATAATGTAAATTTATTTTGATTGATTGATGGCTTATTGGTTTATTTAATCTCTGCATTTAAGTATTTTAAAACAGAAAATAATAAAAAGCTTAATTAGGATTGCATTTATAAGCGGTATTTCGTTTCTGCCATATTTTAAAGGTTAATTACCTGTCACAAGATGTAAAGTGAATTCCACTTCAATTCAAAATTTAGTTTTCGAACACTCTAGAGTCTAGACTATGATTTATTTGATGCTTTTTTTTGTTATGTAATAATTTGATAACGGACGCTGTTTGCGTCGTAGAATTTTAAAACCAAATAGTTCGTAGGTATTTTTTTTAAGAAATCTTAAATACTGTGAATCGTAACAAGTAAAGGGCCCGTGAGTTTTTACCTCAATAACATGAATCCTGTAATTTTTATTCGTTCATCTATCTTAACTCCTTGACTTATAGAGTGGCAGCGGCACTACGGCGCCCAGATACAATATATTTCAAATTATTTCAGGTATTCTAAGACTCGACACATCATAATCCTACTAATATTATAAACGTTAAAGTTTTTGAGGATGGATGAATGGATGTTTGTTACTCTTTCACTTAAAAACTACTGAACGGATTTTGATGTAACTTTACAGTATTATTGTCTTAACATAAATCCACATTAACAAGCGTGAAGTCGCGAGCTAAATCTAGTATTATAAATGCAAATATGAGTTTGTTACGGTTTCAGACCTTAACTACTAGACCGATCATAAAGAAATTTCGCATATACAGGCTGATTGCTAAAAGACTGGAAATATTGAAGGAGGGTATTCACGACGCTATTCTGGACCCGAATATCTAAAAAAAATTGGTTGGTTGACCTGGTTATCCAATAAAAACTTAATATGCGGACACTCTTTTGCATACACCAAAGCTAAACAAAACCTCCGACCCCGCTACCGCACCCCGCACTCTCCCAATTTTGCACCTCTGCCCGTCCTTTTCTTATCAAAGGTCATTACCCTCAGACAGCTGTGTGCAACGCGCGCAGTGTCCCCATTTAATAGATATTTCATACAAATTTTCATAAAAGTTTTCTTTGCAGGTTACACAGATTTTTTTTTTTATTATTCGTTACCTCTGACCATAAATTATAATGGCCTTAAGTATGTACAATTTTTAACCAGTCACACTGTATATGACCTTTCATTCAGAAAATACTGTGTCCATGCGAAGGCGCGGCCAAAAGCAAGTTACTACGATAAAAGAGGATAAGGCGTTGTGCATCACTTACGATACACAATCACACTCAAGAGCTCCTTAAAAACCTAAAACTTCCATCAGCAACAGTACTCGCGCTAACAGCGAAGAGAGTACAGGAATTATACGTAGTGAGGGCAATGCACTAGGAATTTCGGTCACGGCGGCCAATCTTAACGACGACTGGCCATCTGCGCAAGAGATATTATAGTGCACCATTGTGTGCACAAACACAAGTGCACTCTCTGTTTCCTGACCCTCATGATAATCGTATCATGAGGTCGTCCCATCGGGGACGGATAATCCGACACGATCGAAGAGAGATCAGGCGCACGACCAACGGCTTTGCGTGCTTTCCGAAGCACAGGGGGGTTTAACACCGCCAACTTCCTAACTCTGGGCTCGTATTGAGATTTCTTAACAGAAAAACCCAATAGCTTTTTGTTAGGCCGACCCGGGATTCGAACAATCGAACTCGAGACCGATTCGAACCCGAGACCTCATGTACAGCAGTCGCATTCCCTACTGCTGCGTCACGGAGCCTGTATGGCTACTCTACCACAGTAAAACACCAGCTAGCATGCTACACTAATCAATACAATAACAAAGTATCAAATCTACTCATTCCATAGTGCGAGAGAACTCTTTATTTATGAAAAACTCTCGACTTGTTTCTTTTAAAAGCCAATAAATAGTCTCCACAAAAACGTTTTGCCCTCAAGCGCCACTTACGTTTACACATGTTACATTAACATCAGCGTCTAATTGATACCCTAGACCCTGAGGCCATGGGGTTTCGTAGTTAGCACCTCGGTCTCCTTTTATAACTTTTTATCATAAAAATTGCGTTTGAAATAATTAACGCTCCATTTCGACCACTATCGACAATGGTAGGGTTAAATTTATGTCAAGCGATAGGGCTGGCACGAAATATTGAATTGTTAAAATAATATGATCGAATTTTTATGTGTTGAGTAAAATACGAGTGTAATATATATAATAGGTAAAAAAATCAAATGCTAAGAATATATTTCTTATTGCAAATTATTTTATATTGTCGGCCTCGATGGCGTAGTGGTTAGTGTAACCGACTGCCACGCCTGTCGGACGCCGTCAAACATTTGTGTGCATGAACATGGATGTTTGTCTTGGTCTGGGTATTTCTATGTATGATATGTACGTATTTACAAAAAAAAGTATACATGTATGTTTATACATTGTCTAGTACCTATAGTACAAACTCTGCTTAGTTTGGGCTAGATGGTGTTGTGTGTATGTGGTAGAATATTATTATATATTTATATTTTATTCATAACAAAATTTTAAAAATTGAGTATTTTATTTATTAATGTCATAATTATGAATTATGAAGTTCAGATTTGTTTGAATCATAAAATACTATATCCTAAACTAACTGCACCACTCTTATAAGTACTTCATTGTTTTTTTTTTTGGATAAAGTGTTTAGGAAACTCTGCATATAACTTATCAATGTACAAATATGCTAACGCACTGCCTACCTACTCTAGGTGCACCTAGATTAATTCATATACCACGATAAACTTTACAAACATTTAAACATAGACACAAAGAACATCCAGACTCAGTATGGTTATTGTCTATTCGTGGAACACACTTATTTTTTCGTATGAAGATTGAAACCAAATAGCCAGGCACTACTAATAATAATAAAAAAATAACACTTAGACAGATTCTCTAATAAAATAAAATAATATTTTCAGATTTCCGTCATTAAAAATATAAGTCAACAAAAAGTATAAATGTGACAGCCAACCCTAACCCGCCGCGGCTACCCGCCATCTGTCAGTGAGTGACAGGCGCGAGTCAACCCTTCAACGGCGCTTGTGTTTACATTGGACCAAATTGACATGCTCTAATAACTTATACGCAATTGAGTTCGAAATAAACGAAATGTTATTAATTTTTATAGAATGAGTAAATAAATCGATATTATATACTCGTCATTATTATTATACAATAAGTAATTAAAATATACTACTACATACACACATTCTTTTTCGTTGGTCCTGTTTGTATTTATGTCTGCTGTATACAATCAAGTTTTTGATTCCCTGGTCGAGAAAAATTATGAGGCGTTATGTGTAAGAAATTCAGAACAGATTTCTTAACCTGTGTTTTGTGAACTTGGCAATAACCCGCTACGTTATGGCGACAAACCTATGCATAGCTGCCAAAATGTGGATCCATAATTTTCTGAGGGTTCAGGAAATACGCTGCATTTGTTAAAGTAAAAGTACGATCCTATGTTATGAAAACTTAATAAAATAATAATGAAGGATACCATCCACGCGTTTACCACGTATACTGAAATTCCTTAGGGCAATTTACATTTCGTCTAAACGTTATTAGTAATATCATTTTATATCGAATTAACTAATTACCGATTCACCTTTTGTCAATATCAACGTATTGCATACCTTACCATATTATACTGATCCAACTAGCTTCGATTTACGTTTCTTCGAAAGCTTTGTTGGGCGAACCACGTTACATCAATAGTGTGAAATTGTTTACACTGATTTCAGCATGAATGGGTCGACTCGACCGGGGAAGGACTACCCTCTCACAGAATATCGACGTGAAATAGTAGCATTCCTACTGTTATGTTTCGTTCGGCGTGTGAGAGTTCCAGAGGTCCAATCACCCTCTTTCCCCCTTCCCGCTCCTTTTCTTTTCCTTTTCTCTTCTTCCTTTGCTAAAGGGTCGGCAACGCGCAAGTGATGCCTCTGATGTTGCAGGCGTTCATAGGCTTCGGTTACCACTTACCATCAGGTGGACCGTAAGCTAGTTTACCACATTAAATGCATAAAAAAAAATTGCGGTGTCGCTGCAAAAGACATCAAAATTATCGTGTCGGATCATCAAAAGGTAGGCAGGTACCTATAATCAACATTTATAAAATGTCACAACAGCATATTGCTGTTTTGTATTATTTCTTAGCATTCACCAAATTAGGCAGCAACAGCCTAGGAGATCGTTGGACTGCCACGCAAAGGTCTCGAGATCGATACTTAGGCACGCACTGTTGACTTTTCAAAGTAGTGTGCTTTGTAGAAAGTTAATTATCGCTTTAACGCTTAAGGAAAATATTGGGAGGAAACCTGCACGTCTGAAAATTCTGCATAATGTTTCCGACGATATGTGAAGTTTGCCAACTCGTAGTAAATCCTGCTTACATCGAAAAGAGGCCTTTGCCTAGCAGTATGACAGTTTACAATATACAGGGCTGATATATTTATTATTAAATTAAATTAATAATGTATGTATATTCCAGCTAGAGAAACCGTTACACAAATAATAAATTTCAAAAGAAGAATCTATTCATAGTTAATCTTGACCATGAATGTAACCGAACAATGGCACCCTTTTCACCCCATCCCTTGCAACATTCATACAGTCTAAGTAACCCAACACTCTCGGTCCACTAAATGAACTTTTTATCTGGCCATATCCTCTCATTAAACCTAAAACATCTTCCCGGATGTAAAACGCAGAGGGTCATTATTTCCCACCGACAGCACCTTACATACGAAAACAAACTAATAATTTTTAATACTGGCAACCCTTCCGTGTTTTTTCTACTAGTCTAGAGAACATCAGTCCATTCAGCCTCTTCCGTGAGAACGTCAAACATGACCAAAGAGAAAAAGCGCGAAGAAAAAAACGGAATGAGGGCGAGTGGACAGTTGTTTAGTAAAAAATACTTCGTTTAGAAATGAATAATAAATAGGTTTGATGGGGTATTATCTGATTTAAATTTTAAAGGTGGATTTGATGTTTCGTTTTAATTTAACGATTGCTGTTGATGCGATGTAAATACTTAATTATGAACTTGTTAAAAATTATTTTTATTAGTGTAATTAGCATTACATACATTTTGTTGGTGATTAATATTACAATTTTAAATTGTATAAGCTTAAAAGAATAAGATGGTTAACACCTCCTGGTGGTTCCTACCAATTACTTTTCAATTGAGCTTACAGTATTTTAACTAAAGCACAAGTTGGATGTAGTACCAACGCGTCTAAAAGAACAGTTCAACACAACCCGTGATATAGATCATTATCGTAACGGCCAGGAGCACTTTTGTCTATCGCTTTTAATAAACCGAATCAGTAGCCGCAAAATATTAAAAGGATTAGCAGAGTTTTGAGTCCAATGCGTGAACTTTATAACAATCTCTGTCACTAGGTCAGCTTCTTATCGAACACAAAGAAAGACCACAGACTTGACTTTAAAATCGCTCTCCATCTTATCAAACCAAACACACCGCAGCACATTTAATATCAAACATTCATTCTCACGTTCGTTTCATTAAGTTTTTTTGACTCATCCTCCGGCACTCCCTTGCCTACAGGTGTCGTTATAAAAAAGTATTAACCATAGACTGTACAGCGATGTATGTTCCCGCGCTTTTCTACGTCAATACTTTTTTCAATCGAGGTTTTAATTGTTTTGGTTCTT
Organism: Catocala fraxini; assembly: GCA_930367265.1. Taxonomy (NCBI): domain Eukaryota; kingdom Metazoa; phylum Arthropoda; class Insecta; order Lepidoptera; family Erebidae; genus Catocala; species Catocala fraxini. The sequence continues at coordinate 2,262,332 of OV884044.1, read as the reverse complement.
AAATTATGAATAGGGACTATTATTAACTGGCTGATAAAGCCATTTGTATTCAGCGCCTTATCGTAACATTACTTGTTATTCAGTTGATATTTAAAGAAATACAAGGTGTGAAGAAATGTAAATGTTTTCTGCACCTGTATTATTTCAGATACATTTTTATGACATTTAATGTGGTAAATTCAGATACCATTACATCTTGTAAATGAATTCCATTATTGGTAACAATCATGTCATTAATATTTATTACTAATTAAGTTATTCTATTAATGCAATAAATAAACGGTAGTTAATTGAATAAACATTGCAATTTGTCCGTCTGTCCATACCACGGCGCGCGGCGGTGGCAATAAAAACTGGAAGCGAACAATAAAATTAAACATAATGACGAACACATCGACACATGTCACTTCCGATGCGCCGCCATTAAAATCAGTTAACCCTTGACTAAATCCAAAATCCAATGTCTCAGATCGGCAATTAAAAAGAAATAAAACGTCAAATCGTGGCGGGAAACAACTGTCATATATATTCTTTTTTAATCTGACAGGTGGTAAAGGGTTCCAAGATATAATGCCTATAGAGAAAGCGTGACAAATGTATGTCTAAACATGTGTTAGGTACGTTAATTAATTAGTTGAAAAATTGAAAGTTACCCCTTTGCTTGAGGCGTTAATTTTTTCTACTAATATTGAAATCGAATGGGAAGTAATGTAGGATGTAATTTATTACGCCCACGGTGCGATAATGTTTTTTATTCAATAAAACGTCAGGCGGCGGCTGTTTGGTTCATCCTGTGGTCATGTCTGTAGTAAAAAATAAATCTGACACTGTCTTTTTGTCTATTGGAATCTGGGTGCCTGAGAATAAAACAAAAAGTTACATGATCCAGCTGTTGCCCATTACAAGGTATGAAGGTGAAGGTCGAGACCTTCAAATGATTTAACAAGTTTGTAGATAAATATACAATGGCCTGTGAATTGACATATTCATTTTTACTAGCTGACCCGCGCAAATTTGTCTGCGTCACATAAGAGAATTTTCCCATTTTTAATTTATGCTTCGCTCCTATTGGTCGTAGCGTGATGTTATATAGCTAATGGCCTTCCTCGATAAATGGACTAACCAAGACAAAAAAAAATTGTACCAGTAGTTCCTGAGATTAGCGCATTCAACCAAACAAACAAACAATAATATTAGTATACTTATAGATTTAGAGCAATTAAAAGAAATACATCTATCACCTATATATCTCCTAAGGGATATGAACATATTGTTATACCAATTATTTTCTATCTTTTTCTTTTTAAATAGACACCTCTCGCACTAGGAATTACTCCTGTGTCGCGGTGGACTTTACAATCATTCAGACAACGGACACAAAGAATATCCAGGCCCGGAACAACCATTTGTAGATCACACAAAATTTTGTCCCGTGTGGAGATCGAACACACAACACTTGGCGCGGCGGCTGTGGTGAGACGCCCACTTAAACCACCATCCTCCGTGCAGTCGAGTATTAATACTGTAAAGCAGATATATTACAAGACGGAGCAGTACGAGGGCTGCTACCTACTGAAAATACTGAAAGCCAATGAAACTTAGTTCAAGTCAGGAATTGAGCTCGGAACATAAGGGTATGATATTATCAATGTTTAGTTTCTTGCGGTTTTTTTTATAGGCGTTCCAGAACGAATTTCGGTCGAGCCGGAGATATTAGATAAAGTGCACAAGTGTGTGCGCAAACACAAATGCACTTTCCATTCCCTAACCCTTATGATCTGATGGGACGGATAATCCGACACGACCGGACAGAGATCAACCTTTAATCTTAGGAACAAAACCAAACGTAAATTCAGTAAACACATAAACTTTGACGTTCATAAGTGTTACTTTGTGACCTAAGTGAATAAATGATTTTTGACTTTCACTAAATTATAAATGTATTACGTTACTATAATATCTAAGAGCAGCGATAGCTCAGTGGGGAGACCAACAGACTGCAATGCAGAGGGTCTCGGGTTCGAACCCACGTCGCGCACTTCTGACTTTCGGAAGTTATATGACTTAAGAAATGATGTGCGTATTGATTGACAACTATCGCCTGCTCCGTGCCTCGGAGAGCACGTTAAGCCGTCGGTCCCGGCTGCCATGAACATCTATGGCAGTCGTTATTGGGAGAGTGTCGACACAAAAGATCCCACTGGGTCGAAGTGTCGCCGGTCTGCACTGACTGGCCCCCACATAAGATACATACTATAATATCTGAGTTACCATACTCCAAAGTCATCGTCATCACGACGAAGCAGAAATAGTAAACAGTGACACGTAAATTGGTCTACTGCATCAAATGTATGATAAAGAGGAAAATGTGATGAACTTGACCCAGTTTCTTTAGGTCAGGATTGCGTAGGTGAAACGATAAGGACATTGGGTATTAAGGCTCTTAGAAGTTGAAGAATGGGCAGGATACTTGAAAATCTTGAGGTTTCTTATCAGCTGGTCTATTTATCCCGATATCTTAAGGTTTATTATATCAGCTGGATTTTTAGACTGCTCTTTCTAGCCAGATATTCGGTTTATTTTAGCATGTTTCCTTAGGAGACAAATAGGAATTAAAAGTTCGATCTATCCCCCTATATATGAGCAGCGATAGCTCAGTGGAGAGACCAACAGACTGCAATGCAGGGGGTCTCGGGTTCGAACCCACGTCGCGCACCTCTGACTTTCGGAAGCTATATGACTTTTCAAAATTATGTGCGTATTGATTGACAATTATCGCCTGCTATCGTCGGTCCCGGCTGCCATGAACATCTATGGCAGTCGTTATTGGGAGAGTGTCGACACAAAAGATCCCACTGGGTCGAAGTGTCGCCGGTCTGCACTGACTGGCACCCACATAAGATACATACATACATCCCCCTATATCGGCAAACTTACAAATCCACAATCAATATGGTTTTCATATAGGTACGTAGTTTTTCTAGTTAGTTTTCTGGGTCTACCTCATACGTCCTATGGCAAAACTTTGCGCTTATACCACTGTCCTATATCTATGGTATGTTTTCCTATTAGAAAATTCTTTGTAGTCAGGACCAGGTCAAAGGCCGGCAATGATCCCGGTAGAATGCAAGTGCCGCCCCTATTACGTAGTACCTAAAGCTAAAGCTAAGCATATGGGCAATACACCTCTTCGTACCCTTTTGAGAAAGGGTAGTACCTATTTAACTGTTCCTCAATTTTTGCCTTTGTTCCACCAAAAATACTAATTGCATAGCAAAATATGCTTACTAAAATATTTTCACCCAACTGTAATGTCTGCAATAAAATAGAGTATGTGCAACATTTATTAATAGAATGTGTCAGAAACATTAGTAAAAGGGAAGAACTGATAAGGAAATTTGCATTAAACAAATTAGATGTGGGCTTAATCCAGTCTATCCTATCATATCCAAAGACTGATGTAGCAAAAAGACTGATGTAGCAAAAAGTCTGTGTTCCTTGGCTACTGTTATATACCAATAATTTATAAATTTAGCTGTATAAATTGTCCTATATAATTTTTTTGTTAGTTATGTTATAAGGTACAATAGGGTTGCCATGTCCATGTGGACAAAAACCCTTATAAAATAATGAAGATAACAAAAAAAAAATTATAGAAATCAAACTAAGTCGACGGAGCCCCACTCCGCGGGGCTCCTATTTTTGGGTGGGTTTAAGAAGGAACCTAACATAACCTAACCCTTTCGAGACAGAATGCAGTGATTTGAGGCGTATAGGTGCTCGTTATGATATATTTTAGTAAGCATATTTTGCTGTGCAATTACTCTTTTTGGTGGTCATTATATTTAATCCCTTTGAGAAATAAGTCTATGTCTTAGTTTTAACACATGACCACATCTTTCTGTCACAAGCCACTACAACAACAAAGTAAAAAAAAATACGTTTTTTTACTAAATCAACAAACGATTCTCGGCTCATATCCTGTCATTACTGTAATCACAAACTTTGATACCATCACAAAAAACTGACCTGCGCCTTATATCTAATGAAATAAGGTCGATAATTGCATACAATTTGTTTTATTGTGCGAAGTATGTTATAGGTTAGGCTCGGCCATGTCATTTGGGTCAAATGACAGTTGGCTTTGATTTTATTTGTTTTTGTTGTATTATTTATAAATTATAATAGTAGACTGCCTTTTTGGTCCAATGCCGCTAGTATTAGCGTTAGTTTAGCCTAGACGGTAGTTCTGCCGAGTGTGGGATCTCAAGTTCGATAAGACAAAGTTACTATATAAAATAATTAGATTTTTCCCGTGCCTTCGGACACATAAATGTAGGTTAGGTTAGTAACAGTAGTTTTAGAGTTCGAAGAAACTCTTATACAACAGCTTTATTCGTCCATCCGTCCGTCCTTCCGTCTGTCTGTTATACAACTTTCAACTAAAAAACCGTAAGAGCTAGAGACTCGCGGTCAAAGCCATTCGACTCAGCATAGTCGATATACCCTGAAATAACTATGACCTTTGACCTCTGACCTCAGGGTCACGTGATAACCTTTTTTCGAACTCTAAGATTTAAGGCAATTCGTGGCCGTTTCTCACTTGTTTCTGTATGAAAGGTATTCTGTGGTTTCTGCTCCCCTGACAACGTATAAGCTAAATTTATCATGATCAGTCGAGTAGTTAAGACGTGCAAGCGTAACAAACAAACTCACATTCGCATTTTATAATATTAGTTAGGATTCTCTTTTAAGAAATAATTTTGCATACTATGCGTAAATAGCAGTATGAAATCTGCAACGCCCGGTACATGGCAATAAAATTTCATCTATTACGTAAATCTGAGGAATGTGATGAAAGTGAATGAAGCCAGAGAAGTGTGTCAGGATCGTAGCAAATGGAAATCCGTAGTCTCGGCCTACCCCTCTGGGAAACAGGCGTGAATATATGTACGTAAATCTAGGTGTCAAACACTTCCGTTTTACCCGGAAGATAGGTAAATATGGAAGCGCAATATAAGACAAAAACATCGCATTTTTACAAACAGTTTTTAGCTGCCTGAAGATCGCGGATGAACAGCCGGGGACCAACAGCTTTACATACTCTCCTAAGCATAGAGATATGTATGTATTTTGTAAGCCGGGGCCCGTAACGGTCATCGAAAATCATCTTTGACAACTTTCTTAAATTTTACCCCTCGCGTATCGACGTCTTACGTCGATCAGCGTCATACGTCCTTTAAATGCACCTAGTAAAAGTACAAAATGGTTCCCTTTTTATTATAAACGTAAATAGCTTGCGGTTTTATTCAATGTACGTATTTTGCAAATACGAGAATATCCCTATTTTCCTGTATTTGTGATTGAGTAAATTTTTAATTTTCCCGTTACTTTATTTTGCAAACCATAAATACGTAAGTATGTAAGTAACTTTTTTAATACTGTCTTTATATCAGAGGGGCACTAACTTTTGCCGAAATGTAGCTACATTTTATTTTGCAACCAACCCAACTAAAAATAAAAAGGTACTAAAATATTTAGAACATATAAGACCAAACAGTCTTAAAATGTCCAACAACTTAACACCTGTCAATACAAAATACACAATAATACAAATATTTTGGAGAGGTCGTTGACCCTTCGTATTCAAAGGAATAATACAATGTTATGCGAAAATAAACCTTACATGGCTATGTTATGGTTTAATTTAGTATGTAAGTGTCCTTTTGCGTACTTGAATTTATTTGTTGACTGTTTCAATTGAAAAAAGCTTAAGGAATTTATAAATATTAATTGAATTAGGCATGAAATCATGCCTGCGTTATTGCTTCAATGTAAAATTGTGTTGTTCTGGGATTGATACCTGAATCTGACAAACGTTTTAATAAGTATTTTTTTGCAAAATATTTGTATCTAGTAGAATTTGGATTTCTGTTTAATAAACAACAATAGGTTGGCTCTCTATGCAATATGGAACTTAAAACAAAGATGACAAAATGGGAATGTGAAAGTCAATGTGTGATGGGTGTATTAGACCTCCACACAACTCTTGGGATAATCACTTCGTCTGTATATTAATATAGTCTGACATCGAACCCGCGACTTAATTCACACTGACCACTAAAACCACAGCGCCATTCTAAGCCATCGATACACATTTTTTTGTTAGTACCCCTAATTGTTCTCTGCCACGATTGTCCGATCCCAACATCTGCTAACCATCTGCCGATCATATCGGACCTGTCCGGTCCAAATCAACGCCGAGCGCCGGAAGGGTTAAACGCTACGAAAAAAACTACTGACTAAGATCGAAAGTGATAGCGGTGGTTATTCCGTTGTCATGGAGATAACTAATTCTAATTTTAGTGGTTCAGTCTCTTTTCAAACGCTGTGGTGGAAAAAGGATGAAACATCTTTAGTGACGTCAAATTGGGATTGTGCTTTGATAATATTCTTTTGTCAGAGATGGACTGCAATTTTGCAATTTTTAGTAAATACCCATTTACACCAAACAAGTTGTCTTGAAGCAAATGTGATGCTGTCCTTTTTTGCGACGTAAGGTAAAGATACCCTTGCGTCAAATAACTGGTTTGTTTTCCAAATTAAACAATTGATCCCAAATAAAAAAGTGCATATCCAAACAGTTATCGATGAGAGTGTGCTCACAAAAGCAACACAATACAGACAGTTACCGGATTGTTTGCATCCAGACTGCGATGGATGCGCCGCGCCACCTATTAGATAGAATATGGGACACAATGCCAGTTCCGTTCGGCTACCATAATTTTCCTAAAAAAAACATAGAATAACACACCTGGGTGTCACAACCTAATACTCGCTATCGCTACAAATCTCAACAAAACCAACAACCTAGTAAAAATAATATCAAATTAAAAATATATCTGTGCACTTCAATCCTAACTAATATTATGAATGCGAATGTGAGTTTGTTTGTTACGCTTTCACGCCTTAACGACTCGACCGATCATCGTGAAATTTCGCATACACGTTGTCAGATGTACAAAAAAGACATAGGATAACATTCATTAAGGAAAAAGTACCGTTTCCAAGGTATAGAAAATAGACAAAACCTACACTGTTATTTCTTGTTATGTTAAACACATATTGCCCACCTGATAACGGTATAGCAATAAAGATTTCTTTCTTTCTTTCTTGTTACATTTACGCGAGCCAAGCCGCGGACTAAATCTAGTTAAAAATATATTTGAGCACATAAATAGTAAATAAGGAGATAAAACGTCAAGAGTCAGGTCCCAGATGTGATTGGCTCAGCGTCATTAGCGCTCGTAAGCTAACCTACTTTCGTGCAATACAAAAAATTAACAATCACAACGTTATGTGCGACGATAAAAAATGGCTGCCGCTATGTGCATTATGGTTTATTTTAAACTGCCTGAGGTTCTGCAGCATTTATTTTATTAATAACGTGATTATATCGCGGCTTTGTTTGCTTAAATGTAGCTTAAGTTAGTAAGAGAGTTATCCGCGGCGAGGTATGCGTCAATACATTAATCAATACCCCCACGGTAAAAGAAACGTTAGCAAAAGTGCTTTTTACCTCTAGATGCTTTCATCTATACTCCATTGGTTAGGTACTTAACTAAAGGTAAACAATCTTCATGTGTCGTTTCATCTAAAAACTTAGTTTAAAAATAAAATGCTGCTAAAGATCAATATAAATACAACAATAACGATTACTAAATCAGTTGAACCGTTAGTTTAAGCAGTAGTTTATTAGTTTAACCTGTTGTATGCCAGAATACCAGACATAATAGAAAAAGCATTGTGTCTCGCGCAGATCCACGTTCCGGCATACCAGAGGTTAATACGTGTTTGTGTAAAAGACACATCAAGATTGTTTACCTTCAGTTAAGTACCTAACCAAATGGAGTTTAGCAAAAGCACTCTTACGAACCTTTTTTTTAGAAAAGGGCATAGATCAGGTACTTCTATACCCTTCTTTTCTGTTCCCCTGACAACGTGTATGCGAAATTTCATGATGATTGGTCGAGTAGTTAAGGTGTGAAAGCGTAACAAACAAACTCACATTCGTATAAATGGTTAGTTTCGGTTTTCGGTTCCTGGGTTCGTTAAAATGCTGTGGTACAGTCATGAAATTGTCAGTAGTAGTACGGAGTTCAGACTACGACTCCGGCCTATGAATGAAATATGGTAATAGACTTGCTCCGTATTGTGGGATTTAAAAGTATAGCTGGTGAAATCCGTGTGTAATAGGTAGTTCTACATACACTTTTGAGAAAACAGGCGTGAGACTATATCGAGGGGTGAAGGACTATTTGTTTTAAGCGACATTTTGGACGATATTGAGTTATATATACAAGGTGTCCGGTAATTAATGGATAAACTTGATATGTCATTTATGGTCGTAGTGTACAAGAATCTTAAATAAGGTAATTAAAAAAAACATATCTCAGGTAGTAGTGTAGATAGATATTTTTTTATATTTTTTTCTGAACGACCTTCAGTTCTACTGCAAGACATTTCAAGGTTATCCATTAATTACCGGACGTCCTGTATATTTGGAATCAGCGTTTTTTATTGATTCCGAATATATATATAACTCAATATCGTCCAAAATGACACTTATAATTATGTATAATAATTTGAGTTTACATTATGACTTATAACTGACTGGCTGTTTTGTCCCATGAGATAAATTTGCAATTAATTGCTAAATCCCGGTATCGTTTTTAAGTCAAGCGTAGTATTATTGGGATATGATGTGGGTGTTATAAACATTGGTCTACCCTTTTCTGGCAACGCAGGCGTAAGTACGTCTTACTGCATAAGATATATAATAAAAATGTCACAGGTCTAAAAATAAACTAAATTAATTCTCCGCAGACTTCAGAGCAGCATATTTAATTAAATTAAAATGTTGTCAGTTCTTATCTTGCCTGCGTAAAATTAAATTGTTTTTATCCAGTCGCCATTAACAACGGGGCCTTTGATAATAATCTGTGTCGGGATAAAGCGCGCGAAAATAGCAGCGCGCCAAAAAAAAGCGAATGCACAAGTTTCCGAACTAAAATAAAGATGGTGGACGCGTTTCGGCGCTAGCCGCTTATTATAAATAATTAATGATTCCGTCCGCTCTTATGCACGATAAAATGCCATTACGGTTTTCATCGGTGGACTTGCAAAAAATAACGTGAGCCGCCGCCCGAACTCGTCCCAAACAAAAAACACGCTTAAAAGAGTGCGCGAGCATCGCTGAAATTCCCGCTGTTTCTTACCGCCGCCCGGTCATTTGACTCCAGCCATTATCTGCGGAATTAACAACGGTAAAAAAACACACGATTCGATAAAAGTATATAGTCGTTGTCGCGGACAGTTTTTGTATTATAAATAAAGGGTAGAGCGGGCGCTACGCCGGTCACAGCGGCCGTAATGGCGTCAAACACGATAAATATTGCCACTCATGAAAATTCAGCGACGCATTATCCGAGCGAGCGACCCTGAAAAACTAAAGACCTCATTCCTTTCGAGATATTTCATCACGTCTTAGACAAAAAATACATCATCGGTGCAGTTGCGCGTTTATTTTTATGCGACAAAAAACAGTCATTATAATGTTCCGTTTTACGTATGTGGCAAGCGGTGCGTTATAATATCACAAATGACAGATGCATCATTCCAAGAGTCGGACAGTAGCGGACAAAAAAATTGTAAAAACGTCAAGACAATTATAAGATTTGCATATTCACACAGCGGACCGCATTGTTAAATGACTTGATTCAACGAATGAAAGGAGTAGAAGAGTTTTTTTTAATACGTTTCGCTGTTTTCGAACGCATCTTTGCGTAACCGAGTTCTTTATTTGAATTGAATGAGTGAAAAGGTATTGTCAGTGGGGGTGTGCAGTCCGCGCCAAAAAAATTATAAACAAATGAATGTCGGTACAACGTTTTGTTTGATTAGATCTTAAACAGAAAAAGTAAAAAAGTTCGGTTAACGTATTTTATGGGAAATAAATCCGACCATAAGGATCCATAAGTGGCTTTAATTGTTTGAGCATAGACAAAAGTTTTCATTTTCACGCTATGTCATTAGAAACTATATAGGTCGCTTAACAAAGAACCCGCCTAGTAGTAAATGATAAAACACTGTCCTTTAATATCGTATCCGGGATCGTCATGGCGTAATGATTAAGTGGTCGCGGCGCCACTACCCCTGCGGGTGTTGTGGATTCGAGCCCTACACAATGTGTGATCCACAAATGATTGTATCGAGTCTGATTGTCACAAATAATTGTGCAAAGTCCCTTACGATACAGGTATTATTTGAAATTCGGGCATTGTTTTAAAAACATAAATAAAAAGAAAACCTCTTTGTAAGTAAGTAGGTAAGTAAAAATTTTATTTTTTTAAATATTGGTACCCGTTTTTATACAAATATTAGAACACAGAAAACAAAACAAAAAAAAATACATATATCATGAAAAACGAGGTTACCACTCAGGTTTGTTGTTGGTTTGCGGTTGATACCTCAAACCAACCCTGATATTATTTGGTAATCCCTAGTGACGCCCGGACGTACATCAGCTACTCATTGTAATAATTTACAAACACAAAACACAAAACTACGTAAGATATATGTATATTACTTATATATATCTTATTTGTGTTTTAAAAATAATAAAATATTGTGTCATTGTTCAGAAACTGTCCCACTGCTGGGCACGGGTCTTCAGTCTTCTAAGTATTAAGAGTTTGGCCATAGTCAGCCTTAGTCTACGCTAAACCAGTGCAAGTTGGCAAACATTACACATCTTCGACAACATTATAGGACAATGTTCGGGTACTTTGAAATAACTACACTGGAACATTGAGACAACTGCCATCTTAGTCTCCCCGTGACCATGGCTGCTGAAAAGCAACCGAAACGTCGGGGAAAGTGTAAAAATAAATTAAATCTAAATAGTTTAATAATAATTTAATTAGCTTAAAAATTAGTAAAGTTTAATAGTAGTAGAAGTGTAACAATTTTCAAAATTTTGTAATAAAGTGTCAAATAAACAACGCGATAAAATCCGTATATAACAGTTTAATTTCAATGAATAATATTCGCGTAAATAGAAGACAATATTATTATAGGACAACTCGAGACATGCAGGTTACTTAAACCCTTTTCCTTCCCTTCCCTCGTCTGTAGTCTGATGACAATCATTATTATCCAAATGATAATTATTTCAAAAGAAGAAGGTGCAATATTTTTCGCGAAAATCGAACCCGAGACTGCAGAGCTATCACATTGACTATTGCTAAGCGACCAAGGCACCCATTAAATAATTGGTATTGCCGGTCCTTTTCACGGAGGCGTAAAAACGGATATGTTGCCTTCAATAAGCTTATGTGTAAACACGCAATCAACCAATTAGCTTATTGCAAATTAGGTTTTGCTCGCGGCTTCGCTTACAAGTAAATTAGGTGAGATTGATAATAAGTCTTCTCCCTAGCCTTTATTATTCCCAAGTCACTTGGGGTCAGCATTTCTAGTCTAACCAGATTTGACCGAATATCAGTTTTTACATGGAGCGGCTGCCACCTGACCTCCGCAACCCGAAGGCTAACGATACCCTAAGGCTAGACCAGTGTCAAGACATTGGAGGCTACTGACTTTTCCAATAACGACTGCCATAGATGTTCATGGCAGCCGGGACCGACGGCTTAACGTGCTCTCCGAGGCACAAAGCAGGCGATAATTGTCAACCAATAAGCACTAATTTCGAAAAGTTATATACCTTCCGAAAGTCAGAGACGAGTGACGTGGGTTCGAACCCGTGACACTCTGTATTGCAGTCTGTTGGTCTCCCCACTGAGCTATCGCTGCTTATATTATAGGTCAATAATAAGTATAGCTTTCTAATAGTGAAAGACATTTTAAAATCGGTTGAGTAGTTTTTGAGTTAAATTATTACAAACAAACAAAAATCAAATCTTTCCGCTTTATAATATTAGTATAGATAACTAATTGATCGGTTGATTATTTATATTATTAGATGGTAGTCACCCATTGGCTAAAATTAATTAAATATTAATTGTTTTATATTTTAGCTTTCCAGCCTACTTCTCCATATTAACCTTAACTATCTATATCAAATCTCAAATATTCTCGCAATACGCTTACAAAAGTCTACAAAGTTTTCTATTCAATTCACGTATTAATGAGTTATAGATAATATTGAAAACAAAATCACCTGCAATGTTAACTGATTTTTGAACGAAAATAATCTATTATAATATTAATACGTGAAGCAAGAACTTTGTACCCCTTTTAACGAAAATTGCGCAGTCGGAGGAGTATGTAATTTGGAACAGTTAAAGTTTATATGGAGAAGAATAACATGATAAAATATGCATTAGAAATACATTAAATTAATGATAAAACACTACATGCACACAAGCATGCATTTAACACACGCAGTCGAATCGCGTTCTTAGTATATAGTGTCTTATCTATGGAATCGCGTTCTTAGTACGTATTTCGGCATTGTTCGTCTGACGTACAATTCTTCGTAACTATGGTTACATATAGGTACCTTATTTATACGTAATAAAGAAAAAGAAAACAAAGCAGTCATATTAGGCATATTGTCAATAAAAGAGTATAGTTAAATGAATAACAATTTGTATAAATGTTTAAAAAAGATAGGTATATTAATGTGTATAGCCTTGGCGAGGTCTAAATGAAATGGGTGTAATAAAGGTAGGTATAGTTATAGACAATAAAACCTTAATAACGATCAAACTTAATTTAAATCAATTATGGTCGAATTTTGACCACTAGGCGACCGCTAGTAATTTTAAATACTAGAATACATTTTGGCGGGCACTCTATTCCCACACATGATTTACATCACAGAATAAAAATGAGCAAATAAAATCAGAAAAATGGCGGCGTAACGTCACATCCTGCACATTTTTCTTACACAAGAACAGTTTTTATTAATGTGAGAGGAAGCGTTATACGAACAAAGTCACGAACGGCATACATTTGTTTATATTAAAATATTATGTATGATATCATGCTAGTGTTTCGTAAAAATTGCCTCGCATCTACATAATATGTAGATTTTGTCGTAGCAGCTTAAAGCATGTTACTTTAGCCTTTTTCTTAACTTCTTGTAGGGTTCTGTGCAGCTGGATTTAAAAAACGAATCGTTGTTCCATGATTAAATTGACTGTTTACATGCATAGACTAACGTATGTTTTCGAAAAAGGTAGAGTGTCACTCTCATATAACGCCAGCTATATACTAGGTCCGACTTAATAGGGATCATCCCCTACTCGAATAATCAAAAAATACCAAATTGCTGCTATGTTTACTACAAATATAAGTACTTAATAAATAATTAAAATAAAAAATAAAATGGGCAAATGCCAGCAAAACTTTTGCCAACGGCTTCTCTTACTCTACAACAGTACTTTTTTAAATGACATTTGCTTTCCTGTACCTAGTGTACCCCTAATAACGTGTATGCGATATTTCATGATGATTGGTCACCTTTCAAGCTTTCATTCAGAATAAGTACGGTTGCCGAGGGATAGAAAATTAAGCCAGCGAAGCCGCGGGCAAAATCTAGTTTTTATACAAGACTATTATTTACTTCTTTTTATACCCCCAGGTTGGCAAACAAGCGTGCGGTCCACCTGATGGTAAGTGGTCACCATAGCCTATAGACGCCTGCAACACCAGAGGCATCACTTGCGCGTTGCCGACCCTTTAGGAGAAAATCGAAGTGGGAAGAAGAAGGAGCGGGCAGGGGGGGCAAGGGTGATTGGGCCACCGGCACTCTCACTCACCGAACGAAACACAACAGTAGGAATACTGGTATTTCACGTCGATATTCTGTGAGAGAGTAGTCCGCCCCCGGTCGAGCCGGCCCATTCACACTGAAATCAGCGAGGCTCTAATAATATTATTATACGTAGTCGTTAATGCAATATAGTGTGAGCATGTTCCTGAAATTAAACTGCTATATACGGATTTTATCGCGTTGTTTATTTGACACTTTATTACAAAATTTTGAAAATTGTTACACTACTACTACTATTAAACTTTACAAATTTTTAAGCTAATTAAATTATTATTAAACTATTTAGATTTAATTTATTTTTACACTTTCCCCGACGTTTCGGTTGCTTTTCAGCAGCCATGGTCACGGAACTACACTGGAACATTGAGACAACTGCCATCTTAGTCTCCCCGTATATTTATATTTGTCAAACAATACCGCAGTATAAACACGCATATAATTTATATTTTTATAAAGTTAAAATCCCAAGAAACGAATGCCATACAATCCCATACACCTGTGAACATACATACATTAGTAAGTAAGGAGCGGCTCCGTGCCGTCTACTCGCGTAAAAAACTGCGCAAAATAAACGTATCGCACCGCGCCTTAATAGGGTTCCACAGGCAACCAATGTTTACTAAACAAATAACTGTATAATAGATAATATTGTCTTCTATTTACGCGAATATTATTCATTGAAATTAAACTGCTATATACGGATTTTATCGCGTTGTTTATTTGACACTTTATTACAAAATTTTGAAAATTTTTACACTACTACTACTATTAAACTTTACTAATTTTTAAGCTAATTAAATTATTATTAAACTATTTAGATTTAATATTTCTTTTTTTCTAAATCTTATTTCTAAATCTAAATAGTTTAATAATAATTTAATTAGCTTAAAAATTAGTAAAGTTTAATAGTAGTAGTAGTGTAAAAATTTTCAAAATTTTGTAATAAAGTGTCAAATAAACAACGCGATAAAATCCGTACATAGCAGTTTAATTTCAATGTATAATAGGTATTTGTTTTTGTCTGTCTGAGTTAACTATCCCACTGCTGGGCTTTAGCTTAACTTCGTTTTAGAGAAGACTTAAACTATACTCAATATAGCCTCGTAAGTGTTATTTTTAGTTTTTAAGACGTTTTAATTATATCTATTTTTAAAAGAATAAGCTGCAGTATCCCATTGGATAAGGCATTGAACTTGCGATCGAGAGGTCGCAGGTTCGAATCCCACCCGTTGCACTACTGACGTTGTGACTATAATCGCCTAGACGCCCGGCGAACGCGGGCGCACGTCACTAGCCACCTCTCGCGACCGGTGGTGCGACACTATATAAGGACGGACGGCGTCAGTCGCTTCTCCTTGCGGCCCGGCTTCACACTCCCAGCTAAGTGTCCTGATTATACAAGGACCACGAAGCAAGTCTTTAGCGAACCACGCCCTGACTATAGTTATATAAGTAAAGATTGTTTCCTTTATTTGTATCTTAATACATTAAAAGTGTATTTGTTATACCTTCTCTCATTGTACTTCCTAATTATATTTACATTTCTCCTAAAGTAAACCCTAAAGGTTACAACGTGAACCCACTTCTAATACAAGCATTCTAGCTTAGCTGGAGAGTTTAACAAGAATACCTGTAATTTGAAACCCAAAATGCTAGTAATTTAAAAAAAATCAAAAGAAATGACCACGCCAGTACTAGGCATATTTCCTCCATCAATTGCGTTTCCTTTATTATCTTTAATAAAAATAATATAATGTCCTCCAGACCGAATTTCGGTCACGGCGGCCAGTCTTAACGGAGCCTGGCCATCTGCGCAGGAGATATTATAGTGCACAAGTGCGTGCGCAAACACAATTCCACTCTCTGTTCCCGAACTCTCATAATCCGATGGGACGGTAATCCGACACGACCGGAGAAAGATCAAGCGCAGGACCAACGGCTTTACGTGCTTTCCGAGGCACGGGGGTGTCTGACACCGCCAAATTTCTAACTCTGGGCTGCTATTGAGATTTTCTAACAGAAAAACCCAATAACTTTTTCTTGGCCCGACCCAGGATTCGAACCCGAGACCTCATGCACAGCAGTCGCATTCACTACCGCCACGGAGGCAGTTAAAAATAATATAAATATAAATAAAATCCGTATATCTAAAGTAGTTTAATTTCAATTAATAACATTCACGTAAACATTAGACAATATTTTGTAAGAGTATATGTATTATTTATGAGCAGTGATAGCTCAGTGGGGAGACCAACAGACTGCAATGCAGAGGGTCTCAGGTTCGAACCCACGTCGCGCACCTCTGACTTTCGGAAGTTATATGACTTTTCGAAATTATGTGCGTATTGATTGACAATTATCGCCTGCTCCGTGCCTCGGAGAGCACGTTAGGCCGTCGGTACCGGCTGCCATGAAAATCTATGGCAGTCGTTATTGGGAGACTGTCGACACAAAGATCCCACTGGGTCGAAGTGTCGCCGGTCTGCATTGACTGGCTCCCACATAAGATACATACAGTATTAGGCACATTAGTGCCTAAGGCTGCCTGTGTCGAGCAGCGATAGCTCAGTGGAGAGACCAACCGACTGCAATGCAGAGGGTCTCGGGTTCGAACCCACGTCGCACACCTCTGACTTTCGGAAGTTATATGACTTTTCGAAATTATGTGCGTATTAATTCACAATTATCGCCTGCTCCGTGCCTCGGAGAGCACGTTAAGCCGTCGGTCCCGGCTGCCATGAACATCTATGGCAGTCGTTATTGGAAAAGTCAGTACCCTCTAATATCCTGACACTGGTCTAGCCCTAGAGTATCGTTAGCCTTCGGGTTGCAGAGGTCAGGTGGCAGCCGCTCCGTGTAAAAACTGATATCCAGTCAAATCCGGTTAGACCAGAAAAGCCGACCCCAAGTGACTTGGGAATAATAAAGGCTCAGGGAGAAGGGATTATTAATTAGTAAAATAAAATCACATTAAAATAAAATGTCACACAAAACCGCAATTAGAGCTAGCATTCATTTCCATGTTTGAACACGAACTTGTTAGAAGCACATAGTTTACCGCCATTTTAATATAACGTAATTTATTACTGTATAAGATTAAACAGGTATTTAAGTACCGTTATAAAACAATAAATATAAAATATAATTTTGTTGCGGTTTTAAAAGGAACCTCTAAGATTTAAAAATAACCTTTGTATTTACTTCTTGTATTAAAAAGCTTGAAAGTACTATTACTTAAATGTAGATTAGGCTAGTAACAGTACTTTTTCTAGATGAAAGGAACCATATCTCCTTTTCTGTTCCCCTGACAACGTGTATGCGAAATTTAACACGATCAGTCGAGTAGTTAAGGCGTGAAAGCGTAACAAACAAACAAATTCACATTCGCATTTATAATGTTAGTAAGGATAGCGTTAAGTATTTTTTTATTAAGCATAATTGCTTTAATATGTAATAACTAATAAGTAAGCTATATTTACAGTAAAGCATTACGTTTCTGTAAATATATAGATTCATAGATTCACGCCTGTTTCGCAGAGGCGTAGGCAGAGACTACGGATTTCCATTTGCTACGATCCTGACACACTTCTCTGGTTTCATTCACTTTCATCACATTCCTCATACACGCCCGTCGGTTCAAGGTGCTCTTAACCTGGCCTTTGTCCAGAACGCCTCCGATCTGATCGAGAAACGTTCGCCTAGGTCTTCCTGTTGCGACTGTTCCATTCACACTAGCCTTATAAACTTTCTTAGTCAGTCTTTCCTCGTCCATTCTTTCTACATGCCCAAACCAGCTTAACATACCCTTTTCTATTCTTGTCACTATATCCACTTTCATGCCGCATCTCTCTCTAATCACACTATTCCTTATTCTGTATCGTATATCTTATATCTGTAAATATATATTACTTAATATAACTAAATTAGTTAGTTAAATTGGAATTAGTTTTAAAGACATTTGGATTATGTAGTCCAAACGTCATTAAAACTAATGCCCATGTTTTTTTTTTATATTTAGGTATACTGTAAATTAAACTGTGATATTCAAAATTGTAATATCGTAGTATAAATAATGTAATTAATAAAACATAGGCCTTAGGATTATTCAAAAATCTAATCTTGGTCAATACATAGTTGTGTTACATTCAAAGTGTAACTTTATAACAAAAATGAATAAATTATTAATAAGTAATTAATTATTCATAAGCCTTCAAGTTAATAAAAAGTAATAAAACCTAATATTGAGCAACGGCAATATAAACATAACTATGTAATATTCAAAACTGTAACTTTTATGTCAACTTTTATGTCAAAACTGTGACTTAAATGAATAAATTATTCAACTCGAATATCACTTTGTATAGTACGGGCCCACGTTCATAAACAACACTTCGTAAGTTTTTACAAGCACCCACCATTTCGCTTCATTTTCGCGTTTTTTCAGACAGACATACTCGTAGTTATACCTTATTATTGTGGTGGATTAAATTCGCCAACATTTTATACTTTTTGTGTATTTGATGCATTTTTATGAAGCCACTTTACATAATGGCAGTTTTTACGGAAACTTTAAAGCGTATTGGATAAGGATTTTGGCACTTTACTTACTAAAATTGAAACGTGTAATTAATGCGTATTCGACACTAAGATACGCTTTTAGTGAGGATGCTACTGGCTCGGTGGCGTAACAAACAAACTAACTCACATTCGCAATTATAATATTAATTATTAGCATCTTTGTTTACAAGGGATGGTAAAGATAAGGGAGATATTGAAAGGAGAACGATTGCGGGAAACAAAGTGAATGGAGCTCTACGCGCTTTTATGAACAGTCGAAATGTTTCTGAAAAGGCACGTTTGGCTGTTCATAGAGGACTATTAGTGCCCACACTTATGTATGGAAGTGAAAGTTGGGTATGGCAAAAGAAGCATAAGAGCAGAATAAATGCTGTAGAAATGAGAGCACTGAGAAATATATGTGGTGTGACTCTGAAAGATAGAATAAGGAATAGTGTGATTAGAGAGAGATGCGGCATGAAAGTGGATATAGTGACAAGAATAGAAAAGGGTATGTTAAGCTGGTTTGGGCATGTAGAAAGAATGGACGAGGAAAGACTGACTAAGAAAGTTTATAAGGCTAGTGTGAATGGAACAGTCGCAAGAGGAAGACCTAGGCGAACGTTTCTTGATCAGATCAGAGGCGTTCTGGACAAAGGCCAGGTTAAGAGCACCTTGAACCGACGGGCGTGTATGAGGAATGTGATGAAAGTGAATGAAGCCAGAGAAGTGTGTCAGGATCATAGCAAATGGAAATCCGTAGTCTCTGCCTACCCCTCTGGGAAACAGGCGTGAATCTATGTATGTATGTATGTAATATTAATTATTAGCGTCTTTATAATTACTTTGTCATTGTTAATACGTTTGTAAATATATATTAGATTAAATAGTGTTGTAATGAATAATGTTTAATATACCTAGTCGGGTCATAAGTTCTATCAAACCCTTATTATTTTAATTTTTTAATTGTTACTAGCGAGATATACTTTGACTAATTTTTTATTAAAAAAATTGAACGTGAGCCTAGCCCTCTTCTAGTTCAGATTAAAAACCTTTTACCCTTCTTTTAAAACTACAAGATAAAACAACATTCGGAGGAGAAAGTCTGCGCTAAACCTCATCAGAATTTAGAGTATCTCTGAGCATCTCTGGTTAAAGCAGCGGCAGAAATAGATATGAATGTGGTACTTGCTGCGATCGATGTCTGGCCGCGTCGATTAAGGGCATTTATTCAAAATGGGGGAAGGCATTTCGAATAATGTAAATAAAATTGCGACACTTCGACCCAGTGGGATCTTTTGTGTCGACACTCTTCCAATAACGACTGCCATAGATGTTCATGGCAGCCGGGACCAACGGCTTAACGTGCTCTCCGAGGCACGGAGCAGGCGATAATTGTCAATCATATAACTCCCGAAAGTCAGAGGTGCGCGACGTGGGTTCGAACCCGAGACCCTCTGTATTGCAGTATATTGGTCTCCCCACTGAGTTATCGCTGCTCTTGCTGCCTATTAAGTAGGACCTTAAACATTGCTGGTGCATTATGAGGGTAATAGGTATACTCCTGCCAACCCTTCTCCGGTCCTTTTCCAAATTTTTTCGTGTGGTTAGTGGCCAACCTGTTGTCAAGAGCTGTTCAAGCCTCTAGGCCTCTGACATGGCTTAACGACTGCTGTCATTTGACAACAACCGGGACCGAGTTTTTAAGCGCTCTCCGAAGCTCGGAGACGCTCAGATGAAACACCACTAAGCGGTCGCCCATCTATAGACTGACCGCACCCAATGTTGCTTAACCTTGCTAATCGTTTACCGGTTAGTGATTGCAACTGGCTATGAGTGTTCACAGATTAAGACTGCGCCGAGCGAAATGTGCCAAAATAGGCGGTCACAGTTAAGTGAATAATATCAACACTTTTTGTTTAATACAAATATAAATTATACATTTACCATAACCATGAATGTGTTTACAATGATTCCGTGTAAAAATCTTAAAATAATCAATATTTGCGCCTACAAAATTACGTAAATTTGCATTAACTGTAGAAATCTATCCTATTTTACAGCTTAAACGAAACATAAATAGTTATATTACAATTTGTCCGTCCCAAATATTTAAGCTATTGGTTGACAATAAAGATACGTATTTATCAAAAAAGCACTTTAAATCCTCCATACAATTTTACTATGTCGGCCGCGCGCCGATTTGAATATGCGCCGCACGAGCTCTGTCATTATCTGTCTTACGCTCGGCGCAGTCTTAAGGTGTGATACTATCTATACTATATCTATATTCTTTTAGTGTTGGATAACCTATTTATCGAGGAAGCTTATGGGCTATATAACATCACGCTACGACCCACGGGGGTGGAGTAGTAATCATAAATGCGGGTAAAACCGCGGGCACGGCTAGAGTCTATATATAAAAGGTCACAAAATAACATTTATGAACGTCAAAGTTTAGTTGTTAGTAACGTAACTAAAGCAATAGTTATATAAAAACATTAAACAAAATAAAATATGTATAAACCCAACAAATGTGAATTAACAAAAAGACATGATATTCAAAGTCGCACGCGATGGGATTCGAACCCGTTGCGTCGCGTAATTTGCGTTTTTCTGCGCCCGCTCTGGCGACGGTTTGTCTTGGGATGAGGCTTTTTGTCTATGCCTCGCTTCTTGATGGTTATACTCGGCACGACGGGAGTTGATACTTGCAGAATAATATGATGTGACATTAATATTTTATTGAAATACATTTGAAAGTTACGCATGTTGATTTATACATATCAATTTGTATGCGTTATTTGAATGTTTACAAAGTCTTGACACTAAATAGGTAAGGATTGCTACACTTTGAAGAGTACTACATTGAGAAGTATTATTTACATCATATTTTTGGCTTTGCATATCCTATGTGTTCAAGGATAAAGTTTATCTGTGTGCCATACCTCGTCCATATCGATACAGCCTGTGAATATAAGATTTAGTACAAAAACGCCAATGGCGCATTTCACTCGATTAAAATTAAGTAAAGTAATTTATTTACTAAGATCTAATGAGAGAACTTAATTGTTATAGTTTACAAGTAAAGAAAATCCATAACTACAAAATAAAAATAGAAATTAAACTGCTATATACGGATTTTATCGCGTTGTTTATTTGACACTATATTCTCCACGTGACCATGGCTGCTGAAAAGCAACCGAAACGTCGTGGAAAGTGTAAAAATAAATGAAATCTAAATAGTTTAATAATAATTTAATTAGCTTAAAAATTAGTAAAGTTTAATAGTAGTAGTAGTGTAACAATTTTCAAAATTTTGTAATATAGTGTCAAATAAACAACGCGATAAAATCCGTATATAGCAGTTTAATTTCAATGAATAATATTCGCGTAAATAGAAGACAATATTATATAAAAATAGAAACTTATATTCCGAACTATGTTCAATAATATTTTTTTTATTGCTGGCTGCACATTCCACACATATGTTCTTCATTTAAAAAAATAACACGCTCCTATGTATTCACGTAATAATTAATATTCGTCGATGGTTTAAAAAAGCATTCTTCATTTAGTAATGTACAATAACTTTTTATATGTAGTTATGATCTTTGGAAATATGATAATGTAAAATATAATCAACAGATATCGTTTTTCATTATCCCTCTGTAGTATTTAAAAGTTGTCACGTAGATATGGTTGTGTTAATTCATACAATTTTAATAGCTTTCATTAACCATAACAAGTATTGTGGTGTAATGGCAACATGTCATTCCAGAAAAACATATCGAACATTTACGAATAATGCTAGATCGTTCTTAAAGATAGATACTTTGAATATTTGAGCAGTTTTTTATTAAACCATTTTAATTGATGAGCATAAAAACAGCAATTAACCGATATTTATTAGCTTGTAGTTATTCTATGTATTTTTATGTGTATAAATTTATAAACTTTTTGAACGAATTAACATTATTTTAAATGAGTTAGCAACAGCTAGTGCAAGATGTTTGTATAATCATTGGATTTCTTTTTGTGATGAAACCCATCATGAACATAGCTTCTAAGACAGAGGTCAGTAGACGACAATGGACTTATGAAATATGCTAGGGTCAGAGCTGCATTGCAAATAATTTGATTCAGACCATCTCCACCGCTTCGATCAAATGCGTTGGCAAACTTTACATATAATATTGTCTTCTATTTACGCGAATATTATTCATTGAAATTAAACTACACGGATTTTATCGCGTTGTTTATTTGACACTTTATTACAAAATTTTGAAAACTGTTGCACTATACTACTTTTAAACTTTACTAACTTTTAAGCTAATTAAATTATTATTAAAACTATTAAAACTATTTAGATTTAATTTAATTTTACACTTTCCTCGACGTTTCGGTTGCTTTTCAGCAGCCATGATGATCTCCCCGTGTCCGTCCGTGTAGTTTAATTTCAATAAACTTTACATATATTCATAAAAGCATAATAACAAGAATAATTTTGACAAGAAAGTTTAGGCAGCAAAAGTTCGAACCACCAGGTCACTGTTTTAAAATACCAATGTGATATTCATATTATAACTCCTTAAATTTAAATTACGTTGAAAGCTTAAGACTGCGCCGAGCGTAAGACATAATGACAGAGCTCGTGCGGCGCATATTCAAATCGGCGCGCGGCCGCCATAGTAAAATTATATAGAGGATTTAAAGTACTTTTTTGATAAATATGTATCTTTATTGTCAACTAATAACTTAAATATTTGGGACGGACAAATTGTAATATAACTATTTATGTTTTGTTTAAGCTGTAAAATAGGATAGATTTCTATTGTTATAATCTAAAAATCACGTAACACGAGCTTATATTTTTGCATTTGTCGTACAAATTTACGTAATTTTGTAGGCGAAAATATTTTTTTTTTTAAGTTTTTTACACTCAGTAATTGTAAACACATTCATTGTTATGGCAAATGTATATTTTATATTTGTATTAAACAAAAAGTGTTGATATTATTCACTTAACTGTGACCGCCTGTTTTGGCACTTTTCGCTCGGCGCAGTCTTAAATAACAAGGAATGATTATTTCTAAAATAAGTATGAGTTTTTTACACTCAGTAATTGTAAACACATTCATTGTTATGGCAAATGTATATTTTATATTTGTATTAAACAAAAAGTGTTGATATTATTCACTTAACTGTGACCGCCTGTTTTGGCACTTTTCGCTCGGCGCAGTCTTAAATAACAAGGAATGATTATTTCTAAAATAAATATGCAAATCTTGAACTCTTGCCTTTTGAGTTTACCTTTAGATAAGTATTTAAATCGCATAATAGATGAAATAAACGCATATGTGTGGAGGAACGGAGTGTGATGTCCCTCCAACACAAAGGGAGGATCCTCCGACCAGGCTGGTTGATCGTGCCTGGCGGGCCGCGGCCCGACGGTTGATGTCGGGTGCTTGTATATATAGTTAGTCGCTGTGTAAACTCTGCTTGCGCGATGCAGGATTGTGACGTCATTTAGCGTATTTAGCGCTATCTGTTAGATGTAGGCGGAACTTACTTCTTCGTCTGTGCGGAGTCGCCACATATGCAAATTATGCGTCGTGTACGTGATAAGATATATTTTAGGTTACGGCGATTATAAGATTCTGGTTTCTGGATTCAGCAAAGTTTCCTAATAAATCTATTCCCGGCCCTGTTGGCTGGTAGTTGGATTTAGTAGAGTATTAGGAGAGTAGGACAGCAACTCGCTTTTGACATGATGAAGCAACAAAATATAGGCGTGGTATTATACTTCGCACGTATACTAATGATAGGAAAATACAAGAGAAATAAAACAATAAAGGTTGACTGTGATTATCTCTGATTTGATCCGTAACGCAGCGAGTTCATCACCCGAATGTGTCCGCGCACGAGTCTCCGGCGCTTATATAACGTCAATATACAATTTTGAAAGAGCAGCGATAGCTCAGTGGGGAGACCAACAGACTGCAATGCAGAGGGTCTCGGGTTCGAACCCACGTCGCGCACGTCTGACTTTCGGGAGTTATATGACTTTTCGAAATTATGTGCATATTGATAGACAATTATCGCCTGCTCCGTGCCTCGGAGGGCACGTTAAGCCGTTGGTCCCGGCTGCCATGAACATTTATGGCGGTCGTTATTGGGAAAGTCAGTACCCTCTAATATCCTGACACTGGTCTAGCCTTAGGGTATCGTTAGCCTTCGGGTTGCGGAGGTTAGGTGGCAGCCGCTCCGTGTAAAAACTGATATCCAGTCAAATCCGGTTAGACCAGAAAAGCCGACCCTAAGTGACTTGGGAATAATAAAGGCTAAGAGAGAAGATACAATTTTGAAAGAAAGTAACATCCGAAAGTAACCACCAGCCTAACATATCAAGTATCAAATCACGGCGCGCGAGCAACATAATGTTGCAGAGGCAACAAAAACTCCATGTTGCATGGCTAGTGGAAAAACCGTGGAAACAGAAGAAAAACAGCGCTCACACTGCGATACTAGAAAAACTGGATCGAGTGTTGTGAACTATCGTTTTTGTTCATGTTTAATTAGCAATATGTACTTATATGTGTGTCTGTTTTTGGTTGTAAACGAACGGGATCTTTTTCTGTTTAAAATGTCGAAGAAAATATATAAGGTATGGAGGGAAACTTGAAGTTCATTTGTGAAGTATAAATGAGGAAAATACGACATATGTAGCGGGGGTTAAAATCGTGTCAACGTATTAGCAACTGATGTTTTCATTGGTCTTCATAGTTCGGTCTGTGTAAGCATCTGAAGTATGATCAAAAGCGATAATACTCGTTATATATTGCATAGTTTATGGTATAATTTTCACCAGATTTGTAATAAAGCAATTAGTTTCAAATTGATAGCAATTCTTTTTACAATTACACATTTAATATATGTACAATTCGTGTGATCCTTTCTCTAAATCTGGGTAGTGAATTATATTTTAATATTATATGATTTATTAATATTTTTGAAGCTTCTAGCATTTTATATTAAACACTAGCTGTCCCGACAGACGTTGTCCTTTACACACGACAAAAAAAGAAAATACCCTAATCTAAACCATCCTCGAATCCACATCAACAACAACATTTTATATTTAGATTTGAGCAGTTATTTGAACGGTCATTTCTTGAAATTAAATATAGTGAAATGCCCCTTTAAACACGAGATAAACTTTATTACGAAATGCTAATACCTCAGTAAACAAATTTAAAAATAAAAACCTCAATTTCAATATCAATATGAATTTGAATTTGAATCACGTAAAAATAACCGGTGTAAGAAAACTTGTTTAAATTCATTTAAATATAAATAACGTCAAAAGAAAATATTTTGTCTTTTAATATTTAGAAAGTGTAAAAAGACAAACTAACTACGCTAAATATATTTTGTCAAAATATGTAGGTGTTAAACCATAGTAGGTACGGTATGAAATATTTCTAGATTGACATCATAATATATAATTTCAGCAAATTATTCATATTCATTACATTTTCATTCAATATTTTATTTAAACACATTAAATTCCAGACTAAGTCAAGTCGTTCGTATATGACATACATACATACATACATAGATTCACGCCTGTTTCCCAGAGGGATAGGCAGAGACTACGGATTTCCATTTGCTACGATCCTGACACATTTCTCTGGCTTCATTCACTTTCATCACATTCCTCATACACGCCCGTCGGTTCAAGGTGCTCTTAACCTGGCCTTTATCCAGAACGCCTCCGATCTGATCAAGAAACGTTCGCCTAGGTCTTCCTCTTGCGACTGTTCCATATAGACAGTTCTCGTATATGACACATCCAAAACTTTAAATATTTTAATCCAAAAATTAATGTATTTAGATAAAATATATTTAACAAAAGCTTCAGAATTTAAAAGTTGTTCATAGACTTTAAATAGAGATATACTTTGATGCAATACGAAAAGATTAAGTGGAACGCAGAGACATATTTACGAAAGATGTAAACATTGGTTATGCAAAAGAACACTCATGTCAAGAACCTAAGAATTTGGCACTAGATATCAGTAATTATAAGCACATTTAATTATTAGTTAGGTATTTAAAAGTGTGATCAAATTATGTTCTTATAACGAGTATAAGTAAATACCAATTCATGTTAACACGTTACGTTATAGAAGACTTACTAGAAGCGAGTTTAATTTTAAGAACATTTCGCAAAATTAAACGTAGGTAAATTGGACACAGTAATGCGCTATAAAATGACTTGAGTAATTTAGCACACGTCTCGTAAACTGCGTCGACTTCAAAACACCATAAAAGCGTTAAAAGGTACCGCAGTTATTTTAAATTGAGCAAAAAATTAAAAAAATAACATTAAGAAATTAATTGCGTTACGTGACTTACTGGTCCCATTCACATTTCGTCCGATGATCTTATTGGATCCGTTGGGCTGCGAGGCGGCGGGGGTGTGCGGCGCGGGGGGCGCACTCCGTCCCGTTTCCTCACCCGGGCTTTCCATATCGCACCTCCCGCTCGCACACATCAACCCGACACCCGCCAATTCGAAAACTTCACACAGAAATATTGGCAACTTTTTAAAAAACAAAGAAAAAAATTACATGTCAAATATCACAGTTCGAAATTTAAAATGTGTTTGGTTGTTCGACAGCGGCGTATCGAACTCGCAGTTTTGGCGCTAAAATCGTAAGGGTAGCCGTGACGTGTGGTGCGTGACGCGCGCGGCACGACTGGCGGCCGCCGGCGGAGCCCTAGTGCAGCTGCATCGCCCCGCCCAGCACCCCACGCGTGGAGGGGCCACGTGGCCCCACGCTTTCCTTGCCCTCGGCTTATGTAAAAAAACATAAAGGTCTTAAAGTGTGCGTGTGTGAGTGAATTTCGTGTGTGTTGTTGTGAGGGGCCGAAAGGGTACAGACTTGAGGGTCGACGGGTGATCATTATTGTGTTTTTTTAAATCAGTTTTACTCTTATCGAACGGAGCTATTTTAAAATTTTCGGTCATGGTAACATTTTGGGTGAGTACTTTTGCTTACCCAAAGGAAACTATGCAAATGGCGTTCAGCAAACATTTCATAGGAGAACATTTGTTTCATTATTAGATAACATAATATGAATGCGCGGACGGCGTAGTGGTTTAAGTGATAGCCTCACAGCTGCCATTGCGCCAAGAGTTGCGGGTTCGATCCTCACACTGGACGAATTTGTGTGATCCGCCAATTGTTGTTCTGAGTTTAGTTATTCTTGTGTCCGTTGCTTAGTTGTTATATTAATTAATGCAAACACAGAAGTTGCCTAAAAAATAAGAAATAAATTATTTGTCCTAAAATTAATATGATATGTTAATTACACTCAATAGGATATTATTAAAAACCTTCAAATATCTTCATATTATAATCTATACAAATATTAGAAAGCTGAAAAGATTGTTTGCTTATTTGGTTGAACGCGAGAATCTCAGAAACTAATAGTACGCATTTAAAAATTATATAAGTGTTGAATAGTCTATTTATCGAGGAAGGCTATAGGCTATATAACTTCACGTTTCGACCCAAGGAAGCGACGCAGTAACTATAAACGCGGGTGAAACCGCGGGCCCATCTAGTGTCTTTATATGCAATTTTGCTAGCAGAAATATCAGCGTCGTTTTTTTTTTTGGGGGAATGTCTTTACGTTTTGCCTTTTAAATTTAGGCAGTTCATTCCAGCAGAACTATGGCGTATATTTTTAAACATTCAAAGTAATAAGCACCAACCTCGGATTCTGAATTAAGAATTAAATGTTAATAACGACACACACTCTACTTAGATATTACTTAAACATTATCTTTGTCTCAATATCAAGTTTCCTTAAACTGTAATAAAATTCGATTAAGACTGCACCGAGCGTAAGACGCGGTTGGACTGAATGACAGAGCTCGATATTCAAATCGGCGCGCGGCCGCCATAGTGAAATTGTATGAAGGATTTGAAGTGCTTTTTTGATAAATATGTATCTTTATTGTCAACCAATAACTTAAATATTTGGGACAGACAAATTGTAATATAACTATTTATGTTTCGTATAAGCTGTAAAATAGGATAAATTTCTACTGTTTTCATCTAAAATCACGTAACACGAGCTTACGTTTTTGTATTTTTCGTGCAAATTTACGTAATTTTTTAGGCGAAAATATTAATTATTTTAAGCTTTTTACACGGAGTAATTGTAAACACATTCATTGTTATGGTAAATGTATATTTTATATTTGTTTTAAACAAAAAGTGACTCGGTTGAGATTTGCTACATTTCTCAACTCCAAAACCGTTGTAAGTCATAATTACCAACTAATATCTGCCAAGTTAACACTTTATGTCGTTTATCTTCAGTTTTCAAAGTAATACTATTTGCGTGATATACAAATAGATAAGTATTCTAAGTCTGGGTGTACTAATATGTCTCCGTACGTTAGAAAAGTCCATCATAACAGAGATATTCTTTTAAGAACTAGTGCAGGAGCAGTCTGAAAAATAAAATAAAAGCATAGAATTTACTACTTGACAACCAACTAAGTATACGACCCGGTAATGATAATAATAATTTAAAAATACAACTGTCGCACTAGGTATATCTAATTTATGTATCACGGGGGACTATTACAAATATTCAAACAACGGACACAAAGAACATCCACGCTCGGAACAACCATTTGTAGATCACACAAAGTTTTGTCCCGTTTGGAAATTGAACCCACAACACTCGGTACAGTGCGAGACGACCACTTGGACGACAACTTCATCTATGCAGGGTTTTAGAGTTCGAAAAAATTCTTATACAACAGCTTTATCCGTCTGTCTGTTATTCAACTTTCAACGCAAGAACCGTAAGAGCTAGAGACTCGCGGTCAACGCCATTCGACTCAGCATAGTCGATATACCCCCGAAATGACTGTGACCTTTGACCTCTGACCTCAAGGTCACGTAATACCACGTGACCTTTGCATATAGTATTTATTTTCGGGGTTTTTTTTCTTTGTGTATATTATTATCTCCCTTTTATTAAATGACTGTTAATTTTTGCATACGGTAAGTTAGAATGTGTAAGGATTCCGACAAACTATCATAATTTGTAAGCCTACATTCTATGCAAATAAATATTTCTATTTCTATTATTTCTATTACTTGAACCATTTTTTTCGAACTCTAAGATTTACGGCAATTCATTGCCGTTTCTCACAAGTTTTTTTTATTTTTTATTATTTTTTAATCTTTATTTAAGGTGCTTTGTCACAATATGACTATGTCGCTCCATCATAGCCACCGCATGTATGATTACAGATTTTTCATGATTTTATTATACATATTATATAAAGATCTAGCTAGATTTGAAAGAGGTTTAGATAGTACACTATTGCATCTACCAATATCACACTGCAAATTATCAAATATAATATGTGCTCTGAATCGTTCTCACTTGTTAATATCGTCACAATCGTAACCGTAGATTTAGCCCCTGGACCATTGCAAAATCTCAACTGTTTTACAAGACTTTATTATGCTTGCTTTGTTTGTTAATAGATTACCTCGTAAGTCATAAGTTGGCACTTTTGTTTGCGTTTGATTGTGAGGGTCGGGGTTCGAACTCCGGTTCGGGCACAGTGTAATTGTACATTAGCGGTACTGGGACTGGGAATGTGCCCAAAAGATGACAATGCGGCCCGTACGTGACACCTAAAATATAGGCGAAATGTGGGTGTAAAACGCCTCTGTGACAATGGCAGATTCTTATAATAAAGTATAGCACACGCGTCTGGACACTATCCATCAGCAAAGTTTGCATACTTAATCTTCTTCTTTTCGTGTGGTTAATGGCCAACCTGTTGTCAAGAGTTGTTCAAGCCGCCCGTAGACCTCTGACATGGCTTAACGACTGCTGTCAATTTGACAACAACCGACACCGAGTTTTTAAGTGCCCTTCGAAGCACGGAGACGCTCAGATGAAATACCACTAACCGGTCACCCATCTATAGACTGACCGTACCCAAAGTTGATTAACCTAGCTAATCGTTTACCGATCAGTGAAGCAAAAACTTTGTACCCCTTTTTACGAAAATTGCGCGGTCAGAGATGTCTGAAATTTGGCACAATACACTACAATATTTAATATTTATATAAAAAATGTGTTATGAATACATTAAATTCATGAAAAAACACTACACGCACACAACCATGCATTTGACACACGCAGTCGAAGCCCTTAACTATGGTTACATATTATATCAATATACAATGCCATATATCAGCAATATCATACAGTCAAACTGGTTGAATTTCGATTTAGTATAATACAATTGCGCCTTATACTATATTAGTTGTGTTATATTGTGAAATCATTCAAAAATATCAAAATACTAGATTTTGACCGCGGCTTCAATCGCGTAAATCATAGTGGTTATGTTTATGTTAATGTTCTATCCCTAGGAAACAGTAGGTACTTTTACTTTGACAACGTGTATGCGAAATTTCACGATGGTCGTTCAAGTGTGTTGAGGTGTGAGAGTGCATCAAACAAACACATTTGCATTTATAATATTACTAGATTTTGCCTCTGGATTTGATCGCGTAAATGTAGGTTAGGTTAAACCGACATAGAGTACCATTCATCCAGAAAAAGTACCGTTACTAACCGGCAACGGTCCTTTTTCTGGATGAATCCTTTTCTGTTTTCCTGACAACGTGCACCTATGCGAAATTTCATGATGATAAGTTCGAATAGGGTCGAGTAGTTAAGGCGCGGAAGCGTTACAAACAAATAAACAAACTCACATTTGTAATAATGAGTTAAGATTAGTTATGTAATAATTTGAGAATTCATTCGAAAACAATTCGAATGAATTCTACATCGCTATTCTATATCAAAAGCAACTTATTCTACTACCATAGAAGCCAGCCATTTCCTGAAATCAATATCTAATCTCAAAAAATCAGGTGGATAAACATAATCCATTCCCGCAGCCTCCAACAAAAACGCGAGCCATGTTCGTGTCGGTACCAAATTAAAAATGATAATCAGTTTGCAAAAGCTTAATTCGGTTGAGATACGAAAGCGGTCTGTTCTCGGAATTGTGTAAAAAACACATAAAACTGCCGACCCGCTAACGGTACAAGGATGATGGGATGCAAAAAATCTATATTTTGGGTTAAGTGGCCGCTGAATATGGGTTAATATAATTTCTTGTTTGTATTGTATATATATGTAGTATAAAACCATGGAGTTTATATTATCCTAACTTCCTAACTAGAAGTTAACATGAAGTAACTGTTATGTCTGTCTGTTACCTTTTCACGGCTAAACCACTCAATCGATTTGGATGAAATTTGGTGCAAAGATAGTTTAAAATCTAAAGAATAGGCTATTTTTAATTGATGTAGGTACCAAGCGACCGCAGTCGCGCGCAGTAGCTAGTATTATATAAATATGAATATGAGTTACGTTTTCACGCCTTAACTTTTTGATCGATTATCATGAAATTTCGCGTACACGTTTTCAAGGGAATAGACAATGACATAGCTTACCTTTCATCCAGAAAAAATACAGTTCCTAAGGAATATAAATTTATTGACAAAATCTACAATAACGCAAATCTAATAATTAATAATCAATGAATAACATTCGCGTAAACAGAAGACAATAAATTTAATATTATAACATAGAAAAACAAAAAAGTATATATATAATGAGAAATGAGGTTACCACTCAGGTTTGTTGTTGGTTTGCGGTTGATACCTCAAACCAACCCTGATATTATTTGGTAACCCCAAGCGACGCCCGGACGTACATCAGTTACACTTAATTATCATTATTATTTATTACATTAGTTATCACTTACATTAGTTAAGCCGTCGGTCCCGGCTGCCATGAACATCTATGGCAGTCGTTATTGGGAGAGTGTCGACACAAAAGATCCCACTGGGTCGAAGTGTCACCGGTCTGCACTGACTGGCCCCCACATAAGATACATACACTTTTAATATTTTACAAACACAAAAATATATATATCGGCATCGATGGCGTAGTGGTTAGTATAATCGACTGCAACGCCTGAGGTCGCGGGTTCGATTCCCGCATAAGTCAAACACCTGTGTGCATGAACATGGATGTTTGTCTTGGTCTGGGTGTTTTTACGTATAATATGTATGTATTTACAAAAAAAAGTATATAATATATATGTTTACCCATTTTCTAGTACCCATAGTACAAGCTCTGCTTAGTTTGAGCTAGATGGTGTTGTGTGTATGTGGTAAAATATTATTATATTACCTATTATTATTATTATATAAATTATAATTGAAGATAAATTAATAAAAATATATAAATTAAAATAGGTATAACTTGTATAATATATAAATTGGCGCAATATCTTAATGTATATATATATAAGTATATTGTTAACACTAATATAAGTATGTAACTGGCAGTTGCTTGCGACTTCGCCTTCGCGGACAATTCAGTTCACGTGTGATTTTATTTATTGTTGACAAGCTTTTGCCCGCGGTATCACTCGTTTGAGAACAGTCCTTAACTTAATCTATATATTAATACGTGAAGCAAAAACTGTGTACCCCTTTATACGAAAATTGCGCGGACGGAAGAGCATGAAATTTGGCACAGTTAAAGTTTATATGGAGAAGGAGGGACGAATCCTAATATTTTTATAAAATATGCATCAAAAATACATTAAATTATGAAAAAACACTACACGCACACAACCATGCATTTGACACACGCAGTCGAATCGCGTTCGTAGTATTTCGACATTGTTCGTCTGACGTCGTACAATTCTTTGTAGCGATGGTTACCTGTACCTTATTTATATGTAATAGAGAAAAACAGAAAACAAAGTAGCAAGCTTAGGAATTTTGGTCGAATTTTGACCACTAGGCGACCTCTAGTAATATTTATTCCGACTCAGTGCTCACACTTTTTATCCTTAAATCCATTCCTGTTAGATTAAAGGCCAGTTTCACAACTCTCAAGTAAAAGTTATCTGAAATGTAAATCGCATGCTGTCTTACTCTTGTTAAATTAAAGAAAAGAATGGCGGCGCCTATTAATAAAAAAAGTTTGTTAGCAATTTGGTTTTCAAATTACTAGTATCCTTGTTAACCCTCCAGCTAAGCTACAATGCTTTGACCTGGTGGTGGTGGGCTTTGTGGGCCTGCCCGCCACCCGTTCAGCACCAGGTCCGAGAGGCAGCGTGCGTGTTCCCACGCGCGCCTCTATTTCGAGTGCGTCTCCCCTTTAGGGGGGGATAGTAGGGTTTAATAAGTGAGTGAGTGCCTTTGGGTAGGTATGCGTCACGCATTCCTCCAGGTAAATAAAAAAAGCTACAATGCTTGTATTAGAAGTGGGTTCACGTCAATAGTGCAATGAGTGAGATTCGAATCCGCGACCTTTATCTTACAGATAAATACTATTTGGAGATTGTGGTCCCTTAGGCAGGCAAAGCCGCAGGTAGTTACCAGTTAGTTTCACATCTCGTTAGCGGTACGGCAGGAAAATAGGTGTTAAGAAAATGAAAGTTCGAAGCTTTCCGTTTCTATTCACGTCTCTCTCTAAGCTTATTGAAATTGCTGTCTTCCTTATTGGCGACGCCATTGGCGTAACGCTTACGCAACTGTTGAATGTGAAA
Organism: Catocala fraxini; assembly: GCA_930367265.1. Taxonomy (NCBI): domain Eukaryota; kingdom Metazoa; phylum Arthropoda; class Insecta; order Lepidoptera; family Erebidae; genus Catocala; species Catocala fraxini. Next base: position 2,228,211 of record OV884044.1, on the reverse strand, counting down.
TCTCAGGTTCAATATTGACTTATAAAATGAAAAATTTCATAAAAAGCTGTCCAGGGCAAGCATGTGAGTAAAATCATGAGAAATTTGAAATATATTATTTTATTGTAATGTTCTAATGCTGAGCAAACGCCGCCCACTCTCCTCTCATCTTTCTCTACCTGGAGCCGCTAACGACTGGTCTTATAAGAAAAGATTCTAACTCTTCTCTCCATCCGTCTCTGGGCCTACCACGATGTCGCTTGTTAGACGTGAGAAAACCCAATGATTCTCACATTGGGTTGTGAAGTAAGCTTCTTTCTTCTTTTCGTTTGGTTAGTGGCCAAGCAACGTTGGGTGCGGTCAGTTTATAGATGGGTGACCGCTTAGTGGTATTTCATCTGAGCGTCTCCGTGCTTCGGAGGGCACGTAAAAAGTCGGTCCCGGTTGTTGTCAAATTGACAGCAGTCGTTAAGCCATGTCGGAGGCCTACAGGCTTGAACAACTCTTGACAACAGGTTGGCCACTAACCACACGAAAAGAAGAAGAAAAAGAAGACTAGGCTATCTCTGCATTAGATAGTATTTTTAGAATTTAAAAAATATGGATTCTCAGTAAGTGAATTATTGTAATTATTATGAGAATAAAGTTCTTAAACCAGGAATTTAATCGCTTGAAGGGACCCTCGTTATACTCATGGTCTTGTTACGTAAATTTGCTGTGATATTAGCATCCCAAGTCACGAGTTTAATTTCCGGGTTGAGCAAAGTGTGTATGACAAACCGGTGCTAAACGCAGGCTTTTTCCAAATCCCTAGTTGATCCAGAAGGATTAGACAGACGTGCATTACATTCACATTTCGGCAGCTTTATTGAAAGACTGACATAATCCTTACTAATATTATAAACGCGAAAGTTTGTATGGATGTATGGATGTATGGATGTTTGTTACTCTTTCACGCAAAAACTACTGAACCGATTGCGATGAAACTTGGTATGTAGATAACTGAAGATCTGGATTCACACATAGGCTATTTTTATTTCGATATTCCCACGGGAACGGGACTTTCGCGGGTGAAACCGCGGGAAAAAACTAGTAAATAATAAATCTATTATCATCTACCAAGCCTATATGTATAATACGTAACGGGTATAAACCAATCATGTTTACATTTTATTGCTTAAAAAATATACGAAATGTGAGGGTAGATCAAGATTCTTCTGCCTCACAAACGTAAACCTAACATCGCCGCACCAGTCAGCTGAGCTTGTGACCACGGCCGGTGTAACCTGGACGAAACGTCAAGCATAAAATGGTAAACATTATGCGTGACCGCGTTAATACCTGTTACATATTATATCAGGTATATATCATGCAACGCAAAATTTTAAAAGTTATTATCTATCGATCACTAAACTGCGTACTGCTACATAAAATAAAGCTTACATCACGAGATCAACGATACATAGAGAATACCATAGACAAAAAAAATACATTACAAAGTTTTCTATTCATGATCTAGGAAGTCGCGCATTCAGCCTTTTTCACATCAATACTTACAAAAAGTAGGCACCGTATCTGTTTTCCCACAGAACTACCGTTGGTTTATCATCATATCGACATATTTCTAGCTATCTAGTGTTGCGACAACCTTTCACCGGCCCAAGGAAAAACCTACACTGCCTTATGAGTCGATCGGATATTATTTACAGAAAAAGTGAGGTTATAGAAACGGCGGGAAACGAACGCTCGTGTGACAGTTAGTTTATTTATATGTTAATGTGTTTTGTGCAGTTTTCACGTAGATTAAACATGGCATCATGACAATATAATGACGAAAGTATGAGCGGAGGACGAGTGTATCTATCAAATTTCGTCAATTTAATCATAGCTTGGGTGGCAGAGTATCAAACTACTTATGATTTACCATGCATAAGAAAATATTGTATGCTATTGTAATTCCTAAAGACCATTGTAAATTGTGAATGTTGGTAATAAAGAACTATTATTATTATTATATCAGATTGTGTCACATTTATTATTCAGTGTATTATATGTAAATATGGCTAACCAAATAAAATAAATAGACTATATCAAACATGGTATGTATATGTTACGTATAGTTAATCAAAGACCCGCTTGTATATTAAAATAATAATAATAATATCAGCCCTGTATTAAACTGTCCCACTGCTGGGCACGGGCCTCTTCTCACTGTGAGAAGGGTTAAGGCCATAGTCCACCACGCTGGCCCAGTGCGGGTTGGCAGACTTCACATATCTTCGAGAACATTATGGAGAACTCTCAGACATGCAGGTTTCCTCACGATGTTTTTCTTCACCGTTAAAACAAGCGATAATTAACTATTTAATACGCATATAACTTCGAAAGGTCAGAGATGCGCGCCTAAGGTTCAAACTCGAGACCTTTGCGTGGCAGTCCAACAGTTTATTTTGTTAAATCTATATTGTACTTCAATCCAAATGTGTACTGTGACTATCAGGGTCGTCAAATTGTAAAAATATTGGGGCCTATACATAAATTTTAACTTACGAGGGTGCGTTTTTAAGTTCGCGGAATGGAGGGTATGGAAGGTGGTGGGGGTGCTTGTTTAGTCACTAACGTGTTTAGCAACTAATAATTAGTATATATACCGAGTATTATCATAATGAGGTCATTAGTCTTTGAACTATCGTCCCTCAAGCAACTCAATCTGGAAGAAATTGTGAAGTATGGAGAAAATCGAGTTCCGCGCCGTTATAAAGTTCCTTACCAAGCAAGGAAAAAATGTTCAAACCATTTTGGAAGAGATGTCATCTGTATACGGGGACTCTTGTCCAGGAAAAACCATGGTATACAACTGGCACAAACTCTTTAAGCAAGGCAGGGAATCAATTGAAGACAATTCCCGGCCTGGGCGGTCTGTTGAGGTCACCACTCCAGATCTTATCGAAAAAATCGAAAAATTAATATTGGAGGATGCACGTTTGAAGAAAAAACAAATCGCAGAGATGGTTGGAGTATCTGAAACGACCATTTTCAAGGTTCTCCATGATCATCTCGGCATGACAAAAGTCAGTGCAAGATGGGTGCCTAGAATGCTCACACCGCCTCAAAAACAGAAGCGCGTCGAGTGTTCGCGTGCGTTTTTGAGCCAGTGTAATGAAGTCAAGGATGGTTTTTTGGAGCGAATTGTTACTGGGGATGAAACTTGGGTTCATCACTATGAACCTGAGTCTAAACAAGATTCCATGCAGTGGCATAAAAAGGGTACACCACCGCCTAAGAAATTCAAGGTGTCGCAATCGGCGGAAAAGCTCATGGCGACAGTTTTTTGGGACACAGAAGGAATTTTGTTGGTTGATTACAAAGAAAAAGGTGTTTCCATAACCGGAGAACACTACGCTTCAATTTTATAGCAGTTAAAAGAGGCAATCAGAGAAAAAAGAAGAGGAAAATTGACCAAAGGTGTCCTGCTCTTGCACGACAATGCTCCTGTTCACAAGAGTCGAGTTGCGTTGGCTGCTTTGCACAAGGTGGGCTTCGATATCATTGATCACCCACCTTATAGCCCAGACTTGGCTCCCAGCGACTATTATCTCTTTCCAAATCTGAAAAAAGAGCTTCGAGGAAAGAAATTTTCAACCGATCAAGAAGTGAAGGATGCAGTTTCGGCGTATTTTTCAGAGAAAGACAAAACATTTTTTTATGAAGGTATTCATAAGTTAATTCATAGGTCTGAGAAATGTATTAGGGTTTCAGGTGAATATATTGAAAAGGAAAAATAATTTTGTAATATTATTTCATCCCCTTCTATTCCATTCCGCGAACTTAAAAACGCACCCTCGTAATTACCTAATAATCCTAACTAATATTATAAATACAAATGTGACGTTATTTGTTTGTCACGCTTTCACGCTTTAACTACTCGACCGATCATCATGAATTTTATCCTGACAAAAGTAGTGATTGAAAATATCACCACATAATTATAAAGTTACCCTAGTAAATGAAGTATAATTTTTTATTTTTTATTTATTTACGTCATGCAACTATGCATAAATACAGGTACCCCCAATTCGAGAGTGCGCTACATAATTTATCACCTTATTCTTAAGACTGCGCCGAGCGTAAGACGCGGTTGGACTGAATGACAGAGCTCGAAATTCAAAGCAGCGCGCGGCCGCCATAGTAAAATTGTATGAAGGATTTGAAGTGCTTTTTTGATAAATATGTATCTTTATTGTCAACCAATAACTTAAATATTTGGGACAGACAAATTGTAATATAACTATTTATGTTTCTTTTAAGCTGTAAAATAGGATAGATTTCTACTGTTATAATCTAAAAATCACGTAACACGAGCTTACGTTTTTGCATTTTTCGTGCAAATTAACGTATTTTTGTAGGCGAAAATATTAATTATTTTAAGTTTTTTTACACGGAGTAATTGTAAACACATTCATTGTTATGATAAATGTATATTTTATATTTGTATTAAACAAAAAGTGTTGATTTTATTCACTTAACTGTGACCGCCTGTTTTGGCACATTTCGCTCGGCGCAGTCTTAATATAAACATAAAACAACTCTACTCATACACACACATACAACTACTATTACATAAAAATACACACAAATAAACACAGGACTTATAAAAATCGCACAGTACCAACCTATACTAACCTATTTAAAAAACTATCTTAAAAATTATTATTAATTTAGCTAATAATCGCAATATGTGACAACATATCGCACTCTTAATAAAACAGCGACTTAACTCTAAATTTGAAAGTAAGACAATTTGAACTCTAATTGTATATGTTAAATTCTAATATTATATTTGTATTAAATCATTGCAATAGAGTTCAAATTTGTTTAATTCAAAATACTGAGATAAGTCTCTGTTTTATTAATTAAGAGTGCGATATATCATAACCTTTGCCAATTCACCCAAATTACGCATAAATATATCACGGCAGTGAACCTCGTTCAATACCGAATAGATCGGGTAAGAGGAGTCTTTGCCAGTAGGTTGGTTCTGGCATATGGTGAAACTAATAGCGACGGACGTCGTCGTCTCCCAACACAGCCGTCCGGCACACAAAGCCTCAATCGCGCCAACACTCCCGGGTTATGTTCCATGCCACGTTGAAGCCTCATTATATACGCTGCTAAATGAAATTCTCGGCGTACTCTCAAAGTACTATAATCTATCATACCCAGCACAAACAACGTAGGGTAGAGTACATAAGCGGGTAGAACGGGTATACCCCATAGTACCTCATTCTAACACAACACTATATTTTTGTTCATGAGGTCATACGACAGCACTATGTGCCAGATGACTCCTGACTAGTGCGTCGTCTTTGTTTTTTCTATTAAAATTCTAAAATGAAACAATTTTAAAATTCTTATCAAAATTGTTTCATTTTAGATTTTATTAGATTCCAGTTCTTTACTAAGAATCTATTAGATTCCAGTTCTTATTAGATTTCCACAGACAGATTCCAGCTTGATCGAGCTCTTATATATATAAGAATATAACACATTATACTTTACCTACTACTTAGATAAACATATTTCTTAGATACTTATTTATTCCACCTTTTCCCTACGAATGTCAAACACTATGTTTATAATAAGCCAACTATAAACTCCTTAAAAATGACTTAGGAATTCTTCCACTCCAAAAAGAACTTTTTGATATATCCGCAAAATAATATATATATATATATATATTAACACATTCACGGACAGTACGTCGAGAGACGTGAATTATGACCCTCATAATATGGCACTACGGCTGTAGGCGGCGATTTAAAATACACTAAAAGTAAAACGCCGTCCGCGGCCGACTATTTCCCATAGCATTTATAGGGAGGATATGACTCTGTGCCGTTTTAGGCTAAAATACAGACCGCTAGAGTCACAGCAAACACTCCTGCCGTAACACACGGCTTAGAATGCACTTGGTATGAATGTCCGCCTACAGGCGGTTGGTCTCTGACCGTTACTGCCGCAACACATACTTTTAAAACCATGTAGTGTGGCAATACGTCCCCAGACATAATGTCACTTTGTATGGAAATTTTGTGTGCCATATCACAAATTATTGAGAGTGGTTTTGTGTCCGTGAATGTGTTAATACGTGAAGCAAAAACTTTGTACATACCCCTTTTTATGAAAATTGCGCCGACGGAAGAGCATGAAATTTGGCACAGTTAAAGTTTATATGGAGAAGGAGGGGCAAATCTTAATATTTTCATAAAATATGCATTAGAAACACATTAAATTAATGAAATAACACTACACGCACACAAACCATGCATTTTACACACGCAGTCGAATCGCATTCGTAGTATTTCGACATTGTTCGTCTGACGTCGTACAATTCTTTGTAACTATGGTTACCTATACCTTATTTATATGCAATAGAGAAAAACCGAAAACAAAGTAGCAAGCTTAGGAATTTTGGGCGAACTTTGACCAATAGGCGACCTCTAGTTATTTATTATTCCATCAAGTCACTTAAGCTATAAAGCGTGCCACAGTACAATTGACATAGGTATCATATCTTCATATACTCGAAAAACATGACCCTCAGCCTACAATGCACTCCTGAAAGCACTGCTAATCATCCTGAATGTGACTTTGTTTGTTTATTTGTTACGCTTTCACGCCTTAACTATACGACCGATCATCAACAAACGCATACACGTTTTCAGTGGTACCGAAAAGGACATATGCTACGTTTTATCCAGAAAAAGTTCTGTTCTCGAGTGACACCACGTGCAAAGTCTTATAAACTAGATTTTGCTTGCGGCTTTGCTCACGATAATCCAGATTTTGTGAATAGTTTTTTTATATCCCGGGAACAGTACTTTTTATCTGGATGAAAGGTAACCTATGTATGTCCATTTCTGTACCCCTGAGTTACCTTTTACCCAGTAAAAAGTACTGTTATCAAGCGAGCGAAACTGAGGTGTAAGCTTCTAAACTATCATTGCGTAGCTCGTAACACGAATCCGCTATCTTTGAAGCCCCAATCATACAGTAAAGAGAGTCTCCAATAAGTATTTTCTCACGCTGACCGGCCTCTCGCGTCTCTACATACAAGCTGTTAATTCCACACATATCTGACTAAACATTTTCATATGTCACTTTACGTTTTGTGTATCTCATTACTTTCTACTCCCAGAGCACTTACCCAGCCTCGTCTTGACTTAGTGCTGCGTTAGGCATCTAATATCGGAATACCAAAGAAACTGAGTTGTGTTTTATTACGCTGAAAGTGAATTTCATACCCAATTTTGTAGGTTGGCAACTCTATGAAGTACGAAATACTCGCTACTTAATTGGCAGTTTTTAAATTTATGTTTTTCGTCAAAGTATTATTTAATAATAGTCTACCACATACACACAACACCATCTAGCCCAAACTAAGCAGAGCTTGTACTATGGGTACTAGACAATGGATAAACATACATATATACATTTTTTTTTGTAAATACATACATATTATACATAGAAACACCAGACCAAGACAAATATCCATATTCATGCACACAAATGTTTGACTTGTCCTAATAATTACAACATTTTATCAAAATAAGGCGGATATAATTAATTTCTAATTGGTATTTGTAGTTATTTATGGATTGTAGCATTCTTAAATTAGCGCCATTATTTACTTCTCATTGATTTTACTTGTTAAGGAATCCTACTTAAATTATGCAAAAAAAAATGTAGATGTTTGGATGCAGTATTCATTTCCCTGTGGGATTCACGCAGGCGAAGACGCGGGCAGAAACTAGTTTAATAATATAGCACCTGCACCTTCTTTTTTCAATCCTGGGCTCTAAGGCTTGAAAAGTATCTCTTGAGGCTGTCCAAGTAAGCACTACTAAGCCACTTACGTACTAATATTGACTAGGAGAAAGAAGAAGAAAAGACAAGACCACCGTCGTAGAAGAAAAGACCACTGTCTTTATTTTGGACTTCTCATACTGATTCTTACCATAGGACGGAGTGAAGTCATTGTATCTAAATCCATTCTAATATCTATATATTAATACGTGAAGCAAAAACTGTGTATCCCTTTTTACGAAAATCTCACGGGCGGAGGAGTATGAAATTTGGCACAGTTAAAGTTTATATGGAGAAGGAGGGACAAATACTAATATTTTTATAAAATATGCATTAGAAATACATTAAATTAATAAAAAATCACTACACGCACACAACTATGCATTTGACACACGCAGTCGAATCGCGTTCGTAGTATTTCGACATTGTTCGTCTGACGTCGTACAATTCTTTGTAACTATGGTTAACTTATTTATATGTAATAGAGAAAAACAGAAAACAAAGTAGCAAGCTTAGGAATTTTGGTCGAATTTTGACCACTAGGCGACTGCTAGTTATTATAATTATGGTAGGCTGTTCTCATACTATCTACTGGGCAAATTAACCAGAGTTCATGCTTCAACTAAGAATTTCTTATCAGAATACTCAAAAGGAATAGGTAATCAAATTGTCCTAATATGTCCTAAGTGTAAACGTAAACTTTAGTAACGACAAAAGTGGCAATGTTATTCATATAAATAATATTCTACCACATACACACAACACCATCTAGCCCAAACTAAGCAGAGCTTGTACTATGGGGACTTCACAATGGATAAACATACATATTATATGCTTTTTTTTGTAAATACTTACCTATTATACGTAGAAACACCCAGACCAAGACAAACATCCATGTTCATGCACACAAATGTTTGACTTGTGCGGGAATCGAACCCGCGATCTCAGGCGTTGCAGTCGCTTACACGAACCACTACGCCATCGAGGCCGATGGATGTTTGTTACGTTTTCACGCAAAAACTACTGGCCCGATTGCGATGAAACTTGTTATATTATTTATAGTATACTATGTAGATAGCTGGAGACCTGGATTCACACATAGGCTACTTTTTATCCCGATATTACCACGGGAACGGGACTTACGCGGGTGAAACCGCGGATGAAAAACTAATATAATCATACAATTAATTAATTATAGCTGTTAATTCTCAATAATGCTGCTATTATGAACTTTAGCAGCATCGGTGTCTAGAAATGTATTTGATAGACTGTAATAAGTCTGCCTACCCCATATTACGTAGGACTTAATTAATAATATGTATACCGAGTAGTAGAGCCTCGCTGTATTCAACATGAATGGGCCGGCTCGACCGGGGAAGGACTACCCTCTCACAGAATATCGACGTGAAATACCAGTATTGTTGTGTTTCGTTCGGTGAGTGAGAGTGCCGGAGGCCCAGTCACCTTCCTTCCCCCTTCCTGCTCCTTCTCCTTCCCACTTTTTTTCTCCCAAAAGGTTGGCAACGCGCAAGTGATGCCTCTGGTGTTGCAGGCGTCCATAGGCTACGGTGACCACTTACCATCATGGGCCATATGCTTGTTTGCCACATTAGTTGTATAAAAAAATATATAATATAGCTAGCGAGAAGAGCAGTGCACATGTAACACCTTTGGCTCGCCCTTTGGGAAAATACAGATGTTACTGCATCTGTTATTCATACTAATATTATAAATGCGAAAGTAATTCTGTTTGGTTACAATCAATTTTTCCCCGTGTCCATGGCTGCTGAAAAGCAACCGAAACGTCGGGGAAAGTGTAAAAGTAAAAATAAATTAAATCTAAATAGTTTAATAATAATTTAATTAGCTTAAAAATTAGTAAAGTTTAATAGTAGTAGTAGTGAAACAATTTTCAAAATTTTGTAATAAAGTGTCAAATAAACAACGCGATAAAATCCGTATATAGCAGTTTAATTTCAATGAATCAAGTTTTTATATTTTTTAATCTTAGGAACTCCACCAGAGGATACAGTACATGCAATAATTTAAAAAATGTTGTTTGATAGTGATGATTTGCGCTCCTTCAATTAAGAAGAATACGTAGTGAGTACATCATCATTTCACATAGTTTAAAAAAAAAAAATTTTATAATGTATACAGTTTGGTAAATTTACACGGATACAAATACAAATTCAACAAAACACAGTTAAATTAAAAATGAACGTAAATAAAAAATTTAAAAAAAATACAATTAATCATTCGTAATAAATTTTTTTTTTGGCAACTCCATCTCCCCTGCGACACAAAAACTACTATAAGTACGGCTTATAGTAGTATTTGTGTCGCGAGGGAGTTTACAAGCATTCAAAGAACACTCAGACTCGGAACAAACATTTGTAAATCACACAAATTTTTGTCCAATCGAACCCACACGGGGCAAATACAGTCACAAAGTCTTTTACGTCTAAACTGCTAGACGGATCTTAATGAAATTAGACAAGGAGATAAATTATAATATATGCTGAGGAAGGATATAAGTTACACACATTATGTGGTTGTTGCATTAATTAGTGACAAGGAAAATGTACTATTTATATTTATGTAATGTACGTAATAAAGTATTTTTCCTTCCCTAATAAAGAAAAAAAAAGTATGTTCCCGTAGGATTTACGCGGGCTAGCATGCCACAACAAGCCACGGCCAGAAACTAGTAAAAAATACCTAAATAATCTTGCTACTGCCTCCGTGGCGTAGCGGTAGTCAATGCGACTGCTGTGCATGAGGTCTCGGGTTCGAATCCCGGGTCGGGCCAACTAAAGGTTATTGGGTTTTTCTGTTAAGAAATCTTAATAGCAGCCCGGAGTTAGGAAGTTGGCGGTGTTAAACACCCCCGTGCCTCGGAAAGCACGTAAAGCCGGTGGTCCTACGCCCGATCTTTCTCCGGTCGCGTCGGATTACCGTTCCATCGGATCATGAGAGTTAAAGAATAGAGAGTGCACTTGTGTTTGTGCACACGCTTGTGCACTATAATATCTCCTGCGCAGATGGCCAGTCTCAGTTAAAATTGGCCGAAATTCGGTCTGGAGGACATTATTAACTTGCTATTGCTGTGCTAAAAATACTTTATAACAAAATATTAATAAAACTCAAAGAGGAAAATCAAGTTTTGTGTATAATTAATTTAGTAGTTAGGTTACGTATAAAAGCAGCGTTCAAGCGGTCGGCGCTCGACCAGCGAATAATTTTGTTTTTCCTTGGGAAAATTGTTTGTACGTGTGCCCATATTTATACAGATCAGACATGAATCGATGCCTTACTTTACACTTTTTAGATGGTTCGACGAAATTAAATACAAAATGAAATATTTATAATATTAGGGTTAAAGCGAGCTATAAAAAATATCATTATACATAAACGCTCATTCTCCAAACAAGAATTTCATCGGTAAGTTTTTATCGTACCGCAATTTTCGGAACGCGACTATCATTTCGAATCGTTTGAGCGGGAAAAACTACAAAATGGCCGTCGGCGTCCGTCCGATGCAAATTGCGCGCGGAAAAAGCTCACGAACAGTAAAAACTGAAAGGAACTCATAGTATTTCATCGACGTCGCCAGTTATTGAGCGGGGTTAAAGTTTTTGTGTAGATTCCAGTGGTGGCGGCATGGCGGGTTTTTGTACGACGCGCGGAGTCTGAGAAGCGCTCGGCGGCAGCTCTCCTCACGGGCAAAAACCAAACGAGGGCCGCCATAACGTTGCTAACCGAAGCAAAAACGTTGCGACATACGGATAGAATTAATGCGCCGACTCTTTAATTTTCTTCAAGAAAGCGCGGGAGGAAATGGTGTAGGTAATGAGTGTTGTCAGACGCAAAAACTATCTGTATAATGACGTCTCTCATTTATCCAGTTTATTTTTCTGTTCTCTATGGTACATGTAAAAAGTTTCTTGTTGGAATGTTTTAAAAGCCATACCTATTAGATAAGATTGAAGAATGTTTTGTCTAATAAGAAACGGTAGTATTTAATGATACTCCATTTCTAATGGAAGCTTATAATAGTTCTCGGCGTAATAAGTTGTGGTGGCAAAATACTTTTTGTTAAACGTTCATGGTGCATTTTGTTTGGTGTGTGGTTTGTAAAGCATGAGTTCCCTTTATTTTAATGTTTGTAAGAAAATGCATGAGTCATTAAGTTTAAATACATGCAACGACTCTGTTACGTATCTAATGGGACATTAAAAGAGATCTGATATTATGTACCTAATGGAAATAATGTGATTATACAAAAAACATCACTTTATGTATTACCATGTTCAAGTCGTGTCGCGGGGTCTATAGACACATATAATTGACCTATCAATCGTTGGAATGCCAGATATAATTAAAAACCTATCGTGACTGGCCACCGGTGTACTGCTGCGACTCAATAACTTAACAAACACAATATATCAAGAATCAAAACAATAATTTGTTGACTACTTACATATTTGTCTTGTATGGCATTTGAACCCACAACACTGAGTGCAGCGGCAGCGGCGAGACGGCCGCTTGTCCGGTGCACCCCTTGCAGTAATTTCTGTATGTCTAGATCGTAGTAAGGGGAATTGTGCATTAAATATTTTCAAACTGCCCTTGAACTGACTTTGCCCAACCCATCAACCCCAAAACTTCGTACACATCAGTCGTATTCATTACCGCTGCGCTATCGAAGCAGTTTAATGGTTAAAGAAATCAATTTAATTTGTTACATCAATTCTCATTTCGCCAGTTTTCAAACCTTATTAGCGACGACCCACTGGTCCTTCTTTCTCCAAAACGTCTAGCTACTATATTAAAAACGAACACAGAACTCAATAATATTTTGGGTGATCTGAGGATCAAATCTGAATCACTGAGAACAAATACTATATTTCCTACGAGAGACTACGACGCTATACTGATCTAAGCCATATAAGGTCATACTTAAGACTGCGCCGAGCAAAGTGTGCCAAAACAGGCGGTCACAGTTAAGTGGATAAAATCAACACTTTTTGTTTAATACAAATATAAAATATACATTTGCCACAACAATGAATGTGTTTACAATAACTCCGTGTAAACAACTTAAAATAATTAATATATTCGCCTACAAAATTACGTAAATTTGCACGAAACATGCAAAAACGTAAGCTCGTGTTACGTGATTTTTAGATTATAACAGTAGAAATCTATCCTATTTTACAGCTTAAACGAAACATAAATAGTTATATTACAATTTGTCCGTCCCAAATATTTAAGTTATTGGTTGACAATAAAGATACATATTTATCAAAAAAGCACTTTAAATCCTCCATACAATTTTACTATGGCGGCCGCGCGCCGATTTGAATATGCGCCGTACGAGCTCTGTCATTACCTGTCTTACGCTCGGCGCAGTCTTAACATTTTTATGGGGAGGATTCTGTTGTTGGCATTTATTTTGTGATATTAGGTACTAATAAGCCTAGCTGAGCAAGCTAACACAATTTCCGAGATTTTATTCTTACACATAACTTGTTATAGTCTTAACACAGTAACTGCTTTTCGCCAGATAAGTAGGTACACTTAAGTATTCCAGAAGGCCCAATACCTACCTCATTAATTCCTTTCCTTTTATTTAATCTTTAATTCGGTTTTTATATGGTCTACAACGCGCGTCTATATTTCGTATTGCAAACGAGAATAGACTACGGTTACTACTTACCCTGTTGGACAAGAAAGGGTAGGCAGAGGTGTTTCGCCAGCTAAGGTAATAGAGAAAGAACTTATTGCTTTACCAGACACAGTTCCAGAAAACCGAATAACATTTTTTCCGACCCGTCTGGGTCATCAAACTCTTATGCGAAACAGTCGCATAAAATAAAATATACAGCATGTCCCAGAATATGTGAATCAAATTGTAACGGGAGATTCCTTAGGTGGGGATCTTTCAAATGTGCTAAATAAAAAATATAAAACTATGGCTATTGTGTAAAAATTAAAAAATCAAAGTTTTGGTGCAAAGAAATACACCAAAATAACGCTGAGATTTTAAATCTACGTCAGTTTAAAAAAAAAGTTTTAAGTTTGACGAATCAATCTTTCACAAATAATAATAGTGGAAAAATGAAGATAAGTCATAAACAAAGTACCTGTAGTTAAAAGTTTGAAAAGTCGTACTTTTTTAAAAGCTATGGTTTTTTAATTTTACCCACATTACGCCTTTTTTTTTTAGTACGTTTAAATGATCCTTACCTAAGGAATCTCCCGTTAAAATTTAATTCACATATTCTGGGACACCCTGTAGATTATATCTATCTACATCGTCTTAGGTCTGGTATTGTTCAAGGAACTTTCTAAGTTCCTAGTTCCTACGGCTTGGTCCATGAGTAAAAGAGAGATTTTTAGCATCGCCACCTATTGATGAAATTCGGAACTTAGTTTTGTAATATTATTATAATAATTATGTATGTATAGGTTTTAATTATAATCCCACAGGAACCCAAAAAACGTATCCTACGAGTTAAATAATCGAAATCAGAAAGAATTATTCTTTTTTATTTAGCACATGGTTTATCAGCAGCGATAGCTCAGTGGGGAGACCAACAGACTGCACTGCGGAGGGTCTCGGGTTCGAACCCACGCGCGCACCTCTGACTTTCGAAAGTTATATGACTTTTTGAAAGTATTGATTGACAATTACGACGACTCGATGGCGTAGTGGTTAGTGTAACTGACTGCCACGCCTGGGGTCGCGGGTTCGATTCCCGCACAAGTCAAACATTTTGTGTGCATGAACATGGGTGTTTGTCTTGGTCTGGGTGTTTCTATGTATAATATATATATATTTACAAAAAAAAAAGTATATATGTATGTTTATCCATTGTCTAGTACCCATAGTACAAGCTCTGCTTAGTTTGGGCTAGATGGTGTTGTGTGTATGTGGTAGAATATTATTATTATTATTATTATTCTCTTTATTACTAATTTTCTTCTAATTATTACATTTTTAAATATAAATATAAAAACATACATATTTAAAAATATAAAAACTGAAATGACCCACCGACATCGGGAACAGGGTCCAAGCTGCCGGTGGTTAGGGCCCCAGAGAGAGGAATCTCCTCACAATACGCGCCGTGTCGAGTAGTACTGCCTTTTGCATCAAGGACTTGATCCAGCCATCTAACGCGAGCCTCTGCAGGTGGTGGTCGAGGCTCTTAGGTATTAAACCATTGACTGTAATGACTATCGGCACAATGATCGCCGAGTCCACACGCCACATGTCGACAATCTCGTGAGCTAGGTCTAAGTATTTCAACTCTTTTTCTTTTTCAGCTTTCACAAGATTCTCGTCATGCGGAATGGTAACATCGATGATCATTGCTCGGCGCTCCAATCGGTCCATCAGCACAATATCTGGCTTGTTCGCCACAATTGTCCTATCAGTGATGATAGACCGATCCCAGTACAAAGTAGCACGACCATTTTCGAGAACTGGATCGGGCACATACCTGTAATACGGCACTTCAGATTCCACAAGGTCATACTTTAAGGCAAGTTGCTGATGGACAATCCTGGCTACTTGGTTGTGTCTATGCAAATACTCTCCATTGGCAAGACGAGAACAACCGGAGATAATATGTCTGAGAGATTCTCCGGGCTGGTGACATGCCCGACATATGTCAACCGTCCCATCCTTCAGGATATATCTCCGGTAGTTGTTCGTCATAACAACTTCGTCCATTATTGCACATACAAAACCTTCGGTCTCAGCGAAGAGATCGCCGAAACGTAGCCAGGACACCGATGACTGAAAATCTATGTCGGGCCCATTCAGGGCCCGAAAAAAGCGTCCATGCAGCTCTTTTCCTTTCCATACATCCCTGCGCTCGTCAGTTCCAAGCATAACAGGTTTGCGCCAGTTCTCCTTAGCCAGAGCAAGCGGGGTAAAGCCCGTATCCACTGCGACTACATCGCGATGCACGCCCACATCGGTTCGGAGAAAATATTCTCTGAGATTGCACACTTCACGGTTGTGGAGGGTCTTGGCATTTAAAAAACCGCGACCCCCACACTTCCGTGGGATGTACAATCTCATTACCGAGGAGCGCGGGTGGTGCATTCGGTATGCAGTCAACAGTGTACGGACCTTTCTATCCAGGGCATCTAATTCCGTTTGCGTCCATCTGAGTATGCCAAAGGAGTACATAAGGATCGGCATGGCCCAACCGTTACAGGCGCGCACCCTGTTGCCGCCTGACAAAAGACTTTTCAGTATTTTTTTCAAGCGGCCAAAGAAGCGCTCCCGCAACGTCCGTTTCATACCGTCCTCAGTGATACCTAATGCCTGTGACATACCCAGATATTTATAGGTTTCGTTTGCAGAGAGAGACCTAAGTCTAGTAAAATCTGAAAGTTCAATGCCATCAGATTCCACAACCCTGCCTCGCTTTACATACATAACTGCACACTTGTCAACACCAAACTCCATCCTGATGGAATTACTGAAGTTTTCCGTTACCTTAAGTAACGCCGTCAGTTGGGGTCTGGTGGAGGCAAATAGTTTTAGGTCATCCATGTAAAGAAGGTGGGATATAACTTGACCATCTCTCCGCAATCGATAGCCTAGCCCTGAACTCTCCAGTAAAGTACTAAGAGGGTTCAGCGCTAGACAGAACCATAAGGGACTCAAACTGTCGCCCTGAAATATACCTCGCTTGATCTTGATAGATACACCGCTTTCCCCGATCTGGCGACATCCTGGATAGCGTAAAACCGTTCTCCACTGCCTCATACATGACTTCAAGAAAGTGCTAAGAGTTGCATCAACTTTATACAACTCCAGCACCCTCAAGAGCCATGCATGAGGTACAGAGTCATAGGCTTTCTTATAATCTATCCAGCATGTCGCAAGATCTTTCTTAAGGCGGTGTATTTGTTGACTGATGGTCATGTCAATTAGGAGTAGCTCTTTAGTACCACGGGCCTCACTTCTACATCCATTTTGAGATACAGACATGATGTTATTTGCTGTAATATGTAGTGAAAGTTTAGATCTCAAAATGGATGTAAGAAGTTTATAGACCGTCGGTAGGCATGTTATCGGTCTATAATTTTTTGGGTCCGTGACACTACCTGATTTGTAGAGCAAATGAGTGGTGCCAGTGGTCAAAAACTCAGGCAGCGATCCTGATTCCAAAGATGACTGGAATAGGGATGCCAAGCATGCATGCGCACTGCGGAACCATTTCAACCAGAAGTTGTGCAGTCCGTCCGGTCCCGCTGCTTTCCAGTTTGGTAACGAACGAACCGCACAAGAAACGTCTTCTGGTCGTATGTTAATTGGCTCCATTTGAGGTATAGTGTCGCATGCCTGCCTAACATCCCCAAACCAATCCCCCTCTTCGTGGTCGACGGGCGTCGACCAGATACTACGCCAAAAAGCAGTCGTGGCTTCTGTATCTGGTAGACAACCATCCCCACTAGAATCAGGATGCTCCCACCTTCTGTACACCCACCTTTCATCTCTCTGGAATGCACGATTTTGGGCATATCGATCAGCTCTTTTTTTGTAGCGCCTCACTCGGCTTGCCCACGCACAAATTCTCTGCTTCAGGAAGTCGATGCGTTCTGTAACCCGGGCGACATAATCTTGGGGACATACGTCAGTCCCTGCAAACGCCCGAGTCACATAACGCATCACTCTCGGTCGTGTATTACCCTCCCTGAAACAGATAAGCTTGCCGATGAGTGCCCTGGACTCAGCGATACGACGCTCAATCCTGCACTGCCACGCTGGCGTAGTATTTCTGGGTCGAGCAGCTGTCATTATGTGTGGATTTTTAATACCAGCCACTCGACATGCCGCAGCAGCCGCACAGTACAAGATTGAGTGTGCATCGCTAAGACTTTCACTGTCCACTAGATAAGCGGGCAGTAATGAGTCCAAGGCACACACCAGCGCTAAATTCTTTTTGTGCGTAGGCAATCTTGGCAGACGTGGTCTATTTGCCGCATAAACGTGCCGATATTCCCGCAACGTGCACTCCAAAGTACTCCTTAATTGTTCATTGTACTGGGTACTTACGTGTGTAGCCCTGCTATCCACCTCTTCACTAATATTGTTATCATTTGGCCTCGATGCCTCATGAAGTCTTTGAGGCATTATCTGGACAGAAGAAGTGACGGGAGGGCTACTTCGTACGTCGGAGCGTAGCCTCTCAAGTGCGGCATCGTCCAACAACCGACACCGTTGGATGGCACGCACTTGGTCCGATAGTCTTTGAGCCGAGACGTTAACGGCCGGTTCCAAGTCCTGAAACAGAGGCAGCATTCGATCACGGTACGCACTGAGATTGATTCCCCCCTCTGTTGCCACAAAATATGCCCGCATGACATTTTCATTCATAGATTTAGTCCACTTCATGCGGCGCACATTACCACCGACAGCGGGGACCCTGTTCGAGGCCGGTAGGTCTCGGAGTCCCAAGCAGGACGGTGGCCGGCGTATCCCTCGCCGACGTACAGGTGTTGGCGACGTCGGCGGGGAAAAATACTCGTCGCTCGATGGGCTCGACACCTCATTGCACGTCGGGGTCGCAGGTGCAGGTGCCGACGGCTGCGAGGTGGAGCTGAGCGGCGGGTCCGGTGAACGTTTTTGTGCTGCGGCTCTCCTGGCTCTTGTTAGCATGTCATTTTATTTCAATCTTTCCTGTATTATTTGTTTTGTTATGAATTTTTCTTCTTGACGTTTATTGTCATCTTGTTGTCTTTTATCATTTTATTTATTTATGGATTTGGTGGGGTTTTTTATTGCTATTATTATATAGGTGGATAATGTGAATTTGTAGTTTTATTAATTAGATATTGTAAATTATGTTGAATTGCAATATATTAGGAAAATAAATAAATATTTTTTTTATAAATGAAATGACATGTAACTTGTCTGGTGTTGCCAGTTATTATTATTATTATAATTATCGCCTGCTCCGTGCCTCGGAGAGCACGTTAAGCCATCGGTCCCGGCTGCCATGAACATCTATGGCAGTCGTTATTGGGAAGTCAAAGCCCTCTAATATCCTGATACTGGTCTAACCTTAGGGTGTCGTTAGCCTTCGGGTTGCGGAGGTCAGGTGCCAGCCGCTCCGTGTAAAAACTGATATCCAGTCAAATCCGGTTATACTAGAAAGCCGACCCCAAGTGACTTAGAAATAATAAAGGCTAGGGAGATGACATGGTTTATCAGTGATAATAAAATTGCTAACTACACGAAAGTTTGTTTTAATTGTGCCTCTTACCATGATTTACTGCAGGTGCTCTGATTTAAACTGGACCTGCCTGTGTTCCAATTGCCGTCTATATCCGTTATACGCATAACAAAATGAAATTGAGTTTTAAATTAACAAGTACAAGTACATAGTAATAAAGTTACTACAAACTAAAACGTTTTACCGCCATCTGACATTTAAATTATGTACTAATCATATACGGTTATAAGCAATTGTCGTAAAGAAACATATATTTTACCGTACTTTTCAATAGATGGCGTAGTATAGTTTCTTACAAAATCCAACAGATGGCAGGAAAATGTAATTACGACCAAAAGGTAAAATTATTAAAAGGTACATACATTGAGATATCTAATCCTTACTAATATTATAAATTCGAAAGTAACTCTGTCTGTCTGGTCTGATACCTTTTGACGGCTAAACCACTCAACCCATTTAGATCAAATTTGGTACAGATATAGTTTAAAACCTGGAAGGACATAGGCTACTTTTATTGATGTACTATGAGCTAGTAAAATATAAAACATGTCATTTATTCTAAAGAGTCTTATGTATTTCGATTTACAAGAGTGGGATTTCTTTGTTAAACTCTGTTTGATAACAACGCGCAACGCCACCATCGAAGCTCAAAAGACTCATGTTCAGAAATGCAGTATTCAAATATTTGAATTTTGTTTGAAGCCCAACGTTCAACGGTTCTTTTGACAATTTGAAGTGATTTGAACTCGCTGCTTCATTTTGTGTGGCTTTTAACTGAAAAACAATTGTAGTGAAGTGTTTCTTTGGATAATTTTATGTTTATTGTATCAAGATGACGACCGATAAAATTCGGAAGGACAAAAACCAGAACATTCAGGTGTTTGTACGACTAAGGTAAGTGTTAAAAACAATGACCTCAAAAACTTACGTTATTGGCGTGACTCACTTGAATTTCTATGAAATATCAACGATATTTATAAGTTTCTTCGTTTCACAAAGCTTACTCGTATATTTTACATGTAACTGTACAATCAAAACGTTTCAAAGCAATTTTTAAACAATCTAGAGGTCTGCAATTGTAAGATTGAAATTTTGTAAGTATTTTGAATAATTATAATTTTCTTTTAATTTGTTGTTATCGTGTTATATTACCGTTTATAAATCGTATCGTTGATGTTCATCTAGAGATTATAACAGTCAGATCAATGTAAACAAAGCTAATGACACATTTTGAAATCACATCATAACTTTGAGATAGGATTATTTTAGTTTGACCAGAAGTTCGCAATAACCGCTATACCGCGGCTATAACTGCTGGATCATACTGTTTATTTCCAGTATTTATTGCTAGTAAGGAAAAACACAGATTCATTATTGGCAGCCATTCACTATTCCATTACTGAAATTAATATGAATAGCATGCATACAATAGTTGGAGTTGTAAAATACCATATATGTCCCATAACTACAAGATGGTTCATAAATTATTCGGAAACTATATATAGTTTTGTAAACATTTTTCTCATACCAGTGAACTGTAATTGTTCTTTTGAGAATAAATATTCTTTAAACCGAAACCGAACTAGTTGTCTATAAAGAATTAAAACCTTTGTTTCTTTCTCACTAATCCCTTCTTTGCCTTTCTGACAAATTTCATTCAATATCTTCTCAGTTCATTAACTTCCCCATAACTCAGTCAACTAAATCATTGTATAGACACATATTCCACACAAAGCCGAGGAAAGCCTTGTTGTAATTATGTATTTTAACCATGTTACTATCTATTTAGTTCCAACCTTTACTTCAACAATTTCTTCAGTAGATAGTAGTAGTGAAAGTAGTATATACATTTTCCCTGATTTTAGAAGTGTTCATAACTGCAATCTGTGTATTATTGTGACTTAAATATTCAGTTAAATGTGATTTTTATGCAGAAAGATCCCAAAAGTATATCTGGTGTTACCTTGTAAATGCCTCCTACATTATAATTAATTTTATTTTCAGTTCAAATTTACAAATTTCAACACATCACGCAACATCCCTGCTAGAAACTCAATTTACAAATAATTATGTTGTTGCAGACCGTTGAACCAGCGCGAGCGAGACATCAAGTCACTCGGTGTAATAGAAGTAGTGAACAACCGAGAGGTGGTGGTTCGCCAGTCGCAGCAGACCTCACACACCAAGAAGTTCACATTTGACAGGGCATTTGCACCTTGCTCAAGTCAGGTCTGTATATTATAACACTGTCTTAGCCAGTACTAAACTTTGGCTTGGTGTTTAAAATCTAGTGATAAAGCAAGAATGGCAAGGTAGCCATTATAAATGATCTTGAGATATCATCATTCTCTTGCCCTGGTCCCAATTTATTTGGGTTAGACGCAGTATGTCCTTCACTTCCATACTTCTCTGTCACCCGTCATCTGATCATTTACCCCTTTTCCTTTCATATCCATCCTCATACAGTCCATCCATCTTTTCCTGGGCCTTGAGTATAAATCTATTTTCACATCATATCTTGAGATATGATGTGAAAATAGATTTATACTCAATCTGGTACTATATGGTACCCTATGTGGTACCATATAGTTCCAAAATAGGTGTTATTATTCTAATTATGTGTGGTGTATTTCTACATCTAGCTCTACCTAGAACGTAGCAGATATGCAAATATAGAGCTACATAATGAATAGTTGACTATTTGATCACATCTATTTACTAAACATATATAAAATAGCAGCAATATCCTTGTGGGAGTCTGTTGGACTGCCACGCAGAGGTCTTGAGTTCGATTCCAAGATGCGCATCTCTGGCTTTTCGAAGTTATGTGTATTAAATAATTAATTATCGCTCGCTTTAATGGTGAAGAAAAACATTGTGGGGAAACCTGCATGTCTGAAAGTTATCCATAATGTTCTTAAAGATATGTGAAGTCTGCCAACCCGCAGTGAGCCAGTGTGGTGGACTATAGCCTAACCCTTCTAACACTGAGAAGAGGCCTGTGCCCAGCAGTGAGACAGAGTATAAAACTTTGCCATGATACTGTTTTTGCAAAGATTACATTACTAATAACACAGCACATCCTAAAAACTTCCTTAATGAGGATTTTCCCTATCCCCCATGAGGGAACCCAGCACAAGCTTGTTTGGCTCCAAAATAATTAATAATGATAAGAGATAGATCTATCAGTGCCTCTAACCAATTTATTTATGAAAAATGTTAATGGAACTGTATTGTGTTTTATTATTTCTAATTTATGATGTTTTTTGTCACAGCTTCAAGTATACCAAGAAGTAGTAAGCCCCCTTATAGAGGAAGTTCTTAATGGCTACAACTGTACCGTGTTTGCCTACGGGCAGACAGGCACTGGCAAGACTCACACCATGGTTGGTGAGCATACCGGCAGTGACACTCATTGGCAAAATGTAAGTTTTTAAATGTTGTATATGTAATGTTTAAAAGATTGTTGGGATTTTTGACAGAACCTTGCTTTGTGTCCATTATTTATGTTTGTTAAGTTCCCTGCAATACAAGCCTTCTAAAGTAAAGTAGGAATTTAATTTTAAATCAAGAAGTACATTATGACAAGAAAAATAGTATCAAATGATCCAAATCGTTATTTGATCATTTTGTATACAAATTCACATAAATTAATATTTCACAAAACAACTGCAATCTCAAGTTGTTTTGTCAGACAACAATGTTCTAAATTTAAGTATGAGCCTGATATATTATGTTACTGTTAGATAAACTATGCATATTAATTCATCACTCACTAACTCATAAACTTCGACGGTCAAAAGTGTTACATTTGGAGCTAAATAAATGAATTCTTTTTGGAAGTTGCATCTCAAGTTCCTCAACTTTAAAATCATATTAAGCATAACTGATCCCTTTTTTTTCTAGGATCCTCTCGCGGGCATCATTCCTCGCGCCCTCAGCCAGCTGTTTGACGAGCTCCGGCTCACGAACACGGAGTACACTGTCCGGGTGTCGTACCTTGAGCTGTATAATGAGGAGCTGTTTGATCTGCTCTCCTCCTCCGAGGACAACTCCAAGCTCAGGATATACGAAGATGTCACAAGGAAGGGCTCCAATATTGTTAATGGACTTGAGGAGATTACTGTGAGTACACTGTCGTGATTAAATTTTATTTATACTTATTATGTATAATGTTAATAGCTATTCTGTTGACAGAGCTATTATCGCTGTCCACAGGCTGCTCATCTGTTACTAGATGTCCTACAGATTTTTATGAAATTTTCTTTATAATTACTAGCCTTTCCTCCATTTCTTTAATTATAGTCTGTACATAAATATATTGATTATCAAACAAGCTAAGTACCTACACTGGAATGCATACACCAAGAACACAAACCCTCTACAATTCGTACACCAAAAACACAATGTTATACCAATATATTTAGGTGCTATCTTCAACAGAATGATTTTGAAATTGTGTAATTCCTTTTACCGCGCATTCTACTGGTGATATAAAATAACCCTGACTATATATTTTGTTATTAGAATTATGTTTTTGGAGAAATTAATGTACGAATTTTTTTCGTGAAATGGTTTCAGATAGTCTATTATGTTAACCACCTGACACAATCTTAATATTTAACCAATTTAAAAAAATAACGTATCAATTACTGATGTAGTTAATAATAAGGGGCAATAAAAAGGACCGCCCATTATTATTTACGACATTAATTTTATTGATATCTTTTTTAATTAGTAAAACATTAATATTGCCTGTACCACCAGTAGAATTACAAAATCATCCTGTATAGGGAGGAGATTTTGGAGTGTGTTATCACATGTTCACATAATAATCTTTAACAAATGACATGTTACAGGTGTACAATAAAAATGAGGTGTACAAGATAATGGCGCAAGGACAAGAGAGGAAGAGAGTCGCGTCTACGCTCATGAATGCACAATCTAGGTAAATATAAATAAATACCTCTATATCTCACACTTGTATATACCCAAACATGTATCAGCAATATTTCATAACATTGTCTTATGTTTACGCGAATGTTTATACATTGAAATTAAAATACTTTATAAGGATTTAGTCGCGTTGTTTATTTTAAAACACTTATTACATAATTTTGAAACGCTAACACTACTATTATTAAACTTTACTACAATGTAAGCTATGTTCATGGGGGTCCCATGAACATGGCTGCTGTAAAGCAACCGAAATGTTGGAGCTAAGTGTAAACTTAAATATAAATAGTATTAATTAATTTAAATAGCTTAAATATAATATAATATTCTACCACATACACACAACACCATCTAGCCCAAACTAAGCAGAGCTTGTACTATGGGTACTAGACAATGGATAAACATACATATATACGTTTTTTTTTTTGTAAATACATACATATCATACATAGAAACACCCAGACCAAGACAAACATCCATGTCCATGCACACAAATGTTTGACTTGTGCAGGAATCGAACTCACGACCTCGGGCGTGGCAGTCGGTTACACTAACCACTACGCCATCGAGGCCGACAAAATTGTAGTAAATTTCAATAATAGGAGTGTTAGAGTTTCAAAATTATGTAATAAGTGTTTTAAAATAAACAATGCGACTAAATTCGTATCTTCTTCTCTCTTAGCCTTTATTATTCCCAAGTCACTTGGGGTCGGCTTTTCTGGTCTAACCGGATTTGACTGGATATCAGTTTTGCGAACAGATGCGAATGCGACAAAATTCGTATAAAGTAGTTTAATTTTAAAGCAATAATCCAATTGAGTATAATATTTTAGCTGCAACATAATAGAAATGCGAGCTTACCATATACTGAGTACATTTGCAATCTCTGTGCTGCTATTGAGTTTTCTAACACAATAATACTTTAACTCTATATTTGGGTTGGTCCAAGTGTTATTAGTGTTTTTTGGTTAATGCATATTGTTGCAGCACTTCCAGCGTGCTTCCTTCGGGTGTGTAACAAGCTGCGTCTGTTAATTTATAATGTAGTGCATACTACCTACACTAATTTCAAATAACTCAGCAATTAATAGTACTATCATTTGATAGGCAACTGTTAAACGCGAGTAAATTCCACTTTAATGTTTATAAATGTTACTTTGTGCTTATTAAAAGGGAGAAACCCTTCAACCCGAATCCATGTGGCCATGTCGGCGGAAAATAAATAAAAACATAGACGTAACCGCAAGGCAATGCTTTGCTAATTCTGTTATTTTCTCTGGAGAGAAAATAACTGACATGAGTTAACCATGAGAAATACATAATTATTGGTTCGTTCCCAATTAGAGTACGCAGTTCAGATTTGGAATCCTCTTTACGATAAATATGTAAAAAGACTTGAAATAATTCAGAAAAAGCTTTTTTCGAACAACACAATTTAAATGCCGAATTCCTAAATTATCATATACGCAACTACTGTGCAAATACCAGCTTTTGAACCTGGAATCTAGACAAAAATTACTTGCATCCACAATGTTATACAGTATATGTCACAATAGGTTTGACAGCCCCGAAATCAATTAATCAATTAAGTTACATTGTATACTCTGTCCCAATAGAATTAATATTTTATGTAAACAATCGTTTCATGCCTAATTAAATATAAAGTCATTTATATAATTCAAACTCTCTTTGAAAAGTAGTTAATGAATACAATTAGCCGTATGAAAGTCCTTTTGATAAATATCCATAAATTTATTTTACAGAAAAATATTTTATGGTAAAAGACACTAGAAGTTGTTTACCTTTTTCTTAAACTCTATTGGGATAGACTATACCTAGAACCGTATTGCGACGAGAGGCGCCTGCCCCGGCTGTTCTACACTGCAAAGTGCAGAACCAACGCCGGCACACGGGCGCCCCTTCGTCGCCATGTTGAAACGTATAACACACACCTTAGATATATTTGCATTCCCGTATTCAAATTTCGTGAACAGGCTATTAAATTGTTAAATTAATTATTGCTAGATTTGCCCTTTCTAAATTATCATATCATTTTTTATATTAATTCGCAGCCATTGGTTTGTGTTACACATTAACTCTTTTCTTTATATATATAAAATGTTTGCATTACATTTAATGTGTAACTGTTTTATGTCTTAATAAAGTAAATAAATAAATAAATTATAAGCAATGTAATATCCGCTATTGATGTATCCCTTACTATATTTTACACGGTGCTTGTGTATGTCTATGTATAGTATAATGTAGGTTATGTCAATTTTCTATCCCTCGAGGACATTACTTTTTTCCCAAAGGGATATGTGTCATCCAGAAATTGAAATCCTGAATTATTATTATTATTATCATATGGCATTTTCTGTACCCCCTAACAACGCATATCGTCAGAGATAGTGCAAATCCGCGTAACTAGCATTGGATTGTCGGCATCCATGGCGTAGTGGTTAGTGTCACCGACTACCACGCTTGAGGTCGCGGGTTCGATTCCCGCACAAGTCAAATATTTGTGTGCATGAACATGGATGTTTGTCTTGGTCTGGGTGTTTCTAAGTTTAATATATATGTATTTACAAAAGGTATATATGTATGTTTATCCATTGTCTAGAACCCATAGTACAAGCTCTGCTTAGTTTGGGCTAGATGGTGTTGTGTGTATGTGGTAGAATATTATATTATTATTATTATTATAGCATTGTATATTATGCGATATTTCACGATGATCGGTCGAGTAGTCAAGGCGTGAAAGCGTAACAAACAAACTCACGTTCGCATTAATAATATTAGTTAGGATTGTATATTGTTATTTATTGATCTCTTGTATTTTTTTAATATTGCAGTCGCCTTCCCAATGGCAAAAATAACCAATTGTAAGTTTGTACTTTTCTCTCCGTGTTTATGCTTCTTCATGACATAGACAATGTTCTCAACATTTTAAAGTACTAAGTTTTTTTATCTTGGGGTTGGTTCCTGCAATATTATGCTGAGGAAGCATAATCAAATAATCGTAATTTATATATGTAACATTAGACGTTGTGGTCATTTTATTTACCCAGGCGCAGGTCTACCGTCCTCTCATTACGAGTCATAATCTTTGGGACCCTCAAAGCGTCGTGATCTCACTAAACTCACTCGCTTCTTCTTTCTAAATTCTCATTATCCCATTGTCTCACACTCGTATATTACTTGCCCTTAGGTAGGGCCTTTTTAGGAAAAGCGTCATTTTACTAACGGCTTTCCAAAATGTGATCTTAATTTGCGCTCCCTCCCAAAGGATAAGGATTTCATTAGTTGAAAATGTGAGGGGGAGATATTTTGATCAAAATATCAAAATCACTTATTTTGATTCATGTAATCATTAGTGATGGGTACTTTTGAGGACACACGGGTCTCTCCTTACAATTGACCCCAGAGTTCATATGCAGAGGCTGACCCAGTTCATGTGTCCTATTAGGACAGATGTCGAGAGTCATACATTAAGATCATACGTAACATAATATAGTATATTAATGATCTTTTCTTTTCTTTTTTTCTTTTTTCGTGTGGTTAGTAACCAACATGTTGTCAAGAGTTGTTCAAGCCGCCCGTAGGCCTCTGACATGGCTTAACGACTGCTGTCAATTTGGCAACAACCTGGACCAACTTTTTACGTGCCCTCCGAAGCACGGAGACGCTCAAATGAAATACCACTAAGCGGTCACCCATCTATAGACTGACCGCACCCAACGTTGCTTAACCTCGCTAATCGTTTACCGATCAGTGAGTGCAACTGGCTACGAGCGCCTCAATTTATAAATTAATGATCACTTTCTATAAATAAACTTATATGGCAGTGGTGCGATTGTTATTTACCATTGACCAACATAGCACTCTGCTAAAGATCAATAAAATATTTATTTCTGTAGATCGCTAGTAGCTATATACTGTGATTGTGTGGTAGGTAGTTTACTGAGATCAGGTTAACATTATGAGGGATAAGGGCAGAAATTTAACTATTATCCCTCTAACATAACGGCTAGATCTACGCCTACTTGTATTTTTTATCAAGCTTTTATACTTAGAGGCTGATTTGCTTTTTGTTACATTTCTAAAGTGTAATTGAGTTCATCATTAAAATTGTTTCATATTAGTTTATTTATAATTAGTCCATGTCGATTTCCAACTTTCAAGCTATCACCAAACTAAGTTGTAATAGCTACCTATTAGGATACAGTTTGATGCTGCAC
Organism: Catocala fraxini; assembly: GCA_930367265.1. NCBI lineage: Eukaryota > Metazoa > Arthropoda > Insecta > Lepidoptera > Erebidae > Catocala > Catocala fraxini. The sequence goes on along the minus strand of OV884044.1, from coordinate 2,199,902 downwards.
TTAACCAATATACATCGCCAAGGAGTCGAAATTCGCCCATAATTGATTTAAATTTTAAGTCTGATCGATATTAAGGTTTTATTGTCTCTATACCCTTATAATTACATTTCATTTAGTCACCTACTCCATATACATATGTAACCATAGTTATGAATAATTCTACGACATCAGCCGAACAATGCCGAAATACTACGAACGCGATTCGACTGCTTGTGTCAAATGGATGGTTGCGTGCGTGTAGTGTTTTTTCATTAATTTAATGTATTTCTAATGCATATTTTATAAAAATATTAGGCTTCGCTCCTCCTTCTCCATATAAACTTTAACTGTGCCAAATTTCATACTCATCCGTCCGCGCAATTTTCGTAAAAAGGGGTACAAAGGTTTTACTTCACGTATTAATATATAGATATTGATGTTTTTAGATATAATTTATGCATGTAGATAAAAGTATATTACATTTAGACAGGTACCTACACCATGTCTATCTCTCTGCAAAACAGTCTTTAATTTACACAAATACTATATTTCTCCCCCAGTCGCTCACACACGGTCTTCACCATCGTAGTCCACATGAAGGAGAACAGCCCTGAAGGAGAGGAATTAGTGAAGATCGGCAAACTCAACTTGGTCGACTTGGCTGGCTCCGAGAACATCAGCAAGGCTGGTTCAGACAACCCAGCTAAGAAGGAGAGGGCCAGAGAGTGTGTGAACATCAACCAGTCACTGTTGACTCTTGGGAGAGTTATTACTGCGCTTGTGGAGAGGCATCCGCATATCCCTTACAGGTAGGTTACTTTATGGACTGAGATTTATTATTCTTTTGGCGATTACACAGACCTCTGAATAAAGAGGTTATGTAAAAGTCTATTCAGCAGGCCGGTGTTTAAGGAGGAATCATGATATAGATTAAATGATAGATTAAAGAAGTTAGTGTACTGTCGACCATGTCTACGCAATCTTGTCCCGTGTTAGGTTTTGTGCTACACCAAGTCTGGACTCTAGAGGGATGGTGATAAAACTATTGACTACAAAAGCATTGAATTTCGTTGTCATGAATGTCTGAGTCAGTTATATGGGGAAATTAGTCAATACTTTTCTTTAAGTTTTCAATGCAGGTCTCTCGCATTTAGTTTCAACTTCTGAGTCGCGAAAGACTACAAACATACTATCTAAGGACAAAAGTACACTTTTGTACTTATATAGTATGATACACTTAAAATAATAGCTGTCCAGTGTGTGATACGAACCCATAACACTCAAAATGGTGGCTGCGACGAGACGATCGCTTGACCGCCACGCCATTCTAGCTTTCAATTTATAAGAAAAATATTAAGATACAGAGAAACAACTTCAAAATCGCAATCTTTAGGTTATAACTAAAACTTATTATTACAGAGAGTCAAAACTAACTCGCATTCTGCAAGAGTCCCTCGGAGGTCGAACTAAGACGTCCATCATAGCGACCATATCCCCCGGTCATAAAGATTTGGAGGAGACCATGAGCACCTTGGAGTACGCTCACAGAGCCAAGAACATCCAGAACAAGCCAGAAGTGAACCAGAAGATGACTAAGAAGGCTATACTCAAGGAGTATGCTGAGGAAATAGATAGGCTGAAGAGGGATTTGCAGGCTTCTAGGGATAAGAATGGTAAGTTTGTATTATATACAGTATTTCTTTTTATATCACTTATAGCTTAACTCCCCTCATCTCTCACAACAGTGGGAATTCTTATAAACACCTTGGAGTACGCTCACAGAAAACCGGTGTGAAATAGCGCTTGCGTTGTGTTTTGTCGAGTGAGTGAGGGTGCCGGAGGCCCAAGCCCCGCTCCTCCTTCTGGACAATTTTAAAAGAACGGCAACGCACTTGTGACTTTTCTGGTCTAGCGGGTGTTCATGGGCGGCGGTAATCGCTTACCATTAGACGATCCGCCTGCTCCTTTGCCTCCTAAACCATAAAAAAAATTAAAAGATAGACCCTATTTTTTAGCTAGCTTTTATTCAAATTAAATTTTCCGAATGACATGTAGTGCATATAACGGACATGGTCTCAAATCAGTGTATGCACGCGTACATGCGTTTATACGCATTGTGTTGAGACAGCCATCCATATCTGTGTAATTTGTGCCATTATCCTAACATATTTATTTCGTAAACCAGGCGTGTACCTAGCTTGCGAGACGTACGCCGAAATGACGCTTAAAGATGAAGAACAACGGAAGGAGATACAAGAACTCCTCCTGAAGAAGAAAGCTATGGAGGACGAGAGAGATCGCATGGAGGGAGTCTTCGCTGATCTGAACCAAACGTTGGAGACGACGAACAATGAGCTGGCTAATACTGTGAATAAACTGCACAGTACTAAGGCTGAACTGGCTAGTACTAGTCATGTAAGTATTATATTTGATAGCATGGATGATACAATAGTTACTTGGTCATCTCGCCACTATGTTACGTCTGGTGTTGTGGGTTCGATCAGCATACGAGGCAAAAATTTATCTCAAGTCACAAATTGGTATTTGTTAAGTGTCGTTGTTACTTGTGTCCGTTCTTTCAATGTATGTAAAGACCGCCTCGACACAGGAATTACGTGAAGTACGCCAGTTATCTTTTTAATGAAAATAATAATAATAAGTGTTTCTGTTTGAACGAAATCTCAAGTTGAAATAGTGCGGCAGCTCAATTGACAGAGCATTGGGCTTAAGATCGAGGCTTCGAAGCCCACCCATCTCACTACCGACATGAACCCACTTCTAACGCAATAAAAGCATTCTATCTTAGCTATAGACGTTAGCTAACAAATCATTCCACCTTAGATTAACAAGAATATACTGGTTAATAAATGACTACATTAGCAACCGAAATTGCTAACAATTATTTCGTGTGAAAGGAGCCTCAAAATCATCTGTGGGTCAGTTATTTTATACATGGTAACTAACAACTGTTATTATATTACGGTATTGATATACGTTTGTCTATTCCAGCAACTGTCCCGCACTAAAGTGGCTTGCGAAGAACAGCAGCACTTAGTGCAGGTACACAAGAGCACGGAGTCGACCCTGGGTGCGCAGGCGCGGGAGCTGCTGGCCACGGCTGACGTCGCCGCCAGGCACGTCGAGTGTCTCCACGCGACTGTCGACAAGCGCAAGTGAGTACCACTTAACACTAGGAACTAGCTAGTGGCGTGGCGTGAGTGTCAGTCGGAGCGGCAGAACATTTTGCCACCCTCTTATTTAGGTATTTCAATTTAAAATACTATAATATACTCAAGAACTTTTTGGCGAGAACAGTCATCGTTATTGTATATGTACAGTTTAAATATATACAAGATATTATTATTTATTGTAAAAATTTGCCGCCCACCCTAAAAGTGCCGTCCAGGGTGGGTCGTCCCACTACGCTACGCCACTGGAGCTAGCGTCCCGCCCCGGTTTCGCACGGGTAGTACAAAACCTTAACAAATTATACACCTAAACCTTCCTCATGAATCACTCTGTCTATTGGTGAAAAATGCATGAAAATCTGTTTAGTAGTTTTTGAGTTTATCGCGAACAGACAAACAGAAGCGGCGGGTGACTTTGTTTTATAATATATAGTTATGTGTAAAATAAAAATAAAATGTATTTATAATAACATTTACACTTACTTTTCACATCGACCTTAAAGCCATTGTTTAGTATGGTGACGAGTGAAAAAAACCTAGTTTTAATGGTGTCTACTATGTGGTGTAATATAATTTTCTTTTTTATATTAATTATGCATAGGCTACCATAACTACTTATTGTACAATATCGTATTTTTTATCTTTAAAACATTTACAGTTCAAAACAACAAACTTATTTTCAAAATATCATTAGTTACGAAAATGTTAGACACATTTTCGTGAATAATGTTTTTTTATATGACTTTTTGTCGAAACATAGTACAGTTGGTATTCCATAATTTAAATACATACATATAATCTCAACATATTTGGTTCAATAATTTTGATAACATGACATCTTTTTAAAATTGATTTAGGATACATAAATCTGAGAGACACAAATGGAACCGCATAATTTTGAAAGCCCTAATAATATCTTATTAGAAACCTGCGTACCACTAATTTCTAATAGCAAATATAAATATACTTACAGCAATTTTATAACCATAACTTGTTGCATTGCAGAACAGTGGAGTCCACAAACTTGGAGATCACACAGAGTTTCCGCGAGCAGTCGGAACAAGAACGCGTTAACTTGACAGCCGGCGTGCAACAGTTCGCGCACACCGTCTCCACGGTGCTCAACACTTTGCAACACGCACTAGGTAACCAGCGCCGTACGAGTTGATGAGATAGTAACACTGCCAGCAACGCCGCACACTAAAATAAGATTTTGTAGTAGACGAAAATATTACATACACACATACATAGATTCACGCCTGTTTCCCAGAGGGGAAGGTAGAGACTACGGATTTCCATTTGCTACGATCCTGACACACTTCTCTGGCTTCATTCACTTTCATCACATTCCTCATTCACGCCCGTCGGTTCAAGGTGCTCTTAACCTGGCCTTTGTCAGTATATTACCTATAATATGTAATATTCCTGTAATAATGTATTATTATAGGCATATCATACCTGTAAATGTAAAAATATAAAATGTTTTATGTATTTTAACAGAAACATATACGACATCCAGTGTACAGACTCAAGAACATAACAAACAGCAGCTGGAGAACTTGGTGCAAACATTCGTTGATATTGTCAACCAGGTAATTATTTACTCAATTTAACAAGTAATTACGATAGCTTATTAGTATAGTATTATTTTAACTGCCTCCATGGCACAGCGGCAGTGGATGCGATTGCTATGTATGAGGTCTCGGGTTCGAATCTCGGTCGGGCGAACAATAAGTTATTGGGTTTTACTGTTAAGAAATCTCAATAATAGCCTGGAGTTAGAAAGTTAGCGGTGTTAGAAACCCCAGTGCCTCGGATAGTACATTAAGCTGTTGGTCCTGCGCCTGATCTTTCTCCGGTCGTGTCGGATTACCGTGTCCATCGGATCATGAGAGTTAGGGAACAGAGAATGCACTTGTGGTTGCGCACACACTTGTGCTCTATAATATCTCCTGCGCAGATGGCTAGTCTCTGTTAACATTGGTCGCTGTGACCGAAAATTCGGTCTGGAGGAAATTATAAGTATTACTTTTACAACTAATAAAAGTTTAATTTTAATTTAGAAGCTATATCTGATTTACTATTTATAATACGACATAGATAGTTTTTTCTGTTATCTATTGCGACTCTTGTGCTACTGAGCCTATAAAGGAAAGGGAAGGAACTGTTGTGCTGGTTTTTTTCTTTATACCACTAAGGTGGCAAACAAGCGTACGGCCCACCTGATGGTAAGTGGTCACCGTAGCCTATAGACGCCTGCAACACCAGTGGCATTACTTGCGCGTTGCCGATCCTTTAGGAATAAAAGGAAGTGGGAAGGGGGAAAGAGAGTGATTGGGCCTCCGGCATTCACCGAACGAAACACAATAGTAGGAGTACTGCTATTTTACTTCGATATTCTGAAATATTTTTTTTCCTTTTTAATTCCTTCCCCGGTAGAGCCGGCCATTCATGCTGAAATCAGCGAGGCTCTACCACACTAATATACCATACTGGTAGCATAAACAAAAAACAAATGTATTGAATGTTTAGTTAAAAGCACACTTATTTTTAAGAAGCACTTATGATTTTGTTTATCATGAGGTTATTAATTTAATCGGTAATTAGACAAAGCCTTTTTCTCGCCGTTCTACGTTTTTGAACCAGCAAGATAGCCATACCATAATATATTGTTCCTTCCAGATAAAAGCCAGTACAGCAGAGAGCCACGAAGCCCTAATCGGCACCAGCACAGCTCACCGGTCCACCCTGCACACGTCCGTGAGCGCACACTGCGGGAGGGTGGCCCACACGCTGGGCGCGCTCGTGCGGGACTTCGCCCAGGGTCTGGAGCTTGCCAAGGGACTCGATGTTGGGAGAAATATTAGCAACTTTGTACAACAATGGGTAAGTACTAGCAATGCGTAACACTTTGTTATAATAGTAGAGTAAAGGTAGTCAATGTAGCATGCATAAAGTCTCGATTTTGATTCCCGAGTCGAAGAGTTAGTAAATGTTATTGTTAAGTAATTCTCAATAGCAACACGAAATCAGTCCGGAACAAAACGCAGTTCACTACAAAAGGTTCACCACTAAAATCTAAAATTATGACAGTCGAAATGTGGCTTTCATATAACTTTGCCCAACCCTTTTGGAGGTAGAAGCATAAGATAGTATGTATTTTGCATACTATGTAACTGTCTTATTAGTCCTATGGTTTTTAAATTGATCTTTGGCACAACCTAAAATATGTTTTTCATCTTCAATATAATTAAAATACTTTTCCAGTCCAACTGTCTTAATTAACCTGAAATCCTAGACGTAAACAAAAAATTCTGCTGAAACATACCTCATAAAAATATAACAAGATGGGTGTAAAAACCCAGGATTCAACCTTTTCGTCTTCATGTGACCTTGTTTCAATTAAACATTTACTTAGGTTAATATTGTATATAATTATATAGTATGTACATGTTTTAATTTAAACTAATATTATAAAGAGGAAACATTTGTGTTTTTGTATGTATGTTTGTAATGTTTTCACACAAAAACTAATAGATCGATTTTAAAAATTCTTTAACCATTGGAAAGCTGCATCTTCACAGAGCGACATAGGCTAAACTACACTTTAAAAAAAATAGGGATTCTTAATAAAAATGCAATAATATAACCCAAAGTGTGAAAAATTTGTCATAAAAATCTGACATCACGTGCGCTGCGGAAACTATTGAAGATATAACAAAAAAAAATTCTACTGTATTATAGAACGTATCAATATCTATAAAAAAGTCCGCCATACCATATGTTCAACTGCTGTAGTTATGCTACTATAACTACATTTTTACATTTTAAAAGTTGATAAAAGTACTGACAATAATCAAACCATATTATTCATACCTCTGTATTAATCCTTATCCCATTAAATGATATTTTATTAAAGACCGTTTCAATACCCGTAAAATACTTTTTAAATTATTAAAATCGTACATTTCATTCAAAAGATATAATTCTTTAGATATAGTAGGTAGTTTCTAAATATTAGTAGGTAGTTTTTAAGTAATAGCTATATATATAGCTAACTACACCTACATATATAGGTGTAGTTAGACTTATTAATTTCTTTAGTTGTAGTTTTATATATTAAAATTAGATAACAAATTAAAAGTAGGTCTTCTCTCTTAGCCTTTATTATTCCCAAGTCACTTGGGGTCGGCTTTTCTGGTCTAACCGGATTTGACTGGATATCAGTTTTTACACGGAGCGGCTGCCACCTGACCTCCGCAACCCGAAGGCTAACGATACCCTAAGGCTAGACCAGTGTCAAAATATTAGAGGGTACTAACTTTCCCAATAACGACTGCCATAGATGTTCATGGCAGCCGGGACCGACGGCTTAACGTGCTCTCCGAGGCACGGAGCAGGCGATAATTGTCAATCAATACGCACATAATTTCGAAAAGTCATATAACTCCCGAAAGTCAGAGGTGCGCGACGTGGGTTCGAACCCGAGACCCTCTGCATTGCAGTCTGTTGGTCTCCCCACTAAGCTATCGCTGCGCTTTACAAATTAAAAGTAGGTATTGGGTAATAATTAAAGTCCACGCGGACGAAGTCGCGGGCAACAGCTAGTAATAAATAATTAACATAATTCATAATTCATAATTCATTTATTTCTTGCGAATATGGGTATACATTTCTGTGCAGATCTTAATGCTAGTACAATTAATCGTTCTTAGACCATATCCAGCCATAGGGCATGCAAATTTGGCTGTCATCTAATTCTATGAAATAATAACATGTCATAATATACGTAAATATGTCAAAGAATAATATTGAAAATGTTAAACAACTATGTAAATATGTCAAATAATAATAAATGTTATTTTCAAAATTAATTGATTGACATTACAATTGACATTAAATTGAGTTCATAAATTTTCAATATTCTTATCCTCTAAAAACTCCTTCAGCGAATAATAGCATTTAGAGATGAGTAGTTTTTGAAGACGCCTTTTAAATATCGAATTACCTTTAGTATTAACTATATACCTCGGCAGTTTATTATATATATGCGTCGAAATGCAGAAAAAGCTTTTGTGCATTAGAGCGGTTTTACTTTCTACCACACAGATTTTATCAGCATGGCGCATTCTCGACCTTTTTTTAAATAGATCAATGTTTTGTTTTATAAACATGGCACACTCATAGATATAAATACACGGTAACGTCATTAAATTATACTTGATTAAATATGGTTTACAGCTGTCTGGAATTTTTATATTAAATATTGTTCTAATGCACCGTTTTTGAACTTTAAATGCTAAAGGCCAGTCAGTGGAGTTCCCCCAAAATATGATGCCGTATCGTAATGTAGATGAAACAACGCCATGATATGCTGTTATCAATGTCGATACATTCGCTACGTTTCTTAGTTTATATAAGCCATATGCGTATTGACTTACTTTAGTACAAACTTTTTCAATATGAGCTTTCCAATTTAACTTATGATCTATTTCTAATCCTAAGAACTTTGTAGTATCATTTTCTTCAAATTTATAATTGTTAAAATTAATATCTAAATGTAAGTCAGTATTTTTATGTCTTTGCTTAAAATTTAATACCTTCGTTTTATCCAAATTAATTTTAAGGTTATTCTTTTTTAGCCATTCTATAATTAGCCTAATGGAGTTATTGATGTCCATTTCTAAAGATGTCAAGGATTTATTTGTAAAGAGTATTGTGCTATCGTCTGCAAACAAAGTAATATCGTAGGCAATACTTGATGGGAGATCATTTACATAAATGATGAAAAGTAATGGTCCCATGACACTGCCCTGTGGCACCCCAAACTTCACGGTTCTCATATCTGACCTACAAATAAGTTCTGATTTTGATTTGGTGCATGTTTTGGAAATCTCTGTAATTTGCTGTCTGTTAGATAAATAAGATTTTATAAGATCCTGGACGTTGCCTCTGATGCCGTAATGATATAATTTCTCCAGCAAAATGTCATGTCTGACACGATCAAAGGCCTTTGACATATCCATGAACATTCCAATTGCTGGTAGACCCTTATCCACATTCAACATTACAGGTTTCAAAAAATTATAAATTGCCATGTTTATACTTTTGCTTTTTCTAAAACCATATTGTTCTTTGACAAGTATGTTTGACTTTTCCAAATAGTCATAGATACAGTTATATATTACTCGTTCAAATATCTTTGCAAATATAGGAATTATAGCAATTGGCCTATAATTATTCATGTCCAGTTTATCACCGGTCTTAAATAGAGGCTTAACCACAGTTGTTTTTAATGGTTCTGGAAACAGACCATTTTCATTGCATATGTTAATTAGGTATGTCAAAACTGGGGAAATTATTTTACCTACATCTTTTATAACGGACGTAGTAATGCCATCATAACCAGCACTATTCGTGTTTTTTAATGAATTAATAATATTAAGTACTTCTTGGTGAGTTACAGGCGCCATAAAAATTGAATTACTGCTATTATTAATACTGAAGTCAATTTTAAATTTGTCTAAATTCTGATTATCTACTATGTCAATATAATAATTATTAAATGCATTACATATGTCCTTCGAATTATTTATTAATTTATCATTCAAATTTATACTGTCTATACCCAATCTAGGCTGCTGCTCTTTTGTTTTATTTATAATTGCCCAAGTAGCTTTTGTTGCATTAAGAGAGGATTTAATATAATAGTCCTTCTTAATTCTTTGTGTTAAACGTATTATTTTTTTTAATCTCGCTGAGTACGTTTTAAATTTTTTCTTATTGTCTTCACTTGGTACCTTTCTATACTGCCACAACATATTTCGTTTTTTGAAACTACAAAGCTTTAATCCTTTAGTAATCCAAGCAATTTTGTTTGTTGATGACTTTTTTATTTTTATTAAAGGAAAACATAAATTATAAAGCAGGGAAAATATGTCATAGAAATTATTAAATGCTTTAGTTGGATCTTGCTCAATAAAAACGTCTGAAAAGCTTATTTGAGCTAAGTAGTGTTTAAACTTATATCTATTTTCACGAGAAAGATCTCTTTTTTCAACAAACCAATACTTCAATAAGCATTTTTTTTGTAATCGGACATGTTATTATTTGTGCTGAGTGGTCTGAGATGGAGAATTCTTTAATCTCAGCCTTGCATCCCCTGATATTATGTGCAAAGATATCTAAACAAGATTTACTTAAAAATCGAGTGATTTCCTTAAATTCTATCTTAAGATTAAACAAACTAACATACTTTTCAATCATTGCCCCTGTTGAACATCATATCCACTGCTACCTACTGCTGGGCATGATGCCCACTGTTAGGCGTCATAACAACTGTTAGGCATTATGCCCACTGTTGGGCATCATGTCCAGTGATGGGCATTATGTCCACTGTTGGGCATCATGTCCACTGTTGGGCATCATGTCAACTGTTGGGCATCATGTCCACTGTTGGGCATTATGACCATTGTTGGGCATCATTCCCACTGTTAGGTATGTCGTCTTGCAAAACGCAGCACAAGACAAAACTCAACAGCATACAGCAGCAACCAATTCTAATCAGCGCACCACCACTCTGCATATAAATGAAGCCATTTTGCCATTTAAAATACATGTGACCTTGTGACCCCCTATATCTCGGGGGTCTTCTGAATCACAGGGTCCATACTCAAACTCGATCGAGGTATGACCCCAAAGTGTCTGCACAGCAAGTTACAGTAAATCGGTCCAGTGGTTTCGGAGCTATGCCTGTCACTAACAGACAGACACACAGACCCACAAAGTGTTTTCATTAACCTCTTCGAAGAAGACTCTAGAGGTTAATAAATGATATCCAGCGTTATATCCAACGTCAACTAAGGGAACACGATACCTTCCCAGCGCAGCGGGGCGAGTGCCCGCGTGACGTCACTGCAGCGCGCGCACGCCGCGGGCCGGGGCCGCGCCGCCGGGCTGCGGCGCGACGCGGGCTCGGCGCATCGCCGCCACCGCGACACGCGCAGGGCGCACGTGGACAACAGGTCCAGTAAGATACAAGCTTGTATGACGGTTAGTATTATAATTGCACAAATTTAACTAAATGAAATCGTAAGAAAACCTAAATATCTAAGAGATGGTAATATTTCTGAAAATGTGTGAAGTATGCCAGCTCACACTGGGTCACTGAAGTGAACTATGGCGTCGTTGCGAAAAATTATATATTATCGAAATGAACTGTCAATGCATTGTAAAATCCTGTATCTACATACCACTGATTATTGCTTGAAAAATAATCCTATATATGAAAAATTATTTTGATGATGACGTTATTGGTAAATCAGTCATATAATCATTCATAATTAATTATATTGTACATAGCGGATAATGACGATGTCCTTTTGTTACTTAGTCTTATACTGTTATTATCACAAGTTAAAACAGTGACATCGGGCACGCCACGATCGTGGCGGTAAGTCCCGTGTTTGAGGAGTGGCTGGAGAGGCGCCATGGCGCCCTCACCTTCCGGCTGACACAGGTAATGACTGGCCACGGTTGTTTTGGCCAGTTCCTGTGTCGTATACGCCGGCAAGAGACGCCCGGTTGTCACCACTGCGGCGACTGCCGCGACGTAGTTGAGGACACGGCGCTGCACACTTTGGCGGTTTGCCCCGCCTGGGCATCGCAGCGCCGTGAATTGATCGCGGCAGTCGGATCGGTTGCCCTCTCGCTCCCGGCCGTAGTTCAGTCTATGGTCCGGAGTGAGAGGTCGTGGAACGCCGTCGCCTCCTTTTGTGAGGAAGTCATTTCCATCAAGGAGGCGGCGGAGCGGGAGAGGGAGCGTTTGAACCCTCTCCCCAACCGCAGAGCCGGGCGCCGGAGGGCGCGAGACGACCTCCAGCCACCCTGAGGTTTGACCTGGGGGTGGCGGGCTTTGTGGGCCTGCCCGCCATCCGTTCAGCACCAGGTCCGAGAGGCGGCGTGCGTGTTCCCACGCGCGCCTTTGTTGTTTCGAGTCCGTCTCCCCTCTAGGGGGGACAGTAGGGAGTGTTAGAAGTGCCTTTGGGTAGATCTTTCGTGTAGTGGCCTGCCGTTTCATACGGCGGGCCGAAACCTCGGCGGGGTCGCGACCGCATGCGAAAGTGATTCGCGCGGCCCCGTCGATAGTGGTTTTGTCGAGGAACACCGTGGTAGGTTTAGTCGGTATTCCGGGAGGTACATTTTCTTCTTAACATCTTTCTTTTACCCCGGCGAGTCCGACATAACCCCTCCGCCCGTCCCCGCGGAGGGGTATGCATCAAGCATTCCCCCACGTTAAATGTGACATACATTTTAAAGGCTAGCTTAACTTCCAAACTTATTTTTAAATGGTTACTATAAATAGTAAATTGGTAACGGTAGCTAAAATATCCTATATATTAATAATTCAATTATAGTCAAGGCGTTCAAACCTTTGATTTTGAACATGTTGTGGAACTTTCCTTATCCTCAAGCATGAGTTAATATAAGCAAATCGTCTTTGTGTATTTGTTTTAAATATTTTTATTTCTAAGAAATCCAATACTTCAGAAGATGTAAGTTATAATAGTATCTAATGTTAACATGTTTCACAGGAGATGCAAGAAGAATCAGCTCGCTTACAACAACGGTTAACCGAACAATTAACAGAAATAGAATCAGAGCGACAAGACACAGAGACTCGCCTCCAAGAATGGATGGCAGAAGAACGCAGATTGTTAGAAGAACGACTTGCTAAACACTCCGCGAGTGAGAAGAATGCTCTAGAAGTAAGACTGGCTAAGAAGATGACAGAAGTTGAAGAGCAGAAGAAATTGTTAGAAGAAAGAATGCAGCGTTACAAAGAATTATATGATATACAATTAGAGGCGGATAGAGAAGAATTGCAAATGGCAGAGGGAGATTTAGAAGAGTGTGTGAACTGGGGAGAGGAGTATGACAAAGTTATGCAGAAGTTTGGCAAGGAGTTTGAGGAAGGTAAATATAACGTTCAAATACACGACTTTTTAAACTTTTGGCAAATATTAATTGTTTTATATTTGTTAGATATTTAAATCTCTAGTAGGATATACATCCTAGTATATATCACATACGTGTGTGCACACATACATCCTACCATGATATGGTTTCAATTCCTGTATGGTATAAAAGCGTAAATACATATATGTATATATGCGTTCCACGAAGTGTTTTATAAAATTATACAAAGCATGTCCACATTAATATAACTTTTAACACATTCATTAACAATTCTCTGTGGCAGAGTTTATATTTTTTACCAACAATTTAAAGCGGTCAAGGCGTCCACTTAAAATTTTATTTGCTACCCGTTTTACGAGTGTTGTAGATTTTTAGGTTAGATACTCATACAAAAAATGTTATGTTCCACAAATAGTTTTGCAACTTTGTGTAGTGTTAGAATCCACTGATGCAAAGTGTGCGAAAGTTATCCATGTCACAGACGAATTTGTCTTTTTTAAAGTAATAGGTTTTTAAATATCGTTTATATATTTGTAGGTACGAACGCGATCAACGTGGACATGGAAGTGTTCAGCAACAACGTGGTGGAAGTGGTCGAGCACCTTATGAATCAGACCATGCAGGCGCTCGACGAGACTAAGACGCATGTCGAGGTATGTAGCACTTATAATATAAAAATGTGTTATGTAACAAAATAAATTAATAACTTCTGTCTCGGTGGTACAGCGGCGGTAAATGGGACTGCATGAGGTCTCGGGTTCTATTCCAGGTTAGGCAGTGTTAACTGGTTTTCCTGTAAAGAATTCTTCTTGTGTTAGCTCTAGTACTAGATATCAGTGAATTAGTAGGTAGTGGCGTAAGCCTTTGCAAGGACCTAGAAATTACTGTAAAAGTAAATTCAGTAAACTCAATAACCAATAAACATTGACTTTCATAAGTGTTACTTTGTGACCTAAATAAATAATATATTTTTGACTTTAATATATTAATATCTTTTTGTTGTTTATAGCAAGAGGTAAACACCGTAATCTCCCAAGACGAGAACTCGTGCAAGCAGTTCGTACAAGCCATCGACGAGATATTGGCCAATATTATAAACGCCACCAAAAATACGCTTGACCAACTCATCAGTAAGATTGAGGTAAGTAATACAGTTATATGAGACAGCTAGCCTTCACGAGGTAAGTTATGAAATTATAGTGTTATTTAGTTATAACGTGACTTCTTTTTTTATAAGATATAAGCTGACAGGACTAACGTTGCCCTCTTCAAATTTCAATAGATAGGCACTTTCAGTGTTATCGATTTTGCTAATTTCCTTTGCAACTAACTGCCAATATTTTTGGCATAAAACTTACTTATTTAGATACATATAGAAACATAAAATGTAATTTCCAACCCAATTCAGCTGTTCTGAAGTGCTGAACAACAAACAGTATTTTATTTGTTAAGTAAAGTTATCTGGAAAGCACATCTAAATAGCACTAACCGGAGCCCTGCGTAACATAGTCAATTGTCTTCCTTTAAGAGCTGTAGGCCTTGCGCGGCGGCTCGAGCTTAGGCCTTCGTAGAGCCGCGGCACCCCGCGCTCCGCACCGCGACACCCAGGCGCACTATGACGACGTCGTGTGGAATAATGGTCATCTACATACATCTACGTATACGCCAATTATGACAATATTCAAATTAATTATTTTCAATGCAAATTCATTTAAAGGTATCAAATGAAGCTAGTTACTTGTTTAGTAGGAGGATGTTTCTCAGAATAACAACGATTTTTTATAATTTACCTAGCGCAGTTTTTATTATCTGATATATCTGATAGAATTAATTTGTAATTTTCATCTAATTAATTTCACTTTTCAAATAGGTACACATATATTGTGTTATTATATAAAAGGCATGAAAACCTACAAATAACACTAAATACAAAACCAAAAAAGGAAGGTAAAAGAAAATAATTCAAGTAAGAAAAAGATTATTCACTTTTTTACAATTTAGTTACAGAATTTATATTTTACTGATTCTACATTTATTTTCTTTCATAAATTTTATATTGTCTATAGTACAGCCAAAAGCTTTATTATGATTGTTTAACGTTTTTATTTGATTCTTAAAGAATTGAAAATCTACTATTCAACGACCTTAAATATGTAATTCTGGTTCTGGAGCAATTTCAGTCTCAATTGCCTTAAAACAATGAATGACAAGTTATTATGACTAAAAACTATATATGTAATACATATAATTTAATTTTATATATAAAATATATATACTATAATTAAGACCATAAATAGTATAGATTGAAATATTGTAATTCCTTTAAGTTATCTAATCAACAGCTGATAACAGACTATGAATTTTTATTATTGACCGTATAAAACACTTTAGTGCACAGTAACAGTTTTAAATGGTCATAAATTAAGCAAAAGAGATACATTCAACATTGTATCATCAGTGACATTGTTATATATAGGAGTAAACATGGTGGTAGTTGGCATTGTGCTAAGAGTATGAGCAACCAGGTTATCTTTAGGAGAATCAGAAATATAAATTGTACCCTCTGATGCAGCTCCTGTCTATAAATATTTATACACCGGTGTATATAATCGTTGCTATATCTCATTAAATTATCATCACAAAATTATATAAAAGAAATAATATTTACCATTGTATAATCAGTGTAGTTATGAGTTAGCGTAGTGGTAGTATAAGATTTGCCAAAAGGTTGGTCGACCAGACTATCTTTACAGGAATACATGTTCCTACTGATGCATCTTCTATCTATAAAATATCGAATTATGTTACTATAAAACACCGAAGTGCGAGAAATCTTAAGATTTAACAACTCATTTTGTTAACAAGTGAGAAACGGCAATGAATTGCCGTAAATCTTAGAGTTTGATAAAATGGAAGTAATATGCAAAGGTCACGTGCTATCACGTGACCTTGAGGTCAGAGGTCAAAGGTCATAGTAATTTCGGGGGTGTATCTACTATCGATCGACTGGTAGTTCCAGAGATTATCGCATTCAACCAAAATTTTATAATATTAATATCTGATTTTTAGAACAAGGTATTTTATATAATGAGAGACATGAGTTCGTGGATACTGCTTATCACGTATCCATTTCATGTCTCGCTTTCTCTGAGTAGAACTGATATACATACTTATGTTTACTAAGATTCCTTAACCCATAGAAACTATTCATCTCTACTCTACAACACACAAAGATTTCTAGAAATATACTTGATGAATATGACACTTACGTCGATCGTTTTCTATACAATTCTAGCGGATATCCGGTATGTGCTACTACGCTATAAAAAGAAAAATGAAATTTAGTTTTTTTGTTCTAAAACCATCTTCGCATTATAGCCTTTCTAATAAAACAGGTTTGGAATACGTCGGTTGGATGGTATCAAAGGCTATAACGGACATAATAAGTAGGATTTTTTTTGTGTTTTATATATCGTTCAAGGTGCGATGTATGGGTAGTAGGTACATTACAAATCCCGTGCGGTTCCGTCGCCGTCCTGCCCCGCCCGTGTTTGACCGCGCCACAATACTAATTGCTAGACTCTAGACCAACACTTCAATCGAATACATAATATGTAAATCAAGTTACATCAACTTTTCATATTTATAAAAAAATAAGTAGTGAAAAATCTTACGGTTCAAGAAGGCTCAGCCGCGCTATGAACGTACTGAAATTCTATATCTAATATGGCGGGCGCGGCGACAAGCGTAACGTCCACCCCCTGAGAGCGCCTAGCGTGGTATGGCTGAGATGCCAGAGCGCTTTGAGAATTAAAGGTCGTTTTAAAAAAAACCATATCTATTACAAACAAATAGTTTAGATTCAAATTTTTTTATATGACCTAATATGAATCTTAAAGTTCCTAAATGTGTATGTACCTATTTTAAAACCACAGTAGTTTTTTAGAAATCAGAGCAGGTTTGCGCGCCAATATTGTGCTAAAAGCTCTGTTTTGACCTACTGTTTTCTTAAAAAATAATGAATGAATGTACACATTTTTTTAATACATTCCCTATTACAACTTATGGTTGTATAGTTCACATTTACGAAATTATAGAACGATAAGTTTTTATTGCTCAAGCGAGGAATTAACTCGGCCTAAACTACAGATTTTACGAAAATGCGCAATTTAAATTCATCCGTTTTAAAATATTTATTATGAAAGCTCATATATTTCTCTTTAACATTCCCTTAATAAACAATTGAACTTACAGATTTCAATTTCTTTTTTATTAGTTGTTATTTATCTGTAACATAATAGAACAATAAAACCTCGCGAAATCGACTCCGTCGGAATAAACGCTCTTAAAAGTTCGGACAAATATCTACTATAGCTTAGTCAAACCTCACTTGGACTTTTTAGTGGAAGTGTGGGGACACGCAGCTGCATCCAATCTAAAAGACCTTCAGACTGCTTAGAACAATTATTAAAGTGCTGTTCCATTACGACTATTTAACATCTACAAAAAACTATATAAACTAAAACTATATAAACAAAATTAATTAACATAAAGCTAACGTACACATTTAAAATCTGCCTACTAATACATAAAATTATACACGGTGAAATTAAGTCAGAACTGACATTTATTAAAAAGTGCAAAATACAAACAAAAAATTTCTCAGGAATGCTGATAACATCGACCTTCCAAATCCTAGAACCCAACACAGAATTAAAAATATTATGTAGGAGCTCCCTCCTACATAATATTTTCAAACTCTACAACAAATTACCTAAGTCTTTGGAAACGGTAACATCAACAAATATATTTAAAAGCACTAAGATTTTATATAATAGAATAACTCCGTTAGATTAATATTAATAAATACATTTATAATAGAAGTGAACACCTACAGTTAAAAAATATAGTTATAGAATGTTATCTTGTAAAATGAAATTTGTACAATTTCTTAAGACAATAAAGAATCTTTAAACCGATTTGAACCCATTTAGTTTGAATTTTAGGAATTGGTTTAGTTGCTTTAAAGATATTACCCTCAAGAAACAAAGCTCTGTTTCCTCTTTTTAATTATAATGGACGACATGTAATCGAGAGATATGAGGGTTATTTTAACTTACGATACTACATTCTTATCATCATCCTAAGTATGAGAACTTTATACTGTCACACCTGTAGATTAGTATATTAGATATAGATTAGCCTCTGTATTCGTTCGCGTGCAAAATTTACTTGAGTGAGTTAGCTAGCGTTTTAAGTATAAATAAATATATTCTCTATATTTACCAGGACACCAACGCGACAGCGGTTCAAGAACTGAGCACACTGTCGTCATCCACATCACAACTTATCAGCCTGACACAAGCGCACCACGCGCAACAGCTGTCGTACAGCGATGAAGCGCGCGCGCAAGTGAGCTCGCTGCACGAACAACTGCGCGACACCATACACGCGCACGCGCAGCTGGAGGCTAAGTACCTCAGCCAGGAGTACAAGGTGTATTCTCCTACTGGTGAGTCTGCTTATTACTTTATAACTGCGCGACACCATACACGCGCACGCGCAGCTGGAGGCTAAGTACCTCAGCCAGGAGTACAAGGTGTATTCTCCTACTGGTGAGTCTGCTTATTACTTTATAACTGCGCGACACCATACACGCGCACGCGCAGCTGGAGGCTAAGTACCTCAGCCAGGAGTACAAGGTGTATTCTCCTACTGGTGAGTCTGCTTATTACTTTATAACTGCGCGACACCATACACGCGCACGCGCAGCTGGAGGCTAAGTACCTCAGCCAGGAGTACAAGGTGTATTCTCCTACTGGTGAGTCTGCTTATTACTTTATAACTGCGCGACACCATACACGCGCACGCGCAGCTGGAGGCTAAGTACCTCAGCCAGGAGTACAAGGTGTATTCTCCTACTGGTGAGTCTGCTTATTACTTTATAACTGCGCGACACCATACACGCGCACGCGCAGCTGGAGGCTAAGTACCTCAGCCAGGAGTACAAGGTGTATTCTCCTACTGGTGAGTCTGCTTATTACTTTATAACTGCGCGACACCATACACGCGCACGCGCAGCTGGAGGCTAAGTACCTCAGCCAGGAGTACAAGGTGTATTCTCCTACTGGTGAGTCTGCTTATTACTTTATAACTGCGCGACACCATATACGCGCACGCGCAGCTGGAGGCTAAGTACCTCAGCCAGGAGTACAAGGTGTATTCTCCTACTGGTGAGTCTACTTATTACTTTATAACTGCGCGACACCATACACGCGCACGCGCAGCTGGAGGCTAAGTACCTCAGCCAGGAGTACAAGGTGTATTCTCCTACTGGTGAGTCTACTTATTACTTTATAACTGCGCGACACCATACACGCGCACGCGCAGCTGGAGGCTAAGTACCTCAGCCAGGAGTACAAGGTGTATTCTCCTACTGGTGAGTCTACTTATTACTTTATAACTGCGCGACACCATACACGCGCACGCGCAGCTGGAGGCTAAGTACCTCAGCCAGGAGTACAAGGTGTATTCTCCTACTGGTGAGTCTACTTATTACTTTATAACTGCGCGACACCATACACGCGCACGCGCAGCTGGAGGCTAAGTACCTCAGCCAGGAGTACAAGGTGTATTCTCCTACTGGTGAGTCTACTTATTACTTTATAACTGCGCGACACCATACACGCGCACGCGCAGCTGGAGGCTAAGTACCTCAGCCAGGAGTACAAGGTGTATTCTCCTACTGGTGAGTCTACTTATTACTTTATAACTGCGCGACACCATACACGCGCACGCGCAGCTGGAGGCTAAGTACCTCAGCCAGGAGTACAAGGTGTATTCTCCTACTGGTGAGTCTACTTATTACTTTATAACTGCGCGACACCATACACGCGCACGCGCAGCTGGAGGCTAAGTACCTCAGCCAGGAGTACAAGGTGTATTCTCCTACTGGTGAGTCTACTTATTACTTTATAACTGCGCGACACCATACACGCGCACGCGCAGCTGGAGGCTAAGTACCTCAGCCAGGAGTACAAGGTGTATTCTCCTACTGGTGAGTCTACTTATTACTTTATAACTGCGCGACACCATACACGCGCACGCGCAGCTGGAGGCTAAGTACCTCAGCCAGGAGTACAAGGTGTATTCTCCTACTGGTGAGTCTGCTTATTACTTTATAACTGCGCGACACCATACACGCGCACGCGCAGCTGGAGGCTAAGTACCTCAGCCAGGAGTACAAGGTGTATTCTCCTACTGGTGAGTCTACTTATTACTTTATAACTGCGCGACACCATACACGCGCACGCGCAGCTGGAGGCTAAGTACCTCAGCCAGGAGTACAAGGTGTATCCTCCTACTGGTGAGTCTGTCATTATTTTATATCTGTATTTGACCATTATTGTGAGAGATAAAATGGTAAACAAACTCTGAAAGTCTTAACCAAAAGTGGGCGGCATTTCTGAAAAAGAAATATGTATTGCATTCACACCTATTTATCGTATTTTTTAATAAAAGATAAATACCAGCTTCTGCGCTTCAACTTTAATTTTTTAAGCCAGCATCTACACTATGGTTCAAGGTTTGTATCGCAGGTATTTTACAAACAAAAATAACGGACACAGGACGACCAAACTCAAAAAATTATATATGAGTCACAGACAGTAGGGGATTATAACTCACAACACTCAACGCGACAGCTGCAGCGGCTAGGTCGAATTTAATTCGAATTTTCTAAAAATATCACTATTATATATACAGACGCAATTCCGTTACAATTTTGTAATAGTGTAGATTACTAAATAGTTTATTTATATAAACACCAGCTGTTCCCGCAGTTTCACCCGCGTTTATAATTAATGCGCCGCCCCCGTGGGTCGTAGCGTGATGTTATATAGCCTATAACCTTCCTCAATAAATAGGCTATCCAACACTAAAATAATTTTTCTATTCGAACCTATTCAACCAAACAAACAAACTCTTCAGCTTTATAATATTACTATAGATGCATAGGATTTAACTTTATTATAGATACATTTAATAATTGATTGTTTATATTTATAGGTAAGACTCCGGCTCGAACGAACTACCGCTACCCGCGCATGTTGGCGGCCACGTCGCCGCACGACAGGATACTGGCCAGGTTCCGAGCGATGCGACGGAATAGCGATGAGGTTAGTTATTTAAACTACCTAATAGGGTAGTTGTCTGTTTGATCTTGTTTATATTCCACACAAAAGCAAATAGCAATCAAAAGAAATCTTTTTGCGCAAACTGTATCAAAATTGGTTGCAAAATAAGGGAGTAATCAAAATTTTAAATTTGGATATAAGGAAAAGTAGTAGTAGTGGGCAGTGGGGATATCTCACTATCTCCCTTGAACAGCTGCATTAAAATAGCGGTACGTCACAGTCACAGAAGGCGCTCATAGCCAGTTGCACTCACTGATCGGTAAACGATTAGCGAGGTTAAGCAACGTTGGGTGCGGTCAGTCTATAGATGGGTGACCGCTTAGTGGTATTTCATCTGAGCGTCTCCGTGCTTCGGAGGGCACGTAAAAAGTCGGTCCCGGTTGTTGTCAAATTGATAGCAGTCGTTAAGCCATGTCGGAGGCCTACGGGCGGCTTGAACAACTCTTGACGACAGGTTGGCCACTAACCACACGAAAAGAAGAAGACGTCACAGTTTTTATCATTCATTTCTGTCATTTGACAATTACAATTACAGATTTGAAAAGCTTATATCTTATATATTTTTGAGAAGATTTCAAGTATTCTTTGTTTTTCAGAATTTGAGTAGTGTAGTAAATTATTAGACTTAAATGTGTCACCTATTAGAGTATAGTTTTGAATAGATCTAATGAGTGACAAGTTAAACTTTTAGTACGAAAAATATAATAATATATAATATAATATTCTACCACATACACACAACACCATCTAGCCCAAACTAAGCAGAGCTTGTACTATGGGTACTAGACAATGGATAAACATACATATATACTTTTTTTTTGTAAATACTTACATATTATACATAGAAACACCCAGACCAAGACAAACATCCATGTTCATGCACACAAATGTTTGACATGTGCGGGAATCGAACCCGCGACCTCAGGCGTAGCAGTTATATAAAAACTAATTTCTATCTACGATATCGTCCGCATGAATTTCACGTGAACCACATACCGAGATATAATATAGCCTATGCTGTTGCCGAGAATACAACATAGATCCTTGCCAAAGTTGTTAAAATCCTCTAAGACGTGAGAGTAACAATCGAACAGAGCAACTTTCGAATTCATAATATTAGAATTGATGACCAGTTCAATTTTAGATTGCTATATTGTAGGCCAACTTCGAATTTATGTGAGCAACTACAGATTTTCAATGTTCCTTTTTGTCTCCAGGACTGCATAGTGGTAGAATCGGACCCCGAGCCCCGACAAGCGAGTGACTCGGAGGGCTCCATATCGGAGGACTCCGCTGTGTTCGCAGCGCCCTCCCCTCCGCTCGATACGCACAACAGATCCTCCAACAACAAGATCATGAAAAGCACCTCCGAAATTGACATCTATGCTATGAGAAGGGTAACTATACTTATAACTTTGAGATACAGAAAACCCCTCTCCAAAACTCCTTTCCAATAGTTAGTTAAAAACTTTAAATACCCATTCAGCTACATGAAAATGACCTCAACAAATAGGGCGCCTTTTGAATAGCTTAGCTTTGCCTATGTTAAAGGAGTGACGGTAAAACTTCTTCTTGTGTTCAATTCTCCTATTGAGATCTTCATGTTAGCAAATTGGTTATAAATATAGGAATGACAGATTGGATAAAAACCAATAATAGCTCATCAAATAACATGAACTATATATTTTATCCGTGTGGTTCATGACCAATTTAAACAGGAGTTACTTCAGCGGAGAAGTGGTCACCTCACCGCAGCCGCCAAGCCGTGTGTTGCGGATTCGAGTCCCACTAGGGAAAAGCATTTATTAACCTTTGTTATTGTTCACAGTCGAGGTGTACTTTTTGTCCAGTAATTTTATCTTTGTAATGTTCTCTGTGACATCTGTGTCACTAAAGTCTCTGTGTGTCTTTGGGCTTCAAGCTTTGGCATGAAGCCGAAATGGGGATTGCCTTTCTTAAAAATTTAAAAGTGGTGTTCAATAGATTGATAACAAATCTCTGATTGTACTTACCAATATACTAATAAGGTCACATTTCTTTAACAGCAGAACGAGCAAGGCAAAGAAAACACAGAACGCTCAAATGCATACAAGAAACCGTCAAAGCTGCCGGCGCCCTCGTCACATAAGAAACCGTTAGTAGAACGGAACATGAACTGATCAGACTGTAGACTATACTTAGATATCTGTCCGGTACCTTTTGAGGATAGCGTGAAGTTTGTGTTCGAAAATTCAATGGGATAGCTGCGGCATCTATCTGGAGGCATTAACGTTCCTTTTTAAACTACTATTGTGGTATATAATGGTCTTGGTACATAGCATAGTCTTTGGGCTTAGCCATACCGCACATCTTTAAAGTCTCGCTTTGCTAACATTCAAAGAGACCGGTAAATTCAGGACCAGGAACAGCCTACCTGAAAATCCACCTAACTAATATAAATGCGAATGTTAGTTTATTGGTTACGCTTTCACGCCTTTACTACTTGACCGATTATCATGAAATTTTGCATACCCGTTAGAGGTACAGAGAAAGACATAGGGTATTTCATCCAGGACAAAAGACTGTTTCCGAGCGAGCGAAGCCATAATATTATAAAATTTCAGAGCAATGCACTTGTATTGTTCCTCAAGTGAATTGAGTGAGGCAGCCATGAGTCTATAATATCATTAGACAGGCTATATGCTTGGTGGCCACCTTAGTAGTTTAAAACAGGCTATCACAGTTCCAGTTCTTGTTTTGTAGCCTATCTCATTGTATAATTCTCACCGAATTTGCTATAGTGCTAAAATTTTGTTTGAATATAAATTTTAATATAATATTTTGTGTTTGTAAGTAGGTACGTATGCAGTGTGTTTATGGCTTATATTTTATAATGTATTCGTAGATATTATATTTTTTACTTTAGATATATAAACCGACCCAATAAATCGATTAAAACTGAAACTGTGAAATATTCGATATTATTTCATGTAAAATATTTAAATGGCAACCATTTTAAATTTGATCAGATATACAAAACAAATTCGTGTAAAATGACGTACCTACACGTTATTGAATCAATTAATAACGCATTTCTCGTTCTTATATTTGAATAGAAATAGATTATTAAAATTGAAAATACAACTCTAAGGCGACAATACAACATATTTTGTTTTAGGTCTAATGTATGACACATTTTTTGATTTTCGGATAAATGTTTCATGCAGTATCGAACAGTCTTATTCGTTAACAGACACAGGAATCTAGTCGCCTCATAAAAAGCAAAGGCGTTAGAGACGTTAAGAATGCGATTTCTCTGCATGAGGGCTCAGGTTAAATTTTCGGGTCTCTTATGACACCTAAAACCATGGCTGGCGAAGTTTTGAGAGTTCTATGGTAACGGTATTTCATAGATTCTCGAGGTGAAATAATAATGTATTTGAACACTAATTCAGTGTCTAAAACATTACTTATGATTAAAAAAATATAATTATAAGTTTTGAAATAATCGAATCAGTATTTTCGACTTATATAATAACCTGGATATTGAAACGATATTACAACTTGAAAATTTGATCACAAGCACAAATTATTTTAGTTATTATCATTTATAAACATTATATTAAGTTATTTGGTGTTATTAATTACAATTACAATAAGATTTATAATGTATGCTATATTATTTTAGATAAATATATTATTTTAGTTTTACGATGGAGCTTGCATATTCAGTATATGTTGTTTATATCAATAATGATATCGAGTAACATCTCAAACCGTGTGTATTAGTAATAACCCTGTATTAAACTGTCCCACTACTGGGCACAGGCCTCTTCTCAATGTGAGTCTTAACCATGTAAATTAGCTGAACTATTCTGAAAATGTTTAGGAAAAATGCATTTAAATAAATAATTCAACTTACACATAACCTCGTATAATCTAAAACACAATATCGGATTTAAATAATTGATTAAGTATGCACATTGAGTTAATATATACTATGTATTACATACAAGCGGAACCAACTCAACAAAAATTTTTGTAACCCATTAGTGTCTATGCTCTCTTACTCACTTATGACCGGGTTCCTGTATCAATAAACAAGTCGTTTTAGATAAGAGCAGTTAAATTTTGACATATATTTTATAGAATATATGTCAAAATTAAATCTCAGGAGGTAAAACAACTTGTTTCTTGAATATAGGAAACAGGCCTTACAGTGAACCAAGTGTTAAATGCATAGACAAGTCTATAGCGTGTTACAATCTGATTGAGTTGTCCCTTCTAGTACGTAATGTAGTCGGCAACATAAGTAGCTGCACATAAAGGATGACGACAAAATTTGTATGACACCCGTAATTTTCACGTTATATACCGCACTTTTGAGAGATGTCGCTATAATAAAAAAATATCACCTTACTAAGATTATTTGATTGAGATACATTTCAAATCTGTTGGTCAATGTAAGAGTTGCGGGGACGTTTCCACCCATCGTCCTTTGTTAAAGTAATTTATGCAGTATTATAGGAATCCTTATAATTATTCTGTTTTCAAACTTACATCAACTATTTTTTAACTATAACTGTTATAGAAAACTGCAATGCTATAATTTCGAAACATACAGCAAATAAAAAACATAACTTTATTATTATTAAGTATGTGTTTTTGAACTATGAGTTAAACAACTATTTTTAACTATTACTGGTTTTAAACTAACATTTATTATAATTTCGAAAGATTACACAAATAAAAACCTCGGAAGTGTGTATTAACTTATATTGGTGACTACTTATTGACTCAATGATTAGGTATTTGAGTTTACGTCATTGGCGATTTAGTGGCTATATCAAGCTTAGACGTAGACTGCATAGGTATACTGCTCTGATACAAGAGAAGGCTGTTAAGTGACTTCTAATACTGCCAACTATGTTCCATCCATTGTAGCATTATTTTTGTATTACTATAAAATATATCTTACTAATCCGTCTATATTATAAATGCGAAAGATGTTGTTGTTTGATTGTTTGTCACTCAATCACCTGTAAACTGTTAAGATTTAGATGAAACTTGACAGAATCACACATTTGACAAAACAATAGACTAAGATCTGGATGAGCACATACTTAACAACCCAGAAAATTAATAATTTTCTGGCAATACACTACACTATGGTGAACCATAATAATGTGACCTTAATTGTGGTACCTATGTAATATACTATTTATCAAATAGTCGACATCCATGCCGATAAAGCCAGCTAAACACTAAAATACAAAAATAATGTTAAATGAAATGTTAGTAGAAGACCGTTTCTAGTTAGATTTGTCCTGTTTTAGGTTCACATTGCACTGTGCACTCGCTCAACTAAGCTTTTTGTGAGATTCAGCTTTTGTTTATATTTAGCATAAATTAGATATTCCAAATTCGCTGTATTCTATCCTTATAGGGTGTATGCTCTGAATAAAAATGTGCTAACTAATTGACTTTTTTATTTTATTCCCTAGTCTCGACAGACTGTTGCCTGAATTTCTCCTTTCAGAAGCACTGACTACTTTTGACAGTATATGACTAATATCAACCAATTCAAATAATTATTAGTGCAATCAAGAGCAGCGATAGCTCAGTCGGGAGACCAACAGACTGCAATGCAGAGGGTCTAGGGCTCGAACGTCACGTCACGCACCTCTGACTGTCGGAAGTTATATGACTGTTCAAAATTATGAGCGTATTGATTGACAATTATCGCCTGCTATGTGCCTCGGAGAGCACGTTAAGCCGTCGGTCTCGGCTGCCATGAACATCTATAGCAGTCGTTTTTGGTAGAGTGTCGACACAAAAGATCCCACTGGGTCGAAGTGCCGCCGGTCTGCACTGACTGGCCCCCACATAAGATAAGATTGGTGCAATCAGATTATCGCTAGGCATTGTGGTTCCCGAGATATTAAGGTGACTATGCAAAGATGAGCGCTCATCTTGGCACAGCCACCAATACCCCTTTATATATTTTAAACTGGGGCTCGATCAATGCTGATATTTTATGATCAATGTCGACTAATTATTGATATAGTTACCTACAACTTCGGTTGGTGCCGATGTTTTGGACATACAAGGTTTCTGTGCCAAGATGAGCGCTTACTTTTGCACAGCCACCAATACTACCTTGTATCATTTAAACGACGGAACGACCAATTCTACTACTTTCGACCAATGTCGATTTCCAGTTTGCGATGGTAGCTGTGCCAAGATGGCACGTACGATAAATTAATATTGAAGCAGAATCTAGTATAATAGTTATTCTTCTGCTTATAAAATTCCTACTATACTTGAAATTGTTATTTTATTTTTACGTATGTATTCGTGTTCGAATTCGTATATTTCATGACCTTGTATATACTACAACTGCATATGTTAGATATTTTGTATAAATCCATGACAGCGACATTGAGTTAATATCTTAAATCTCGTGTCACGGTATTTGTGATCGCACTCCTCCGAAACGGGTTGACCGATTTTTATGAAATAATTTGGGTATGAGAATAGGTCCTAAATTAGATTTCATATGTACCGCTAAGAAATAATGTATATGGCAGAAGAACGTTTGCTGGGTCAGCTAGTAATAGATACATACTAACTCAATGGACAGCACATAATATTAAATTCATCTTCAGGCTCTATAGGCCTACAGTAAAACATACATAATTATATGCCGAAGTGTCGGGCCTATTCTTGGCATTATTAGTAGCATAAAACACAAAGTAACGCTTTCATCTGTCCTAGACCCTACAGTGAACTGTAAAGTCTGAACAGACGAATGTGTCAATGTCACTTTGATATGAAGAAATCCAAAAAACTTCTTGGTAGGTATATTCTTAATATTGCGTACGCCCGCAGTTTCAGTAAGATGTTTTTACGATAGACCTATTAAAATCAATAAACTCGCAAACTAACTGAAGTTTTATTTAGTTTGAGGTCTACTCAGTTGAGCAAAGGGGAATGCCCATTTTTGGCCAACGTGTAATTTTCAGCCGCCCAAGATTACACGTATGATAAAAAAATATATTATAATTTTAATAATTTTTCGTACTACTCACTTACCGAAAGAAGATAGTAAAATCTATATAATAAAAAATATTGTAACTGAAATAAATCATGTTATAATCACCCGTGTTGCCACGTTATAATTTCAACGTAAGAATGAGACTATAATTATTATTGAATAAAACTATTAGAAGTGATAAAGAAATAGCATGTATATATATAAATTACAGGGTGTTAATTCTTCACTCGCGCAAGTCCTGGACTGGTTCACAGCGAATAATTTATTACTCAATTCTAAGAAAACAAAATGTATTAAGTTTACATTGCCTAATATAAAGAGTCCTAGCATAAACGTTAATTTAAATAATGAAACAGTAACATTTGTACAATCCAGTTTTCTTAGGCATAACTTTAGATGATAAAGTTCTGCGGGGCGCTCAAATATAATAATATTCTTTCACATACACGCAACACCATCTAGCCCAAACTAAGCAGAGCTTGTACTATGGGTACTAGACAATGGATAAACATACATATATACTTTTTTTTTTTGTAAATACATACATATTATACATATCGTGTCTTACAGGGAGACTTAGTTCAGCCGCATTCGTGGTTAGAAAAGTAAGACAGCTTACTAATGTAGATACTGCGAGACTAGTATATTTTAGTTATTTCACAGCGTCATGTCCTATGGCATACTGTTGTGGAGCAAGGCAGCTGATATTGAAACAATTTTCATTCTTCAAAAGCGTGCAGTACGTAGCATTTATTATTTAGGCCCACGAGTTCCCCTGAAAGAGCGTTTTAAAGAAATTGGTATACTTGCGTCGCAATATATGTATATTTACGAATATATTACCGCCTCCTTAGTATTAGAACTACCACCTCAACTTCCGTTACCTACGTCATCGCACTAACTGATTATTATTTTATTACTAATGTTAGATTAATTAATTATTTTACGTACTTATGATTTACACTAGATTATTGTTAAGAATATAGGCGTGTTTAGTTTATTTTTATGTGTGAATGCTAATGATGTATTGTTATATGTTGTTATATTGATCACGTAGTTATGGATATAAAAAGAGGCGTCTGCCATTCTGGTCGCTGGTGCATTACGTTGAGTACGTTTGGTATTTTCATTTCTGCCACACAAACCTTTATAATAAATATTATGTTTATAAAACATAATATTCACTTATATAATAAGAATAGTGATATTCACAACTTAAACACTAGAAATAAGCATAAGTTAGTAGGTCCGTATCATCGTTTACATAAAGTTCACAATTCATTTGCGAGACTCAGTATACGCTTTTTTAATAAACTACTGACTGATATTATTAATTTACCTTTACTCAAATTTAAAAGTGCTGTTAAAAGTCAGCTTATCCGGAAGGGCTATTATTCAATCAATGATTACTTAAATGATAAAAACTCATGGAAATAGTTGCTTGTTTAATACAGGATTCAAACAATGTATGTTTTATTTATATAATAAAACATACATTGTTTTTCTCTTTTTCTTCACATAACTAAATTGACTTATGTCAATTTATTTATGTGAAGGTACTTCGTGTTTATTTTGTGACGTTAAAGTATCTTTCTTTTCTTTTAAACAAACCTTATAAGTATTTACGTACATTTTGTTTTAGCTACATTTAGTTACGAATTACCTTTTCATGTCATAAAGTGTAAGTATATGCGTCCTCATGCCATACTACTGACTATTACAAATGGCTACCTACTGATAAATATTATTTCAAACCTCAAATGCTTCTTACATAATATTATTAACTCTTACTTTTTTTAGAATTTAGTTTTATATGGATAGTGACATAATAATATGGCATAATGACTGCATTACATTGTACATAAATGAGTTGTAAAATACTGAAATAATAAGTTGATGGCGATTTAAAAGAGTGGCCTTGAGTTTCTTGCAGGTATCTTCTCAACCTTTTGCCTGAACCTTTTGCCAGGCTCAACCTTTTGCCTGAACCTTGCAACTAACATAAATGAGTAAATGTAACTCACTAACCCCTTTGACGTTCATAAGTGTTACATTGTGACCTAAGTGAATAAATGATTTTTGACTTTAGATTTTTGACATAGTGTTATTATTATATGTTAATAATCTACAAATATAAAGCAAATGATTTTTTGTTTTTAACTTGCAACACCGAAATCAACTGTCATAAGTCATAACACAAATCGGCTTCCTTGCTTACCCGGTTTGCATGATTGTGTTTCTTTCGTGGTGATTTTGATATTTTATTTACAAACAAGCTTGATAATCTTGCTCAGCTTTTAGACAATATTTAAATCGTGTGTGATAATAATGATTATGTGTGACTAGAGTGTGTGTGAAAAACATTTATATAAAAATCCTATCATCGGTAAATATAAAACATATTTTATCTCAATAACCCCAACTTTTATGTAATTAAAATCCTTAATTAATCATTAAATGACATTGCATACTATCATTTAAATATTGACACTCGTGGCCAAAGACACTATGGATAGTGGGCATTCCTTTAAATCGCAGGTGTAAAAAAACATATTTATTTTCGATGTATTTATTAGCAAATAGAGTACTTACATTTACAGAGTACTATGACTTTGTTCAGGCTGAATTATAAGACATAAACACATTTAAATTTTACATTTATGAATTTGTTTAATATAAAAATTATGTTATGACGTTAAAGCACATAAATAAAAACCGCGACATACTAAAACAAAATTCGCGTGCTTTTATCAATTAAAAAAGAAAAGCGATAGTGATGTTTTCTTATTTCAAACAACTTTAGTCTGCAAATGCACTATTACATTTAAAAATAGAACGGAGCTTTCGACCATATAATAATAAAAAGATAGGAACGCATAAAATACAAATTTAATTTGGCCTTTTATTTTTGCAATAGCGTAGGTACCTATATGTTATTCAGCCAGAACGATAAGTCTATTCTATTTACAATCTCACATAGAGTTGCCCGATTTCATCAAACATCCATTTTTTTATTTAATTTTACTTGAAAAATAAATACTACCTTTTAATTTGAAATTTGATGAAACCGAGCATAAGACTACTTAAATAGTTTATATTCCGACAATTATGGCTTGACACTCAACGAAAAACACATATTATATGTATTTTAAATAGCATAGCCTTTTAAGATATATGATAAATAATTTGAGAAGCACCAGTCAATGAAAAATAAAGCAATAAAGTTTAAGATGAAACCCCACTTAGCCGAGAGCGTTAATATCAGTAAACATTGTTCGCTCTTTTCCTTTCATTGATAAGTAATGTTCGTGAGCGGGATAAAGTTACATTGCTCACGTTTTTACGACCGAGATTAATTCGGCGAATCAGTATAAAATCGCTCGCTGTATCTCGTTTAACAATCATCAAAAGACATTCGCATGACTATGGACTACACGTGGCTTAGTAAGATTCAGTAGGTACTAAAATAATATTACTAGAAAGATGTGGTAATAGTTTAGGTTCGTATTGCATATTTATTTAATAATCTCGTCATCTTAAAAAAGCGATAAGTATTTGTAGGTGTTCGGTTCGCTCAGTACAAATTTAACGGGCGTTATCACTAGCGATTTGTGAGTGACAGCGATCTCGCAACGAGTGCGCAGCGTGCTTGTAGTCAATCCCAAAATAAACTGAGATATTATTTTGCCACGGAGTCTTTATTAGAATATAAATTGAAATAATTTCCTCTTGGAAAAGTCGGAACGATTTATTGTGATTCAATGCCTATCAGCTGTCCTATTCACAATATTGGCAAATAAATGGAGTACAAGATACAACCTTGAAACTTAACTACACATTTTTGTTATTTGATATGTAATTATTATTATAGACTGAGATGTCTACATTAAGTCTAGAATAATAGGATCTACACAGAATTAGACACAGGCCTATATTGTTCAAAATAGTTGACAGATCCTTATTCCGTACAATATTTATGTATAAATAACTAAAATACTAAACGTGTATGTATATAATATAATAGTTATTGTTTGGTTTTTCGTACTAAAACTAAGATTAACTGTTCACTATTACTATCATTATTTATAGACCTTTTTCAATAAATTAAGTTTGCTTCACCAATTACGGACAATTTCTAATAGTTTTAAATAAATTTTACTTAAAATGTGTTTCTAAGACCTAAAATACACATACTCAAACAAAAGAGCTAGGTATAATTAATGAGGGTTGGACATCACATAGCAACAGCATCATGTGTAGTCTGTGCGTCACACAGCAAACATGATTGGTCTCTCTCTCTCGCTTGTTAATAAGTCAGAATAATATGAAGATTCTATCCAACCTTAACTAAATATTTGCTTACATTTGTGTATTTTCGGACATTGAATTAATTTTGAAAAGCAAGAAATAAATTTGATATATCCAGTGACAAGTAAAATGGTGGGAGTATTTAAATGCAAACACAAAATAAATATTATATAACTAAAATAAATAAATTACTTATCTTAAAACTAAACAAGTTATTTTGTATTTATTTACATTGCGTAGTACATTGGAATACTGTGCATCAAATAACGAGTTTTAAATGCAGATATACAGTCGTTTTCTTTACATATAGTTTATAGTTCTATGAAAATAGACTTTAGTCGGATCATTTTTACAAGGAAAATATTTTACTGAATAATTTTTTATAATTCTTGAGTAAGTAATATGAATCTGAATTGACTTTTATACGTTTTAAACCAAAAATCTAAAATTTGAATGTAGTTTGGTTAAGCATTGTTTAAAAAAACAATCACACATTAAAAAGTATTTAATTTAAATTTTGAGCAAGATTTTTGGCGCGCAAGCTAAGGTCGTGCGCACTTGTCAATGTCAATCCTAATTGATACATTTTGAGCCAACAATTTTAAGTCACTTATAAAACTATAATGTCGTCGACAAAACCAAATTCTATATACCTGTTGTTTATATTTTTGAAGGGTAAGTATAGTTTTATCTATTTAACCCAGACGCAGGAAATGTCAAACCTAGCGGCATCTATGTATTGCCGCTCAAAAAAACATAACGACTTTCTTGCTATCAATCTTGCCAACTAAAATTCGGTCACACAATTTTCACTGTATCGAGGTTTATATAAAATGTTCCTTTAGTATTTTTGCGTGGTATACTATAGATTATTAACAGATATAATTTGGTTGATCCATCCTATGAACGATGACACTTTTACGTATACGCCAGGGACGTCTTGTCTGCCGCAACCGAAGCCCCACGAGACTAATCCTACTAGCTCGTAGAAGCCATCGTCTTGACATACTAGAGGACCTCCACCATCGCCCTGAAAACACAAAATTACATTCTATTTTATAGAACTACCGTACAAAGTCAAAACACCTATCTTATGTAAAAACATCTAATTTCTTTTGTAACAGAGTCCTGAAGTTTTCATATCTATTTTAGAGGTCTGCAAAACAGACTTGTATTGGTCTTAGATAAGTAAGTTGAAGAACTTCTTGTAGAAATCACATTTTTATAATTAATCTTAATATGTATTTACCTAGTAATTTATAAGAGTTCAAAAATGTTGAGTTTTTGTAATAAAAGCGTATGGTGTACATTAGGTCTTTGTTTCGATTACATATATAATAATAGGGATAGAAATATAGGCATACAGTATATATATCGCAGGCCAACAAGTAATCACACAGAATGCCAAGGAAAAACAACGCTTGTGCTGTCAAAGTCAAAGTCAAAAATCATTTATTCATTTAGGTCACAAAGTAACACTTATGAACGTCAAAATATATAGGTTACCGAGTTTACTAAGTTACTGAAGCTACATTTAGGTTAGTTGCTAGGTTCAGGCAAAGGGTTGAGCCTATGAGAAGAAACCTGCAAGAAACTCACGGCCACTCTTTTAAATCGCCAATTAAATATAATTTCAGTATTTTACAACTCATATCAACATGGTGTTGCAACCATTATACCATATGCTACTGACTTTAAAAACTAAAGATAATAACAATAATAAGTTATTAATATTATAGATATTAAATAATTTGGGACTAGTTATATTTTCAATATAAATCTAATACAGGCAGTAGGATGGCATGATGGCGCATACACTTACACTTTGTGACAATGCAAAGGCAGTCCGTTACTAAATGCGGTTGTGGATTTGTATTTTGCAATAATAATCAAAATGAGAAGCAGGATACTTGATAACATCACATATAATCACGAGGTACCTTTACATTACTAAATTGACTTATAGGTAATACAGATCTTTGAATCCGGAATGCAACAAGCAACTAATGCCATGAGTTTTTGTCAGTTAAGTAGCTGTAAAGCAGCTATCATATTTCATCGTCTTTTTCTAAAACCAAAGGAACCTCACCTGGCAGGCATCGTTCCCTGGCTCGCCGCCCGCACAGAAAGAGCTGGCTGGCAGTATGAAGATCTTCTCGGTGACTGCGTTCACCTTGCGAATGCACTCCGCGTCGCTCACGATCGGCAGCTCAGCTTCGCGGACTCGTAATGGTATCGGACCCGCTGGAAACCATACAATTAATTAGTAATGCTTTATAAAAAGGACCAGAAGACTTCTAAGTCGAGAGACTTAGACTAGACGTCCTAAGAATTGTGTCTGTGTCGCGTGGGATTTTAGAAACATTCAAACAACGGGGAACACAGAACATCCACATCGAAACAACTATTTGGGGATCACAATTTTATTTTGTCCCGTGTGGAGAACGAACGCACAACACTAGGAACGACCGCTTAGGTCCCTTGGACACCGCCATCCGTGTCAAAAGGGATGTTACGGTCTTGAATTTTGTCAAATCGGGTTGAATCGATTTTGACAATCCATGCAAACCGGATTCCAGAACCGTCAAAATAGCAGTAAACCGCGGTTTAAACCGTTTGACAAATTAACGAACTATTGAAACTTACCAAATCGATATGCAATGTGAATCGACGGGATCGATTAAACCAACGGTTTATGGTTTGTCAACGGTTCGCATCGAGGTTACAAGCAGGTAATACAGATTAATATCACTGAAATGATTGATAGTTTAGGTACCTACTACCAATAATTTCGTCATTAATAAATGCTTAAGCGTTTTCGCTGCTGTGATTGTTCAGACCGCGCGGGCGGCGCGGCGGCGGTAACTCGAATTGACAGGCGCGCATGCGCGCAGAACGACGCGAGGCGCGTACCGAGTTTAGGTAGACGCGTCGCGTTAACTCGTTAACCGATACAGGTCGGTTTATGCTCAAACCGGTTTGAATCGGTTTGAAAAGTCGAGTCGTCATATCTCTAGTCGATAGACATTTAACATTCATAATCAGAACCTTGTTGCATATAAGCTTATATCTACCAAGACCGCGTTTTCTAAAAAGCCGAGACAACCAGTGTCCTAAAATCGATACCGTTCTTTGGTCATGAAAAAGCAAGAGGATAAGCGTTTTTTACCAATTGTCATGAAAAACAATTATATAATTTTAAAGATGAAATCTTTACTCAAATCTGACACAACCCACTTACAGAAGGGGGCATCCATAACTTCACGTTGTTCTTAAAAATATCGAGCTCCTTATGTAGGTGAAAAACCAGTACCTATAGGTACTTTATCTTTGGTCTGCTTGATACGACTTTCTTGTGTTGCAAGTGTTCATAGGTTACAATGACCGCATAGAAACGGATTATCCAAAGGCTTATTTACCATATTAGTAAGTAAAAAGCAGCATATTTTAAATGAGTAGTAAAAAGTTTGGAAGCTCAGCCTGAACAGGCTTTCTGGTTTGATTTTGTCTCTGGTTCTTTATATATTTAAAATCTATTGATCATTGTTGCTCCAAATTAGTTTGTTTATTTATACAGTCTAATAATAATTAGACATAAGTACTAAATAAATAAATTTCGTGTTCAATAGCTGTACTCGGTAATATTGTCTTATATTTACGCGGATGTCCTACATTAAAATTAAACTTCTTTAAAAAGATGGAAAAGAAAACATCTACGAAAGTGTTTTAAAATAAACAACGCGACAAAATCCGTATATAGTAGTTTAATTTCAAAGTTGTACTCGGTTTTATAATTTTTTTTCTATCGTTTCGAATCAGAACGCCTTTGACATCGAATGCAAATATATGCCAGAAACAATTCCTTTTTCTTCAAAGATGTCTAAGATGCCGGCAGATAAGAAGTTAATTATTCAGTAGTGACTCACTTTCTCCCATATATCCGTATCCGGTGACTGTGCACCGCTTGCCCGCCGCATGGCTCACTCCTCGCGCCGGCAGACACACCAGGCAAACTCCTGTAACATACATAATCATGAATTTATTGATTTAGTCATAAATAAGTTAAGGTAATTATTTGTTTCTGAAACGAATTATTCAAAATGTAGCCTTGGAACAAATGCATAGATGATTTGGATTCTGACTCAGCGACGCAGCGGTAGTGAATAGTAATACTTTGCTTGACCTAGAATTTAAAACCGAAAGCCTTGTTTACAGCAGTCCTGTTCGCTGCCTCTTTGTCATTGAACAGTAATATATAATATAATACACACACTGGCGCCGACTCAATAGGGCCTGGAGATGCCTAAACCCCGCAATAATTTCACATTTATATAGTTTTTTTTGGTGACATTGTCAGAAACTCTACCAATAATTTTAAGTGTACCTCTGCTTAATATCGCTACTAATTTTATGAAATAGCTGCGAAAGGAAAGAAATTTTCGTTTACTATTTAATGGAAAATTATCGTTGCCATTATTATATTTTATATTAAAGCCCCTCAAAATGTTTATAAAGTCGATGCCCCTGAATTCACCTACATATGTTAATGAACGCAACAAAGAACTGCTAATACATTTAATGGAAGTAAAGATTTTGGCTTTGATACCGACCTTCCTTCAGCTCAGCTTTGCCGTGAAGCTTCAGCAGCGCTATGTCGTTGTCCAGGGTCTGGCTGTTGTGGTTGTGGTGTATGTAGGTGGTAGCTACTCGTAAGGTCTGTGCACCTGGCGAGCCGTACTTGCGCGTCAGGTCGTGGTCTCCTACACGCACGTAGATCGCGTCGCCTGAGCGGACGATGCTGGGGAATAAAGATTGTGGTTAGCAGGATTTAGATGGATGGTGAAGTGGTTTAAGTAATCGCTTTGCTACTCAGCTAGTGCACCAAATGTTATAGGTTCGAATTCCATACGTGACAAAAATTGTGTTATCCGCAAATAGTTGTGATTTGAAATTTGAAATGTTTTAAAGTCCCGAGACGATAGAATTATTTGTGGTGAGTAATATGGTTTTGTTATAAGAAATTAAAGGGAAAACACAAATATGCAATTCTCTGTACTACATTTTCCTGGCTAAACCACTTAACCGTAAATTTTATAAAAAAAACATAGCAATGTATTCAATGAACACCTTACTATGTGTGAACAAATTTTATTTGAAGTTGTATTTGTGTGTGCGGGGTTCACCCGCTCAGGATAAAAATTGTGCGTTTCACACATCTTCACATTCCCACAGCAATCGGGATAATAGCAGTGACGGATGGACCACTTAAAGCATAGCAACATTTGTTCAATAACCTTGTAGACAATTTTTATAGACCCCGAACGTTTCTTGGAATAGCTGGAGCCCATTTTAGAAAAAAATTACATTTTGTTTTTATGCGTAATTAAATAGCTAACAAGCGGCCATTTTAGTACTCATACTGACTGTAATGTATAACATTACAGGCGTTAATAGAAATAAGGTATCATGTTCCACAATATTTTTGCTGTGGGTATCTTTATTAGCACTAGTCATTAAATCTAAAGTCGAGGCATTACACTAATTGATCTTACATATATTATAAGTATTTTTAATGTAGTCTGCTACCCTAACTCACTTACCGATTATACAAAAGCCGCTGTCTAAATATCGTTCTATACTATCAACTAGTTATCCAAAACAAGAACACTCACTTGGTAACACAATGAGCGGCAGTGAGCACCCACTGCGTGCCAATAAGCGCGGCGCCGCAGAGATATTGGTTCAGCGAGTTGATGAGCGCCACCTGCCAGCACCACTCGCCTCTCTCGCCATCCTCACCACCCATCACGCGGCCCAGGCGCCGAGAGGAACGGGCTGTTGTACCTGGAACAGTAACACGTCTATATAAACCACATCCTCTGGATAGACCAACAACTTAGTGAGGTCTGGTGACCTGTAACCTGGTAGAAGAATAGCAGCAACAGCCTACTGAAAGACCAGGTCTTCCAGTGCCACTGACTCCTCGAACTTATGTTCGTACTATCCTATTGTGTCGCAACGGCACACCGATGGCCACATACAAGAGATTTTTAATTATGTCTCGTATTCTAAGACTACAGATTCAGTAGTTGATTGTCGCTCGTATTAACGGTGAAGGAAAGCTTTGTAAGGAAACCTATATGTTTGGAAGTTCTTTATTATGTTCTTAAAGATATGTAAAGTCGTCCCGCACTGGGTCAGCGTGGTAGACTATGGCCAAACACGTTTCACATTGTGAAGACGCCCGTGCAGCAATAAGATAGTTTATATATAGCACTGATATTATCATATTATGTTCCAAGTAATTACCTGTACCGATATTCAGAAGTGGGTAAAAATCTCACCAGCCAACTTGCTAACAACACATCGTCTTCTTAAGAAGGCTGATAACTCTACGCAGGTGTTCTTGCGTTTATCAAAGCTTAACAACCTTCAAAGCAAATCACATTCCCCATCGCCGGTTTTGGGGCGGGCGATGGGGATATGTCGGGATCCAGCCCATATGTTTGGGCTGAACCGACTAAAACCACCGCGGTGTTCCTCACACCTTTATGGCGGGGTTGCGTGGATCGCTCTCGCATTTAAATCACGACCCCGCCAAAGGTTTGACCCGCCGATGGACGTGGCGGGTCCCACAACACAATAAAAGTTTACATCCATAGTTGGGGGACCTAGTCCCCTTTCCGACATCGAGAGGCGTGCGTGGAACACGAACGTCGCCTACTCGGACCTGCACTGATCGGGCGGTGGACGGCCATTGTCTAGTACCCATAGTACAAGCTCTGCTTAGTTTGGGCTAGACGGTGTTGTGTGTATGTGGTAGAATATTATTATTATTATTATTATATATCTATTTCAAATAAGTAACAAAAGTGATATGTACCTAAATTACCTTTGACTCCACACACGTACTTATTATACTTCTCGGTCGATGTGAGCGTTGTGCCGTAACTTGGCTCGTAGGGAGCTGGAAAAATTAATTAAATATTACTTTTTATTAATCCTTTTTAGACAAACTAATAGGTAATCTGTACCTTGTTTAGTTTGCAATGTAATTGGATACACATATAGGACAGAAGTATAAGCTTACCTTTCCGCGTTACTAAGCGACGGATTATTTCAAACCCACCAAAAGAACCACTCGATTTACATAACTTGTTTAGCCTTGCCCTGTTGGAAAGGTGATCAACCAAGCTAATTATTTTACATAAATACATAATGTGGAATTAAAGCAGCGATAGCTCAGTGGGGACACCAACAGACTGCAATGCAGAGGGTCTCGGGTTCGAAACCACGTCGCGCACCTCTGACTTTCAGAAGTTATATGACTTTTCGAAATTATGTGCGTATTGATTGTCAATTATCGCCTGCTCCGTGCCTCGGAGAGCACGTTAAGCCGTCGATCCCGGCTGCCATGAACATCTATGGCAGTCGTTATTGGGAAAGTCAGTACCCTCTAATATCCTGACACTGGTCTAGCCTTAGGGTACCGTTAGCCTTCGGGTTGCGGGGGTCAGATGGCAGCCGCTCCGTGTAAAAACTGATATCCAGTCAAATCCGGTTAGACCAGAAAAGCCGACCCCAAGTGACTTGGGAATAATAAAGGCTAAGAGAGAAGAAGACATACTGTGGAATCATATTGCCGATTGTCCTACATCTAATTTCGTGGTCTTCGTACAAAATGCAATGGCTATTTAAAAAAATCATTTACGTTTTAGGAATAGACTAAATTATTAATAATAACGTGTATATGAAGTCTATTTAAGGTTATTTCGGTTAATGTCTGCCCGTATTTGTTGTTTCAATTGGCCATAATTACTGATGGTTGATGTTTTTGTTAATTTAAGACAAATTAAAATGGCTTAAATACAAACAAATATACATAGAAAAAGGGTTATTTCACATATCCTCATTGATTTGCCCCATTAATCTAAAAGCATAGAAATCAAACTGGCAACTCAAAAAATATTGATGAAATAGTTAGTATGATAACCACAACGCTACCGATTTTTTCCATTCAACGCGGCAAATTCATATTTTCACACCCATTATTTTCGTGGCTTAAGTTTAACCCGAATCATCACTAGGATACCTCACACATCTCTATAGCGTTATCTCTTCCTAGCGCTTGCAATTCTACGTACCTAACGGAGTAGTATGCGTATGAGTCAACGCCGTGGTATAGTGCTGATAATTGGTGGCAGGCTGCGGTAGGGGCAGCGGCGCCGACTCGTTGGCTGGTCTTCCACCCACCACCTCCAACACCTTGGATTTAGGCGCACAGCATTGGGTGCCCGCCTTCTTGCATTTGAACACGTCTGTCAATTCCGCATTGCCTGGAAAATAAAGCACGTATTGTGATTTTAAATCTTTATAAAACGTTAATTTTATGACTACGAACACACGGCGCCATAGTGCGCTTGCGGTCTATCTATTTGTTACTTTTTTCTGCTAAACCACTACACCAATTTCCATCTTAATTAATATCAAGACAGTTTAAACTTTGAGAAGAAAGAGTTGTGATAGAAAACATGTAGCACTATATGTGTCCTTGGCGGTCGAACTTCCTCAGATTTTAGTTTGCGCAGCATCTTAAATGTGATGACTTATAGTTTCCTGTCTTAAATAACTTATCAGTTCAGTCTCAAATGTAGATACAATTGTCATTTCTAAAGCAGCACGAAGTGAAACTGTGCCCAGTAGACAATGATAGGCTTACCCTACATTACATGAGATTGAAACACATAGGTAGTCGACATGTGTGTGTAATACGCCTTTGCAGTCTTATATAAAGGAGACCGTCCATATTCGGCTTGAACGTGGACAATCGAATTATAAACAAAGTAAAATATTAAAACTTTTGTTTTAATATATAATAAATATTGGTTATTATTCAGTAGTATGAAATTGACGATATTATATCTAAATAATACGTACAGCCTGGAAGCAATCAAGCAGAGTATTACTGCAAGTGCATAGTCGGCCGAAGGACTGTTGGTTGCTGTGCTTTCATAATGTCTGTAATATGGTACCTAAGCTGGGCAAGATATGAAAATGTCACTCCACCAGCCCAGTTTTTGGAAAATATTTTAATAATTTATGATGGTGATGGTAACACTTGCAAATAAATATTTATTTTAAACAATGTGTTTTATTTTATTACTAGCTGCCCGGACAGACTTCGTTCTGTCAAAAGTAATTTTTCTTTTTTTAATGTTTACTTTATCAGTAAGGGGTATGAAAAATAGATAGTAGCCGATTCTCAGACCTACTAAATATGCGTATAAAATTTCATA
This sequence comes from Catocala fraxini, assembly GCA_930367265.1. NCBI lineage: Eukaryota > Metazoa > Arthropoda > Insecta > Lepidoptera > Erebidae > Catocala > Catocala fraxini. Next base: position 2,157,922 of record OV884044.1, on the reverse strand, counting down.
AAAATCGGTCAAGCCGTTTCGGAGGAGTATGGTAACTAAAATTGTGACACGGGAATTTTATATATAAGATTTAACGAACTTGATAAAAAATTCCTAGAATAATGTTTTCTACATAGTCTAGGCTACTTAAAATTAATATTGTTATTACAATATAAAATTGTTCACGCCCAGGCCAGGGTCCCATACAAGGTGGTCGGTCTCCTTTTCGGTGATATACGCGTGAGACTATGACCTAGTCTTGCCATAAATATTGTACCAAGGAAAAATCTTTCTTTTTCTATTACATAAAACATTTATTACTGTAATGTGTTTTAGTTTATATATTAATATAATAACATTAAGAATATATGAAGCTCATTCAAAATGGTCTCCAAACTTTAAACGTTGAGACCACGAATGAAATGACCATGGGAAAATTCTTCACTGCCAATCGTGTGGATTGTTTTAGGGACTACAAATTATCACGGCGTTTAGAGCATGCCATACTCTCTAAAACTGATCATAAATCATAATCCAGCGGATTAAGATCAGGATGACAGCCAGTCTTCATCTCTGATGAAGTCCGAAACGTTCAATTCCAACAGTATTTATGGCCACTTAGTCTGGCCATAAATACTGTTGGAATTGAACGTTTATATAGTCCTCGTCATTAATTTCGACGAAAGTCACCATGCAAATTATGGATCTTTTCTTTTATAATAATGTAATACTATGTACGTAGGCATTTCAAGAAAATATATGAGTCCACAAGATGGACCAACGACCTGGTAAGGGTCGCGGAAAGTGGTTGGATGCGGGTGGCCCAACACCGGTCTGTGTGGACAACCTTGGTGGAGGCATGTATCCAGCAGTGGCGTATTTCGGCTGAGATGATGATATAAGTACTCACGGAAACATGTGAAGGATAGAAGCGAGACGATGCAAGATCCAGGACAGTCGGGTCGATGGTCGATTGGCGCCGGAGTGGTGGTAGTCGTGGTCGTCGTTGTGGTGGGGCGGTGCGTCGTGCGTGGTGGTACTCTGGAAACATACAAAATGTTATAGAAAAGTAAGAAATTTTATACGAGTTTTATGAGAGTTATTGGATAAAGCATACTACAGTGTAACTGAGTTCATAGCAGAGAAGGATATTTCCTAATTGTTAACATTATGTCTATTTAATGATAATTGAAATAAAAATAGTATTTTTTAATTTTTGAAATAATAATTACATTTACATAATATTGTCTTCTATTTACGCAAATATTATTCATTGAAATTAAACTACTATATATACGGACTTTATCGCGTTGTTTATTTGACAATTTATTACAAAATTTTGAAAACTGTTACACTATGCTACTATTAAACTTTACTAACTTTTAAGCTAATTAAATTATTATTAAAACTAATAAAACTATTTAGATTTAATTTAATTTTTTGTTTATTTTTTTATTTTACATTTTCTCCATAGAAAAAGTAATTTTAATTTTACACTTTCCCGGGGAAAGTATAAAATTAAAATTACTTTTTCTATTAAATTAAATCTAAATAGTTTTAATAGTTTTAATAATAATTTAAAACTTTCTAATTTCTAATTAAATTAAATCTAAATAGTTTTAATAGTTTTAATAATAATTTAATTAGCTTAAAAGTTAGTAAAGTTTAATAGTAGCATAGTGTAACAGTTTTCAAAATTTTGTAATAAAGTGTCAAATAAACAACGCGATAAAATCCGTATATAGTAGTTTAATTTCAATGAATAATGACATTTGTGATAAAAATGAAATATTTGTGACAATAATGACATATTTATGATAATGACATAATTGTAATAATAATGATTTTTGAAATAGTAATGACATATATATTTTTAAATGTAGTCACATGGTTTATAATACAATAATAATTTAAATTTTACATTTTATTACATATATATTTTGATTTATATACATTGAATTAAATTGATAAAAAGAAATTTGATAAGTAATGGTAATTTATGTATTAAAATGGTATTTTTTTTAAAATGTAATAACAAAATAAGTACAAGTAATGTTAAATATTTGCATGCCGAATGGTAAAATATGGCTGAGCTATAAGATTTAATTATAAGAACTATGTATTGTGAACCCATATTTGCAAAATTCTATTCTATTCTATTCTATTCTATAAGAGTTTTTGTAAGGAAAAATAGTTTTATATGGCGGGCTGGGAAGACCCTTTATGTAATGTATAAAGTGGACCACAATAATATTTTGAACGCAAAACAAGCGACAATGAGGCGGTTGCTAAGCCAAGATATTTCCAAAACTATTGCCAAATGTAATATATAAATTTTATAAATTGATTTTAAGCTATTTCTAGTATTGTTCCACAATTCTATATATACTATATAGCGTATAAGTGAGGAACTGTCAATGGCTGTATGCTACGTAATATTTTTGTATAAAAATAGAGATAATGCTGTTGATCTCCCATAAAAATAAATGAGAGTTTTGTAACAGCTTATACGCCTCCTCATTTTCTGTAAAATAAAGGTTTCGTTTGATTTACAGGGAATCAAACATTTCTTATTATTAATACTAGATTTCTATGCGGCATATTAAGATGAAACATGCACACAATTTTATGTTAGATCTCCAGCAATACGACTGTGAAAGCCGCTTTTAATTTAGTGCAGCAGTTTTTGAGCGATGTGCATACAAACATACAGACAGACAGACAAAAATTGTGATAGTGATTGTTTTAGTTTCTATAGTCCTTATAAGGGACCCTTGCATTAATTTTCTTAAATAATTGTTATGGATAAACACCAAACATTTACAATTTTATTATATATATAGATTGAAGTACCATACCATACGTTCAGCTTCTTACAAAATTAACATTTTAAGTCGCAACGGCACACCGGCGACTAGATACGATAGATATTTAATTACGTCTGGTATTCTAAGACTTGCCATATCAATATCCAAACGTGACTGTGTGAGCGCGTTGGTTTTCGTACATTGTATTGAATTCTTCTTCTATTAATTATTTTGTGGTATACGTTCAGAGGTTATCCAATTACCACACCTAAAGAAAGAACCAAAAACGTTGGTGATTGACGCTATACAAAACCAGAGGATAAAGAACTAACCTGGTGTTATCGCAGCAGATGAATCCTTGCATCTTGCAGTTGGTGTGCGCAAGCAGTACAGCCGGGGGCTCACAGAACGCGCGCATGATGCCGTGCAGACAATACCCTGGACACCTTGGTAGGGGAGCCTAGAGAAAAATATTGAACAAATATTATTAAAGAAAAATTACTGATTCAGCCAGCCTCGTTGATTACTTTAAAATACTTGCGCAACTGTTAGTCGTAAAGTGCCAAGGTTAATTCTAGTTATAATTCAAGCATAGATTATGCTTAGTGTTATAGCTTTTTATAAGAAACTTATTAGTGGCACCATACGATTTAAAACACTATTGTCAATAGGCCCGCTATGTAGGACCTTAAGACTGCGCCGAGCGAAATGTGCCAAAACAGGCGGTCACAGTTAAGTGAATAAAATCAACACTTTTTGTTTAAGACAAATATAAAATATATATTTACCATAACAATGAATGTGTTTACAATTACTCTGTGTAAAAACCTTAAAATAATTAATATTTTCGCCCACAAAATTACGTAAACTTGCACGAAAAATGCAAAAATGTAAGTTCATGTTTAGTGATTTTTAGATTATAACAGTAGAAATCTATTCTATTTTACAGCTTAAACGAAACATAAATAGTTATATTACAATTTGTCCGTCCCAAATATTTAAGTTATTGGTTGACAATAAAGATACATATTTATCAAAAAAGCACTTCAAATCCTCCATACAATTTTACTATGGCGGCCGCGCGCCGATTTGAATATGCGTCGCACGAGCTCTATCATTATCTGTTTTACGCTCGACGCAGTCTTAACATGGCTAGCGAAATGTGTACCCTTATCTTTCATACAACATATATGTATTATTAAAATATGTACGAGACGATAACTGAAAAGTATAAAGTCGAAGTCAAAGATGCTAGCTAATTGATTTGGAAGATATTGTGGTTTACTTTTAAATCTAGGCTTAAAAATTCGCTATTTTGCGCCGATAGACTATCGCTTAAAATGTTTTAAGAAAGATAATTCTAAAAATCGTTATTATTACCTAGAATTTATTGCCATTTAGTTTTAGTTTAAAATTACTGCAAATAGTTTAAATTCACTATTTCGTTGTGTTACCCAAGGAGACCCTAAAGTGGAATTATCAACTCACAGGAGTGGTCGGCCGGGGTGTGGTAGTAGGCCTCCTAGTAGTGGTCTCCACAGCCTTAGTCTCGGTGATGCAGCAGACTCCTTCTCCAGGACATACAGCATCCTCGTCCACGTTATCACAGAGCAAGGAGAACAGCCCAGAGATGCAGTCCCCACGACATTTGCGACCCGGCCTCGGTTTTGGAGGTGGAGTGGTCGTTAACTGAAATATGAATACTCTTTATGAAATATTTTAAGTTATGGCTAATGGAAATATTTGCTCCGAGAGCAGTGTAACTCTTCACAAAACACAAAACCAACCAAGTTTTGGTCAAGACTATTGACACCAGGTTCCTGATATGTTAATCAACGACGTATTACGACTGTTGTTAATTTAATCGATAATTCCAGCAGTCAACATGCGTCGTCCGTACGTTAACAAATTGTTGCTTTTCAGAAACCGGATGTTATCCTTTTTTTATATGCACTTGTCTAAAAATATTAATGATCATACAAAATATTTATTCGCCATACTGCGGTAGTAGCAAGCAAATCATAATTTATGAATAAATATGTTAAGGTGCGCTCGGTTTGTTTATAAGCCAGCCTAGTTACGCAGCTGATCGATGCTTCGCGTGACCAGAGGGCTGGTATATTCTTGCACAAAGAATAAGTATTGCCATTCAACGTGGCAATGCTGCCAGTCTTCTGGGCAGGTGCCAAGTAACGACGATGCGGATTGCATTTGGTTTAGCCTGATACAGGTCAACTAGTGTGCACGATTCTGGGCTTACAGGGCACGACAACACATTTTATATAATTTTGGACCAATTTCCAAAATTATATAAAATGAGTTGCCATCGACACGATAAGTAAGTAAGTAACGACGATGCGGAGGAATATTATGACGCTTTTTAATTTTGTCCTTTAATTTTTCTCTTTAGTTTATATTTCTTTTAAATATATTATGTTAATTATTTATTTGTCATTGTGTATGTGAAATAAACATGTAAAGAAAAAAAATAAGCTTATAATTTTGAAATGATGGTAGGTAGTTCAACTGATTTGCTTATTTAATATAAGAACCAAGTCTTCTTCTCTCTTATATTTATTATTCCCAAGTCACTTGGGGTCGACTTTTCTGGTCTAACCGGATTGGACTGGACATCAGTTTTTACACGGAGCGGCTGCCACCTGTCCTCCGCAACCCGAAGGCTAACGATACCCTAAGGCTAGACCAGTGTCAGGATATTAGAGGGTACTGAGTTTCCCAATAACGACTGCCATAGTTTGTTGACATGTTCATGGCAGCCGGGACCAACAGCTTAATGTGCTCTCCGAGGCACGGAGCAGGCGATAATTGTCAATCAATGCGCACATAATTTCGAAAAGTTATGTAACTTCCGAAAGTCAGAGATGCGCGACGTGGGTTCGAACCTGAGACCCTCTGCATTGCAGTCTGTTGGTCTCCCCACTGAGCTATCGCTGCTATAAGAACCAAGTATTATCCACAAAACTAAGCACCAATAAATTTACGTGAAACAATTCCTTACAGCGGTAGTGGGCCTCTTCGTAGAATACTTCTTCTCGTTGGGCACCACGAGGTCTGGGGGAGGTCTGTCTCCGTACACATCCTTGGACACACAGCACAGCCGACCCTTGACGCACAGGTCCGACGACAAGAGGTACGCCTCACAGTACTGCGTTAGCCGTGACTCCACGCATACTCCCGGACATGCGATGTTACCTGGAATGTTCAGAATAAAATTATGGCTATAAATACGCTTTGTTGTTACTTGAATGTATCTTATCTTATCATATCTTATGTGGGGGCCAGTCAGTGCAGACCGGCGACACTTCGACCCAGTGGGATCTTTTGTGTCGACACTCTCCCAATAACGACTACCATTACATAGATGTTCATGGCAGCCGGGTCCGACGGCTTAACGTGCTCTCCGAAGCACGGAGCAGGCGATGATTGTCAATCAATACGCACATAATTTCGAAAAGTCATATAACTTCCGAAAGTCAGAGGTGCGCGACGTGGGTTCGAACCCGAGACCCTCTGCATTGCAGTCTGTTGGTCTCCCCACGGAGCTATCGCTGCTCTCAATATTATTTGAATGTAAGTAAACGTTGAATGATATGTACGTATTTACAAAAAAAAGCTATATATGTACATATGTTTATCCATTGTCTAGTACCATAGTACAAGCTCTGCTTAGTTTGGGCTAGATGGTGTTGTGTGTATGTGATACAATATTATAATTGTTTTCTATCTGAGTTAGTTATTGTATTGAACGTATTTTTACTAAATAATTTAGCTTACAATAATTCCATTTATTTGCTTATTATGTCTGCAGATATTACCTAAGACTAGCTGACCCAACAAACGTTGTTCTGCTATATACATTATTTCAAAGCGGTATGAAATATACTTGACGACCTTACTTCTCATACCTACCATAAACACATACAAAAATGTCATAAAAATCGGTCGAGCCGTTTAGGAGGAGTGCGACAACACCGCAAACACCGTGACTCGAGATTTTTGTATACAGGTATATTTTGTACATATTATTATTATATACATGGATGCGGCTTCGCACTCAGAGCCAACATAATAAACGCTGGGCACGGACAACGGACTGCAGATAGTCGAGAGCAGCCCTACCGGCCATCTCACCACGTCTGACACACCGTTTGCTCATCCTACAAAGATTGGACCTTCGGACCATCGTGGGGATCCTAACAGGACACTGTCCCCTGAACAAACATCTGCACAACATAGGAGCAACAGACAGCCCACTCTGTAGGGGATGTCTAACCGAAGAAGAATCTGCTGCCCATGTAATCCTGGAATGTGTGGGAGTAACAGCACAACGTAAGGAAATCCTCTACAACCCGAGGTCACTCCGCGAAGCCTGCGAAGACCCCAGGAACCTTCTGTGCTTCTGGGCGGAGTTGGGCTGGCTATCTCCATAACCGGCCGACTCTCACGCATAATGGACCAACTTGGAGTTCAAATGCGGAAAAGGGAGTCCAATTACAATACAATACAATGTACATATTATTCTGCATGACATATTCAAGTTATTTGTGTTTTATTTTTATATTAATTTCTTTTTCATGACTTAATATTTGCGTCTTTGATTTAACATTGGAATAATAAAAACTAAAATGTTTATTTTTCACTTAATAATAATATTCACTTTTAATTAAATTAGTCTTGTGAATTACTTATCTACTATCGTGTTTCTAAATCTTCCTTAAATATAATAATTATTAATTTAACATTGCGATGTCTACTTGCTTGTTATAAGTTTGATATTCGCTATTATTCATTTAATTTGCATTATATACTAATTTCTTTGCTATGAATATTTTATATACCATGTTTCTAAATTCTTATAAACCTATATACCTATACTCCATGTGGTTAGGTATTTAACTAAAGGTAAACAATCTTGATGTGACTTTTTACACAAACACATATTAAACTAATAAACTACTGCTTAAACAAACGGTTCAATTGATTTAGTAATCGTTATTGTTGTATTTACATTGATCTTTAGCAGCATTTTATTTTTAAACTGAGTTTTAAGATAAAAAGACACGTCAAGATTGTTTACCTTTAGTTAAATACCTAACCAAATGGAGTATAGTTACGCTGCGCTTAGTATGATTTGTATTACATGACTTTCAAGTATTATTTTTTTTGGAATTGTTGATCTATTCTGTATTGAATTATGTACGCCGGAAACGGTAAAACATGTAGCACTCACTAGAACTGACCATCATACTTGCAAGCTATTGTAACTTGTAAAGTACACACATGTTTTTACAAAATAAATTAAATTTATCTTTATCTTAAATCTTACAATATTTGTGAGCCTTTTTCTAATAGGAAGATCGTTTTATGTTAACAGCGCTCACCAATTTATGTTAACAGCGCTTATCAGTTGAGCAGATTTTGATCTGAAGATGTAGTGAAACCTTTATTACCTTTATGCCCTGCACTATTATTAAACCTGATCTGATAAACTAATAGATATACATAGATGTGTAGACTAGAAGTACTAAAACAAAAAGATTTAAATATAATTAAAGAAAAATAAAAAAGAGTTTACATCAATTGTCGGCCTCGATGGCGTAGTGGTTAGTGTAACTGACTGCCACGCCTGAGGTCGCGGGTTCGATTCCCGCGCAAGTCAAACATTTGTGTGCATGAACATGGATGTTTGTCTTGTTCTGGGTGTTTCTATGTATAATATGTATGTATTTACAAAAAAAAAATAAAAAAAGTATCTATGTATGTTTATCCATTGTCTAGTACCCATAGTACAAGCTCTGCTTAGTTTGGGCTAGATGGTGTTGTGTGTATGTGGTAGAATATTATATTATATTATATTATATTATATTATATTATATTATAATTTAAATGATCTACTCCTATTATTATCATCCAAATGATTGTTTGACCATGATATTGATTTTATTGTTATTGTAATTTTAATAATTTTGTTATGCTATACAATATTTATTTTAAACTGTTTTTCGATATTAACTTTTCGTCATATGTATATATATTTTGTAAGTTGAAGTAAACTTTTGGATACATCCATTGCTTTTTCTTTCTTTCTTGATTTTTAATCACTTCTTCTTCTCCCCTAGCCTTTATTATTCCCAAGTCACATGGGGTCAGCTTTTCTAGTCTAACCAGATTTGACTGGATATCAGTTTTTACACAGAGCGCCTGCGACCTGACCTCCGCAAACCGAAGGCTAACGATACCCTAAGGCTAGACCAGTGTCAGGATATTAGAGGGTAAACTAAATAATAATAGATAAGTACTGACTTTCCCAATAACGACTGCCATAGATGTTCATGGCAGCCGGGACCGACGGCTTAACGTGCTCTCCGAGGCACGGAGCAGGCGATAATTGTCAATCAACACGCACATAATTTAGAAAAGTCATATAACTTCCGAAAGTCAGAGGTGCGCGACGTGGGTTCGAACCCGAGACCCTCTGCATTGCAGTCTGTTGGTCTCCCCACGGAGCTATCGCTGCTTGATTTTTAATCACTAAGCTCACTTAATGGTTCATGCTGTGGCCACCTTAAAAGGTTACGTAACTGACATAAGCCTCATGTTATAATATTTTGTTGCATTGCTGTTATAATCAGTGGTCTTTTTTTGTACAACTAAGGTGGCAAACTAGCATACGGCCCACCTGATGGTAAGTGGTCACCATAGCCTATGGACGCCTGCAACACCAGAGGCATTAATTGCGCGTTGCCAATCCTTTAGGAAAGGAAGTGAGAAGGAGAAGTAGTGGGGATGGTGAAAGAGGGTGATTGGGCCACTGGCACTCTCTCTCACCAAACGAAACACAACAGTAGGAATACTGCTATTTCACGTCGATATTCTGTGAGAGGGTAGTCCACCCCCGGTCGAGCTGTGTGAGTGTGAGGCTGTACTACACCAATACCAAAGAATAAACAAAACAAAATGACCTTCGTCAGCGGTGTTGAATACTCTACTCTCTCCAAAAAACTCAAATTGAACCTCTAAAATACTATATGTGAATTCCTAATAGTCAATATGGTAGGGTACCTAATAATTACCACTATTTTTGTATTTGTCGGCGGGAGGGTGTGTCGTGGACTCGTCGTAATCGTCATCGGCCAGGGTCGTGTGCCGCGTCGGGTGTGGCCGGGACGTCGTCGCTAGTGTCTCGTTACCTGGAATATATAGCAACACATCTTAAATACTTATAAAATATGTATAATATGTATATATTTACAAAAAATAAGTATATATGTATGTTTATCCATTGTCTAGTACCCATAGTACAAGCTCTGCTTAGTTTGGGCTAGATGGTGTTGTGTCTATGTGATAGAATATTATATTATTATTATTTTTATTACTTATAAAACCTTGTGCTCAAGCCGAAGAAAAAATTATATCAATACTACTATAATAAAGCTGAAGAGTTTGTTTGTTTGTTTGGTTGAACGCGCTAATCTCAAGAACTACTGGTTCGATTTGAAAATTATTTTAGTGTTGGATAGCCTATTTATCGAGGAAAGCTATAGGCTATATAACATCACGCTACGACCCACGGGGGCGGCGCAGTAACCATAAACGCGAATGAAACCGCGGGCACAGCTAGTGATATATATAATTTTCCCTCGGGTTATATTATTGTCTTTTAAAAATAGACCTGGTTAGGTAGTTATCCAATGGCATAGTTGACTCTCAAGTATTAATTATTTGAGTCAAATAGTTCAGGTAAACAAATTCTCACATATGTACAAAAAAAAAATTAAATTGACACAAGAATAAATAAGACTTATTTATTATTATTATGTAGTTTTCATTGCCAACTATCAGATTTGACAGACTTGTACTTATACAAGCGTGTCAAATCTGATAGCAGGAGTAATTTTTAAATGCCAGAAAAAGGATGCACGATACAGGTTGTGTCGTGCCCGCTATTTATTTGCAGTCCCAGGAGCCGTCGCCCGCAGGCGTAAAAACCTGCATTGGGCACTGCTGGGTGATCCACTCAAGTAATTCCAGTACCTGCGACCCAGCATTTAAGGCAGCGAGTTGACAAACCATGATAAGTTTAGCCGGTTGCACCAGGGACTTTCCATCTTACCCCAAGAGCGCCAACATACCTTCTGTGTCATCTTTTTCCGAGGAGAGTTATGTGTAAATGGCATTCCCCCATGATAAACAAAATTATTGTGGTACTCACGAGCCTCATCAGCACAGCACTTCATGGAGGGGTTGGGACATTCCACCTCCTCCAGCACGTCACTGCACAGGAGCGCTGCGAGCGCATGCATGCACGTGCCAGGGCAGTTCTTCGCATCTTCCTGGGTGTCCAGCGTATCCAGTAGACCTGGAACATATAGTTCTATCATTAGTATCTACTAGGAATATAGCATTCCAAAGTTTGTTTTTAAAAATGAGTTAGTGTACCTAATAATTAGTATTGTTACGTGCTGGGTTCGACGGATAAGAATATAAACAATATTACCGAGTAAAACACGTTTTATTCAAACACACAATTAAATTTAAAACACAACACTACAACACTATACTTCTCTTTTTCACTGTACTGCTTCAAACTCCGTAGTATTTCCGCTTCCGTTCGCTTCGATGAACACTTGATCGCTTACGATTGTAAACTAACTTGGCGGTGCGCCTGCGCCCTATTTATACGCGGCTAAAGCGCTTCTAGAGCTTTCTAGCAACGCCGCTCCCGGTATGCAAACAGTACGATGATTCGAGAAAGTACCAGCATCTTCTCTATGATTCTCGTAAGCATACCTACTACGTAGTTCCGTAAGATGTCAATAGATGGCGGTGTAAATTATTAGACGTAACTGCCGAGTCTTTCCCACAATGCCGAGAGATGTCACTGGGCGTAACAGTATTAATGACAAAATGTGTTATTCTAAATAGTACGGACGGCCGGATATCTTTATTGTTAAAATATTTGCACATCTGTGAGACATATGGATAATTGTGTTTATATTTCTTCTTCGGTTTAATGTATTTTCATCATAATATACACCTTCTTCTCTCTTAGCCTTTATTATTCCCAAGTCACTTGGGGTCGGCTTTTCTGGTCTAACCGGATTTGACTGGATATCAGTTTTTACACGGAGCGGCTGCCACCTGACCTCCGCAACCCGAAGGCTAACGATACCCTAAGGCTAGACCAGTGTCAGGATATTAGAGGGTACTGACTTTTCCAATAACGACTGCCATAGATGTTTATGGCAGCCGGGACCAACGGCTTAACGTGCTCTCCGAGGCACGGAGCAGGCGATAATTGTTAATCAATACGCACATAATTTCGAAAAGTCATATAACTTCCGAAAGTCAGAGGTGCGCGACGTGGGTTCGAACCCGAGACCATCTGCATTGCAGTCTATTGGTCTCCCCACTGAGCTATCGCTGCTCTTTCATCATAATATACATAGTTCAAGTAAATAAATAAATGGTAAATTTTTGATTGTATAAATACTACAAAATTGCAAAACACATGATTGGAAAACATAATGCATTTTATGTCGTCAACCTTTATTTTTGATCTCATCTTATGTGTGTATGTGTGTTTTGTTATTTTAAGCAATAAGCTGGCATTCTATTGCTCTGAACCTTAAAAGATAGCCTACTTTTGCAGGGATACAGACGCAACACTATTTTAAATCTAAATTACTTACACTTCCTTATTTCCTTCATTACTGACTTACAGTAGAGACAACGAATTATTAAAAAAAAGTATTAGAAGGAATGTAATATGAGATCAATAACCCTTCGTAACGGTACTGGAATCCTTGGTCATCTCTGACGTGACGTAATCTCGACCGAGTGAGTGACAACTTAATAAGAAACCGAGGGCGTGCGTGTACCGTCGTTTACACTCCATCACGATATAATGGAGAGAACTGACATATATGAAGAAATTGAAGTCACATATTTCTAAAGCTTAAGTTCGATCCTAACGCTCTCTGACTTTTCGGAGTTATAGCGAACTAGCTTTTGCGTGCGGTTACACCCGCGTGGTACCTACAAAAAGTTGCCTATGTCCTTTCTCAGGGCTTAAACTACCTCTATATCAAATTTCATCTAAATCGGTTGAGTGGTTTAGCCGTGAAAAGACAGACGGACTAATTTATAATATTAGTTAGGAACTAAGGATTATCGCTCGCTTAAACCCACGCTGGGCCGGCGGGGTGGATTATACCGTTTCACACTAAGAAGAGGCCGATGCCCAACAGTGGGACAGTTTATATACATTGTTGCTGCTGCTGTTATTATTTATATATTATTAATTTATAATACATATATTACTTTTAACTATGAAATTTTGACTATAAAACGATTTTTTTATCATCCGAACATACGACTTTTCACAGCCGAAAGACGTCCACTGCTGTACATAGGCCTCCCCCATGGTTTTCCACACATACTGGTCTTGGGCCACCCGCATCCAACCGCTTATTTATTTATTTATACGACTTTTACCATAATAAAATATTCAATTGCCTACTATTTTGTTTAGGAATGGTACAAGATATCGGCCTTTGTAATTTACCATTTAGTAGATTTTTTGGTAAGATGCTTTCTTTTAAAACGCACACTCTAATAACATAATAATAGCTGTGTCGTAAATGAATCGAAACAAGTATTTCCAGATTAAGCAAATTTTTCCAAAAAACCCGACGAATACAGGGATTAAATCAAAAATTTTACATGTCAAGTAAGAGAGCTAAATGTTTCTATAGGTATAGTGGATATACCTTATACCTTATAAGTTATGAGTTATGACTTTCTAATACGGTTTTATTTAATATTGTCTTCTGTTTACGCGAATATTATTCATTGAAATTAAACTACTATATACGGATTGACCATGGCTGCTGAAAAGCAACCGAAACGTCGGGGAAAGTGTAAAATTAAATCAAATCTGAATAGTTTTAATAAAATATAATTATAATATTGTCTTCTATTTACGCGAATATTATTCATTGAAATTAAACTGCTATATACGGATTTTATCGCGTGTCAAATAAACAACGCGATAAAATCCGTATATAGCAGTTTAATTTCAATGAACAATATAATTAGCTTAAAAATTTGTAAAGTTTAATAGTAATAGTAGTGTAACAAATTTTCAAAATTATGTAATATAGTGTCAAATAAACAACGCGATAAAATCCGTATATAGTAGTTTAATTTCAACGGTTTTATTTCTTTTCAACAACTTTAAATGTGGTTTTGATACCTGAGACGGCTTGTTCTCATGCATTTTGCAACTATATGATGATAGACAGGACATAGAGCAAGAGACAAAGAGAAATGGACCACTGGCACACAAGAGAAGTAAAACGCAAGATAGGCGGACCACATAAGAGGTGGTTAGATGAAATAAAAGAGTTAGCAGTAGGTTATTGGACGAGAACAACCTTGGAGAGAGAGTTGTGGAGACATTTGGAGGAAGCCTTTGATATCAATAGCACACAGATAGGAGCTGTTGTCGTGGGTGTATTACTTTTTATGTTACAAATCATCTGTATTCTTATCTGAGTAAAGGCTTTTTAATAAAGCATAAAATTTAATAAAGCTGACGCCTGTAGATCGTTTTTTTTATTTATTTGTTTATTTGTTCTATGGAAGACGCTAAACTAACAGATTAGCTGTAGAATAGTGACAGAAAGCCAATTACAGGTCTTCGCTTATATAAAATTGAATGTGATTGGTTTAAGTTTACCGTACAGTACAGTTATTGACACACATATATATATTATTTTTAACTGCCTAAAAATGTGGTAAAAGGATAAAACAAAAAATATATGAAATTAAGTCAACAAATAGTTAAGGCTCAAGCATCTTCTTGCTGCAGGTATATTAGTTATAAATGGATCAAGATTATGCTGTTTACACAGTTTATTGAAAGTTCTACTCGATCTACGAGTATATTCACCTTTAGGTGAATATACTCGTAGATCGCTTTAGTAGTTGAAGTACCAGATTAATAATTAATTTCGGCGGATACAGTGCTCTGAATGCCGTCTAATAACTGACTGTGTAAATTAAGGTCGTCCTATATAATTAGTATTATTACTCTTTGTACAAAAATGGCTGGAGAGCGGCCCGTTATGCGTTAGCATTCGGCGCACGCGCAGGTTTAGCGGGCCGTGGCCGACTGCGCGCGACTCTACTCGCGAATACTAGCGCGCTATGCGGCCAGTTACGAAATTAGGCGTTATCAGGCGGCTTGAGGTCGACGATCCGAGGTTAGTGGGTTAAGTTTAGGCTCAGGCTTTTGTGGATTATAAATATGTATGGAATTTTATTCTTTGATGGAAAATCGTAATGATTGATTGATGATTGTAAAACGTAGTAATGTGAAATTAATTCTATACATGTATCTTTTGACTTTTCAGATATAAACTAAACCGGTTTCGAAACATTTTTACGCTTTTTGTAAGATAGCTTCCACGCTAGGCATAAATCCTGTGTCGCAAGGGCATAGCAGCATAGCCATTCAAACCATAGGACACCAAGAGCACCCAGACTCGACTCAGACATATTTTTTGTTTCATCACTCAGTACTCAATATCTTTATTGCACTCCATATGTTATATAAAGGTGTTACAATATCACAGGAGGTACAACATGGGCCCTACACTTAGTAACTGCAATGCAGAGGGTCTCGGGTTCGAACCCACGTCGCGCACCTCTGACTTTAGGAAGTCATATGACTTTTCGAAATTATGTGCGTATTGATTGACAATTATCGCCTGCTCCGTGCCTCGGAGAGCACGTTAAGCCGTCGGTCCCGGCTGCCATGAACATCTATGGCAGTCATTATTGGGAGAGTGTCGACACAAAAGATCCCACTGGGTCGAAGTGTCGCTGCTCTGCACTGACCGGCCCCCACATAAGATACATACATATAGCATGCTTAATAAAACAGCGACTTAACTCGAAATTTGAAAGTAAGCCAATTTGAACTCTAATTGTATATGTTAAATTCTAATATTATATTTGTGTTAAATCTTTGCAATAGAGTTCAAATTTGTTTAATCAAAAATACTGAGATAAGTCTCTGTTTTATTAAGGATGCGATATATACACTTAGTAAAAATAAATACAGCCAAGCGTGAGAAACCAAACACCTACGTTTTTTTAATTTTGTAGATGCTCTGTAGCATCGACAAAATTAATACGCATACCCAAAACGATCTTCCAGAAAACTGCAGTCTAGCAGAGGTTTTAAGAAGAAGAAACGCTTCTCTTTCCAATAAAGTAATTATAATGAAAACTTATAACGCTATAAGACTTCTAAATTACATAATTTAGAAGTCAATATATAAAAAGACGTAATAACAAAATCTCTTAGAACAGCCTCTGTAATAGATTCTAAACAAACTATATTCATATGTACAATGTAACTCACATAACTTATTTCATTATACCCGCCCAACAAACATACATCCCTATAGGCCAGATTCAATAAGTTCCTCATGTAGCAATTATAGTCCAAACCTGTTACGGTTAGACCCTCGGAAGGTGACCCATCCTATCTTAAAATTAAACCACGTCCGCACGTGGGACGCATATCTGGCGAGCGGTTAAGTGGTCGTTTTTCTCAATAAGTGCCTTGGATTTGACACCAAACAGGTCAAAAAATTCTGCAATCCACAAATAGTTGTTCCGAGAGTTCTTTTTGTCCATGTTCACAAATTCTTTCACCACACGAAGGACATCAAGAGAACTATTTAAAAAAAATTATAGTATAGGTATACATATATCTAAAATACAATGTTTAACAAGTGAGAATCGGCAATGAATTGCCGTAAATCTTAGAGTTCGAAAAAATGGTTCAAGTAATATGCAAAGGTTACGTGATACCACGTAACCAAGGTCAGAGGTCAAAGGTCATAGTAATTTCGAAGTATATCGACTATGCTGAGTCGAATGGCGTTGACCGCGAGTTTCTAGCTCTCCTAGTAGTAGTAGTCCTTTAGTAGAAAGTTGTATAACAGACAGACGGATGGACGGACAGACGGACAAAGCTGTAGTATAAGAGTTTTTCCGAATTCTAAAATACAACTTATCGTCATAAAAGCTGTTCAAAGAGTTCCAGAGTTCTCTCAGTATCATAAATATCATATCAAAGTATTTTTTAATTAAAACTGCTTTGATAAATTAACATATATTTACTTAAATTAAAATTGATTGCACCGATGTCGTAGTGGTTTAAGTGGTCGCCCCGCCACTGGCTCCGCGCCGAGTGTTGTGGGTTCGATCCCCACACGGGACAAAAATTGTGTGATCCACAAACCGTTGTTCCGAGTTTGGGTGTTCTATATGTCCGTGTTTTGAATGTTTGTAAAGTCCGCCGCGACACTGGAATAATTCCCAAAGCGGGAGGAATCTATTAAAAAATTTACGTCTAACGTGAGTAATATGCATTTCTGTTCACATTTGACTATATATAAGACTAGACCGGAACTCTATTTTGAGCATATTTTATTTGTCAGTGCATGTTTCAGTAATTAAAAGTTATTTGTACAGTCGGCGACATCATCATCATGTCAGTCGAAAGACGTCCACTGCTGGACATAGGCCTTCCCTAACGTTTCCCAAACAGACCGGCCTTGAGCCACCCGCATTCAACCGCTTCCCGCGACCCTTACCAGTTCATCGGTCCACCTTGTGCAGAGCCTACCCCTGTTACGTTATCAGCGACATAAGTTGATAAAAAAATTTAAGATTTTTCAATTGCTGTGTAATACACAATAATGATAATTTCTAATATATCACAGCAGTAATAGAAAAATAAATATTTATTATAATCACAATTTATTGCAACAATCATTAGAGATAATTTATTAATAAAATCTTCTTCTCCCTAGCCTTTATTATTCCCAAGTCACTTGGGGTCAGTTTTTCTAGTCAAACCGGATTTGACTGGATATCAGTTTTTACACGGAGCGGCTGCCACCTGACCTCCGCAACCCGAAGGCTAACGATACCCTAAGGCTAGACCAGTGACAGGATATTAGAGGGTACTGACTTGCCCAATAACGACTGCAATAGACGTTCACGGCAGCCGGGACCGACGGCTTAACGTGCTCTCCGAGGCACGGAGCAGGCGATAATTGTCAATCAATACGCACATAATTTCGAAAAGTCATATAACTTCCGAAAGTCAGAGGTGCGCGACGTGGGTTCGAACCCGAGACTCTCTGCATTGCACTCTGTTGGTCTCCCCACTGAGCTATCGCTGCTTACTGTTACAAATTTATTTAACGTTTAACTATTTATGTCGTTGGCATACCACAAAACAATGTATGCCACTACACAAATGGCAAGAACTTAAAACAATACTACCTCGTACATAAGGCGTGCCACTTGAACTAGAAGCCACGTCGATATTATTAACGACACCAATATATAAACAGACCTACACACAGACCAACGTCGACCTGCATACCTAACTAAAATTACTACAATTTTTTTATCCTACTGAGTTCAATTATTTTTTGTTCAAACAGTTTTCAAGGCTCCAGGGTGCCATACAACCTGTATGACCACATTCCAATACTCCCATGGTGATCTAAAACGCAGTGCCGTTAGCTCCTCCCGGCCGACGGATGGGTGACCCTCTCCTCTCCCCCCTCGCAATCGACCTCACACCACTGCCTCAGAATAGTCGGCGCAAATGAAAGGAAAAGAGATGTCGATATAAATTACGGGCGAAAGCGATTGTAATTTTAATGGTTAAGCAGTTAATTGATTGTAATGTTAACATTTGAGCAATTAACCGATTGTAATATTAACGGTTGAGTAATTAATTTATTGTAATATAAATCAATTGTAATTAGTGTTATAAAATTAATGTGTTTATTTTATGTAATTACAGTTGTGAGCGATTCAAAAAGAAGAAGTCCTTTTTCATCAGTAGGTATACATGTTTATTTTTTTTAATCTTTATTGAATTATGCATATTATGTGATAATTATTTTTTACTAGTTTTCTGTTGCATAAAGTAAGGTATTTAATTTGGGTTTATGCATAGGTTGAGCTCTAAGCAAGGACATACAAGAAAACGCAAGAGAAGACGCGTGTATTTAATGTAGCATAAATGTTAAAATTAAAATAAACTCTTCCACTGCTGGGCACGGGTCTCTTCTTAGCGTGATAAGGGTTAAGCCATAGTCCACCAAGTTGAGCCAGCGTGGGTTGGCAATCCTTCTGTGATGAAGTTATTTCCATCAAGGAGGCGGTGGAGTGGGAGAGGGAGCGCTTAAACCTTCTCCCCAACCGCAGAACTGGGCGCCGGAGGGCCCGAGATGACCTCCAGCCAGTCTGAGGTTTGACCTGGAGGTGATGGGCTTCGTGGGCCTGCCCGCCATCCGATCAGCACCAGGTTCGAGAGGCGGCGTGCGTGTTCCCACGCGCGTCTCTTTGTCGTGTCCGTCTCCCTTCGAGGGGGAGGACAGTAGAGCGTTTTAAAAGTAAGTTGTTCCTAAAGGGTAGGTCTCTTTGTGTAGTGGCCTGCCGTTTCATACGGCGTGTCGAAACCTCGGCGGGGTCGCGACCGCATGTGAAAGTGATTCGCGCGGCCCCGCCGATTGCGGCTTCGTTGAGGAACACCGTGGTAGGTTTAGTCGGTATTACCGGAAGGTCCATTATCATCATTACCATCTTTTTTTTACCCGGTAAATCTGACATAACCCCTCGGCCCGCCCCCATGGAGGGATATGCGTCAAAGCATTCCACCAAGTAAAAAAAAAGTGTCGATTGGCAAACTTCACATATATTCGAAAACATTATAGAGAATTCTCAGACATGCAGGTTTCTTCACGATGTTTTCCTTCACCGTTAAAGCAAGCGATAAATAACTATTTTAATAGATAATTAAAATTTTTAATTCGCACTTAACTTCGTAAAGTATTAAAGTAAAAGTTCCTTGCGATCGAGCTCGTGACGTCTGCGTGGCAGTCCGAAAAAAAAAATTATTTTAAATTATTTCTTGGATTACTTCATTGAACACAACATCATCTTCAACAAGACCACACCATTTAGCTACAAACCTATTTACCACTCAACAAACGTATTCTGATCGCCTGTAACCACAGTACGATTCTCTCTTGTCTTGCGCCTGCGCCGGTCGCACAACCGTTACCCGATGACCTAATGCGCGGCGGGCGGTGAAATCGACCGCGGCCGAGCGCCGAAAACGAAAGTACATGCGTATGAGCACAAACTGGACGCCGCGCGTCCGTATTCACTGTTCTGTATGGGTAAAGGGTCCGTAGGTGGCGCCACTGCGCTTCTTTACACCTTACTACTTGATTAGAGCAGTGGCGTTATATCAAACTTAGAATTGTAATGCTTTGCGCCTTATATTAAAAAGTCATAAATTACGTTTTGGTAAAATAAAGCATTTTGTTTTTGTTTATTTTGATTTATTTAATTAAATTATTTATTCATTTTGAAATTAAACTATTTTATACGGATTTTGTCGCGTTGTTTATTTTAAAACACTTTTATTACATAATTTTAAACTTTAACACTATTATTATTAAATTTTACTACAGTTTAAGTAATTCAAATTAATTTTAACTATTTATATTTAAGTTTACATTTTTTTCCGACGTTTCGGTTGCTTTACAGCAGCCTTGGTCACAGGAGGACTCGTGTAAAGTATAATATTGTCTTCGGTTTACACGAATGTTATTCATTGAAATTAAACTACTATATACGGCTTTTATCGCGTTGTTTATTTTACACTTTATTACATAATTTAGAAACTGTTACACTACTACTAGGTACTATTAAACTTTACTAATTTTTAAGCTAATTAAATTATTAAAACTATTAGAACTATTTATATTTAAGTTTACACTTTCCCCGACGTTTTGGTTGCTTTTCAGCAGCCATGGTCACGAAAAGTAGTTTAATTTCAATATAACATTCGCGTAAACGTAACACAATATTATATTTATTCATTTTCTTATATTTTTGTGACACCACTGTTTCTTTTCCACGCTATCTAAGTTAAGTGTAGCAACTACTGGCCGTCCAAATAAATGACTATAAATACCGATAATAATAAAAGATCACGTCATTTTGGAATTATGCAGAAAATACTTGTTAATTTATAGATTAAGGAATACCTAATGGATTCGTTGTAATTTCGAATATTGTAGAACTTGCCAGTTTTTGTAATAATAATGTGTATTTTGGAATTATTTAATCTACATCAGATACTTTATGATGTTATACCTCAATGAAGGATGAACTTATTATGTTATAGAATAATTATTTTATGACATAATACGGCATTAGGTCTTCTATTGAAACAACATAGAAATCATCCCATTTTAAAAGGTACTGAAGCATGTTTACCCTCCAAATAGACCACACGATGGCCACTTTCGCGATCGTAGTCGCAGTCTAAGCATATAGCTACATCACCCCCAACTAAGGTCGAAAATAAACATAAGTAACCTTGAACGTGATATATGCGGCATTGATTTTAACCCAGTTTACAATACCGCTGACGTTAACACTTTGGGGCGAAGGCATTTGATACCGTGTCTGTTCCTATGCTTCTAAGAAAATTGGAGGCACTAGAAATTACGTTACAGCTTCTCACAGACTATCTACAAGATAGGTACCAATGTATCAAGATAGATAACGTCGTCAGTAACGATTTGAAATTACCCCAATTCGGTATTCCTCAAGGAAGCGTCCTCGGAGGTACCCTCTTTTGGGTGTACATTAACGATCTCTGTAATCTAATTAAATTGTGTCATACGCAGATGATACCGCGCTCCTTTTTTCCGCTGACACCATTGCGAAACTCTATGAATATGCACAGTGCGGTTTTAATATAGTAAAAAATGGCTTCAATATAATCTGCTCACCTTAAATACTGAAAACTAAATTTATTAAATTTTGTATGCGTAGACACCAACCTCATTTAAGTCACATTAATTTATATGCACATTACTGTTATAACATTATCGCTTGCACTTGTCCTAGTATCTCTAACACTACTAATATTAAATATTTAGGTGATATATTAGACGACACACTCTCCTTTAAAGAACACATAACTGCTTTAACTAACAGGGTACGCAAATTATTAATTGTCTTCAAAAAATTGCGCCTTATTGCAGATCACAAACTCATCATACAGATCTATAAGGCATTGTGTCAGTCTTTGATTCAATATTGCATCACTTCGAGGGGCGGTAGCGCAAAATCCTATATGTTAAATATTGATCTAGCACAAACAGTGCTTTTAAAAGTAGCAACCCGCCGACCCTACCGCTTTTCCACACATCTTTTGTATAAAAATTTTAATGTATTAACTGTCCGACAGCTTTTTACAATGTACACCGTACTTAAACAGCACGCAACGCTTACGTATAACATCAACCTTACTAACACTAAAAGACAAAAAGATATTGTCTGTACCACACTTTCTGAATCAAAGTTTGTTTTTACAAATAGATTTTTCGCATTCTTAGGGCCTTTTCTTTATAACAAGATAAATAAACAAACAGCTATATATGACCTAAGTTATGTAAGATCTAAGCGGATAGTTTGTCGGTACCTACAAACTTTAAATTATGAGGATACCGAAGATTTGTTGTTTGTTGTTAAATAAGTAATAACAAGTTCCATGATAATACCTAATTATAATCTTGGCCTATTTTTGCATATATTCATAAAATAAGTATAGTTAATTGTATATAACTTAGTTCCTAGTAGTATATTGTAAGTGCAAGAGCACCGATAGCTCAGTGGGGAGACCAACAGACTGCAATGCAGAGGGTCTCGGGTTCGAACCCACGTCGCGCACCTCTGACTTTCGGAAGTTATATGACTTTTTGAAATTATGTGCGTATTGATTGACAATTATCGCCTGCTCCGTGCCTCGGAGAGCACGTTAAGCCGTCGGTCCCGGCTGCCATGAACATCTATGGCAGTCGTTATTGGGAGAGTGTCGACACAAAAGATCCCACTGGGTCGAAGCGTCGCCGGTCTGCACTGACTGGCCCTCACATAAGATAAGATAAGATCTCCTTTGACATAAAACATGAACATGTACACTTTTATTAAAATAAATAAATATAATATATCAATTATACGTGCCGGATCGAATATTTTAGTAAAGCTAACCTAGACTATGTGAAAGCACCGCTATTGGCAGTTACGTGTCAATCAAAGACATTCATAGTATACAGGTGTGAATCAATAATCGACTATTCGGAATATGTAGTCTTCGTGAGTGCGTGTTGCCAATAAATATTAATATAAATATGTATAAATAATTGAACAATTAGAAGGCCATTTCAACTGTCAATAGCCATAATAAACTTTAACATAATAAAAAAACAAGTTTGGATATACAGTTTATGGTTTTTAAGGTATTTTAGTTGTTTGGTGGAGTCGTCTTGCCTCTTTTAGCTTCTGTAGGCCAGTGACATTTGGCATCAATGGAGAACGTCGGTACGGATTACTTTGGCATGTTTGTGAAGTCGTGTCATACAAGGGTTTTCCAACATAAAATCTGTTACGGATACCATACAGAACAGATTTTATTAACCAGATTATGTGAATCATTGACATTAGTGTGTGATCCATTGATAGTACTCCAAATTTCGGTCTTAATAGAAATTGGACACTTGCGCAAGAGATATTATTGTGCATGTGCATTGTGCATAGCGTGCGTTATCATTTGAATTTCGAATAAATGCTCTGTTCCTTAACTGTTATAATCTGATGGAACGGTAATCCGATATGACCGGCGAGAGATCAGGCGCAGGACCAGTGGCTTTACGTGATTTCGGAGGCAAGAGGATTTACAAGACAGTCGCCTTCCTAACTTCAGGCTGATATTGAGGATGTCTTGACGTAATAACCAATGAGTTTCTATTGACCCGTACTGTGGTTCGTACAAGAGACTTCACTCACTGAAATCGGATTCAGTACTGCCGTGCTGGCCGAGTATTGTATCTATTGTATTTTATGTGGGGCCAGTCAGTGCAGACCGGCGACACTTCGACCCAGTGGGATCTTTTGTGTCGACACTCTCCCAATAACGACTGCCATAGATATTCATGGCAGCCGGGATCGACGGCTTAACGTGCTCTCCGAGGCACGGAGCAAGCGATAATTGTCAAACAATACGCACATAATTTCGAAAAGTCATATAACTTTGCTGGCCGAGTAAGCCGAGTTATTGTTGCAGTAGAAGTATTAAAAAAGAGTTATATAGCTTTCATTTCATCATAGATATCTAGTTTTTCGGCGTATCAGTAGCGAATGCATTTTTTAAATACATCTTCTTCCTAGGAATAAATCTTGTGTCGCGGAGGAATTTACAGAAAATTCAAACAACGGACATAAAACAGATCCAGGCTGGGTACATCTATTGTGGATATTGTGGATCATACAAATAGTTGTCTCGTCTAAGATTCGCACCTCACTTGCTATGCCTTGTTCCTTATTGGTGGGCAAACATAATAGTCTCCCCGTGACCATGGCTGCTGAAAAGCAACCGAAACGTCGGGAAAAGTGTAAAATTAAACCTAAATACATTTTATAATTTCAATAGCTTAAATAGAAGTAATTAGTAACAATATAACAAAAATAGGTAAAATTATGTAAAATTGTGTTTTAAAAAATGAACAGCGCGATAAAAGCCACTTAAACTAGTTTCATTTAAATTTTCATGAAGCTCTGAACCTGTAGTAATGATTTAAACAATACCCAACAAATAGAAAGCTAAGCTATTCTTGAATAACATAGGCTTGTTTTACTGACATATCACACGGATAAAGCAGCTGGCAAGATTTTGAGTTGTAGTAACTGATAACTACACCTGTAACGCAAAAAGAGCTGCAAGGTATTTCTTAACCAAATATAATGATATTGAGGGTTTTCTAACAAGTATAAATTTGCATAATACTACAATATTACAATAGAAAACAGTTTGATTGTTGCTGTCCTGGAATAACAGTATCCATAAATCTCATAAAAGCAAAAGGTTTTATTCGCCATTAAACGGGTTCCAAGTTGACGCGTATATTTTTTTGTTCCTATTATTTTACAACACATGTTTCTCTTATAGTATCCAAGTGTACTGATGTAATATGTGTATATGTATTGTACTAATGTTTGAATGAATAAATATTATTATTATTATTATTATTACATGTTACAATTCGTGATGATGACTGCCTCGGTGACGCAGCGGTCGGGAATGTGAGTGTTGTGTACAAAACTCTGGGGTTTGATTCAATCGTGCAAAGTGATATTGGGTTTTCCGTCAAGTATTTCTTAGAGTCTGGCATTGCGTCTGGCAAAATTAGTTGGCTATATATGGGTGTAATCCCGTTCTACTGACTTCTTTGGGAATAGGGGTTTGAGACTACGTATGTATGTTACCATTCACGACTTCAAGTGCAAGAAAATTTAATATGTATATCATTTAAATAATATAACATTATCTTTATAATTTATAATTATTCTGCTCTTTAAATGTTTTAATTAGTGTATACTAATTAAAATATTTATAGTCTATATAGGTATAGTCCAATCAAAAATAAATAATATTTTATCACATAATATTCTATCACATACACACAACACCATCTAGCTCAAACTAAGCAGAGCTTGTACTATGGGTACTAGACAATGGATAAACATACATAATATACATATACATTTCTATTTTGTAAATACATACATATTATACATAGAAACACCCAGACCAAGACAAACATCCATGTCCATGCACACAAATGTATGGACTTGTGCGGGAATCAAACCCGCGACCTCAGACATGGCAGTTGGTTACACTAACCACTAAGCCTACGAGGCTGATAAATAAAATATAATTATGCGTGTTTCATTACATACATATATCACGTATAATATGTCCCAAAGGAAAAATTTTGTCAAATTCTATTTATATACCACTTATAAAATGACTTTGTTATTGGCAACTTCTACAAAAAGACAAAATTAATATCTTAAAACTACTTATATAACTAGCTAACAAATACTTACTTATTTTTATTTTTTTGCCATCTCAATCGTATGACCAAAACAAGTGTTGCAAGCCTAAAGAAACGCAGTCACAGTCATTTTAATTTCAAAATGACACGAAATTATAGTGTATTGTAACTCGGATATATATCTGAGCTATTATTCAATAAATATAGGTAAACAATTTACTCTTACCAATAACTATTTAATAACTGATAGATCAACTAGCAAGGTGCTTTCTACGAGGTCGATGACCGCGCGAAAGTCGCGCCACGACTATGATACAACTGGTGACTCCATGTGACGAGACAACACATTTTGACGTTTCGCAGACACCATTGCCAACTATTAATCCTACTATCCAGCTACTAAAATGTGAAAGTTTGTTACTCATTCACGCTTTAACTGCTGAACGGATTTGGATGAAACTTCCCAAACAGATAGACTATTTAATAACTTGGCATTTAGGAACTTTTGTTCGATACGGGATTTAAACGAGCAAATTCGTGGGTAGAATCTTGTCAATGAAACAATTGGTAAAATTTTCTAACGCTGTGTTGATACAAAAGACATCAACGCGTTCGTTAGGTTTTACAAATGTTATAATCGAATAAACAAAATGAGAATTGATTCAGTTTCTTTAAAATGCAATTTACACTTGCGTATTTAATATATATGGGCAAATAATGCTAATGAGTGGCGTGTTAATATATGTATACACAATAAAATTTTGTAACCGTTATATAGTCATTTATTTCGTTCGTGTTTGTAGTAAATCATTATTATTTATTTAAAATGTTACAATCAATTAATCTAATTTACAATTAAAGTTTAAGTGTAAATACTACTTTTAATAGTATTTTCATTTTGATAATAATAATAAATTATAAAAACTACTTTGAGTAATATAAGTATTAAGTGTTTTATTGACCAGCTCCCATCTTGTCATGGTGGATTATTCCCGATCAAGGCAACTTAAACTCACGACAGCATTAATTCAGGCCTAGTACAGAAAATCAGCACTTTGCACATATTCAAGAACATACCGAAGAACTTCTTAAACATTTTAGTTTCTCCACGAGATTATTTCGCTGTTCAATCGATTGGTAATTGACTTGTTAATATACACATTGCTTCCGAAAGTCAGCGGTACGTGTCGTGGATTCGAACTCGATAAACGTTAGCTGCTGAACGTTTTCCCAAGCGTGATATTAATGCACAGTACTGCATGCCACATAAATTAAAAACTATAACATTTTATATTTATAATACCTAATAAAAAGTAAATTGTCTGAAAGTAACTAGTAACAACGTGAAGACTGAAATTATGACAGATTTATTAATAGATTTATCATATTACGTGAGTACATGTTACCTATCACGTTAGAAATGAGATGCGTGATATATATACATAAACTAATACTTGTTTTATCTTTGAAGAATAAGATTTAAACATACATTACATACATACACACATTTGACCAACTATGTTTTAAGTTCTACACATTACATTATCCATTCTGTGATACTAATGAGATTGATGCTATCAGGAAAACCCAACAACACATTTATCCAACCTAGGAATCTCACCGGAACTTCATAATGTATGTAAGCTATCAACAAAGCAGACTAAAAATAACAACCGAAATGTTGATGGATTTTTCGGAGATATAAAGTCGCGATATATACCTCTATACATAGTAAGCAACCATAACATCCTTAAGTATTTAAAACGAAGCCTTTTAAAGCGGCGTAACGGTACAACAATACACTAGAGCATTCCGGAACTTACTGTAAATGAAACTTTTCTACACTTGTGTAAATATGACTTCGCCTGACACATACTAAGCGCGGCGCACTCACACAACGCCGCGGTCGCGACGACTGGTCTCTTTAACATATTAATTCACTTTCAATGAGCGTGTTACATGTGATGTTTTCACCGAGTTTCAGATCACAACGTGAAATAATAATCACATATCGTTCTAATAACATGCTTTGGATAGTGTGCAATTTTTGTTTTTAATACGGCAGAGCGAGATGCGTTGTGCATGCGAGGTTGTTGGTTTTTCTTTAATGCTAGAGTTTAGTTGTAACGATTTAGTCGATTATATGTGTTGATAGCGATATAATAGTAACGTAATTCGTTTTTCAAAATGCATTTTGTTATCTTTGTATTATGGACATGTTTTTAAAGAGTAAAATGAAAACGGGCCTTAATATCTTGACGACTGGAAAGATTGTGAATCGATTACTTGAATTTAATTTATATTTATTATTTACGATGCTATTAACTCCAAAACTGGAAATAGAAATAAAGTTAATGTACGTCACCATTTTATTTATACATACATATTTCAAATGACACCAAGTAAGAATAATTAAGATCCCTTATCTAAAGATCTATCTTTAGGCTGATTATCAATTCTAGGATATACACCTATGAAAAAAAAACCGCATGTTTATGTCAAGATACAAACGCAATACACTTCCATTATTATAACTAACCATCGTAATCGATCTTGAGACCGCCACCGCACTTCGGCGTCGTCGCGTCTGCAGGACTTTCTCCCATATCCCTCCCTCCCCCCGCCGGCAGCCTCACCTCGCCCCCTCCATGCGTGGACTTGAGCCGCGAGATTACGCGACATTGACTGTGATAGAGGTTGAATAATCTGTTATAATAGCATCGTGTTCTACCATGTGGGTTTAGTCTGATGCAGTTTTTCATAACTGTTATTTGAATAAAGAATTTATTATTTTTTATAGAAGTGACGTCAAATTTGAATCCTCAACGGTAATATTGATTGTATTAAATTTACTTTATGAGAATGTAATATAATTAACATGAATTGAACTTTATGTGAATGTTCAGTAGATGCGCCTAAGTAATACTAAGTGAAAGTGGATATTGTTTATTAAGTCAAGAAGAAGTCATAAAACTGAGTGCATAACTTTTTTACAACGATAGCGAAAGAAACTCATAGAGACTTCTATTATTATTATTTAAGAAGAATATATGAAATAAATCATTATTTAAAAATTACATGTCTTTAAGTTAACATAAATTATTTTTCTACATTTATAAATGCGATCTCTTTTATAAATGACAAGTTATATATACGCAACAATGAAATTAAAAAATGCCTTCATTTATAAATACTGAATTTTATTTGTAGCTTCTGTTATGTGATATAAAACAAAACCTCTGCTATTTAAAAATAGGATAGCTTTCTAACTAACGAAATAATTATTATAATCGTCCTTATAAAATAGTATTTACCCATTTACAGGCTTTTTTACCTATTTGTGATAATAATATTGATATTCATATTTTCATCCACCATCTTGGTTACCAGTAACCAAGTAACCACAAGTTTCTGAATCATTGAATGTGTAACGAAGTGAAATGTCACCACGTTCCCGCGTGAATCATAAGTGACACATATCAACATGTCAAACGTATACCGATTAATTAACCAGAGAACCATTCAGGCTTTCTTTTTCCTTGGCGTTCTGTAGCGAGGTTACGAAATTGATGGGTCGGTGACTTGGTTGCCGGGGATTAATCATGGTTTTTTTTTCTATATTTGGAGTTGTGACTAACTGTTTAAGACTGTCGGTTGCTGAGGAAAATGTTGTCGTGCTAGATTGTTATTTCATTAGTACTAATCATATTATGTTAGAAATATTTTTAAGGTTCTAAATTTAGCTAGGAATGCTTGCAAATAGTTATTTAAATATTAATTAATGAATTAATCAATTATAAAAGATGTTAAATATAAAATGTCTAATTAATATGCTAATCCTATCACTGACTCAAGCTGATCTAAACATAGAGCAACAGTACCATGATTCAGATTTTACAAATTAAATAAGTCGTTAACGGAACCAAGTTATAGAAAATAACATTGGCCATATTTATTTAGTAATTAACATTTTGAAGTCCCTGTGAGTACGTCTCTCTTCATTTGAAGCATCTTCAATGCGCTACCGAATTCATTAACAATAAAATACTATGACGTGACTCGGTAACCGAACCTGAAACTTCATAATTTTTCTTAAACACAAGCACAAACCTCTAAAGCAGGATCAATGCTACAACAAATTAATTGTAATGTTAACGAATTGTAATTTACATAAATTACAATTGGTTAATTCAACCGAACGCGTCGATGTCTTTCGTATGCGCGCAACTACATGTAACTAGTCTAAGAATGCTATAAACCTAGTAACATTGATACCGTCGCCGAAACTGTTCACCGAATGTAATTATTACAAACTGAGCAGATTGACTGAGACTTTTATTTATTTAACACGTAATCACATTACTTTTAGTAAAGTATATTTTTAGTACCCTAGGTAAATGAAATTTTAGAAAATTGGCATTGTGGTGGATTTGCTTTTAAATCATATATTCATCCCAAATTAGCTTGCGAACCTTCACTCTACCCAAATGAAGTCTATTGAGAAACTAGTATTAATTATACTAGGCTATGCATGTTGAATGCATATATGTATATGTCCTAATGTATCATATACTATTCCATTCCAGGCGTTGAGGCGTTATTTTATGGATGTCGCTAATGGCCCGCAACTTGCAGACAAACCATGGCACCTGAAAATGGTTCATAGCGACCGCCGACTTTACGTACCACGCGTGGTGGGTTTTTATAATAACAATAATAATAATAATAATAGTTTATTGTTTCTCTCTCACATACATACATAATAAGAAATTACACAAAATAAACTTAATCTAGACATATACATAAACGCAACTATGTGAGAGACTGGTATCTGTACTAGGCTCGACCTGTATGACAGATTACCAGCCTCTCCAGGCACTGGACTCTTGCAGTACTGGCATGTCAGGTAAGTGTTCCGGTGGGCGTGTATACCTAAGCATTACTACCAATTGCAATTGGCAGTATGTATACTGTATAAGTTATGAATGAGAGTGTGTGTGTGTGTGTGTGTGTGTGTGTGTATACATATGTGTCTTTATAAAATATATGAAAACTACAGTACGTAACTCTAGCGAGAAATCATTCTCGCTACTTCAATTTAAATGTTCCATGGAACAACTGAGAAAATTAAGTCTAACTAGTTCCATGAAATTAAATTACGAGTGAAAACAACTAAAAAGATTTGTACTAGTACCACTAACAAGGTCCATAGAGCAAGAAATATCTTACCAGTTCCATGTGACAAAATATAGGTAAAGCTTGTGAACATGATCCCTAGCGAGTGGTCTATGTGCCCAAAACTAATATTATAAACATAAAAATCTTGTTAATTTGTACGTGTAAAATAATCTCTAGAAATACTAAACCGATTCCAACAATTCTTTCACTAATAGAAATAATCCTATCCCTGAGTAGCATAGGCTATGTTTTAATGACATACCATATACCATTTGGAACGAATTTTGCAGTGAAAGTAACCTAGCATAGCACGTAATATTATTATTTAATTATTCACATAAAACCTTACAAGTATATACCAGCAGAATCTCCTTAAGTCTACTTTTAAATATATTTGGATTATCAATAGTTTTCAAGTCTACAGGGGCCCAAGTATGCTATTTTTATAAATTCGTCATTCCGATACGACGTAAATGCAATTCCGTTGTCATTTTGCTAAAAGTTCGTAATCTGCTAAATTCATAATGGTCGATCATTGGTCGGTCAATGGTCTCGTAATATTCATGCCAGATTTCGTTTATACAGGGTGTCCCAAAAATCAACGTCAAGCCGAAAACGGATGACGGGCCAAGGGATAGTGGTTCTCAAAAAAATATGAAAAAAAAATTTTTTGCTGCACTCTAAAAATTATAGCCATTTAAAAAAAAATGAGAAAATTAACACCTTGTTATGATTTTGCAAGTACTATGACTACAAAATGTTTACTTAGCTTAATTATTTTAGTGAGGATTTGTTACTGAATAATGCTAGTATACATTACAATTCAAAATTTGAACACAACTATCTTCATTTCAGAGGAAATATCCCTAATATGCCCAAACATGTACTCAAAATTATTACATTATTCAACTTTAAATGGCCGTGCTGAAAAAAAAATGTACTACACCATTTCAGCACGTGGCATCAAAAGATGGCGCATTTAATGGGCTTTCTAAAATGCTATAACACTTACTACATTTTATCCTAATTATGGATTTTTTTTTCTAAAACAACTCGGGTCTAACCTTTTTTGTTTTACTCAAAAATGTTGGTAATGACATCTAGTTTCCCTCTAAGAAACAAATTAGTGTTATACATAACCCTCTTTTATGGCAGTCAGGTAAAAACTACTAGTGACACTGTTTTGCGAAGCTACTGTGAATAGGGCAAATACCTAATTTATTGATAAACCATATTAGATTCCTTTGGTCATTGTGAATCATTATGTGTTCAATTTGAAATAAAAATTCAACCATTCAAATCAACAGTTCATTTTATTTTGTTACAATAAATATTCAAATTGTTTGCCTTCAGCTTCAATGCATGCCCTACATCTCTTTAAAAACGAACGCTTTATTTTACGAGCAAAACTTCTTGAATTGATGTATTCAGCGGCCCCCGCAATTCTTTGGCGCAGTTCCTCTACGTTTGCGATAGGCTTAGAGTAAACTTGATCCTTCACTGCTCCCCAGTAAAAGAAATCAATGGGGTTTAAGTCTGGTGATCGGGCCGGCCACGAGATCGTACCAGACCGACCGATCCACCTATCCGGATATACTTGGTTAAGAAATTCCCTTACTGAGCGAGCATAGTGCGCAGGGCAGCCATCTTGTTGGAGCCACATACCTACGTAAATGTTGAGTGGCACGTCTTCCAATAAATCTGGTAGATGATTTTGTTAAAAGTCTAAGTAAGCCTCACTGGTTAAGGTGTCTGGGAGTTCGAAAGGTCCAATAATTCTACCGTTCAGAATACCGGTCCACATGTTTACTTTGAAGCGATATTGTGACCGATCTTCTCGCATTAAATGTGGGTTTTCCACGTGCCACTCATGCACATTATGTAGATTTAAGTAGCCATCTTTCTTAAAAGTTGACTCATCCGTCCAGAGTACTTTATCCAGGAAGTGGGGGTCTTCTCGGTGTCTTTGTAACATCGTTTCACAAAACGCAACCCTTGCAGGATAATCTTGAGGTGATAAAGATTGAACTCGTTGCACATGGTACGGGTGGAGCTGGTTTTGCTGCAAAATCCGGTGTGCTGTACTCTTCGGCACTCCTATGCTTGTCTCAAGTCCACGTACTGAGACACTCGTGTCTTCTGCGACTGCTGCTAAAACTTCTTCCTCGTATGGAATGCTGGATCTTCCTGTACTGAACATTTGATTAGGAAATCGGCCTTCTGAGAGTGATCGGTGCAGATTAATAAATACTCTATGATCCGGATGACGCTCAGAATTGGGGTATCTCTCACGATAGAGTCGAGCTGCAACATTAGCGTTGCACCTGCACTCTCCATAAATGAGATGCATGTTTGCATACTCCTGTGCTGTGTATCGAAGCGGCATGGTGGCGATCATAGAATACACACAATTACACGGTCAGCGATGACGATAGTCCAAAAGAAAGCCAAGTTAGTCACAAACGGTCAAATCACAAATCAAATCCAAGTAGCACGTAATCAAGTCCAATAAGCAAAGCCAAAGTTAGTAAGTACGAAAACGACACGAAGGAATACAGAACGATGCGCAGTAAACGAAATAACGTAACGTACTGAAGTATTGCAGTTCGTGCGCAGATGATCCGGTCTTGCTATCTTTTTCACTCGTGGCGTCTCTATCCGTCTCATTCTAACTCATGCCGTAGATGATGCTAAGGCTTGCTATCTCTTTCACTCACACTCTCACTAACACGTTGAAGTGGCGTCTCTCTCCGTTTCACTCTAACTCGTGCTGTTGATGATGCTCAGGCTTGCTATCTCTTTCACTCTCACACGTTGAAGTGGCGTCCTAATCTGTTTCACCCAAACTTGTACTGTCTTACTTTAATTTAAGTAAGCTTTAAATAAAATATGCATCGCATTAGAAGCATAAATCCAAGTTGTTTTAGAAAAAAAATCCATAATTAGGATAAAATGTAGTAAGTGTTATAGCATTTTAGAAAGCCCATTAAATGCGCCATCTTTTGATGCCACGTGCTGAAATGGCGTAGTACATTTTTTTTTCAGCACGGCCATTTAAAGTTGAATAATGTAATAATTTTGAGTACATGTTTGGGCATATTAGGGATATTTCCTCTGAAATGAAGATAGTTGTGTTCAAATTTTGAATTGTAATGTATACTAGCATTATTCAGTAACAAATCCTCACTAAAATAATTAAGCTAAGTAAACATTTTGTAGTCATAGTACTTGAAAAATCATAACAAGGTGTTAATTTTCTCATTTTTTTTTAAATGGCTATAATTTTTAGAGTGCAGCAAAAAATTTTTTTTTCATATTTTTTTGAGAACCACCATCCCTTGGCCCGTCATCCGTTTTCGGCTTGACGTTGATTTTTGGGACACCCTGTATATATTTTTGCATATTATTTATTAGTGTTAAAAGCAATTTGATCTAAGAAACTGTCAAAATTTTAGCAGAACACCGCATATGTCAGTCATTCATTTATCATTATGTTCGAGATTACCATTCTATGCCAATTTTTTAATGGAGTGTCAGTAGTTGACCATCGGAAAGTCATAATGACTATTATATTAGTAGATTACCAAACTTATCAAAATCAACAATTATGAAAACAATGATAGACCATTCTGACACTATTGTAATAGAAGACTTGGATGTTTGATACCTACAGCCATGCAACATACATATGACAGAATGAAACAAGAGATATACGGCAGGTTCATAGCAAATGAAATTCCAATACCTGTGCTTCCCCTTCAGGAAACAGTCATGTATATTTACCTTCCACGTCAGTTCATTTATGCGTATACATTGTTCTGAACGAAGTTACAAAGATACTATCAGTAAGTACAGCGGTGTATGTGGTATATGGGGCGCACTAACGGTGTCCATTCCGTTACGCACGCACCTCGTATGCGCACCGAGCTTATCACCGCTGATAATAATGTTAGACACATTCAACGTTATATTTTCAGTTTGAGAGAGCAGTAATAATAAATTTCTCTAGATCAAATTTCGGTCACGGCGGCCAGCCGGTCGTTTATGGTTCACAAGTGTGTACGCAAATACGAGTGCAAACACTGCTCCATAATTCTCATAATTCGATGGGACGGCAATCCGACACGACCGGAGAAAAATCAGAGACAAGCGAGGCGACCAATTAAACTTTGACATTAATACAGTCACGTCGGGATATAAAGTCCGCTTTTCCAGAAGGAGAAACAGGCAACCGGCCTAACACTGTGACAGCGATTCGCCCAGCTTGGAAGAGTTCTGAAGACTGACATATCGACTTACCAGTCTCTTTTATTTAGTTCTATATTAAATTCCTTTTCCATCGGTTTCCAACACGTAAGTTACATAAGCGACCTTGAGCAGCGATAGCTCAGTGGGGAGACCAACAGACTGCAATGCAGAGGGTCTCAACCCACGTCGTGCACATCTGACTTTCAGAAGTTATATGACTTTTCGAAATTATGTGCGTATTGATTGACAATTATCGCCTGCTCCGTGCCTCGGAGAGCACGTTAAGCCGTCGGTCCCGGCTGTTATAAACATCTACGGCAGTCGTTATTGGAAGAGTGTCGACACAAAAGATCCCACTGGGTTGATAATTGACGATACATAAGCGACCATAAGCTACGGTTACCACGTATAATGTCACAGTCAGTAGGTATATGTATATCAGTATACTTGTTAGCCATTGTTTTCATTTAAAAACCGCTGTAAAATCAAGTAATGACAAAATACAGACAATTCTATATTGAGTGAGTATGCACGTACAGAGAGGTAGGTTATACGTTTGAGTCCAGTTTGCAGTACTGCCTAATTAATGTCACACTCAAACTAGTTGTTGTAGTAAATATATATATGCACATAGTTGTAGACTAGTTACATATGTTTCATTTTGTATATTATTTTACACACAACACAAAATAAATCGTTCAATCAGTATTAAAATTGGTTGCAAAATGAGGCAGTTATTATTAATAACAATAATTTATTTATATCAGAAAACTGGTTCGATAGACAGCATATAATAATAATTAATATATCCATTATTACATTATCAGTTATCACACATAAAAATCATATCATAAAAAATTTAATTTAATATCACAATAAGTATATAGGCAGTTATATTTTAAATTTAGATATAAGTAAGATTAGGGTGTAGTAGCGATATCTTTCTATCTCCCTCACACACTGTATTCAAATAGCGGTTACGTCACAGCTTGTATCGTGCATCCTTTTTCTGTCATTTGATAACTATCCTTACTACCATATTTGAAATGCTTGCTTCTGAATTATTTTTGAGTAGATTTCAATAATTATTTTAGAGCTTAGGTAATTTAACTATTTGACTTGAATCATTAAAAATTTTGTCAACAACGGTATTGAGTTAGAGAGCATAGACTCCATCGCGTGTTATAAAAATATATATTAGTAGTAGTAAGTATTTTCTGAATGCAGTTCTATAATATTTATAGAATTCTCTGACATTACCGCACATATAAATATTACATAATATATTACTCTTCAAAACTTAATTATGTAAAATATTGTGTATAATTATTTAAATCTATTGTAATTATTTGTTATAATTTATTAGAATTAGCATATTATATACTATATAATATAATATGCTAATATAATATAATATAATATAATATATTAGAAATGTATCTTCACGTAATATTGTTATATAATTCTACATCATACAATGATTCAATTTAAATTAATATATTTAAACAATTATTCAATTAAAATAGTAGTTTCACTAATGCCATATATTTCAAGTGATTTTCACAGTTATATTATGAGTATATATATATATAAACAATTTAATAAAATATATTTTAGAAATGAATATTTAGTTTAATACTATGAATAAAGAATTTCGTGGACTGTCTGCGCGGACCAAAGGTCTGAAAGGCAATACCGAACAGATTTTAATTCGGGAAGTTCTAGGTTCAAATCTTGAGTCGAGCATAGTCCTATTAAGTTTTTATCATAATAATAATAATAAACAATAACAGTATCAAACTGTTATAATCCATTTACCATAAGATTTACTTAAAAATAGTTAGCTAAATGTACGCGAAATTCACCTCTGCTGAACACCTCAATGATATATCAGGATAATATCACATTCCGTAATATAAACCGCAACACAAGGTATCTACAAATTTCCTTTTAACACAATCCGTTCAACAAAACTGTATCAATTTAAAACCGTAACGTTCCCCTATGAGGTCAACCGCGACAGTTATCTACAGTTATCTAACAACAAAATAAAAACACTAACAACAAAATAACAACAGCAACAACAAAATAACAAAATAAACAACAGAAAGTATGTTGCGCAACATCGGAACATCGATTGGTTATACTTTCGGCGTCTCGCGGAAATGGAAGCGCAATTCAACTGTATATCTTAACTATCATTTCGGAAGTGCATGTTAGTATTTGGTTGCAAGTTATGATGGGTAAACGACCGGATTTCCGGGGTACGTAATGGCTAAATTGTAAAGTGTGTAAAAGAAATATATAATCGTATTTATCTATACTAATATTATAAAGGGGAAAATTTTGATATTTTGTTTTTTTGCAACGATTTAAATCAAAAACTACTCAACCGATTTTAAAAATTATGTGATCATTGGACAGCTATATTATCACCGAGTAATATAGGGTATATTTTATTTTAAAAGTTACTGTTACTAACATAGCCTATTCTACTTTTACGCGAGCAAAGCCGAGAGCAAAAGCTAGTCCATAGTATCTTCTCCTTAGCCTTTATTATTCCCAAGTTACTTGGGGTCGGCTTTTCTAGTCTAACCGGCTTTGACTGGGTATCAGTTTTTACACGGAGTGGCTGCCACCTGACCTCCACAACCCGAAGGCTAACGATACCCTAAGGCTAGACCAGTGTCAGGATATTAGAGGGTACTGACTTGCCCAATAACGACTGCCATAGATGTTTATGGCAGCCGGGACCAACGGCTTATTTTAAATTTTAATAGTTCTAATTATGTAAAGTATATTTAGAAAATAAGTTTAATACTTACTTTATAACAAATTAATAATAAACTATAATAGAATATTAATTATAATACGTAAGAAATTAAATAATTAGGTATCTTCTAAGCTCTACAATTTATTTCAATATGCTATAAGATAAGATAATAGAATGTTCATTCTTCTCTCCTAATTTTGCCGTGCCCGACGGGGTCCATAATTGTTCTCTCTACATTTATAAGACCTGTATTATACATTATGGAGTGCAATAAACGAATTGAATTGAATTGAATTGAATCTGTAAATAACATTTTGTTAATTTAGTTTTAAAGTAGAATATTAAAATTATTTTAATTGTTCTTACTTTTACCTTTAGTTTATAATGAAAATTATTATAATGTAAATTTATTTGTACTGAAAATAGTATGTAAATACTTTATCGCTCGAAACACAGGTTTAACCTGGTTCGGGCAAATATCTATAAGTGCACTTTATCTATATATATAAAACTCTTCCGTTACTGAGTGACTGACAGACAACGCACAGCCGAAACTACTGAACGCAAGAAGCTGAAATTTGGCATGTATGTTCCTTGGAGAGTGTAGGGAAGCACTAAGAGAGGATTTTTGGAAATTCCACCCTGAAAGGGGTGAAAGGGGTGAAACCCGATATTCACACGGGAACGGGACTTACGCGGGTGACACCGCGGGAAAACTACTAGTGTAATATAAGACAGTTTACAAAAAAAATATATATATATTATTATGAATTCAGATAATGAAACATTGTCAGATATGTACATATATGTTATTATTCAGCAAGCAAGTTAAAACATTAACTGTGCAAGAAACTGGTTAAGGATGAATATTTGCTGCTAAATATGTCAATTATTAAAAGAAAAGAGCTTTCTAAGGCTAATTTCATAAAATGTTATCTTTTTATTGATGTTTACACGTTTGACGAATTAGTATGATCATGACTCGAATTTGATTCCTGGGTCGGAATAGGTGCAATTGGATTTCCTAGTAGGAAATTTTAATTTTTTAGTGCCATGGCGTTTGGCCACATGCCTGGTACATGACAATTGGCTGATACGATTACGTACATCTTAAAATATACCCTACAATATATAAGTGTCCTTTACCGACCTCCCTAAAAGGCATGTTAATTACAATGTCAATCTTAGAGGCTATTGGCATGTTGACTAAGGTTTAGGCAAAAAGTAGTCAAGCAAATAAACTGTAAAACATCATTAAAAGTAATTCTATGGATTGTTCACTCACACATAGACAGTAAAGAACATGGTCGTGTACATACACGTCACATATATCACACATACAAACATATTTCATGTTAATTATCATAAATATGTGTACCGTATGTTTTCTTTTTAGAATTTCACGATATGTTGACCGCGATGGCCGGCTGTGCTTAAAGAGTTCACTTATTATTTCAAACTCTTACTTACTTGATTTATACTTGCATCTTTTAAAGCTATTAAAACACATACAACTTCTTTTTTATTTAATATTTCGAGGTTAAAAAGGTGACTCTCGCTCTAGGACTAATTCCTGTGTCGCGGAGAACTTTACAAACTTTCAAACAACAGTCGGAAAGAACATCTAGACGCAGATCAACTATTTGTGGATCACACAAATTTTCTCCTGTATCTCAAACTCACTGCCACTCGGTGGAGTGGCTACCACGCCATGCAATCAATTTTTTATTGACATATTTTGCTTTATTATGAAGTGTACTTAATAAAGAGGACGCTGGTTTCTGAAACCTAGCTTACGCTAGCTCAGAAGACCAGGCATCTACGACGAGCATTATTTTTTTAAAACAATAACTCTTTTTCTTTGTTTTAATAATTTTAAAAGTTTGAAATTCTAAATCTCCGTGGTATTTGGAAGCAGGCAATTGATTAATACTCTTTAGGTTAGGTATTAAGATGAAACATCCACCAGATTCCCTTCTCGAAATAAGACTGGTTAAACATCAGTTTACTATTTTGGTTAAACGATTATTAACATTTTCTGGAAGATTTATAGAGTCTGTCCCGCACTCTATAAATCTTCCAGAAAATGTTAATAATCGTTTACATACTGCTTACTCAAACTATTTATTCATTTACTGTTTAATCAAAGCTATTATTTACGAATATCATAGATAGACTCACGACTTTAAATACCCGAAAGAGTAGGCAAAAGTGTATGTCGCTAACACTTCGCCAACTTTGTTGTAAATCCCACGATCAAAACTAACGCCATTCCAGACACAAATCCTGACATCTGTTGAAAATTTCCTAACAAGTAATCATAAAAACACTATGCCCTACCCGAAATCAGACTCGATATCTCCCAATCGGTTACAATCATAAATTCAATCGTATGCCACAAAAACAACGACACAGGAACAAGCATTGATCTTAATCATCTCAGCCAAAAGACCTTTTCTGACATCCTCCAAGATTTTCTGCACATATCTTGGACCACCCATATCCAACCATAACAAATATTACTTAGACAAAATACTTTTCCGACTCGAGAATGGAATCCAGGCCTCACGATCAAAAACATAAGCGTAAATTTATGCGACAGCACTAACGAGATGGTTTAATAATATAATTAACTCAGACATAACTTCGCAAAGTCACAGCTGCGTTAGTAATCAATCTTCTACTTTGGTATTCCAACATCCTTGCAAAGTGTCTTTAACTTTAACTTATTTTTTCTTTAGCATACTAAAGAGTGATAATTCAAACATATATGAACTAATTCATAAAAAACGACTTATTTTATTTTTATTTTATCTTATGTGGGGGCCAGTCAGTGCAGACCGGCGACACTCCGACCCAGTGGGATCTTTTGTGTCGACACTCTCCCAATGACAACTGCCATAGATGTTTATGGCAGCCGGGACCGACGGCTTAACGTGCCCTCCAAGGCACGGAGCAGGCGATAATTGTTAATCAATACGCAAATAACTTCGAAAACTCGTATAACTTCCGAAAGTCAGAGATGCGCGACGTGGGTTCGAACCCGAGACACTCTGCATTGCAGTCTGTTGGTCTCCCCACTGAGCTATCGCTGCTCAGTGACTTACTAAATGCTTATACGTTCAGTAGTTAAATTATGACTCACTGGTCTGTAAAAATAATCCTTACTAATATTAAAAACGCGAAAGTTTGTATGGATGTATGGATGTTTGTTACTCTTCCACGAAAAAACTACTGGACCGATTGCAATGAAACTTGGTATGTAGATAGCTGGAGACCTGGATTCACACATAGCCTACTTTTATCCCGATATTCCCACGGGAACGGGACTTACGCGGGTGAAACCGTCCTAACTAATATTAGTCCTAACTAATATTATAATTGCAAATGTGTCTTTGTTTGTTACGCTTTCACGTTATAACTATTCGGCCGATCATCATGAAATCTCTCATGCATGTTGTCAGGGATACAGAAAGCACATAAGGTACCTTGTATCCAGAAAAAGTTGTGTTTCTGTAGGAAGCTGAGGCTAAAGGCTAGTAAATCATAAGGTTTCTGTAAACCTTAATTATTTATTAGGCAAGTGAGCATTATTATGCATTTTTACAAACAAACCTTTTTAGATTTTTCAAGCGCCGTTTTATGCTTCTTGTCTGTTTTATAGGATAGTTTTCTCTTACAAACACATCTACAGTTTATATTTAATTTTATTTATTTATTCGTTTGAGTGAGTCATACCAGGATAAATTATCGTAGCTTACATATTTAATAATAACATCAGCCCTATTGATAAGCTATCCCAGCCGTGGGCACGAACCATCTACCACGATTAAATAGACTATAGTCTACCATGTTGGCCCAATGTGAGGTGATAGACTTAATAAATCTTCGAGAACATTATGTAGAACTCTCAGATAAGAAGGTTTCCTCGCGCCATTTTGCTTCACCGGCAATAATTAACTAATAGATACGCACATAACTTAGAAAAGTCGGAGGTGCGTGTCGTGGGATTGAACTTGAGATCTTTGCGTGATAGTCACAAGTTCATTCTATTAGGGTACCTATAGTTTGATTGTAGAAAAATCCATCGCAATGATTGATAAAGCAAAATTTATTTCTGCTTGCAATACGTGTCCTCAAACTCCCCAGAGATCTCATTCTACCTTTACTGTTTAAACATAATATATAACGCTTGACGCTCAGATTTTCTCACAGTTGACATGTATTTATAGCCTGATTGATTTTAAACTATTTAATGTCAATCAATGCAATTTTATTTTTGTGTACTGAAATTAAACTTTTCTAAGCGTATTTACCACGGTATCTTTCGATTACCATTTTTCTGAAATACACATTTACACCTGCCTACTAAAAAGCCTACTAAAAAATAAATATTTTCAAAAATGTAATCAAAAACTCGCAATAAAATCCGTTTCAAGTAGTTTCGTTTCAATATGTAACACTAGTGTTAACGTAAGACATAATTTTATTGTATCTTACAGTTCGTGCTACATCATAAAAATAGTTTTATATAGAGTTTACATTGGTAAACTCTGTAAAAATTCAAACTATTGCACGAAGATTCACATACCGGATGTGTATGGTAATTCACAAATTAAAAATTCTGCGCGTTTACATTTAAATGCATATTTGCATGAAACGAAACTTTACCAATTTCACCTCTAAATGCATCCATATGCAGAAATTAATCGTCGCATACGCATAGATAATTGTCGGGCTAAAGAACCAGTAAATATAGTAATTTTCATTAACAGCCGACCGATAAATATTTTTTGGAAAGTCGGAATATGTGCGCGTACCGTTATTTCGTGGTACCACTTAAACAATACGTTTCTATTTAAATAATTAACGCTACTGACATTTTCTCAACACGTAACAGATGACAGAGTGAACGAGAAAATGTTTCTAGAACGGAACTGTAGTCTAAAAACACATATATCTCGTAAATCAATCATGAAGTACGTTCGCACGGTGACCCAAAATATTGGCCTGTATTGTTTTCTCACCGGAGAACAGCGAGCTGGCGAACGAGGACACTTCCTGGGTGTGGTAGCAGGGTATGAGGGTGAGTAACAGGCCACAGGCCACACTGAGTCTTGCCACAATCATGGTGCACTACTTTAACTATCACTGCACGGATCCCCGTGTGGCATGGCGTGACGACCGCTTGCCGACTCGCGCGCGCGCGCACTGCTCGAGAAGAAAGGTGTTTGGGTGCGTGCGACGCCAACCAATGAACAGTACGTAGATGAGAAAGTTCTCTGTTTGGGTTCGGGTTCCTTCGTGAGTTAATGTTACTTGCGCGCAGGAGTCTAAACACGCCTCTGGTGGTGTCTAGCGCTCGTGTGTGTAGCTAGGATTTGAATTTGGTCATGTTAATCTTGAGTTCAGTTCAGTTCAGTTTAGTAACTTTAAGTTTAGAGGAGCCCAGGAATGATTCGACGAAACAAGTTAAGGTTTTTAAGACACGTATCTTACGACGCGCATTGTAGCAATACATTTTTTATACCCTTATCATCATAAAAACAATTGCATATATATTATTTTCTTTTATTAATGCGCTCATAGTAAAGTTTTGCAAACATTTATTGGTTGTAGTAGCCACTAACTAATATACATATATGGCTTATATGATATATTGCAATCGATAGATATCTTTGAGAAAGACTCACAGTCAACTCTCGTCCAAGCAATGATAGTAATATATAAGTCAATGCGGCCAAGCGTTTTCTTTACTTCTGCTTGATTACAATGTGTGAGATTATCTATTATAAAACATTTTAAAAAATAATTTGAAATTATATATTGTTAGAAAGGTTAGTATCAACGATGAACATCGTGTCGTCGGTCTTTTCGGTTTTGTGGCGCCCAACTACTCACGATTTATAATATAATAATTATAATATTCTACCACATACACACAACACCACCACCCAAACTAAGCAGAGCTTGTACTATGGTACTAGACAATGGATAAACATACATGTATACTTTTTTTTTGTAAATCCTTACATATTATACATAGAAACACCCAGAACAAGACAAACATCCATGTTCATGCACACAAATGTTTGACTTGTGCGGGAATCGAACCCGCGACCTCAGGCGTGGCAGTCGGTTACACTTACCACTACGCCATCGAG
The DNA here is from genome assembly GCA_930367265.1 of Catocala fraxini. NCBI lineage: Eukaryota > Metazoa > Arthropoda > Insecta > Lepidoptera > Erebidae > Catocala > Catocala fraxini. The sequence continues at coordinate 2,113,725 of OV884044.1, read as the reverse complement.
GCCGACTTATGGACATAATAATATATAATAAACAAAAATTAAACAATTGTCAAAATGCATATATATATAATTATTGTCTTGAATTTCCTCCACTTGTATTTGTGATTTATAGTAACCATTACAGGATATAGGATGAAGATCAAAGCCAAATTATGCTAGCGTATATAGTCTCACAGAGCGACGCTGGTTCTTGAACAAAATTGTCTTTAAGCTACTTCCATTGTATTTCCTGTTCCGTGCTCTCACACTTATACCGAATAATATACAAAATTAGACCTGAATAACTCTAATTATGGTTCCAGGTCCCAAGTAACAGCGGGCAGGTATATTACCGTGTACACATACGTACACTGTTCTAGATTCCGTAGTGCTACTGAATATATCTTGACTGAGAAATCCAATAACGACTTCTCTGAACCCAGAATCGAGCCTGAAACGGTGTCTCATTCATTACCTAAAGCAGATTTAGGTATCTATGCTAAGGCCACGCTGGTTACAGCACGAATGGACTAGCTCGACCGGGGAAGTACTACCCTCTCACAGGATCGGGGAAGTACCACCCTCTCACAGGACCGGGGAAGTACCACCCTCTCACAGAAGATCGACGTAAAATAACAGTATCTATTATGTTTCGTTCTGTGAGTGAGAGCGCCGGAGGCCCAAACACCCTTCCCTTCCCAGACCCCATCCTGCTCCATTTCCCTTTTCCTTCCGGTAGGCAGCGACTTGGTTGTCTTTTTTTGACATTGCTTCTGTAATGCTAAGAAAACACAGCCATGTGTATGAGTCACGGTTCTCGCTTACTATCAGGTGGGCCGCTGGATCGTCTGTCACCGAAGAAAGGAGTAAAAAACAAAATAGCCTTCGTTGCCTATAGACGGTGGAGTATTTTCTTTATACTACTATGGTGGCAAACAAGCATACGGCCCACCTGATGGTAAGTGGTCACCGTAGCCTATGGACGCCTGCAACACCAGAGGCATCACTTGTGCGTTGCCGATCCTGTAATACCCTTTTAACCTGTCCGATGAACCACATATGATACATAAAATATATATATAAAATATATAAATACCCTTTTTGAAGAACCCCATTGTATTGTATTGTATCTTATGTGGGGGCCAGTCAGTGCAGACCGGCGACACTTCGACCCAGTGGGATCTTTTGTGTCGACACTCTCCCAATAACGACTGTCATAGATGTTCATGGCAGCCGGGACCGACGGCTTAACGTGCTCTCCGAGGCACAGAGCAGGCGATAATTGTCAATCAATACGCACATAATTTCGAAAAGTCATATAACTTCCGAAAGTCAGACGTGCGCGACGTGGGTTCGAACCCGAGACCCTCTGCATTGCAGTCTGTTGGTCTCCCCACTGAGCTACCGCTGCTCAAGAACCCCATACCCTAGTCTTGTGGGAAAACCTCGGCAGGGAGTTCATTCCATAACTTATGCGTCCGCGGGTAAAATTTTCTTCGGAACCGCTTGGTTCGGCACCGAATAGGTTGTAAGGTGTGAGAATGAAATCCCTGCCCATAGCGAGCAGTGCGATGATAAAAAGTAGCTGAGGGCATCATCTCAAACAACTCCTTAGAACACAATCCATTGTATATGATGCGAGTGGCATTAGAAATATTACTAACGCGTGGTTAACCATGTAAAATGGTATTGCACTGCGCAAGAGTGACAGGTGATCTAGAATTACTGACGGCACAGCACTCTTTTAACAGGTTGGAGCAACTTTATAATCTCTTCGACCACATCCAATTTAGCTGCAATCATCTATTAACTATTTGTAATTTTCTTTCAACTAAAATGGCTGATTATACCAATAGGGTCGATTTCTTTATCATCAGTTAGCTTATCTAAGAAATAACTTAAACAAATTTTCGTTTATTCTTTCGTTAAGAACCATTAGGTAAGTACAAATAATCATACTTAAAGATCAACACTCACCGTATTCTAGGCACATTAACAAAACTCGAGGACAAAACTTTTTTAATTAGTCGTGCTGTTTTAGGTTTGTCAAAAAATTATAAGAAAATATAATTATAAGAAAGAAGAAATATAAGAATTGAAATTAAACTACTATATACGGATTTTATCGCGTTGTTTATTTGAGACTTTATTACATAATTTTGAAAATTGTTACACTACTACTACTATTAAACTTTACTAATTTTTAAGCTAGCAGCCATGATCACGGGGAGACTGAGGGTCTCCTCGTGACCATGACTGCTGAAAAGCAACCGAAACGTCGGGGATAGTGTAAAATTAAATTAAATCTAAATAGATTTAATAATAATTTAATTAACTTAAAAATTAGTAAAGTTTAATAGTAGTAGTAGTGTAACAATTTTCAAAATTATGTAATAAAGTGTCAAATAAACAACGCGATAAAATCCGTATATAGTAGTCTAATTTCAATGAATAATATTCGCGTAAACAGAAGACAATATTATGTAATTATAAGAATTTTATATAATATAATAATAAGTTGGTAAATATTCACACGATATGCCTAATGTCAAGCGGTTACTATGGCCAATGGACCCTTTAACACCAGGGATATATCTCGCGCATTACACACTCTTCACAAAAGCTTCAGCACTGCTTCAAAACAATTTGTGTTGTATTCTTGTTTAGGCAATCGCTTTGTAGCTCGCGCAAGGGACAAAGATTACTGGTCCCTCTGACAGCACAGCGCCTCTTTATACAGGAACACAACACACGGTTATTTGACTACGGTCTTTATTAGGGTACAAGTACTTGCCCAAAGGGCCTGGTCTAGTTGTAGTTGTTGATTAAAAGCAGCAATACCCCAGTGGAAGGTCGTTGGACTGCTAAGTAGTTGTTTTAAGCCCGATCCCAGGGTATGCATCTCTGACGCTTCGAAGTTATATAAGTAGTTAATTATCGCTCCGTACAACGGTGATAAAAAACATCGTGCAAAAACAGTATGTCTTAGAGCTCTCCGTCAGGATCTCGAAGAAGTGTGGAGCCTGCGGAAACGATCTGGATCTCGATGATGGACTAAGAAGTAGACGGCATGGTCTTCTTCTTCTTCCAGCAATGGGACAGTTTAAGCAGACGCCAACAGTGCTGATTACATTATTTCAAAAGATTAGTCGCAATTTGGGTTTGTTGTTACTAGTACTTTTAATAACCCCTCTAGCTAACCCAAGTTCTTATATTAGGACTGAGAAAAGGCTAGTAGTGTTATAAAAAAAAGTTCAATCTATGGCCTTTCTATTGCAACTCGCAAGTCTACCGTCATACTCCAGTAGCCCAAAGATCTCGTTATCTAAATCTAAAATGCAGTAACCACCTAACAAAAAAAATGGAGCTTACCCATTAAAATCTGCAGTGGATCTATGAAAGATACGACTTCAAAACACGAACCTAACTCGCAGGCAATAACATAACAGGTTTGCTCATCTGTATTCTCATAATCTTTGTCCAAATTACCATAATTTAACGGCAAATGTTGGATCCATGTTGGTGCACAGTGGGTGAAGACGTGGCCACGTGACACCTCATGAATGGCCGCGATATTCGCCGTGTGTTAACGTGAGGGTGTCCAATGAGCTCATGAATGACCAAGGTGTTCAATGGAGTACTACGGTGTAATGACCAGACTTTGGGTTTTAGGAGACTTGACTAAATAAGCTCACTCCTTGAACCTGAAAGGATTAGGTTGTGCTGTATAACACTGACATATCAAGGGGTATGGTTTTAGTTTCCGCGTTATAGAGGTTATTACGGTATTGCTGTCACCAAGCACGACGTGGCGACTCTGTGTTCTGTGAATTTCATAGCAAAAGTCAGATATTTGATCTTAACAATAAATTCGATCCGGGAATCGAACTTGAGCCCTTATTCAGTACCACTGCGTCACCGTACTTGTTAGGTTGTGTTATTTGTAAAAGTAAGTACCTGAAAGGCAGATATCATTTGGACAATAATAAAAGTAGTTATTGGTTTCACTGCGTCTTCAGAGCTTGCGATTCTATAAAATCTCATTACCAAACTCACGTCAGAATTTGTAGTGAAAGAACAATGCCCACCTTTCTTAATGCCACCGGCCTAGAAGTGGACAGTCAAAAATTGTACTAGTTATCATTGCATTAGATAAATGAGTGCTTAACTAATAATCTGAGATTGATTAGAGGTCTGCCACGTTCATAATTTTATTGAAAAAGTACTTTTATAACCTCATAAAAAACAATGTTACGTGGGTATGTACATACATGCTTTTAATAAAGTATCGAAGTTAGATTACACCGTTATTTCGTTGTTTTGAGTCAAAAGGAATGGATAGGGATTCACAGTAAGCGGATGATGGATAAGTGCAATAATACACAGCTTTTAGATGTCTTCTATATGTTCATCATTAAAATTAAACTAAGTATCAAAAAAGTGTCGCCATTTTGGGTATTTGAAATGATTTGGGTATTTTGAACGTAGGCTATCAATATATATTTATGTTAAAAATCTAATTAACTTATAGTTGATTGCATGTATACCTTAATAATACACACATCAAAAGTGTCTAATGACCAAGTAAGTTTTTGCTAGTTACTAATCAAATCATTATGAGTAGAGAAAATATTAAATCGATTAGATTAGATAATATATGATTATAATTATATTGTTAATCGATTTATTATCATGATTTTTTTACTGGCAACTTCTTATCTATTACACTTTGACTAGTTAGACGTTGAAATATATTTATAAATATAAATTATGAATAAATTTCGTGGCACACCTTTATTAATATCTATAAATGATACTATATTATACGATAATTATTCCACAACAAATTAAAACCCTATTGTGCTGTCCATGTGTTCCAAAACTGGGCCAGTAATAGGCATTGTTCTTTAAGATTTCTTTATTGTAAAACGGTATTTAATATATTTTATTACATTATTAACTTTGAATGAATAAGTACCTAAGTATTAATTCTATGATTATATGTTCACAAGATATAATTATGTAGTATGTTTGTGATTAAGGCAAGCTAGCCAAAACGCTAAGCATAAAAAAGGTTCGTAAATACGTTAATTCATGTTACTTTTTACATAAATCATGCAAGATGACAATATTTAATGAATTATTTTCTATAGTAACCATATCAATACGTAGTAGATAATCTATAATCTGTTACATTACAGTTCTTACTTGGTAATAAATACTTATTTGCTTCCCGACGTTTCGACCGACTTGCACCTATCGTGGTCACAGAGTGACTTATAAATACGTTGTTTAGGACCCGATGTCTAATATTATAAGCAATTAAGCATGGAATTAAGTTTAAAGTTTATTAAGTTTTGTGTAGTAGAGCCTCGCTGCCATTCAGCATGAATGGGCCGGCTCGACCGGGGAAGGACTACCCTTTCACAGAATATCGACGTGAAATAGCAGTATTCCTACTGTCGTGTTTCGTTCGGTGAGTGAACGCTGGAGGCCCAATCATCCTCTTCCCCCTTCCCGCTCCTTCTCCTTTTTCTCTTCTTCCTTTCCTAAAGGGTCGGCAACGCGCAAATGATGCCTCTGGTGTTGGAGGCGTCTATAGGCTACGGTGACCACTTACCAACAGGTGGGCCATATACTTGTTTGCCACTTTAGTTGTATATATGTATATATGTATATCAAAAGTAGGGATATAGCCTGGTGGGAGACCGTTGGGCTGCCACGCAGTCCAATTCGATCCTAAGGCAAACACCTCTAAGTTTTCAAAGTTATGTGCGTGTTAACAAATAATTAATAGTCACTCGCTTTAACAGTAAAGAAAAACGCCATAAATCTGTACTTCTCCATAATGTTCTCGAAGATATCTGAAGTCTGCCAAATCGCACTGGGCCAGCGTGGTGGAATATGACTCAACCTTTTTCACATTGTGAAGAGGCCCGTGCCCAGCAGGGGTCCGGCCTTTAGGGTCTAATTCCGGTACGACCCGGCCGCCACGCACCCACAGTGAAAAATTTGTCATTCCGCTACGCCCCCGGCCGAGACGCTCCCATCGTAAAACAACCAGAGAAGACACTTGAGCAAATAGTGTTGAAAACAAGTGTTTTTTAATTTGAAATCTACACAATGGGCGAGCAACCCTTTCAATGTTTCCGTGTGGAAACAGTGAATAGGTTGCTTTTTGAAAAGTTACTAACTTGGCAACCAACATATTTTAATATAATTTAGTTTGCATTTTTCAAACATATTTTAAAGAGTAAACTTAATAATTTGTCTTACTAATTCTAAAGCTAATGCATGATAGTATACACACAGCACAGCATATTTAAATTCAAAAACACTTGTTTTCAACACTATTTGCTCAAGTGTCTTCTCCGGTTGTTTGACGATGGGAGCGTCTCGGCCGGGGGCGCGGGCGTAGCGGCATAAGGAATTTTTCACTGTCGGTGCGTCCCGACCGGGGTCGTACCGGAATGGGACCCTAACGGCCGGACCCCCCAGCAGTGAGGCTGTTTATGTACAGGACTGATATTATTATGACATAAGTATTGAATGATTACGTGTGTTTACAAAATTGGTAAAATAAAATAAAGATGCGGTATATTTCTGCCTACGCTTAAGCCATATGGGAAGAGAGCCTGCTTTGAGCTTAGATCGTAAGCTTGATTCCCACGTGAGGCGAAGTGATAGTGGCGCTTATGAGATTCTCAGTTGCAAAATATATTCTAATAAAGTGATATTAAGGCTGCCTGTCCATTGCAGCGGAGCGAGGCTACGGAGCGAAGAAACGGAGAAATATTGACCAGTAGGATTGCATAATAGAGCGGAGCGGAGATTTTATGCAATTCTATAGGTTAATATTTATCCGTTTCTTCGCTCCGCAGCCCCGCTCCGCTTCAAAGGACAGACAGCCTTATAGTCTCGCTCTAGGTCTTTGCTATTTATTACATTGACAAAGTCGAAGTCAAATATCTGCATTCCCAAAAAATTGTGTAAATACTTCACGGACACGTCAAATTACTTAAATATTAATAGTATATTATTATAATAAAAAAGGCAATAAAAATGTTGTATTAGAAAGCCTGTTCGAGGAGTAGAGCTCTCATGAGAAAAATCAGACAAGATACCTGTAGTCCACACTTTTCATCATCGATTGTTTACAATAAAATCCTTAACAATTCTAATGACATAATTAAGATAATATATACACAAATTATTTACAAGAAAATAAATCAATTCTAATTAATTTATATACTTCACTACTGGGTGTTTCTATGTATAATATGTATGTACTTACAAAATAAAAGTATATATGTATGTTTATCCATTGTCTAGTACCCATAGTACAAGCTCTGCTTAGTTTGGGCTAGATGGTGTTGTGTGTATGTGGTAGAATATTATTATTATTATTATAATTAGTAGATTGCCAAAATTATTTAAATAACATTCCTAACAAAAACGCATTGTTATATTACATTTATATACAGAGTATGTATATTACAATCCATTTTTGTTTATATCATTTCTTAATAGGGTTAGTACGATACATAGGTACTGAATTAAGTTCGCTGACACGAACCGCGCATCTTATCATCGCAAATATAATAGAAATATAGATTAGATAAAACTAGATACATAATATATATATCTATAAATGTATAGCAGTATTGCGTATAAATAGTAAGCGGTCATTAACCTCGAGGGCCGGGAGACCAGTACACACAACTTTCGCAACTGCGTTAATACCGGATACATTATATTTTCTTTATCAAACACACTAGTCCAAAGGGAGTTCTATTTCGTAGAAAGACGTTGATGGCCTCTCTTGCCAGCCGATGTATATGTGGTTTTATTGCTAGCCAATAACCGCCTATCCTCGCATGTTGTCGTTGAAGTGTACTGACACTTTTACGCGCCATTTTGACAGTTACACTTAACATACTGATGCTAAGTGTCAAAATGGTTCGTTGCTATTGGCTGTTTACATATCACGTGATTTTTGGCGGCCAATAGCAATGCATTTCACTTACGGTTTGACGGTTAGTACTTAATCGCATTCGATAAATCTTAGCTGCAATATTTTGTCGAATAGTTAGCAGAGATGCAGGACGGAGTCACAATCGTCAGTATGAAAAAAGAGGAGCTGGTCTAATATTGCATTTACGGATAGTAGTCTGCTGTGGTCAACTATTATGTGATTGGTCTGCATGAGGTCGGGAAAGTTTTTTTTTAATAAATGATTACAAGCATTTTGGCAGCGATAGCTCAGTGGCGAGACCAACAGACTGCAATGCACAGGGTCTCGGGTTCGAACCCACGTCGCGCACCTCTGACTTTCATAAGTTATAAGACTTTTTGAAACTATGTGCGTATAGATTGATAATTATCGCCTGCTCCGTGCCTCGGAGAGCACGTTAAGCCGTCGGTCCTGCCATGAACATCTATGGCAGTCGTTATTGGGAAAGTCAGTAGCGGAGGTCAGGTGGCAGCCGCTCCGTGTAAAAACTGATATCCAGTCAAATCCGATTAGACCAGAGAAGCCGACCCGAAGTGACTTAGGAACAGGAGAAAAGCTAGGGAAAAGGACTAGCCTAGACTAGACTAGACTACTAGCATTTTCGGTTTCAAATTACTGGTATTCTTGTTAACCCCTCCAGCTAAGCTAGAATACTTGTATTAGGAATAGGTACACGTCGTCTGTTGTACCGGGTGTGATGTAACTGAATGAATAGATACTTGCACAATGTCTGGAACTGTGCGTGATAGACGTCAACAGATTCGTCTCCTATTATGTAAATACCTTAAAATCTATCAAACCAACAACCAACTTGTATTGTATCATGTAACAAACTAACTTTATTTTTACAGACTATTAATATAAGCAATGGCTTCTTAATATACATGATTCAAAAACTATTTTGTAACAGAAAGGACTCATTCTGCGTAAATAGAAACACCAATGATTAAATTATGTTCGGGTACTTTGAAATAACGACACTGGAACATTGAGACAACTACCATCTTAGTCTCCCCGTGAGCATGGCTGCTGAAAAGCAACTGAAACGTCGGGGAAAATGTAAAATTTAATTAAATCTTAATAGTTTTAATAGTATTAATAATAATTTAATTAGCTTAAAAATTAGTAAAGTTTAAAAGTAGTAGTAGTGTAACAGTTTTCAAAATTATGTAATAAAGTGTCAAATAGACAACGCGATAAAATACGTATATAGTAGTTTAATTTCAATGAATAATATTCGCGTAAACAGAAGACAATATTAAGAAAGGACTATGTTTTTTAGAAACTTTATAGGCACCAAAATATCCTGGATAGCGGGTGTTTTGTGAGGGAAAGTATGCCAGCTTTTCTTCTATACCAATAATCCTTACTAGTCCTTACGTCCTTACTTCCTTACTAATATTATAAATTCGAAAGTAACTCTGTCTGTCTTTCTATGTGTCTGCCTGTCTGTTACCTTTTCACGGCTAAACTACTCAATAGCTTTGGATGAAATTTGGTATTAAGATAGTTTAAAACCTGGTGAAGTATATAAGCTGCTTTTTATTGATGTAGGTACCACGCAGCCACGGAGCCGCGTGCAAAAGCTAGTTTAATATAAATTTAATATTTATGAGCCATATTTTACAAATAAATACGTAAATGCTAACTTTTAATTACTATCCACGAGCGCCAGATTTAATTTTTCACCTAGTAGAGCTGTGTATTTTCGATAAGTATCTATCGTAATTATGACGATACGCCACTTTAGAAGCAGTTTGTAGATTAATATAAAGGTATTTATTTACAGGTTTTGTAGGGCTTTAGGTTAATTATCAACATGTGTCACAGAGAGTTGACATGTAATTTAAATGGAAATTTATGTAATGTTTGGTCCAAGATGCGTTTATGTATGGAGACTATAGAGAACGGTATTAATTTGATTTATAACATCCGCCCCGGCTTCGCACGGGTAGTACAAAACCTTAACAAGTTATACACCTAAACCTTCCTCATGAATCACTCTGTCTAAACTGGTTGATGAAAACTGCATGAAAATACGTTCAGTAGTTTTTAAGTTTATCGCGAATAGACAGACAGACGCGGCATATTTTATTGCAATGAGTAGGATATTAGGTAATGCGCAATATATGTGTAGCGTGCAATAATTACTACCTTTAAGGCGAAGAGTAAGACAAGCATCGAAGGCAACAATATAGATGGCAAGTGACGTCACTAGCGCGCTGTCAAATTTTATCTAAATTTTATAAAATTTGACAGCGCACTAGTGTCACTTTTGTGACGTTTCGGTAGTTTTTATTTTATTTCGAAACAAATTAACAAATATAAAATAAAGTAAAAGGAAATATAATTTGTATTCTCACCGCAAAAAAAATGGCACCACGTAACTATATCTACAAAGTTATCGGCACTTAAAACTAAACGTGTCGCAATAATTATGTAAATCAATGGTTTTGATATTCTTCTTCTTCGGAGTTCCTGACATTGGCAGCAAGTAAATAAACTGTAAAAAGAACAGCTGATGGCTATCGTCCCATTAACGTCCATTTTTGAGTAGTAAAGGTGATTGATTGTTGAAAAGTATTTAACACCGATTGGCGCGAAAATGAGAAAACACAATGAATATTCATATAAGAATGACATATTCCAAATTCAAATGTAATATGATGTTTTGCTTTTTTTATTGTAACAGTATTTATGGCCAGTCTAAGTAAGTATATGAATCAAATAAACGTTCCAAATACTACATTTTTAATCAGGAAATGTGCTTAAAATATGTCAATTCCGTATATACTCCTGCCTCTTTGCCCTAATAACTTACAATGACGAACTACACTAAATTCTCGTATCTGGGAAGTATAGTGTTGCCCAAATTACTATCCGACAAAGACACTTGATTTATTTTTTTACTAATTAATTAATATCTAATTAGTTCAGTGAGCATTCACGAAAAATTACAGTTTGATGGTGACAAATAGGTATTATTTTCTAATAATAAATTACGGAATACATGTGACTGGTTATTTTAGTGATTTATTATTTATTCTGTCTATATTTCTTTACTAATATTACAAATCTAAAGAGTTTGTTTATTTGGTTGAACGCGCTAATCTCAGAAACTACTATGAATTGAAAAATAATTTTAGTGTTGGATAGCCCATTTATCGAGAAAGGCTATAGCCTCTATTAGATCACGCTACGACCAATAGGAGCGTGATATCAATGAAAACTGTTGCAAAAACGAAGAAAATTCTAAAACGGGTCAACTACTGAGTTTGTATGTAGGAAATGTTCGCTTAAATTGATACTAGAAGTTGGCCATGAATTCTATTTGACTGCTATATTTTAGCCCGATGTCCCTCGTCTAATATTTTTACATCCTTATATTAAGTATTTTACTATAAAATTGCCTTTCTTCTCTCTTAGCCTTTATTATTCCCAAGTCACTTGGGGTTGGCTTTTCTGGTCTAACCGGATTTGACTGGATATCAGTTTTTACACGGAGCGGCTGCCACCTGACCTCCGCAACCCGAAGGCTAACGATATCCTAAGGCTAGACCAGTGTCAGGATATTAGAGGGTACTGACTTTCCCAATAACGACTGCCGTAGATGTTCATGACAGCCGGGACCGACGGCTTAACGTGCTCTCCGAGGCACGGAGCAGCCGATAATTGTTAATCAATACGCACATAATTTCGAAAAATCATATAACTTCCGAAAGTCAGAGGTGCGCGACGTGGGTTCGAACCCGAGACCCTCTGCATTGCAGTCTGTAGGTCTCCCCACTGAGCTATCGCTGCTATATTGCTATATCGCTATCGCGCACTATAAAATTGCCTTTAATGTCCGCTAATTTCGTGGTATCTGTAAAAATGCAATAGTTGTTTAAAAATTAAATCATATATTTTGGTTTATTTTTTGTCTAGTATAGCCTCACTGATTTCAACATGAATGGGCCGGCTCGACCGAGGAAGGACTACCCTCTCACAGAATATCGACGTAAAATAGCAGTATTCCTACTGTTGTGTTTCGTTCAGTGAGTGAGCAATCATCCTCTTTCCCCCTTCCCGCTCCATCTCCTTTTTCTCTTCTTCCTTTCCTAAAGGGTCGGCAACGCGCAAGTGATGCCTCTGGTGTTGCAGGCGTCCATAGGCTACGGTGACCACTTACCATCAGATGGGCCGTATGATAGTTTAAGAAATTAGATGTATAAAAAAAAAGAATTGGCAATATGTATTCTTCTTCTCTCTTAGCCTTTATTATTCCGAAGTGCATGAGGTCTCGGGTTTGAATCCCGGGTCGGGCTAACAAAAAGTTATTGAGTTTTTCTGTTAAGAAATCCCAATAACAGCACGGAGTTAGGAAGTTGGCGGTGTCAGACACGCCTGTGCCTCGGAAAGCACGTAAAGCCGTTGGTCCTGCGCCCGATCTCATTCCGGTCGTGTCGGATTACCGTCCCATCGGATCATGAGAGTTAGGGAACAGAGAGTGCGCTTGTGTTTGCGCACACACTTGTGCACTATAATATCTCCTGCGCAGATCGCCAGTCTCCGTTAAGACTGGCCGCCGTGGCCGAAATTCGGTCTAGAGAACATTATGCTTAAAAAGTGTTCAACACACCAACTTTTCTCATCACGTATTAAAAAATATGACTTGCATACATTCACTAGCGATACGCACCGGCTTTGCACGGGTAGTAAAAATAATTTACAAATTATACACCTAAACTGGTAAACAACTGGTAACTAAATGGTAAACTTAATGGTTTAATGGTAGTTGAGCTCGGTCACTGTTTAATTGCGAACTGACTTAGAAAGTCGTATAAAATTATAAAATTAACGCGTCTCAAATGTGCATGCAATGCACAAATGTAAAGCGCTGAGCTGTTCAGATGCGTAGCTCCGAACAAATCACTCTGTCTATCACTGAAAACCACATGAAAATCCGTTTAGTAGTTTTTGAGTTTATCGCGAACAGACAGACAGACGCGGCGCGGACTTTATTTTATATTATGTCTTTTTTTATACAACTAATTTAATAAACAAGCGGCCCACTTAATGGTAAGTGGTCACCGTAGCCTATAGACGCCTGCAACACCAGAGTCATCACTTGCGCGTTGCCGACCCGTTAGGGAAGGGAGTGGGAAGGAGAAAGAGCGGGAAGACGGAAAGAGGATGATTGTCTGAACTTCTTATTGCTTTTATGTCCTTGATTTACTGAATGTAGCAACAGTTAAATGTAACAGTAAAGATTAAAACAACTGTATACGATTTTCACACAAATTGAAAATCGTACACAGTCATTTCTATCTAATATGTGACTTCACTCTTAGAGTCTCTCTCTCACTATACGATACTAGCTGACCCGACAGTCGTCTGTCAATCTATACAAAAATACATTTCACGTATTTAAATTCAATATCAAAACGTAAATAATGTTTTTCCATATAAAATGCCATTACTACAAATTTTCGATATTACCTGCAGATCTTTCCGCAAATTTTCTTTTATACAAACCTTCTCTGACAATTACAAACAAGGCAAATTGGTCGAGCCGTTCTTAAGTGATGCTCCGTCATGTGGCAATTGATTTTTATTTAAACCATATTAATACAATGAGACATCTATGATTTTAATCTTTGCTATGCACGTTTAGCGAGCGTACTATCACTAAGCATCAGGTGTGAATTATTAGCATCGAGCAACCATAGACAAATGTTGACGGCGGCACTCTCCTTCATTTAAAAGTAAAAGTTGCGTTATGCGAGTTAGCTTATACCTACAATATGCGAGGTGAATAAAATATTATTACTGAAGAACGCAGTCTACTTGCGATAAAATATTTACTCCATTTTTTCCTTAAAAGATCTTTTCTGTTATTAAAGAATAGTTTTGCCCACGGCTTCTTTAGGGATGGATGAAAGGTACTCTAGGGGAAAAATCCAGTAGGTCACAAAGCAACACTTATCAACGTCAAAGTTACACTTATTATTGTGAATTTACATTTACCTGTTGGCATATTCAGCAAATCAAGGGCGTAGAACCAATGAGAAGAACTGGTAAGAAATTTACGGCCACTCTTTTCAATCGTCCTATGTGCCTTTCTGTATCGCTGACAACGTGTATGCGAAATTTTATGATGATCGGTCGAGTAGTTATGGCGTGAAAGTGTAACAAACAGACTCACATTCGCATTTATAATGTTAGTTGGAATTGTGTAAAGAATCTGACGCTACACAAGTAGCTTACGGTAACAAGCAGCTTGGTTCTGTATGCTTAGCATTGCTTATAATATCTATATACAGGTGTCCCAGAATATGTGAATCAAATTGTTACGTGAGATTCCTTAAGTAAGGACCTAACAAATGTCAGTTTAAAAAATATCGTTATTTGTTTGACGAACCAATCCTTCACAAATAATAATAATATGAAAAAATTAATTTAACCATAAACCAAGTACCTGTAGTTGAAAGTCTGAAAAAGTCGTACTTTTATAAAAACTTTGTATTTTTTATTTTTACTCAAAAGTCATAATATTTTTGTAGCACGTTTGAATGGTCCTTACATAAGGAATCTCGCGTTACAATTTGATTCACATATTCTGCGACATTCTGTATATTAAATATTATCCTGTATATTAAAATCCTGTATATCTCGTGTCACAGTGTTTGTGGTCGCACTCCTCCGAAACGGCTCGGCCAATTTTTATGAATCTTTTTATGGGTATTATTTTCTTTTTTTTTATAATATTCTATCACATACACACAACACCATCTAGCCCAAACTAAGCAGAGCTTGTACTATGGGTACTAGACAATGGATAAACATACATAGAAACTTTTTTTTTGAAAATACATACATATTATACATAGAAACACCCAGACCAAGACAAACATCCATGTTCATGCACACAAATGTTTGACTTGTGCGGGAATCGAACCCGCGACCTCAGGCGTGGCAGTCGGTTACACTAACCACTACGCCACCGAGGCCGACATAGCAGGCCATATTTGGTAGGTATGAGAATATATCGTAAAGTATATTTCATACCGCTAGGTGATCAGGGTGTCAACATCTACATTTACGCGAGTGAAGCCATGGGCAGAAGCTAGTACGTATGTACATAACAAGAACACGTCCATATCCATGAGCGGCAATTAACGCTTACCATCAGATGGGCTGCTGCCCTCTATTCACTAACAACAGAAAGCTCTAGTCTACTCTAGTCCATCTATCGAAATATGTGTGTGATACACAGATGCCTACGCTTCGGCAATTCAGGCTTGAGTTTTTGTATGTAACAATAAAAACAATATCAGCCCCGTATTACACTGTCCCAATACTCGGCACGGGCCTCTTCTCAGTATAAGAAAGGTTAGACCATGGTCTGCCACGCTGACCCAGTGTGGGATAGCAGACATATCTTCGAGAACACGCATCAACTCTTAGACATACAGGTTTCCTCATGATATTTTCCTTAATGATTACTGTTGTAATCCCAATTATTCTAGTGATGTTATTATTTGTATAGCTATGCCCATAATAATACACACAAATACATACACTATAATGTGCAAATGTATAAAAATAATAGACTTGATAATGTAATGTAAATAATGATATTATAAATATGTTTTCATTATAATTTAATACAATTTTATAATTCCTTATTCAATGTAATTTAATTCATGACATAAATTCACGACGCTAATTAATTAAGGACAATATTTATTTTTATTTCATACAGTATTAATAAAATAAATAAAATAAAATAATCTTTATTTCGGACAAGTACATCCATAGGGGTTAGTAAAAAGATATCTTAAAAACTATGTTAGTATTTTATAATGTTACAAGCCTATTGTTGGAGATACATCTTCGCACAATATCATACAATATAGGTGAATCGTATCTCCCTGCAATGGTTTTCAGGATGGAGTTGGAACTGGCCCGCACTCTGCAGAGCAGCGAGGCAGACTTCTGTCTAATGATGGCATGGAAGTCATCAACGTGTGCTTGTGCGAACATGCCAGAAGCACTACAGAAACGGGGCAGTCCCATCAACATCCTGAACCCATTATTATATTGGACTCGCAGGGCGCTGATAGTCCGCAAAGTATAGTTGGTCCACAGGCTGCACGTGTAAAACACTTGACAATACGCTTTAAAAAGTAATGTTACCTAGTATTCACATATTGTTAATCTTAAATATTAATTTTGCATACCGTTCATACGGTGAGACATGGCTTGCTTATTTTATTATTTAACCATCCTTGTAACCGTGTTTCTAGCAAATAAAGATTATTATATTATAAGATTATTATTATTCATCGTTAACGAAAGCGATAATGAAATATTTAATATGCACATAACTTCGATAACTTAAAGATGCCTGGCTTGGGATCGAACTCGAGACCTCTGCGTGGCAGTTGTAACCTTTAGGGTTTACTTTAAGAGGAATGTAGATATAATTAGGAAGTACAATGAGAGAAGGTATAACAAATACAATTTTAATGTATTAAGATACAAATAAAAGAGACAATCTTTACTTATATACCTATAGTCAGGGCGTGGTTCGCTAAAGACTTGCTTCGTGGTCCTTGTATAATCAGGACACTTAGCTGGGAGTGTGAAGCCGGCCCGCAAGCAGGCGCGACTGACACCGTCCATTCCTTATATAGTCTCGCACCACCGGTCGCGAGAGGTGGCTAGTGACGTGCGCCCGCGTTTGCCGGGCGTCTAGGCGATTATCGTCACACAGTCCAACGGTCTCCCACTAGGACATCGCTATGTAATCTGCTATAATATCCCCGCGACAGGCGACGACTCAAAACAGGAAACAGCGCCATTATGTTATTGGTTTTAAGTAATCAAACTGACCTGGAATGCAGCATGTGAATATTTTAATACATTCTCATGTTTATTTAATTCGATAACGTCTGTGTGTCCATGTGATTAAAGAGAGTGAAGTGAGGAAATTGTGTGAACTTGCCGATACACATTTTTATCGTTTGTCTATCCTACACTTCTTCTGCAGGATGGAAGCTATCAAATCGATGGCATAACCATGCCGTTGTTCGCTTCCATAGACTATAAGACTCGTCTAGCTTTCTTGCCGTCAATTATCTTGGTATCCTAACTTATTTGGCAATTTACTGCATTCTTTAAAAGTATTTGCAGTGGCGTAGCGTAGTGGGGGCATGAAGGGCGTAGCGTAGTGGGGGCAGCAGGGGTGGCTCGCCCCGGGCGGCTCTTTTAAGGAGCGGCAAAATTTCATAATAAATAATAATAATATTTTATAAATACTTTAACAATTTCATGACAAACGAAAGGAACAGGCAGATGTACAATACACAATAATGATGTCTGTTCTTGCCGAAAAGTTCTTAAGAATTATTGTATATTATAATGTTTTAAATTGAATTGTCTAATTAAGAGAGCGGTAAAATTGTCTTACGCCTCGGGCGGCTGAAACTGAGACCCACGCTACGTCACTGAATATATGCCAACCTAATCGGATCGCATATGGATACAGATTAGAATCAAAAAAACATTTACAGTTACAGAAAATATAATAAGTATCTATTAACGTGTATACCTTATGGATTCATGCTAAACTGGTCGCCAATAAAAATTAAAATAATGGAGCGTGCTTATCAAACTTCTTGACTACAACACTTTTTTGGATGATTATTAAAACAACCAGCGCTATTAAGTTTCGTTTGTAGGCCCTATAGGAGTCCGGGCGTCACTTTGGGTTACCAAATAATATCAGTGTTAGTTTGAGGTTTAAACCGCAAACCAACAACAAAGAGTGTCTTTGAGTAGTAGAGCCTCGCTGATTTCAACATGAATGTGCCGGCTTGACCGGGGAAGGACTACCCTCTCACAGAATATCGATGTGAAATAGCAGTATTCCTACTGTTGTGTTTCGTTCGGTGAGTGAGAGTGCCGGAGGCCCAATCACCCTCTTTCCCCCTTCCCGCTCCTTCTCCATCCCACTTCCTTTCCTACGAGGGCGGCAACGCGTAAGTGATGCCTCTGGTGTTGCAAGCGTCCATAGGTTACGGTGACCACTTACCATCAGGTGGGCCGTATGCTGGTTTGCCACATTTGTTGTATATAAAAAATAAAAATAAACCTGAGTGGTAACCTCATTTTTTATTATATATGTACTTTTTTGATTTTCTATGTTATAATATCTGTTATAATAAAGTGTATGTAACCTACGTTTATGTATGTTCATGTTTGCTTTGAAAAATAAAATTCTTGCTTACTTACATCAATAGTCGCAAATATCTTATAAGTAACATTACCTTCTTATAAAAACAGCAGTAATAGCCCAGTGGGAAATCGTTGGACTGCCACGCAGAGGTCTCGAGTTCGATCCCAAGGCGCGCATCTCTGTCTTTTCGAAGTTAAGTGCGTATTAAACAGTTAATTATCGCTTGCTTTAACGGTGAAGGAAAACATCGTGAGCAAACCTGCATGTCTGAGAGTTCTACATAATGTTCTCAAAGATATGTGAAGTCTATCAACCCGCACTGGCCCGGCGTGGTGGGCTATAGCCGAGCTCTTCTCACACTGAGAAGAGGCCCGTGCCTAGCAGTGGGACAGTTTAATACAGGGCTAATATTATTATTATAAAACATTACCTTGGTGAACAAAAATAATATAAGCAAACAAGCATAATATATCCTGCCTGATAGTAAGTAATTCTCGTAACTCATAATCGGTTACATACAATAATGTAATATTTCCAACGCACGATTGATGCCTCTAGTAAGAGGCCTCCATTAAAAATATTGTCGCTTTGCCGCCGCAAGAAGCTGAGATCACAAAGGTTGTACTGATCCTTATCTTATCTTGGGGCCAGTCGATGCAAACCGGCGACACTTCGACCCAGTGGGATCTTTTGTGTCGACACTCTCCCAATAAAGACTGCCATAGATGTTCATGGCAGCCGGGACCGACGGCTTAACGTGCTCTCCGAGGCACGGAGCAGGCGATAATTGTCAATCAATACGCACATTATTTCGAAAAGTCTTATAACTTCCGAAAGTCAGAGGTGCGCGACGTGGGTTCGAACCTGAGACAGTTGCAGTCTGTTGGTCTCTCCACTGAGCTATCGCTGCCTTACTAATATTATAAATTCGAAAGTACCTCTATCTGTCTGTTACCTTTTCACGGCTAAACCACTCGACCGATTTAGATGAAATTTGGTACAGATATAGTTTAAGACCTAGGGAAGGACATAGACTTTTTATTGATGTAGGTACCACGCAGGCGGAGCCGCTTGCAAAAGCTAGTATTCTATAAGGACTTCTCCATACAGAATACTAGCTTTTGCGCGCGTCTTATTCATCTGCAGCATCATATTTATCAAGCATCTTATTTGGAAAAGTGGGAAGTGTCTTTACGCTTCCCACATTTCCAAATAAGATGATTCCCTAGTTAAGCTTGTAGCTGTTTACGTAAAGATTTAGCAATACCATACACCTCTACAAAATCTATAAATAAATATAAAATATAATAATAAATAATATATATGTATATATATAAATCTCGTTTCACGGTGTTTGTGGTTGCACTCCTCCAAAACGGCTCGACCGATTTTTATGAAATTTTTATACATGTATATTTGGTAGGTATGAGAATAGGTCGATATTTCATACTGCTAGGTGATTAGGATATCAACCTTATTATTTAAACGAATGAAGCCGAGGGCAAAAGCTAGTATATTTTAAAACTACACACGCTGGCCTGCACCAATAATACAAAATGAATCGGCTAATAAACATAATTATGTGGACATTACGGTACATATGAGCTAGCGGGCAGTGGGTTCTAGCCCGGCTGAACCTGTTTCATTACTGTAAACTAACTGACCAGCCGTTACGATGTATTAGTTAAAGAGAAAGTATTGGACACATCACGCTCGGCTCGTCGACACCTCACTTACCATTATTTCACAATACTTTACATGATAATGGCGGCTGCGTTTTTCTCTGGCGGTTAGAAATTCAATATATGAACATTTTTGGCAGTGTCGTATTTTGTCATGCAGACCAAATGATGGTTATGGCTGCCAACTAAAGCGTTATCTATACTAATATTATAAAACTGAAGAGTTTGTTTATTTATTGGTTTGTTTGGTTGAACGCGCTAATCTCAGGAACTACTGGTTCGAATTTAAAAAAAACTCTTTCAGTGTTGGATAGCCCATTTGTCGAGGAAGGCTACAGGCTTTATAACATCACGCTACGACCAATAGGAGCAGATTATAAATCAAAATGTTGCAAAAACGGAGAAAATTATCTTATGTAAAGCAGACGAATTTGCCCGGGTCAGCTAGTAATATTATAAAGAGCGAAGATTATTCCCTTTTTTTTTGTTTGTTTTTAATGATTTGACTCAAAAACTGCTAAACCGATTTTAAAAATTCTTTCCCCATTATAAAGCTATAATATCACCGAGTAACATGGGCTATATATACATATTTTTTTCAAAAGGACTTTTACTAATATAACCTAACCTAACCTACTTTTAAGCGAGCAAAGACGCGAGCAAAATTTAGGTGGTACATAATTGTGCGCACAAACACAAGTGCACTCATTGAAATTAAACTGCTATATACGGATTTTATCGCGTTGTTTATTTGACATTTTATTACTGTTAGTCTCCCCGTGACCATAGCTGCTGAAAAGCAACCGAAACGTCGGGGAAATTGTAAAAATAAATTAAATCTAAATAGTTTTAATAATAAATTAATTAGCTTAAAAATTAGTAAAGTTTAATAGTAGTAGTAGTGTAACAATTTTCAAAATTTTGTAGTAAACGCGATAAAATCCGTATATAGCAGTTTAATTTCAATGAATAATATTCGCGTAAATAGAAGACAATATTATGTAAACAAGTGCACTCTTTATTCTCGTGCTCATGTAGTCCGATGAGACAGCAATTCACTATGACAGGGATAAGATCAGGCGCAGAAGCAACGGCTTTACGTATTTGTCAAGGCATGAGGGCCAGAGACGAAACGCCGTCGACGATCGTAGTTTCTTGACAGAAAAACCCACTTGATTTTGGTCTGACCTAGGATTCAAAACTGAGGTCTTATGATCCTCATTCAAAGTAATATATTATTATCTTATGTGGGGTCCAGTCAGTGCAGATCGGCGACACTTCGACCCAGTGGGATCTTTTGTGTCGACACTCTCCCAATAATGACTGCCATAGATGTTCATGGCAGCCGGGACCGACGGCTTAACGTGCTCTCCGAGGCACGGAGCAGGCGATAATTGTCAATCAATACGCACATAATTTCGTAAAGTCATATAACTTCCGAAAGTTAGACGTGCGCGACGTGGGTTCGAACCCGAGACCCTCTGCATTGCAGTCTGTTGGTCTCCCCACTGAGCTATCGCTGCTAATATAAATCCACAATTGAATACACTTTCGTCTAATATGTTACAAATAACAATAAAATTTGCCATCATTTAAAACGGAGATATTTTAAAATATTATGAACCATTTCAAGAAAATCCTCTTTTAATATACCTCCTCCTGAGTCCTACTGTGATTATCTCTGTATCAGTTTCAGACAAACGGGGATACGTCAAAGGCATTAAATCTACCAAAACACAAAACGGGCTACTATTCAAAAATAATCCTACCTAATCTACTAACCACAAACCGTATTTCAAATACGTTTCATTGAAATAAACAAATGCTTCGTAAGTCATATGTGGTGCATACATTCGTCCACAACACATACACACATGCACACACCTCACACGCACATACACAGTGAAGACGTCCATCGTTAATTGTGCGTCCTTGCCACCACCCACTGGGGTAACGGGACTTGACAGGCGACGTACCACATAGAATATTTACGCAGAACCGACACTTGAAACTCTATATTAGTGACTAGCTCTCCACTGCGGTTTCACCCATTTTTATGATAGCTGCTCCATTCCGGCTCGTAACGTGACGATAAAACTATTTTGTTGTGTTAAAATAATTATTAAAATTGGTTCAAGAGATTCAGAGTTTATTGATGACAACCAAACAAATCTTCACTCTTTTTTAAATTATAATAATAATAATAAGCTATAAGCTTTTAAACTGTCACCTTAGCCTTGTGATATAAACAAAAAATGTATCACCAGGTTAAATAAAAGCGCACAAACCGAATGAATGCCTCAGAGAGTCGGTTAGAGCTTCGTCCCCGGCTTGCCGTTACTGGTTGGCTGGGGTGAAACTTCAAGAGCGCCCGTAGGACTCTCAACTTTGGCTTGCCTTGGTCAGCTGGTCAGAGGGGGGCTGCTAGAGCTACATGCTTAGGGGTGGAAGCGTCATTTTCAAGGGCATAATTACGGAGAAACCCACTCCTGGTCTCCGTTGTCACGAGACCCGTGATGGTGAAACCGGCGCCGTACCGCTCGACATCCATAGCCGCTCGCACCGGTGTTGCCCTTTGCTGCTGGCGTGTATGCCTATGGTGGCTATTTAGGAGGCCATCTAATGAGATGGCGAGTCACCGTCTGCCCATTGTATTGATACTATTAGAGTATTCAGGGCAGACGCCGTTTTTCATCCATGGTTAGCAATATACCGGTCCACCAAACACCTATACCTATAGCCCATATATTAGAATCCATACGTAGCAATAGTCCTACGCCTGCTGCGGCTAGTGCCGCTGTAGGTGTTCCATCCCACGTTTGATTGAAACTCCCGAAGGGCCTCTTCACGTTGGACCTATTTCTCCGTGGAAGCCTCCCAAAGGGCCTGGTATTTTCATAATATAATATGTTAGAAAATACCTGTGATAAGAGAAACATAATAATAATATCTATTCTATCACATACACAACACCATCTAGCCTAAACTAAGCAGAGCTTGTACTATGGGTACCAGACAATGGATAAACATATATACTTTTTTTTGTAAATACTCACATATTATACATAGAACACCCAGACCAAGACAAACATCCATGTTCAGGCACACAGATGACTTGTGTGGGAATCGAACCCGCAACCTCAGACGTGGCAGTCGGTTACACTAACCACTACGCCATCGAGGCCTACCGATGAGACTATATTAGTACAGATGACATACATCGGAGCTGTAGAATAAATTATGATGAAGCGGTAAACGTTAACGTCGCCAACGTGTACCACGAGTTTACATACCAAGACATGATCTATGTATTATATGCAGGGTCTGTCGTTAATAATGGATAACCCGTTAGCTGGAGGTTAACAAGTTATCAGGCAGTAAGAAAATAATATTTTTATGACACAATTTTACAATTCGGACCAGTAGTTCTTGAGATTAACGCATTCAAACAAACTCTTCAGCTTTATATTATTTCTATTAGACTATTGATTTGACACAAAAGGTTTACAAATTATATTTGGCATTCCAATAAATTACAGATTATGAAAGTGAATGGAACAGTTGCAAGAGGAAGACCTAGGCGAACGTTTCTTGATCAGATCTGAGGCGTTCTGGACACAGGCCAGGTTAAGAGCACCTTGAACCGATGGGCGTGTATGAGGAATGTAATGAATGTGAATGAAGCCAGAGAAGTGTGTCAGGATCGTAGCAAATGGAAATCCGTAGTCTCTGCCTACCCCTCTGGGAAACAGGCGTGAATCTATGTATGTATGTAGGCTAAAAAAAGGTATTAGCCAGGTAATTAGCTAAAGCAATAGGCAGTAATATCTGTCATATCTGCGAGTATAATCTATATCATCCGCGGTATCAACAAGACAGCCGCGGTACATTGGGAGGTCTCGTGAGCACGCATTGATATAATTCCAATGGTTTGTTACACCGCACCGTATTCTCCACTTTAACATATTTATACACTAAAGCAGTTTCAGTGATGCAGCGATGGTTAATGGAATTGCTGTGCATGAGGTACCGAGTTTGATTCGATCGGGCAGTGGTACTAGGTTTTTGTCAATAGATTTTCAATAGTACGGTGTCTAGAATTATGAAAGGCAGACTGTAATAATATCCTCCAGACCGAATTTCGGTCACGGCGACCAATCTTAACGGAGACTGGCCATCTGCGCAGGAGATATGATAGTGCACAAGCGTGTACGCAAACACAACTGCACTCTCTGTTCCCTAACTTTTATGAGCTTATATATAACGCCGGGCTGCTATTGAGATTTCTTAACAGAAAAACCCAGTAACTCGTTGTTGGCCCCACCCGGGATTCGAACCCGGTACTCTCTCCGGGATTTGAACCCCTCATGCATAGCAGTCGCATTCACTATCGCTGCGCCACGGAGGCAGTCATATTTATTTTATTGTTTTTAAATGTAATAATAATAATAAATTTTATTTCCATAAGAATAGTAAGTACAGTCTGTTACAATATTTAACACTCTCTAGCTAGGCTACTAAGTAGCCTGTGTTAAGGATGTTCAGCCCTTAGATCCCACAGTATAAGGATTTGGTGTAAACTTATGCTTCGATTTTTCGCTATTTTTCGTAGGATCTAAATTCACCTAGCGAAATATGAGTGACACCTGCTTATCCATTTGAGGATGTAGTTCATGTTGTATATATGAGAATTTCCAGTATCGCAACAGAGTCAGAAATATATCTAATTTTATTAAAAGAGAACTCGCGCTCTAGTCGTAATCCCTGTGTCACGGGGGACTTGACACGCATTCAAACAACGGACACAAAGAACAACCAGACGGGACAACAATTTGTGGATCAACCAACTTTTTGTTCCGTGTGGGGACAGGATCCTTATCCAAGCCACAATTCTCAGCGCAATGGCAGTGACTAGCCGATCGCTTAAACCAGCAGGCTATATATGCATCAAAGCAATTGTGCTTGGTAGATAGTAATAAAAAATATTAAAAAAAGAGCATCGGTAGCTCAGTGGGGAGACCAACAGACTGCAATGCAAAGGGTCTCGGGTTCAAACCCACGTCGGGCACCTCTGAGTTTTGGAAGTTATATGACTTTTAGAAATTATGTGCGTATTGATTGACAATTATCGCCTGCTCCGTGCCTCGAAGAGCACGTTAAGCCGTTGGTCACGGCTGCCATGAACATCTATGGCGGTCGTTATTGGGAAAGTCAGTACCCTCTAATATCCTGACACTGGTCTAGCCTTAGGGTACCGTTAGCCTTCGGGTTGCAGAGTTCAGGTGGCAGCCGCTCCGTGTAAAAACTGATATCCAGTCAAATCCGGTTAGACCAGAAAAGCCGATCCCAAGTGACTTGGGAATAATAAAGGCTAAGAGAGAAGAAGGTAGTAATAACGCTAGCACACTCCTCTGGCTACCCCTATTGGGATAAAGGTTCTATTAACATTGTTTCAGTGGATAACCAGCCTTAAAAATGCAGGCTTATTAATGGCAAGCCTTGTTACGGTTCCTGCAAAGGTATGAAACCGTTATACACTATATATGTCTTGATTTGTGGCCAATACTGCGCGTTGACATGAAAATGTTATTGTGTTTAAATAATGGGCTCTTGTTTGTAGTCGACTTGACACGCGATACAATCTTCATAACATACTTACTTATTATACTGCTTGTTTAGTGGGTAATAATATCAACTTTATAATATGTACTGCCTCCGTGGTGCAGCGGTAGTGAATGCGACGGCTGTGCATGAGATCTCGGGTTCGAATATCGGATCGGGCCAACAAAAACTTGTTGGGTATTTCTGTTAAGAAATCTCAATAGCAACCCGAAGTTAGGAAGTTGGCAATGTTAGACACCCCCGTGCCTCGGAAAGCACGTAAAGCTGTCGGTCCTGCGCCTGATAGAGATCCTGAGAGAGACCGGAGAGAGCTCCGGTCGTGTCTGATTACCGTACCATCGGATCATGAGAGTTAGGAAACAGAGAGTGCACTTGTGTTTGCGCACACGCTTGTGCACTATAATATCTCCTGCGCAGATGGCCAGTCTCAGTTAAGATTGACCGCCGTGACCAAAATTCGGTCTGGAGGAAATTATTAATAATATTGGCGCTATGAACTGTAATGGGCACGAGCCTTATTTTAGTTTGAGAAGGATTAGGCCATAGTCGACCATGCTGACCTAGTACCGGTTGGCAGATTTACCAAGAACGGCAAAAGACCAAGTGATTTAAAAAGGTTAACGCTATGGACCCGGTTTCAAAATAGTCCGGCCCGATAAAATTTTGCCACGTTTTTAATAGAATATGTGACTTCATAGGGCCTAAGGATCCCTAAGCCGCCCAATGACAATTTCAATAGGACCTAAGCGTCCAATATTTTGTCCTGGGTCCATTGTTAATTGACATTATAGTAGCGAATTAAAATAATCCGTCAGTTTTCGTTTACTATTCGATTACAAATTGTGATTACCTAATTATATATTTGTCTATTTAACATTAACTCTCGCTCTTTATTGCATTATAAAGTAGGTAATAAAGTTTAAATTTCAAAAACATAACCTATATTTTTTTAAAAACGACGCCATCGGTCATGTATTGATCGAAAACTCGGTAAATCGAATCTCTAACATTATCTATTACAAATGCGAATGTGAGTGTATGTTTCTTACATTTTCACACCTTAACTATGTACTTGAACGATCGTCATTACATTTTTCATACAAGTTGTCAGTGTTACAGAAAAGAAAATAGGATACATTTCAAATTTTTTACATATTTTATTAAAGGAATAATAAGTACTGTTTCCAAGAGATAAAAGATTATCGACAAAATCTAAAAAACACGAACTAAACTGCGGGCAAAATGTAGTCATAAATATAGATAAAATTGAACTTTACTTCTCAATTGAGGCAAACTGTCTATGTCATACTATACGTAGTAAATCTATTGCTTTTCTCATTATAATAATAACATGGTTCGGTACTGTAGATCTGTTCGCACTGTAATCATTGCAGTGAGCCGCAATGATAACAGTTTCTGCGACGGAATCAATGTTACTAGGTTTATAGCATTCTTGAGCCAGTTACTCAAACTTAAACATTACGCGTTCGTTCACTTGCCATTTCGTAGGATTAAACACCGACGGTCTTATACATAAAACTTACAAGAATCTTATAACATCGTTAAAAGAAAATTTTAAGAACCTCTTAGGTCCTTGCTTAAGTTCGCTTTACATCATGAAGATTTACAGAAAGTTTATGAACCATGAAATTTACTCAACTTTTGTCGCTACACACCCAAAAATTTGTGTAGGTAAGTATTCCGCATATAGACCATAAGTAGCAACTTGTGGTCCTAAAACTTGACCGGATTGTCATTCCAGATAAAAATATAATTTTAGAAAACTTGCTGAGTATTTAAATAAAAATAGGTACGTAATATCGTCTTCTGTTTACGCGAATGTTATTTATTGAAATTAAACTTCTATATACGGATTTTATCGCGTTATTTATTTTATACTTTATTACAAAATTTTGAAACTGTCACACTACTACTAGATACTATTGATCTTTACTAATTTTAAGCTAATTAATTTATTAAAACTATTTATATTTAAGTTTACATTTTCCCCGACGTTTCGGTTGCTTTTCAGCAGCCATGGTCACGGGGAGACTAAGATGGTAGTTGTCTCAATGTTCCAGTGTCGTTATTTCAAAGTACCCGAACATAATTAATCATTGGTGTTTCTATTTACGCAGAATGAGCTCAGAGTATCATGAAGTCTAGCTGTGGTTTGCTTCTTCTTGGTTTTGACTATTTGAATGACTGGGCTCATTGCATTGACATAGGCTGCAATGGGCTCCCCAGTATCGCCCGTTGTTGCCGACATATATATGTTTACAGACTGCCCCCATCACACCCAGGATTTATAAAAGGTTTGTAGATGATACTTTTACAATATTACCAACAGATAGTGTAAGTGTATTTCTGGAACATCTTAATTCCATTAATAACAACATCCAATTTACTATGGAATTAGAGGCAAACAATTCATTAGCTTTCTTAGATGTACTTATCAGGAATCCTGATCATACTTTGAGCCACACCGTGACACTTAAACAGTGAATCTCACCACCATCCTAAACAGTTAGCTACCGTGGGAATTTCTTTGTTTCAGAGAGCCCACGGGATCTGTGACAAGAAACACCTGGACGCCGAGCTTCAACATGCCAAGCAAGTACTGCAAGACAACAAGCTCCAACAGCCGCGCCGCTGTCACAGATCCCGAGAAAAGCCAGCCACAGTCGAGCGCCAGCCTGCTATACTGCCTTATATAAGGGGTGTCACTGACAAGATTGGCTACATCTTGAAGCGAGCTTCAATCAACACATACTTCAAGCCGCCAACGAAGATAAATCAATTTTTACCATCCGTCAAGTGCCTACCTACCTACCTTTACAAGATGCAGGGGTCTATAAAATAGATTGTGACTGCGGACACTCATACATTAGTCAAATCAAGAGAAGCATAAGCACCCGCATGAAAGAACACATAGCTGATGTTAAACACCAACGCTCGTTGAAGTCTGCTGTGTGTGAACATGTGCAACAGGGGACCAACCACTACCTGAGATTTGACAAACTACAGATTCTCGCTAAAGAACACAGATTTCTACCAAGGATGCTTCGCGAGGCTATTGAAATCAAAAAACATCCTAATTTTAAAACTTTACTATTTTTTAAGCTTATTAAATTATTAAAACTATTTATGTAAACTTAAATATAAATAGTCTTAGTAATTTAATTTGCTTAAAAATTAGTAGTTTATTAGTATCTAGTAGTAGTGTAACAGTTTCTATATTATGTAATAAAGTGTAAAATAAACAACGCGATAAAATCCGTATATAGTAGTTTAATTTCAATGAATAACATTCGCGTAAACAGAAGACAATATTAAGAGAATATAAAGTCTCGGTAGACAGTGGCTGTGTACGTCCCTGACTACTTATATCGATATCTAAAAAACGGCGTATACCACTGAAATTATTTATTAAAAATATTTGCAGCCTAATCTGTCCCACTGCAAGGCAAAGGCTTCCCTACCATATAAGAAAATAGCACATAATTAAAAATTTAAATGTAACATGTCTGCGATAATGTTAGATATGCCGAGACCATATCTGAGTTTTTGTAGCTACTATGAAAGTTTTATTTTTAATATTTAGTTATTTTAATATTCGCTGTTATTTTATAATCATGAGAAAAATATTAGCATGCGATTCATTGCAAATCTAGAGTCAGAATTATCTTGCCACCTGGAATCCTCTGAAATGATTTCACGACCTCGTGTCATTAATTATAAAGGTACTTAGTACCACCTCTTGAACACGTTGAAATAAAAATCAAAACGTGTTTCTTAATCTTTATTATGCACAATCATCTCTTACAACTAACTATTTACATTGAACTTGAGTGACAAGACCGGCGGCCATGATAGTGACAAAATTAAGGCTTAGTATGAACCCTTATGATAAATACCTTTGTACCACAATCAACTGCCTATCCACATACCAAAATAAAAGCATAATGATACTAATTCTAATATACGAAACAATATATACCGTTCTTCTTGAAATTATTATTGACCATTCTTCTCATTGGTTCTACGCCCTTGCTGAACGTGGCATTATGTAAATGTATTTCATATTGGTTAGTTAGTGTAACCTTGACGTTCATAAGTGTTACTTTGTGACCGAAATGAATAAAGATATTTTGATTTTGCATTGCATAAACTAAAAAATAACTAATATATTTTTCATAACAAACATTCTTTTAGTTATTTTACTGTTTTATGATATATTATGTTTTATCATTGTAACTGTTGTATACATCTGAAAAGGCATTTCACTCTGTACCATTCCGTTTTAAATTATAATTGTAGTGTCGATGGTGTAACTTTAAATCCAAACTTAATATTATAAATGCAAATGTGAGTTTGTTTGTTACGCTTTCACGCCGTAACTACTCGACCGAATATCATGAAATTTCGCATACACGTTGTCAGGGGTACAGACAAGGACATAAGGTGTACCTTTAATCAAGGAAAAAGTACTGTTACATAACCTGACCTACATACATTTACGCGATCATAGCAACGGTCAAACTATCGAATGCGACTAGTATGCGGTCTCAGATTCAATTCCGGGTCGTTAGATCAAGACATTCCCAATAGCTGCCTGGTAGACGGCAATGCAACTTTTATTATATGGAACCCAAAAGCATAGCAGGCGCCAATGTGTGTGTTATATGTATCTGCCTACTTCTTCAGAGATACAGGCGTGAAACTATGTATGCAAATGAGTACAGCACGTAAGCTAGGCGCCATATTAGTGATATATATAAAGAAAAAATATATATAGAGATATAGCAACATCTGTATAATGAAAGGTACCCCATGTCTATGACAACGTGTATACGAAATTTCATGATGGTCAGTCGAGTAGTTAAGGCGTGAAAGCGTAACAGATAAACATACAAACTTTCACAATTGTAATATTCGTTAGGATGTTTGGATGCTTGTGAATTTCTTTGATAAGGGCGATTTTATACGTATTTTGCCTATTAGCTATTGTTTAACTTATGTAATTTTGTCACAAACGTGTTTATCAAAGTTAAATGAAATTAATAGCAATGATTTATTTTTAACAATTGACAGCGGTTAAAGCCATTCAATAATAGATAATCAATATCTTATTGATAAGATATTTTCGTTGTAATAAATTCTAGGGTCGAGACAGGCAGAAACTCAGACACTTGCATCCATCATTTTTAATGTTCAGACACAAATTCAGACTTAAAACTAAAGGTGAAAAAAAAAAACAAATAGTCAGCGGCATCATGTCGGTATTTAAAAAAACAACTTAAAACTATAAATGGATTTACGATAGGTGTAAAGATGTTGCATGTCAGATAATGTAGCATGCGACACAATGCTGCATATGTCGCAGGTCAGCATGTAACATTATGTAAAATGCTACATTACGATTCATGTAACATTGTTATGAATGCGAAATCATGTTTTAAGTTACACCGTGTAGCAAGATATCGCATGCGACACGGTGTTGCATGCGACACGGTGTTACATACAACATGATATCACATTCCACAGCGTTACATGAGAACATATTGTAACATTCTACACAATGTTACATGCTTCACAGTGATGTCGCATGCGACGCGGTGTTACATGCGACATTGTGTTAAATTCTACATAATGTAACATACAAAATCTCGTTGCTTATGACAATGTTAGATATGAATGCAAAACTTAGCATGTAAATGTCAAACTAAACTTGTTGCATGTTTTTGCAAATGCTGGCATTATCTTATGTCGCAAGTTTCTTTCATTCATATTTATCACTGTCCCAGCGCAGAAGTGCCTTAGGCTTTATCAAAACTATTATACTATAATAACCTATTAACCTGTCAATATTACAATCTCTTTCTAACAAATCTCTTACTTAAGTGAGAACAACTTTTGCATCATTGGTAAGACAAGGGCATAACTTATAATTTTTACAAGAAAGCCATTTGAATGTGATTTTTTACATTCCGTGTATTCCATAATATTTAGCTCACCTGTTAAGTAATTGTTCTTAACATAAATACGCCCTATACTTTAGTGATACTGTTCATTTTCTTCACAGGATTAAATATTTTTTAGTTAATTAGAAAGTATTTTAAATTAAGAAATTACATTTGTGCCATTGCCTTACCGATGGTCATCTAATGCCCACAAAGAAAACTAATTACAAAAATATGAAACTTTAGTTACAAATAGTATAAAACACACCTCAACACTGTTTTTAAGAACTAGAATTACTGAGCTTATGAAGTGTTCAGACACAGAGCAAATAGATACAGATTGCCGACGTAATGACACATGAAGATAGACAAAAACAAAATTGACTTTAAATCAAGTTATATATGAAGTTCTGCATTCTGCGGTATTGATGTACGCTTATCAAAAAGAAAATAACTTTCACGTAATTGGAATATTCTATATGTTAATTATTCGAATCCATTATTTTATCTTGCTTTTTGCCGCTTGTTGTGGTATTGGGCCTTAGAGGCCATCGCTCATAAGCTAGCACTGCGCAGACCCCTATAGGTAACATAGGTAATATTTACATCACTACATATTATAAAACCCAGTCACCCGCCGCGTCAGTCTGTTTGCTCGCGATATACTAAAAAACTACTGAACGGATTTTAATGCGGTTTTCACCAATAGACAGAGTGATTCATGAGGAAGGTTTAGGTGTATAATTTGTTAAGGTTTTGTACTACCCGCGCGATGCCGGGGCGAGTCGCTAGTAAATACATATTAACAATAATTATAAGTTTTCAATAAGATAAATTACATTGTAAGTTGAAGAAGAAGCAATTGCTATTTATGGATCATTTAAGCTGCGCTTATAAGCAACTATGTAATGTATAATTATTATTTCCTCAGCAAGTAAATTGTAAATTCTGTTGACGGAATTTTTTGGACCGTTTTTGTATAAATATTAACATAAAGAATATTCAGGGTTATCGAAGTTGTTCGTTGTATACCTGATCGTCTTCAGCACAATTGACCACGATTCAATCATGTCAATGACATATCAAGTGTCGATTATTCGAGTTCTTTTCGTAGTAATAATGCATAGCTATTTTGCAGACTTGATTCGTATCACTGTCTATGTTTTTGTGCATCAATTATCGCGTATTATAGTAGGCCGGCTTTCCGTATTTATGTACTATATACATTTAAGGAATAAATTTAAATTTAAGAGTTTAGAAGATAACATTAGAAAAATATCGTCTGCATATCTTTAGTTTTAAATTGCTGTATTATGATCACAGAGATACTAAATTTATTATATGTTATTACATTTTCATTTTCTCATTATGTAAGTGAACTGTATTGTTATTTTTTGAGAAAATAAATGTTTGTAACAAAAGATAAGCTCTAGGCGAAAACGCTAATGACAATAACTCGATGGCCAAGAAATATACTCTCAGAGTAGATAATCTCGTCGCGGCAAGCGACAGACCAGACACAATTGTATGACACAACACAATGCACTTAAGGTCGGTTCCTATATTTAAGGAATGAGTTGTTTAAGCTACATACTGGTAATTTTATACACATATCCTATAAAAAATATATCAAAATTTAACTGTTTGTACTTAAACTTGAATATAGGAACTGAGCCTTGAGCGTATACTCTTGAATTGAATATTTCATGGCCTTCGGCTTACATGTAGGTATAGAGTATATTTTGACAGATTCATAGATTAGCTAGTTTAGATTTTTAACAAAAGTAATGTCTTAAGCAATAAACAAACGGACGATTGGAACAACAAATTTAATTATTACTTAGTATACAGGTAAGTCATTTTTCTTTTCCATTTTAAAGAAAATACGTATTCATTTTAATATCTAATATTATAATCAAATTGATAAAATATTGTCTTCTGTTTACGCGAATGTTATTCATTGAAATTAAACTACTATATACGGATTTTATCGCGTTATTTATTAGATATTAGTCGGGGAAAGTGTAAACTTAAATATAAATAGTTTTAATAGTTTTAATAATTTAATTAGCTTAAAATTAGTAAAGTTTAATAGTATCTAGAAGTAGTGTAACAGTTTCAAAATTTTGTAATAAAGTGTAAAATAAATAATGCGATAAAATCCGTATATAGTAGTTTAATTTCAACAAATTTATAAAAATTTATGAAAGTATTATATATTGAAGCAATGGTTCAACAGATGAAAGTAGGCTTGAGCCGTACACGCTTAGCCCGTGTCAGAAATTCAAGGCTCGTGACACTTTCTCGTATATCGATGTTATTACATTCTTACTTTGTGAAAGGAAGAGACAGACACACACAGATTATAGGTATATCCCATACTCATTATTACAATTTTAAGATAGTAGTTTTAGATAGTATTTAGCCTTGTCTCATTCACGTGAGAAGTAAGATTACAATAACAATACTATAACTAAGGGAAATGCGCTTCCAAGTCCAATATCAAAGTACAAGTATCTTTTACCTGCGGTTGCACTTGCGTGGTAAAAATATATAACGTTAGCAAATTGTAGTGACATTTTAATACCATTAGGGCGACATGGTAAGCTGTTAACACTATGCTTGTATGATGGCAACACTACAAATCAATTGCTGCGATTCTCCTGCTGTATTGGTTCTTAATTGCTTTTATTGAAATCAACTATTTTATTACAAAACGAATGATTAAATTAATTAATCAAACTACAACAATAGCAATTGCATGTATAGGTAGGGAACAAAATTAAATGTATACAAGGAGACCTGGAAACAACCTAAATTTATGTTATTCCAAAGTAACGTGTTTCTATTTTTGTAAGGTGGCAAACTAGATCACTGTATTCCTCGGTAGGGTTCAGTAAACCAGCGCGCGACCGACTGCTCCAAAAATACTGATGATGCTCACAACACAGAGAACAGACACTATCGGTCCCCTGCAAACAGTATAGCATCTTCTTAACCTATTGAGTATCAGCACACTGGCGGCTAGATTTCTCATCATGTCTAGCATCCCAACATTGCAGAAACACGGCTATCGATTTGTGTTCACCGTCGGCCGGCGCCACTAGCAAGTTAGGTTCTGTCAATACTGTCATAGCTATCGAAGCTGTATTTGACGGTAATAATTTGGTTTTTTGGTGACTGTTGAAGTGATTATAGAGTATGAGGTCTAGACCTTACTATCCACCCCTATGAGTGAATTCAAGGACGATAGCCCTTACTCAAACTAAATTCTTTTTTGCCAGCACTTCAAATTCTATGCTAATCATAAATCAACTATTATCAAAACTAAATTAAATATTAAAATGAATACACTTATAGCTAGGCTACGAAGGTAGCGGTAGGTCACTCCATTTCCATAGCTGTTTTCATATAATTGTCTAGTTCTAAGTCGAGGGCTGCTTTCGTTCCGGCCATGTATTGGTCTAGTTGGCGATCTAACTCCTCTTTGGTCACTATTTTCTGTGTCTGCTGATTACGTGTCATACCACCTGAAATATAAAAAAATGCTTTAATTTCTGCAATCTGCGGACGCCTTAAGGCGTCAACGGCGTTTGAGAGGTTAAACACATTGTAATATTGTCTTCTGTTTACGCGAATATTATTCATTGAAATTAAACTTTATCCAGTAATACAAATAGTCAAACCCAAGACGCAAACCACAGCTAGACTTCATGATACTTTGAGCTCATTCTGCGTAAATAGAAACACCAATGATTAAATTATGTACTTTCGGGTACTTTGAAATAACTACACTGGAACATTGAGACAACTACCATCTTAGAATCCCCGTGACTATGGCTGCTGAAAAGCAATCGAAACGTCGGGGAAAGTGTAAAATTAAATTAAATCTAAATAGTTTTAATAATAATTTAATTAGCTCAAAAATTTGTAGAGTTTAATAGTAGTAGTAGTGTAACAATTTTCAAAATTTTTAAATAAAGTGTCAAATAAACAACGCGATAAAATCCGTATATAGCAGTTTAATTTCACCGTATATAGTAGTTTAATTTCAATGAATAATATTCGCGTAAACAGAAGACAATATTATATTATTTAGTTAATTAATATTGTACTAATTTTTAATTCTTTATTTATCACATTCAAAAAATAATATCTGTATTTTTTCGTATTTACTTTGTACTTAATGCCGATGTTATAGCATAATAATGCATGTGGTTTCACGCTTTGAAATGTTGTGCTTTAGTGACTTTTTACTTTTATTACATTATCTAGACATTATTTAACAACTACTGAACATCGAAGAATGAAATCCGAAGAAACTAAAACTACGACATACTAATACAAGCCACTCAGAGGGTGATGGAGAGACCTATACCTACTTGGAGTTTCCCTGCGGGATCGAATCAGAAATAAGGAGACCCGCAGGAAAACTAAAGTTGCCGACATAGCTCTCTGGATAGCCAAGCTGAAGTGGCAGTGGGTAGGGCACATAGCGTGCAGAATCAATGACCGTTGGGGCAGAAAGGTTCTGGAGTAGGGAGCCACGCACCGGTACACGCCGCAGGGGTGGGCCTCCCACAAGGTGGACCGACGACCTGATAACGGTCGTGGGAAGCGGTTAGATTCGAGTGGCTCAAGACTGGTCTGTGTGGAAAACCTTGGGGGAAGCCTATATTCAGCAGTGGACGTCTTTCGGCTGAGAAGATGAAAAAGAATATAGTAATACAGTACCTCTCCCGCCGCCCCTCGCGCCACGTCGGGCGGCGGTCTGTCGCTGGCGCGCCTCGTACTGCGCGCGCGTCCCGCGCCGCACGCCGGCGCCGGGGGCCCTGCGCCACACATGCTCATGTTGTATTACATTCATTCATTACATCATCATTACATCTATATAAATAAAAATCAATTGCCACTTGTATGACGGAGCATCATTTAAGAACGGCTCGACCGATCTGGCTGTTTTCTTTGTTGTGAATATAATTGTCAGGACAAGGTTTGTATGAACGAAAAAGCCGCAGGAAATGAAAATAACCCGAAAATTTAAATAGTATTTTTATATAAAATACCATGTAAATGTATTTTTGTATAGATTGGCAGGACAACTACTCGGTCTCTAGAAGTGCAATTTATATACAGGCTGACCCTGTACAACAAAAACCTATTTTCGCAGAAATTAAGAAATTATTTTATTGAACAATATAAATAAAATAAAATTAGACACAAATTGGAACACCATTGTAACCAATCGTGCGCTGTAGCCAGCTCGTTAACGGTCATAGATTCCGAGAAATCGTCTTTGTCAACTCGCTAGGATCTGGAAATTCCCGGACCCAATACATACGACGGTTTTTTAATATCGCTGCTTAAGGTCTTTGACACCTAAGTACAATTATCTCTGCATTACATGATGTTGTAGGAATGAAATCCGCTAACACGAAAATCCCTCGCGCCTATACATTGTGTCGCGTGAAATCACGCCACCCGATCAGGTGATCGTGACGTCAGACCACCGGCGAAGATTTTAAGCCACGCCTACCACAAGATGGCTGCCGACGCCCATTGTTTACCGGCGCGCGCGCAACATGGCCGCCGCGTGGCTATTGTTCTAAGCTCCGCCTAATGGTCAAGACAGTCCGTTTTATAATAAACTGCCAGGAGCGACCGTTTCCTAATTTAATTATTATTAATTAGTTTATTGTATAAATACCGACGCCCGATTACACTGTATCCATTCCGCTTCAAACTGTTATACTGTAAATAAATATATACATATATATATTGTTATCGTATTTCTGCCATACTCCAGTCTTCGATACTCCACGTAACCTTCACAAGCAAGTGGTCTAGATTACCAGCCTAGCCACTTCACTGGTGACCCTTCGACGATCTAGCCTGTATCCAGGGGAAGTAATTCTGGAATATGCAAGCTCAAGCCGACAAAGACGTGCTCCTAGGGGAATCCTCCCGTGTTGGAGTGAAGACGCCAAAATTCAACCCAGATGACCCTGAGCTCTGGTTCGCCCAGCTTGAGGGACAATTTATTCTGGCAAACATCAGCGCAGATGCCACCAAATTTTACTACGTGTTGGCACAGCTGGAACCGCAGCATGCATCAGAAATACGTGACTTGGTGGTCACCCCGCCAGCAACCAACAAATATGAAACGGTGAAGGCTGAGCTTATACGGAGGCTATCGGCTTCTCAGGAGCGGAAGATCAAGCAGCTCCTGATGCATGAGGAGATGGGTGACAGGAAGCCCACGCAATTCCTTCGGCACCTGCAACTGCTAGCAGGCGTAAACGTTCCATCTGACTTCATCAGAACTATCTGGGCGAGCCGTCTACCTACCCACCTACAGACATGCATCGCTGCCCAACAGGCAAAGATGACATTGGAAGACCTAGCCGAGCTTGCAGACCGGGTCAATGATGTTGTACCAGCAACCATGCAGGTGACGGGCCAGGTACCAAGTCAGGTAGCAAGCACGGCAATACCAGCAGCATCCACGAACAGCGCTATCGAAGCTCTAACTCAGAAGGTAGAAGAACTCAGTAGAAAACTGGAGACCATGAGCGCGGAACTGAACAGGCGCCCACGATCACGATCACGCACAAACGATAGAAGGAATCCCTGGTATCGCTCCAGGTCACGGTCTCGGCCAAGCAACAATTCCTACTGCTTCTATCATGACCGGTTTGGCGAACGAGCGAGAAGATGCACCCAACCTTGTACCTACAAGAAGCAGGAAAACTTCCCCGGCAGCCAGTAGTGGCGGTAAATGACTGCCTAGCAATAACGAGCCGCCTGTTCATTACGGACCGCAAAACGAAGGTGCAATATCTAGTAGATACGGGTTCAGACCTGTGCGTCTTTCCGCGGTCCGCTGTTCGGGAGCCACGTATCAAAACTCGATATGAGCTGTTTGCGGCTAATGGGACAGTTATATCAACTTACGGCGATTTACCTCTCACGTTAGACTTCGGACTTCGACGCACTTTTACTTGGCGCTTCATTATAGCTGATGTCACTAAGCCTATCATCGGTGTCGACTTTCTTAGTTACTACAACCTGATAGTTGACTGTCGCAACCAACGTCTGATTGATGGCATAACAGACCTTACAGTTGCTGCACTATGCAACACTTCTGCAGAAGCGATCTCTTCAATCCGAACCACCAGAGACGACTCCGCATACCATCGTCTACTAAGGGAGTATCCAGATGTAACGCGACCAGCCGGAAAACCCAACACCACCAAGCATTCAACAGTACATCACATCCGTACTACCCCAGGTCCACCAGTATCCAATCGTCCACGCCGTTTAGACCCAGAACGCCTGAAGGTCGCTAAGATGGAATTTGAGGACATGCTGCAACATGGAACAGCACGCATATCGGACAGCCCATGGTCGTCACCGCTTCATTTGGTACGAAAGAAGAATGACGGTTGGCGTCCTTGTGGGGACTACAGGATGCTGAATGCTCGCACGATTCCTGATCGCTATCCTGTCAGGCACTTACAGGACTTCACTCAACAGCTGACAGGTTCCTCCATCTTCTCCACCATCGATTTAGTGAAAGCCTACAACCAAATACCCGTGTTTGCAGAGGACATACCGAAGACTGCGATCACAACGCCATTCGGACTATATGAGTTCCCCTTCATGGCATTTGGTTTACGTAATGCGGCCCAGACATTCCAGCGCTTCATCGACGTAGTTTTGAGAGGTCTAGACTTCTGCTACGGATACTTAGACGACATTCTGGTTAGCAGCAGAGACAGTAGTCAGCACCAAGAACATCTGAAGCAACTGTTCCAAAGACTATCAGAATACGGCGTCCTGATAAACACCAACAAGTGTGTATTCGGCGAACCAGAAGTAAAATTCCTGGGATACAAAGTTTCTGCAGCAGGCATACAACCTTTGGACTGCAAGGTCCAGGCCATTCGAGACTTCCCTCTTCCCAAAACGATAAAAGAACTGAGACGCTTTTTGGGCATGCTGAACTTTTATCGTCGCTTTGTACCAGCCGCAGCAAATATCCAAGCGCCCCTCAATCATCTACTTGCTGGTCCCAAGATCAAAGGTTCTCACCCTGTGAACCTCACATCAGAGCAGTTAGAAGCATTTGAGAATAGCAAGAAGAGTTTGTCAGAAGCAACGCTGCTAGTACATCCAGATCCAAAGGCTGACTTATCAATCCAGACAGATGCTTCAGATACTGCGATTGGAGCAGTATTGCAACAATACAATGGTCACGAATGCCAACCTCTAGCGTTCTTTTCCAAGAAACTCAGCACTTCCCAGAAGAAGTATAGTCCTTACGATCGAGAACTATTAGCGATTTATGAGGCTATACGTTACTTCAAGTTCATGGTAGAAGCTCGAGTTTTCTTCATTGTAACGGACCATAAGCCGCTGACTTTCGCGTTCGCAACAAACCGCGAAAACTGTTCCCCGCGACAATTTCGATACCTCGATTATATCAGCCAGTTCACGACAGACATAAGGTACATCAAAGGCGAACAGAACGTAGTCGCAGACACTCTTTCACGTATTAACGAGCTTACGTTGCCTTTGGACTACGCGGCTCTTGCCAAAGAACAGGAAACTGACGTCGAGCTACGCGATTTTTTGTACAACGGATCTTCGCTAAGACTTAACAAAGTCAAGTTACCCGAATCCAGTATTGAGATCTACTGTGATGTAACAGAAACTCCAAGGCCATTTGTTACTAAGGCATTCCGCAAGCAGGTATTTTTAACACTTCACAACCTGAGCCACCCTGGCGCAAAAGCTAGTGTTAAATTAGTAACGCAGAGATTTGTTTGGCCTGGCGTACGACGGGACTGCCGACGATGGGCTAAAGAATGCGAAGCATGCCAGAGAAGCAAGGTGACGCGCCATACATCAGCACCTTTACAAGCCTTTCAACCACCATCAGCGCGCTTTCGGAACATTCATCTGGACTTGATTGGACCGTTACCAGTATCCTGCAACTATAAGTACTGCCTCACAATCGTCGACCGAGCAACACGTTGGCCTGAGGCATACCCACTACAGGATATAACTGCAGAAACCTGTGTCACTGCCCTCACTACAGGATGGATCGCACGGTTTGGTTGCCCTGAACATATTACCACTGATCGCGGACGGCAATTCGATTCGCACTTGTTCAAGGAACTAGCCGCACTAATTGGCGCCACACACCACATGACCACCGCTTATCACCCTGCAGCCAACGGTCTGGTCGAAAGATTACATCGACAGCTGAAAGCCGCTATCACCTGCCATGCGACATCGAGCTGGTCAGAAGCTCTGCCATGGGTACTGCTTGGCATCCGCAGCGCATGGAAGCAGGATCTGCAGTCATCTGCTGCAGAACTGGTCTACGGCGAGCCATTACGCTTACCTGGACAGTTCTTTACTGCTGCTCCTCAAGATCCAGTAGACACCAGCAATTTAGTCAGTAGACTTCGAGCTCACATGACAAAGCTGACTCCACAGCCAACATCTTGGCACACCAGCACAAGCAGACCATTTTATGTGCCCAAAGACCTGAAGACAGCAACTCATGTATTCTTACGCCAAGGTCCAGTGCGAAGACCACTGCAAGCTCCATACCTGGGTCCCTACAAAGTTCTGCGTCGTGACAAAAAGACCTTCGACATAGATGTTCAAGGCAAGCAGCAAAGAGTCACGATAGACCGCCTTAAACCAGCCCATATGTCACGAGAACACCAGGATCATGGCCAACCACAAGCGCAGACACAGAACCAGAACCAAGACCAAGGCACTGTTAGGAAGACAAAGAGTGGCAGAACGGTCAGATTCCCTGATTATTATCGCCCGTAGTCACGGTCTTCCCGGGGGAGCGGTGTAGGAATGAAATCCGCTAACACGAAAATCCCTCGCGCCTATACATTGTGTCGCGTGAAATCACGCCACCCGATCAGGTGATCGTGACGTCAGACCACCGGCGAAGATTTTAAGCCACGCCTACCACAAGATGGCTGCCGACGCCCATTGTTTACCGGCGCGCGCGCAACATGGCCGCCGCGTGGCTATTGTTCTAAGCTCCGCCTAATGGTCAAGACAGTCCGTTTTATAATAAACTGCCAGGAGCGACCGTTTCCTAATTTAATTATTATTAATTAGTTTATTGTATAAATACCGACGCCCGATTACACTGTATCCATTCCGCTTCAAACTGTTATACTGTAAATAAATATATACATATATATATTGTTATCGTATTTCTGCCATACTCCAGTCTTCGATACTCCACGTAACCTTCACAAGCAAGTGGTCTAGATTACCAGCCTAGCCACTTCAATGTTCTAAAATTTCGAAATTAAGAATACAAAAAAATGTCCTATGGCTAAACTACTTAATACATTTGGTTCATAATTTGTAAATCGTCAAAGAATACCATGTAATATATGTGGTATAAATTAATGTGATAACATTTGCGCCACTTTGTATAAATTACACTGCTAGAGATGAGCCTCTATCCAGAGTGAGAAGGGTTAGACCATAGTCTACCACGGTCGTCCTGAGGTG
Source organism: Catocala fraxini (assembly GCA_930367265.1). Taxonomy (NCBI): domain Eukaryota; kingdom Metazoa; phylum Arthropoda; class Insecta; order Lepidoptera; family Erebidae; genus Catocala; species Catocala fraxini. The sequence goes on along the minus strand of OV884044.1, from coordinate 2,071,677 downwards.
ACAGACTTCACACATATCTTCGAGAACATTGTAGAATCTTTTAGACAAGCAAGTTTCATTACGATGTTTTCTTCGCCGTTATGCGAACAATAATACGCACTTAACATAAAAACGTCAGAGGTGCGTGCCTTGGAATCAAATTCAAGTCCTCTGCGTGGCAATCCAACAGTCTCCCTATAGGTTATTGCTGCTTTTAGCACTACACACAACTTTTAGAAAATCTTACTGTTTATGTAAGCGTAAACAGATGAGCACAACAATATATATGAATTTGAATATATTCAATGTTGATATTCAACAAAAGCATTTGATTAAGTTTACCATTAAATCTATATACAAAACTATTAAAATTCTATGAAATACTAGGATCAGATGTATACTCATAAGTTAACCTAATAGAAAACCATATAAAGAAATGGATATAGAAAACCATTCAGTAGCACATGACTGCAGTGGAAGCATAATATCATATCAAATAAAGTGTACCGCAAGGTAGAGTTATCTAACCACTAGTGTTCCTTGAGCATATTATTTCTTGTCTGCAGATTTACTATATTACGATAATGAAAGATCTTATAAATGCGATGTCGTTACTCGCATGTCTACATCACAAAACATTTAATATTTTCGTACTCATTTCTTAATTATTTATTCAGCGACATATCAATCTGAACATTCAACAAATCCTACTTATTGTGCTATATTTTTTACTGTAATTATATTAACTATCTTGTTGCTATTACTGCTATAAAAACCTAACATTTATATAACGGCAAACGGGTATTAGCAGATAGGAGCATGATCGCGTTAGTACCCGTTATATAAATCATGCGACGCGATAGAATAAAGTTATTTCAAACCTAACATATTATTATTTTATAAGGTAGAGGCAATCGAAATCTCGCAACCGACTTATGCTGCTAATTGTAGGTGTGTTTGTTTATAGATTATATTTCAATAAAATTACCTAAACCTTCCTCGTAGCTGTCGCTGTCCGCCGCCTCGCCTGCGGAAACCGCGCCACGCCGCACTTGTCAGATTATTGAACGATGATGAACTAGATTAAAAAAGAATAATAAAATAGATAATCCTGTACATTATATACTGTACTTACATAAATAACGCCTGAGTAACATAGACAGTTAGGTTAAGATCTCAATCATCATAAGATATAAGATCATCATAAGATCGATAGGGTGTGCCTCGGTAGAGCAGCGATAGTGAATGCGTTTGCTGAACATGAGGTCTGGAGACTCTCGAGTATATTTCCCGGATAAGGGAATGTGTTATTGAGTTTTTCTATCACAAAATTCTCAGTACCAGCGTGGAGTCTGGCATTGTATCCAGCGAATGGCAATATGCTTGCAAATGTAGGTACAATAAACCACTGTCTACCACTTTCCGGATACAGGTGCAAGACTATATACGTAATATGGGCAGCATTTACTGCAAACTTGGAAATCGTTTAGTATATTAAAGAGTTCCTTATAGCAGCTAGCTAAACACAAATTTTTTTTTCATTTACCTGGCTTTTATAGCAATGTTTATTTTTTTAAACTCTATTATTACTTAATTTTGAAACTTTAAACAACTATTGTTAAACACATGTACTAATTTAAGCTATTTAAATTATAAAAACTACTTAGAGTTAATTTTACATTTTCCCCAATGTTTCAGTAGCTTTTCAGCAGCCATGTTCACAGTGAGACCATACATAGACACATGAAATAAAATTAGTTAGGATAGGACAAAAGGATATAATATCAAGTGGTACTAACCTGAGATTTCCATTGTATTGTCTCCATGAGACCCTATTCTTGACACTCTGCTGACTGAGGTTACCGAAGCTATTTGATCTGCCTAGCCTCGGTAAGTTACTCTCACTGCCAAACCTTCTGATGCCTGTCTGTGGTATACCTAGCCGTTGTCTGAGGGCCTAAGAATTAAATATTTTATATATGTTAATAGATAATTATGAAATGGGAACACCAACTATATAAAAATATTTTGTTTTTAGTTTTGTTCAGATTCTTATCTGTTAATAAATCTTTAAATTTTCATGCTAACTGTAACTTTCTGAACATAAATACAGTATTATTTTTAATTGTCGGAATGCCAGACATAAATAAAAACCCATTATGTCTGGTCGCCAGTGTGCTACTGGCACTCAATAGGTTAAAATCTTCAGTCAAATAATCTTCTTTCTGTTTACTGTTATTGGTGGCAAACCAGTGGCCTTCCTGATGGTAGGTAGTAACCAGTGCTTATAGGGTTTACATAGGCATTAATAGCAGGACTAGGTTGATTAGGCCGCCTGTGCTTTCAATCACCAAATTTAACCCAGCAGAGCAGATATTGCTAATGTACGATTGTTGGACTGATATTCTGTAGGATAGCATTTTGGCAGTCAAGTTGGTCTATACTACTCATGTTAATGGTAGCAAAGCTCTAGTGCTGCTGGATTATGTGTACTATTTATATAGCAGTTAACAATTGTATAGAACTGTTAACAAAATGATACAGAAATCTATATAAAAGTCATATTCAGTATATAAAAGTCTTTATAGACTGAGATTTCTGTATCATTTCATATGAAGTAGTCTTACAACCCTTTTTAAAACTCATAAGTAATTATGCATTTAGAAAATTACAATTTTAAATTAATTAATAACATAATATGTACAGTCACAAGTATATGTATACAGTCATGTCTTAATGTTTTGGCAGAAATTAATTTTCCAAAAAAGCACAGTCATCCAAAGCACATGACTTTTGTACCTTAATCAAGAGAAGACTACTAAAGGACCTTCAGTGCTTATGTTTGCTAGTGATAAGCAAATAACGAGCTACATCTTGGCAACTTTTTTGTATTAACAGTTAGCATTATTAATACAATAAAGGGGCCAAATCTCTTTTAACAGCTTTCTCTTGTACCAGGCCAGTATTGCACTATGTTGGGCATGTTTCATTACTCCATACTGCTGTAATTAGTAGTCATTTTCAACACACAGATTAATAGTGCATTACCTAACCAGGTACCTCACCAATTAAGGTTGGCATAAGTGCCAAGAAACCATGAAGATTATTTGAGGTGAATGTATGCTATTTATATGAATTTTCTTTAAGTAAAAATGCTTAAAGAAAATTACCTACAATTAATCATGTTCTCTCTTTTGGTATAAGAGTTGAAAGATAGCCTCTGTGTAATAATTTAAGGCTAAGCTTATGATCATTTTTGATTCTCATATCCTACAAACATCTGTTCTCTACTAACACAAGACTGATCAAGTAATTATTATCAAAGGTGAAATAACCAAAGCAGACACAATTTGCATGGAAAAATCAATCTTGTTTGAACGGTCAACTGGTTCTTACAATGTTGTACATGTTCTGATATGCTTGTTGCTGGCAGAATAACAACTTTCATTGGAAAACAAGCATTTGTTAGTTTGAATGATTTCATGAAAACACATTGCATACGAGCCGCTACATTTTGTACGAGCCACCAAGTGCCACTACACTTTAAATCTTATTTTACTAACCTTAACGCTTAAAACTGATTATTTATCAGCTATGAATGGATTTTTTGGGTAAAGGACATATTGTAAGTATTACGAAAATATAAACATACAATAAGTTAACTGTAGCCTTAAGCATATTGCATGCTAAGCATTATGAATTTTACTACAGGAATTAATAAACGTTATATACTCCATATAAAGTAACAGACGGAGACAAATTGAAGGTAAATTTCACTATTAGCTTAGTATTTATCATTTTAAACATAAATAATACTACAAATAATACTATGTGTAGCAGTAATAAAGAAACAGTTAAATGATTTATTCATTGGTACCTAGTTTTTATCCCCGAGGTTGCTAAGCTAACTATCCCATGGGAACTACCCATTTATCAGTATAAAAAGAACATTATCAATAATCATGTTGATTTGTTGCTGCATGGAATAAGGATTAACCAACATATTATACACTATGGCATTTGTAATAGTATATAGTAAGGATTATACAAAAGACTGAAATCAAATAAACTTGTCTTGTTTGTACAGTAAATAGTGCTGATAGAGTTGCAACAGACACCATGCAATGATCTGTTCACCATATTCTAGAAGGTTAACAATGCGACAGGTAAATCCATAATTTTACAATAATACTACTACTAATAATAAACAGGTTTTGGATCAAAACTTAAACACCAAATTCTTAACTTATTTCACAAGGGCAACATGTAAAATAATAACTTAGTTCACACTTCACATGCTGCCCATTTGAAATAAGTCTGGAATCTGGTATCAAATATATATCAAATTTGAAATCAGGTGTCTGATGACAATCATCGTTATATTTCTAATAAAACTAGAACTATACAAAAGTAGCACGAGTTTTTTAAACTTGGGACTACCCGTGTAAAAACTTAATTACGTTTGCAATATCTTACCAAGGACTCAATAACATATATAATTACCCGCTTCGCGTGCATTTCCAAACGCCGGGCGACCTGCTCCACTAGCATTCGGTTACCGTATTGTAAATTTTGGGCAAGCAAGGCGCCCATCGAATTGCGTCTCCGCTGCTGCCGCTGTTGCCGAATAGCAAAAAGATCTGGTGCAGCCTTCGCCAACAGTGTGAATCGGTCGTTTAGACTCATTGCAGTGGCTTGAAGTCCGTATACTTTCTCTATCAACATGATTTCTTACGTCGGTAGGTACTTTCATAACAATCGTAACCTAACACACAAATGTACAACTCAGCAAAACTTCAGAGCATAGTGTTCACCATCACCAAATAGTTCTTACAAACAAAGCGTAATTTGATATGAGTATTTAGTATGAAATGCAATGGGAATTGCGATTTGCGAAAATATAGTAATGACGCTCGCGCGCCATGTAAAATGATATTATCTGTGGTAAGAGTGAATGTTGAACAGATAATAAAATTAGTTTCACAACAGATTCTATGACCCTCGCTTTGAAAATTAAACATAAAATTGTATTGTAAATACCAAAGACTTTGTAGAACTAAATATGTATCTTTAGTAAATATCAAATCACGTAATCAAAATAAGATATAATGTACACAAGTAAATAATTGTACAATATTAAGACTAAAAGCTATAATACATAATAATTATTATAGCCTAGTGACAAAAATGAAAAGATTAGTCTGTGGCATAATTATGGACTGCGTGTATTACTTAGCTTTTTATTTGACTAATTTAGGGTTCAACCAGATAAATACTGAAATCGAATTTTAAAATTAATCAAATAGGTGATAGCTAAAGTTGCAACATTAACAACATTATATTATACTAATTAATGCATTAAGCCACAGTATTAAGCTCTGTGATTAATCTAAATGTCCTTCTAACCGGTGGGCTAGTATTTGATTATAATGAAATCAATCAATTATGTTTTCATTTTCGTTTAAATTTGCAACAGTGCAACTTTAAGGCATGGTGACCCTAAACCCTTTATCTTTAATACAAACCGAACTTAATTTTTCGCCTTATTTAATTGATGACTGCATAATATATGAAAACATTATATTTAGCTTTGGACAAAACTAAAATACACAAATATCATTGTTAGCTGTCCCTCTGACCCAAGGTTTCACCCACGTTAAAGTTTATGATTACTACTCCGCTGCCGTAACTCGTAACATGATGTTATAATAATGTATAGTCAATAACCTTACTCATGAAGTGGAATAACAATTTCAAAACGAATATTTTTTATCCGATTGGCAGTTCCGTAAATTAACATGTTTAAAGAAGAAACAAAGAATACATCAGTTTAGTTATATTATCAGTATAGAATATAGATTAGCTAGGAATAGCCTACAGGGAAACCGTTGGACTGCGTTTCGAGTTCGATCCCAATCTTTAACTTTTCTAAGATATGTGCATATTAAATGGTAAATTATCTCCCGCTTTAACAGCGAACAAAAACATCGTGAGGAACTTACATGTCTCAGAATTTTACACAATGTTATTGAAGATGTGTGTGAAGTGTGAAGTCTTACAACCCACACTGGGCCAACGTGGTAGATTATGACCTTACCTTTCGTTCGCTTACTGAAGAAGAGGCCTGTTACCTGCAGTTGGCAGCTGCCAAAATTTAATAATATTAGCCCAGTTTATAAGCTAATAAACAGGGCTGATATTATAAAATTTTATGTAGAAAAGCTTTAATCAATGTAAAATCAGTATTGGCGCTAACGAGTGACGATCAGATATTTTAAAAAGCCTCTACACAGTAAATCATATTGTGGACACTTGTAGCCCTGTAAAAAAATTTCTTAGCGGAAGATGTTGAGTAAATATACGAAGTTAGAGAAGTATTATAGTAATAACGTTTGTTTATTTAATTTAGAGGCGACCAGAATATATGAACTTATTGAAAAAGTAGAAGGTACATGTATACCTTGGCATGCATTGCATGGCACAATGTACGTTCATTAATGAGAGCAATGGAAATAATGTCTGCTTTATCCGAACCGTAACGCTTTGACAATGACATTGACATTTTAGACCATTCGTCAATCTTAATAACATAGCTGGCGAAAAATTTAAGTTTCAAGTTATTTCATAATATTTTCACATTGATATTTAATACGAATATATGCCAGAGTTTTATTAACGGTAACCGATCATAATTTTCTATCGGTTAGAATGCGGAAAGTGGTTGTTTTCTGTCAATTTTGGTGTTATAATTCAATGTTTACGTTGTAGGTCAATAAGGTTACGTATACTTCGGTAGTCAATAGTCATGCTGGATGTGCTTATAAGCGGGCGTCACGATGGTTGGCGGCTCATTTCGATCCAACCACCAATGTTGGACGTTAGTAACGGTTCTCCTGTCGACGAGTTCGATTGCAGCGACATGGACGCTTGCTATGAAACATTCGATAAAGATGGGTATGTTTATATTTAATGTTACGTTTTAACTGAAAAAAATTGTAAATATTTCAGGAATGCCATAAAAACGTATTGTAGACTTGTTTGATCGATTATAGATTAGTATCCCAGGATATAAGCGACCGCAAACAACTACTTAACTTTCTCTTCGAAAGTTAAATAAGTTTTATAATATTTTTATTAGAATACGTAAGATTTAAAAGCGCATTTTTAAATATGGAATTCTACAGATAAAATAGCTTTAGGATATCAATCATTCATAAAAAAAGTATTTTCAACCGTATTATTAGCTAGAAGTGTTAAGTTGAATCAAATTAATTTAAAGGTAAAACTAATTTAAGGAATAAAAGTATTCCAAGTCATGCTGTCTTTAAAATGTTAATTTCTAACCTTGTTAGTGTCCGTTAAGCATGGTTTACTAGTAATTAACATTTAATTATTTAAATAGTCACATGTGTGTCATTATGCAAAGACAATTGTATATTCTTTTTAATTAGCAACTTATTAAATCATTCATGTTGGAAAATACTGAAGAAACAATTTGTAAAGCATAATATACCATCATGATGCTTTGACTCTATATGGTTAGGCAGATGTAGACAACCATCTTATTTTATTAGGTTTATTTTAATCCTACAAAATAAGATATAATTTTATAAGCTTCTACTGGTTATAGTTTCATATTGGTATTGAAAATTACCTAGAAAAATAAAAGTTTATCTAATCTGCAGTTTATTCTAAGACATAAGAATGCTGGACCAATGAGGCAGCATGGCACAGCAATTACCCTTATGATGGTCCATTGTAATATAAGCACTTTAATGGAGTTGATGCAGTGTAGTTGGGATTTTTGTTTGCAAATATTTGTTAAAACACAATATTTCGTATTTTGCTAGACAACAATTTTCTCTCTCTATTGGACCTTAACATAGCTGATATATTGTGGGTATTTCATACCATTACCTAAGCCTTTGTGAAAATACATTTGTTGTGTGTGAGAGGTGTATTTTATGCTTATCAAAACATTATCCTTAATACACATATGTGCCCACTACAGGATAATAATACCACTGTAAGTAAAGTAACAAACAATATATTAATGTATATTGTTAATGCAGTGTAGGGGTAATCTTATGTGTTCTTATAGCTCAGAGTTTCCAAGACGTTTTTTCTCATAGACCACTTTCAAAATGTAGCTAGTTCCGGTGGACCCCCTGCAGTTACATTTCTACCATACACCTTGACTAAAATTAAAAATTTGATCAATTCTCAACAGGCTGACCTTTTTTTTAATTAGAAATTCTCGGGACTAAACCTACCACGGTAGGCGAGCTGACCTTTTTATTTTTTAATAGTCTTGGTCTTTAGCGAGTGGTATACCTCAAAATTTCGATCGACGTTCGACGTTTATAGGCTAAGTCGCGACAAACGTAACCCACGTAAGTCCCGTTCCCGTGTGAATATCGGGTTTCACCCCTTTCACTCCCTTAAGGGTGGAATTTCCAAAAATCCTCTTAGTACTCCCCTACACTCTCCAAGGAACATACATGCCAAATTTCAGCTTCTTGCGTTCAGTAGTTTCGGCTGTGCGTTGTCTGTCAGTCACTCAGTAACTGAAGAGTTTTATATACATATATAGATATTCATCTACAACTTAAGTGAGTAGTTGCGGGGAGAAAACTGCCGCGTGACGCTACTATTTTTATTTTATTATATATAAAATATATCAGCATATTTAAAAAGAAATCGAAGATACTAGAAAGATCATTTTGTAAAGTGTCCTGTGATGGTGAGACTGTCCTTGGTTTAAAATAATGAAAAGTAGGTAAGTCATATAATTCGGCCAAGTGCACGGGTACGGCGGCAAGTTGGTACTGCATCGCACAATGGTGTCAGCTCGCGTCAGCGTCATTTAAATTATCATGCAATGTTTAAAAATGAAGAAAACAAACAAACAAAGGCAAAATGATGTAGAAGAAAACAAACATCTTTGTTAAAACATAAATAAACTAAGTTAATAAACTAAACTAAGGTAATAAATAAATAAATAAATAAATAAAGTTTCGCTGTATTCGCGCAGCTAATTGAGCCGTTCTTTAGTATCTATCGGTTTCAAGCTACTACATTACTCAGACTTGCCTGAGAAACAGGATAATACTTTGCTTTAGCCAGTTCCTCCATAAATCGACAGTCAATCTTAGGCATATGACCATGGTATAGGTTTTCTCCAAGGCTTTCCACACAGACTGATCTTGAGTCGTCCGTATCCAACCGCTAACCGCAAACCTTACTAGATCGCCGGTCCACTTTGTGAGGGGCCTACCCCTGTACTTCTCCATCATAGTATATAAATATTGCCCAGCTGAACTGCAAGATTGTTTGTGTCTAACTTCGTTTGTTAGAGTTACCTGGGCTGGATTTAAGAAGACGTTCTTCTGTAGCCCACCTCTCTTATACACAACATGCTCTACAAGTCCTCTTCTCCCATAGGGATGGGAAGCTAAACCTCGACGAGTTCCGTCTGATCTGCAAGGCTTTATTCCGCAACGACAAAGGTCACATCTACCCGCTATCAGAAGAGCGCGCCCGTCATGTGTTCCAGGTCTTCGACAAGAATGGAGACGGGTACATTGACAAGGAGGAATTTACCTTCTGTTGGAATCATTGGATTAAAGTGGTGAGAATATTTTGTTTTTTAGCTTTTTATAGATCTCGGCGATCGTTCTCTGTCTATATCAGAGACATTCTTAAGAGTGTTTTTTTGTAATTCTCCAAGTTAAGAGTATTCTAGTCCCAGGACAATGCGTGAAGAATATAATGATAGTTAATGAGGCAAGAGATGTATGCCATGGCAAATCTCTTTTGCCTCTTTCACTTTCATTTCTCTCAAGGGCTTCCACTTGCTAAGCTGCTGAAGGCAACCATGAAACGAAAAAACTGAAGTTTCAGACGGAGTATTTGTAACGTAAAACACATTATTTCAGCAATGAATTTCGGTACGTAACACCTTGTATGTCCATATCCTTTTTGTGATGCAGTCAGAATTTTCAGATAAAAAATTCCGATCAAAATTCATTGTAAGTTTGTTTCTTTCGGCCTGAAATTTCGGATAGAAATTTTCATGACCTATTGTACTTAGCATAGTGAAGTAAATGTACATTTCCACTAACAGCAAACTCACAGCATAGAGATAATTTAACGTCATATTGTTCAGATCGTGCGTCCAGTGAGCGCGTTCCTGATAGTGGACGTCCAGAACGACTTCATCTCCGGCACTCTCAACATCAGCAAGTGCAACGCGCAACAAGACGGCAGCGAGGTAAGTCTTATACAATAAACACAATTAATTATCATATCTAAGGTCCGATTTTTCGTCAGTAAGCGTAAAAGTATATTTTTGTCAAATTTCCTATACAATACCTATCTACACGCCTTATTTATTCCTCCGTTAAGAATAATCTGGCAATTAAAAATTTGCCCTGGGTCAATGACAATCTAGTGTGCGATCATTAGATATGTTACTTTCATATTAATGGCCGATAATAGAGACATAGAAAAGTCAGAGTCAGAAATCTTTATTTTCATAAACAAGATTTAATTTTTCTCAAAATATCAGTCAATTTATTAGGACAATATAAAAAGAAAATAAAAATAAAGCATTGAAGAATATACGGTCGTCGTTCGTTATAACCGAATTATTTGTCGTCGTATTTCGTCCAGTGCGCGACTATTAGTATATTTTTAAATGGCAACTCCCGCTGTAAAATAATTCCCGCAAAAAAAATACCGGTTTGATACAGTACAATCGCGATAATCCGTCATCTCAGATCTGTCTTGTATTAGCTTGGTTCATCCAAGCAACAAAATTAAAATCTAGAATAAAATTTATTAATTTATCTCATATGGTACAGACTTATGAACATCAAAGTTTACGAGTTAGTGAGTTTAGTAGGTACAATATTTACATTTAGGTTCAAGCAAAGGGTTAAAAATTCTGGCTTCAATAAACTCGCGGCCACTCAGTTACAATCGCTATTGATTTTGGTGTCTTATACCTTATATCTGTGAGGTGTTGCTGCAATTTCACCATGTGTTACTAAGTATAAAAATGAAATAAAAAATAAAGCAGTAAGACGTTTATTCCAATATGTTTTTTAACACATTCAACGCCGTGCCAGTCACAACCGACCAAAAACAATACACTGTCTACTGTGCCTGTTATATGATATTTAATGTGTTAAAGACAACTACAGCACATGGAATAAATCTTGTGCCGAGGGGGATTTTACGAACATTCTATAAAAGGGCACAAAGTGTTCTTTGCTTATTTTACACAAAGACTCGGCATAACTATCTTTAGATCTTAATTCCTGTATCGCGAGGTCTTTACAAACATTCAAACAATGGGCACAAAAAACGAGTCGGAGCGTCCATTTATGGATCACACAATTTTTTGTCCCGTGCGGGATTCGAACCCACAACACTCGGCGCAGTGGCAGCGGCGAGCCGACCACTTAAACCACTACGACATCCGTGCAGTCTACTATATTTGGTTCACAAACAAACTGAAAGTATGGCTGCAGTCTTTAAATTATGAAGACACTGGAAAAATCATGACATCAATCATCTAAAATGTACACGCCTCTTAAGTTACACTACACGCACACGTAGACACTTCACTCTTCCGCTTATACATTAAACCACACTCTCATCACTTACACCACACTCTCAGCATATACACCACTCTACTATTCACGCACATCACTCTAACACACACACACACACACACACACACGCACGCACGCACGCACGCACGCAAGCACGCACGCACGCACGCACTTACTCACGCACGCACGCACGCACGCACGCACGCACTCACTCATTCACTCACCTTTAGTATAGATTATTATAGATGCTTTGGTATATTTTGTTCGTTTTAGTTAAGTTTAAGTATGTTTTTTTTTATTTTACTATTATTTTGTTATACATATAAATTGTTTTGTTGTATATGACTATCAGAGAAAGCACTGGCTTCTGTAACACAGGTGTTGACACCTAGCACAGGAGTCAAGGACTTAAAATAGTTGTGAAAATATGTTGCATAAATAAAGTTATTAAACTTAATAAAAAAACACATTTTTGTCCCGTGTGGCGATCGAACCCACGGCCACACAACTACGCGCAGTGGCAAAATAAGCACTTAAATCATTACGCTATCTATGCCTTATACCCATGAGATTCACACAGAAGTCACTGACAGAAGTAAGTAACTCGTAAATTAATGAGCCCAGTCAATCGAGTTGTATTCGGGTCTATAAGTGACATACATATAATATTGTCTTCTGTTTACGTGAATGTTATTCATTGAAATTAAACTACTATTTACAGATTTTATCGCGTTGTTTATTTACACGTTATTACAAAATTTTGAAACTGTTACGCTACTACTACTACAAAACTACTACTACAAAAGAAATTACTACGAATATTAGTTAATATAGAAATAACAGACTCATGTAAACCATATTTTCATAAACTTAAAATTTTAACCTTGCCTTGCATCTATATTTTAGAAATAAGTAAATTTGTTCGAAAGCACCCAGACTTCTTCACAAGAAGAGAAGATATACAATCTAGGATAACTCTTAGACATAAAGATAGATTGGTATTACCATCTTCACACCTCACTATGCATTGCACAAGCCCTCAAGTGATGTCAATAAAAATCTACAATAAGCTGCCAGAAAATATAAACTTGGAAACTAATAACAATACATTTATAAATAAATTAAAACTATTTCTGCATAGTAAAACCTATTATAGTGTTAAAGATTTTATGAATGACACCACAATCAAAACTTACTAATCTAATCCACTACCTGCTCAATATCTAATTAAAAAAAAAAAAAAAGAAATATCGCTTACACTTACATATTTGACATATTGATTTAGTATTAACATTAAAAAGTAAAAACAAAATAATTTAATTATATTAAATAAAAACAATTAAACATTTAAATAGTTAGCTACCCTCCCAATTGAAATATTCATTGAACTAAAGAGTGAGCTTTTGAAATACATACAATATATTCCTCTCTCCTGTTTTTAGACCTATTTGTTAATTTTAAAATGTAATCTATTGAATGTTATTTATGTACAAATGATTTTATTATAAACTGTGCTGTGCCCAACAGGGTCCATAATTGTATCCAGTTTAAGAAATTTACCACCTGTAACCACATTATGGAAAAGCAATAAAGTATTGAAGTATTGAAGTACTAGATACTATTAAACTTTACTAATTTTAAGCTAATTAAATTATTAAAACTATTAAAACTATTTATATTTAAGTTTACACTTTCCCCGACGTTTCGGTTGCTTTTCAGCAGCCATGGTCACGGGGAGACAATTTCAATGACATACATATTTACATTGATTTTTATTCAATAAATGTATATACAACATGTCACAGATATAACGCACAACCTCAAACACGCCAATCCATTAAAATGTTACTTTTATATACTTAAATATTTTAATTTAACGAATTAGTTATCCTTATTGTGCGCGGATAGTATAGGTATATATTATTGAGCAGCGATAGCTCAGTGGGGAGACCAACAGACTGCAATGCAGAGGGTCTCGGGTTCGAACCCACGTCGCGCACCTCTGACTTTAGGAAGTTATATGACTTTTCGAAATTATGTGCGTATTGATTGACAATTATCGCCTGCTCCGTGCCTCGGAGAGCACGTTAAGCCGTCGGTCCCGGCTGCCATGAACATCTATGGCAGTCGTTATTGGGAGAGTGTCGACACAAAAGATCCCACTGGGTCGAAGTGTCGCCGGTCTGCACTGACTGGCCCCCACATAAGATACATACATAGGTATATTACAACAGGATGGCTGTAAAAACCCAGGATTCAACCTCTTCGTCTTCATGTTTTATATAATTATATAGTATGTACATGTTTTAATAATAAATAACTAACGTACTTTTCAATCATTGTCGCCGTTGAACATCATGCCCACTGCTACCTACTGCTGGGCATGATGCCCACAGTTGGGCCTCATGTCCACTTTTGAGCATCTTGCCTACTGTTAGGCGTCATAACATCTGTTAGGCATTATGCCCACTGTTGGGCATTATGACCATTGTTGGGTGTTATGTCCATTGTTGGGCGTCATGCCCACTGTTGGGCATGTTATGTTGCAAAAACTCGACAGCGAACAGCAGGAACCAACTCGAATCAGCACACCACCACACTCCATATAAATGAAGCCATTTTGTCATTTAAAATACATGTGACTTTGTGACCCCTATATCTCGGGGATCTTTTGACCTACAGGGCCCATATTCAAACTCGACCGAGGTATGACCCCAAGGTGTCTGCACACCAAGTTACAAGTCAATCAGTCCAGTGGTTCCGGAGCTATGCGTGTCACTAACAGACAGACACACAGACCCACAAAGTATTTTCATTAACCTCTTCGAAGAAGACTTAGAGGTTAATAAATCTAACATTATTGCCTTTATTGCATCAAAAACCTTATTGCCTTGAATTATGATACATTTTCGTTTATTTCGACTGTTCAAAGAAAAAGATGACCATGATTTAAGTTGTTTTAATGATTTTAGGACAAAAAAAATACCTATATTAAAATGTCAGAAATGGATTCAGTAGCCGATTCTGAACAAAGCACTTTCAGGAAGTGCGTTTAATATATTACGTTGTATAGATAAAGAATGTTAAGTCATGCGAAAATTCTAAAATAAACAAACTCCTAATGATAATATTATCATAAATATTGACATGCGACTACTTAAATATAAATGGTTTTATCTTTTATTGAAATGTTGTGGTATAAAATTAGACATTTTCGCTTGTCATACGTGTGTCCTATTATCTTATCTAAAGTCAGATTATTATATAGTAATTAATTAATTGGGAAGTGAGTAATCCGCACACACCCTCGGTTTGCCCGCCCCAACTATCGCAATATGAAAAGGTTGACAATATCGAACTCCTAGTGCCAGTCGCGTCTTGGGACCCGGGCGTATTCCAACTTGCAATTTTTCGCTTCGAACACAAAATATGCGTCGACACGCGTTTTGCCTCAACGCAAGGCATTTTCAAGATTTTTTGGCAACGAATGAGCTTTGTTACATACTGACTGTTACATATACTCATCTGTTTATCGCCAAAAGATTAGGCAGAGTTGGTCACTCCCACAATACGCTAGCCATAGAGCCTTGCGTTATATAGAGCGAGTCAATTGCCGTCTACTAACCTGTCAATCGTTGAAATGCCAGATATAATTGAATACCTATTGTGTATGGCCGCCGGTGTGCTGCTACCACTCAGCAGTATGTTAAACACATTGCAATTCATGCTGCTATTAAGAAGTTAAAAAAAACTCAACAGCACGGCGACCCTGGAATAGAATCCAAGACCTCACGACAGGTCGTCATAAGGCAATTTTTGGCCACGAAACCAAAACGACAATAAGGTTGATTGAATATCCATTTAAAAGGAATTTCGGGCAGCGTTTAGTACGTACAAATGCATTTCCCTGTCTTGCCCATGAATTATATATGATGAATGAAAAAAAATGATATGAATAATCATGAATTATAAACGACATTACAATAAAAAAATAAGAGGTAATATAATATATCAACTACTTACTATGTATAGAGCAGCGACAGCTCAGTGGGGAGACCAACAGACTGCAATGCAGAGGGTCTCGGGTCCGAACCCACGTCGCGCACCTCTGACTTTCGGAAGTTTGATTGACAATTATCGCCTGCTCCGTGCCTCGGAGAGCACATTAAGCCGTTGGTCTCGGCTACCATGAACATCTATGGCAGTCGTTATTGGGAAAGTCAGTACCCTCTAATATCCTGACACTGGTCTAGCCTTAGGGTATCGTTAGCCTTCGGGTTGAGGAGGTCAGGTGGCAGCCGCTCCGTGTAAAAACTGATATCCAGTCAAATTCGGTTAGACCAGAAAAGCCGACCCCAAGTGACTTGAGAATAATAAAGGCTAAGAGAGAAGGAGAAACTAAGTTTAATAAGCCCAGTGCCGCCGGATTGTGAGTACAAATTTATGATTTTGGTATAGTAGTACAGCATAGCTTCGGTGCATTAACAGCAAAATCCGAAACATGATAATGTATCTACCAATCGCCGAGATCCATACTTTTGAAAAAAAATCACTTCTTCTTCGACCTGTAATGAAGGTATGAAAGATTTCGACCTTGCCGCGGCGATTATAGAATGTGCGAGCGACAATGCCTTTTACTTCAATTTCTCAAAACCGCACGCAGATTTCGATGACGGCGACCTTAGAAATTATGGATCTTTTATTTTATGACCTCTGATGTGGCTTGCTAGACCGAACTTGGTCTTTAATATCTAACTGCCGGTCTTGCTACGATACTGGCTCTTTTTCGTATTTGACTTTAATACTTATTCTTAACTTAATACAACTCCCGCTTTAGTATTTTACAAACATTAAAACCATGGACACAAAAGAACAGACTCGGGAGAACTATTTGTAAAACACACTTCTTTAAAATTTTCTTTTCGTCGAACCTACTGCACTCCTTACAATAGTAGTGGCAAGTCCATAAGATAAACCACGTGCCATGCAGTCTTTTTTTTAGATTGTTTGCCAATAGGTCACGGTTACCCTTTTAGCATATAATAAGGTGGCTTTGCCATTCCCAAATGGCATGCCAATATGTAACCGTTATAGCCACATTAATAAAAAGTAAATTATATTTTACGTATAATTTTAATATCCATTATTTTTATAGCGTCTCATGCAAAGCATTAAACGGGACTCAAATGGCGACCTCGGCAATATATGCTACGGTGATTATCTATAATATGTCTACGTACTACCTCAGTGTCGTAGGGGTTGTACGCACGAAGTCTCGTGTTCGATGCCCGGTTTTGCTATTTGTTCTTTTCTGTCAAAAAGAAAAACTAAATATCAAACCAATACAAATAGCAATAAAATGATTGATTGCCTTCACTTCAAACTCTGCGATCTAATACAAGTGGATGAATATTATTACCGGCCAAGACAAACATTTTATAAAGAAATTTTGTCATTTGACCTGAATATTTATTTATTGACTGCGTGTATTTTATTTCGTTTATCAGCCCTGTATTAAACTTTCTTACTGCTGGACTGGGCCTCTTTGCAGTGTGAAAAGGGTTAGGCTAAGTCCACCAGGGTGACCCGGTATGGGTTGGCAGACTTCACATATCTTCTAGAGCATTATGGAGATCTCTCAGATATGCAGGTTTCCTCATAATGTTTTCCATCACCGTTAAAGCGAGCGTAAATTAAGTATATACGCACATAACTTCGAAAAGCCAGCGGTGTGTGCATTTGGGTCAAACTCGGGACCCCTGTATATAATATCACAGGTGCCAGCGCCTTCCATGGATTTAAGATCACTTTAATTTTATCTTGATATAGCAATTTAAAGTGCACATATTTTACAAAAAGATTTTACCATTAATGAATAAATAACATACTAATTTAGATAAATAGAAACATTTTAATTTGATTAACACAATAACACTTTTATTCAATTATCATTTCATCACGGATCAGATTATGTGTATTTATTTGTGTGTTTGTGTGTGTGTGTATTTGTGTGTGTGTTTGTGTGTGTGTGTGTGTGTGCAGCATGTTTGTGCAGGATAGTTTGGCGCACAAAGGGTTATCTTGTTGTGTGTGTAAACGGCTATAGGCTAGCCCTATTACATGAGCCCTAAAACCATAACTGTACACTACATAGGGCACATAGTCTTACGCCTATAACCTCAACGAAGAGGTTGTTGTGCCTAGATATCACCAGCTATGTTTTTAGATGTCGCGTTATATTGAGCGAGCTTGTTGACCTCTACTGGGCACATCTCTAGACATGGTGCTGTTACTAAAAAAGTCCCAACAGAAGAACTGAATAACACTTTACCCGACCCGAATATCGTACTTAGGATCTTACAATCGCACACAAACATAAGCAAGCACTAACTTATGGCATAGTACCAACGCGGCATTTTTGCCATGTTAATAATCTTTTAAAAAGATATAGACAGGCATACAATAATCTGAATGGTCACCCATCACAAAACTGACTACAATATCGATCGACGTTACCCTCAAGAAACATGATCTCAATAATAAACAATGCTGTTTCCCATACTTTTGTATTCCATTACCCTCTCATATAGATATATCACGGTATAATATAATTTGCTAGCAGAGTTCGACACATGGCGCCCTCTTTCGTGACTACCCTCCATATTACGAAGATTAGCATATTAGGTTGGGTCCTTATCGAAAAATGATTCTATGACGTATTATTGTTTTGTGCAAGGCAAAAAAAATTAAGGAAATGTCTATGTCAAGGACGAGAGCTAAATGGCCCTGGTTCTGGGTCTGCAGCGCCCAGCAGTGGGCATATAATAGCCGTATCATATTATATCAGCCCGGTATAAAAACTGTTTCACTGCAGGATTTGGGCCTCTTCTCAGTGTAAACTGGCCACGTTGGCACAGGGCGGGTTGGTGGACTTCACATTTCTTTGAGAACATTATCGAGAACTCTCAGACATGCTGGTTTCCTCACGATGTGTTAACGTTTAAAGCGAGCGTTAAATAACTATTTAATGGCCGTATTACCATCTCCTAATGACGACTATCGCGCGTGAATTGACCGTTAAAGGTGTTAGTAGATAGAAAGGTTTCTAGACTCCAGACTCTATAGTCACTTCAACAATAACCATAGAAAAAGCCCTATTCGGTGGTACTATTACTACCGCCGAATAAAGCTTTTGGCAACACCTGTGACAGTATTGACAGGACCTTACTCGCTAGTGGCGCCCATTGGTGAGCACAAAAACGATAGCCGCCATTCGTCCATCAACGTACGGACGTCGTATTCCTGACTTAATGTTTTCATCTTTATATCTCAACAAGGTTAAGCTAACAGCTTAAGAAAAAGTTTTGCATGGCTTTTACCTTGGCAAACTAATAAGGAATAAATTTGGCAATAGACAAGTTTGGTATTAAAAATCTGTAATAACCCGTATGCAAGACACGCATGTACCCCCGCAAGTAACTTGCACACGTAACCATGCGCAATACCCGCACCATGCGCAATACCCGCGCCGCCTACTTGCGTTATATTCAACCACCATTATATCCTACTCGAGTGGCAAGGCAGGTGAGCAAATGACAAGCGATTCAAACTTTGTGACAGCATTTTACAAACTTGTCTACTTTGCAAAGTGTCGTGTCGACGGGCTAATGAATGCCTTCAATGCCTCGCTAATTACAGTACGGTTATGCTTTGAGGAAAACTGTACATTTTTATTTTTTTACTACGTTGCTGAGTGCAGATTGAAAGGCAAAAAAATAAGTGTGGTTTGCATTAATACATGATCACGACTAATATTACTAGCAGGTTAGGTAGATGTGTATTATTACTTACAAGTTTCTGCTTGTGGCGTTGTTCACAGAATCAAAAACCGGAATAGAAGCTAGACTATGTGCTTCTGTAGGTTACAATCAAAGTAATTACGAAATTTCATCAAAATAAGTTTAGTGGTTTAGCCTTGGAAGTGTAACAGACAGACAGAGTTACTTTTGCATTATACCTAAATGCGAAAGTATATTAGTATGAATTATATTTAGGCAGAGCTTCTATGTGACATAGAGCGAGATTATTGATGTTTACATTTTTAGATTTTGTACTGCTGTTGGAGATTTGCTAACAAAACGTCCAACAACGCGTCCGTGAATCGAAACTGCGACCTCACGACCGTCTGGCAATATGAACACTCATGCCAGTGGATCAATGAGGCAGATATGGCGTAGACCGGTCATAATATAAAAATATATTTTAATTTCAATGATTTAATTAATAGTATTGTAAAGGGAACGCAGGGCTGCCTATAGAAATCACAACTGTTGAAATGACCATACGAATATATGCCTGAGATTACATGTATGACTAGCTGTTGCGAGCAGCGATAGCTCAGTGGGGAGATCAACAGACTGCAATGCAGAGGGTCTCGGGTTCGAACCCACGTCGCGCACCTCTGACTTTCGGAAGTTATATGACTTTTCGAAATTATGTGCGTAATTGATGATTGACAATTATCGCCTGCTCCGTGCCTTGCAGAGCACGTTAAGCCGTCGGTCCCGGCTGCCATGAACATCTATGGCAGTCGATATTAGGAGAATGTCGACACAAAAGATCCCACTGGTGCGAAGTGTGGCCGGTCTACACTGACTAGCCCCCACATAAGATAAGCAGTTGCCCGCGACTTTGCCTGCGTGTACCTTGGCCAGAATAAAACTACGCTATGTGCTCTAAAATTGTAATTAAATACCTTCTAAATACCTTTAGAGTGTCTTTACATATTAAAATTACCAAATAAACAGTTTAACGATTAAAAAGTTAAAGTTGTGTAACATGAACTCAAAATAAAGACCTCTGACAATCAATCAAACCAATCCAAGAGTGTCTTCTATTTACGCGAATATTATTCATTGAAATTAAACTGCTATATACGGATTTTATCGCGTTGTTTATTTGACACTTTATTACAATATTTTGAAAATTGTTACACTACTACTACTATTAAACTTTACTAGGTAATTTTGAGCTTATTAAATTATTATTAAACTATTTAGATTTAATTTATTTTTACACTTTCCCCGACGTTTCGGTTGTCTCCCCGTGACCATGGCTGCTGAAAAGCAACCGAAACGGCGGGGAAAGTGTCAAAATAAATTAAATCTAAATAGTTTAATAATAATTTAATAAGCTCAAAATTACCTAGTAAAGTTTAATAGTAGTAGTAGTGTAACAATTTTCAAAATATTGTAATAAAGTGTCAAATAAACAACGCGATAAAATCCGTATATAGCAGTTTAATTTCAACAATCCAAGAGTCTTTACAGTTCCTCTTTTCTTTTCTCGTGTACTTAGTGGCCAACCTGTTGTCAAGAGTTGTTCAAGCCGCCCGTAGGCCTCTGACATGGCTTAACGACTGCTGTCAATTTGACAACAACCGGAACCGACTTTTTTCGTGCCCTCCGAAGGACGGAGACGCTCAGAATACCACTAAGCGGTCACCCATCTATAGACTGACCGCACCCAACGTTACTTAACCTCGCTAATCGCTTACCGATCAGTGAGTGCAACTGGCTATGAGCGCCATTTACAGTAAACTATCATTACTCTTTACCGAAATCCAAATCCAATTTTACATAAACATTGACTCATTGTTGCTCCATCGTTTATCACCGATGGGTCATGCAATGACGTACACACGCATACAGACACACTTACGTCCACAAGCCATGCAACGTCGTACACACACATAAATGCACACATACAAAGTGGGTATAATATAAAGGTCCAATTTAAAAGACGAATAGTGTCAGTCCATGAATCTCGACCACGGAAATTCTGACAATAACAAGTTTTCCCGACAGAAAAATCAATTAAAGTTGGTAATATGAAGTCAAAGTTTATTCATTGAACATCTTTTAGCAAGAAAATCTGACATGAATTACTAATAATGTTATTGTCAATGTCGTCGGATTGTCTACATTTGTCAAGTATTTCCCGAGTGAAGTAATGACGAAATATTAGTGTCTGTTGGGGTTCATTTGAAATAACCGACCTAAACAATAATTACGTACCCATATTTTTATGAATATGGGTATGTGGGTGTGCTCTGTAATTAATTAGTAGATTTAAAAAATGTCCTTCATTCAAACAGCCTTTTGACATGCCTACATCCTCCATTGGATACTGTCAACTGCTTCGTCCAATATAGCTCTAAGGTCAGACGAATTCCACCTTCCCATCTTTGGTTCGACCCTATCTTCTACTACCGTGGTGACTGGTCGACCTTGGTTTCGTGGCATTCGATAATTTTCTTACTACATTTTTATTTAAACGGTTAGATTAAACTACGGACTACAATCATGCCTAGTCTTGATTATTTATGTACATGTAAGTGGATGCTCCTATTTACCATACTGCTGCTTTAGAGGCTACCATCAAATCTATTAAATGCTTGAGTATGTTTAGTAGTAGTTCATGGAGAAATGGTTGCAGCACCTTACAGCTTTTATGATTTGTAAACGAAAATCTTGATGATTTACAAGAGTGGCCATGAGTTTCTTGCCCGTTCTTCTCATGAGCCCTACACCCTTGCTTTGTTGAATGGGGCAGTAAAAGTAAATTCACAGAAAAAAAAAACAGTAACTTTTTCATTCATAAGTGTTACCTTGTAACCTAGTTTGAATAAATTTATTTTGAATTTTGAATTTTACCAGTTTATAAAACTAAAATATTTAAATACATTTTGGCTTGTTAATCTTTTATCAAAATACACTGATTTGTATAACATGACCATACTTATCTGTTACACGTTGTATTTTGCGCCATGCAATGACGTACATACGCACTTACACACACACGCACACACAAGTACACATACACTCGCACACACTGCGTGCCATCAATGGTTTTGTTAAATCGATACCATTTCCAAAGAGATGGCAACAAATTATAGATTTTTGATACAACCGCCTAGATAGTTGTGTTGTGTACATTTATGTTAATCTTATCTATTCTCAGAGGGTCGGCTGTATTCTAAGTTTGTTTAGTATACACTCTTGCAGTTATGTAAATTATCAACAAACTTAGGAAGTATTGGCTGGAAACTGACCGCACGAAATAACACACGAAGAGAGGAAGCCACTACGTACCCTCGGACTGCCGACTATTGCCATAGGAAAAGGTTGACAAGACCGAACTCCTTTTATGATTGACAGTAATTTCGTGGGATCCAGGCGTACTCCAACTTGGAGAACTCCACATTTTCGTACGATCTAAGTACGAGGAGGATGTTTTTCTTTTATAAATTTTCGCATTTACCTGCCTCTCTATCTTCACGTTGCTTACCTACAGGAAAGTTACACGTGTATTAGTGTACTGAGCTTATAGTAAATTTATAAACTATAGTAAAGTCAATGGCAAAACTGTATTGTTGCATGCCAAAAGAAAATATTTATCAGAAAATGGCACCGACGATGCATTTCTTTGGGGAATTGCAATTGGCAAATGAATGTTTATCGTGGCTCTTCGTTATCATGAACTTGGTGCGATGACCGTTCAATTGGTATTGAAGCTTTGTGCTAATTGTATAGGAAATTAATCTAATTGCATCCAGCTATCAAGAAATTAGGAAATTTGCTGTGCCGAACTGTGTGATAATGATCAGCAAGGTCAACCTATAGTATATCTCTTGACAGAGTAACAGCAATAAGCTAAGGGATAATTATTGAACTGCCACGCTAAGGCTTCGAGTACTCCCAAGGCAACTCTGATTTTTCAGTTATGTGCGTATTTAATCGTTAATGATCGCTCGCTTTAACGTTAAAGGAAAACAATGAGGAAACCTACATGCCTGAGACTTCTACCTATATGTGAAGTCTGCCAACCCGCACTTGGCCAGCATGATAGACTATGGCCTAATGCTTCTCTCACTGAGTAGGCGCCTGCCTCCAGTAGTGGGACAATTTATAAGCAGGGCTCAGGGCTTGTCAGAATATATGTACAATAATAATATCAGCCCTGCTTATAAGCAGTTTATAAGCAGGGCTGATATTATTATTGTACATATATTATTGGAATGGCAATAATAATAATAATAGATGTATTTCTCTCACAAGGTACAATGGGTTAACTACTTTAAAAAGGGTAGTATTTAACAGCACAGCAAAAAAATACTAATTGCACAGCTAAATAAATATGCTTACCAAGAATACTAATTGCCCAGCAAAATATATTTAAAGAGTTCAAACTAAGTCGACCTATTTTTGGGTGGGTTTAAGAAGGAACCTAACATAACTTAACCGTTCCGAGACGGAATGCAGTGATTTGAGGCGTATAGGTGCTCGTTATGCTGTGCAATATTTGTTGTGCAATTAGTATTTTTAATGGTCATTATATTTAATCCCCTTAAAAAACAATATACAGAGTTCCTTGTTGAGAGCTGGGGTCTGTACTAGGCTTGAAGTCTGTATTACAAATCTCCAGGCCCTCCACTGCAATGTAGGGTCTTCGAACTTTGTAAGAGAGGTAACGCGTCACCCATATGTTACTTCATATGGCTGGCATTTCTCCGCCGATGAATCCACTGACGCTGATCTTTTGAGTCAGTGCCAAAGAAAGATATGACAGTGCTATTTAATTCTTATGGAAGCTATTGAATTAGAGTTGAAGCAGATTTTTGGCTTCGATTGCAAATTGGTTAGATATGATTAAAAGCATAATTAAGACTAATGCGAAAATGTTTATATCTTATTATTTTCTTTTTTTGTTGTTATTTTATTAAAGACTACAAACAGTAGTGTTCTAAGGTAATAAAAACACCCACGATATTATCCACGGATTATATTACAAAATAACTAGCTATTAGTTAAGATAGTTCAGGCGCTAAAAAATAGATTGACAATTGATTTGATAATCATTTTATGACTAGTAATATCAGCCTTGTATTAGATGTCCCAATGCTGGGCACGGGCCTCTTAGTAGCATGAAAAGGGTAAGAACATAGTCCACCACGCTGGCCTAGTGCGGGTTGGCTGACTTCACATATCTTCGAGGACATTATGAAGATCATGTGTAATAGAGCCTCGCTGATTTCAGCATGAATGGGCCGGCTCGACCGGGGAAGGACTACCCTCTCGCCGAATATCGACGTGAAAAAGCAGTATTCCTACTGTTGTGTTTAGTTTGGTGAGTGAGAGTGCCGGTGGCCCAATCACCCTCTTTCCCCCTTCCCGCTCCTTCTCCTTCCCTTCCCTTTCCTAAAAGGTCGGCAACACGCAAGTGATGCCTCTGGTGTTGCAGGCGTCCATAGGCTACGGTGACCACTTACCATCAGGTGGGCCGTATGCTTGTTTGCCACCTTAGTTGTATAAGTAACTATTTAACATAACTTCGAAAAGTAAGAGATGCGTGGCTCCCTAGCCAGTTGTCTCGTGGTTTATCCCTATAAACCACGAGACAACTGGGTAGTCCAACGGTCTCTAATTTCTGACACATTGTACCGTGACGTGCGTGATCGAACCTGTGAGATTCAGCTTATTGCTAATGGCGAAGTCATCACCTGGACCCTGATCGCATCCGTACAAACACATGACAGTTGGTGTACCTTACTTGTTACAATCTAAATTACCAAAAACCATGAGCTGAATAACTGATATAATTCAGATATAGCTGATTCACTGTTCAGCGATAATTCCGGTGATTCAAAATCGTGGTGATTCATACAATACACAATAATGTATCAACTCAAGCGCATCACCGCTACACTGTACACATGTGTGTGTTTGTGAGTGTCTGTGTGTATGTGTGCATCGGGAGTGTCCCTTACGTCAGCATACTAAGAAACGTATTACGGTTATTTGTATTTTAATGGAACTTAGGGTTGTCAAACCTGAGTTCTGGTTATTCACATATTTTAGCGATTTTAAGGTTAGCAAATAGGCCAGAAAACGTAATTGCTGAAGTTTGAGGCTAATTGTTCGTGCTATGTATAAATATATGGATAGAGGGTCGAGACTATAAAAGTGTATATGTATTTATAATATCAGTCCTATTTATAAACTGTCTAACTGCTGGGCAAGGGCTTTTCAGTGTTAGAATGGTTATACCATAGTCCACTACGCTGGCCCAGTTGCAGACTTCACACATCTTTAAAAACATTACATAAAAATGACATGCAGCTTTTTTTACGATTTTTCAATCAAATAAACTTACATTCGCAACAAATAAAAGAAAGATCTTTTCTTCTTATAAATGCGAGTGTCAGTTTGTTTGTTACGTTTTCACGCCTTAAGTACTCGACCGATCATTATGAAATTTCGCATGTACACGTTTTGAGAAGAACACAAAAGGACATAGGGTACCTTTCATCGAGAAAAAAGTACTGTTACCAACCTAACCTATATTTACGCAAGCAAAACCGCAGGCAAAATATAGTAATCTTAAGTAAGTAAGCTTTTGATATTTATATCAAAAGTGTATTTATATAACATTTAAAACATTTATATTAGGTGGCTTTTATGGATTACGTTATTATAGATTTTTGGAGCCATACAGAATATGCTTCAGCCCAGAGGTTCCCAGACCTTTTTTCTCATAGACCACTTTAAAAATTTAGCAGGTTCCGGTGGACTCCCTGCAGCTACATTTTTACCATATTCCTTGGCATTCGTATTTATATTGGTGAAGAATGACCTAGTTTTTTTTTAATTCTCGGGAATACCACGGTAGGCAAGCTGACTTACCTTAATTTATTTTAAATTCTTTTCCGAAATTTCTGCCTACAGTGATAGGTGAAGTCAAGCCAACATCTTAGTTCTTCATTATCGAAAGCAAATAAATTTTTCGTGGACCCCCGCTAACGAATTCTGGACTCCATTTTTTGGTCACGCCTACATAGACCCCCGTCGAATCTCCCGTGGACTCCTAGGGGTCCACCAGGACCGCTTTGGGAACTAATGCTCTAGCCCAAGAGTGCTGTATTAACAAAGCATTCATAACCTATGACAGTTACGGCGATTGCGAATAGTTACGTCTGACATTTTAAGAAACAGGGGTCTACCGTGAATCACGTTATACGCAATTGCGTACGTTCGTTCGTGCTTATTCTTACCATGAAACATCATTCGCGCCGACATTCGTCACGAATATCGTCGTATGACATTTGTACGTCCTAAAAAATCCGAAGTGTTTTCATGGTAGGTATATGTTTATTATTTCGTTCGTAATTCGTTTCGGCACGTCATTGCGTAAAAACATTTTCACGGTAGACCCGCTGGTGTGGTTAAGCTTTAGCAAATACAGCTGTCTCATAAATAAATGGACATGGCGACGATCGTAGATTGAACATAGCCCTTATACACCGCTTTTGTAGCTTAAATGCAGTTTCTTAAGCGTCAGAATTGCCCCAGAATACAATACCATACCTTAGTATGGATTCTATAAGGCACTTAACTTAAAACGTCAACCTTGGGATCGTGCGTGGCAGTCCAACGCCCTCCCATTAGGTTATCGCTACCTTTATATGAGGAGAAAATATGCTTCTTTATTACGCGGGAGATGCATTGATGCACACCTCTCTTTGGGGCGAAGGAGAGGTTATGTCGGACTCACTGCGGGAAAGATGGCAACATCCCCGGTCATACCGACTAAACCTACCACCGTGTTCCTTGGTATAATCAGAGTCGCCGACTTTGATTATGGCCGCGGGAATCACTTTCACATGCAATCGCGACCCCGCCGGAGAACTACATATACTAAGACAACCTCACTTTTATTATGTACCTATAAAGAAAACCGTTGAAATACTAGACGGTAGTTAATTGCTCATAAACTGTACCTATTGTGCAGTACTAGAATTTCCTTGCAGCTTATTTCGTAATACCTACCAAGTTAATGATTATATTTTATGCCTTTTTCCATGGTTTATTAAGCACTTTCATACATAGTTTGACGCCTGCGTCTCCGAAGGAGATGGCAGAGGTGGGTTACATCCATATTATACACATACACTTACTCCGTTTAACTGCATGAGTTATTTTAAATGTTAAACTTTTTACTGTAGTTTGAATGCAATAAAAACATTACACGGTTATACTTTAGATAATAATTGCAATTGTAATTATAATACAAACCGGAGGAAAGAGGACTGTTAATCTTCACTACAGGTTAATAACTAACCTATCAAGGATAACAGAACTTCATCTGTACGTAAGATAGTTGTAAGAACTACCATGTATAATTTTCATTTTGTACTACAATCACTATTTCGTAAATAAAAACATTATTATTATTATTATTATTATTATTATTATTATTATTAATATTATATTACGCCAGCTATGATTTTCGGGCCCACGTAATAGCAATCGAGCTAATCGCTGACAATTCTAATAACACTACCCCACGCAAGCATCAAACTGATGAAATGGGTCCAAAGATTGGCTTTAAAGCTAGCATTAAGTTTTGCAGGGTCAGCAAATAGTGTTCAAAAGAAGACAGACTTTTAGCCTGAAATTTTAAGCTCCAGTCTTCTTTTTAGGACTAAGACACTCAAGTAGGCGTTCAAAGACCTAATCATTCAAATTCAAATTCAAATTCAAATTTATTTATTTTGTGAACACAGGTTTACAAGTTGTTACAGGATAGTTTATATAGTGTACTCCATGTCCCGCCAATAGGCATACAAAAATATAGCATAACAAAATTAAATACATAAATGTCATACAAAATCATCAATCATTTGAATAATCGTCAAGTCCTAAAAGAAGGCTCGAGCTTTAAAAGCTTTTAGACTTTTTTGAACCTCTAGTTGCAGTTCGAATGTAATTTTAAATTACTTAAAAAAGCTTTTTAAGAAAACAGGTTGAGGTTTTTAAAGGCGACGTATATTAATTTGAATTATTATACATGTTAAATTCAATCCGAACCCGCATATCCTCATATATCTCAAAAAACGTTCTGTTTGCTCCATATTCTCAGAGCTTCTCATGTTTGTAGAAGCAAAGAATCCGAACACAGTATCAAAGATTTTGGCTAGTTCACATCTGCGATGTCCACAAATGCATTCGAATTATGCATATTCGAACGTGTTTACGACACTATACGTGCGCTGCGTTCTTTAACAAGGAAAGTAGGTATCGCGTTATGTACAACGTATTCGAATGTCATTCGAATACAGCTATACGTATCACTATTTACACACCATTCAAGTACTTCATCACCACAATTGAAGCTTTGAAAAGTGAAAAAATATTGATTAATGAAACCTGGTAATCTTATTTTTGGCAATGGACATGCTTCTTAAAAAGATTAATGCTATTTTATCATGATATTGGGTCTGGAAAACAGATAAATTATGAACTACTAATATAGAAGCTCGTGCTTCGCTTACGTATATGAAAATACCTACAAACCTACAATAGATGCTATCTACTCCAACCTTCGAAATATCGCGTGAAAACTACACTTTAACACTTTTAAGAAACTATTTATTGGCACTGGTTTCGAAATAGAGGTATAATTCCCATTGCATGTCTTACCATCTGCAGTGAACATTGCCACAAAGTTCCCTTCGCCAAAATGTTTTGACACGAAACCGAAAACTCCGATGGAAAGTTGTGTATTGATTGCCAACTACTTTTAATGCTGTAAAATCTGTATTTTGCGAACTTTCCTGTCTTCTTTATTATTGCTATAAATTTAGCTGTTGTTTGTTTTTTACTTTTATATAAGGGGTAACAAAATAAGGAGCTATATATAGCGTACACAAGTATATATAGCCCCTTATTTTGCTATGTTACTGGCTATGACTGACTTGTTAGTCTGATGCCCATAGCGTTATTGCTGTTTTCTGTTTGTTGTCATGAGTACGAGGCTTTTCGAGGTTCGCGAGGCTATTGAAATCAAAAAACATCCTATTTTCAATAGAGAAGTTGGTTAGAATGTACCACCAGCTTGGGATCCAGTCATTCAAATAGTCAAACCCAAGAAGAAGCAAACCACAGCTAGACTTCATGATACTCTGAGCTCATTCTGCGTAAATAGAAACACCAATGATTAAATTATGTTCGGGTACTTTGAAATAACGACACTGGAACATTGAGACAACTACCATCTAAGTCTCCCCGTGACCATGGCTGCTGAAAAGCAACCGTCGGGGAAAGTGTAAACTTAAATATAAATTATTTTTTATAGTTTTAATAAATTAATTAGCTTAAAAATTAGTAAAGTTCAATAGTATCTAGTAGTAGTGTGACAATTTCAAAATTTTGTAATTAAGTGTAAAATAAATAATGCGATAAAATCCGTATATAGTAGTTTAATTATAATGAATAACATTCGCGTAAACAGACGACAATATTATGAGTACGAGGTCAAACCAGAATCTCCACTTAAGCCTGAAATCTCGCTCGAACTGGGAAAACCTGGTTAAAAAAGTGTTGCACTCCGCCATGCCCTGGCAAGCACTTAAAGCCGTTGTTCCTGATCCTGATCTCACTTCTCTCATGTCGGATTGCCGTTCCATCGGGAATATGAGAGTCAGGGGATAGAAAGTGAAATGGTGTTTACGCACACACTTGTGAACTAAAATATCTCTTGCGCCTTTACCGCCGTAACCGAAATTCGATCTGGAGGACCCTACTGGCTAAATCCATAAACAGTGGTTTTCACTTTATCACTTGCCACTAAGTGAGCCGCTGGTTTGCCCACCACAAGAAGCTATAAAACAAATTAGAAACATTTTTCTTTGTGCTGTCTTCACAGCAAAGGGAGTCATTTATTCCTCGCCTCAGCTGCACAGCACACTCTTTCTTCATTGGTTGATAACACCTGCATGGCGTTAAATCTCCATAGTGATAAATACAATTAACGTTAGTAACAAACGATTTCTCCTGTATAAGAAAAATACGACGCAGAAACTATAATGACTGATTACTGATTAGTATTGTAATGAATTAATCGACGGAAGTAATCAACTAATTAGAATCTGCGCGTGATTATTGTTGCCTGCATTGACGGCATTGGTTTTAAAAGTGTCGCCACTATCCGTAAAATCTAGCAGCTTGTATCTGCCAGTCTTAATTTTATTAACGTTATTACTTACTTATTGTTTAACATGAATAAAGCTTGTTTTGCTATTGCAAAAGGCGTTATAAGAAATAACGGAACGGAGTCTAATTAGCTAAAATATAGATTACCTTCGTCTAAAGAGTTGCCTTATGATTTGCCGACGTGAAATTAACTGATTTCATTGAAACTGATTCGGTTTTAACTATTTGTACCTTTCCGCTAGGCTCTTTGTTGCCGGATACACTTCTAGAAATATTAAAGTTGTGAATTAAAGGGAGTTCTTACGTAGTAAGTAAGTAAGTAAGTATTTATTTATTTTTCAAAACATAGGTACACGTTCTTATACAAATTTTATAACACAGAAAACAAAAAGTACATATATCATGAAAAATGAGGTTACCACTCAGGTTTGTTGTTGGTTTGCGGTTGATACCTCAAACCAACCCTGATATTATTTGGTAACCCCAAGCGACGCCCGGACGTACATCAGCTACTCATTGTAATATTTTACAAACACAAACACAAAACACAAAACTACGTAAGATTTATATTATATAAATTAAAATAGGTATAACATGAATAACAAATACGTAGCTTACTTACGCTTCGCTGGCAGTGAATTAAACGGTGCATTTCAAAAATAGTAACTGTTTGGATAGTTATGTGCAAAATATTGACGAGTATTCTAATTTTAATGTAGCTAGGCACTATATTGCAGCAAAAATAATGCTCGTCTAGCAAGCCCATACCTCATACGTGGTAAATATTTTTGCATGGGAAACGGTCGCTTATGCGCAGCCTTGGGATTTATTACGTAGAGATAATTCACGGCAGCTGTTATTTCCGAGGTGTATTGGCAAACTTACGTGTGGTATTATCAATCTATCAATGTGCTAAAATAAGTTACGCTTTTATACGACCAAAGTTGTGAACGACCGGCCTAATGGAAACTTGCAGTAGAATATTACTTTGCAAAACAGGAACAGAGGCGCTGTAAACTCTACGTATCATGACTTTATAAGGAGTTCTAGAAAATTCTACTAGCTTCTGGAAACAGTAAGTTAATTAAAATTATGTTAGGTCATATAAGTCCAAAGATCAAGTAAAAAGTTATAGAGATTGTTTGTGGCACATTCTTAGTATTAATCCAGCAATGTAGTTGGGGCGAATAAGCTTACCTCTTATTATTTGGGTTCTATAATATCTCTGACAAAAGATGATATTTCTACCGTTATTTTTATATATATTGTATATGTTTAAAAGTAACGGTAAAATATTATTATGTCCTAACGTCGTAATATTGTTACGGTACTAAGTAACGTTATTAAATCATAACGTTATGATGCTGTCTCGAGTAAAAAGAAAAGTACCGTTACAAATAACGATACTTTCCAGTGAATTGATATCGTTAACAAGACGTGTAAATATTGGACCGACAATTTAAGATGCATAATGTGCATAGTAAAATTACTACAAATATATATCTATACAATTTTACCTTAGTCTATAGAGTGTATTAAATATATATATATAATATCAGCCCTGTATTAAACTCTCCCACTGCTGGGCACGGGACTCTTCTCAGTGTGAGAAGGCTGAGGCCATAGTCCACTACGCTGACCTAGTGCGGGTTGGCAGACTTCACATATCTTCGAGAACATTATGGAGAACTCTCAGACATGCAGGTTTCCTCACGATGTTTTCCTTCACCGTTAAGCAAGCAATAATTAATTATTTAATACGCATATAACATCGAAAAATGAGAGATGCGCGCCTTGGGTTCGAATCCGAGACCTCTGCGTGGCAGTCCAACGGTTTCCCACTAGGCTATCGTTTCTCTTTTACGTGCAAATAAATACATTTTAAAATATGTATTACACTTATTTGTGACGTGGCAACATAATACATATTTACATAATATTAATAAGTAATTTGTTATTATTTTTAGTTTTTATAGTCCGTAATATATCAGTGGTATAATGGCTGCAACACCTTATTAATATGATTTGTAATAGGTATACTAAAATTATATTTAATTGGCGATTTAAAAGAGTGGCTGCTAGTTTCCTGCAGGTTTCTTCTCATAGGCTCAACCCTTTGCCTGAAGCTAGCAACTAACCTAAATGTAGCTTCAGTAACTTAGTAAACTCACTAACCTATATACTTTGACGTTCATAAGTGTTACTAAGTGACCTAAATGAATAAATTATTTTTGTCTTTGCAAGGTCTAAACGCTCTTAAATACTAGGCATGTTACTTATCGTGCAACTGTAGTATTCAATGTACATTTTACGACTTAGTTTTACGTAGAGCACTTAAGTGCCAGTATAATTATGTTTATAACTACTTGAGTTGTGAAGTATTGTGTGTTGTTATGACCACGTGTTATTATTCTAGTTAATGATACGTTATCTACAAGTAGCAAAAGTCATATTCTGTAAGGGTTTTTATGTATCTCGACAGGTGCGATATCAAATTCGTATTCCGTAAATTTCGAATGCGCTTGTGACTCTCCATTGTCGAGCTTAGCGCTAAGATGTAGGTACTATCGTGTGAGAAAATGTTGACATTTGAAGTATTTTAGGAAAATTTTGTATTTGTCGAGTTTCATAACTGTCGAAATACTAATACAAGTGTCTTCTTTCAAAATCAGCTTTATCGTCAGGAGGAATCTCGATATCGATTATTTTTGTTACGGCACACTGCTTAAACCAATCCTATTTCGGGTTAGCGACGTGCCATTGATACGTAAATTACTTATATTATTCAAAAGTTAAATGTCAATTAATTTGTTGTCGCATTTGGTAATTGTCGTCGAATAATAATTATTCGAATTATGATTTGATAATGATACAATGCTAAGTGAGAGTGCGCATAAAGTAGCGGGTTGGGCCAACAATGAGTATTGTTTTTTACTGTCAAGAAATACTCACGAGTTGCCCACTCCGCCTCGGAAGCCTGCGCCGCGTTGATCCTGCGCCTGAAATCTCTCTCGTCGCGTCGAATTGCCGACCCATAGCGCTATGAGATTAAGGGAAAAGAGAGTGCACTTGTGTTTGCGTCCACACTTGCGGACTATAATGTCTTCTGCGCATGGCTAATCCTTGACCAAAATTTGGTCTAGTTCCAATCTGTATTATATAATAATAATAATAATAATAATATTCTACCACATACACACAACACCATCTAGCCCAAACTAAGCAGAGCTTGTACTATGGGTTCTAGACAATGGATAAACATACATATATAGTTTTTTTTTTTGTAAATACATACATATTATACATAGAAACACCCAGACCAAGACAAACATCCATGTTCATGCACACAAATGTTTGACTTGTGCGGGAATCGATTATCTGTAACAATATTGGTGAACCTTAATTTAAATAAATAAATAACTATTCTTGACTTTTTTAATTGACTTGGATGAACTAAGCTAATGTAACACCGCTAAAGAGATGCTTGCAGGTCACTGCAAACTCTTTAAATTAGATTAAACATCAACGTACTTCTTTTTCAAGGAAATTCAGGCATCAATATGCGTGTGTTTGTATGTAACTAATGCTATATTTCTTGCCCACATTGATTCTTTTGACACGCTTATAATTTTTATTATAGACTAGATTTTGCCCATGGCTTCGCTCGATCTGTCTACCTCGGGAGCAGTACTTTTTTCCAGATTTAAGGTCCATTTCCTTTTCTGTGTGCCTGATAATGTGTATGCGGAATTTCACGATGATTGGTCACGTAGATCAGGCGTGAAAGCGTCACAAACAAACTCACATTCTCATTTATGACATTAGTTAGGATTTATTAGTATGAGTGCTACACTAAGTGTTAGCTGATATTTGAAAACGCGTCAGCAAGAAACGGCTCATAATGAAAGCCCGCCTGTAGTTTGCATAGAGGGTGTTCGTAATTAAATACGGCTATGTTTTGTAAAAGAACTTAACAAAGCTGTTTATACAATGAATGGGGCGTCGAAAATATTTAGAAAGTGCTTTTAAAAAGATTGGGTATGAAACAAGTATTTTTTTTAATGATAATTTTTATTCTATATTACATATTTTGCAACACAATTCTGAATTCACTTTTATGTTAGATGCTAGGTTGAGCCTAGGACACCTGCTAACAAACTTACGACCACATAAATCGCTATCTTTATATATATAATTCTACTGTACGTGTGTATGTCACTGAACTCCTAAACGGCTGGACCGATTTTGATAAAAATGTTTGTGTGTGTTCATGTCGATTTGAGGATGGTTTATATATTTTTTTCTTTTGTGTTTACATGACAACGTCTGTCGGGACAGCTAGTTAAATTATAATTTCAGTATTTTATAACCTAAATTATATGTACAAGGTGTTGCAACCGTTACACTTTGTATCTTTCTGTATAAAAAATAATATTAAAATATTAAAACCTTTAATGGGATGGATCATTTCAGGTTTTTAGTCATATTTAATTACTATTAAATACTATACTACTGTATCTAATATAAAAACCTATATAAATAAAATCTGTATATATAAATTTACGTGTCTATAAATCAACAGATGCAAATTATTTCATTGTCCTATACCCATATACTTAAACTCGTGAACCCATTAAATTTTTTAACTGCGAACAGAGTTTAAACACCTTTCATCACCTATTAAAAACTTCAAAGTTAACTGTTGTTTGACAGTTTCAAACCTCTTTTGTGGTTAAAATTACAATTAATGTCAGAGACAATAATATTTTATTTTAGTTGCTTCTTCTCCCTTAGCCTTTATTATTCCCAAGTCACTTGGGGTCGGCTTTTCTAGTCTAACCAGATTTGACCGGATATCAGTTTTTACACGGAGCGGCTGCCACCTGACCTCCGCAACCCAAAGGCTAACGATACCCTAAGGCTAGACCAGTGTCAGGATATAAGAGGGTACTGACTTTCCCAATAACGACTGCCATAGATGTTCATGGCAGCCGGGACCGACGGCTTAACGTGCTCTCCGAGGCACGGAGCAGGCGATAATTGTCAATCAATACGCACATAATTTCGAAAAGTCATATAACTTCCGAAAGTCAAAGGTGCGCGACGTGGGTTCGAATCCGAGAGCCTCTGCATTGCAGTCTGTTGGTCTCCCCACTGAGCTATCGCTGCTTTTTTTATTTTTATTTAGTTGCTTGTAAAATGATTATTTGTTATTTGGGTTGCATATTACTATTTATCTTGTTAACCCTTCCAGCTATATATACTTATGTTAGTATATACTTACGTTATTGAGAGAGTGTCGACACAAAAGATCCCACTGGATCGAAGTGTGGCCGGTCTGCACTGACTGGCCCCCACATAAGATACATACATGTGTAGTAATAGCAATAGTTTAAAATCATTTATAAAGTATATTGTTTTTGGACAATCATGGCCGTCCCTTCAAGTATGTTTGCAGTTAAAAGTTGCTCAACATTGACAATGAATTAAAACTAAATATGATGTACGTGACGACGCTGTAAAAATTAAATACATGCATATTTCTTTACTTTATAGTTTATGATTTTTATTTACTATAATAATTGACACTTAAATATAACTGCTGCTTTTCGTTACTCACTACATAGACATACTTCTAATACTACTACACTCCAACAATAAGTCTAATTAACAAACGAAAACCAATTCCAAAGCACTTACAAGCAGTTTCAACCCGAATTAAACTATCACATTTCTTATCCAGCCTTGCACCTTCCAAATCAGTAAAATGCCTGTCAAAGCGAGTATGGCGCCAAAAATAATGTTGTAAAGGTTAATTCCGAACAGCTTGAAGTTCACACCTATCGTGGTGATCGCTATTAGGCCATCAAATGGGTACACCGGTGCCTGGTACCACGCCGCAGTTCACTCAACGGGTTGAAAATTCGCTTTTCACAAATTGCTTTTTTGATGTAGAGTTCGTTTGTGACGTCATGATTGCGGATCGGTTAACTGCAATACTGAGGGTATTCGGTATTGACCGAGTTTTGAATTTGAAAATGGAACGTGCTGTTTACTCTTCTTTTTTTCAAATGGCGTGATTGCGGATTTCTTGGCTGCATTAGTGAAAGTATTTGATTGGCCGAGTTTTAAGTTTGAAAATAGATCGTGAACATTATTTAAAACTTTTTGGGCACATTTATTTTGTACAGTCAGCTACATCAGTCACTAAACATTCGTAAGATTTTAAATTCTTCTCTTATGCAAAAGAAACAAATAATAGTTGAAGATTTAATTCATAAACTGAGATTCGAAATTCATTAAATATTTAGGTACTTATGTCGCTGACTGTACCTTGGCTGAAGAAAACCTTATTAAAAGGCCTTTTGAAAATGAAACACAAACTGATGATTTTTTGTTTCAAGGTGATACAGTAGCACCGACATACGACATACACCTGATCAATCTGATCAAAGAATTTCGCTTATAGAACTCATTTCGAAAATTATTTAGTGAAGTACAATGAATTTGTTGAATTGTGGCGATACAGCAAGAGTATCGCCACTAATTAGCATTTAATACACTTCTATAATTATTGAGCACAGCCTTATTCATGAACAGTGAATACCAATTACAATCAGCAGCTTGTTCTTCGGCACTAAAGGCAATAAAAACTTGGTGCAAGAGGTACTCGAGCAAATCTAGATACCAGGAACCATTAGTGGCTTCAGCGTCAGGGTGACCGAGTACTACGATATCCGAGATTCTAATATGGCTCAGGCTGTGCTAGATTGCCGATGGCGTAACGGTGGTGAAGGCGACATCTGTGCAAGAGATCTTAGACTTGATTCTGGACAAATGTTCTTTTTTTTTCGGTTTTAAAAAAGACAACTACCGCTCTAGGAATCGTTCCTGTGTCGCGGGGGACTTAACAACCATATAACAACGGACACAAAGAACGCGCAGAATCGGAACAACCATTTGTGGATCACACAAATTTTAGCCCCGTGTGGGATTCGAAACCACAATACTCGGCGCAGTGGCAGCAGCGAGACGACCAATTAAACCACTACGACATCCGTGCAGTCAGTTAGGTGTTTATGTCAAGATATTATCACTAGCAGCACGAAGTCGGCATTAGGCTGAGCCCCTATTATGTGGGACCACATTGAGCAGCAAAAGCTCAGTGGGGAGACCAACAAACTGCAATGCAGAGGGTCTCGGATTCGAACCAACGTCACGCACCTCTAACTTTCGGAAGCTATATGACTTTTCGAAATTATGTGCGTATTGATTGACAATTATCGCCTGCTCCGTACCTCGGAGAGCACGTAAAGCCGTCGGTCCCGGCTGCCATGAACATCTATGGCAGTCGTTATTGGGAAGTCAGTGCCCTATAATATCCTGACACTGGTCTAGCCTTAGGGTATCGTTAGCCTTCGGGTTGCAGAGGTCAGGTGGCAGCCGCTCAGTGTAAAAACTGATATCCAGTCAAATCTAGAATCTCTAGAATCTAATCTAGATAGACCAGAAAAGCCGACCCAAGTGACTTGGGAATTATAAAGGCTAAAGAGAAGGCCCTATTACGTGGGACCTTAGCTGGGAAATTGGGAGGAATACCTTTTTTTTTACGTGGTGGAATTTATTGACGCATGCCCCTCCGCGGGGGCGAGCGGACGGGTTATATGGGACTCACCCGGAGTAAAAGAAAGATGATAATGATTATAATGGACCTCCCGGTAATACCGACTAAACCTACCACGGTGTTCTTCGACAAAACCGCTATCGACGGGGCCGTGCGAATCACTTTCGCATGCGGTCGCGACCCCGCCGACGTTTCGGTCCGCCGTATGAAACGACAGGCCACTTCATGAAAAGACCTAACCTATGGTCACTTCAAAATTTTAACCTTACTGTCCCCTTGAGGGGCGACGGACGCATACGCACGCCGCTTCTCGGACCTGGTGCTGACCGGGTGGCGAGCAGGCCCACGAAGCCCACCACTCCCAGGTCAAACATTAGGGTGGCTGGGTGCGGTGTAATACATAATCTTACCCAACCTGACCTATGCTCCTTCCGAAATATAGGCTGTATGCCTGTGTGTGTATACAATCTACATATACAGAGCTTATAGTGTGTAGGGACTACATTGTAAACTTAGATACCTAGGTGTATACATCTCTGCATCTATACAGCGGCTTATTATATGTTATATAAGAAATCTTAAAAAGCTAGTTGCGTATAAATAAATCAATAATGATATTTCATTGTCTTTATTCCGGCTGTGCAGTTGCGATGCCGTGCCAAGGCCGACGGCGATGTAATATACAAATATAAAACGAAATGCGCTTTCCTGTTTACTTACCTATTTGCAATCATTGATCTATGATAATGTTTAACTGCACGGATAGTGCAGCGAGTAAGACGCCGCGCCGTTGCTACCGAGTAGGTTCGAATTCCAGGACAGTTATTTGTGTGATCCACAAATGGTTGTTCCGAGTCTGGGTGTTTTTGTGTCCGTTGTTTGAATGTTTGTAAAGTCTCCCGCAACACAGGATTTATTCCTAATGCTAAATAATAATGAAATAAAATAAACTGGACGTATGGTGCAGTGGGTACGTCGGCTCACCGTTGCTACCGAGTAGGTTCGAATCCCAGGACAATTATTTGTATGATACAAAAATATTAACGGCTATTACTGTCTCCTATAGTTGCAGCGATAGTTCAGTGGGGAGTCCAACAGACTGCAATGCAGAGGGTGTCGGGTTCGAACCCACGTCGCGCACCTCTGACTTTCGGAAGTTAAATGACTTTTCGAAATTATGTGCGTATTGATTGATAATTATCGCCTGCTCCGTGCCTCGGAGAGCACATTAAGCCGTCGGTCCCGGCTGCATGAGCATCT
Organism: Catocala fraxini; assembly: GCA_930367265.1. Classification (NCBI taxonomy): domain Eukaryota; kingdom Metazoa; phylum Arthropoda; class Insecta; order Lepidoptera; family Erebidae; genus Catocala; species Catocala fraxini. Next base: position 2,032,141 of record OV884044.1, on the reverse strand, counting down.
ATGGCAGTCGTTATTGGGAAAGTCAGTACCCTCTAATATCCTGACACTGGTCTAGCCTTAGGGTATCGTTAGCCTTCGGGTTGCGAAGGTCAGGTGGCAGCCGCGCCGTGTAAAAACTGATATCCAGTCAAATCCGGTTAGACTAGAGTAGCCGACCCCAAGTGACTTGGGAATAATAAAGGCTAAGGGAGAAGAAGACTGTCTCCTATAGTTGCCATGCCTGATAGAGATCATAATTGTTACCATACCGAATTCAAGACAAAACGGTGTAGTACATTTTTGGCCGCCGATTGTCCTTTAATTTTCTTTTCTTTTTCGTTTTGTTTGGTAGTTATTAATGAGTGAGTAGGTTTCTAATCTAAACTAATATTATAAAGAGGAAACATTTGTGTTTTTGTATGTATGTTTGTAATGTTTTCACACAAAAACTACTGGAACGATTTCAAAAATTCTTTCACCATTAGAATGCTGCATCTTCACTGAGTGACATAGGCTCTATAACATTTTAAAAAAAAATAGGGTTCCTTAATAAAAATGCAATAATAAACTAATATTATAAAGAGGAAACATTTGTGTTTTTGTATGTATGTTTGTAATGTTTTCACACAAAAACTACTGGACCGATTTCAAAAATTCTTTCACCATTAGAAAGCTGCATCTTCACTGAGTGACATTGGCTATATTACATTTTCAAAAAAAATAGGGATCCCTAATAAAAATGCAATAATATAACCCAAGGTGTGATAAAAATAGTCATAAAAATCTGTCATCGCGTGCGCTGCGGAAACTATTGATGATAGAACAAAAAAATGTTCTACAGTATTATAGAACGTATCAATATCTACAAAAAAGTCCGCAATACCATTTGTATTTTTTGAATATATAGCTAACTACACCTATATAAGTGTAGTTAGACTTATTAATTTCTTTAGTTGTAGTTTTATATATTAAAATTAGATAACAAATTAAAAGTAGGTATTGGGTAATAAATAAAAGTCCACGCGGACGAAGTCGCGGGCAACAGCTAGTAATATATAATTGTAGTTATTTTTAATAATATGTGTTAACTTACTACTTACCTAACACATAAGCGATTTAGTGCACATAATACTGTAAGCTTGTGTAGTTAAATAAATAAAAAAATAGTTCTTTGAGTATATATGTATACATAAATTTTCAATAATAATTATGATAAGTATAAATACTCTTGTCATAATAACTGCCATAACCAATCAACAAAATTAACCTCTACCTATTGTCAAAAAACCTTAGAATTAAAACCTTTATGTAGAAACCTCCAATATGTTTAAAAACCCGCTCTTTCTTACGCGGAAACGCACCCCGAAATAGATTAAAACCGTTAATTTGATAATGGAATTACAAATTATAATTTACATTCACAATAGTGTACAGTACGATGTTTATAATAAAGCTGAACTTCTATCGCTTTTATGCGGTATTTGGAGGTTTATTACTTAGTTATATTGAACCTAAACTTGTGTCTATTAATATAATGCCTCGACTACAAAAGTTATCCGAAAGATAGATCGCGTGCTGTCTCACTCTTGTTAGGTTAAAGAAAAGAGATGGCGAGACTTTTATCTTACAGATAAATGTTATCTGGAGATGGTGGAATAGGCCCATATTAATGTGAATTTACATTTACCTGTGGCCATGTTCAGCAAAGCAAAGGCGTAGAACGCCAATGAGAAAATGGGAATTTACTGACAGAAAAATAATATTTTACCCTCTTTTGCAAAATAAACAAAACTGTAAACTTGGAGAAAAGAGTGGCCATGATAAAAGTCAGATGTGCATGCCTTGGGTCTTGACTCGAGACCTTTGCGTGGCAGAGCAACGGCTATCGCTCCTTACTTTACGGGAGATATCACCAAAAAAATGTATTAGTAAACGTTTGTATATTTGGGTACTTTGTTTACAAGGGATGGTAAACATGAGAGAGATATTGAAAGAAGAACGATTGCTGGCAACAAAGTGAATGGAGCTCTACGCGCTTTTATGAACAGTCGAAATGTATCCGAAAAGGCACGTTTGGCTGTTATTAGAAGACTATTAGTGCTCACACTTATGGATGGAAGTGAAAGTTGGGTATGGCAAAAGAAGCATGAGAGCAGAATAAATGCTGTAGAAATGAGAGCGCTGAGAAATATATGTGGTGTGACTCTGAAAGATAGAATAAGGAATAGTGTGATTAGAGAGAGATGCGGCATGAAAGTGGATATAGTGACAGTACAGAATAGAAAAGCGTATGTTAAGCTGGTTTGGGCATGTAGAAAGAATGGACGAGGAAAGACTGACTAAGAAAGTTTATAAGGCTAGTGTGAATGGAACAGTCGCAAGAGGAAGACCTAGGCGAACGTTTCTTGATCAGATCGGAGGCGTTCTGAACAAAGGCGAGGTTAAGAGCACCTTGAACCGACGGGTGTGTATGAGGAATGTGATGAAAGTGAATGAAGCCAGAGAAGTGTGTCAGGATCGTAGCAAATGGAAATCCGTAGTCTCTGCCTACCCCTCTAGGAAACAGGCGTGAATCTATGTATGTATGTATATGGTTATAAAATAAATTTTGAAGTAGTTTTACTTAGCGATATATTTATAACTAAGTCTGAAATTGTTCAACAACCTTGATTTACTAAACAGTTTTGCTCACAATGGCGGAGCTATCCACAATGGGTCTCATCAATTCGTCACGTCAACCGATAAATAACAACCATATTATATAATACGTTGTTCACTAAGGTCATATTTATGGTCTAGGATATCATTGTAATGGTTAAGCATAGATTAATAGCATCGTTTTGATTAATTCTATGCGGTAGAATTATAATGGATATCTCGATGACACGAATTACGAGAAACCGGTACGGTATTGGGTTTTGTAAGTTACTTTGCTGATTAATTGTTGGTAAACATAGTATTTATTACTAAACTTTGTCCGCGGCTTCGCTCGCGGTAATCCAGATTTAATCAATAAATTTCTATCTTTTGGGAACAGTAGGGAACAGTGTGTATAAAGGGGCCAATATTAAAAAGAATAAAAAAAATACAAGTTAGACCAATTATTTCCGCATAAAAATTTATTTTTCAATAATTCCTTTAATAGTTAATCTTATTAAATTAGAATAAATTTGTGACCATTGCAACAAATCTGTGATACAGCTATTTAAAAAAAAAGGGAATTCAGCTCTTTCATGACATCATGTCAATGAAGGAGCCACCTTGTGCCATGAAAGAGCTGACACCTCTTTTATACAAACCAAACAGTTTTCCAAAAATAAAATTCTGTTAACAGACTTTAAAAATCAGGTTAATTCTATAATAATCACAGTGTTTAATCAGTCTCAATAATAATTTCACATTATCTTAATCAACAATAATATCCTTATAAAAATCAGTCTTAAAATATAATAGAAACCTCTAAAATAACAATTAAAATAAAATAAAAAAATTAAAACAATTTTGGCAAAATAAATTAATCACTCCTTTGTGCCCACAAGACTCATGTGACCACCCTACACATATTTTGGCTCTTTCAAGGCGTAGGTAGCTGGCTCTTTCAAAACATTGTGTATTTAAAAACATAACCTTAAATTAAACTTATTTCGCCAAAACATTAATCTAATATTATTATTGCAAAAGAAGGCCAAATATATATAAAATAATACAGCATATCTATTTTACCAACGCAAGCATTATATTTTTCTCAAAAATAAAAAAATAAGCGCTAAAATACTTACTTTATGTCTTTACAATTTTTGATGCAGTCTTACGACGCCATTTGTTTTCGTAGAACTGTCAAATTTTTGTGGCTGACAGGTATTCAGTGCTGCCATATAAAAAGTGACTTTAAATTATGGTCGGTGAGTTAGAAAAATTACATCGGCTCTTTCAAAGCCTGGCTCTTTCATACACATTTTCCCCTACTTTTTGGATGAAAGATACCCTATGTCCTTTTTTGTGCCCCTGATATCATGTATGCGAAATTTTATGATGATCGGTCAAGTAGAAGTGTAACACTCAAATAAACTCACATTTACATTTATAATATTATGTTAGAATTACTGTTATTATTTTTAGATTTAAATAATTAGAAATATCGTTATATCTTTGTTGACATGAGTTGTAAAATATTGAAATTATTTAATTGGCGATTTAAAACCGTGAGTTTCTTGCTGGTATCTTCTCATAGGCTCGACTCTTTGTTCAGACAAAGGGTTCAGACGCAGCAACAAACTTAAATGTAGCTTCAGTAACTTAGGAAACTCGCTAACCAATATATTTTGACGTTCATAAGTGTTACTTTGTGACTTAAATGAATAAATCACCCCAGGGGAATAAACCGGAAATCGCAAAAATCTAATTTTACAGTAAAAATTATTTAGTGTTTTTCGGGTATATATTTTTAACAAAAGATAACCATGACAACATTGTTATATGACAGGAAAGCAAATTTTTACCCGAACAATTAGTTGAGTGTAGCTATTAAATATACACATAATTAATTATTCACCAAAATACATATTACCGAAAATAGTATCATAACATTTTTAGGGTATTGATATCTTACGATCCTAACTTATCAATGTTATTCCAGTAATGTTTACTTACCGAATTCTTCTCTCTTAGCCTTTATTATTTTCATCATAGACATAATATTGATTGATGATATAATATTAAATCATAGACATAATATTGCTTTACCAGATTATTAAACGTGTTTTTTCATTACAGAGGGAGATTGTACTGTTCAGTTACCGACTTATTATAGTAACCATAAAAGCGTAAAGTAGTGTAACATGTATTTTATAGGAAATTATTGGTACTTATATTTATCGTAATCTATGAAAACCGATTACGTAAAATAAATTTGTTATCAATGTCTTCGAGGAAATAATTAAAGACAACTCTCAAAATTTATTAAAAAATTATAAGTTTTACTAGGCACAAAGTTCTAATAAAGATCACAAATTACAATCAGTATAAGTACAAAGAATATAGCTATGTAAAAACATTAAAAACTAATCGATATTATCATTGGCATCATCATTACCTTCTTATTCTTTATCGCGATCATCACTATTTTCTACAGAATTTAACGATTAATAAAATGCGTGGTAATGCATGACTCATCAAAATCCTATTTAAAGAAAACCTTGTCCTGTTGGGATGATGTAACATGAATTTCTATTACATCAGACCAGCTATTCCCATCTTTATCGCGACACCAATTCAAAGGATGTACAAAAAAAAATATGTCTAAAGTATCTGATTAAGCGTAGTAGAGTCTCGCTGATTTCAGCATGAATGGGCCTTGACCAGAAAAGGACTACCCTCTCTCAGAATATCGACGTGAAATAGCAGTATTCCTACTGTTGTGTTTCGTTCGGTGAGTGAGAGTGCCGGAGTCCCAATCATCCTCTTTCCCCCTTTCGCTCCTTCTCCTTCCCATTTCCTTTTTCTCTTCTTCCTTTCCTAAAGGGTCGGCAACGCGCAAGTGATGCCTCTGGTGTTGCAGGCGTCCATTGGCTACGGTGACCACTTACCATCAGATGGGTCGTATGCTCGTTCGCCACATTAGTCGTATAAAAAAAATTGTTTGCTCCTAAGTTTAGATTTATAATATATGCTCAGGTGTGTAAATAAACTTATTTCCTATGTTACTTTCAATACAAGTATGCATAGAATCTCCTATGTCCAGACTCTAAAATTTGTGTTTTATAGACAAATTTAAAGATTTTGTCGCATAAGCATATGATAAGATAAGATAAGATAATTTATTTATTCACTTAAATACTATATATACTATAAACAATCGCATGCAAGATATAAAGTTAAAGAAAGTTCTAGTCATGTTTGCCATATACAATGGCGGGCAAATATAATTCTGATTAATTAATAATAAAGAATATTTATCCTTTATTATTTAATTTATTTTACTACTTATTTAGTAACAGCAATATACATACAGTAGCAATAGTCAACATTATATAATTGTGTATAAATTAACGAAGTAATAATAATCAGTCCATAAATTATATTATTAATGTATACAATGTCAAGTAATTATAATTATATTAAAAGGGGGAAATATTATATTTTCGAAATTATGTGCGTATTGATTGACAATTATCGTCTGCTCCGTGCCTCACAGAGCACGTTAAGCCGTCGGTCCCGGCTGCCATGAACATCTATAGCAGTCGTTATTGGGAAAGTCAGTACCCTCTAATATCCTGACACTGGTCTAGCCTTAGGGTATTGTTAGCCTTCGGGTTGCGGAGGTCAGGCGGCAGCCGCTCCGTGTAAAAACTGATATCCAGTCAAATCCGGTTAGACTAAAAAAGCTGACCTCAAATAACTTGGGAATAATAAAGGCTTAAGGTAAAGAAGTTAATTAATAAATATTATGTCAAATGTCGAATCTAATTAGGTACTTAATTATATCAAATCAAATTTATCATTTAAAAAGTTATTAACTTTATAGTAGATTTTTGCAACAAGAAATTTAACAAATTAATAATTTTTGGTTAAATCACAGGCATAAATCTACCTGTACTTATTTTGCCCATAACAACCATCCGATTCAACGTACATCTTGCACCTCGTTTTTGTTCACTCTATAAGAATTACAACAACACATTTTGCGATTTGGTAATACCACACGTAACAATACTCTCTTTTACATAGATCGGCAAAAATAGTACTATTGTACATAGAGTACATGTGCGTATATAATGAAAAATGCCTACAGTAGATTTCGGAATACTTAACACTTTTTGCAGGTCTAAGATAGTGCGATCGTGCTATTGTTTTCGTCAATTGTCATTTTTTGGAATTCGAAAAAACTCTTATACAACAGCTTTGTTCGTCCGTCTGTTATACAACTTTCAACTCAAGAACTGTAAGAGCTGGAGACTCGCGGTCAACGCCATTCGACTCAGCATAGTCGGTGTTCCCCCGAAATGACTATGACCTGTGACCTCTGACCTCGTGGTATTACGTGACCTTTGCATATTACTTGAACCAGTTTTTACTGCAATTCATTGCTGTTTTTCACTTGTTTCGTCATGTTTAATCTATCGAATTCTCTCCTTTTCATTTAAATGACGTCTATAGCCTTCTTCTAAAGACTTTTTCTCTGATGGACTGGCTCATATACAAAACAAGTAGAAGATTGATCAATTTTAGACATGAAAATGAGTAGTTTAATTTTGTGTGTGTAAAAATTATTTCATATTGACGTTTTGTCGCCATCGTAACTTCAACATAATTTTGCTGTGGAAACCACTCGGTGTAAACACGACAGATTTTTGATATGTAGGTCTTGTGACAAATATTCTCGATTTGAGCTTTTACTTGTATAATGAGACTTCCTTCTCCCTTCTCCCTTAGCCTATATTATTCCCAAGTCACTTGGGGTCGGCTTTTCTAGTCTAACCAGATTTGACTGGATATCAGTTTTTACACGGAGCGGCTGCCACCTGACCTCCGCAACCGGAAGGCTAATGATACCCTTAGGCTAAACCAGTGTCAGGATATTAGAGGGTACTGACTTTCCCAATAACGACTGCCATAGATGTTCATGGCAGCCGGGACCGACGGCTTAATGTGCTCTCCAAAGCACGGAGCTGGCGATAATTGCCAATCAATACGCACATAATTTTGAAAAGACATATAACTTCCGAAAGTCAGAGTTGCGCGACGTGGGTTCAAACCCGAGATCCTCTGCATTGCAGTCTGTTGGTCTCCCCACTGAGCTATCGCTGCTACACTTGTAATGAGACTACTTTAGGAAATAATAAAATATGCTTCTTAATACTCGATTCCATGCTCGAGTTTATTTTTAGAGGTCTTTTTTATATATCTATAGGTACCTCTTAAGTCTATAATACCTACGTCTATTGCTGTGTATACCATTTGCTAATTAATTTTTATAGTGCTTATTATTATTTTACTGTTTGTTTTAAAAAAATCTTATGAACAAGAACCTCTACATTTTTAAAGCAAGCAATATTTAATAGTCGTTGTGAGATTATTTTGAGTCATTCGTTTGGTATAATTTTTTGTTTTAGTATGTTTAATACTATAGATACATACATCCATTAGCGTTCTCGATCAGAAAGTTTATAATATTTATCAAATAAATCTTGCCATTCTGAAGAGGTAAATTTGTTGCTCAGATCATTTTACATACACAGACAAGACCCTCAGGACCCCATAGCTTTTTGAGGCTACTTTTTTTTAATTATGACAACCTTCGTAAGACTGACCAGCATTTTTAAGTTTTTTTTTGGTGCCCCTGTGATCTTTAGTAACTTTACGTTATCTGGTAATCTATAACAGTGCATTATCTAAAATGTCTTACTCAAAATTATCACGATAATAAACCTGTAATCGCGTTAACCAGAAATGTTACTCAAATATTGTACAGTAATATTACTGTACAAATATTTAACCACAGAATTTAATTTGTAATAATGTATTACGTTACTAGTAGTAAATGAAAATATGATAATATCTAAAATTCATTGGTAATTACAACATAAAAACATCTGAAAAATTACATAATTATGTGTATCCCAATCAAAGTTATAACAGAAATAGTATAATACAGGTTTATTCCTTGGGGCGTCGAAATTATTTTTGACTTCGCTTTCGCCAGCTTTACTTATAAATAACAATATTTTCGAATCATATACCTCAAAAAATACAAAGGTCTACAATTTTTTTAATGAAATCTCCCGCTCTTTAAGACATTCTAGTTGAGTTCTCTGCTTTGGCACATAGTAAACATAAACTTCATTTTATCTCTCTAAAAACGTTACGGATCAAACATCTGTCGCGCAAACTCCTACGTACCACAAGGATAAACCTACGCCACCTAGTGGGTATAGTAACAAGGCACTGCTCACTCAACAAACACCTTTTCGACATCGGTATCACTGACAGCCCCTTATGTAAAGGCTGCATGAAGACCGAGGAGACACCGGCACACGTGCTCCTCACATTGTAAAAGCGTAAACATCCAACGGGCGAATCTACTAAACACTCCAGAAACGATAAAGGAAGCACTGCGCAACACCGGTACCCTATTATCTTTCTGGACAGAGCTGAGGTGGTATGAGTAACCGAACAAATTTTTCGCGTCGGTCACTTACACACGATGGCCCAAATGTGGCTAACACACGTCCAACTAACTAACGCTATGGATCTTTGAACGTCAAAGTGCGTAGATGCCTTTAGACTGCCTCGATGGCGCAAAAATCGTCAATGCGCCTGCTTTGATGACCGTTGCGCCATCAGATCAAACCGAGATCGGGATCCCGGTTCGACATTACGTGACATAAGACAATGTCTCGGGATCCCGTTTCTATCAATAAATTCTACGAACACAAAGAGCCCTGGCTGAAGTCAACATATATTTTGTTAATCACACAAATGTTTGTGTCGTGTGAGATTCGAACAAGCAGTTGCAGTAGCAGTGAGGGGGCAACAACTGAAACTAATAAACAATCTATGCAGTCAATATAATTTTCCAGTAAATCGTCCAGACATTTCTTTTCGACATACAGATAGATAGATTATATTTATTTGTGTGTCGAATCTCGGGTAGTAACTACGACTGCTGCCTAATGTCTCGGGGTCACGGTTTTGTCAAAAAATTCTCAGTAAAAGCACGTAGTCTGGAACTGTGCACGATAAACTGCAATCGTCTTGCCTCTTAATTTCTACCACGTGGACCTAATTAAATGAAATCCCATATTGCATCAGCTTTAATACATCCTTGCCTACCCCTTCAAGGATTCAGGCTTATTTCTATGTATGTATATATTATATTGCATTACAAGCTTAAACCTAAATAGCTAATTACCGCTTGCTTGAACGGTAAAAACAAACATCGTCAGGAAACCTGCATGTCTGAGAGCTCTACATAATATTCTCAAAGATATGTGAAGTCTGCCAATTCGCACTGGGCCAGAATTCTGGACTAGAGTGTAAACCTTATCACACTGAGAAGAGGCCGAGAGAAGAGACCGCTGTACCGCACCTAAGGTATGTGCGCGGCGAGACGGGGGGAGGGGGAGGGGGGATTGCCGTGAGCGTTGACGAATAACAGCGGCCTGTCAGTCTGCGTGAGCCCTGTCCGGTCTCGTCGCGCACATACCTACCTAAGGCGTGGTACAGCGGTTTCGGTCAAACTATAGCAGTGGGACACCTTAATACAGGCCTGATATTATATACCAATCTAAAAACACTTTCCGTGGAATAATTCTTTCGAAAAATATAGAACAAATGTTTTAATCTAATATTATCGATTAATGTTGCCTAAAGGTAGTAATTTAGTCGCGAAGGTCAGACGACAGACAATCTGTTTAAATACTAGCAATAAATCTATAGTAGCGTAGAAACACGAGCATTCCGCGCCCTTTAATGCGGAGGCCATACTCATGGCAAAATCGCTAATATTTTCGTTACCGCAATGTGTATCGCGCGAATATTCGCGGCGTTTCCATACTTCGCACCTTTAGCAGCTTTAATTTGCTTTGCTGTCGGTAAACTCTCGCTAAGTATCAGTAATCTGTCAGTAAAATCAAATATTTGCGTTATTGTGTGGCGTCAAATATTCGCAACTTTAACTTCGAAACTCTTGCGCTAAGTCGAAGTCACTTCGCTCCGAGAGGCAATGAAAATTCTTTGGACGGTCACAATTTAGACGGTGCATAGACGCAAGAAATCAAGCACAGGTTGTTAGGTTGTTTGAGGTCTATTTTCGCATCGCTATGCATGAGTTCTCGGTTTTGCTTCGAACAGAGAATCTGTTGCAATATGAAGTCTGGAACTGTGCACAGTATTTGCCAACAGGCTCACCTCTTTTACGTAGGACTTTAAAACATCGGTAGGCTTAACGTGGGTTTATAAATACATTAATATCATCCAGCCTGGCACACCATAGTCCACTACGCTGGCCCAGTGTGGCTTGGCAGACTTAACATATCTTTGAGAACTTCGAGAACTTTCAGATATGCAGGTTTCCCCACAATGTTTCTTTATTTTTATACAACTAAAGTGGCAAACATGCATACCCACCACATACCACATACCCTGTGGTAAGTGGTCACCGTAGCCTATGGACGCCTGCAACACCAGAGGTATCACTTGCGCGTTGCCAACTCTTTAGGAAAGAAAGTGGCAAGGAGAAGGAGCGGGGAAGAGGGTGATTGGGCCTGCTATTTAACGTCGATATTCTGTGAGAGGTTAGTCCTTCCCCGGTCGAGCCGGTCCATTCAAGCTGAAATCAGCGTTAGCGTTAATTCTTCACCGTTAGGTAAAGCGAGCAATAAATACGCACATAACTTCGAAGATTCAGAAACGCGCGCCTTGGGTTCGAACTCGAACACCTCTGCGTGACAGTCCAACGGCCGCTTTTTTTGCTGCTTTTATATTATATGACCATATGTAATAAGGAAAGTTGAAACGGTCGAACGTCTCGAAAAAAAGAGTTGTCAGACCGAATCAGTATCGACGTCTAGCATAATATAAACCAGCCAGAGTACGTAGATACTAAATATATCTATATAATAGGTATATAGGCAAACATTTACTCGGTTGCACAACGCTACGATAATAAAATGAATATGTCTTTTTTATGAATACGTGATTGTCAATCAGGATTGTGTATGTCGGTCGTTTATATGTTAAAGTCTACATCGAGTTGTACCGAGCCGAACCGTACCGATATATAAATAGAGAGTTTGAAAAGGGTTAGATAAAGATTGCGATGTTTTTGGCTGCACGAATGATATAATGGTTTAAGTGGTCTCGGTACTTGCCATGCGCTGAGTGTCCAGGGACAAGAGGAAAAAATTGCTTGATCCACAAATTTTTGTTCCAAAATTGAGAATTATTTGAGTCCGTTGTTAGAAAGTTTGCAAAGTCCTCCGCGAGCACATGATATAAAAATTAAGTGACAGAAGTTATGTAAAAACAATTGACTACAAATTCAAATTCAAATTCAAAATAAATTTATTCAGATTAGGTTACAAGGTAACACTTATGAATGTCAAAGTTACATTACTTTTTCCTGCGAATTTACATTTACTGCCACGTTCAGCAAAGCAAGGGTGTAGGGCTCATGAGAAGAACGGGCAAGAAACTCATGGTCACTCTTTTTAATCGCCAAGTTTTTGTTTACAAATCATAAGAGCTGTAAGGTGCTGCAACCATTTCTCCATGAACTATTACTGAACATACTCAAGCATTTAAACACAACATTTTACAATAAAAAAAACTAAAAGTAAATAATATTATTAAACAGAGACCTATCTGTGTATTTAGGATTAAGCTAATTTGAACTCTGTTGCAATTACTTAACACAAATATAATATTAAAATCTACAGTCACACAATTAGAGTTCAAATTGCCTTACTTTCAAATTACGAGTTAATTCCTGTTTTATTTAGAGTTCGATATGTTCTTTAGATAGTGCTTGGAAGATGACGATAAGCTCGCTTCTATTTCATAAGAGCTTAAATCAAACCTGAGTAACAAAATATGAGTGTAATACAAACACTGCCTACTTCTCCGCGTATTAGGGCGCGAATTCGATCCCGAGGTACTTCTGAATTTTCGAAGTTATGTGCATATTAAATAATTAATTACCGCTCGCTTTACCGGTTTAGTTAAACATCGTAACGAAACCTGTATGTTTAAGAATTCTCCTTAATGTTCTAGAAGACATGTGAAGGAAGGTTGGCAACCTGCACCGGGCCAGGGTGGTCGACTATCATGACCCTTTGTTTTTTAACGTGGGCGAATGCTGTGACGCATACCCCTCCACGGAGGCGAGCGGAGGGTTATGTCGGACTCACCCGGGAAAAGATAGGAAGTCCCGGGTCCTACCAACTAAACCTACCATGGTGTTCCTTGACAAGGTCTAAGGCCGGGGCGCCATAAGTTATTTTAGTTTTATTTACATTCAGTTGAAACTAAAATCAAAGCTGGCAAAATATGGATGTAGTAAACTTCTGCCTACCCCTACTCGTAGATAGGCGTGAAGTAAGTATTCAATATAAATAATCAGTTATGAAAATAGCGAAGCATACTTAAAACACGCCTTGTGATATAGCGCCGTGTTTAATGCCTAAGGCTCAATTTACACCGCCGCGGAATGGAATGGAAGCGACTTTTCAAACAAATTGTAACGAAATTGTACATAGCATAATGAACTTTATGTCAATTGTATAAAAAACAAACTAAATACGAGCCAAAAACAGGTCGCATGTCTTCAGGAGAATCCTCGCGCATTCTCGAGAATTCGCCTAGCTATTGTCTGTGGAACCCGCGGGAAGTGGCGCGAAGTGGAAGTCGGTCGGGACGTTCTTCTTCTTCTTCTGCCTCACAAATGAGCTATATTAAAATAAGATCCAAGTCAACCATTCTTGTCAAGTAAAAGATCTAGACTAACAACTAAACGTCGCTCAAGGCGCAGTCGCGCGAATTCGCTGGAATGCGCGGAAAATCTCGAGCATTGCCGCTAATTCGCGCGCCTTCTAGCGTCATGAGGTGAAATTGACGCTTCCATTCCATTCCGCGGCGGTGTCAATTGAACCTAAAATACACAAGTGCAATAAATGCATCTTCGGTTTCTGAAGACTTGTTCTTTTATTATTATTTATTTAATTACCAACAATTTTTACATTGTGTTTCGTACGTACATTGGCTTGACACAGTAGAGTAATATGATACAATAAAATAATTGAATTGAAATAAATACAAAAACAAAGCAAAAATAACACAAATTGCATTTAAAATAATAAATAAATCAACGTTAATAGATGCAATTAATGATGTCACATAAACTAGAATATATGTATATGTCATTTAATAGTAATGATTACTATCAATTTCAATTAATGTCATGTCAATTAGACCATAATGTCGACATGTCAATTCAATAAAATATCATTCACAGAATATCTTTTTTTGTTCCAGGTGGTGGAACCCATCAACCGTCTTCTAGACACGGTGGCTTTCGACTGCGTGTTCTACTCACTGGACTGGCACCCACCAGACCACGTCTCCTTCATCGATAATGTGCACATGAGAGAGCTGCATCCTTCTAGCCCGGTAAGTAGACTGATCATGAGCATATATTGCCACACATCTTCTAAATGTATCCTATTAAAAGATTTCTAATTTACGAGAAGGGGCAATAAAGAAAAAACTGCTTTAATAGTAGGTACCTTCGGATTATGTAAAGGAACTACTGGACATAAACGAAAGAAATCGCTGCTGGCATCAAGCTAAGATAAAGATCGCAATAGGTCTTGACTGACAATGATCCCGGGTAGCGCACAGAGACAAAGCAAGGACATATACCCAAGCGCCATCCACGTAACCATCTATACTAATATTATGAAAATAAAATAGTTGAGATTTTGTTTGTTCGTTTTTTAGGATGTAACTCAAAACCTAGTCAACCGATTATAAAAATCTTTCACCATTAAGTTATATTATAAAAATTAAGTAATAAATCAAAATCAAAATAAATTTATTCAGATTAGGTTACAAGGTAACACTTATGAATGTCAAATTTACACTATTTTTTTCTGCGAATTTACGTTTACTGCCACGTTCAGCAAACCAAGGGTGTAGGGCTCATGAGAAGAACGGGCAAGAAACTCATGGTCACTCTTTTTAATCGTCAAGTTTTGTTTACAAATCATAAGAGCTGTAAGGTGCTGCAACCATTTTTCCATGAACTATTACTCAACATACACAAGCATTTGTAGGGGTTACAACTACAAATAAAGATGTATGCAAACGAATATTGTCTGTGTATGCTTAAGCTATATTAATGATGTACAACTGTATTCACGAGTTCACTCGCTCGCTCGCCATCCTAGTGCGAACACAATAAACGTGTCATCAGTCAGTCAGTGTCTCATTTAATATCCTACGGACGACAGAACCTTATAGTGGTGACCTCGCCGAAGAATACACAAGGATGTCCATCCCAGCGAAACCGCATCCGGAGGCAGTGGAATTGGCTGCAGTAACAGTTTCATCAAGAATACCCGAATTTTGGTGCGACCAACCAAGGTTATGGTTCGTACAATGCGACGCCGTCTTGAGCCCACAAAAACTCAGCGACGAGGCCAAGTTCAACCTCGTCGTCACGAAACTTGGCAAGGACGTAGTACAGCAGGTAGGCGACATCCTCCTGAAACCGCCAGAAAGCAATAAATATGAAGCATTGAAAACCCGCTTACTTACCGTGTATGAAGAATCGGAGATACGCCAGTTTCAAAAACTCCTCAGCGAGATGGAGTTGGGTGAGCAGAAACCTTCGCAACTTCTCCGGCGTATGAAGGACCTAGCGAGAGATAAAATCCCGGACGATACACTGCGACTACTGTGGCAAGGGCATCTTCCATCGTCAGTGCGTGCCGTGTTAGCCGTTACAGACTCCAAAGATTTAGAAAACCTCGCTAAAATCGCAGATACGATCTTGGAGACGTCGAAACCCTTACAAGTTGCTGAAGTCTCGCAGCCGCAGCCTAACATATCCACGGACATCGAGAAGATTATGGCCGAAATTTCAAAAATCAGTTGCGACGTAGCCGATCTGAGAAGATCAAGGCCGCCGTATCATCCCCGTTGGAATAACAACCGCACGCGCTCAGTATCTCGAAACCGCAGCCGTGACCCCTCCGCACAGCGTCAGCGTCGAATCCCGGACAGCCAGTCTGAGCTGTGTTACTATCATCGCCGTTTCAATACGAGAGCAAGAAAATGCGTCGAACCCTGCGCGTGGAAAACCCGTCCGGAAAACTAGAAGAGGCGCAGACTGAGGCGAACATCTGTGCCATCTCCCCATGTCGCCGTCTCCGCATCACGGATATAAACACAGGTTTGCAATTTTTAGTAGATACAGGTGCAAACGTATCAGTTTTACCAGTTACAAAATTACATAAACAACATGAGTGTAGTGACTACAAATTATTTGCCGCAAACGGGACAGAAATCAAAACATATGGAGTTAAGACCCTAATTTTAGATTTTAAATTACGTAGACCATATCGATGGGATTTCATAATAGCCGATATTAAACAACCCATTTTAGGAGCTGATTTTTTGTGCTACCACAATCTCTTGGTTGACATAAATTCACGAAAACTCATCGATCAAGTCACAGATTTAAATATTTCGACATCTATCGTAAATGTTATTGAACCTTCTGTGTTTTCTGTAAACATTAACCTTATACATTTAATAAAATTTTATGGTAGCCTGAATCAAATAGATATATATATATATTTGATCAAATGAAATATATTGTAATATAAGCTGTAAAATCAATCTGGAATCCCCGTGACCATGGGTATGGGTGACCATAATTTGAATTGCTTAAAATATCATCAAAGTTAAACAGCAGTAATTAAATTGCTTTCAAAACTATGTCATAATAGTGTTATTTTTAAATAAGCCATGTCTTAAAAACCTTGTAAAGTAATTTAATTTAAATGTTTAACATTCACGTAAACGTAAGATAGTATTACGTACCCTAGAATTTAAACCTAGAATCAGCATTGCCATTCAACGCTGCAACGGCTATAATGCCAGTCTTCTTTTACGGTTTCACTTTCCCGGTCGACAGCGATGCTGAGAAATTTTACGACGCTACCTAAACCAGCCATTTATTTTTACAAAATTTTACAATAGTATTGTCTTCTATTTACGCGAATATTATTCATTGAAATTAAACTGCTATATACGGATTTTATCGCGTTGTTTATTTGACACTTTATTACAAAATTTTGAAAATTGTTTCACTACTACTACTATTAAATCTTGTTATCATTAATTCAAATTGTATTTGTCCGCAGTATGTTCTTTTTTTATTGTCCTTTTTTTTTTTCGTTTTAAATTTATTTTGACTTCTTAATGTTTGCATGCCTAACGTAAGGCAGATTGTACAAGGGAACAACAAAAATAATTATAACATCAATATTTCATGTACCTACTTTCTGTGCAAATAAAATGATTATTATTATTATTATAAACTTTACTAATTTTTAAGCTAATTAAATTATTATTAAACTATTTAGATTTAATTTATTTTTACTTTTACACTTTCCCCGACGTTTCGGTTGCTTTTCAGCAGCCATGGTCACGGGGAGACTCACACACAGTCTCAGGGACACAGGGACAGTACAGGACAAGTAAAAATAAATTAAATCTAAATAGTTTAATAATAATTTAATTAGCTTAAAAATTAGTAAAGTTTAATAGTAGTAGTAGTGAAACAATTTTCAAAATTTTGTAATAAAGTGTCAAATAAACAACGCGATAAAATCCGTACATAGAAGTTTAATTTCAAAAAAATTTTACAATCCTATATTTTGTTCCTTTTCATGATGTTTTATTTATAAGTAGTTATGTTTGTTAATATTAATTATGTTGTTAATTATGATTGCTGCTTTTGTTTATATCAATAATTTCAACAAATAAATAAATTAACCTAGAATTTTCGGCTAGAAATCCTCAAGCAACTTGTAAACTGACAATATGTATTGCCAAATACTCCTGTCTTCTGTAAAACACGATATGTACCCCAATAAACCAACCGATATCTAAATGAAAACCAAAGCACGGCTCGTAAAAATTTAGTGATGAATTTTCCCCTGAGCCTAGTGGTCGTAAAGATGTCTATAAAAATTTAACGTCACTAAGTTTTTCAGGACGGCACAACTCGAACTTGACCTCGATTGGCAAGGGTTGTCGAACATGGTTTTATGTTGACTGTAAAAATGGAGAATCGTTTATCAATTATCTGAAGTTGGATGAAAAATGTTTGGCTCGGTATATACGCGGCCTTTTTTTTTATGAGACACTTCTTTCTGCTAGCATCTTTTGGAAATCCTGCAGGAAAATATATCAGGTTAAAAAGTTTAGTTAAAAAGTATCCTATCTGTTAATATAGGTCATGATTTATCTGTATACGGAGTATTATCTAAAACTGTTCAACAATTTACACGGGATAGAGAAACAAAGAAATATCTTTAAAAACTTTCACTTTGAATACATTTAAAGGGTGCGATGGTAACCTATCTTGTCCTAGTAAGGTCCATATCCATACTAATATTATAAAGCTGAAGAGTTTGTTTGTTTGGTTGAACGCGCTAATCTCAGGCACTACCGGTTCGAATTGAAAAATTCTTCAAGATATCGAGGAAGGCTATATAATACGCTATATAACATCACGTTACGACCCACGGGGACGGCGTAGTAATCATAAACGCGGGTGAAACCGCGGGCACAACTAATTAATAATATAATACAAATCATCATGATCATCATCTCAGCCGAAAGACGTCCACTGCTGGACATAGACCTCCCCCAAGGTTTTCCACACAGACCGGTCTTGGGCCACCCGCATCCAACCGCTTCCCGCGACTCTTACCAGGTCGTCGGTCCACCTTGTGCGGGGCCTACCTCTGCTGCATGTTCCGGTGCGTGGCCGCAACTGTAGAACCTTTCCGTCCCAACGGCCATCGTTTCTGCGTGCTATGTGCCCTGCCCACTGCCACTTCATCTTGGCTATCCGGAGAGCAATGTCGGCAACTTTAGTTTTCCTGCGGATCGCCTCATTTCTAATTCTGATCTCTGATTGATAATACGAGTGACTTCTCGGTAATATTAACATTCTACTTCAGTCCCTCACAGGTGATAGAGCTATATATGAAAAGGGATTTCTCGTTTAATGTTAGCGATAAACAGAATCACTGAAAGGGTACAAAGAGGTGCGATATAGCTTTTAGAAAAACCCAATAACATTGCCCGATCCGATAATCAGAACCGGGAGAATCAGACCGCAATCTTATGCTACAGAACCAAAGATCTTTAATTGCAAAGTTCAAAATATGTAGTTGTGATGACTAACAGACAACCATTCAACTTGTTATTAAGACTGCGCCGAGCGAAATGTGCCAAAACAGGCGGTCACAGTTAAATGAATAATATCAACACTTTTTGTTTAATACAAATATAAAATTTTACATTTACCATAACAATGAATGTGTTTACAAATACTCCGTTTAAAAAACTTAAAATAATTAATATTTTCGTCTACAAAATTACGTAAATTTGTACGAAAAATGTAAAAACGTAAGCTCGTGTTACGTGATTTTTAGATTATAACAGTAGAAATCTATGCTATATTACAGCTTAAACGAAACATAAATAGTTATATTACAATTTGTCCGTCCCAAATATTTAAGTTATTGGTTGACAATAAAGATACATATTTATCAAAAAAGCACTTCAAATCCTCCATACAATTCTACAATGGCGGCCGCGCGCCGATTTGAATATGCGCCGTACAAGCTCTGTCATTATCTGTCTTACGCTCGGCGCAGTCTTAAATTACAATACATTGTTATTTCAGTCAAAAGCTAAATATACATTTGAGGGCCTCTCCATAAGTAATACAAGTTTGTGTCTATTGTGGTGACTGCTTACTATAGGCACTATACCGAAACAGCCGTGTTCTTGTAGGTTCTTTAGTGGAAAAAAAATAAGGTATTACTGTCCTTCTCCCTTAGCCTTTATTATTCCCAAGTCACTTGGGGTCGGCTTTTCTGGTCTCACCGGATTTGACTGGATATCAGTTTTTACACAGAGCGGCTGCCATCTGACCTCCGCAATCCGAAGACTAACGATACCCTAAGGCTATCAGGATATTAGAGGGTACTGACTTTCCCAATAACGACTGCCATAGATGTTCATGGCAGCCGGGACCCAAGGCTTAACGTGCTCTCCGAGGCACGGAGCTGGCGATAATTGTTAATCAATTCGCACATAATTTCGAAAAATCATATAACTTTTGAAAGTCAGAGGTGCGCGACGTGGGTTCGTACCCGAGACCCTCTGCATTGCAGTCTGTTGGTCTACCCACTGAGCTATCGCTTTTTTCTTAAATTAAAAAATAAGCTGTTACTATTTCTTAATATATTTCTACTTAATCCTTCGGCATTTCCTATGCGTTTAATTTATGTATGACTAGATATTGCACGCGGCTTCGGTCGCGTAAATCTCTGGAGGGCACGAGATGACCTCCAGCCACCTTGAGGAGGAGGTTTTACTGGTGGGCTTCGTGGGCCTGTCCGCCACCCGATCAGTACTAGGTCCGACAGGCGGCATGCGTGTCGTCACATGCGCCTCTGTGTCGTTTTGTCTTCGTCCCCCCGCAAAAGTATTTTATTTTTAAATAGGGTAGGTATATTCGTGTAGTGGCCTGCCATTTCATACAACACGGTGCGCGGCGGGCCGAAACCTCTGATTGCATGTGAAAATGATTCACGCGGATCCGGCGACTCTGATGACATCGAGGAACACCGTGGTAGGTTTAGTCGGTATTACCGGGATATCTTTTCTCTGGTGAGTCCGACATAGCCTCTCCGTCGTCCCGCGGAGAGGTATGCATCAAAGCATTCCGCCACGTAAAAAAAGTAACAGTTCCTTTTTCCGGATGAAAATTCATGATGATCACTCACCGAACGAAAAACAACAGTAGGAATACTGGTATTTCACGTCGATATTACGTATTACGTGAGAGGTAGTCCTTCCCCGGTCAAGCCGGCCCATTCATGCTGAAATCAGCGAGGCTCTACTACTCAAATCAGCGAGACTCTACTACTCAAACCGTCAGACAAAACTACTTAATTATATTCTATAATATAAATAAGTAATTTTGTCTACCGGTACGGAATTGAACCTTCTATAAATAGATGTAATGTATTGTTTTAGCTTTCAATCAACTTAACTTCGTTTTATGGTAATCTGAGTCAGTAGCGCAGAATTGTTATTAATTGATTTTCATCACTTTCCTGGCATACATTTCAACCATTTTTAATGGTAGTTTAAAAGACAACTCCCGCACTAAGAATAATTCGTGTACCGCGGAGATCTTTAAAAACATGAAATATAATAATCTATATATATAAAACTCTTCCGTTACTGAGTGACTGACAGCCGAAACTACTGAACGCAAGGAGCTGAAATTTGGCATGTATGTTCCCTGGAGAGTGTAGGGGAGCACTAAGGGAGGATTTTTGGAAATTCCACCCTGAAGGTGGAAGGGGTGAAACCCGATATTCACACGGGAATGGGACTTACGCGGGTGAAACCGCGGGTAAACTACTAGTATACAATATAATAATACCAGCCCCGTATTAAATTATTATTTCTCATCGTAAGAAGGATTAGTCATAGTCCTAAATGCTTTGTAGTCTATAGGCCATAGTCTTTGAGAACATTATGGAGATCTCTCAGGTTTCCTCACGATGTTTTCCTTCACCGTTACAGCGAGCGATAATTAACTATTTAATGAGCAGCGATAGCTCATTGGGGAGATCAATAGACTGCAATGCAGAGGCTCTCGGGTTCGAACCCACGTCGCGCACCTCTGACTTTCGGAAGTTAAACGACTTTTCGAAATTATGTGCGTATTGATTGACAATTATCGCCTGCTCCGTGCCTCGGAGAGCACGTTAAGCCGTCAGTCCCGGCTGCCATGAACGTCTATGGCAGTTGTTATTGGGAGAGTGTCGACACAAAAGATCCCACTGGGTCGAAATGTCGCCGGTCTGCACTGACTGGCCCCCACATAAGATACAACTATTTAATACGCATATAACTTCGAAGAGTCAGAGATGCGTGTCTTGGGATTGAATTCGATACCTCTGCGTGGCAGTCCAACGGTTTCTCAATAGGCTATCGCTGCTTAATTAGTAATTTGCTAAACTAATGGATTATTCCATTAGTTGAAACAAATTTAAACTAGTTTTGAAATGTTCAGTAGACTCGGTACTTTTCAACCCTACGCCGAGTGCTCTCTGATGGTGCGTGTCACTATTCCCAATCGATATAAGACGCATCGCCTGACCTGACCTTTATTCCATATTTGTAAATTTTTATTGGCGGAAACATGTAATTGATTATACGAGTCACGGTAATTACTGCTTTGAGTGCACTCCTGAATAAGTATATGTTGTATTATTTTAAATACTTTTAGGGATAGACTAGCTGTTACCTGCGACTTCTTCCGCGTGGAATTCCATGTTTCGTAAAACCCTATGTTTTTCTAAAATAGAAGTAGCCTAGGTAACTCTTTATTAGAGAGAAGCGATAGCTCAGTGGGGAGACCAACGGACTGCAATGCAGAGGCTCTCGGGTTCGAACCCACGTCGCGCACCTCTGACTTTCGGAAGTTATATGACTTTTCGAAATTATGTGCGTATTGATTGACAATTATCGCCTGCTCCGTGCCTCGGAGAGCACGATAAGCCGTCGGTCCCGGCTGCCATGAACATCTATGGCAGTCTTTATTGGGAGATAGTCGACACAAAAGATCCCACTGGGTCGAAGTGTCGCCGGTCTGCACTGACTGGTCTCCACATAACATAAGATATATGTACTTTCATGCATGTTAGCTGTTATTTTCAAATTACAAATAGACACTTCAATTTTATTTATTTGTATAGATAGTGAAGTGCTTCTTTAATACCTTAGGCAGGTATAGATATACATCAGAGGTAACCGACAGCGGGTTTCTCCTAAACTGGGGATTATGTTCAATTTGGACCAGTTTAGCTAGAATGACTGCGATTTTCTCTAGTAGACAATATATACTTTTTGAGTGGTAGGGCCACGCTGGTTACAGCATGAATGGGCTGGCTCGACCGGGGAAGTACCACCCTCTCACAGAAGATCGACGTAAAATAACAGTATCTGTTATGTTTCGTTCGGTGAGTGAAAGCACCGGAGGCCCAATCACCCTTCCCTGCCTAAACCCCATCCTGCGCCATTCCCCTTTTCCTTTCGGTAGGCAGCGAATTGGTTGTTTTTTTGACATTGCTTCTGTAATGCTAAGAAGCCATGTGTATGAGTCACGGTTCTCGATTACTATCAGGTGGGCCGATGGCTCGACTGACACTCAATAAAAAAAATAAAAAAAACATATATATATATAGAGAGCTGCGACACACATCGCCAGCCCGGTTATGTTCAGGCCATATATATCGTATTGTGTGTCTGCTATGAATAGGGTTTTGTTATTTATAAACTAGATGTTGCCCGCGGCTTCGTTCGCGTAAATTTACGTTAGGTTAGTAGCAGTGCTTTTTAGAGTTCGAAACACTCTTATACAACAGCTTTGTTCGTCTGTCTGTTATACAACTTTCAACTCAAGAACCGTAAGAGCTAGGGACTCGCGGTCAACGCCATTCGCCTCAGCATAGTCGATATACGCCCCAAAATTACTATGACCTTTGAGCTCTGACCTCAATGTCACGTGATACCATCTTTCAACTCAAGAACCGTAAGAGCTAGCGACTTGCGGTAAACGCCATTCGACTCAGCATAGTCGATATACCCCGAAATGACTATGACATTTGACCTCTGATTAGGTCACGTGATACCACTTTTTCGAACTCTAAGATTTACGGCAATTCATTGCCGTTTCTCACTTGTTTCTAGATAAAATATACCTTATGGACTATTCTCTACACCTAACACAGGTTGTCAGGTATACAGAATAGGACATAGGGTACATATAGGTAAGGCACATATGCGAAATTTCATGATGATCGGTCGAGTAGTTATGGTGTAAAAACGTAACAAACAAACTCACTTTTGCATTTATAATATTAAGTTGTTTTGTTTATTTGTATTGCAGTTATAAAGGAACTGGTTTGTGTGAATTTCTTGGTAATCGTAACTGTTTCTTCGACCAGGTGCCAGCAGACAAGGCTCAGGCGTATGACACGGTGGTGTTCGCTGGTCCTCCACCGATGAAGCAGAGGCTCTGGCCTCGCCACTGCGTACAGGACACCTGGGGCGCTGAGCTGCACAAGGATCTGAAGGTATGCTGGAAGCCTGGAAGGTATTGTGTTTGAGGGTGGATAAGGTATTAAATCGCCTCGGATTCGTTTTGAGAAACTGTCGTGAATTCCACAGCACCCATGTTATTAAACTTGTTTTTTATGCATTAGTCCGCAGTAAACTTGAGTCCAGCTCGGTTGTGTGGAATCCATATCAAAAGCAGTATGCCCTTATGTTAGAAAAAGTCCAGAAAGCTTTTCTAAGATTTATTTATAAGAAATTGTATGGTTTCTACCCCTAACTGTATCTTACAAAATTTTTGTTGGGTTGTTTAGGTTTCAACTCATTAGAGACGAGGCGATCATACGATCAGATGGAAGGAACCTGCAAAATTTTAAAGGGTATGATTGAGGCACCGATTCTTCACGACAAATGTTGCAGATTGTTTGTACCTAACAACTATTGTCATGGTAGAAAGCACCGATTGCTGGCAGTTACAGCGTGCCGTACTGTGGCACGCTGTAACTCACCCATACCTCGGTCACTAAAGCAGCTTGACGCTCTCTTGGACTTTAACCCAGAAGTTGATATTTTTGCGGATGAATGGAAAGTATTATTATTAGAATGTATGAGGTACTGTGAGCAGAATGCGTGAATACTAAATTTTTTATTTATATTATATTATTAAATAGTGTAATTGGCGCAAGTCGTTCTATTTGATGTAAATAAATAAATAAATCAGGATCTCGTGGGTTTGATCTCCAAGTATTGCACTGTACACGTGAATCTCCTCGTAATATATGAGGTGGACTAGAAAATATTATAGGAAGAGTGTGGTGGTGGATGAGGTATTTAATTCCCACGTATTGCACTGTTGACGTAAAACCTCTCGTAATATAAGCAGGCAGGCTAGAGGTTGTTGGAAGGTATTATAATATATATATTACAAGAAGAGAGTTGTGGTGGATTGAGAGATCGTGGATTTGATTCCCATACATAATACCATGGAAATGAACTCTTACGTAGCATAGCCATTTAGCTAGAAGGGTTAAGAAGATTATTAGAAATTTGCAAGTTGCCCAGAATTTATGAAATGCCCGGATCGCCCCAATAAAAATTATTGATTTCCTATACTACGTACTTCTTGGGGCCAAAATGAGCCTATTGCCATCCGCCAGCTCCAGGCTCCGTGGTGCTACCAAGAATTTCTAGTCCGATAAAACTTAATAACTGTTGTGATTGAGCTGAAATTGAACCCAAAACCTCATGCACAGCAGTTCACTACCGTTGCGCCACCGAGACATTTATTAGAGCATTATTTACTAACTTGCCCTCGGTAACAGCGCGTTTTATCTGGATGCATCGTCTCCCATGCCCTTTTCTGTACCCCTGACAACGTTCAAAATCTTTGCAATAGAGTTCAAATTTGTTTAATCCAAAATACTGAGATAAGTCTCTGTTTTATTAAGGGTGATTATAATAGTGCGGATACTTCTTTTTTGTAAAACAAACGCTTTTTGTATATTATATTCGTAGCTACCACCCCAACACAAAATACTATATCTTAACCTAGATTCGATTAAGGCGTAATATATCTTTTTTAATTGCTTTATATCCACCTCATTTCTTAGTCTTCTAAGTACGTAGCACGCTGAGCTGACAGATTTTTTAAACTTACAAGTACAGGTTTCCAGTTTAGATGACAGACGATATGCACTCCCAAAAACTTTCCTACTTCTACCATGCCAACATTGATACCGTCCAAAGTACAGTTCAGATTAGATAATCAGATGTTATAATAGAAGTTTATGTGGTAGATAATGGAGGGTGCTGTGAAGATTTACAAGGGCACGAACCCTGAGGTGGACTCATACTCGGTATTCTGGGACAACAAGAAGCTGACGGACACGAGCCTGAGCACGCAACTGCGCATGCGCGGCGCCACTGACATCTACATCTGTGGCCTCGCGTACGACGTCTGCGTTGGTATGTATGAATTTCGGTCATGGCGGCCAACATTAACGGAGACTGGCCATCTACGCAAGAGATATTATGATGCACAAAGAGTGTGCGCAAACACAAGTGCAATCTCTGTCTCCTAACTCTCATGATCCGATGGGACGGCAATCCCAACAGATTTACGTGCTTTCCGAGGTGTCTAACACCGCCAACTTCCTAACTCCGGGCTATTATTGAAGTTTCTCATTAGAAAAACCCAATAACTTTTTGTTGGCCCCACTCGAGTTTCGAACCCGAGACTTTAAGCACAGCTGTCGCATTTTACTATTGCGTGACGGAGGCATATCATACATACAAGTATGTTGTACAGAAATACATAATGGCCACAAATAAGGGTCAACTCAGATTAAGCGGCAAAATACTCGAATATTTCTTAGCCACCACTCATTAAAGAGCAGCGATAGCTCAGTGGGAAGACCAACAGACTGCAATGCGCAGGGTTTCGGGTTCGAACCCACGTCGCGCACCTCTGACTTTCGGAAGTTATATGACTTTTCGAAATTATGTGCGTATTGATTGACAATTATCGCCTCCTCCGTGCCTCGGAGAGCACGTTAAGCCGTAGGTTCCGGCTGCCATGAACATCTATGGCAGTCGTTATTGGGAGATTGTCGACACAAAAGATCCCACTGGGTCGAAGTGTCGCCGGTCTGCACTGACTGGCCCCCACATAAGATACATAGCCACCGCTCACACTTAGCTTAAAACACGCACGACTCCTCGAACAGTCTCGCGGATATCCGTGCACCCGGGTGCTTGTAACTCATACATTAAATCAGCGTGATTAATCAATTTTTCGTCAACAATTGTAGAACGTTTAACAACTGTAAAACCAAGCTATTTTTATAATTTAGAAGATAATAATATAATGATAATAATATTCTACCACATACACACAACACCATCTAGCCCAAACTAAGCAGAGCTTGTACTGTGGGTACTAGACAATGGATAAACATACTTATATACTTTTTTTTTGTAAATACATACATATTATACATAGAAACACCCAGACCAAGACAAACATCCATGTTCATGCACACAAATGTTTGACTTGTGCGGGAATCGAACCCGCGACCTCAGGCGTGGCAGTCGGTTACACTAACCACTACGCCATCGAGGCCGACAAATGACTGACTGACTGTAATGGGCCCATTAATCGCATTTGAGATCAAGCTTTGTGTCACTACTCACTTGGACCTATAAAAACCTTTAATTAACGGACACAAAGAACACCCACACTCTTAAACAATTTAGCTATGAAGGAATTGAACCCTCAGCACAACACTCAGCGCGTTGGCAGCAATACGCAATCCCTGCAGTGCACGACTCATGGTCTACTAAAGCACTCTTACTTTTCAGGTGCGACAATAGCCGACGCGCTGGCTATCGGCTATCGTTCGATCTTGATAGACGACGCGAGCCGCGGAGTAGACCTGGCAGACATCGAGAAGACCAAGGCTACCATCGTCAACAACAACGGCGTCATCGTTACTTCTGACGAGGTATTCTAATATATACGTACGACTTTATCCCCGCTGAGGTAGGCAAGGGCAACCTGCATCTGAATCATAATTATAAATTTGCATTTGCAGGGGTGTGCAACTTTGACGTTTATAAATGCAACTTATGAAAGGCTATCGTATTATAATACTAGCTGACTCGCGCAACTTCGTCTGCTTCACATAAGAGAATATGCCCCGTTTTTGCAACATTTTTCATTTATGCTCTGCTTCTATTGGTCGTAGCGTGATGTTATGTAGCCTATAGCCTTCCTCGATAAATGGGCTATCCAACACTGAAAGAATTTTTCAATTCGAACTAGTAGTTCCTGAGATTAGCGCGTTTAAACAAACAAACAAACTCTTTAGCTTTATAATATTAGTATAGATAAGATTTTGACAACGACTTCACTTGCCTAAATGTATTGTAGATTATGGCAATTTACTACCCCTTAGAAACAGTACTTTCGTTTCTGGGTGACCATATCACACATACCTATGTGTTTTATGTCCTTTTCTGTATCACTGACAACGGGTATGCGAAATTCCATGGTGATCGGTCGAGTATTTAAGGCGTGAAAGCGTAACAAACAAACAAACTCACATTTGCATTTATAATAGAAGTACGGATGAGTCTTGTTTGGCACAAGCCTCTCCTACGCTGGCGTACGCTGGACCAGCGTGGGTTAGTAGACTTCAAATACCTTTGAGACTATTATGGAGAACTCTCAGACATGCAGGTTTCTTCATTATATATTTCTTCGCAGTTAAATTTGAACTTTACAATGGATAGCAATTGACGACCTCGATGGCGTAGTGGTTAGTGTAACCGACTGCCACGCCTGAGGTCGCGGGTTCGATTCCCGCACAAGTCAAACATTTGTGTGCATGAACATGAATGTTTGTCTTGCTCTGGGTGTTTCTATGTATAATATGAATGTATTCCCAAAAAAAACGTATATAAGTATGTTTATCCATTGTCTAGTAACCCATAGTACAAGCTCTGCTTAGTTTGGGCTAGATGGTGCTGTGTGTATGTGATAGAATATATTATATTATATATATTGATAAAAATGTTAAATAAAAACAAGAATATAAAAATAAGTTCTGACTTATCCCCCAACCGACTCCAAACTCATAGACAGACAAGATCAATAACAAATTACGAATCCCGAGACGTATTAATCTAGCGATCTATTGTTTGCAGGTACTTTCAATGATGGAGGGTCGTGATCGACGGCCGGAGCTTGGTTACAAGCTCGCTATGGAGTTGAAGAGCGCCATGGACGACAATTGAAGAAAAACCACGAGCCCCGTCTCCAATCTCTAGTACTTAGCTATCACCTAACTATTTATTTATTTTATGCCTCTCATGCCATTCATAGGACTGGATTTTAATCAGGGTTTTGGAGGTAACATGTTATTAAAACGGCTAAGTTTGAAAGAAAGATAAGAAAGAATATCAATAAAATTAACCAGATTAGTTCGGTATTGCCAACCTTTTTCAATTGCCATAGTGTGGTGGGCAATCCGAAGGTGCTTGGTTGGGGTGCTCTGCCTAATAATTTCCGCCAAGTTACGCCTAATTTAATCCAATATAGAAAGCGTATAATTAACATTCAGAATTACACAGTAAACATAGAAAAACTCAAACAAATATAAAGCTTTACGCTGTGTTAAAAGTAGTAGTTCAGTATGTGTCAGACTGGGTCTAGAACTCTTTATACATTATATCGGGATAAACATTTTGTCGGAATCATAGTCATTCACGTGGGGTGAAAACTATACATTATGTCGGGACGATAGACATTCACCCGGGGCGGCAACTAGACACTTTGTCGGGATAATATACAATCACCCGGGGCTGCAACTTAACGCTGTCGGGTTAGTAGATATTTACCTGCGGCTGATACAATACATTTTGTCCGGGTCAAAGATATTCACCCGGGGCGGAAACTAGACACTTTGTCCGGGTCAAAGATATTCACCCGGAGCGGCAACTGGACATTGTTGGGATAATAGACATTGACCCGGGGCGGAAACTATATACTTTGTAGGGATAAAAGACATTCACCCGGGGCGAAAACTACGCATTATGTCGGGATAATAGACATCCTTCCTCACCTTTACCTCCAAAATGAAAACAGATTGAATTTCACTCCAAATTCTCTGGTTAAAATCAACATTTATTTAACTGTAGTACTTACTGAATCTTAACAATGCTAATTATTCCTAAAATACATGTTCCTATAAAGTTCTCTATTATCGCACAACTATGGAAATATTGCCGTCTCTCTCTCTCGCTGCTGCTCATATCTCCTGTCTCGTTTTAACGTACGAAGAAGCAATGTTTTTAGCTGTGCTTATAAGTGAGTTCAAAAAATTAGTTCACTCGACTATAAATTAGTTACTATTTTGCTTACACACTTACTATATAGTTGATAAGGTGCCAGGTTCGATTTCTTTATATTGACCAAAGTGCGGACTGTAAGGATTTTTTTCAGTAGTAAAATGAGTTTTGGAAATCTAACCGTTAGATGGCGAAAGACTCACCTCGTATTCCGTGATACCTAGCTATAAAAGTGAGTGCTATACACCTCAGTGCTAACATATGCGATAATATCATACTCCTATAGCTAGAACAAAACTTCGATGCTTTGCCCGATAGATGATAGTAGTATCTTTGCCTTTAACACATGACCTAATATTAAAATGTCGATATATGAGTTCCCAGCACCTCTATCGGACTCTAAGATACTAACGCAATGCTGCCTCTCTACATATATACATAGATAACGCAGTAGTATACTATTATCTGTCTGTATATTTGTGTTGCTAGACGTAAAATTTAGCTAAACTTGGCAACACTATCTAATTGATCTGTTATATGATAAGTATATATTAGTTTAAGAGAGATTTAATTGCACAGAAACTATGAGCGATTTGATTAGTATTTAAAATGTAATATTTGAGACGATATATTACGTGCCGCGCTTCTGCTAAAGACGAAAGAGATAATAATACGCTGAGTGACAGATGGCGCTGAACGCAGACAGCCGTCAGTTTGACAATGTAACTGTCATTTTTATATCGGCTTATTGGCTTTCGCACGAATTATGCGAAATAACACTTTAATTTTTTTTTAGCTGTCGATACGCACATATTTTCCATATCGGTTAGTGTCGCACTCAAATTATATGGATGTGTGAGAATCGACACTTAAAAAATACTCAATACTCAATACTCAATACGTTTATTGCACACCATAATGTTACATAGATGTTATTAGACAGGTACACAGTTCATTATGCATTAAATATAACATAACTAGCTTGTGCCCGCGGGTTCGCTCGTGTAAATGTAGGTTAAGTTGACACCCTAATCACCTAGCGGTATAAAATATACTTAACGACCTATTCCCATACCTACCAAATACACAAAAATATTTCATAATAAAAAAATTCTGCGACTACAAGCACCGTGACACAAGACTTTTATATAAATGGATAAAAATGTTGTACCGCACAATTCGTGCGAATCGACCAATATGCCATCATATCGCATATGTAGTTGTCATGGTTCAGCGGTTTGTGAATAATATGACAAAATTGCATAGTAGGAAATTAGCTTTTAGCATACTTTTAAGTAGCGTCAATATTATATATTTATTCTACAGTATACCACATGGAACAGAAAGGAGTAGCCTATTGAGAATTGTATATCATACGAGTGAAGTAATTCCAAAAACGGTATATAAATAAAATACCTAGACTAACAAAGTCTTTATGAAGGTTCTAGAAATGTTTTAAGATATAAAAATCGAAGCAAAATGGCTTACTTCGTTTTTAATTTATTTTATTTAAATTAGTGGTATAAGTATATACTTGAATTATTGTAATTTTAATGTTAGTAATGTCAAAATTTATTTATAATTTATTATTTTAGGTCACAATGTAACACATATGAACGTCAAAGTTTAGTGCTGAGATTACTAAAGTTAATGAATTTATATTTACTTTAGTTGCTAGTTGCAAGTAATGGAAAACTCCTGCAACATGCAAACAGGCATGATTATTATTGCCGTGTATTTAAGTGAATTTTTATATTAAGTCAAACTCAATAAAAAAAAATTCTTTTAGGTCACGAAGTAACACATATGAACGTCAAACTTTCATAGAAATCTTACTAAAGTTTCATTTGATATACAGCGTCTTAAGACTGCGCCGAGCGTAAGACGCGATTGGACTGAATGACAGAGCTCGAAATTCAAATCAGCGCGCGGCCGCCATTGTAAAATTATATGACGGATTTGAAGTGCTTTTTTGATATATATGTATCTTTATTGTCTACCAATAACTTAAATATTTGGGACAGACAAATTGTAATATAACTATTTACATACATACATAGATTCACGCCTGCTTCCCAGAGGGGTAGGCAGAGACTACGGATTTCCATTTGCTACGATCCTGACACACTTTTCTGGCTTCATTCACTTTCATCACATTCCTCATACACGCCCGTCGGTTCAAGGTGCTCTTAACCTGGCCTTTGTCCAGAACGCCTCCGATCTGATCAAGAAACGTTCGCCTAGGTCTTCCTCTTGCGACTGTTCTAACTATTTATGTTTCGTTTAAGCTGTAAAATAGGATAGATTTCTACTGTTATAATCTAAAAATCATGTAACACGAGCTTACGTTTTTGTATATTTCGTGCAAATTTACGTAATTTTGTAGGCGAAAATATTAATTATTTTATGTTTTTTACATAGAGTAATTGTAAACACATTCATTGTTATGGTAAATGTATATTTTATATTTGTATTAAACAAAAAGTGTTAGTTTTATCAACTTAACTGTGGCTGTCTGTTTTGACACATTTCGCTCGGCGCAGTCTTAATATGGCTGCCGCCTTTCTGTTACCGAATATACGTGCTTAAAAGCGTTATATATAAAATGGCATTAAACTTAAATCACTGCATAATATTGACAAGTAATTAGTTCATTTAGGCAGCATTTAGTCTCAAGTAGTATAAATAATTATAATTATGAAGGTAAGTACATAAAGTACTTATAACGATAAAGTACAAATTATAATGGATCTTATAATTCATATGTGATATATATAAAATTAGAAAATTCGGTGATTAACTAAATTATTTATCTATCCTGAATATTAGGCAGCACCACACTTTATTTAATAATGTTTAGAATTTTATTCGGCGATTGATAAATCTAAATTGGCATCGTGTCAAAGTCAAAGTCAAAAATCTTCATTTTCCATAAAAATGTGCAAACAATTCTTGGACACGTCAATTCTATATTATATTAATTATAAAAAATAATAAGAATAAATACAAGGAAATAAAAATTTTGCATTGAGAAAAGCCTGTTCCAGGAGTAGAGCTTTTTGTCAATCTATCAACACAAAAGATCTATTTATTTATTTATTTATTTATTTTATTTATTTATTTATTTCAAAACTATTAATCTATCATTACAGGTTCTTAACCTAATGCGATAGTATAGCAACATAACTAAAATCTAACATTTAAATACAGTAATATAATAAAATATCTTAAATCTATTAACAATAACTTAATATCCAGTATATAGCCTTTGTGAATTCGCTCACTGAACATGGAAATAGATAATAAATTTAAAAATTATATATAATATATTTAAAATAAGTCCACGTATTTGACTGTTTCTAAATTATTAAGTTGTTATGACATCTTTTTCAATTATTTGTGTTTATATTTTTGACAATGAAGTCAAATGTCTTAATAATAATTATTTATTTGTTTTAACAGGTCGTAAGTGTGAACAATTTAATTAGTACTTAATTGTAAGTTAACACTTTAGAAATTAAGCTTATATTGACCAATTCATTATAAAAGAAATCTTTAACTTAAGACCTCGAGCTTGGTTTTAAGTTGGTAAAGTTCTATATAATTGATAAAGACCAGCCATAGAATACAAAGGTACAGAATGCCAGTACAAATATATTTTCTTACAAAAGTCAAATTATGGTATCTATAGCAAAAACACAGCCGGTTATTCAGCCGCGACAGAATTTAGTAGGCTGGCAACACTTCGACAGTTATCCTAATAAAACCTTGGTCATATATACTAAATGTATCTTGTTGTCTGTCTTTGGGAATAGATAGTTAGTATTTCCTTTTATGATAAATTGGTTAAATCTTAGATTAATGGAAGAAAACATTTTACAATGAATTTCTTCCTGAGTGCACCTTTAGACATTCCTATAGATGTAGTAAATATTAAGCGATGGGTTGTACCGAATTAAAATCATGATATATTCAAGCTTAGCACAAGCAGGGTAGATAGTAACACTATATACTTTGTAAGAATGATTCCAGACATACTACTTGGTACAATCCCTCGGTTTTTAATCGATTCAGATCGTGTGACGTCCTTCTCTAACGTGATAAGTGTGAAAGCGACAAAATGATCTGTCGATTAAACTATAGGTGCGTAGTGTCATAATTGATTTGTCATCTATTTATTAAAACTGACAATTTTATATTTAATTATGGCTAATAATGTTTCTTGCCTGGCAAAAGACACGTTTGAGCAGTATTATAACTATTATGGCAGTTAGTTCCAAATATGCATTTATATCGCAGTATTAAGAATTACTACTACAATAACTTCACGTTAAACTAAAATATAATAATACATACATTTCTATATATGATGAAATTTATTTATTAAATAGTAGCTAAATAACTAAAAGAAATATTATAAAATAGAACTAAATTATCTTTTTCAAAAATGATTGTTACAAATAAATGTTTGTTGTTATTAATTATATGTTATTTTCTAAGTTAATGTATACCTACCCACAAAGTCATAACCGACAGCAATCGGTACTGTCGACGTTGAAGTGAAATATGAAGATTTCTATGGCTGTTACTAGATTATACCTTTTAAATTAAACCAAAGTTCAGAGGACACTGTTAATTTTACAAATGTATTTATGTAATTAAATCAATAGAAACTGTCATCAGAAGAAATAAATAAGGAAATTAAAAGTGCCAGTCATCTAATAGTAAACCTATCGCCAAGATTTTTGGTTCCGTCTGAAGTTTTTTTAAGTATCGTCGCAATGACGAAAAGTTCTTCGGGATGCAGGCTAGGCCACTGCGCAGACTATAGCAACTTTTGAGGAAACTAGAAGCTTGGCGAAATGTATACCTATATTTACATATCTACTAATATTTTATTTAGTATACAAAGTGGCGCAAATGTTATCACATTAATTGATACCACATGTAACTTTGACGATTTACAAATGATGAACCAAATGTATTCAGTAGTTTAGCCACAGGACATTTTTTGTTTTTATAATTTAGAAATTTTAGGACATCATGTAATGCAGAGATATCTGTACTTAGGTGTCAAAGACCTGAAGCAGCGATATTAAAAAACCGTCGTATTGTATAGAGTCCCGGGAATTACCGGATCCTAGCGAGTTGACGAAGACGATTTCTCGGAACCTATGACCGTTAACGAGCTGGCTACAGCGCACGATTGGTTACAATGGTGTTTCAATTTGTGTCCAATTTTATTTTATTTACTTTTTTTAAAAAAAAACTTAATTTCTGCGTAAATAGGTTTTTTGTTTATATTAACCGTCATAAATCAACCAGCTTAAGGTAGTATATCATTTAATGTGATAACATTTGCGCCACCTTGTATATGTGGGTTTTAATAATATAGACACTACTATACGAGGCAAGGCGCAGTCTTCCCAGATTAAGCATGAAATAAGGTTATAAGTTTTTATATTATTCGACGCACTTTATATTTGTTCATAAGCACATCTTGATATAAGTTTCGATTAGTTCATCAATGTCTCTGCTAAAAATGTTTTAGGAAATGTATGGCAAGATGTCAGGACGGCTAGGATGCGTCGCCATTTTAGTTTATTTATTTAAGTACCAAGAGCCTTATGGATGTCCAGCTCCGTATCTATGACGCTTGCTTAACAAGCCCTTAGCTTATCTAGTTGTGTTTTAAGTATGTCAGTGTTAATAAACAGAGGGACAATGATCATCGTCGGTTGCCTAGATGTGATAGTTGCCAGTTCTTTGTTTATTGAAATGTGCACCGAAATATAAATGTTTAAAACTTTGGTGTAGTTTTATTATTTAATATAAAATACCGTTGATTTTCTCCACAAAGCGCCTATTCCTATTACCGATTTGTATTTATCAATTTAAAGAAGGCAGATAACTTTTATCCAGTTTTATATAATTTTATTTATTTAATTACTAAATAAATAAAATTGAAGGTTATTGGCGAAACACATTGGCAGCTCGACAACATTCTGGTCGGCAGTGACGTGACCTACGAAGTTGAGTTCTCTCAATATGAAGAAACATACGAGAACACGAAACGAAATCTCAGCCGTAAACTCAACTTCGCTGTGCAGCAACGTGAGAATGCTCCAAAGATTGACATACCAACCTTCTCTGGAAACTACGCTCAATGGCCAGCGTTTCTTGACCTATATACTGCCACAATACACAACAACCCTGCGGTCTCCAAAGGTCAAGATGTGGGTAATTGAGCGTATGTACGTATTTTCTTTATATCCGAGAATAAGCAAAAAAAAACAGAGTCAAATACACATGTATGTGGTAGAATATTATTATTATCACCTTTATTCATCATTAATCAATAAAAATTGCATTTTTAAATATATTTATAAAAAAATTACACATTTAAAAATATAAAAACTATGGAGAGTACAATCTTGGTAAACAAGCATTAAATTATCTCTGTTAGGTTGACTTAACCGGTCGTATACCGCCGGCTCGCATACCAGCCGGCAGATTTGTACCCGTCGTAGGCCGGTGGCTCGCATGCGAGCCACCAAATTGGCGCCAAAACGCCGCGCGCCGCCTTCGCTTTAGCTTAAGCTAACGTAAAACCAATTTGGTGGCTCGCATGCGAGCCACCGGCCTACGACGGGTACAAATCTGCCGGCTGGTATGCGAGCCGGCGGTATACGACCGGTTAAAAAATGCTTTTAATTCAGTAAATAGAGACACCTTGTTGACACAAGCAAAATTAGAAACACCTCAAATATTTAAGTTCTTGTGGCAATGTTACAGATTTCCAAGTAAATTACTTTATAAACACAACCTTTTAGAATCTTCAGTTGGTTGTCAACAAGGTGACCCTCTTGGACCAGTCATTTTCAGTTTAGCTATACACCCTATTATTCAGCAGATAAATTCAAAATTTAACACCTGGTATTTAGATGATGGGACGCTTGGAGGCGATGTAGAAACAGTACTACAAGATTTGGCACTTTTGAAAAATAAATTTGCATCTATTGGCCTAGATTTAAATACAAATAAATGTGAAATATTTGTAAACAATATTAATAACGTGGACAGACATTTGGTACTAACTAAATTCAACTCTTTGGCTCCAGATATCAAAATTGTTGAAAAACATTCTCTTCGCCTGCTTGGGTCTCCAGTTTATGAAGAAGCTTTTGATTCTTTCTTAGAAGAGAAAGTCCAAAATTTTTGTGAAATTTCAGACCGCCTTTTCAATATTAATATACATTCAGCTTTTACTATAATGCGATACTGCCTTTTCGTCCCTAAATTTACTCATGCTCTAAGGTCATCTCAGTTTTGGAAAAATATAACTCCATTACTCAAAATTGACAAAATCATACAGAATACATTAAGGCAAATTTTAAATGTGGACTTGAACGACCGAGCTTGGCTTCAAGCTTCTCTACCTGTTCGTTTAGGCGGGCTCGGCGTTCGCAAAATTTCAGATGTCAGTTTACCGGCGTTCCTGGCCTCGGTTCATAGCACGGAAGAATTAACCAGGTACATTCTAGCACCCACACTGGTTAGTTCAGAAGTGTTATGTAAGACCGACGCCGTGAACGCCTGGAAAATGGCTTGCCCAAATACTGATTTGCCTACCAACCCATTCTCCCAAAGGCAGTGGGATAGGCCGCTATGCAACACGGTAAGAGAAAATCTTTTTACTACATCTGTAAGTGTTGCAGAGCGCGCACGTTTGCTGGCTGTGGGAGAATGGGAATCTGGTTTATGGCTTCAAGCACTTCCATCGTCCAACACAGGTACAATTTTGGACGATACAACATTCCGCCTCGCCACCTGTCTTCGTTTAGGTACCCCTTGTGTTTCTCCACATCGCTGTCATTGCGGAGAAGCCGTCGACAGCTTCGGACACCATGGGCTGTCTTGCAGCAGAAGCGCTGGTCGTATTTCACGACACGCTCAGCTAAATGACATTATCCGTCGTGCTCTTATCACCGCCGGCGTACCAGCAGTATTAGAACCCATAGGCTTGGTACGTGACGATGGGAAGAGACCTGATGGTATGTCTTTGTTACCTTGGAAAATGGGTAGGCCTTTGGTGTGGGATGCCACATGCGTCGACACCCTTGCGCCATCACATCTTCCGAGCACGGTGAGCTGTGCCAGTGCTGCTGCTGTAGCGGCGGAAAACCTCAAACGGCGTAAATACAGTAATTTAATTGGTAATTACGTTTTCGAGCCGTTTGGGGTAGAGACGCTGGGTTCATGGGGTCCGGGCGCTCGTGCGCTTTTTAGAGATATATCTAAGCGGCTAATCGACGCTTCGCGTGACCAGAAAGCTGGACTTTTTTTGGCTCAAAGAATCAGCATTGCCATTCAGCGTGGCAATGCTGCCAGTCTTCTGGGCACACTCCCGGTCGACAGCGATGCTGAGGAATTTTACGACGCTGCCTAAACCGGCCATCCTTTTTTATTAATTTTTACAGTGCCATATTTTGTTACTCTTCATTTTGTTCTATTTATAAGTGGTTAGTTTTGTTAATATTAGTTAAGTTGTAAATTATTCCAGTACTTTACACCTCATTTATACACAAGATGTTGCAACCTTTATGCCATATATCACTGTCCATATAAAACTAAAATTAAAGAAAAATTCTCTGTTATTATATAAATATATCCAATGGAAATATTTTAGAATGTATTGTTATATCCAGAATCACATAGGAACTGCTGAAACTGTGTGAATCATTTTTTTATAGATTGTGCATAATTATTAAACCTAACTAAATGTAGTTTCATACGTAGATCGTTTATTATTCTATATGCTCAAGAAAAACAAAGTCAGGTTCTAGGTACTAGCTGCATTATTAATCTTTCTTTTATACAGTAATACAAAACAATTTCCACACAATCGATGCTGCGCGTCAAAACTTGGGTTATTTCGTCCTTAAAAGTTAAAACAAGAAACAATTGTTTAATAGGTACCTTAGTATGCAATATAGGCACAACAAAAACAAAGATTATGACATTTGATACACAAGACTGTGTTCGACATTTGAATTTTGAACTGAACTAGTTAATGTGGAGCTTCTTATTTTGGGATCAGTTTTTTTTAAATTTCGGAGCTTTCCGTAATTCATATTTATTTTTCTTTAAAGTATTTATTAAGTATACCCTATTCAATGAGGTAACTTTCATTTTCGCCCAACAAATATTTATATTATAGCAATTTAAACCGGTACTAGAATCCATACAACCCTGCGCGTTCTCCTTTTTGATTTGTTCCCTTCGACATTTTGACAAATTCCGACAATTTTGCTTTGCAGTTTTTTCCTGTTAGGATAACTTGGCGGAGCAATCATAACGCACACTTAACTTGTGCTTTTTAAAAGTTGATTATTATGAGGGTGAATAAGGCAAGAGAGCTTCCAGATTCGTAGTAAGTAGAACTCTGTAGTATTTGTGCTCCCTCTTTGACTGAGAAATGGGACAAATCTCTGTATATAGGTAATGTATTAAAATGAGAAAAATTCTAAAAACAATTCGATTTATTTTCCAACACCAGTTTCACACAATATTTTACAGAAAGAATAATATAAATAAAACATTAAAAACTTAAAATTTAATTACAATATAGCATAGAGAGATAAAGAATAAAAACTAACCACCTACTTATTCAGCAATTTATTTCTAAACAACATGCATTGAATAAAAATATATAAAATATTACTAAGACATACATATTTCTTTTTATAAACCTACTAAGGCTGAGCGTAAATCAATGACTTTATTGTCACGCAAATTTTTGTCACGAGACCGAATCGCGACTACATTCAAGCGCTACACAATAGAAGTTTCACGAATGCAATATCACGGGTCAATGGAATCTTTTGCCACGTCCATGTGACGTCATTCAATGAGAATAATTTCCGTTTTATATAAAATGTTTAGGTTATCATGAAAAAAGTCACTGATGCCAACTCTGAGGTACTAACAGCGTTTACGCACTGTGGCCTTGCTGAACGGCAACGAGGCAAATAAGTGTAATTTTTTGTAGTTTATAAAGGTAATTAAATAATTTAGGCTTTATTTTGAAAATGTTTTTGATACACTCTATAGACTAAGGTAAATGTGTATCATAGATGTAATATAATAACCGTTACATTGTGACCACCTTTTAATCGATAACCGTATCACACGTTGTCACTATTTAAAAGGTTTCACCTTTTTTAAGTCTTTTAAAATATGTGAAGTTTGCCAATCCGCACTGGGCCAGCTTGGTAGAAATACACCACTACCACTACAAATAACTCTTCTCATATTGTGAATAGGCCCGTGCGCAGCAGTGTGACAGTTTATATACAGAACAGATTTTTTTAACATTGTACTGTTTTTTTTTTAAACTCTGGAAGAGCAATTCCGTCTATTTGGGTCATCCCTATATTGTGGGGAATTATGCAAGCAGTAGATCTCTATCGATATTTTCTATTCGATATTTTCGATTCTATAATCTAGGATCGCATTCATAGCATTTGACGCTTTGTAATGACAGGATGACCACTAAACAAGGCTTCATTAGCATTAAGGCACACTAAAGAATTTATATAAATAATATACATACACGAATTGTCATTTATTGATAATAAATTATCAATTTATTATCAAATTCAAGGAACCCTTTTAGTGTAACTGTAACGCTAAGGTAAGGTTACTTTACACATTTAAAACTACACTAATACCGCGTGACATTTACACTTGAGCAGTGTAAATGTCACGTGTTTTCACAAATTCAGTATCAAACATTATATTAAAACAAACACGATTATCACAAATTTGTTACATTCAATCACAGAGTGCGTTTTTCTTTAAATTATGGTTAATGTATGAAATTATAAATTCGTAAAGTGCGTTTTTTACAATAATAATTATTATGCACAAAATTACCTACAATTTTATACGTGAAATGAGTTCACACTAATGGACGGCGACTTATGAGCTTAATAGTATCTTTAGGATTTGAAATATTTTATTTTAATGTTTAATTTCGTTATCATAAATATGTATTGTGATAATTCTCATGATAATAATCACTTAATTATACTATCAGATAATTATGATACAATTATGATCATGTAAAAGTGACCCATAATAATGAAGTCTAAATCTTTGTTAACATTATTTTTATACTTATTTATCATTTATATAAAATGACAATTATGATATAAAAACTGAGAGAATTCGACAGTTAAACTAAATATAATTAGCATTTAATGAAAAGTCACATAGAACAATACATTTGTATCATTTATTAACAATTATACTAATGTACCATTCATTTACATTTATTTTATTGTTATATATTTTCAACACGCGTTACAGAATTATGAGCATAATTTTAATACGTTATGACTGATTAACAAACAATCGAATTATCGAAGGATATATATATTTATTCGAATGCAATCGAATGACCGAAACAATTCAACAATCGAGCGAGTAAATGTTTTAGTAACAATAATAAACCATACTTATAGTAGTAGGGATTTTCATACATATTTTTATAAATGATCTCACACTTTAAATTGACAAAACTTACAATTGGTTGCAAAACAAAAAAAAAGCATTTTAATATTATCGTTCCTTTTTTTAATATCAATCGGTGCAAGGATGTTAAAAGTTGTATCTGCATCCTAAATCGGATACCATATTTATTAATGCTCATTCATATTGCGACTAAATAAAATCAAA
This sequence comes from Catocala fraxini, assembly GCA_930367265.1. Lineage (NCBI taxonomy): Eukaryota > Metazoa > Arthropoda > Insecta > Lepidoptera > Erebidae > Catocala > Catocala fraxini. Next base: position 1,990,624 of record OV884044.1, on the reverse strand, counting down.
ATTGATTCAATGAAGTCTTGGATAGAATATATATATTAGAGGATGAACCGTTTGTATGAGAGTGTTTGAGCATTTTTATACAACAAAGATGCCAAGCTCGGACTCATAAAATAGGAGAGTAAAGTTTTCTGGTCTCATACAAAACGATTACTTGTCTACAATTGTCACGAAGAAAGTAAAAGTCGTGTTGTATCAACACCTCAAGATTGAAAAGTTTAGAACAGGGATAGATATTGCTTTACAGGCAAAATAATTTCCAATAAATGGAAGACAAGAAAAGATAGCGAACAAGCTACGGCTTGCCTGGTACTTAGTGGTTACTGTAATTCAAGGACGCATGGCAACAATGGTGTATTAAGTGTTACGAACCTAGCACAAAAAAATACCAGCGTGAAAGACCAACGCTACTGGCCCCTAATGCCTCCATAAATACGTACAGTGACAATACTCACAGCAGAAATATAACTCATTGTTATATAGCTACGAGCTTCTGTACTTTTGAAGAATTATACTACTGTTCCATGCATCTCAAATAGGATCTTTGCAAAACCTTCAAGCATCACAACCGGATTCAAAGAACGAAATCCTTACCGACATCCTTAACATCCTTGATACCGACATCCTAATACATCCTTCAAAAATTAAAAAATAATTAAAACTCAGACCTTTTCAATACCTAGATATACCCTTAACAAAGCTACTAAGGCATTTTAGGACACCTCATTGTATAGCACGATGAGTAGAATAGCTGGATAGGACTTCCCTGCTGAGCTTCTCTGCGATAAACTCAATAATGGTCATGACAAGTTCTCTACGGCTGGTGGCACATGCCATAAGCATCTGGAACGCTTGGACATAGTCTATTGGGTCTAATCTTCGTAGGAAATTGAAAATGATGTACAGCAATTCCGTTAGTCGTTCTTTTACAGTCGCCCAAATTTCACGTAGTGTTACTATAGCTGCAAAGGAAATTTAAAATCAGTTATTATTTAGTCTGTGCTCTAGACATGTGTAAAGTATATTCTCTCAGTTCGCTGTATGGAATTGTTGAAGGGGTCTAAAATATTTTAAAGAGATGTGTGTGTACACTGTACCGAGTGAATAAGGACTACTTTAGAATAGAATTTTAATTCGGACTCTAGATCTTACAATAGTATTTTAGCTTATTCTTACTAATATTATAAATTCGAAAGTAACTCTGTCTGTTTGTTACCTTTTCACGGCTAAACCACTCAACCGATTTAGATGATTTTTTTATTATTATAACTTTTTATAGATGTAAGTACCATGCGAGCGGAGCCGCGCGCAGAAACTAGTCCTTTATATAATGAATGCAAACATTAAACAACATAAAGTGATTATACCAAATTTAAAACCCAACATGGTTTTACATTTGGACACTATAAAATCGTACAAATATCAAGGCAAGATAATCGCTAATGTAATTAAGCCTATTATAAAGAAAAATAAAAATTGTTGTGTATTATTCATGTACAGCATATAAACTAGAGATGAAACGGATAGCAGTTTAGCCGGATACCGGATACCAGATATTCGGCCAACCTTGTAGTCGGATAGCCGGATATTCGGCGGCCGAATATCCGGCCGAACATTGCCGTTTGGTGCATTACTCATTCATGATAGTGGCGCTAACATGGTGAAAGGTGTTCGTTTGGCTGAGTATGATTCTGCTAGATGTTTTATACATACGCTTCAAGGAGCTATAAATGAGTTGCTCATAGTCCAGGCTGAAGTGACAACAATGATTGCTACTGGAAGACGACTTGTGGCGCACTTCAATCACTCAGGTTTAGCTCAAGAAAACTGCTGACGATTCAAAAGGAGCTAAATTTACCCGAGCAACAAAAATTTTACAAAGTTTACCAAAATTTATCTTTCAGCATCTTGCAACAGCGTGTACAGTGAAAGACTTTTTCTGAAGCTTTAGGCCTTATTTACGAAGACAAGCGGAACCGCTTGCTACCTCTTCATTCGTTTTCTAAGTTGTAGAATTATCTTTTGATTACTAATTGTATTTCTTAAGTAATACTACTTAACTAAATAAAGCAATTAATTACATAACATTTTTATTTTTAATCCGGTATTCGGCCGGGTAGACGCTAGTTATCTGGTATTCGGCCGGATAGTATTTAGGCCGCCGGATAGGCCGGATACCGGATAGTTACCGGATATCCGTTTCATCTCTAATATAAACTACACAATATCCTACAAAAGTAAGATTGAAGTAAAGAACACCCACATTTTTTTTAGCAATATTAGGCCTACGTGATAGTGGGCAACCTATTGCCGTCTATGGGATTCCAATCCGATAGACGGCAATAGATGAAATCCAATACAGACGTCAAATTTTAAAAATGCAGCTACTTTGTAGGACTTGGTAATAGGTAAATTTTATCGCAAAATTGTCGTTGAACAATATTTTTTTGTGAATTTTAGTTTTAAATAGGTAATTAGCTGTGCTCAAAGTCTCGAAATGGTGGATTTTAGTTTTAAGTGGGTAATTGGTAGTGTTCCAAAGTCCTGAAATAGTACAGTATAGTAGTCATTTTAATCTATATATATAAAACTCTTCCGTTACTGAGTGACTGACAGACAACGCACAGCCGAAACTACTGAACGCAAAAAGCTGAAATTTGGCATGTATGTTCCTTGGAGAGTGTAGGGGAGCACTAAGAGAGGATTTTTGGAAATTCCACCCTGAAGGGGTGAAAGGGGTGAAACCCGATATTCACACGGGAACGGGACTTACGCGGGGGAAACCGCGGGAAAACTACTAGTTATACATATAACACTAAAATAGCTTAATAACTGAAAACTAAATGTAAATTGCATACATATACTATAAGAATATGGTGTCGTGGCATAAGTTTGCGGGCGAACCTGATGTTATGAATTTGATTTCAGAGTTGTGGAAAGCGTTATTACTTCTCTGTTAGGTAATTCTCAGTATAACTGCAAATGTGTCCGCTAAACTACAGCCTTTATTACTAGCTATCTAAATTTAAATGTGACTGTAATACCGCCGCCTGGACTTACAGGGGCAGCTTTTTTTATGTGTTTCAGTTGTTGACCTCAGACGGCCTTGACAACTTTACGTGGACTATGGGTGAACGCAGAAGGCTCCCAACCTGTCGCAGACGGCTCCCAACCCGTCCCTTTGAGATGTAAAAGGCATGACTCTTTATACTTACTGGACGCCCCTACTCCAGCAGCGCCACCTAGACCAGCTCCGATAGCTGCACCCACCCGACCTCCGGCAACGCCTCCCAGTACACCACCAGCCACGGCAAACACGGTAGCCCATACTGCCGTGTCCCTGTCCCATACTATACGAATCTCGAATACATCTCCTGTAAAACAAATAGTAAAACAAATAGTTCAGAGAGCCCATGGGATCTGTGACAAGAAACACCTGGACGCCGAGCTTCAACATGTCAAGCAAGTACTGCAAGACAACAAGCTCCAACAGCCGCGCCGCTGTCACAGATCCCGAGAAAAGCCAGCCACAGTCGAGCGCCAGCCTGCTATACTGCCTTATGTAAGGGGTGTCACTGACAAGATTGGCTACATCTTGAAGCGAGCTTCAATCAACACATACTTCAAGCCGCCAACGAAGATAAGTCAATTTTTACCATCCGTCAAGTGCCAACTACCTTTACAAGATGCAGGGGTCTATAAAATAGATTGTGACTGCGGACTCTCATATATTGGTCAAACCAAGAGAAACATAGGCACCCGCATAAAAGAACACATAGCTGATGTAAAACACCGACGCTCGTTGAAGTCTGCTGTGTGTGAACATGTGCAACAGGGGACCAACCACTACCTGAGATTTGACAAACCACAGATTCTCGCTAAAGAACACCGATTCCTACCAAGGATGCTTCGCGAGGCTATTGAAATCAAAAAACATCCTAATTTTAATAGAGAAGATGGTTGGAATGTACCACCAGCTTGGGATCCAGTAATAAAAATAGTCAAACCCAAGAAGAACCAAACCACAGCTAGACTTCATGATACTTTGAGCTCATTCTGCGTAAATAGAAACACCAATGATTAAATTATGTTCGGGTACTTTGAAATAACTACACTGGAACATTGAGACAACTGCCATCTTAGTCTCCCCGTGACCATGGCTGCTGAAAAGCAACCGAAACGTCGGGGAAAGTGTAAAAGTAAAAATAAATTAAATCTAAATAGTTTAATAATAATTTAATTAGCTTAAAAATTAGTGAAGTTTAATAGTAGTAGTAGTGAAACAATTTTCAAAATTTTGTAATAAAGTGTCAAATAAACAACGCGATAAAATCCGTATATAGCAGTTTAATTTCAATGAATAATATTCGCGTAAATAGAAGACAATATTATGTAAATAGTTATGATATATAAATACAAATAGTTATCCTAATATTATAAATGCGAAGGTGGGTTTGTTACGCTTTCACGCCTTAACTGCTCGACCGATCATCATGAAATTTTGCATACACTTTGTCAGTGGAACAGAAAAGAACATAGGGACCATTCATCTAAAATAAGTACTGTTACTAAGCTAATCTACATTTACGCGAGCGAAGACGCGGGAAACATCTAGTGATATATAAAACTAAATACAAATAATTATTTTTATCTATTGTTCTTTGGGAAACAAACAGATGTTATATAACATAAAGACAGCAAGATACATATAAAACATAATCCAGAAGAGTTTCCACATATTGCTTTTACATTCTGCGACGGATATTTAATAGTATTAAGAGACTATAGAACAAAACAGTATAAGTAACAATTTGGAAAACAATCTAAACTAATATTATAAAGAGGAAACATTTGTGTTTTTGTATGTATGTTTGTAATGTTTTCACACAAAAACCATTGGACCGATTTCAAAAACTCTTTCACCATTAGAAAGCTGCATCTTCACTGAGTGACATAGGCCATAAAACATTTTCAAAAAAATAGGGATCCTTAATAAAAATGCAATAATATAACCCAAGGTGTGAAAAAATTTGTCATAAAAGATCTGTCATCACTTGCGCTGCGGAAACTATTGATGATAGAACAAAAAAATAATCTACAATATTATAGAACGTATCAATATCTACAAAAAAGTCCGCGATACCATACGTCCAACTACTGTAGTTATGCTACTATAACTATATTTTACATTTTAAAAGTTGATAAAAGTGGCGACAAAAATCAAACCATATTATTCATACCTCTGTATTAATCCTTATCCCATTAAATAATATTTTATTAAAGACCGTTTCAATACCCGTAAAATACATTATAAATTATTAAAATCGGACATTTCATTCAAAAGATATAATTCTTTAGATATAGTAGGTAGTTTCTAAATATTAGTATGTAGTTTTTAAGAATTAGCTATATATGTATATAGCTAACTACACTTATATAGGTGTAGTTAGACTTATTAATTTCTTTAGTTGTAGTTTTATATATTAAAATTAGATAACAAATTAAAAGTAGGTATTGGGTAATAAATTAAAGTCCACGCGGACGAAGTCGCGGGCAACAGCTAGTATAATATATGTATAATATGATATGCATTATTAACTATTGTGAAGGATTATTGGCAAGCGATCTTTTAAATTGAACCAGAGTTATATGAAATATATTTATGTCATCATTGCTCCCATTGATTTTAATTAGGTTGTTATAAGCGCGACAAGATCTTCGGGTAAAAGTGTTCATACCATAATTGGTCTTAGCAACGGGTATATAAAAGACAGACTTCTTTCTTGCACTAAGTCGTACATAAATACAAAATGTTGGATATGACTTGAACATAGGAAGTCTTATGTTTCTTGTGCAAACAATTTAATTAAAATTATCTCTTTTTGTATTAAAAGGCAAAATCTTGGGGTATTTTACAAAGACGTATGAACGCCCACAAAGGTTCATACACCTTTGTAAAATACCCATAATAAAATAATAGGCACACAGAACACTTAGAATTGGAACAACTTTTTTTTGGTAATCAAACCCACTATACTTGGCGAGATGGCAGTGGCGAGGCATCCAGTTTAATCACAGCAGTCAAACCAAAACACATGTTGCTGATGCTGTTAACTCTTAAATATGAGGGACTTAAACAATACCTGGTCAAATGTAGTATTAGATATATAATATATGGTTTTCATATAATAATAATAATAATATTCTATCACATACACACAACACCATCTAGCCCAAACTAAGCAGAGCTTGTACTATGGGTTCTAGACAATGGATAAACATATATATTTACTTTTTTCTTGTAAATACATACATAGAAACACCCAGACCAAGACAAACATCCATGTACATGCACACAAATGTTTGACTTGTGCGGGAATCGAACCCGCGACCTCAGGCATGGCAGTCGGTTACACTAACCACTACGCCATCGAGGCTGACAAATATAAATATCTATGTCAATACAAATAATTATCATTAGATACTGATTATAGTAATTAAGTCTTACTAATCTTATTAGAAAGTTACATGCCTAGTCCTGTCTTCTCAAAACTATACTAGTAAACTGGTAAATAGAAGATAATGTAACTGTGACCAAAAGAAGAATATAAGGAGATGGATTGATCAATAATAATTGTTTATTTATACTATGACATCCTACTGCAGTGTAAAGGCACTCTTCCTCTTTTTTCAAATTTTAGCCTTAGTTAACATGGGCCAGCCTTACTTTAGACATTAAAACCGGTCAAGTCCTAGTCAGACTCACACACTAAGCGTTCCGTACCATCGTATAAGATATAACACTCTGTACTTTTTAAATATTAATCTTGGTTTTTTATTAATACCTAGTTGTATAAGCAGCAATAGAAATACACACTGTGAAATTTTCAACTGTGGCTGATCATGAACCATAATGGTTCATGATATACAGCCTGCTGACTGACAGACAGATGGATGGACAGCAGTAATAATAGGGTAGGGGTGGCACCCTTCTGATAGAGAACTCTAAAAATTATCTATTCTCTGCTTGTCAGTACAACACGTAACTCAGTGGATTTTCGAATCCAATAAGTGCTAGTTTAATTTTTCTAGCTTGTAACAAAAATATCAAACTAATGCCCATCTCACTTCATTGTTATGACTTGTCAAGATAAAGAAGTATCATTAGCTTTTTCTTGTAATAACATTTGCCTAAGTAATAACTTTCAGCTAGCCCAAGTGTACTGTGTATGTCATATTTTTACACCTATATAGGTATACCAAATCATTGGTAATTTATGGAGTCATAAATGAAAACAGAAATATATTTAAGATTATAAAATTACTAAATAACCTAATCCTATACAGATTAAAGAAAATAATTAAAAACAGCCCCCTGGGCCCTGTTTGAAGACTAAAGAGATTTTTGCTCATGTATCTATTCTTAATCTGCAGAAGCTTAAACATCTAAAATCTTCTGAATAACTTAGTCATAACATTCTGATGTTGGAAGGCAACACTTGACACAACCAATCACTCTCAGATCTATATATCAGAGATACATTTGCAGCATTCCCCAATTGCAAGGCCAAGTGCAGAAAACACAGGTACACAAAACAACAACAACAATTAAAATAATGTCATAACTCTATTGCATTCAAAGTACATTGTCATTGTTTTACAATTTATGAATTTAGTAAATTATAATAAGAAGATAACCAACTTAACTAATTTAAACTGTAATCTTATCAGAGCACTGAACATTGCACTGCAATACAACACACAAATATAAAAAATATCAGAATATAAGCCATTGCTACAATAAAGTAACATTAATAATTATAAGTAAAATTAAGAGGCCTATTGCTAAATCTTGTAATTAAAATATTCCAAATAATTTATGGTGAAAATTAACATTAAACCAAACCAAAAATAATTAAAAGTATTCAGATACCTACATAGAAAATGTATCCAATAATTTATAAATTCTTTTGAATACTCTTGTTGTGTATTGTATTCTTCCAATGACAATAAAGAAGTGCTACCTAATCATAAAAATATTATTTTAGAAATAAAGAGCACATGCTAATTTCTATTGCAACATTTAGTAAGTAAATAATAATAATACATAAAACATTATAATACTTACCGAGTTCTAACAGTATTTCCTCCAACCATGTCGAGTCAAATCCTATTCCATGGTTGTTATAAGCTTGAACCTGCATATTGCTTTTACGATCTATATAATGTTTACAATAAAAGGAAATTATTACGAAATGATCGTTGTACCCAAAATAATAACTTCTTGGCAAGTAAACAAAAATAAACGTCACACTTTGCTTTGACGTAAAAGCGAAATGCTAAATAGAGTTTACGTTCCGAAATAGAAAACGTTTTATAAAAAATATAAATTTCAATTTATACTGAGTTATGTACAGTGCACTACCGGAGTAGACAGCTGATAACAGTTGTATACTCTTTGGCTGATAACTAACTGATAAAATGTCATAGAAGCCAATTGCAGCAAAAGTAATCCCCTATTTAGTCTAACGATAAAGAACATTCACGAGTGAATCCCCGAAGCTATGCCTTAAAGTTAAAATCTTTAAAACAGTTTTTCCCCGATACGTAGCAGCAAAATTACAACACGTTGTATTTTATGGTTCATACTTAAGTCTAGGAATATAACAAATCGAATACTATATTATTTGTGGTAAGATATTTTATATACCACCGCATGCCGCAACAAAAACCCTAGTTTATATGGTGATAAGTATATGTATTTGTTACCAAATCTCATATTTAACATTAATAATATATTTTTAAGTGTATTTTTTTGTAAATTTTATTAATATATCACAAAAGATGTGCACAATGGCATTAAAATTGTGCTAAATTTTGGATACAGGTGTGATGGACGTGGGCACATTGTTTACCATTCAACGTAGATACTAAAAAAATACAGCTTCATGCAGATACGCATTGCGCATTTTTGTATTCGAATATTATTTAAATGCAATAGTACATAATTAATTATGAGCATGATAAGTAAAACACATATAGCAATGTTAATATATATACTTATGAAAGAAGAATATCATAGACATCTATATTATGTCTATGATATTCTTCTTTCGAAATTCTAACGGAATTAATCTAATCAGAATTTTAATCTTTAATTTTACTTATGCTTATGGTAAATTAGTTATATTTTACGTACATACTTCGTTTAACTGCTAAAATCTTGAATTAACATTTTCGCTTTTATATCGCTTATCTAACGCCAAGGAATAAACTTGATAGCAAGATCCGTTAGTGGCCGTTACTAATTACTTATTACGATCAGATAAACTGATGGCTCACGTTATGCCGATGCTAAAGACATAATTAATATAAAGGAATTATTTTCATTTACTAGATTTTATCAAGAGTTCCGAATGTTTATACGATCAGTTAAAATAGTTTAGCATTGTGGTTTAGAAATTTTATAACAGCGCGTCGTTCGTTTTGTAGCATCCTACGACATACGCAGCCGCTAGGTATGAAATCTTTTTGGCTGGAAGGCTAAAGAATACTTCAAACCAAAATTCTTAGCAAAAATAAGTGTGCTGTGGCCATTGAATTAATTGTACTGAATGGCTGTAGTGCACTGTCGTGACAAAATGTCTTCTGCTTGCCATTCTTCGAGTCTTCACGAAATTAAACTTGTCTAGTGTTCGGCAGACTTAACGAGCATACGCTGAAGTCTATCAGGTTGTTACTATCTCATTTATAAATTTTATAATTATTATGATGATGAACAAAGACATGACATCGTGAATTTTATAATAAATAAGTAATTAAGTTGTACGTATCTAGTATTGTGCTGTTTGTTTCAGTTTAACCTATATGTGGGTAGATAACAAAAATTATTCTCTTAAATGCCAGTACACAAAAGCTGAATCACTTTACTGTCGCTGATTTTCTGCGTTTGGAGTAATCTGTCGAATCTTGTTAATGCCTACACACATGTCGGTGGAGTTCTTTTCGAAGTGTCTTTTTTTAATCTTTGACATACTTGGGACATGGTTCAAGGCAGGCGCAGTACCAGCCTTGCATTAAAAAATCAAAATATCTTTATTTATATTGGTCACAAAGTAACACTTTTTGGGTTTATTGAAGTTACGTTTATATTTATGAAAGTCGCTAGGTTCGGTTTAACCTTTTAATGCAAGAAGCAATTAGTTTTCTTTTATAATACTAGAAGGGCAGTAAAGATACTATTGCCACATTCACTACAGCAAGGTCCTTGTCTAAAGTGGAATTAAAACAATAAATAATTGTTCACTGTTTATTGTCTTTTATATAAAATTATTACAATAGTATACACATTCTTATCATAATCTTTATTCAGCCTTACTTATTACATAACAGATAATACAATGCTAAATTACCTAATTTAAATCAAATTATACAAAACAAACAGTCGAAAATATTTATTCAATCACATTACTCATACAACATGGTTAAAATAGTAGTACACATTTAAGATCATGATCAACATGAGGAACATAATTAATAACTAAACAGTCATATTCATCCTACAAAGTCAATTTCAATATAAAAATATTATGGCATCATTACAATGAAATTTGTGATAGTGTGTCTATAGAGTCATTAAGTCTTAAGTCACATTTTTATTAAGCATTGTCAGTCAGTCATTAATTAAATTAAACTAAAATTTTAATACAAATTAAAATTACAATTTTCATGCTGCTGTAAGGCTTGAAAGTATTTTCTTGCCAAGAATGCTTGATGCTGTCTCCAGGATGAGCATAGCAAGCTGTGTGTTACTGCCATTTTGTGTCAGAAAAACTGCAGCTTTCTTGTAATCCTCCAAACCCATCCCAGCTAAGTAATCATACACTATTTCAAACAAGTCTGATAGTTTTTCTTTGATGTCATTCCATATGCTCCTCATGGATACAACTGGAACAAAGGAAAACAAAATATTAGTTTCAAGTTTCACATGGACAAACAGTTTAATATTGTGGGTAGTTACACATTAAGTACTAAAATATGTTAATTTCGAACAAAATAATTTGAAATATTAACATGTCTGTGGATCAATACTAAAAGGAAGGATAGATAGGTTTTTCTTTTAAATAGCAACATATACTCACTGGCGATTCCAATACCACACGCACCACCGATGGCACCGCCAACGGCTGCACCTATTTTGCCGCCGTAATGACGTCCCAACAGCCCGCCAGCGATTGTCAGCCCTGTAGTCACCAAAAGAGCCCCTTTCGTCCTTTCGTCGCTCAAAATTACGCGGAAATCAAAACGATCACTTATTGCTAGAATTACTTTCTCTATATTTGATGGATCGAATGGCAAATAGTTGCACGCCTGGGATCTTATAGGGCAGACCTCATAGCCCCCTTCAGTGTCAGAGTCGTACTCGGAGTCGGAACTCATTTTCAATATTTAAGAAAACTGCGTACGCGTTGAGGAGAACACGAATATGACTGACACTGAAATATGGCGACGACGATATTTATGTCGAGTTCGAAGATCATAAATGTCGTGATAAGAATAAAAGAATAAGCCAAAAATAGCATCAAATGTCGGTATTTGAGGAATTTTCTTACCATAGACAAAAAAAATACCATAGACTCTATTGCTCTTAAAATTATTGAGTGATATTCTAGATATTATTACATAATTATAAAACTAGTAAATTGTTTAAATTTTATTTTCATGTATTGTGTGGATATTAACTTTTTAAATTATTTATTTTCAATATTTTTGTACTGTAACACTGAATGTTGGACTGCATAATAATCTTTTATTAGGTTTTCCTGACAAGAAATTTTCAGTAGCAGCTGCACGGAGTCTGGAACTGTGCCTGGTAAAATGCAATCGGCTCGTACTCTATTACTTACAACCGAAAACCATAATTGGTGAAATGTAGGTGAAACACAAAAGTAAGTACGTTAGCATCCAAATGTACTTCGAATTACGATATAAGCAATAAAGCACTACCGGGCACAACCGGGTCTGACGCGCGACGTTTAGTATTACCATTTTCATAGAGTAAAGTAACCATAAACATGTTGTCGTTGTGTCAAAAGACACAGACCCAACAACTAAATAATTTAGAAATGTTCTCTCTTAGCCTTTATTATTCCCAAGTCACTTGGGGTCGGCTTTTAAATTCAAATATAAACATCAAAGCAAAATTATAATAACATTATTTGTAGTGTTTGATGCAGGTTTGACGTGACGATGTTTACAAAACTTAAACCGCAATACAATAAGTCGGCTGCCAGGCTGAGCCAACAAATAGCTGAGGAAGCCCAGCTGCTTGCAGAAGAAAAATGGATAATAGATGCTTTAAAGAAAATTAAGCTTCAGAGAAATGGTTTACAGGTTACAATATTTTGTGTAAATTTTCATACTAATCTCCCTTATTACTAGTGATTCTAACACGTAAATGTTATGGTTAGTCTACAATTAAATAAATGTCATTATTATTTACTTAATTAGAGAAAAATCAGTCAGTAATATGATAATATCGGTCCTCCATGTAAGTACACCTACATAGAGAGCCTAAAATAATTCCTTCATGCACATACTTCTCAGCGTTTTCCTTCGCTTTTATATAAAAAGTTAGAGGACCCTACTATGGATTGAAACTTTTGACTTGAACTTGGTTATCCAAGACCTTGCCCACTACTTTTTGTATGTTATTTATTCATTCAAAAACCCAAAAACATAATGGAGATCTCAGCCATGCTCACTTATTTACTATTTATTCTGTTAGTGATTGGCTCCAAGAAAGTGTGACGAACATTTTATATTGTGCTAACATCACTTACTAATTAATGTTATTATTATTTATAATAATTAGGTACTTAAAATGGTAAAACATAATAAATATATTAGGATACGGCCAATGAACATTATTATTTATTTTTAAAATATGTATGTCCATGCAAATAAATGGTTATATATGTCTTGACCAAGGCTGGACTTTTTTTGGCTCAAAGAATCAGCATTGCCATTCAATGTGGCAATGCTGTCTGTCTTCTGGGCACATTCCCGGTCGACAGCGATGCTGAGGAATTTTACGACGCTGCCGAAACCAGCCATTCCTTTTTATTAAATTTTACAGTCCCATATTTTGGTACTTTTCATTTTGTTCTATTTATAAGTGGTTAGTTTTGTTAATATTAGTTAAGTTGTAAATTATGATTGTTGCTTTGTTTATGTAAATAATGAAGCAGAAATAAAAATAAAAATTATACATAAACTTCAAAAGAAGTGAATGTAGAAGTGAATGAATACAGGTCAAACTTAACACAACAGCGCTGCTAGGAAAAGGTGTACTAACCATTTCCTACTGCCATAAATAATTATGAAATAATATTTGATCTCTTGGCCAATGACCCTGGGCTCAGACTCAATGCTTTTCAAATAATTTAAACAATTTTTTTAAGTAAGTACCTTTAATCACAAATCTTTTATTCTAGATTGAACGCTTACACCTAGAGAGCATGCAAGCTAAACGTAAAGCAAGAAAAGAGCAACCAAGTAATGTCAATGCTATCAAGGATCAGAAAGGTGATAACCCAACATCAGCAATAGTCATTCTAGAAGAGGAAATACCTCAGCACCGCAATCCTTTTGATAATATTAGGCTGGATGCTCAGGACTTGGAAAACGAACACTGTAACAGTCAGGAGTTAAATCTTTCTGTCACCGACTCTATATTGAGTAAGTATACTTTGACATTAACCTGTCAGCTTAAATATATTGACATGTAATTATTAATCAGTCAAGTGTTGGAATACCAGACATAATTATAAACCTATTGTATATCTCTGAGGGCAAAGAAAGTGGCGTCTAAACAATTATTAACCTTTTGAACGCCAACGTCGTCTATACTCGACATGCGCAAGCGTGCCCTGTGCGCCAACGTCGTCTATAGACGACAAAACTGTTTTTTGTCGGTTCACAGAAAAATACAAAATAAACATATTAAATCATTAGTTTTCTGTGTTTTAGTGATACAACTTAAAAATTGAATCCCCAATTATTACTTAATTGTTTACAGCAAACAAAATTGTTATTAGTCATTGAAATATTTGATCATAAAAAACAATATATAGTATATCGATTTTCGGGCTTGGCGTACAGGACATGGAGGTGCCGTTATGGCGTGGCGTTCAAAAGGTTAATTAGATAGATATTAACTATAATGTACACTTATAGTGATCTACAGATTAGATGTTTGCCATACCAGAAAATATAGTATAGTATATATGTATAGTATAGTATTCTTTCATCCTACTGTTTTTAAAAATACCATATTACCACACTGCATGACTTAACAATAATAATAATAATATTTATTTTCAAAAAACAGATATACAATTTTACGCACTTTTATACGTACAGTTAAAGAAAGAATATATCATATATCATATAATCATAAAAACAACTTTTTGTGAATGCCACAATTTTTTGTATTAAACTCAATTCTCTGCACATCAATTGAACCACTGTTCCATCCTGTCAAATTAATTACAAGCATAACAAACATTATTGATTACAGGTTCACATCCATATGGTATATGTGAGGATGAGGAGGAAGAGGAAGACTTTGACAATTGTGTCCTTGACATTGACCTCCTCATGAGCAGCAAGTAAAAATAACCTTGTGTACGTTGGTATACAGTTAGTAAAAGTTTTAGTTATGAAACGTCGTAACCAGATTATGTGTCAAACACATTGTATGAAGACCAATAATTTAAGTTAGATAGTCAATTTGACCAAGTTACGTCGTCTACGTCTTGACACGTAGAGAGCAATTAATGTTTAGTTGTCTTGTGATTAGTACTTGTGACTTTCAGGACTTAATTGTCAAGTTTCTAATTAGTAATAGTGATTACAATCATCCGTGACTATTAACTAATCGTAAAGACATGTTTAATACATGTGATATCTAACTTATTGACATTAAGTTTTTCGAAGAATGGAGTTTGGAAAGCCCAGTGGGTGCTTTAACCATTTGACCGCCTCGTCAAAAACGCAAAAGCTTGCTCTCGGCCGACGCCAACCTACGATTTTATCCTTTAATACCTACATCGTTTGTGTGATCTATGATTATAATATGATATAACATAAATTAGGATGAGTCGAGCTATATAATTCCTTTTTATAAGATTTATTATCTGTAAGTCTGCCATATAGTTATGACCGTGGCGTCACATTTTGCTTTGTGATGTATACATGACAGTGGCAGTCAAAAGGTTAAAGGATTATTTTCCAGGGGCAGGCCTAAACAAAGATGGTTCGTCCACATACCTTTTTCCTTTGAACTATGAGTTAAAACCTAATGGTGGCCAGACAATTCTGAGGTGGGTCGTACCTAAGGCCGCTTATATAGAACATGTGGGGCGGGGTGGCCAAACGCAAATTAAGGGAGATGTCCAACAATGGACTGCGAAACGTTAGCTGATTAAGACCATAAAACCACTAAGCTTACATTTGAATCCATTTTAAGGTCATAGCACACAACAAATCGGCAAGGTATCGTCACCGTATCAACTCAAGCCGTGCAGTATTCTTTGTATGAAACTCCCTACTGCAATGCAAACTAATTGGAATCGTAACGTAATCACCTCGCCTCGGGACAAGCTCGCGAAGCGCGGTGCGGTGCGTGGTCAACTTGCAGTTCCCTCACTTACGGCTCGTCCCCGCGCTTACGTCTCTCACATAGCATTTTATGTTTCTAAGAAAATATGTTATATATCTTTCGTAGGAATCAAAATTCTAGAAAATTATTATATTTTTTTGCTTCATAGAAATATTTTAAACAGGATATCTCAGTGAATTTGTAATTCAATAAAACGCGCGTAACACGACTGGTAGTTGCCTTGTGAATGACAGTACGTTCGGCAACAGTACTGCACTGAGAGATTTGAAACAGAAAATAACGATGATAAATGGGACTACCTGGGAAGTATAGAAACAAAAAAAAAAATTTTCCAAATCGGTTCAGACGTCTTCGAGTAATCGGTGAACATACATAAAAACAAAAGATGCCGACGAATTAAGAACCTCCTATTTTGAAGTCGGTTAGAAAAGGATAAACTCATTGAAGAAGTGAGAAAAATCCATATTGATATGGTTTAACGCTTAAGTGCGACGTCGCCTAGCCGTAGCCGAGTCCGTTCTTTAGCCGTGACACCACCAAATGACACCCCCGAACCGAAAGGCGATACGGTGTCGATCCCTTTCGGAGTTGATATGTGTGCTATAACCTTTATACTTAAAAACTTGGCTTGTAGTTTTGTTTTTGCTTGTTGTTAGTTTTGGCTTGGATCATCCGTGTCGTAAGATAGTGTACACTTTGAATTTAGTTCGGGACTGACTTTAGCCAAGAATAACGACGTGTCAAATTTGTTTTCAACCTTTTTTTTTACGTGGGGTAATGCTTCTGATGCATACCCTCTCGCCACAAGGGGAGGCGAGAGGGTTTTGGCGGGCTCTCCTGAGACTTCGGGCCTACCGACTAAAACCACCATGTTGTGCCACCTCGCTGCTTTGTATGGTTGGTGGGACGGTAGAACTAGAAGTATATCAGCGACCCATATGTGGTTAACCTGCTACAACGTTACATTAAACTGTTCTTAGAGAATCATACAATTGGCCACTAACCACACGAAAAGAGAGGAGAAGATACAATAGAGGTGTGTATGTAGTGTTAAAAGTAGTGTGGCGTATGTAGGTATATACGCAACATAATTATAAGTTTATGAGGAACCTGGAATCGAACGGAGCATCATACGTTTAGCCGCGCCGAAACCAAGCATCGCGCGAAGGCGATCGAACGGAGCATCATACGTCTAGCCGCGACGAAACCAATCTATAGACTAAGCGACGCGCGAAGTTGTTTTCTGTTTTTATACGTGGCAGTATTTATAGTCGTCGCGCCGCACGCACACACGCTCAAGAATTGCTCGTAAAATTGTATAATGTTATTTACTTGTCGCTGATTGGCGTAAACGATTATTGTACATATTAGTGCTATCGTTACTTGTAAGAACAATAAATGGGATATAAGAAGGCTTATAAATTGTAAATACAATGTATTCCACCGATAAGCGACCGGCCAAAAAAATATAAAATTATACGTAAAATTATAAAAAAACATTAACGAAAAACGCTAAAAGGGGAAGGTCTTAGTTGTATACTTATTTCTTAAATATAATTTTTTTGTTTTTTTTTAATTCTCTCATTTGTCCTATTTGGACGATATCTGCGACAAACATCGACTGAGCTTGTCCTTTTTGATTTTATACTCTAACTAACAGAACTGAAGCAATTTAGGAGTAATTGGCATCCAATGACTCGTTATACCTCGACTCTCTCGACTCGTTATAACTGCCTCCGTGGCGCAGCGGTAGTGAATGCGACTGCTGTGCATGATGTCACGGGTTCGAATCCCGGGTCGGGCCAACAAAAAGCTATTGGGTTTTTCTGTAAAAGAAATCTCAATAGCAGCCCGGAGTTAGGAAATTGGCGGTGTTAGACACCCCCGTGCCTCAGAAAGCACGTAAACCCGTTGGTCCTGCGCCTGATCTCTCTCCGGTCGTGTCGGATTGCCGTCCCATCGTATCATGAGAGTTAGGGAACAGAGAGTGCACTTGTGTTTGCGCACACACTTGTGCACTATAATATCGCCTGCGCAGATGGCCAGTCTCTGTTAAGACTTGCCGCCGTAGCTGAAATTCGATCTGGAGGACATTATTATTATTATTATTATACCTCGATAATTTTACGTATATTTTTATATTTTTTCGACCGGTCACTTATCGGTGGAATACATTGTATATTCTCAGTTGAATCAGTCTACGTGTTTCAATATAACCCCAGCTATGGACCTGGCTTATGCCTGCCGGCTGATCTATAACCCTAACGGTTACCAGCTACGGACGTGGCTTATGCCCGCCAGCTGTTAATGCGTTAAAATAGCATGTAAGCAGAATCCCTAGCGTGTAAGTATAGCTGTGAACACTTGAGTGTTTCTGATATATTTTGGACTCTTTTTGTCTCCAATCTTATTGTTTGTTACTTTGTATAATTAATTAAATTGTATCAGTTATATATTGGTTTTCTTTTCTTTTTTTAAATACTGAATTGCAGAATGCCGGTGTATATGTCAATACCGCAATTTTGCCGTCCGCTAACTAAAATGTCGCTATGGTGACTCATATCATTTAGGCCTCATTGACGGAGACGCGGGGCGTCGCGCGTCGCGTGTGGCATGGCGTCTCGCGGCGCCTCGGACGTTTTTCTGTTTACGGAGCGGCGGCGCGTGCAGCATAAACACTAACGTAGGGCAATATACGATGTTGTATAGAGAGAAGCAAGGCGGGCAGAGTGGCGGTGCTTGCCGCTGCGCCCGCGGCGAATCCTCAAGCTTGTAGCGAAGCACGCGGCGGCTATCGCTGCGTCGTACGCGGCACGCATGGCTGCAGCGCATTTCTTATAACATATAATTCACTTTCTAACATAATATTTTCTTCTAAAAAAATGTCGATCACATCGCACTCCATTGCGGCGGTGACTTACGTCTGCGTTGTGCGATTTCCAAATAAAACTGGCAGAAGGTTCCGCCGCGGGCATTGCTTCATCGAGAATTGCCGTAATGTGCGTCGCC
The DNA here is from genome assembly GCA_930367265.1 of Catocala fraxini. NCBI lineage: Eukaryota > Metazoa > Arthropoda > Insecta > Lepidoptera > Erebidae > Catocala > Catocala fraxini. The sequence goes on along the minus strand of OV884044.1, from coordinate 1,971,933 downwards.
GCGATAAACGCCGCGTGAGAAACACTCGAACGCACAAAAAACGCTCCATTTCAAGCAAATCGCTTCTTAAATTCAGCGCGGGCTGCGCAGCTCATCGCAACGCGCGACGCCCCGCGTCTCAGTAAATGAGGCCTTAGCGGTTTTTTAGATCGCGGACAATAACATTCGAATATCCACGCAGCAGACCGATCGTGCCGTTACCATGGTCCCTAGTCCGAGTTGTTTTTACGTTAATGCGATCTAAACGTTTACCGCGTTAAGCTTTCTGATTGGTTTAGAGCTTGGAGCGGGCCAATCGGAGCGCCGAACGACATAAACGTGTCGATCGCGTTAACGTTAAAGAAATTCGCACTAGGCACTCTTATTGGCGAAGAGCTTGAAGCGGGCCAATTGGTACGCCGAACGGCATAAACGTGTCGAACGCGTTAACGTAAAATAGTCTCGCACGAGGCACTCGGGGACACATATTCGAATATTGCCAATAAGCGCCTAGAGCCTCGCTGATTTCAGCATAAATGAGTCAATGGGCCGTCTCGACCGGGGAAGGACTTCCCTCTCACAGAATATCGACGTAAAATAGCAGTTTTCCTACTGTTGTGTTTTGTTCGCTGAGTGAGAGTGCCGGAGGCCCAATTTCTTTTCCCCTTCCCGCTCCTTCTCTTTTTCTTCTTCCTTTCCTAAGTGTGGTTCGGGGTCGGTGCGGGACTCGAGGCTAGTGAAGTGTGATGCCTGGTAGGTCCAAAGGGCGTGGGGGCCAGTGCGGGGTACAGGGAGATCCGGTGGGAATGGTTTCCGTCGTCCACCTCCCGGTTAGTAGGGGACCCGAACCTGGGTACATCCTGCTCGGGAGGCTGTCCAGTCAACCGGCGAAAATCCGGTTACGTAGTCGTGCCGGATTGGGAGACCGGAGTGGACCCCGCGGCTATGTGCGGGCACCGTGGGCCCTTCCGTGCTTCGTATCGGCTTCTTGCATAACTCGTGGGCCTACCAAGCACTAAGACTTTGCTCTTTCTTTGGGCACCGCCTCGATCTCAAACCATGAATCAATCCATATCTCTGATAAATTATAAAAACCATGAAAGGCAAGGAAAAGAGCAAATTTCTACGGTGGACACCCCTTCCACATTTCTCGTGGATTTCTGCAATGTCAGGGATCTACACAGTAACCTCGATGCCGTCCACCACCATCTCGAGACGGTGCGGCCTGCCCTGCTCTTTTTAACGGAGACGCAGATATGCGCCCCGGACGACATTTCGTACTTAAAATACCCGGGCTACGAGTACGAGCACTCTTTCCGTCGTAAAGCCGGGGTGTGCGTGTTCGTCAGGGTCGATATCTGTTGCTGCCGCCTTCGGGGCGTCGAGCATCGAGACCTGTCAATTTTATGGCTACGCGTAGATCATGGGGTCTTACCCGAGTTTACGCATGCCTTTACAGGTCCCATGCCAGTGATTCGGAGTCAACTCAGCTACTTGAAAACGTCCAGGAGGGGACTGACCAAATATTGGAGAGGTACCCATCCACGGAGTTGGTGGTCCTTGGCGATTTTAACGCTCACCACAAAGAGTGGTTGTTATCCCGGACAACCGAATCCGTGGGGCGGGCTCTCTTCAATATGACCTCGGCCTATGGCTTCTCACAACTGGTGTTACATTCCATCCGTATCCCAGATAACGAGAGCCATGAACCTTCTTTGCTGGATCTTCTGCTGACTACACATCTAGGATACAGGGTGGAGGTCGATGCTCCTCTGGGATCATCGGATCACTGCCTTATCTGCAGTCCCTGTTACGCGACCAGATCGCTCTTCGGTGACTGGTTACCGTAGTGTCTGGCGATACAAGTCAGCAGATTGGGATGGACTTCGAAAATTTCTTGCATCCTATCCATGGAAGCGGCTTTGCTTCTCATCCGGGGATCCTGGCACTTGTGCTGACTGCATCACAGATGTGCTTCACCAAGGGATGGAATTATTCATCCCTCCTGCTAAAATACCTGTGGGCGGCCACAGCTGCCCCTGGTTCAATAACGCCAGCAGAGATGCTGCACACCAGAAGCAGTCTGCATACTAAGCCTGGAGTAGGGCTAGGAATTGTCGGGATCCTGATGTCAAGGAGAGAAAGTGAAAATTTAATGCCGCTTCTAGATCCAGCAAGAAGGCTATTGCCAAGGCTAAGGCGGAACACGTTGCCAGAATTGGCGAGCGCCTTGGAAGACATCCTTCAGGGAATCGTGCTTTTTGGGCGCTCGCCAAGGCTGCTCAAGGAAATTTTTGCCAGGTCAGTCTCCCACCACTGCATAAGTCTGATGCCAGTCTGGCCCATATTGCAAAAGAGAAGGCCAATCTTTTGGTACAACTTTTTGCCTCAAACTCGACATTGGATGATGAGGGAGTCACACCACCTACCATCCCAAGGTGTGAGAGCTCTTTGCCTGAAATCCGCATCAAGCAGCGTGCGGTTAGGCGCGAGCTCGAACTCCTGGACATACATAAGTCGAGTGGGCCTGACGGCATCCTTGCAGTGGTACTTAAGACGTTGTTGAGTTGTCCCCTGTTTTAATGCGCCTATACCGTCTTTCCTACAATTCTAACAGGGTTCCATCTTCGTGGAAGGTCGTTCATGTTCACCCGATCCCGAAAAGGGGTGACCAGTCGGACCCTTCAAACTATAGGCCGATAGCGATTACTTCCTTGCTCTCCAAAGTTATGGAGCGGTTAATAAACCGCTTTCTGCTTCGGTACCTTGAAGATCATCATCTGATTAGTGACCGCCAGTATGGCTTCCGCAATGGTCGGCTGGTGATCTTCTAGCGTACCTCACACACCGCTGGGCGGAGGCTTTGGAGGGTGGGGGAGAGGCTCTAGCTGTTAGCCTCAATATCGCTAAGGCATTTGACAGGGTCTGGCATAGGGCCCTTCTATTAAAGCTACCATCTTACGGAATCTCTGAGGGACTCTGCAAATGGATTGCCAGCTTTCTAGATGGTCGGAGCACTACAGTCGTCGTTGATGGCTGCAGCTCCGAAGCCAAAACCATTAACGCTGGTGTTCCTCAAGGCTCGGTGCTCTCCCCAACGCTGTTCATCCTGCGTATCAGTGACTTGTTGTCAATCGAGAACATATATTGCTATGCGGATGACAGCACGGGTGATGCGTGTTACACCAGCTATTAGAATGTCACTCGGAGCATGATACAGGAAAGACGAACACAACTTGTGTCTGAAGTCGAGGACTCTCTTGGGCGGCCCGCCCTGAATAGGGTGAACAGAACTTAGTTCGATTCAACCCCTCGAAGACACAAGTGTGCGCGATTACTGCCAAGAAGGACCCTTTTATCACGGCGCCACAGTTCCAAGGAGTTACACTCCGTATCTCCGAAAATATTGGGATCCTCGGCGTGGAAATCTCGCATAATGTCCAGTTTGGGAGTCACTTGGAGGACAAAGTTAAATTAGCGAGCAAAAAGGTGGGTGTACTGAACAGGGCGAGACGGTACTTCACACCAGGTCAACGTCTTGTGCTTTACAAAGCACAGGTCGCACGTGGACTACTGCTCACATCTCTGGGCAAAGGCTCCCAAATACCAGCTCAACCCACTTGACTCCCTACAAAAACGGGCAGTTCGAATCGTCGACAATCCCAATCTCACGGATAGATTGGAGTCGTTGGAGCAACGGAGAGACTTTGGGTCTCTCTGCGTGTTCTACCGACTCTTTCACAGGGAGTGTTATGAAGAACTGTTTGATTTGGAACCAGCTGCTCCTTTTTATCACCGTACCACTCGTCAACGAAGCAGGGTACATCCATATCACCTGGAAGCGTTCAAATCCAAGATGGTACGCTTTCAGGGATCATTTCTCCCACGTACGCGCAAGCTCTGGAATGAACTGCCTGCTTCGGTGTTTCCCGAGCGCTATGATATGTCCTTCAAACGAGGTTTAAAGAGGGTTCTTCTTTCAGGGTAGGCAGCGGCTTTGCCGTGTCCTGGCATTGTTGAAGTCCATGAGCAGCTGTTACCGCTTTCCATTAGGTGGACCATTTGTCGTCTGCCACCAATGGCAATAAAAGGAAAAAAAAGCCGGTAAGTGGTAGCTGTCGCTCATGGACGTGCCTGTGATTTCGCAGTAGCAGCTCCAAGGAAACAATCTCATACCCACACACATACCGGTGCTTGCCCGTGGTCCCCCAGGCCAGTCCCCCGTAGGGTACCACGAGCAAATTTTCTTGCCCGAGGAACCCCCTGAATAATAATAATATATATCTTCATATTTAATATATTTTCACTGCCCGTGGTACCACATGTCAAATAATATAATCCACGACATAAAAAAAAATATACTATTATTTGACAAATAAATAAATACAGATAAATTGTTTCCTCACTTCATGACATTTTTCTACTAAAAACAGAGATTGTATTTGCATTTTATTTATCTGGCGATTAGCGAGGGTACCACGGACCAAATAATTTGCTCATAGTATCCCTTTGTCTCCCTTGGGGGTTCCTCGGGCAAGAAAATTTGCTCGTGGTACCCCACGGGTGACTGGCCTAGGGGACCACGGGCAAGTACCGACACATACACATGCGCAAACACCCACACACTCCCGCATGCAAATTGCTGCCTAAATCATATAGGTGGCAAACAAGAACAAGTTATTGACCTTGACCTTGTAAAGGGGATCAGTTAGAAAGTGACAGGAGAAGCAAAAGATTGAGGGGTGATTGGGTGTCCGGTGTTTTTGTCCATACCGTACCGTATCGTGCCTGTCCTGAATTAATACATAGGATATTTTTGTATACATTTCCGTTAGGTCTCTCTCGAGGTCGGAGCCACAGGCAGAAACTGGTAGGTAAATAAAAAGCATAAATATATTAACAAAGAATTTAATAAAGTTTGTCTTACATTTACTTTTACATACAATAATCCATTTATGTATGGTATATACAAATGTTCATACAACAGTTATCAACAAAATGTAATACTTTAGAAACCAAAAGTCGTTTTTACTTACAAAACTTTGTAAATGGCACACACGTCCAGTTGTGAGATAAACTATATAATTTAGGCACTGTGATTCGTTATTTTGGATATCTTGGAATACGTCTTTGATACCGATCACAGTTGCAGGTTCAAATTCTTGGCCGGTATCGTGGTCAATTGACATTTGATCGAGCAGATCGCAGAGGTCACGTGTTCAGCGATAGAGAGCAGGAACTAGGCACCACCATAGGCAAGCAATTAGCGTTATATTAAACTATATATATGATCAGACCGTCGGTGGTTTCACATTATCCGCATATATTGCTTCACGTCGGTATTCTGAGAGATTTATATTCAATCTAGTGAAACTAGCTTCTTAGATATGACTACATGATCGACTTCATCTAAACTCGCAATACGCAAGCGTCTTCAAACGAATATGAGCCGCCATCTTGGATTGGTAGTTTCTTTTTGTTCTACATTCTATACTTTAGTATGACGCGGTTTATTGAACGCCACCGCTATACGCGATTGTTGCGATCTGCAATCTGCTAGTCTTTGTATACATTATGCGACATATAGCTAGAGCTTACTGACAAATATTAGTCTGAAGCACAAAATAATTCAGTTCTGAGGCTGCTAAATTAATGACCCAATTTGTGAGCTGAAAGTCGATAAAAGTAAAAAGATATGTTGGTTGATTATTTGTAGTCTTGCCTAATTAAGATAAATGCTTGTATTAATAGTTTAATAATTGAATAGTGCCATGATCACTTGCGACCACATGTCTTGATCGTAGTTTGATACTTTCACTCGCGGGTAGGTACTACATTTTCATTAGCATTCTTCTGTGCTGGAGTAAAACAAGCATGAAACTAATATATTTTATGTTACATGTCCGATATGGATAAAATGTTGAGCCCAAAAAACTATTGTTTTATGAATAAGACCAGACATTGTACACAGTTGAGCAATAAATAAATCTTTATCTTTAAATAATCCAAGGAGATTGAGAATTCATACACAAGTCTCGATTACATTTGAGATTATATGCTTTATTTAGTTTCAATCTTAATATTTTACAAATAAAATCTATAATATTATTGCACGTTAGAACTTTAAATTTTCAAATCTCATCAGTTTACAGAATGCCAACTCAAAACATGCGATATCATACGCAAGCGTTTATATGTAAGAGCGTGTATTTCTCTCCTAATATAACTTCAGAATCGTATTACCAATCCACTTTCTTTCAATTTAAATCGAATAGTTACATACCGGTTTGTTCAGAACTACGTTTCCTTAATATCTTGGACAACGCTTGGACACGAGCCCTAGGCATAAGGGAACGTACCTATCCTTACCAAGGGGCGTTAGGTTTTCGTCACGTAATAAATATCCTCTAGGAAAATATCGCGCTTTTTCGAATTATATTCAAACATGGCGACAAATATGAGCCAAATTATGTGAAAATATTTTAAAATAGGTCACGGACTAAGGCTGCATTCCCTAATACTGCTTTAATTGAGTTTCGTTTTCTGGCTAATGTAGGTATGTGTTAGGCTTTGGAAACCCAACTCTCTGTAACAATTTCAGGAGAGTTCTTTATAGTTGGGTTCTCGTTGGCTATCGTCGCATAATGTATTCAAGTCTCACCATACACTGGAGATAGAGCACTGTAACAGTTTATGACATTGGGCTATATTTATTATAAATTACAAATACACATATGAATACACACAATGATGCTTTTACAATTATCAGTTATAATTTTTACATTTGTTGCTAATTAGATCTAAATTTTGCCGCTTATTCTCTCAAAATTCTAAAGAATACAGCATGTATCTAAAGTAAATATTAATTAAGTCATCTTAGATGAACAATTTACAGTGTATAAAATAATATGAATGTGAAATGAAAACTCGTCAATAAATGAAGCGGGTGCCAAGTATTAATCCACCTCTACCTTTGCAGTTTGCAGGGGTGAATCAAATACAAATGATGACTTTACGAAACTCAAAGAAAGCCATTCAAACTATCTGAAAATAAAACTTTAATATTCTAATCAACTTTAGATACATACGTGCATCTTCAAAATTGTGAGAGCATCTAAATTCTGAAAAATAGTCTCTAAAGTTATAATAATATTCCCGATGGGATACCTGACTTCTAGACACACATAGTGACAGTTATATTTTCAATATTACTCTCATAAACCATTGGCCAGTGCCGCCCAGGAGCTTCGACGATCCCAGCCGTGCGATACAATAAAAAATATCATCTAAATACAATACCAGTCTTTCATTCATTACATTATGTTCATACTTGAATGTCATTCACTCTAGTCGTAAGTCTAGCGGCTGACGTCACGAACAGATAATAGCAACACTACGTGTAGCTGTAGCGAGACTACAGAAACAAAAAAGTTCCGACTACAGGCAACAGATGGCGCTGTGCACAATCAGCGCTTATAATCACGCCCGCCATACAATCGGGAATCGCAGAGCTGCTTCTTCGTCTGGGTGACAAAGAAAACTAAATTTGTTAGTACAGTTTGAACACAGTACTAGTGTGTGAGTGATGAGCCGAGTTAACGATAATCTCGGTTTGACAAATCGATTCAGATTATTTTAAGGTAGCGGTCTCATTTCGCCACGAGTGAAACAACCGAAACGTTCTTGTCATGTCTCAATTTATAAATAATCGATATTAAACACAGGGTATGTATATTTGAATAGAGCAATAGCGTTCAGCATCAATCGCCTATCGATACATCTATATATTCAAACGTTACATCGTTACGTCACTCGATGTGTTGCTAATATCCGCACACGCCTTATCAAACGACACGCACGCATGCCATTTGTCAAAACTGACGGCAAAGACAGACTACCTACAAATTACATATATACAGATAGCCAGCGTAATACAGTTACAGAGTTTACAGAGTTGGTTGAGAGACTTGATATTAAATCACTGTTAACACGTGTCTGAGTATGTGTTTCTTGTATTCAGCTGGCGTTCTATATCTGCCTGTTTTGTGGTATAAGGGTTGAAACCTATTGACACACACAAAGAAAAAGAAGTTATTGTAATTTTCAATTTATGAAGTCGAGACAACTTAACTTATTAAGTCGCAGCGCCACACCGGTGGACAGACACAATCGATTTTTAAATATGGTATTCTAAGGCTTGACAGATTAATAGAAACATGCGAGTATTTAATTATACTCATTAACCTGTCAATGCTTTTAATATCAGGCCCGTATTAAACTATCCCACTGCTGGGCACGGGCCTTATCTCATTGTGCGAAGGGTTAGGCCCTAGTCCACCACGCTGGCTTAATGCGGGTTGGCAGACTTCACAAATCTTCGAGAACATTATGGAGAACTCCCAGACCTGCAGGTTTCCTTACGATGTTTTCCTTCACCGTTAAAGCAAGCGATAATTAATTATTTAATACGCATATAACATCAAAAAGTCAGAGATGCGTGCCTTGGGTTCGAACCCGAGACGTCTGCGTGGCAGTCCAATGGTTTCCCACTAGGCTATCGCTGCTATAATTCTTGACCCGACATAATTAATAATCTTTTGTGCCTGCACGCCAGTGTGCCGCTGCGACTCAATTTAATGAAAATATTAAAACATTTGCTTGCTTAGATTATACAACCATGAATTGTCTAACGTTTACCAAATAATTCTTTGGCTTCATATATCCAAGGTTAGCCCCACTTAGCCGTGCTTATCTACGTTTGAGTATAGGTGCACATATATAAACAACAACAAGCGGTATAAATAGCAAGCAACAGAGAGCGAACTAGATGCGAACACGCTGAGAATATGACTGAAAGTGCCACCGAAATCGATATGCTCGGATAAATAGGGTTCAACCTTAAGATTCTTGAACGAATAAAATTTTTAAATATTTTATTAGTCTGCCTTTAACCTTCAATATGAGAGCCGGGATAATACCTCGTGTCCATATCACAGTTATTTTAATTTAATGGAAGAATATCCACCCACATGTACAGGGGCTTTAACATACGTTTCTACAGAAAACATCAATGAAAGTTATCCACCTGACGCATATCAAAAATTTTTAATACTATCAGTTTTCATTACAGTCCAACATTCTTGGTAATCGAACAACATGTTCGGTACCAGCATATTGTTGGAAGGTTTGTATAAAACATTTTAAGATGCGTTAGGTGGTTTAATTAAAAATATTATAGAAATATTTAAATAATTAAGAAATCTATATAAACAACTGCAATATAGACACTTCAAAACAAGTAAACAAAAATTATAATAAATTAATAAAATAACCTATGTAATCAACATGGAAAAACTATTTGTACAAGACATAATTTATACAATAAACATTATATATCTATATGTTTGTTTGCGTGGTTTTTCTCAAAAACCACTGCATCGTTACGGATAAAACTTTAATCATCGCGGTTTCTTTAATTAATAATGAGGCCAGTAGTCAAAATCGGTTACATGTTAAGAATATAAATATTCGTATGTATGGCCCGGCCCTACCACCGGGCCTGAGATTATAATTCTAATTAACGTTAGATTAATAAATATTATTATTACAGTTAAGTAAACTGACCTGCCATCTATCGGATTACATTGAAACACAAATCGTAGATTATATTCTGTCATTTGTCTATGACTAAGTAATGGTATCGAATTGCCATTATTAAAAATATATTTGGAAGTTGTGTTCTAAAGCTGAGAATAGACAGCAAGCATAACCTAAAACTTTAAGACAAGAATTAAAAAGACAATGTAATTTTAGCTAGTATCGCGACTAAATATACTCAAAAAAGGCTTGCGTCTTATGCTTAGGTCAAAATCAATTGTCCTTTACGGAGCACATTTTATAATCCACTACTATTCAAGATTTTCTGACAGACAAATCAAATAGCAGTGCGCCTAGCCCAGGAATATGACCTAGGACTTTACGATTGACCTTCAGAAAAAGCTCTTTTACCATAAGACCAATAAAAAAAGTAATACGAAAAAAATATATTTTGTTTACGGTTTATTCTCAGCTTGCAACATTTGTTTATACAATTTGACCATACCTTTTATTACAATAGGCACTATTATAAAAAGGGTATGCAGTAATCGAGGTACGGCGACCATATTGGAACATCTATTATTATCGATTTATTTATAACTGTATGTCCATCGAAAGTTAGCGTTTTCAGTTCAATCTGTGTGTGTCAGAAAGGTGTGGTCATGTTTAAGAGTAGTATGGACACATGATACATATTTGTCGAAATGTCAAGAAAATAATCATTGGAATGCAATTTATTTCTGTAATTGGAGTTGAATAAAGCTAGTGCTTTATTCAACTCCAATTACAGAAATAAATTAAATAATAATAAATTGACGTTCTAATAAATAATAATAAATTGACGTTCAGAAACAAACCAATAGATAGTTCTATTGGTTTGTTTCTGAACGTCAAGCGTAAGCTTGAGTGAGGTCGCCACAGGGCCAATGTGTCAGTTGGAGTGACAGTTATGGATGTCAGTGTCATATTGACGTTGTATAAACGCCGGAGGTATTTTCGGCGTTTATACGACATCAATATGACACGCATGTGCGCACATTCGGTGTAACGAACTCGCTGCGTTACCGATCAAATCAGTGATAAATCAAAGTCAACATTTATTGTTTCATTTCTTTTGTATTTGCCTATCATTAGTATAGTACGAAGCTTATATTTTGTTGCTTCATCATGTCAAAAGCAAGTTGCCGTCTAAATCTCTGACATATTAATACATACGTACATACATTCACGCTTATATATCTCCAAAGGCGTAGACACAGGTGTATGACTCTTACTTTGGGACCAAAAGCATCTTGGTTTATACATCTCTACCTACCCTTAAACTGAAATAGACGTGAAAATAGGTAAAAGTCTTTATATATATTATTCGCAGTTTAAAAACCATATAATTAAATTGAAAAAAGTTACACGCAATATTTATTTTTCATCACCCTTAAATATGACCTTGACCTTTTTGCTACACGCTGTATAAAGAAATGGCAGATATTCGCGCGCGGGATACCTTACCATATATCAAAGGCAATATGGTCTATATTGGTTTACACGTTTCTTTTCCACACACGATTATCATGAGATTTCTTTACTTATCCAAGGCATTCACAATAATTCATTGACAATTATTGGAAGAGCGCTGAGTCTTTTCGCAACATTGCTTTCTAATTGACAAGTTGATCAAAATATAATCTATAAAACGGCTAGGTTATTAAACACCCGATTCTCGATTGATCGATATCTGGGTGCATCGTGTGAGTTTGTTTTACGTTACTGCGATCGGCACGTTCACCGCGTTTGGCTCTCTGATTGGTTAAGAGCTTGGAGCGGGCCAATCGGAGCGCCAAACGTCATAAGCGTGTCGATCGGGTTAATGTAAAAACAACTCGCACGAGGCACCCTTAAAGACTAATTAACGACGTGTCAAAAGTGTATCAAGTGATATAATTGGCTGTTACTAATTCTATCAGCCAATCATATCAGATGACATCATGACGTTTATAAACAAATCTTTGTGTGGAATGCCTTTAAAAAATGGGTGTCAGGATTAAACCAGAGTGGATGCTTCAGCAAGACATTAAATCGCACTCTTAATAAATCCTATATGAGTATATTGGATTAAACAAATTTAAACTCTGTTGCAATTACTAAACACAAATAAAATATTAGAATTTAAGATACACGATTGGAGTTCAAATTGACTTACTTCCAAATATCAAGTTATGTCCAGTGACTTTTAAGAGACCCTATTTAATAAAGAATTGCAAGAAATTAAATTGCAAGTTAATTTCTCGAAGGTCCGTGGAAATTGCTACTTTTCATATATGGTTGATTATGAAGTCGCAAGCAAAAGATAAAAGGGTAGTTTAATATAATTGTGTTCTCTGTCCGCTTGAATGCGGTAGGCCAACAGTATGCTGACATTGTGTTTGCAAAAACTAGCAAAATTAACTGTTCATATATATTAATATCTGAACAGTTAATTTTGCTAGTTTTTCGACTGCTGTTAAAGCTCATCATACAGACTGTAAATGATAGGATGCCGTCTAACCACTTGATCAGTCGGTACCTACCTCGTCTGTCAACGATCCTTAGCAGGCAGGTATTAGCTAACTGTCATAACAAAACGATGTTAACTCCACAGTGTGCGTAAATTTCAATTTACTTTCATTTTCATTAGCATTCCTGTCAGTTTACTAGTCAGAATAATCAGTGACATTTTTGACAGGTCACGTGACCGTTAAAAGGCACAAATTACACAGATACAGGTGCACAGCTCCATATATTGTATGCAATCGTACACAGAGGCAGATTATATCGAAAATGCCCTAGGGTAGCATCTCGTACGCAAAATAAATAGGCAGGCTAAGACAGGAGTACCATCGTCCCTTGCACTCCTTGGCACATGCCTAGCTTGCCTAAATTATAATCCGCTATTGAGCATACAGTGATTGCAGGCCAAGAACGTTGAATGACATTAAATGCAGTCGGCGTAATTGATCTCAAACCGCTACCATTACACTAGAACAACGGCAGACTGGAGACAGTACTGTGTATTGAAATGTTATTCTGTACTTTTGTGTTTTGTGCTTGTGACCTTTTAAGGCAAAAGCAGATATACTTTAAGCATCAATTGTTTAACTACTTTAGAAAGGTAAATATTGCGACCAATCATTATTTTCTGCATCCATAGAACCAATTTATTTGTCGATTAAATTCCTTAATTAAAGCACTTAGCTCGTTAAGGAGAGAGTTAAATTCACCAAAACGGAGAATAACAATATCGCGTTAGATATTATAAACCACTTTTATCTGGTTCCATAAGAGCGATTAATTTATCGTTTAAATACGATATTCAAAGCACGCTTTTTTAAAGCACTTGGCCTGTTATGGAGAGAATTGCTGTCGCCAAACGGAGAATAATATAGTTAGATAGCTTAACAGCTGATGCTTATAGCATTACTTCTTACGACCAAATATCAACGGATGGCATGACTATTTCACACATACTACTTTATTCAGGTACATGTTACGTGTTTAGTACCAGTACATAGTACCTAGCACCTAATACTAGTACTTAGTACCAGTACATAGTACCTAGTACTAGTACTTAGTACCAGTACGTAGTACCTAGTATTTAGTACCAGTACATAGTACCTAGTACCTAATACTAGTACTTAGTACCAGTACATAGTACCTAGTACTAGTACTTAGTACCAGTACGTAGTACCTAGTATTTAGTACCAGTACATAGTACCTAGTACTAGTACTTAGTACCAGTACGTAGTACCTAGTATTTAGTACCAGTACATAGTATTTAGTACCAGTACATAGTATTTAGTACCAGTACATAGTACCTAGTACCAGTACATAATACCTAGTACCAATACGTAGTACCTAGTACCAGTACATAGTACCTAATACCAGCAATGGTAGTACATAATACCATCACTGATATATCACACTACGGTATATACTGCGCCACCATTAAAGAAATGCATCATATGACTAGCTCTATAACCAGACTTTGCCTGCAAGAATTTGGCTTCATTTTTTTGTTGTTCTTTTTCATCAACATTTGTTTTAAAGCGTAACTTATATACAACAAGCATTATTTTGCTCTTCAATTAACACTGAAATTTTCGAAGGCTTTAGGGCTAAGGCGTTTTCAGTCATCATCAACTATCTACAGCCTATATAAGCTTTATTCGAGTGCCATTCACCCACCAGGGTATTTACGAAAGCCACGTCTGAACACGCAAAAGATTTACAAAAGCGGTAACTCCTTCAAAATGTGACGCGTCAAAGACTCAGCGTTCTTTTGTACTTTACAACACCCGGATTAGAACCCAAACTTGTAATGTCTCCTAGCAAAGTCAGATAACTGTACTGCGCAGCTGTCTTTTCAAAATTTAAAGCTAAGTTTGACCTTGGGTAGTGTTAAGTACCTCTGTGAGAGGGCTGGAACATCACGAGAGGCGGGTAGACCCACACGACGAGTAGAATAGTATATACGCAGCACTCGACTTCACTTCTGTAGACGAGATCTCTGTCACTACGTGGTCATCGTATTTGTACCACCTGCAAGAGTAATATATGTTATTAAAATAATATGTATATATTTTCTTACGTTTACGAAAATGTTATACAGTAAAATTTAACTACTTTGTACGAATTTTGAAACTACCGTTAAACGTTGCTGCTCAGAAGCAACCGATACGTCGGATATTAGTGTTTGTCAAATAAACAACGCGATAAAATCATCAAAATAATTAGATCTTTATATTTCATAAAATACTTTTGCACATCTGTTTCATGTTCAGAGACTTATGTTGCCAGATAATAAAGAATATATTCTAGAACTACTATGGTTACTATAAAACTTTAAGAGAAAATACAACACCAGCACTTGGTCTGCAAATGGATTCTGACCTCATGTAAGCTTAAGGCTGCGCCGAGCGAAATGTGCCAAAACAGGCGGTCACAGTGAAGTGAATAAAATCAACACTTTTTGTTTAATACAAATATAAAATATAGATTTACCAAAACAGTGTTTGTGTTTATAATTACTTCGTGTAAAAAACTTAAAATAATTAATATTTTCACCTACAAAATTACGTAAATTTGCAAAAATTTAAAAACGTAAACTCGTGTTGAATATGCGCCGTGCGAGCTCTGTCATTATCTGTCTTACGCTCGGCACAGTCTTAACTTATGGCACTAGTCAGCCACGCTGACCCAGTGCAGGTTGCCTGACTTCACACTTCTTTAATCAATCAAGTCTTAGAATACCAGACATAAAAATCGATTGCATCTGGCCATCGGCTTGCCGCTGCGACTCAATAGGTTAAGAAAATAAAGGAGAACTCTCTGATATGTAGGTTTTAAAAATAAATATCCACCGTTAAAATGGATGATAACGTCAAAAGAAACAATAGACACGTATAATTTAAAAAGTGGAGAGAAGAAGTGAACGATGAAGAAATATTGAGAAAATTTAATGAGAGCAGACAAATACTAAAACTTATAGAGAATACAAGAGGAAACATGATTGGTCACTTACTTAGGCATGACGAATTTATTACTAATATTATGAAAGGAAAAAATAACAAAAAAGAAAGAGAGGAGGACCAAGAAGAAAGTTTACAGATCAACTGAAAGAAAAAGCTAATTTAGTGTCTCTACATTAGCTTTTTATGGAGAATAGATGGATTTGGCATCAGATCGAGAAAGATGGACATTGCTACGCCGACAAGTTAAATCTTGGATGGATATATACTTACTTTCCATAAACACTGCTCTTACAATAAGCAGTATAATGACCACCTTCCATAGACCCGTAATGGTTCGATACCGCATACAAGTTGTACAGGTGATTATTGGGACAGTGTAGCGCAAACTGCCGCATATCCAGGTCTTCCAGAGGGAAGTCTATGTAGGTCTGTTTCTTCCTGTATGCGTTGCACATGTACTCCTTAGGGTCCACATAGAATCGTTTGAAGTGTATGACTAGTACCGGTGGTAGCCTGGATATATCCAGCTTTTTGACGGCGTCACGTTTCTCCTTGCAGTTTGGACAATTCCACCCGGGAATGGTTTCGCCGTTTAAGTAGAGTTTTAGGCAGTCCTGTTGGAGATAAACTTGAGTTAAAGATGTTCGAAGTATATTAGTAGGCGCTCATAGCCAGTTGTACTCACTGATCGGTAAACGATTAGCGAGTTTAAGCAACGTTGGTTGCGGTCAGTCTATAGATGGGTGACCGTTAGTGGTATTTCATCTGAGCGTGCTTCGGAGGGCACGTAAAAAGTTGGTCCTGGTTGTTGTCAAATTGACAGGAGTTGTTAAGCCATGTCAGAGGCCTACGGGCGGCTTAAACAACTCTTGACAACAGGTTGGCCACTAACCGCTAACCGAAAAGAAGAAAAAGAAGTATATTAGTAGCATCGAATCTCCATCCTTGCTGACTTGGCATGTACAGTAATATCCCTAACTTACGCGATAAGTCGAATTTACGTAAGTCGGGGTATACTTTCGCATATAAATACATATAACATTTTTTATCGGGAAGCGAAAATTATTTTTTATTAAGACAAAGAAATATAATAATGTCTTAGATTATACAAATATTAAATCGCAAACTGAAGTTATTTTGTTGTAGAAGGGTTCATATAATCTAACAAAGCAGTTTTACAACTCAATGATTAATTTTCTCCCACAACATTTCTTCATTACTGAACAATAGTGTGGGGGACAGTAAGTGTATATAATGAGAGTTGTGTGGCGCTCAAGCAAGACGAACCAACGAGATTTGAAAATCGCGTAAAGCCTTGTTTATACGAAGCCATCCGTCTGGCGAGAATAGAGCGCCCGTAAATTTTTCAAGCCTGCGTTGGTTTTATCTAAACAACACGAGCCAAGACAGCAGTAGCTTGTCTGTAGGACTGGCGTCAGCGCACTGGCTTCATATAATAATATATAATTATAATGATACTGTAACAGCCATAGGATCAGGCTCTCCTTGCTGAGTTGGCACGTAATGTAATGTAATGTGCACGTACACTGAGCGAGCAGCGGTTGGCGTTGGCAGGCAGCTCGAGCGAGAGGTTGGAGAAGGACTCGTAGGTGACGCAGGATCAGGCTCTCCTTGCTGAGTTGGCACGTAATGTAATGTAATGTGCACGTACACTGAGCGAGCAGCGGTTGGCGTTGGCAGGCAGCTCGAGCGAGAGGTTGGAGAAGGACTCGTAGGTGACGCAGGATCAGGCTCTCCTTGCTGAGTTGGCACGTAATGTAATGTAATGTGCACGTACACTGAGCGAGCAGCGGTTGGCGTTGGCAGGCAGCTCGAGCGAGAGGTTGGAGAAGGACTCGTAGGTGACGCAGGATCAGGCTCTCCTTGCTGAGTTGGCATGTAATGTAATGTAATGTGCACGTACACTGAGCGAGCAGCGGTTGGCGTTGGCGGGCAGCTCGAGCGAGAGGTTGGAGAAGGACTCGTAGGTGACGCAGGATCAGGCTCTCCTTGCTGAGTTGGCATGTAATGTAATGTAATGTGCACGTACACTGAGCGAGCAGCGGTTGGCGTTGGCGGGCAGCTCGAGCGAGAGGTTGGAGAAGGACTCGTAGGTGACGCAGGATCAGGCTCTCCTTGCTGAGTTGGCATGTAATGTAATGTAATGTGCACGTACACTGAGCGAGCAGCGGTTGGCGTTGGCGGGCAGCTCGAGCGAGAGGTTGGAGAAGGACTCGTAGGTGACGCAGGATCAGGCTCTCCTTGCTGAGTTGGCATGTAATGTAATGTAATGTGCACGTACACTGAGCGAGCAGCGGTTGGCGTTGGCGGGCAGCTCGAGCGAGAGGTTGGAGAAGGACTCGTAGGTGACGCAGGATCAGGCTCTCCTTGCTGAGTTGGCATGTAATGTAATGTAATGTGCACGTACACTGAGCGAGCAGCGGTTGGCGTTGGCGGGCAGCTCGAGCGAGAGGTTGGAGAAGGACTCGTAGGTGACGCAGGATCAGGCTCTCCTTGCTGAGTTGGCATGTAATGTAATGTAATGTGCACGTACACTGAGCGAGCAGCGGTTGGCGTTGGCGGGCAGCTCGAGCGAGAGGTTGGAGAAGGACTCGTAGGTGACGCAGGATCAGGCTCTCCTTGCTGAGTTGGCATGTAATGTAATGTAATGTGCACGTACACTGAGCGAGCAGCGGTTGGCGTTGGCGGGCAGCTCGAGCGAGAGGTTGGAGAAGGACTCGTAGGTGACGCAGGATCAGGCTCTCCTTGCTGAGTTGGCATGTAATGTAATGTAATGTGCACGTACACTGAGCGAGCAGCGGTTGGCGTTGGCGGGCAGCTCGAGCGAGAGGTTGGAGAAGGACTCGTAGGTGACGCAGGATCAGGCTCTCCTTGCTGAGTTGGCATGTAATGTAATGTAATGTGCACGTACACTGAGCGAGCAGCGGTTGGCGTTGGCGGGCAGCTCGAGCGAGAGGTTGGAGAAGGACTCGTAGGTGACGCAGGATCAGGCTCTCCTTGCTGAGTTGGCATGTAATGTAATGTAATGTGCACGTACACTGAGCGAGCAGCGGTTGGCGTTGGCGGGCAGCTCGAGCGAGAGGTTGGAGAAGGACTCGTAGGTGACGCAGGATCAGGCTCTCCTTGCTGAGTTGGCATGTAATGTAATGTAATGTGCACGTACACTGAGCGAGCAGCGGTTGGCGTTGGCGGGCAGCTCGAGCGAGAGGTTGGAGAAGGACTCGTAGGTGACGCAGGATCAGGCTCTCCTTGCTGAGTTGGCATGTAATGTAATGTAATGTGCACGTACACTGAGCGAGCAGCGGTTGGCGTTGGCGGGCAGCTCGAGCGAGAGGTTGGAGAAGGACTCGTAGGTGACGCAGGATCAGGCTCTCCTTGCTGAGTTGGCATGTAATGTAATGTAATGTGCACGTACACTGAGCGAGCAGCGGTTGGCGTTGGCGGGCAGCTCGAGCGAGAGGTTGGAGAAGGACTCGTAGGTGACGCAGGATCAGGCTCTCCTTGCTGAGTTGGCATGTAATGTAATGTAATGTGCACGTACACTGAGCGAGCAGCGGTTGGCGTTGGCGGGCAGCTCGAGCGAGAGGTTGGAGAAGGACTCGTAGGTGACGCAGGATCAGGCTCTCCTTGCTGAGTTGGCATGTAATGTAATGTAATGTGCACGTACACTGAGCGAGCAGCGGTTGGCGTTGGCGGGCAGCTCGAGCGAGAGGTTGGAGAAGGACTCGTAGGTGACGCAGGATCAGGCTCTCCTTGCTGAGTTGGCATGTAATGTAATGTAATGTGCACGTACACTGAGCGAGCAGCGGTTGGCGTTGGCGGGCAGCTCGAGCGAGAGGTTGGAGAAGGACTCGTAGGTGACGCAGGATCAGGCTCTCCTTGCTGAGTTGGCATGTAATGTAATGTAATGTGCACGTACACTGAGCGAGCAGCGGTTGGCGTTGGCGGGCAGCTCGAGCGAGAGGTTGGAGAAGGACTCGTAGGTGACGCAGGATCAGGCTCTCCTTGCTGAGTTGGCATGTAATGTAATGTAATGTGCACGTACACTGAGCGAGCAGCGGTTGGCGTTGGCGGGCAGCTCGAGCGAGAGGTTGGAGAAGGACTCGTAGGTGACGCAGGATCAGGCTCTCCTTGCTGAGTTGGCATGTAATGTAATGTAATGTGCACGTACACTGAGCGAGCAGCGGTTGGCGTTGGCGGGCAGCTCGAGCGAGAGGTTGGAGAAGGACTCGTAGGTGACGCAGGATCAGGCTCTCCTTGCTGAGTTGGCATGTAATGTAATGTAATGTGCACGTACACTGAGCGAGCAGCGGTTGGCGTTGGCGGGCAGCTCGAGCGAGAGGTTGGAGAAGGACTCGTAGGTGACGCAGGATCAGGCTCTCCTTGCTGAGTTGGCATGTAATGTAATGTAATGTGCACGTACACTGAGCGAGCAGCGGTTGGCGTTGGCGGGCAGCTCGAGCGAGAGGTTGGAGAAGGACTCGTAGGTGACGCAGGATCAGGCTCTCCTTGCTGAGTTGGCATGTAATGTAATGTAATGTGCACGTACACTGAGCGAGCAGCGGTTGGCGTTGGCGGGCAGCTCGAGCGAGAGGTTGGAGAAGGACTCGTAGGTGACGCAGGATCAGGCTCTCCTTGCTGAGTTGGCATGTAATGTAATGTAATGTGCACGTACACTGAGCGAGCAGCGGTTGGCGTTGGCGGGCAGCTCGAGCGAGAGGTTGGAGAAGGACTCGTAGGTGACGCAGGATCAGGCTCTCCTTGCTGAGTTGGCATGTAATGTAATGTAATGTGCACGTACACTGAGCGAGCAGCGGTTGGCGTTGGCGGGCAGCTCGAGCGAGAGGTTGGAGAAGGACTCGTAGGTGACGCAGGATCAGGCTCTCCTTGCTGAGTTGGCATGTAATGTAATGTAATGTGCACGTACACTGAGCGAGCAGCGGTTGGCGTTGGCGGGCAGCTCGAGCGAGAGGTTGGAGAAGGACTCGTAGGTGACGCAGGATCAGGCTCTCCTTGCTGAGTTGGCATGTAATGTAATGTAATGTGCACGTACACTGAGCGAGCAGCGGTTGGCGTTGGCGGGCAGCTCGAGCGAGAGGTTGGAGAAGGACTCGTAGGTGACGCAGGATCAGGCTCTCCTTGCTGAGTTGGCATGTAATGTAATGTAATGTGCACGTACACTGAGCGAGCAGCGGTTGGCGTTGGCGGGCAGCTCGAGCGAGAGGTTGGAGAGAAGGACTCGTAGGTGACGCAGGATCAGGCTCTCCTTGCTGAGTTGGCATGTAATGTAATGTGCACGTACACTGAGCGAGCAGCGGTTGGCGTTGGCGGGCAGCTCGAGCGAGAGGTTGGAGAAGGACTCGTAGGTGACGCAGGATCAGGCTCTCCTTGCTGAGTTGGCATGTAATGTAATGTGCACGTACACTGAGCGAGCAGCGGTTGGCGTTGGCGGGCAGCTCGAGCGAGAGGTTGGAGAAGGACTCGTAGGTGACGCAGGATCAGGCTCTCCTTGCTGAGTTGGCATGTAATGTAATGTGCACGTACACTGAGCGAGCAGCGGTTGGCGTTGGCGGGCAGCTCGAGCGAGAGGTTGGAGAAGGACTCGTAGGTGACGCAGGATCAGGCTCTCCTTGCTGAGTTGGCATGTAATGTAATGTAATGTGCACGTACACTGAGCGAGCAGCGGTTGGCGTTGGCGGGCAGCTCGAGCGAGAGGTTGGAGAAGGACTCGTAGGTGACGCAGGATCAGGCTCTCCTTGCTGAGTTGGCATGTAATGTAATGTGCACGTACACTGAGCGAGCAGCGGTTGGCGTTGGCGGGCAGCTCGAGCGAGAGGTTGGAGAAGGACTCGTAGGTGACGCAGGATCAGGCTCTCCTTGCTGAGTTGGCATGTAATGTAATGTAATGTGCACGTACACTGAGCGAGCAGCGGTTGGCGTTGGCGGGCAGCTCGAGCGAGAGGTTGGAGAAGGACTCGTAGGTGACGCAGGATCAGGCTCTCCTTGCTGAGTTGGCATGTAATGTAATGTAATGTGCACGTACACTGAGCGAGCAGCGGTTGGCGTTGGCGGGCAGCTCGAGCGAGAGGTTGGAGAAGGACTCGTAGGTGACGCAGGATCAGGCTCTCCTTGCTGAGTTGGCATGTAATGTAATGTAATGTGCACGTACACTGAGCGAGCAGCGGTTGGCGTTGGCGGGCAGCTCGAGCGAGAGGTTGGAGAAGGACTCGTAGGTGACGCAGGATCAGGCTCTCCTTGCTGAGTTGGCATGTAATGTAATGTAATGTGCACGTACACTGAGCGAGCAGCGGTTGGCGTTGGCGGGCAGCTCGAGCGAGAGGTTGGAGAAGGACTCGTAGGTGACGCAGGATCAGGCTCTCCTTGCTGAGTTGGCATGTAATGTAATGTAATGTGCACGTACACTGAGCGAGCAGCGGTTGGCGTTGGCGGGCAGCTCGAGCGAGAGGTTGGAGAAGGACTCGTAGGTGACGCAGGATCAGGCTCTCCTTGCTGAGTTGGCATGTAATGTAATGTAATGTGCACGTACACTGAGCGAGCAGCGGTTGGCGTTGGCGGGCAGCTCGAGCGAGAGGTTGGAGAAGGACTCGTAGGTGACGCAGGATCAGGCTCTCCTTGCTGAGTTGGCATGTAATGTAATGTGCACGTACACTGAGCGAGCAGCGGTTGGCGTTGGCGGGCAGCTCGAGCGAGAGGTTGGAGAAGGACTCGTAGGTGACGCAGGATCAGGCTCTCCTTGCTGAGTTGGCATGTAATGTAATGTGCACGTACACTGAGCGAGCAGCGGTTGGCGTTGGCGGGCAGCTCGAGCGAGAGGTTGGAGAAGGACTCGTAGGTGACGCAGGATCAGGCTCTCCTTGCTGAGTTGGCATGTAATGTAATGTGCACGTACACTGAGCGAGCAGCGGTTGGCGTTGGCGGGCAGCTCGAGCGAGAGGTTGGAGAAGGACTCGTAGGTGACGCAGGATCAGGCTCTCCTTGCTGAGTTGGCATGTAATGTAATGTAATGTGCACGTACACTGAGCGAGCAGCGGTTGGCGTTGGCGGGCAGCTCGAGCGAGAGGTTGGAGAAGGACTCGTAGGTGACGCAGGATCAGGCTCTCCTTGCTGAGTTGGCATGTAATGTAATGTAATGTGCACGTACACTGAGCGAGCAGCGGTTGGCGTTGGCGGGCAGCTCGAGCGAGAGGTTGGAGAAGGACTCGTAGGTGACGCAGGATCAGGCTCTCCTTGCTGAGTTGGCATGTAATGTAATGTAATGTGCACGTACACTGAGCGAGCAGCGGTTGGCGTTGGCGGGCAGCTCGAGCGAGAGGTTGGAGAAGGACTCGTAGGTGACGCAGGATCAGGCTCTCCTTGCTGAGTTGGCATGTAATGTAATGTAATGTGCACGTACACTGAGCGAGCAGCGGTTGGCGTTGGCGGGCAGCTCGAGCGAGAGGTTGGAGAAGGACTCGTAGGTGACGCAGGATCAGGCTCTCCTTGCTGAGTTGGCATGTAATGTAATGTGCACGTACACTGAGCGAGCAGCGGTTGGCGTTGGCGGGCAGCTCGAGCGAGAGGTTGGAGAAGGACTCGTAGGTGACGCAGGATCAGGCTCTCCTTGCTGAGTTGGCATGTAATGTAATGTGCACGTACACTGAGCGAGCAGCGGTTGGCGTTGGCGGGCAGCTCGAGCGAGAGGTTGGAGAAGGACTCGTAGGTGACGCAGGATCAGGCTCTCCTTGCTGAGTTGGCATGTAATGTAATGTGCACGTACACTGAGCGAGCAGCGGTTGGCGTTGGCGGGCAGCTCGAGCGAGAGGTTGGAGAAGGACTCGTAGGTGACGCAGGATCAGGCTCTCCTTGCTGAGTTGGCATGTAATGTAATGTGCACGTACACTGAGCGAGCAGCGGTTGGCGTTGGCGGGCAGCTCGAGCGAGAGGTTGGAGAAGGACTCGTAGGTGACGCAGGATCAGGCTCTCCTTGCTGAGTTGGCATGTAATGTAATGTGCACGTACACTGAGCGAGCAGCGGTTGGCGTTGGCGGGCAGCTCGAGCGAGAGGTTGGAGAAGGACTCGTAGGTGACGCAGGATCAGGCTCTCCTTGCTGAGTTGGCATGTAATGTAATGTAATGTGCACGTACACTGAGCGAGCAGCGGTTGGCGTTGGCGGGCAGCTCGAGCGAGAGGTTGGAGAAGGACTCGTAGGTGACGCAGGATCAGGCTCTCCTTGCTGAGTTGGCATGTAATGTAATGTGCACGTACACTGAGCGAGCAGCGGTTGGCGTTGGCGGGCAGCTCGAGCGAGAGGTTGGAGAAGGACTCGTAGGTGACGCAGGATCAGGCTCTCCTTGCTGAGTTGGCATGTAATGTAATGTGCACGTACACTGAGCGAGCAGCGGTTGGCGTTGGCGGGCAGCTCGAGCGAGAGGTTGGAGAAGGACTCGTAGGTGACGCAGGATCAGGCTCTCCTTGCTGAGTTGGCATGTAATGTAATGTGCACGTACACTGAGCGAGCAGCGGTTGGCGTTGGCGGGCAGCTCGAGCGAGAGGTTGGAGAAGGACTCGTAGGTGACGCAGGATCAGGCTCTCCTTGCTGAGTTGGCACGTAATGTAATGTAATGTGCACGTACACTGAGCGAGCAGCGGTTGGCGTTGGCGGGCAGCTCGAGCGAGAGGTTGGAGAAGGACTCGTAGGTGACGCAGGATCAGGCTCTCCTTGCTGAGTTGGCATGTAATGTAATGTGCACGTACACTGAGCGAGCAGCGGTTGGCGTTGGCGGGCAGCTCGAGCGAGAGGTTGGAGAAGGACTCGTAGGTGACGCAGGATCAGGCTCTCCTTGCTGAGTTGGCATGTAATGTAATGTGCACGTACACTGAGCGAGCAGCGGTTGGCGTTGGCGGGCAGCTCGAGCGAGAGGTTGGAGAAGGACTCGTAGGTGACGCAGGATCAGGCTCTCCTTGCTGAGTTGGCATGTAATGTAATGTAATGTGCACGTACACTGAGCGAGCAGCGGTTGGCGTTGGCGGGCAGCTCGAGCGAGAGGTTGGAGAAGGACTCGTAGGTGACGCAGGATCAGGCTCTCCTTGCTGAGTTGGCATGTAATGTAATGTGCACGTACACTGAGCGAGCAGCGGTTGGCGTTGGCGGGCAGCTCGAGCGAGAGGTTGGAGAAGGACTCGTAGGTGACGCAGGATCAGGCTCTCCTTGCTGAGTTGGCATGTAATGTAATGTGCACGTACACTGAGCGAGCAGCGGTTGGCGTTGGCGGGCAGCTCGAGCGAGAGGTTGGAGAAGGACTCGTAGGTGACGCAGGATCAGGCTCTCCTTGCTGAGTTGGCATGTAATGTAATGTGCACGTACACTGAGCGAGCAGCGGTTGGCGTTGGCGGGCAGCTCGAGCGAGAGGTTGGAGAAGGACTCGTAGGTGACGCAGGATCAGGCTCTCCTTGCTGAGTTGGCATGTAATGTAATGTGCACGTACACTGAGCGAGCAGCGGTTGGCGTTGGCGGGCAGCTCGAGCGAGAGGTTGGAGAAGGACTCGTAGGTGACGCAGGATCAGGCTCTCCTTGCTGAGTTGGCATGTAATGTAATGTGCACGTACACTGAGCGAGCAGCGGTTGGCGTTGGCGGGCAGCTCGAGCGAGAGGTTGGAGAAGGACTCGTAGGTGACGCAGGATCAGGCTCTCCTTGCTGAGTTGGCATGTAATGTAATGTGCACGTACACTGAGCGAGCAGCGGTTGGCGTTGGCGGGCAGCTCGAGCGAGAGGTTGGAGAAGGACTCGTAGGTGACGCAGGATCAGGCTCTCCTTGCTGAGTTGGCATGTAATGTAATGTGCACGTACACTGAGCGAGCAGCGGTTGGCGTTGGCGGGCAGCTCGAGCGAGAGGTTGGAGAAGGACTCGTAGGTGACGCAGGATCAGGCTCTCCTTGCTGAGTTGGCATGTAATGTAATGTGCACGTACACTGAGCGAGCAGCGGTTGGCGTTGGCGGGCAGCTCGAGCGAGAGGTTGGAGAAGGACTCGTAGGTGACGCAGGATCAGGCTCTCCTTGCTGAGTTGGCATGTAATGTAATGTAATGTGCACGTACACTGAGCGAGCAGCGGTTGGCGTTGGCGGGCAGCTCGAGCGAGAGGTTGGAGAAGGACTCGTAGGTGACGCAGGATCAGGCTCTCCTTGCTGAGTTGGCATGTAATGTAATGTGCACGTACACTGAGCGAGCAGCGGTTGGCGTTGGCGGGCAGCTCGAGCGAGAGGTTGGAGAAGGACTCGTAGGTGACGCTCTGGCGCGCGCAGACGGTGCAGCGCACGGTGGAGCGGATCTGCCCGTAGAACAGCCGCAGGATCAGGCTCTCCTTGCTCTTCGTGTACTCGTGCCACGCCTTCTCCGAGGGGGGCAGGCTGTCCTGGAAGGGGAAACGTGGTTAGTCAGTCAGCCTAAAACATACGTTTTATTGGATCATACCTAGATTTTGCCACTTCACACTATTATTACTGATATAACTAGTGTTACAAAGGACTCGAAACTTTGAGTCTAATTTATTGCGACTCAGCCGATTGAGAGCAAGAATCGACTTATTACAGTAAGACTACAGGACAAAAGTCTCTGCGAGCTTTTGAGTGCCGCATAACAGGTCGAATTTCTTTGTGCGTTCGTATCTTTATGTACGAGTCTTTTGTATTAAAAATCGTCAAAATTTTCGTAAATACAAAGTTTGTGTTTGTGTTACGAAGTGAGTATTTTTACATTTGACAATAATACGTTATTTTAAATTAAAATTGCTGAAATTTAACTACTTCATACGGCTTTTATCGCGATTCATTTGAAAATACAACTTTTAGATAAGTTGGAAACTGGTAAACTCTACTTTTTAGATTGACACATCTAATAGTATCAAAAAATACTAAGGCCCTGTGGAGTAATTATTATTACTATTCTACTAAATTAATTAATACTTTAGCTGCCGATACACTAGACGTAATATTTAATAATTGCTAAGACTGTGGTGGTTTCCCCGATTTATTGAAATATAATAAAATTATCATACCGTAGGTATTTTATATAAATTGTCTGAGGCTTTTGACTGTGTACTCCATTAAAAAATGTACAGTAAATGACACCAGTATGGTGTAAACAAATTAGCTCTGAATTTATTACTTAGTATTTTAATTATAAAAATCTGAAAGAAAACTTATAATAGGAAACGATCGCAGGGTTTGGTGGGCAAAATCGGGACTCCTCAGGGCTCAATCCTTGGTCCGTTCTTATGTATAGTTTATATTAATAACTTACCTTTACCTCGTGAGGAACAAGCACGAGATAACACAGTTTGCAGATATTATTCCTTTATTATTTGTATATGTGCCACTGCAAGTTTTTAGAATACAGATAGTAAGATAAGCAGCCGATAAAAAAATATTTAAATTTCGAATTAGGAACTCTTTGGGAATCTGTAAATGTGTAATGGATTCATATGTCATTTGTTTTTACAGATTGACGGCAATTTAAAAGTGTCTCTCGTGCGAAGAAATGGATTTAACTAAATAACATTTTCAGTTATCAATAGAAACGCGCACTCTCTCCATGGGAAAATTCTTCACTACCAATATTATGGATTGTTTCAGGGAGTCCAAATTATCATGGCGTTTAGAGCATGCCATATTCTCTAAAACTGACCATAAATCATAATCCAGTGAAGATCGGGATATCTAGATGTGGCCGTCAGTTCCGATGAAGTCCGAAACGTTCGTTTCCTATCACGCTTGGATGGATCGAGCTTTATGATCCGGTGCTGACTCTTGCTGAAAGGAACATTCTTGGTTATGGAACATTGTGTTGTTCAGAGGCTTAACCACCTTTTCATCATCTCTTCTTATCTTAATCTTATCTTCATACACTTGTGCCGATGTTTTGACACCGTTTTCACAAAAATATGGCTCAATCACTCCTTGATACCCCACCAAACCATCACTGAAGTCGGATAATGTCCACGTTGTATTCTGCTGACTAATTGGGAAGCTTTTATAGAGCTTTGAGCATAAACTCGGTCATTCTGTTTGTTAAAACATTGCTCAATAGTAAAAGTTTTCTCGTCAATAAATATTTTTTCCAGTGACCTCCCTTTGCGTACCGCTTAAAAAATTGTATTGATTTTACCACCCTATTCATTTTTAAATTATCAGTAAATAATGACCAGTGCGTCTTTTATAGGCTGTAAGTCCTAAGTCATCTTTTAAAATATGCGACATGGTTCTAGGTGCTATATTTATTTTCCGGGATAAAATCTTTTGCTTTCGGACAGGATTTCTTCGAACTCTTTCCTTCACTGTTTTGATCGCCTTTTTCGTACGCCTATCAATAGCCCGGTACAGAAACATTCGACTAATACCAAGCAGATGGAGAGTTTCAAAAATTGCCTTTGGCTCCATACTTATTCTTACCTACTTTGTGTAATGCTAATACAGCAATTCGGTTCTTGCATTTTAATATTAAATAATATTTCATGTCATTCTTATATAAATATAAATAAAATATTTATATTTATATAAGTATGACAGATACCAAATTCAATTCAATGTTATAAATATGTTATATTTAACCATTTGAACGCTAACCTATGCCGAACGCGATGTGTCCTCCATCGCCAAGCTATAAAGCTATAACAGTTGAAAAATATTGCCTACATCAATTTTGCTTTTTTTTAAAATAAACACATCCCCTATTTAAATCAAAATGTAAAAGTAGAGATTTCGCCAATAGTAAAATTACGCAAAAATAAAACAAACTTTTTTTAAAATAAATTATGCGATTAGACTTACTTCTAATAAAGACGTGGCGTGGGGGGCAAGAAAACGTTTGTCTTCTATACAAGATCGTGGCGCTCAAAAGGTTTAATTGTAATTGTATTTGTGTATTCTAAGTACATAGATTCACGCCTGTTTTCCAGAGGGGTAGGCAGAGACTACGGATTTCCATTTGCTACGATCCTGACACACTTCTCTGGCTTCATTCACTTTCATCACATTCCTCGTACACGCTCGCCAGTTTAAGTTGCTCTTAACCTGGCCTTTGTCCAGAACGTCTCCGATCTGATCGAGAAACGTTCGCCTAGGTTTTCCCCTTGCGACTGTTCCATTCACATTAGCCTTATAAACTTTCTTACTCAGTTTTATCTCGTCCATTCTTTTTACATGCCCAAACCGGCTTAACATACCCTTATCTATTCTCATCACTATATCCACTTTCATGCCGCATCTCTCTCTTATTACACTATTCTTTATATTATCTTTCAGAGTCACACCACATATTTCTCAGCGCTCTCATTTCTACAACATTTATTCTGCTCTCATGCTTCTTTTGTCATACCCAACTTTCACTTCCATGCGTAAGTGTAGGCACTAATAATCCTCTATGAACAGCCAAAAGTGCCTTTTCGGATACATTTTGTCTGTTCATAAAAGCGCGTAGAGCGCCATTCACTATATTGCCAGCATTCGTTCTCCTTTCAATATATCCCTCATGTTTACCATCTTTTGTAACAAAGTACCCAAATATACAAACTCTTTCACTTGCTCCACTTGTTCTCCATCAATCATAATATTACACATCGTCATGCACTCCTCCTTTTCAAATACCATTACTTTCGTCTTGCTTACATTCATTTTCATTCCTTTACTCTCAAAAGCGCCATACATAATAGTTACCATCACCTGCAACTCTTCCGCCGATGACACAAGTATTACTTGGTCGTCGGCATAAAGAAAACATATGACATACCCATTCACAATCTTTTAAAAGCTTCAGACTTAGTATAATGATTTATCCCGTTATTTATTTTGAACTACCTCCACTACATAATTTTAAGGTATGAAAAAAATTCTTATTCAATTTCAATTTCAATTTGCAATAATATAAATAAACTTAACTTATTTTTAGTTGGAACCACGTGACTCTATACGATTTTGATTGGTTACATTTATTTGACGTCACACTTTTGTAAAGATCTTCTGTCATTACTTGCTGTCTAATGTTTATTTACAAACGTGTTACTTGACTTAACGACATTTAAATTAAACAGAGTATTCTGTAATTAAATGTCTTTGTGAACAAAAAAATATTTGTATGATCCATAGCTACCACAAAATAATGTGAGATGGTTTTCAGGAACTACGCGAATAGACTATTGGTGATTGAAAAGAGTGGCTATGAGTTTATGCCAGCTTCTTCTTATGAGAGCTCTACTTCTTGAACTGCTTTCTTTTTTCAATATTCAATTATTGCCTGTTTGTTTTTATTATAATTTTAAATTCTTGATGTCTCTAAATACTTACTTACTTCGCTGGCTCAGCGACCCAAAGTGGATCTTGGCCTCCGACACTAAAGTGCGCATTCTTTCCTATTTTGTGCCAAGTCAGACTAATCAAGGACATTCATCTTCATTCATTATTTTGATGTCTCCATATAACACTTTAAATTATTTAATGGGCATAAAAAAAAAAAATATATATATATATATATATATATATGAATTATATTGCTGAGCGTCTTGGTAGTGTACTACCAAGTCGGTAGATGTGCCAAGACACTTGTAAATTTAAATTAATTTATTGCAATGTTGTTTTATATAATTAATTGTCTCTTGACTAAATAAATAAAGGGTCTGTTTGAGAACATGAGACATGAGAGATGTGCATTTACCTTGTGCGGCGGCACGTTGATGGTGAACTGCAGGTCGAGGTGTAGCCAGTCCATGAGGATGGTGAGGAACTCGTGCGAGTCCTGCTGCTCGCAGCCACGGAACGCGCGCTGGTGCTTGCCTACCTCGTTCTGATAACACAAACATACGAATTCATGTGAGCAGCAAAAGTCTAGTAAGTGACCATTGGTCTGCAACGCAGACGTCTTGAGCTTGATCCCAAGGTACGTAAGCAGCGAAAGTATAGTGGGAGATCATTGGACAGCCACGCAAAGATGTCCAGTTCTCAAGGCACGCATCTGTGACTTTTCAGATATGTGTGCGTATTAAATAATTAATTATCGTAGCTTTATCGTCGAAGAAAATTATCCTGCGGAATCCTGCATGTCTGATCTCGATTATGTTCTCGAAGTTGTATGGAGTCTGCTAACCCGCACGAGGCCAGCGAGGTGCACTATAGTCTAACCCTTATCACATAGGAAAGAGACCCATGCCCAGCAGTGGAATACTTTATATACAGGACTGATATTATTATATTATGACTTTCGTGATTTGTACACAACCTTAAAATAATATAAGACAACGGGTCTTAAGACTGCGCCGAGCGAAATGTGCCAAAACAGACGGTCACAGTTAAGTGAATACAATCAACACTTTTTGTTTAATACAAATATAAAATATACATTTACTATAACAATGAATGTGTTTACTCCATGTAAAAAAGTTTAAAATAATTATTAATCTACAAAATTATGTAAATTTGCACGAAAAATGCACAAACGTAAGCTCGTGTTATGTGATTTTTTGATTATAACAGTAGAAATCTATCCTATTTTACAGCTTAAATGAAACATAAATAGTTATATTACATGTTGTCCGTCCCAAATTTTTAAGTTATTGGTTGACAGTAAAGATACATATTTATCAAAAAAGCACTTCAAATCCTCCATACAATTTTAATATGGCGGCCACGCGCCGATTTCAATATGCGCCGCACGAGCTCTGTCATTATCTTTCTTACGCTGGGCGCAGTCTTAACTCGCATTCGATGCAAGAAACATCGAAACATCATAAAACAAATACCAACGCGATTAAGATGAGTTGTCTAAAATTTGATTTACATGTTTACAAAAAAAAGGCTAAGAAGGTCTTTGTAACCAATATCACTATTAGTTTGACAGGGTCGTTTATCTTTTGAGTCTGCAGTCTCTGGCAAACAAATCAGGTCATGTGCCGGTATGGTCTGCTTAATAGTGTTACGCCCAGTGACATCTCTCGGCGTTGTGGGGGGGGGCTCGGCGGTTCCGTCTGATGGTTTACACCGCCATCTGTTGACGTCTTGCGGAGCTGCGTGGTGCGGTACAAGAATCTTAGAGAGAATGCTGGTACTTTCTCGAATCATCGTACTGTTTACATACCGAGTACAGCGTTGCTAGAAAGCTCTAAAGCGCTTTACCCGCGTATAAATAGGGCGCACGCGCACCGCCAAGGCAGTTTACAATCGTAAGCGATCAAGTGTTCATCGAAGCGAACGGAAGCGGAAATACTACGGAGTTTGAAGCAGTACAGTGAAAAAGTGTGGTATAGTGTTTGTTGTGTTTTAAATTTAATTGTGTGTTTGAATAAAACGTGTTTTAGTCGGTAATATTGTTTATATTCTTATCCGTCGAACCCAGCAGGTAACAATAGTAAGCAGTTAACGTGCATTTTGGTGTCGTGGAAGAGGGTAGGTAGAAAGAGAGAAGGTAAAAACCAATGGAGTGACTGATACTGTAGGAGGGTAGTACTTTCTCCGTTGACTCGACCCATTAACGCTATCACCACCGCTAGCACTGAGCGAGCAAAATTGATTACGGCCTAATTCTTCACATCTCTTCTCCCTAGCCTTTATTATTCACAAGTCACTTGGGGTCGGCTTTTCTGGTCTAACCGGATTTGACTGGATGTCAGTTTTGATACGGAGCGGCTGCCACCTGACCTCCGCAACCCGAAGGCTAACGATACCCTTAGGTTAGACCAGTGTCAGGATATTATAGGGCACTGACTTCCCAATAACGACTGCCATAGATGTTCATAGCAGCCGGGACCGACGGCTTAACTTGCTCTCCGAGGCACGGAGCAGGCGATAATTGTCAATCAATACGCACATAATTTCGAAAAGTCATATCATTTCCGAAAGTCAGAGGTGCGCTACGTGTGTTCGAATCCGTTGCAGTCTGTTGGTTTCCCCAATGAGCTATCGCTTATTCCTATTTCATTCCTAATTCTTCACATACTAAAAAGAAATCCGTGCCCGCCAGTGTGATAATTTATACTCAGGGCTGATATCTAAACATCAATAGGCAAAGACAAAATAATACAGTACCCCTCCTCTGTATGTAAAAGTGTATATTCTCGGATATACAATGAATGAATGTATAATAGTAGAATCAATAATTTGGGGAAAATGAAAATTCATGTATCTGTACATAATATGTATTCCTAAAATTTTCAATCATGATTATGGTCGAATAGTACATTTTAAGTAGAGTAGTAGGCACCCTACGTTGCGCAGCGGTAGTGAATGCGACTGCTGTACGCATCGGGTTCGAATCCCGGGTCGGGCCAACAAATGGTTATTGGGTTTTTGTGTTAAAATTTCAATAGCAGCCCGGTGTTAGGAAGATGGCGGTATTAGACACCCCTGTGCCTCGGAAAGCACGTTAAGCCGTTGGTCCTGCGCCTGATCTCTCTCTGGTCGTGTCTGATTATCCGTCCTATCGGATCATGAGAGTTAGGGAACAGAGAGTGCACTTGTGTTTGCGCACACGGTTATGCATTATAATATCTCCTGCGCAGATGGCCAGTCTCCGTTAAGATTGAACGCCGTGACCGAAATTCGGTCTGGAGGACATTAATATTATGATTAAAATGGTTTAAGTATGTCAAATCTAGGAGTCTAAGGTCCAAGATATAGTTAATAATGTGGTATATACCCTTAGATCCCTGGTGGCGATGAACC
Organism: Catocala fraxini; assembly: GCA_930367265.1. NCBI lineage: Eukaryota > Metazoa > Arthropoda > Insecta > Lepidoptera > Erebidae > Catocala > Catocala fraxini. The sequence continues at coordinate 1,939,129 of OV884044.1, read as the reverse complement.
GGTACTGTCCGGACCACAGCGCGCGCACCACCGCCGCCAGCTCTTCTGCTATTGCGCCGCGAGTGCTGTGGGACCTGCACAACACACACACACACACATACAGGTTAAAATATACACAACTATAACATTGACATTAAACTACTTTATAAGGAACTAGCTGACCCGCGCAACTTTGTTTGCTTCACATAAGAGCATTTTCCCCGTTTTTGCAACATTTTTCATTGCTGCTCCGCTCCTATTGGTCGTAGCGTGATGTTATATAGCCTATAGCCTTCCTCGATAAAATGGCTACCCAACACTAAAAAGATTTTTCGATTCGGACCGTTTCTGAGATTAGCGCGTTCAAGCAAACAAACAAACAAACTCTTCAGGTCTATAATATTAGAAAAGATTTAAAAAAAAATAGTGAATCTGAGTTCGTTTGTTTGTTACGCTTTCACGCCTTAACTACTCAACCGGCCATTATGAAATTTCGGATACACGTTGTCAGGGGTATAGTAAAGGACATAACCCCCAACACCTTTTATTCAGAGAACAAGTGAGAATCGGCAATAAATTGCAGTAAATCTTAGAGTTCGAAAATAGTTCAAGTAATATGCAAAGGTCACGTGATACCACGTGACCAGAGGTCAAAGGTCATAGTAATTTCGGGGTATATTGACTATGTTGAGTCGAATGGCGTTGACTGCGAATCTCTAGCTCTTACTGTTCTTGAGTTAAAAGTTGTATAACAGACAGTCAGACGGACGGACAAAGCTGTTGTATAAGTTTTTCCGAAATCTAAAAGTACTGTCACCAAGGGATAATACTATATTGACACAAACTAGTTACGCGAACGAAGCTGCGGGCAAAATATAGTTATTATGAAACTGTTAAAAAAACATCTAAATGAAATTAAACTGCTATATACGGATTTTATCGCGTTGTTTATTTGACACTTTATTACAAAATTTTGAAAATTGTTGCACTACTACTACTATTAAACTTTACAAATTTTTAAGCTAATTAAATTATTATTAAACTATTTAGATTTAATTTATTTTTACACTTTCCCCGACGTTTCGGTTGCTTTTCAGCAGCCATGGTCACTGGGAGAACAATTTTAATTTTTTTCAAAGCTAATTAAAAAATTTAATTAGCTTAAAAATTAGTAAAGTTTAATAGTAGTATTAGTGTAACAATTTTCAAAATTTTGTAATAAAGTGTCAAATAAACAACGCGATAAAATCCGTATATAGCAGTTTAATTTCAATGAATAATATTCGCGTAAATAGAAGACAATATTATGTAAACATCTAAATGATTACACTATTTGAAAATTAAACTATATAATTGACACTTTTAATTTAATATTCATTTAATAGTCTTAAAATTATCTTAAATTTATATTTTCTAATAAGGCGCGGTAAAAACCATATAAAGTAGTATAATTGAAATGCATTCGCATTAACTTTGGACACTACAAGTGCAACAGCTTTTTTACAATTGGCCGGTAGCCATTAGCATTATGTTCATTCCTATACCTTAGTATCAGGGTGGCCAAATACCAAGAGGTTCTAGAAATTCAGAAGACTGCAGCGAAGAATTCTTTAAGGCATGAATTATTTTTTGCAGATTTGGCTATACTGATATTTCTCGACCTTTTATACGAAAGCAGTTTTAGGCTACGAGCTGATACTAAAAATTTAATGACAGAAAAGCTAACGACGACCCGAGGGAGAATGACTCGGCCCAATTAGGGATCACACAAATTTTGCTTCGAGTGGGGATCGAACTCACGACACTCAGCGTACTGGCAGTGGCGAGGCGACCACTACGCCATCTGTGCAGTGATGCCTGAATATATATAGTAACTCACCTGTTCACATGTTCCAAGTATTGTCCATTGCAGAAGTATGTGACTAGTATGGCGGTGTTGTTCAGGCACTGGATGATCGAGTTCATGTAGCACGTGTTGCCCAGGTTCTTCAGACCAGTGAGACCACGACCCTGTACACATGACCAATAGTTATAATATCAACCTTGCATTAGAGTCCATTGCTTGGCACCTGTAATCCTGCAATTTCCTCAAATATCAACAATGCATTAGTATCCCATTGCAATGGACATGGGTCTCTTCTCAGTGTGAGAAGGGTTAGGCCATAGAAGTCCTTACAATGCGAATCCAATAAAATAAAATAATAATATCAGCCCTGTATATAAACTGTCCCACTGCTGGACACGGGCTTCGTCTCAGTGTGCGAAGGGTAAGAGTATGCCCTAACCCTTCTCACACTGAGCTAGCATACGCCACATCGCTGGACCAGTACGGGTTGGCAGGCTGCACATATCTTCGAGAAGCAGAACTTTCAGATTTGATGGTCTCCTTACAATGTTTTCCTTTACCGTTAAAGCAGACGATAATACTTTTTAGTACGCACATGACTTCGAAAATTCAGAGATGTGTAACTTTATTTAATTTATTGTGATTTCATTTTATTTAGTTTAATCTTATTTTAATTAATTTGGTGTCATTTAATTTTGTATATACGTCTTTGAAATTTGTAAGTGCTGTGCACACCTGTAAGTGGCAAATTCGCTCTGGATAATTATGTTTAACATTAAGGTATGTTAGAGTGTATTGTGAATAAGTCGTTGCAGTGCCATCATTAAATAAATAAATGTGCCTTGGGCTCGAATTCGAGACCTTTGCGTGGCAGTCCAGCGGTCTATACTAAGCTAGTACTTAATATTGTCTTCTATTTACGCGAATATTATTCATTGAAATTAAACTGCTATATACGGATTTTATCGCGTTGTTTATTTGACACTTTATTACAAAATTTTGAAATTTTTTACACTACTAAGTACTACTATTAAAGTTTACTAATTTAAAAAAAAAATTAGTAAAGTTTAATAGTAGTACTTAGTAGTGTAAAAATTTTCAAAATTTTGTAATAATGTGTCAAATAAACAACGCGATAAAATCCGTATATAGCAGTTTAATTTCAATAAGCTAGTACTGCTTAAGTATTGAAGCAATTTTGGTTTTCTTGGTGTTGGACAAAAATTTACACCACAATTTTGTCTTAAGGGTCTTTGAGGTGGATCCTCGAGACCGACGATCTGTTTACTACTAGAGGCACACCGTGCCCTTTAAGTCGGTAGGAACAGGTAAACTCGGAGAGTAGGATTTAACCTCCTTGTCGCATCTTGATGAGGGAGTATGTGTAAAAAGCGTTAAGTTTACAATTGCCATCCATGCAATTAAATTTGCAATTGCGTACTTCAGAAAAGCCGTCATAGTACAGAGATTATCCAGCGTAAAATCATTCATACATAAATCACACCTATATCCGTCAGGGGATATATGTGGACAAAAATTCCAAATAAATCCCCCAAGGTATCGAAGCAGGGGATCCTACTGGACGGAGCCGTATTTTTTCGAATTCCGTTTTGAGTATTGCAGGCAGTGGTGTTTTCATATTATCATTTCGCCAGGTATATTTTAGTTTTAGTGCCCACGCAACAATCGTAAGCCTATAACCAATTTCGCGAGTACATTTCCTGACATCGTGCTGCCGATTGCATAACACACATCGTCTTAAATTGCGCGATCTGAGAATTTAACCCGTTACCTCGTGATGGGTCATAAACGTATACGCAAACTTATGCCATGGGAGCAATAAATAAGGCAACAAACGCGATATTTGAGAATTTTTACTATGCTAGCTTGAATAGCCGAGTGGTGCCGGCAGAGTAGAATAGCACCACCCCATTTCTTCCCGTGGGTATCGTAGAAGGCGACTAAGGGACCATCCGAGAGGTGGGCAGCAGCGCCTCTTGCGTAGACAACACAGTCCATATCAATACACTGCGGTCACCAACCCGCCTGCCCAGCGTGGTGACTACCGGCAAAACCCCCCATGATGAGTCCCAAATAGAAACGGCCCCCAGTTCCCGGCCGCCATACTATTCCAGGTCACGGCAGCGGCCTTGGTTACGGTAGGGTAGGGGGTGCTAGGAATTCCCGGGCTACGGACGGCTGCCAACAATTGATCCTGGCTACATTTAATGGACGCAGTCTACGGCTGGACGAAAGCCTCCAGATCCTTGAAGTAGAATTAGAGAAGATACGATGGCATGTTCACGGGTTATCGGCAGTTCGTAGAGAGGGAGAGGACACGGTAACCCTTGAGTCACGCCATCTATTCTACTTCAGGGAAGGGAGCCAAAAATCCCAGGGTGGCGTGGGATATCTCGTCAACAAAGCCCACCGTGACAACGTGGTGAAGATCTGCAGCGTCTCGACCCGGGTAGCATACCTTGTACTGAAACTGACCGAGAGATACTCTCTCAAGGATATACAGATATATGCGCCGACGTCGAGCAGCTCAGATGAAGAGGTGGAGGCCGTTTACGACGATGTGTCAAAGGCCATGCATCGTACCACCAAAACACATTATACAGTTGTCATGGGGGACTTCAACGCCAAAGTGGGCAAAGAATGCGGTGAATCTTGTTTGGGACAGCATAGCTATGGACGCAGAAACCACAGGGGCCAAATGCTAGTGAACTACCTTAGCATGCAGGGGCTGTTCTGTATGAACACCTTTTATCAGAAAAAGCCCCAACGGAAGTGGACCTGGAAGAGCCCCGACGGTGTGACGAAGAACGAGATTGACTTCATCATAGCCGACAAGAGGAACATATTTAGGGATGTCTCAGTGATCAGCAGGTTTAATACCGGTAGCGATCACCGGCTTGTACGAGGCACCCTAAATATCAATTTTAAGCTCGAACGTAGTCGCATGGTGATGTCTGTTCTTCGTCTAAATGTGCCCCAAGCTGGCCATGATGCGTTCCAATTGGAATTGCGAAATAGATTCGCCGCAATGGAAACCCCGGCAAATGTTGACGAGGACCTGGACGGCATAATTGGGGTGATACGCGAAGTGGGAACGAGGCACTTTCGGAAAAGGCGATCAGATAAGAAGACCAACCTTTTAACGAGACCCTGGATCTGATGCGATTTAGACGTGAGACACCAGAGGAATCTTTGTCAGATCCCCAGTCACTCCACAAGAAAATCAGGAACTTGGTAAGACGTGACCTCAGCAGCTGGAACACTCGCCTAGTATATGAGGCAATCGAGCAAAATCGGGGGTCGAAGGTCTTCACCAAGACACTGGGGAGGAGTCATCTGACAAAGTTAGTTACCTCGCATGGTGAAACCGTCACATCAGTCCCGGGGATACTCGCTGAAATTGAGGACTTCTACGGACATCTGTATGCCTCACACGCACCGAAGCCTCCACCTGACGCGAGAGACCCTAGAGCCCCACTTACCCGCCACTTCACTGACGATCTCCCACGGGACGGGAGTTGAAGAGGCTCTTCAACTCTGTAATAACCAATGGGACTACCCCGAAGGCGTGGAGCAGAAGTGTAGTGGCATTGTTATTCAAGAAAGGAAACAAAACGCTCCTTAAAAACTATAGGCCGATCAAGCTTCTGAGCCACGTCTATAAGCTGTTCTCGAGAGTCGTCACGAATTGTCTGGCATCAAGATTTGACGCCTTTAGGCTATAGCACTGTAGACCACATCCATACTGTTCGGCAGGTTATACAGAAGTCCGAAGAGTATAACCAACCGCTGTGTCTGGCGTTTGTGGACTACGAAAAGGACTTCGACTCCATCGAAACCTAGGCTGTTCTGGAGTCTTTGCAGCGATGCCAAGTCGACTGGCGGTACGTGGAGGTGCTGAGAAGTCTCTACCAAATGGCGACGATGTCCGTCCAAGTGCAGAACCACCAAACAAGACCCACCCAGTTGCTCAGAGGTGTAAGACAGGGTGACGTTATTTCCCCGAAACTCTTCACCAATGCTCTGGAGGATGTCTTCAAGACCCTGCGGTGGAATGGACTGGGCATCAATGTCAATGGTGAATATCACACACACCTCCGCTTTGCTGACGATATAGTTATAATGGCAGAATCGCTGCAAGACCTGCAGAAAATGCTGTCCGGTCATAATGCTGCCTCGAGACGTGTTGGGCTCGGGATGAACTTGGACAAGACTAAGGTCGTGTTCAACGAGCACATCATCACTGAGCCCGTTCCCGTCGAAGGTGTAGCCCTTGAAGTTGTCCAGGAGTACGTCTATCTAGGACAAAAGTTACAGCTGGGTAGAGACAACTTTGAGGGTGAAATCACCAGAAGAGAGCAGCTTGGCTGGGCAGCGTTTGGATAGTTGCGTCACATCTTCGAGTCACCCTTGCCACAATGCCTGAAGACCACGGTATTCAATCAATGCGTCCTGCCGGTCATGACATACGGAGCCGAGACGTGGAACCTGACAGTGAAACTAGCCCACCAATTGCATTTCACTCAGCGAGCTATGGAAAGGTGTATGCTCGGAATCTCGTTAAGGGACAAAGTCCGGAACGAGATTATCCGACAAAAAACCAAAGTCACTGACGTAGTTCAGAAGTGTAGCAGGCTGAAGTGGCAGTGGGCTGGTCACATCTGTCGCAGAACCGATGATCGTTGGAGCAGACGGGTTCTCGAGTGGAGACCACGACTCGGCAAGCGTAGTGTAGGACGCACTCCGGCCAGATGGACCGATAACCTGAAAAAGGTGGCTGAAGGTGACTGGATGGCGAAAACGGGAGATCGGGCCTTGTGGCGCACCCTGTGGTAGGCTTATGTCTAGCAGTGGACTGCAATAGGCTGAAATGAAGCTTGAATAAAGGTAATTATTTTTAATAGACAAAACGACAGTGTTCTGTGTATAAGAAAAAAAATATTGCGCCATCTGATTATCTATGGCGGTTACAACGAGTTAGAATATTGATACGTAGTGATTTTATTTCTATACACCTTTTTATTGATATCGATACACGAATTGAATAATATTGATATTCAAAGGTAGGAAAACTCATATCAAGAAGGTGTCGCAGCCATGATGTCATATATAAATCTTAAGCTTATAACAATAATTTTAAATAAATAATGTAAAGGAGATGAAATAATAAGGATTTAGTAGAATTATTTAATATTAATCTGTAATAGACTGTACGGTGCAACCGTACATTGCAAAATTACTTTATATTATGTCAGCATTTTCGCCACAACGCATTCGTAATTCATTAGTTTTATATAAAAATCAGTTCACTACCGGTCATCAACCGCGTCGCGTGTAACTCACTATCATTATTTGAACGATTGGTGAAATACGGCGTTCTGTTAAATACCAGCAAGTGTATTTTCGGTCAAACGGGGGTGAAGTTTTTAGGATATAAAGTCTCTGCTTCAGGTATTCAGCCTCTTGACTGCAAAGTCCAGGCCATTCAAGACTTCCCTGTGCCTAAGACGGTTAAGGAACTGAGGCGATTCCTTGGAATGCTCAACTTTTATCGCCGATTTATTCCAAATGCAGCTTCCAAACAGGCACCTCTCAACAGTTTGCTCGCAGGTCCTAAAGTCAAAGGATCGCACCCAGTTACCATGACACCAGAGCTGCTAAAAGCTTTCAACAGCTGCAAACAGAACCTTTCAGAAGCCACGCTCTTGGTGCATCCAGACCCTTGCGCAGAGCTAAACATCTTGACGGATGCTTCTGATACAGCAATCGGAGCTGTACTGCAGCAGCGGAGCGAAGTGGAATGGCAACCACTGGCATTCTTTTCGAAGAAGCTCAGTCCTTCGCAAAAGAAATACAGCCCGTACGACCGAGAGCTGTTGGCAATATATGAGGCCATCAGATACTTTCGCTTCATGGTTGAGGCACGCGTATTCCACGTCACAACCGACCACAAGCCGTTGACGTATGCATTCGCAAGCCCACGTTCAAACTGCGCTCCCCGTCAATTTAGGTACCTCGATTATATAGGCCAATTTACGACGGACATCAGGTACATAGCCGGTAAGGACAATGTGGTCGCAGACACCCTTTCGCGGATTAATGAGCTTCATCAGCCCTTCGATTACCAATCCCTGGCCAAGGAACAGCAAACCGACCCCGAACTGCAAAGCTTGCTGAGAGATGGATCATCTTTGAAGCTGAGGAAGGTAAAACTACCCGAGTCTAACGTCGAGGTCTACTGCGACGTGACGGGTACTCCACGCCCATTTATTACAAGATCGTTCCGCAAGCAGGTATTTACCTCCCTTCATAACCTCAGCCATCCTGGGCGAAAAGCAAGTGTTCGGTTGGTCACTGAAAGGTTTGTTTGGCCAGGAGTTAGAAAGGACTGTAGACAGATGGCAAAGGAATGTGAAGCGTGTCAGAAGAGTAAAGTGACACGTCATACCTCAGCCCCATTACAGGCATTCAAACCACCATCGGCACGTTTCCGCCACATCCACCTTGATTTGATTGGCCCCTTACCATTATCCTGTAACTACAGGTACTGCCTCACGATTGTCGACCGCGCAACACGTTGGCCTGAGGCGTACCCACTGCAGGATATCACCGCTGAGACCTGCGCTGCTGCCCTTACCACTGGGTGGATTGCCCGGTTCGGCTGTCCCGAGCACATCACCACGGACCGCGGGAGACAATTTGAATCCCAAACCTTCAAGAGCCTAGTCGCCCTCATAGGTGCCACTCATCACTTGACCACTGCTTACCATCCCGCAGCTAACGGCCTTGTCGAGAGACTGCATCGACAGTTGAAGGCCGCGATCATGTGCCGTGCAAACGCAAGCTGGACAGAGGCTCTTCCATGGGTGCTGCTAGGCATCCGAAGTGCATGGAAAGAGGACTTAGGTGCAACAACCGCTGAACTAGTCTACGGCGAGTCACTCCGCTTGCCTGGACAGTTCCTCACAGAAGCCCCAAAAGACGTCGTGGACATGAGTGATCTGATCAGCAGGTTGCGCGCACACATGACCAAACTGACGCCACAACCAACGTCATGGCATATGAGCTCCAGCCGTCCCTTCTACATCCCCAAAGACCTGAACACGGCAACCCACGTCTTCCTTCGCGAAGGTCCAAGCCGAAGATCTCTGCAGCCCCCATATACAGGTCCACACAAAGTCCTTGCTCGCGACCAGAAGACTGTGGACATCGAAGTGCATGGGAAGAGACAGAAGGTGACGATTGACCGTGTCAAACCAGCATACATAGCGAGAGAAGATCTGGATCCGCGTCAAAGTCAAATCCAAACTCCGGATTCAGCGCAATCCGGTAACACAGTCAGAAAGACAAGAAGCGGCAGGAGAGTGAGATTTCCTGATTACTATCACCCGTAGTCACGGTCTCACCGGGGGAGTGGTGTAGCGAGTAGGCCAGTTCACTCGCACGACTCAACGCGGCACAGGATCATACGATCCTACGTCAGAGCGGGCCGTGTGCAAAACCGCTCGTAAAGGTCCGCCTACTGCAGAGTGCCGCGTGCAAAACGAGTGGGACTCGACCCCGCCTTCCGTAGCATGGCGCCCGCGCATTCGTTCGAGCACCGACTCGCCTATTGTCTACACTAACGTGAGGGCGTCAACACCTACGCAAATGGTCAAGCGTAAACCATTATTATTATTAATTAGTTCTTAGCGATTAGTATAAATACCTGTGTATTTTTGTATTATATTTAATTACTGCTTTCTACTCTGTAAATGCTAGTAAACTGTCGCTTCTCGCTCCGAATTTTATTTCGCCGCTTACTGCCTAAACCTATTCTTCTAGATCTTCTATATCTATATTTCGCTATACGTATACTCAGCTGTACGTACGTAGCGTTGCAAGTAGTATATTAAGCTTAGCAGACGGAGTGCTATACTACTTCATATCATTTAGCATTTTCTATCAGTTTGTACTTAGCCTTAGAACTTTATCAGTAATATACATATTCTATAACCTATCTCCTCGTATCATTCAATAGCATCGTATTAGTCAAAGGGTGTTTGGTACCGTACCACACATAGACAGTAGGATGGCATGAGGGCGCATACACTTACACTTTGTGACAATTGCAAAGGCAGTCCGTAACTAAATGCGGTTGTACATTCAAATGTTTAATTTATTTTCAATAATAATTGAAAAGGGAAGCGCGATACTTGAAAACATCACAAATATTCACGAGGTACCTCTACATTACTAAATTGACTTATAAATAATACAAAACTTTAATTCTGTATAGAATAAGCAATCAACTCGCTTAATATAAAGTGAGACCTAAAATCGTATCTAGCGAAATGTCATGGGTCTAATACCCTTTGCCTACATCTTCGGAAATATAGGCGTAAACTATGTGTGTATATCTACTAAACAAAGGTAAATAAATAATAATATCAACAATGCTTATTACGACATCTTTGGTTTGCGTTGTTTCCATGCCGCTTTGGAGCCTGAAACATGCGAAGTATGTGTTCTTTATATCTGTTTTTTTCTTGTTTGTTATGTCTACAATGATTCAGTAATTCTTTATTCATAGCATGCTTTTTATTCTTATAAGGTGACATAAAGCATTAACAATGTTCTGCAGACCAAATTGGAGGCATGGTCAGGACGTGTAATCTTATCGAAGACTGGCTATCTGCGTTGGAGATATTATAGAGCACAAGTGCACTCTCTATTCCCTAACTCGCTTCGTCCGACATGACTCAAAAGAGATCCGGCGCGAGATTAATCCGTATGTTAGTGTCCGCAAAGCTCGAAATGTAGTCGAAAGATTGACGTTGAAATTTTTAAGTAAATATGAATTTCTCGATGCGGAATATTGCAGGTCAGTGGAGTACGACCGGGCTCCACTTCGTGGTCCCTGTTCAGAGGAGTTCGTTATTGTCAACCTTTTTCTATTGCAATAGTTGGGAGGGCAATCCGAGGATGTGTGGCGGGTTACTCTCTTCCCAATAATTTTATTGCATTTCTAAAGAGTGTTTTTATATACCGAAGTCGCCCCGGGAACAGGCAATAATAATGTTATTAACTTTAATACTAGGTTTAGATCACGTCATCCCCACCTTAAAAGTTTTATTCTAAATGTGCACATTAATAACACCTCATTTTACAACCCGATGGTACGGATGTGTCGCCTGTACAATGATTTATAATCGGAACATCATAACACTTTGGACATATTCAATAGCCGATTCGCTAAATTTAAAAGTAATATTAAACATGATATGTCTAATGTACATATAATACTATGATTGCTGGGTATTGGTACGATTCATTATATAGGTATTGATTGACAATTATCGCCTGCTCCGTGCCTCGGAGAGCACGTTAAGCCGTCAGTCCAGGCTGCCATGAACATCTATGGCAGTCGTTGTTGGGAGAATGTCGACACAAAAGATCCCACTGGGTCGAAGTGTCGCCGGTCTGCACTGACTGGCCTCCACATAAGATACATACATACATTGGTACGATTCTCATTTTTTTTCTTTTTAATTTATCCGCATTTTTTTTTTTCATATTTTTTGTTTTATATAGATAATTCACGTTCATAACGTCATTTTGTCGTTAGCAACACAGTCCATTGTGATCATGTAGTGTACACATAGTTAGGAACTTAGTTTAGAACATAACTGTAATATGTATTTATATTCAAACCTACTTGTGCTTAGTTCTGTTTGTGTACCTAAAATAAATAAATAGTATATTCTTTATTACTATCAGAGTAAGTCATAGCGACTCGTGGTCGGGTTAGTAGTAAATAAACATTTTTGTTCCAACTTTGTTTTCAGTTCTGAATATAGTATTCTGACTATATCACCAATTATTATTTACAAAGGTCTCTAGGCTTCTGAAGGCTTTGACTTTTCAAAGGTATGCGCGTATTAAATAGTTAATTCTTCTTCTCTCTTAGCCTTTATTATTCCCAAGTCACTTGGGGTCGGCTTTTGTGGTCTAACCGAATTTGACTGGATATCAGTTTTTACACGGAGCGGCTGCCACCTGACCTTCGCAACCCGAAGGCTAACGATACCCTAAGGCTAGACCAGAGTCAGGATATTAGAGGGTTCTGACTTGCCCAATAACGACTGCCATAGATGTTCATGGCAGCCGGGACCAACGGCTTAACGTGCTCTCCGAGGCACTAAGCAGGCGATAATTGTCAATCAATACGCACATAATTTCGAAAAGTCATATAACTTCCGAAAGTGATAGGTGCGCGACGTGGGTTCGAATCCGAGACCCTCTGCATTGCAGTCTGTTGGTCTCCTAACTGAGCTATCGCTGCTTAGATTATATTTGAATAAATAGTTAATTATCGCTTGCTTTAACGGTGAAGGAAATCATCGTGGGGAAACCTGCATGTCTGAGAGTTCGCTATAACGTTCTCGAAGATATGTGAAGTCTAGCAATCCGCAGTAGGCAAACGTGGTGGATAATCGCGTAACCTTTCTCACACTGAGAAAAGGGTCCGTCCCCAACAGTGGGACAGTTTAATACAGGACTGATATTATTATTATATATAACATGAAAGACCACATCTTATTGTTATATCGTGTATAAGCCCTATACTTAAAAAGTGAGTATAATAACATACACCGGCAAAGCTTGACCTTTCCAGCACCGGAAACTTCACTCCAAACCGCATATATTTTTATACAAAATACATTTTTTCGTATTTAAGCTACAAAGAACCTTTTCGTATTGTTTCTAAGGTACAAAACTTATAAATAAAGACGCATTAGCGGCCCAGCCTTCTTGCCGATGGTTATCAAAGGTCAAGGTCAAGTTCAAAGAGAAATACGAGCTTGGACGATGGCGTGGGAAGGCAAGGTTAAGGGATGTACTAGCGGTCGAATGTGGTCAATGGTTAATAAGGTTCGTGCATCTGAAATTGGCAGTCATACTGCCATTTTTTATGAGAGTTAAAACGTATCTGATGAATTTATCCCTAATCATATAAAAACCTTACCACAAAATAAATTTATTACAAAATTACGCTGGTGGCTCATGCAGAGCGATTTCTACTATCTTAAATAACTTTTGAAAATACCCATTATAATTGATTTGTAATTGACCTATATCATTTGATTCAGAATAATTGATATTGTATAAATATGAAATTTAATGTTTGTGTTAGTGATATGACTTATTAGAGTTAGCTATGCTATTAGATTTGCATGCCATTTGAAATGGCTAAATAGGCTTGTACTATTGCAAATAATTTATAACATCTAATAGTCAGTAAACCTAGTTATATTATAACCACCTTACTGAAGCAACAGTAGCGTATGCGACTGAGATCTCATGTACGAATCCCGATTAAGAAAAATCGTAATGGATTTTTTTGTCGGCCTCGATGGCGTAGTGGTTAGTGAAACCGACTGCCACACCTGTGGTTGCAGGTTCGATTCCCGCACAAGTCAAACATTTGTGTGCATGAACATAGATGTTTATCTTGGTCGTGGTGATTCTATGTTTAATATGTACATATTTACAAAAAAAGTATATATGTCTGTTTATCCATTGTCTAGAGTACCCATGATACACATAGCGACACATCAACTTAGACTGTTTGGACTTTGAATTATTAGAAGTTGAATGCTGCGAATCGTGCGAGAGAGTGCGTTATATTTTTGTTACGCTCTATCTTTACCATTACATCGACACCACTATGCACTGTCCCTTTCCGACAATTCTCTATTAATTTGTATGTAGCGTAGTTATGCGTATATAGGGTGTCTAACTTGATGTGTAGCCGTGTGTACAAGCTCTGCTTGTTTGGGCTAGATGGTATTGTGTGTATGTGGTAGAATATATATTATTATTATTATATTATTTTTGACCAATGATTCTTAATTACAGCTCAATTCACGCGAGCGACAACGCGGTCAGAAGGTAGTAAGATATAACTTGAGAGTAGAGCTTGCAAGAAGATCTAAAGATGATGAGAATGGGTGGTGGAAGAAACTAACAGACATTGGCTCATAGACCTACGACGAAGTCAGAGATGTATGACACACACATATCGTTTGTGAATCCGTGGAGAGAACGATTGTTCAGACGATCGGACGTATTTCCAGACACTATGCCACTACAGAGAATTTTCTAGTTATTTATTGTCCTGATTCGAACTCGGGATCTCAAGATCGCACGCGAACCTACGAGCAGACTTATTCCACGCGCTCAACGAGGCAGTTCTGCAATTTAATCATTCTATATAGTATTTACATTTTAACTTAAAATCAAGATTTTAAAATAAAATGTTTTGGGTATTCCTGAGAGTTTTTTGACCTATCATAAACAGTCGAATTTGGCGGCGAATATGGTGGGGCATGATGGGGTATACTCACACGTCTAAACAGCCAAACGATGTGGTTCTGCGAGTATTTAAGCCTGACCTTGACTTTTAGCACCATGCTGGCGGTATCCAGGGGTATGCATCGCCGATCGTAGCCCACAATGTTGGACACCGCGCCACACTTTCGTGGAACACACCAAGTATTTGGTGTCACACCGCATATACATTGATCTTTCTCTCCAGTCTTAGAATCAGACTCGTGGTTCACGGCTTTTGGAACAGATTTGGAGGCTTCCTTCTTCTTGTCTTTTGTTCTAGCCGGGATAAGTGGCTTTTGGTATCTGAAGATTTTTCTTTTCCTCGTGTTTAGAGCCAGTCTTCTGGTTTAGAGATATTATAAATAAAGAGATGTCTTTCGATCTTTGTTTTGGTCGTGTTCTATACAGCATTCAGTCAAGCACTGTTTCTTTTCTTTTTTAATAATTATATTAATAAAGCAAGTGTTTCTGTCACGCGATTATCCGTCGGACAACGAACTTCACTAGTGTACACGTAAGATTAAATTAAATTACACCTTCAGCACGTTATTTTCACGACAGTCTTAATGTCACACTTTCACGTTATTATAAGTATTTTAACGAATAAATTACTAATTTCAATTGTCATTGACTAACAATAGACTCGATTTGGTGTACCGAGACAAAGGGAACACAAGAATTATAAGGACTAGTAAATAAAACATGAACACAGTTGACAGAATCGTCGGCAACATAACTACTATACAACCGGGCTATTTTTCTTATACTTAGATTTTTATTTCTAAAAATATTCGTTATTTTCGACTAATTTGTTTTTATTTTAAACCAATTTACATTTATTTTTGACCAATTTGTTGACGTTTTCGACTTTATTGCACAGGTTTTTTTATGATACTTCGTTGATATATTTAGTATATAAATACATGTCTATAAACATGTTATTTATCGCGATGGCTGCCCAAGCGTGGTGTCGTGAGCATAGTTGTGTCAGCACTGACGCTCACGTGTCGAGGGGGTAGCGGTTAAGGGTGGGTGGTAGGGTGACTATGGTTTCTTGTGTCTCTAGAGAATATTCTTTATTGTAACACGCTGTATAGGTTAGTTTTTAGCGTAAAGCAGTTTTTTTGTACAGTACCAAGTAGTAAGTACCAAAGGTTGGGTTTTCTATTCGATTCATTTTTATTGGATATTCCTACACATCTCTGGCTTTTCTCAATTCATTTTTGTTTTTATATAATTTCTTGTTTTTATTATAATATTTATAAAAGATTTTTCTTTTAATCTTTTGTTACAAAGATACATATGCTATCCAATTTTTGTATAGAATCAAATAAACATTTGTGACAGTTGATTCAATATTCATGCAAATTTTTAAAGTACACGGTTTGATTTATGTACCGAAAGCGAGCTTTTAATTATAATTTTTTGCAAATAGATAATAGTAACGAGCCTTTATAAAATAATGTGATGAGGGTAAAGCTAGAGATGTCAGGAGCCTCAGTGAATATTCGTTGACTTTGCCTTCCCATGGGTGACATGCATGGATCTATTTAAATACATAATTAACAGTAGAACAATAAGGTTATTTATTATATTATATAATATTTGAATTAACTTTATTTAAAAGACAGTACTCGTACTTGATACATGTCCATGTGTGGCAGGGATCTAAACTCAGAATAACAAAAGACTGTCCTCGTTTTCTCGGATTGTTTGTCACCATCATACATAAATAAATTGAATACTATACGCTCAACAAATACACGTTTACGGTGACGTTGTATACGACGCTTTGTTTTCTACGTCTCCATATATAATTAATTGCAACTTCATTAGTTTTAAAGACAGCTTCTACTTAAGGGATAGTCTAGAAGTCTGATAGATATTGAAACAACGTATGTAAAGAACAACTTTCTGCGGACCGCACGATTTTTTCTGTTTGGTGTTTAATCCACAACACTAAGCATATTGGTAGCAGTATGGTGAGCCGACCACTTAAACGAGCATCTGTGTAATCAGATTTTATTTGAACAAATTATTTTTTACCGGAGTATTCGCCCATGTGCATCTAATAACATAACTATGAAAACTGCATTCAATTTCGTGCAATAGTTTTTGCGTGATGCGCGTACCATCATATAGGCGGACGGCAAACAAAATCTCTTAAATAAATATTTAGTTTCTAAGAGCCATTCTTATAAAGATTCCTCACATTCATTTACATATCTCCAATGTACAGAACGGGTATATACAAGGATAAAGTATCCTACATATGAATCCAAGATGTGGTTCGTCTGTTTCAGATTCATCCAAATCGATCCAACGCTGGAAACCGTGATCGAGTAACAAACCAAACATCTATACAAAATAATAATAATATAATAATATTCTACCACATACACACAACACTATCTAGCCCAAACTAAACAGAGCTTGTACTATGGGCACTAGACAAAGGATAAACATACATATATGTTTTTTTTTTGTAAATTTATACCTATTATACATAGAAACACCCAGACCAAGACAAACATCCATGTTCATGCATACAAATGTTTGACTTGTGCGGGTATCGAACCCGCGACCTCAGGCGTGGCAGTTGGTTACACTAACCACTACGCCATCGAGGTCGACTATTGTTTGTATTATGCACCTAGATTTAGTACTTATATCATGTAAGCGCTTTTGTCTAAAAAACTGTAAGCTTATATTGTTACCAATAAATGAATAAATACGACCCGATAGTAAGCGGTTATCGTCTGCCATCGCTTGTTACTACGCTTGTTAGCTACCAACGCTAGGGACACATACTATTTTCCTATTGCTTCCTTCTTTAAGACTGCGCCGAGCGTAAGACAGATAATGACAGAGCTCGTGCGGCGCATATAAAAATCGACGCGCGGCCGCCACAGTAGAATTGTATGGAGGATTTGAAGTGCTTTTTTGATAAATATGTATCTATCTTCTCTCTTAGCCTTTATTATTCCCAAGTCACTTGGGGTCGGCTTTTCTGGTCTAACCGGATTTGACTGGATATCAGTTTTTACACGGACCGGCTGCCACCTGACCTCCGCAACCCGAAGGCTAACGATACCCTAAGGCTAGACCAGTGTCAGGATATTAGAGGGTACTGACTTTCCCAATAACGACTGCCATAGATGTTCATGGCAGCCGAGACCGACGGCTTAACGTGCTCTCCGAGGCACGGAGCAGGCGATAATTGTCAATCAATACGCACATAATTTCGAAAAGTCATATAACTTCCGAAAGTCAGAGGTGCGCGACGTGGGTTCGAACCCGAGACCTTCTGCATTGCAGTCTGTTGGTCTCCCCACTGAGCTATCGCTAATATGTATCTTTATTGTCAACCAATAAATATTTGGGACGGACAAATTGTAATATAACTGTTTATGTTTCGTATAAGCTGTAAAGTAGGATAGATTTCTACTGTTATAAGCTAAAACTCACGTAACACGAGCTTACGTTTTTGCATTTTTCGTGCAAATTTATAAATCGAATATCGAAAATATTAATTATTTTAAGTTTTTTACACGGATTAATTGTAAACACATTCATTGTTATGGTAAATGTATATTTTATATTTGTATTAAACAAAAAGTGTTGATTTTTATCACTTATCTGTGATCGCCTGTTATGGCACATTTCGCTCGGTGCAGTCTTAAGGGACCTGGTCTACTATCTTGGGGTCTAGGAGTAGGTAGACCCTTGAGTATATATTAAAATAGAGCATGATCATTAATGGTAGAGTAATGCACCAAGCGTGAGAAGACTGCACGGATGGATGGCGGTTTAAGTGGTCGTCTCGTTTCGAATGTTGCACGTTCGATCCTAGCATGGGATTAAAACTTGTGTGAGCCACAAATTGTTGTTCAGAGTCTGATGTCTTATGTGTCTGTTGTTTGAATGTTTAGAAAGTCACCTGTGTATAGTTTGCGCCATATAAAAATATCAAAGAGATATCTCGCTGTCCATACCGTCGTCTCGTCCGATTTCGTTTGTGTATAAATAGCGCCGTTGATCGAACTGCCACTTCACATCAAGTGTGGATGGTGTTAAATGAGATTCCGGTTAATATTCGAAAGTGCAACACTGTCATTATTTCTAGTGCGGGAGCTGTATTTTCTAAATAAATAAAATAAAATTTTTCAACTATGCATTAGACAAACATAATTTCGCTTTATTTGAATTCTCAACATGGTTTTTAGAGTTTGAAAAAACTCTTATACAACAGCTTTGTCCGTTCGTCTGTCTGTCTGTTATACAACTTTCAACCCAAGAACCGTAAGAGCTAGAGACTCGCGGTCAACGCCATTCGACTCAGCATAGTCGATATACCCTCGAAATGACTATGACCTTTGACTTCTGACCTCAAGGTCACGTGATACCATCTTTCAACTTAAGAACCGTAAGAGCTAGAGACTCGCGGTCAACGTCATTCGACTCAGCATAGTCGATATACCCCCGAAATGACTATGACCTTTGACATCTGACGTTTGCATATTAATTCAACCGCCGTGATAATGACAGGTTGTGCATCGTAAAATCTACAACCGCGTTAAAACACAAGAGCATTTTTTGTTTGGCACCCATTATTTATAATAGAATACCAAAAATAATCAAACAATGCCCTGTTTCCCAATTTAAAATACATTTAAAAAAATATCTTATATTGAAGTGTTATTACAGCTTAACAGAATTTTTGAATGATATTGTTTAAGTAATAATATATTACTTCTTATTATTATGACATGATAGAATTAATAGAAACTGTTTCTTATTATTTATATTTGACATGATAAAGTACTAATTATTATTTTGTTTTGACATAATTTCCAGTTATTATTTTGCTTTTTGACATACTTATATTTTTTAAATTCATATGTTTTATTTTATATTAATTATTATTCCTTTTTTGATATTATTATTGGGTTATTTTTCAATTTATTATATGATTCTGATAGTAATCTATATTCTACCAGTGTTATTTTGTACGCCGTACTTGGCAAAACATGCATGAACATTCCTTTAGCAAACCACCATGTACATAATATGTCATACCTACTCATGTTTTTACAAAAATAAATGTCTTTGTCTTTGTCTCTTTGTCAAAAAAAATTTCGAACTCTAAGATTTACGGCAATTAATTGCCGATTCTCACTTGTTATTATATTATATTGTATGTTTGTTGCCTCTCCGTTCGGGCAATAGACAAGTCTTTATATATCTTCCTCTATAGCTGTACATGATTTTTAGCTATCCTTGGACAAAAGAAAGTACTGTGTGTGTGTACGTAGTATGATTGATGCGTGTGTGCTTACGCCTTGAGTCGCGACCGCTGTTAACATAGATGTACATATATATTTTGCTAATGGTTCGCTGCTATAAGTTTGTCGAGATAAAAGGAGTTAATTTAATACCACGGCCGTTGAAACCTGGTCGAAATGGCAAGCATCAATAACGTAAACATTATGTATGATCATGTTTATAATACCTGATACGAATTATATATGATAACATAGTGGTTAGTGTAACCGAGTGACACGCCTGAGGTCGCGGGTGTGATTCCCGTTCAAGTCAAACATATGTGTGAATAGATATGGATGTTTGTCTTGATCTGGGTGTGTCTATGTATAATATGTAAGTATTAACAAAAAAAAGTATATATGTATGTCATTGTCTAGTACAAGCTCTGCTTAGTTTGGGCTAGATGGTGTTGTGTGTATGTGGTAGAATATTATAATTAAAATATTTAAAATGCAAATGACATTGTCGAAGAAGTACAAAATGTAAAATTTTGCAAATATATTGATGAACAGTGTAATTGGAAAGCACACATAGACGAAGTTTACGCTAAAGTACAGAGATTTGTTTTCGCTCTACGTAGAATATCACACGTAGCTGGTACTGATGCTACCTTACTTGCATATCATGGGTGTTTTTTCTATTCTGCGCTATTGCATTATAATATGGGGTAATTCTGTAGAAGTTATCAAAGTTTATCGAGCCCAAAAAAAAATGTATTCGTACAATAGGTAAAGCCCAGCCAATAGACAGCTGTGTGCCTGTTTAAAAACATTAATATCTCACCTCTCCCAGCCTTATACATATTCGACATTTTTATTTTTGTACATATACATATAACTTTATTCGAAATGCATAATGATGTTTGACAACATCATTATGACTTAGAAAGAGTCGTAAAATACATAAATTATATGTACCACAACAGGGAATTTTACTGTTCTCAAATAATTTTTTTATGGCAATTCGTGTTTATAATAAACTACCTGATGTTTTTAAAACACTTAATTTTATGACACTCAAAAACAAATTATTTAATTTTTTATAAACACGTGTTACTATTCCATTAATGACTTTTTAAATGCAAATATTGAATCATTTAAATTAGAACATGACATTACTTATGTTTATAAAAATTTGACAACATTGTTTCTTTAGTCTTAAAGCATTTATTTATTTTTTAATTAAGTTTTCTACTGACCATTATATTTTGTAAAGATTTGTACGCCAGAAACGGCAGAATATTATGGACATTCTAATTTGTAACACCTTGTAACTACAATATTCTGGCAAATAAATATATTATTATTATTATTATATTATTATTATAATATTATTATTATGTATATGCTAGCTGTTGGTTCGGTACATAAGATAGTGTTTTTGTCATATTGGTAACAACGGGAAAATTGTATAACTATATGTCGTGCCCAGCAGTGTCTATACAGGCTGATTTTGAAATCGTGTTATTCCTTTTAACCACACATTATCACCATTCTACTAGGGCTATAGAATGAACCTGACCATATTTTTTTTTGGAAAATTACTGAATCGTATTTTTCGTAAATTGGTTTTTATATTTCACGAATAAAATTCGTACATAAAATTGTCTTCTATTTACGCAAATATTATTCATTGAAATTAAACTGCTATATACGGATTTTATCACGTTGTTTATTTGACACTTTATTACAAAATTTTGAAAATTGTTACACTACTACTACTATTAAACTTTACTAGGTAATTTTTAAGTTTATTAAATTATTATTAAACTATTTAGATTTAATTTATTTTTACAATTTCCCCGACGTTTCGGTTGCTTTTCAGCAGCCATGGTCACGGGGAGACTAAGATGGCAGTTGTCTCAATGTTCCAGTGTAGTTATTTCAAAGTATATATATTATTTCAGATATTTATGTAACGTAATAATAATAACTTAATTATCACGTTGCATTTGCCTGGATTAATAAATGAACCTAATAACACTGGTTGATCTGGGAATCGAACACAGGACTTCGTTTTAGTTTATGAGGTTTATTATACCTACATGTCACCGACTATGGCCTTAGGTCTCATGTAATAGGTAGCGAGCGCCTTCTACAGGGCACAGTTCAGGTACAATTTTAATATGTAACTAGATTTTGCCCGCGGCCTCGCTCGTGTAAATGTAAGGTCAGGCTAGAAACAGTACTTGTATCTGGATGAAAGGTAATCTATGTTCTTTTCTATAATCCTGGCAACGTGTATGCGAAACTTCATGATGCTCAGTTGAGTAGTTAGTTAGTACAAACTCGTTGTCCCATTTATAATATTTTAGGATATAATATTCCTTATTTTGTTATAATAAGTTACATTCTAAGTAGCTTCGAGGTCAATGGAGCAGTTATTTAGATCGCCATTACACCGCCCAACGAGGTCTATCAATCATACCGACGTGGAATTTATTGTTGAACCCGGGATCCCACGTCGCCGTCGGTCAGACATGCAAATTTACACCCACGGACGGACAGATCGTCAAACGTTATGTATAGTTGTTTAGCACGCAATTTTAAATAATACCCCTGTTGTAGATTTTGCGAATCAAACGCTTGTCGACGATTAAAGCATTATTTTGGAATCAGGTTAAGGCTTTCATTATTTTTACGTATTTAATAATAACGGCTCCTATTAATATCTATTTAAGAAATATACAATTAACGGGCACAAAGTAAACCCAGACGCAGAATAATCATTTGTGAATTACACGGATTCGAATACACAGCACTCGACACATCGATAGAGGCAAGGCGATGCTTGCATGCATATATAGGTATGTTTTTGAACAGTAATTAAAATAAAGTAACACTATAACTTTAGTTAAGTAACTAAATATATTCTAAAGTTGTTTTGAAATTAAAGCAAGGCTGCTAGTCTTCTTCTCCCTAGCCTTTATTATTCCCAAGTCACTTGGGGTCGGCTTTTCTAGTCTAACCGGATTTGACTGGATATCAGTTTTTACACGGAGCGGCTGCCACCTGACCTCCGCAACCCGAAGGCTAACGATACCCTAAGGCTAGACCAGTGTTTATTTTATTAGAGGGTACTGACTTTCCCAATAACGAGTGCCATAGACGTTCACGGCAGCCGGGACCAACGGCTTAACGTGCTCTCCGACGCACGGAGCAGGCGATAATTGTCAATCAATACGCACATAATTTCGAAAAGTCATATAACTTCCGAAAGTGATAGGTGCGCGACGTGGGTTCGACTCCGAGACCCTCTGCATTGCAGTCTGTTGGTCTCCCCACTGAGATATCGCTGCGAGCCTGCTAGTAAAACCTAATCATTTATTTTAAAGACTGTTCTCGTTCTAAAGCTCCTTTCACACATACGGTTTTCTTCGATCGAGCAAACACGCCGAGTAAAAACCAAGGCTTGATATTTCGTCCACACATTGAGCATTTATCTATAAATTAGCGCGTCATTCAGTATTCACCGGACAGTTCGAGCCAAAAGATGTCAGTTCAACAAAGGATACAGTGGCTACATTTAGCAAGTCTTGTAATTTTTAATTATAAAAGAATTAAAGAAAATAAAAACAAACGTAAAAGGAGGTACTTTTGACTTGCTCACGTCGAGTAGGTGCAAAGGAAATTACATTTATTTGATGCCATCGAGCCGGCTCGATGCAAGCCTTCGAGTTGTGAGGTTTGCGGTCCACGCGTTATTTTTACTCGTTTTGGAGTTAAACTACCAAGTAATACCGTATGTGAGTACGGAGCTTAAGAATAATTACTGCATCTCGGGGGTATTTACAAACATTTAAACAACGGGCACAAGGAACGATTCGCGCAGAAATGGCATAAGTTGCTGTCGGTTATGTAAAATCTGTCCTCCGGCGACGAAAGGCTGTAATTTTTTTTAAAGATTACTGCAATATGAATTTCAAATTAGTATTCTTGTTAATCCCTACAGCTAAGCTAGAATGCTTTTTAGGAGTGGGTTCACGTCAGTAGTGCAATGGGTGGGATTCGATCCCGCGACCTTTCGATTGCGTATTGTGCTATCAAGCCCAGGTTATAGGGGCATGGGAAAGGGACTGGTATAGTATCTCATATGGAGATCAAACCCTCAACATTCGGCACAGCAGCAGTAGACTACCAATTAAACCACTACGCTATCGGTGAAGTAAAACGTGACACGGTCATATGTGGTGGCTAATCTGTCCAAAATCAGTTGTCGCTGTGAGCGTCACATGCAGTGTCGTGTGTGAATGCGTCGTGTTCTATGGCTTCGGCTACACCAAATATTTATATGTATGTACTATATATCTTGGGGTAATTGACCGCGCTATATTCCGTAGGCAGTTTCAGCTAGCTACGCATACACTGCTCATAGAATATTCTTTTTTAAAGATACAACTTACGTACTAGGTTTTTAAGCCTTTGTGTTAGAGGAGACTTTTCAAAACGTACAATTAACAGAAACAAAGAACTGGTGTCCGACTAAAACAGGGTTTGCTGTCGAAACCGAGTGAATAGGTATCTTCTAGGCAAGCGTGCTCCATCGTCGACTGCATCTTCACTTAAGATCAGGTGAGATCGCAGTCGAACGCAAGCCTATTACAGTATATAAAAAAAACTTCAGCCTCGATCTCAGTTTCGACCCAAATCATAACCGAAACTTATTTAGACATCAAATTTCTATTGTATACTAAAATCTAGTGTGAAAATTATATCATTTCTGTAATTGCAAGTAATTCATAACAATTAAGATATTGAACTCTTGGGTGGTGTATAGACGTAGCTATCAACGAAGAACTAACCTGGCAACCATGAGGCACGAACTCATCCGAATGAAGGGTTAATTTTTGGCCGAAACCTTAACTGTGGCCGAGACTGAATTTTATGACCGAAACTGGCAGATACCCAACAATACTGCCTAACCTTCGAACCTGGGAACTTACACACAGCGATCGGCTTACGACCATTGCGTCACTGAACCAGCCACGCGGTAGCAGCAGAATGTAATTTAAAGTAACGTTGTGTTTAGTTTATTAGCATAAGTCGTGCGCACGTTTGTTGATAGTTAACGGGGATTAGAGCACGCGTGGGGATTCCGAGCCTTGACTCCGATATACGTCATGTATCACCCACGCGCCAACAGTCTAACTACGAACAGAATACCAATATTGAGCTTACGTCTACGCTAATTTTGTACATTGAATTTAAACTGTTTTACACGGATAATACGGGAAAACTCCTCTTGACCATGGCCGCTGAAAAGCAACCAAAATAATAAATACGAATGTCTTGAATGCTTTCACGCCTTAACTAATTAACCGATCATCATGACATTTCGCATACACGTTGTCAGGGGCACTAAAAAGTACATAGGATACATTTAATCTAAAAAAAAAGCACTGTTCTCGAGGGATTGAAAATTGACATAACCTACATTTACGCGAGCGGAGCCGCGGGCAAAATGTAACAATTACTAGATATTGCCGCAATAATGAAAAGTAATGTAAAACCAAGATGGCGAATTTCAAAATGGCCGTTATGCAAATTAATAGTCATCTCGCAGTTGACCGGTTTTTAAACTCGATACAAAATAGTTCTACCTTATAAAGTTTCAAAATTATATTTGAATCTTGTTACACTGTTTCCAATACACTGTGTCAGAGGGCGTTGCAATGACGTTGCACTGAGTCACATATTAAAGTGCGTGTTCCAAACGACTTAGCGTATCAAAATCATCTAGCACTTTCTATGTACCAGTTAATATTATGCGAATAATTATGTATGTTACTTCTATTTATATAACATGGAAATGTCTTTGAGAACATATTAAGGATAAGCACCTGTGTATTTTATAGAGTTATTTAATATCTTTATAGAAAGACTGTCACGCAAAGGTCTCTGGTTCGATATCAAGGCATGGACTTCTGACTTTTTAGGGTGTCATACCCGAATTGTGTCAACGGGCCGCCAACGAAGATAAGTCAATTTTTACCATCCGTCAAGTGCCAACTACCTTTACAAGATGCAGGGGTCTATAAAATAGATTGTGACTGCGGACTCTCATACATTGGTCAAACCAAGAGAAACATAGGCACCCGCATAAAAGAACACATAGCTGATGTAAAACACCGACGCTTGTTGAAGTCTGCTGTGTGTGAACATGTGCAACAGGGGACCAACCACTACCTGAGATTTGACAAACCACAGATTCTCGCTAAAGAACACCATTGAAATCAAAAAACATCCTAATTTTAATAGAGAAGATGGTTGGAATGTACTACCAGCTTGGGATCCAGGAATAAAAATAGTCAAACCCAAGAAGAAGCAAACCACAGCTAGACTTCATGATACTTTGAGCTCATTCTGCGTAAATAGAAACACCAATGATTAAATTATGTTCGGGTACTTTGAAATAACGACACTGGAACATTGAGACAACTGCCATATTAGTCTCCCCGTGACCATAGCTGCTGAAAAGCAACCAAATCGTCGGGGAAAGTGTAAAATTAAATTAAATCTAAATAGTTTTAATAATAATTCAATTAGCTTAAAAATTAGTAAAGTTTAATAGTAGTAGTAGTGTAACAATTTTCAAAATTATGTAATAAAGTGTCAAATAAACAACGCGATAAAATCCGTATACAGTAGTTTACTTTTTCACTTCTGGATATCTATGAAAAGTATTTAGTATTTAGGTGACGAACTCGCGTGATGCGACTCGCGCGCGTTAGTCGTTTTTTAAGCAGCCTAGCAGTGGGGCAGTTTATTAATAGGGCTTTTCATATTATAATAGATTCATAGCTTTTTTAAGACTATGGATAATTCCAGTATCGCGGAGTTAACAAACATTGACACAACGAACACACGTAACATGGTTGGTTTAACAGATTGGTCGCTGCCGATTGACTTGAGTTTTAAGTTCGATACTATTCGTTTCTACCTCTTCTCATATTGAGAAGAGGCCCGTGTCCAGCATAGGATAGGATAGTTTTGAAACAGGGCTGATATTATTATAATATGTTAGTAACTGCCGATAAAAGGCCAGGTTAAGAGCACCTTGAACCGACGGGTGTATGAGGAATGTGATGAAAGTGAATGAAGCCAGAGAAGTGTATCAGGATCGTAGCAAATGGAAATCCGTAGTCTCTGCCTACCCCTCTAGGAAACAGGCGTGAATCTATGTATGTATGTTAGTAACTTACCACATCGCCCCAAACTGGTTGGAAGTCTCGCTGGTGGAGATCGCTGGAGGGCGCCATCTTGCTCGGCTTCATGCTGCGGTCGAATGTTGGCGCGCATGGTTCTTCTTCATCAGAAGATACCTGGCAGAAAATTATAGATATTAAAACGAGCCTAATTAACTGTAAGTACTAATTAGTCAATTATTGTTACGTCTTATTTCTCTTTATCGGTCAAATGTAGACATAAGATTATCGATAAAAATCGAATTAATTGAATCTACAAATAAATCGAAATATTCGAAACATTAGCGAATATTCAATTGCATTAAACATTGTTACAATTGCGATAACATTTGAATGTTTATGTGGTAGGGGTTTAGAAAAGTGGAAGAATAACGTTTTTTCGTGACAACTACTTACCGATATTCCTATTTAAACATATCTGACTAATTATAATGTTTGTATTTGCAATCGTTAAGTTTTTAATTTTTGCAGTTAAATTGGATCGAATCATTTGTTGTATATACTTTCGAAATGCGGCAACTGGTTCAAACTCGAAAACAGAAGAAATAGCTGCCATATATTTTTGTGTAAAGCGAGGTTCGAACTGGCAAAGCACGGCAATATAAAGGTAGTGGTGAGTAGGCCTTATCGACTAAACTGCATTTCAAGCTGTCCGTTAATCAATAACTTGAACAATGGAAAAATTGCAAATAAAATTGATGTCTAACCTTATCCTATAATAGCGAATATATAAGTAGCTTATGTATGTATATGTAAATAAAAGCGTTGTGTGTATGTGTGGCGTGTGTTTGAAGGATAGAATGAGAAGTAGTGGAGTAAGAGAAAAAGATTAGAGTAGCAGGAAGCGAAAAGGGCATAGTGCGACAGATTGGACGTATGGAAGGAATTAGTGATATTACAGTATCACACAGGAATTGTATAAGGCAAGTGTGATAGGGATAGCCCTTGGTAAAGACCTCGAGCAAGATTCTCTGTTTGACCAGGGGCTAATTCTCACGAAATTGACAATTTGGTCTAAAGTGCATAATATACGTCATACATTAAAAAAAAATAACAATATATAATTGTGTTACACAAAATTTCCAAATTGTGATAATCAGCCCCCAGATCAGAGCAACCTGAAGCAAATCATTCTATAAAATTACTAAGTTAACTGATCGCCAAGGGCCCAAAACCCTAAGAGATATTTTTTTTAAATAGCTATTAATTACTAAAAAGGATTTTGCTAAAATGTATATGGATAATAGATGCATAAATTTACTAAAAGAAATAGATCTTTTTTAGAAATATTATGAATTATGGTCGTATTATAACCACTGAGCGACCACTAGTATGTTCGACCTCTGAGTGACCAATAGTATTTTGAAACTCGGCAATAAAAATTCAGGCAATGGTCGATTGGTTACTAAGGCATAAGCGGGTAATAGAGTGCCCAAGAGTGAATACCCTGTATCAAAAAGCGTGCATAAAGAGTGAGTAGTGAATGTATAAAGCAATAGTGAACGATCGTAGCAAGTGGAAATCTGTAGTGCCTGCCTGCCCTTCGAGAATCAAGCGTGAGTGTATATATGTATTCAGAAGCCGTCGCCAACATGTATCAGCTATATGAAGTAATGATAAGAGAAAACATGAGTACCTTGGCGATGTTAGGCGATGAGTGTGATCTGTTAAGTCCTGTGGCGCCTGGACTGTCGGGAGACATCATGTATGTGTCACCATCGTCATCCTGCTTAACCAGACTCGATATGAGTAGAGATTCTATGTCACCAAGTGAGGATATAGAAAGTGGCACCAAATCTGCCGTTTTACATGGCCATATGACCAGCTTTGTAAAGTGACGATTGTGGATTTAGTTAGAGTTTGATTCAAAATGAAATTATAGCGCGATGGTGAATTTGACCGCTACGCATAAAGTGTCGCGTTTGATTAAAGTGTTATTTAATTTTCTGACAAGGAGTTCTCAGTTGTAACACGGTGTTTGGACCGGAGTACGGTAGATGGCAATAGCGCTATACTGTGTGGGTGGTGTACTGTTTGTATAATTTTGAATAGCAATAGAAATTGTTTAGATCAAGACATTGAAGAATATTGAGCTAAACTTCACTCACCTTAGTAAAACAACATAAGGTGCGATCCTCTATAGAGGTTAGGCATTTTTCTAATCAGACTGTCCTAGTTTAAATGGAATCTTAGGTACAAATATGATGTCGTTTAGACTATCTTGTTTTGAGATGTTATGATAATGAAGGCATTTTAAGACTTTCGATTAAGTTTTGATTGATTGTATATTCATTATATGTAAGTTAATTTATTTGCAAGCATAATGGGGTGTTTGTGTATTCCTGTTTGTGCGTCTAGTTTATAGAATGTACGATTTAAGTTGACAAAATGGTTGAACAAATGGTAAATGTGATGTTATGAACCCTTATCGGTCCTTTATTTTTACGTTTATGATTTCAAGATATTTCAGAATGTATATAAAATGTGGTGCAATGTAGTATTGTGGTTGGTTGTTATAGTGTACATTTTACTACATTTTGATATATTTATAACTTGGGTATTGCTCTAAATACTAGGCTAGCTGAGCTGGTAAGAAGATAGTTAAGAGGAGAGTAGGGGAGGGTATAAGAGCGTTGACATATGTTTAATAGATAGAGGCATGTGTAAGTGTTTGTAGCGGTTCTAGAGTTAGATTGGTCGTGTAATAATTACTATTAGTATATATATATTATATTGAGTAGTAGAGCCTCGCTGATTTCAGAATGTATGGGCCGGCTCGACCGGGGAAGGACTACCCTCTCACTGAATATCGACGTGAAATAACAATATTCCTACTGTTTCGTTCGGTGAGTGAGAGTGCCGGAGGCCCAATCCCCCTCTTTCTCCCATTCCGCTCCTTCTCCTTCTCACTTCCTTTCCTAAAGTGTCGGCAACGCGCAAGAGATGCCTCTGGTGTTGCAGGCGTCCATAGGCTACGGTGACCATTTATCATCAGGTGGGTCGGTATGCCAGTTTGCCACAGTAGTAGTATATATATATATATATATATATATATACATATATTATAAAACGAAGTTCCCCGCCGCATCTGTTCGCGATAAACTTAAAAACGACTGAACTGATTTTCATGCGGTTTTCACAATAGAGGTAGGAACGAAACCTTTTAACCGTTTCGTACTACCCGTGCGAAGCCGGGGCGGATCGCTTGTATATACACACATCAACAGAATCTAGGGATACCTTAGTCCTATATTATTTACGACTTTATAGTTTAAAATCTTTTAAGGTGCCATAAAAAGTTTATATACAGATTGAAAACGGAATAATATTTTCAAAATTTTAAAATTTAAAAAATCAAGATGATTCGGCATTATTGTTAGTAATTCATTACGACAAATAAAACTAAAATTGTTTTATTGATATTAATTAATGAGAAAGAATTAGATTGTTTTCTTTTTTAATTTAACGTGCCGTGTAAGCTGTAAGAGTCATGTCATGTCGTCATTTGAGTCGAGATGAAATGTTACGAGCCGTGGGCATGTTAGAAAATGGTGCTATTTAACGCGTCGTTGCTGAGGTCCTACACACGATGCAACAAGTGCAAAGGCTCCAGGAGGTGGTCCTCCAGCTGCTGGTAAGCGACCAAACCGTTCGAAGAAGGTTGCATGAAGTTGGTCTTCATGCTCGAGACCGCTACGTGTTCCAGCATTGCGACGTGGAAATCGGGTAGCATTTACCATGGAGTGACGAACAATGGTCTTGGGTGCTGTTCACCGATGAGTCTCGGTTTGGGTTTCATCCGGATTTACGAAGAACACGCGTTTGGAGAACTCTAGGGAGAGTTACTACGTCTACGGTACCCTCAGAAGGTCCACTCATACCAAGGCGGGACAATCATGGTGTGAGCAGGAATTCGTCTTGGCGGACGAACCCAGCTCGTTTGGAACCAAGGCAGCATGACTGCACAAAAATACCACGAGGAGGTGGTAGAGGCTGTTACTGTCCCACACACAGAATCCAAATGGGCCAGGAATTTCTACTCATGCACGATAATGCTCCTTCCCATACAGTGCGGCTGGTGTCGGCCGCTCTCCGAGACCAAGATATTCAAGTTTTGGATTGGTCTGCACAGTCGCCCGACTTAAATCCTATTGAGCATGCCTAGGACATGTTACAACGATAAGCATTGAGAGATTTCCTGCCAAATTTGACGACGGAACAACAACTTTACGAACACTTGCAAAGAACATGGGACCTCATACAGCAACAAGACATTGACAAT
Source organism: Catocala fraxini (assembly GCA_930367265.1). NCBI lineage: Eukaryota > Metazoa > Arthropoda > Insecta > Lepidoptera > Erebidae > Catocala > Catocala fraxini. Next base: position 1,908,097 of record OV884044.1, on the reverse strand, counting down.
TTAATTTTAAGTATGAACCTTCGATGTCGATGTGTTATTAATGTAAGAGGTGGCAAAACTGATTATTAATAATTAGACTTTAAAAGACTTTTTAAAATTTGATTTAAATTAATAATTTTATAAGAAATAAAGATTTTTTATCATGCTAATTTTCAACGGCGATCATTTTTATTTATAACAAAAAAATCACGAAACGCTTTTTATTTTTTATTAAGAACCTTAAAATAACCTATCATTCTTCGATATACTATATCAGAAAATACTTCATAGATTTTCAGATATTTGATGAAATATAAAATATCCCTAGATTCTGTTGATGTGTATATATAAAGTAGGTCGGGTGGCTTACCCCGGCGGCGGGCTTGTCGAGGTCGGGCTTGCGCTTGTCGCGCGCGTGCGCGAGCTTGCGCTTGCGCTCGACCTCGAGCGCCTCCCTGGCGCGGTCGAGCTGCTCGCGCTGCTGGCGCACGGCGGCGATGTATATATAAAGTAGCGATGTATATATAAAGTAGGTCGGGTGGCTTACCCCGGCGGCGGGCTTGTCGAGGTCGGGCTTGCGCTTGTCGCGCGCGTGCGCGAGCTTGCGCTTGCGCTCGACCTCGAGCGCCTCCCTGGCGCGGTCGAGCTGCTCGCGCTGCTGGCGCACGGCGGCGATGTATATATAAAGTAGCGATGTATATATAAAGTAGGTCGGGTGGCTTACCCCGGCGGCGGGCTTGTCGAGGTCGGGCTTGCGCTTGTCGCGCGCGTGCGCGAGCTTGCGCTTGCGCTCGACCTCGAGCGCCTCCCTGGCGCGGTCGAGCTGCTCGCGCTGCTGGCGCACGGCGGCGATGTATATATAAAGTAGCGATGTATATATAAAGTAGGTCGGGTGGCTTACCCCGGCGGCGGGCTTGTCGAGGTCGGGCTTGCGCTTGTCGCGCGCGTGCGCGAGCTTGCGCTTGCGCTCGACCTCGAGCGCCTCCCTGGCGCGGTCGAGCTGCTCGCGCTGCTGGCGCACGGCGGCGATGCGCGCGGCGGCGGCGGCCACCTCCCGCGCGGCGGCTGTGGCTGCCTCCTGCTCCGACACCAGGCGCTGCCGCTCTGCCGCTGTATACAAAGCTCTCATTCAACACTCCGCCAGAGAACTAATATACTTTACATAGTCATTCAATACTTAATAGAACGACTTTATTTTATTGTTGGTATTAAACGAACGACTAGCCCATCTAGCGGTAAACGAACATTGCTGTTTTCCTGCTATCACTGAAGCAATGCTAAGAAAACCATCGAACTGATTACATATCTACTGCAAATTGGTAATAAATACAAACACACAGTACGATGTATTGTGGCAGTTTCTTTCGTATGACTTGTGACATTACAATTCTTCAATAGGACATTTTTATGAACCTAATCGTGGTTCTTTTCCAGTGTGACACGTGACATTACAAATCTACAGTGTGACATTTTTATATAATTATCTATCGAAGCTATTTCTCTCACGTGACATGTGACTTTAATATTCTTATTATGACATTCTATGTTATCGTGGCTATTACTCATGTGTGACATTACAAACGGCTATCTCTACAGTATAATATTTTTAGATAACTATCGCCGGTGATTCTCCCGTGTGACTTTACAAATCTACAGCGTGACATTTTTATGTCTATCGCAGCTGTTTCTCTCCTGTGACATATGACATTACAACTCTTTAGTGTGACATTTTTATGCCATTGCAGATGTTTCACCCGTATACATGGGACATTAAAAATCTTCAATGTAACAGTTTTATATGTCTATCGCGGCTGTTTCATCTGTGTGACATGAGATATTATAAATCTTCAGTGTAAGTTTATATGTCTAATGCAGCCGATTCTCTCGTGTAACATGAGACGTTACAAATCTTCAGTGTGATATTTTTTATGTTATTACGGCTGCTTCTACCGTGTGACGTGTAACATTATAAATCTTCAGTGTGAAAATTTTTTTATCTCGGCTGTTTCTACCGTGTGGCGAGCAACAAATCTTCAGTGTGACATTTTGTTATAGTAGCTGTTTCTACTGTGTGACGTAACATTATAAATCTACAGAGTGTAATTTTTGTGCTATCGCGGCTGTTTCTACCGTGTGATCTGTAGCATTACAATTCTTCAGTGTGACATTTTTATGCTATCGCGGCTGTTTCTACAGTGTGATTTGTAGCATTACAATTCTTCAGTGTGACATTTTTATGCCATCGCGGCTGTTTCTACCGTGTGCTCTGTAGCATTACAATTCTTCAGTGTGACATTTTTATGCTATCGCGGCTGTTTCTACCGTGTGATCTGTAGCATTACAATTCTTCAGTGTGACATTTTTATGCTATCGCGGTTGTTTCTACCGTGTGATCTGTAGCATTACAATTCTTCAGTGTGACATTTTTATGCTATCGCGGCTGTTTCTACCGTGTGATCTGTAGCATTACAATTCTTCAGTGTGACATTTTTATGCTATCGCGGCTGTTTCTACCGTGTGATCTGTAGCATTACAATTCTTCAGTGTGACATTTTTATGCCATCGCGGCTGTTTCTACCGTGTGATCTGTAGCATTACAATTCTTCAGTGTGACATTTTTATGCTATCGCGGCTGTTTCTACCGTGTGATCTGTAGCATTACAATTCTTCAGTGTGACATTTTTATGCTATCGCGCCTGTTTCTACCGTGTGATCTGTAGCATTACAATTCTTCAGTGTGACATTTTTATGCTATCGCGGCTGTTTCTATCTGTGATTTGTAGCATTACAATTCTTCAGTGTGACATTTTTATGCTATTGCGGCTGTTTCTACCGTGTGACGTGGTGTAACATTATAAATCTTCAGTGTGACATGTTTTATGTTATCGCGGCTGTTTCTCCCGTGTGACATGTGATATTAGAAATCTCCAGAGTGACTTCTTTTTTTTTATCGCGGCTGTTTCTACCGTTTGACATTATAAATCTAGTGTGATATTTTATATACCTTGCACCTGTCGGGGCGATTGCGGTGTCGTGTGAAAGCACTATTTGCGGCGGGATCACATTTTTTTTTATCCCGTGCGGGGATCAAACCCACAAAAAATTTCATATCAAAAAATTCGGCCACGCTGACCACGCCATTTGTTAGTAACAGTACTAAAGTACCGAATCGTCAAGAGAAGTACCTACCACTCACTTTATAGACAACCGGTGCAGAACTGTTACGACTTTTCGCTTAGAGCGAGAAAAAAGGTACATATGTTATCCTCACATTACTTTCCTTTCATTCCATCTTTAATTTCTTTCCTTAAGGTAGAGCTGATAATTGTAAGGCTGAGCCCATCAAGCAGGACCAGGACAACATTATGTCAGTATTGCGTGCGCGAACGGTAACAACCAATATGTTATACGTAGGCACCACAGTACTGCCAGCCGTACTGCTACATAACTGAGAGTAGCTTCTACACAGAGTACTAGTTATAATTCTTGACTACAAATATTGTAAGCGATTACAGATTACGGTAACTTTTTATTTTATTTATATATATTTTATTTTTTATTGTATAAAAAATACTGAATCTATACTGTTTGTTAATCAAAAACATGTCAAAATCAAACCCGTCACAGGGGCGTCAACTTAACAAAAATACTGGAGAAGCTATGCTCTTTGTAAATTTTAACTTAATACTTAAGAATATAAAATAATTTGGTTGACGTATTTAAAAAATGATATAATTATGTATCTATCCATGGATCTATCCATGGAATAGTAAACATAATGTGACGAATATAGTTGTAGTTTACCCTTAGTACCATTGCGGCGCTTGTACACGCCCAGGGCTTATGGAAACGGCGTGATTGAAGTCAGTGAAATCAGAAGTGTCAAGGTTTGACTGGCTACTGCTAATGCAGGCAGCCAATCACATGCGATTGACCGTATGTATTAAATGTTTTATGGTTTTGAGAAACCTAAGGAATGGTATAAGTACCTTCGACGTCAGTAGCGCCAGTCTCTTCAGGCGCGCTGGCGATGGTCTCGGCGAGTTTCTCGGCCTCCTCTCGCTCGCGCCGCTGATAATCCTCCAGTTGTTCACGAAGACTTTGGTTCTCTTGTTCCTGTGTAAATATGGAAATAATAAAATAATTTGTTGATAAATATCATGTAATAATACCAGGCTTGTTTATAAACTGTCCCACTGCTGGGCACTAATCTAAAATTTTTTTTTTTTTATTTATACCACTATGTTGGGAAACAAGCTTACGGCCCACCCGATGGAAAGTGGTCACCGTAGCCTACAGATGCCTGCAACACCAGAGGCATCACTTGCGCGTTGCCGACCTTTTAGGAAAGGAGCCACACTTAGGAAAAGAAGAAGAGAAAAAGGAAGTAGGAAGGAGAAGGAGCGGGCAGTAAAAAAGAGGGTGATTGGGCCTCCAGCACTCTCACTCGCCGAATGAAACACAACAGTAGGAATACTGGTATTTCACGGTGATATTCTGTGAGAGGGTAGTCCTTTCCCGGTCGAGCCGGCCTATTCATGCTCATATTTAAGAGGTAGCTAATTACTGACCATCTAATCAGAAATAAATCACCAATGAAGATGACTTATCGTAGAGTTAAGTGGCAGCGGAGGGTCATTGATCATAAATTAATCGTTGATCAAGGGCTTGAGAGTTGTTCAATTGAGAGGAGGTTAAGTATTAGTTAGCGACATATTTTTAAGAAAGGTTGGAGATGAAGTATAAATGTGCGAAAGGAAAGATATTATACAATAAACTAGCTGTCCCGACAGACGTTGTCCTGTAAACACGAGAAAAAAAACCCAAATCTAAACCATCCCCGAATCCACATGAACACACAATTTTTTTTATCAAAATCTGTCCAGTTGTTTATGAGGTGTTCAGTAACATACACACGTACAGTAGAATTATATATATAAAGATATGTCACTTTTATGTTATTAATAACAGTATTTGTGTTGAAAATTTAAAGGAAATAGCTATCATTCGAACAATTGTGCTTCAGCCATTACGCAAAGGATTTTATTGAAATGAAAATGCTGAAGGTCAAAAAGGTTGTGCCTGTGTGTTCACTTTTCGGGTGCTTGTATAGTGACATTACTGCTTCTTATTTATGTATAATATGAGAGTGTGCATGTCTCACCATATCGTACTGCTTGTTCTCCAGCTGCATGAGTTGCGAGATGATCTCCTGTTCGCGGAGCTTGTAGAAGGCTCGTAGGTCATCCTGCACCTCCGCCTCGCGTTGTGTTCGCACTTTCTCCCAGTCCTGACGAACACAGTAATGTTATAGTTAACAATTCAGAATATCAGATGAATGCTAAATGATCTGTTTTAAATTTTGATATTTTATTTATTTGTACATAAATGTCTGAAAATTTTTAAACGTATAACACAATAAAATCTATAACGTTTTTATTTATTTCTAATGAAACATTAAATTTTACCTGAAATTTAAAATACAGAAAGAATATTTTAAATAATTTCAATTATTATTATTATTAATTATTATTATTATTAATTATTATTATTATTAATTATTATTATTATTATTAACTCAGTTATCTGAATTCAAATCTAAAGATCTCAAAGGAAGAAGGAACAGAGAAATCTCAAAAACAATTAAATAAAAAGAGGTGAAATATTTTTTAAATGAATGTAATGATGAGTTAACTGACCTGTTCATACTCTATCCGCTGCATCTCGAGCGTGAGCGAGCTGTCTGCGATGCGCTCCTGCTGCTCCAGGATGAGCTGCACGCTGCGCGCGCGCCCCGAGTACACCTGCAGCGCCGCCGCCTGCGCACGCACGCACTCAGCACCACACGCGTACACACTCGTACGGTTATACCCCGAAGGGGTAGGCAAACATTTCTTACAATTACATTTAGGTAGTTTTTTTTGGGTCCTACCTAATAGGGGGCGAGCCTATTGCTGCTTACACAGATCCAGGATACGTGCTGCTACTAAGCATTTTCTCTGTTATGCCTCAAAAGATCCAAATCATTTTTCTGTTGTGCACCAATAGAAACAAGTAAATTTTCTTTTATGTACACACGGCTACACATCAAGTTAGATACCCTATATACGCATAACTACGCTACATACAAAATAGAGAATGAAGAAAAAGCGACAGTGCATAGTGATGTGGATGTAATGATAAGGATAGAGCGCAACAAAAATATAACGCACTCTCTCGCACGATTCGCAGCGTTCTACTTCTAATAATTCAAAGTCCAAACAGTCTAGATTGATGCGTCGTTGTGTGTACCAAAAGATAAAACTGTTTTTTCTATAATTTACCAACGTATGTAAGTTGTAAGTGATTTTTCTGTTATGCATCAAAATCAAGTAATTTGTCTGTTTATTTTGCTACGAAAATATTTTTGTGACTAAGTGGCAATAGTATCTACTGTTTGAACTCTTATCCTTTCAATTACATATAACAAATTAATTAATTCTGTGCATAGGTTATTTACCAGGGCCTGTATGCTGCCATAGAAATTTAGGTGGAACCCCCACAACCTAGCAAGCAACCAACATGTGGTTTCAGTAGCAGTATCATCATCTCAGTCGACAGACGTCCACTGCTGGACACAGGCCTCCCCCACCGGTTTCCCATACAGACTGGTCTTAGGCCACCCGCACCCAACCGCTTCCCGCGACCCTTACCAGGTCGTCGGTCAACCTTGTGGGGCCTACCTCTACTGCGTCTTCCGGTGCATGACCGCCACTCCAGAATTTAGTATACTTGCTCACTAATATTTTGGCGTCCATAAGTATTACTATGAAACCTTAATGAATAAATTATTTTTTACTTTGACTTCCATTCTCGGTTGTACAAATTTCGGATGATAGACGTGTAAACGCTTGATGTTAGGATGCTGTTTGAAACATTAGTGCGGTGGTTGTCAAGTCAAGTCAAAAATCATTTATTCATTTCGGTCACAAAGTAACACTTATGGACGTCAAAGGGGTTAGTGAGTTTACTAAATTTACATTCACGTTAGTTGCTAGGTTCAGGTAAAAGGTTGAGTCTATGAGAAGATACCTGCATAGTTGACGTATAAAGTAGTGTTACCTTACTGGTCCGGTCGACCACGGGCTCGCCGGGCTTGGCCGCGGGCGCCGGGCTCACGTCCGACCAGTTCGGGTACTCGATCTCACCTGAGGAAAACATTACATATTATCGACTGTGTACTTATTTTATTTTTACTCGGTTAGAATAACGTATCCGTTTTTGAAGGGTGCCAATGCAATGATGCCTTTCGTGATATAAGTGTAAGTTAAGTGCCTGTTCCACCACCTATAAATAATCATAATAATAATGTTTATTGCCATTTTTACAATTTGTCTTACATAAACAATGTCCAGTACAAATTGCATCTTATTCTAAATTGTAATTTTACACAACAATTGTAACCATTTAATATGTTAAATAGCATTTAACCATAAGATAAAAGTCTCGCCAGCTCTCTTCTTTAACCTAACAAAACTGAGACAGCATGCGATTTATCTTTAGGTTAACTTTGACTTGATATTTGTGAAACTAGCCATAAGGATTTTTATGGTGGTTAGTCAAGGCGGAAAATATGCTTACTAATTAAAAGAAACCCATGTAAGACTACTTTTTTACAGTGTATGTAATATTGTTACACGTCTATATCTTCAAACGACCGGCAAAGGTATTACATTCATATTTCACCAGTTAAGGCTTTAGGTCGTTTTTTTACCTGGGGAATGCTTTCACGCATACCTCTCTGCGGGGCGACGGAGAGGTTATGTCGAGCTCACCGGAGGAAAGATACCCCGGTGTACCGACTAAACCTACCACGGTGTTCCTCGACGTAACCATAGACAGCGGGGCCGGGCGAATCGCTTTCACATGCAACCGCGACCCCGCCGAGGTTTCTGCGCGCCTTGTGAAACGGCAAGCCACTACATAAAAAAGACTCCAGAGGCCCTCCCCTTGTGAGGGGCCGAATACACGATACAGAGGCGCGCGTGGGAACACGCACGCCACCTCTCGGACCTGGTGGTGATCGGATGGCAAGCAGGCCCACGAAAAGGTGTTAGGTCTGACCTAACAGGAGACGAGCTTATTTATGAAGTCGCACGTGATATAGGTAGAAAGTGCACACGCGTGAGAGAAGAGCGCCTGTAAGGTATTCCACACGGTCTTTGATGGATTGCCGGCGGCATACTCTTTATTGCTGGTACTGTTCCAGAATTTGTTCTACAGAAAATTTCTTGGTGAAAACCTATTATTCTTGTTCTTCGGGTATTAAATCCAAGAACTACACAAAACCTAATATCTACCATAAATATAACTTAAACAAATATTACCAAGCATATCGTCCATAAAATCATCCTGTCTTGGCGGCATGGCCTGCGGGTTGGTGGTGAAGGCGGGGTACTTCAGCAGCCAGTCCTCGTACCCGCCCGCTAGCGCCAGTGGTGGACGCGCGTAATGGACCTTTACATCCCACTGTACACACAAAAATAATACTTTTAGGAATAGAAAAAGCATTGAATATGTAAAAGAGAAACAATACGGTATTTTTGTATCGCGCCGGCCATGATTTGTAACTAAGAATCATTGACCTTTAGTTGAAAGGATAGAAACGATAGTGATGTAACTCGTTTTGTATCGATATTTAAATAACAAATAAATAACATGATTGAAATTGTTGTTAAAATTCGATATTTTGATATGGGGTTAGGGCACATACATAGGGTACACACATAGGGTATTTATTAGATATACATAGCGACCCTAAAATATGTCCACACCTTTCTGTTACACCCTGTAGAAGAATATTTTTCGATCAGTACAACGATCACTCACGAGAATGTAGATTTCAGTCAACTCACGGCACAGAAGATTTTTTAAAATCTTTTTTTATTATTAGGTCTTTTACAATAGGATTAAATATAATGCCCACCAAAAATACAAATTGCGCAGCAAAATAAGCTTACTAGAATATATCATAACGAGCACCTATATGCCTCAAATCACTGCATTCCGTCTCGGAAGGGTTAGGTTATGTGTGGTTCCTTCTTAAACCCACCCAAAAATAGGAGCCCCGCTGAGCGGGGCTCCGTCGACTTATTTTGATCTCTTTAAATATAATGCGGTTTTAACTTTGGTGATCATTTACTATTTTTGACTGTTATATTTTACTAGATCTGGTGATAAGTTAAACATAAGCTTTTTACAATAGCACAGGCTGATCTTAATAGCTCCTAATCACAATCACTTTTGAAATTAAATGTTTAATATTCTGTCTGTATCAGAGTTTGGTTCAGCTAGAAAACTATGACACATACCGACATAATATAAATTTAATTTATTTATAAACTGGGCTCTGTTATAAGCATAGTCGGCCTCGATGGCGTAGTGGTTAGTGTAACCGACTGCCACGCCCGAGGTCGCGGGTTCGATCCCCGCACAAGTCAAACATTTGTGTGCATGAACATGGATGTTTGTCTTGGTCTGGGTTTTTCTGTGTATAATATGTATGTATTTACAAAAAAAAAAGGATATATGTATGTTTATCCATTGTCTAGAACCCATAGTACAAGCTCTGCTTAGTTTGGGCTAGATGGTGTTGTGTGTATGTGGTAGAATATTATTATTATTATTATACTTAACATTCCATTAGTAGATGGTACACATCATCCTTTTTATAGCATACGTCAGAATAGGCATCATGACAGAGTAAAAAATAAGTGATTCTAATTAACCCATCTTTTAAATGAGCAAAAAATAAATATATTTGTTTTAACAAAACAATAAAAATTGACTAAGATATAATACATTACATTTAGGGGGGTACTAGGGGTAGGAGGTAGTAGGGGCTTGTGACGTCACACCTTTGTAAAATTTGTACCTACAAGTGACGTAACACGTAATTTAAACGCGTTGTATCTTCGATGCTATTGATTTGTGGGACAAAAGAAAAAATACGTGTTCAATATTTTTTACTAATCTAAAAGACGGACTAAAATCTTTTTTTAGTCATCATGCCTATTAGACGAGTTTAACTTTCTCATTAAGTACGCAAAGCTTTCTACCAGGAATGTGTCCTGTACGCAATCTACACGCGATCAAGATTTGTTTTCGATTTCATTTAGATGCAGCAAACCACGGGACATGAAGAGATTCATATTGAATGCATTTATACCATATGCCCTTCAATTTTGACCGTTAATTAATTATTATTATTAAGTATAAAATTACTTTTGCCATCTATGACCACCTTCTGCCTAAATTATATAAAATATTTTTTTAATGTTATGTATGTATATTATTACCTACATGCACCGAATACATGCAGGTTCTGCAAGAATACCAGCGTTGTAATTATACTGCAACAATGCTGACGCAGGACCATATTTGTTCTTTTTATATTGGTTATGTTTTCTAAAGAGTTTATAAGAATGTGGAACAATTAAAATTATTTTTCTTCATTGCTACATCTTATTGCTGTTCAGATGATATCAGCTACCTTAAGCAGTATAGTCTTGAGCAGATGTAAAGTCTTCCCTGGTATCACAGCAGTGCTGTTCCAATCCAGCATCACTATCACTTCCATAGTAGCGCGCTCCGCCCACACAGGTCTTGAGACGGGAGGCAGATTCTGTTCCAGGACGTTGGCTGATTGTCTGTGGACAACAACAAATGTAGATAAGGTTAGGTTAGTAACAGTACGTTTTTCTGGATGAATACCTTTCATCCAGAAACAAGTGAGAAACGGCTATTAATTGCCGTAAATCTTAAGTTCGAAAAAATGGTACCACGTGACGTCAGAGGTCAAAGGTCATAGTAATTTCGGGGGTATAACGACTATGCTGAGTCGAATGGCGTTGACCGCGAGTCTCTAGTTCTTACGGTTCTTGAGTTGAAAGAAGGTATCACGTGACCTTGAGGTCAGAGGTCAAAGGTCATTTCGTAGGTATATCGACTATGCTGAGTCGAATGGCACTGACCGCGAGCCTCTAGCTCTTACGGTTCTTGAGTTGAAAGATGGTATCACGTGACCTTGAGGTCAGAGGTCAAAGGTCATAGTCATTTCAGGGTATATCGACTATGCTGAGTCGAATGGCGTTGACCGCAAGTCTCTAGCTCTTACGGTTCTTGAGTTGAAAGTTGTATAACGGACGGACGGACGGACAAAGCTGTTGTATAAGAGTTTTTTCGAACTCTAAAAACTAGGTATTTTCCGCGGCTTCGGGAAATTCCCGAATAAAAATCTAGTGAATAACTATTGCTGACGTAATCGCCGTTCAAACTCTTCCTGCATCAAATATAAGCAAAGCAAAGACCATCCCCATTGGTGCTTACTTGATACTTAAATGACCCCCATTTTATACACATTAATATAGTAAAAATCATTAAACAATGTTGATTTCTTACCCTGGTGATATACACTCCTCTGGTACACTGATACAAGCTGGATGGTTGATGTGAGACTCCACATAGTCCTTCCCGGACCGAGCGTCCAGTATCATAACCTTCAGCTTACCACTCTTCAAGATTGTATACAGCTGTTCACTTTTGATAGTCACTTCATCAAGACCTGGAACGAATCAAATTTGACAGGTTAATAACATAAATAATAATATCAGCCCTGTATGTGAATTGTCCCTGCTACATAGGCAGGACACACTGAATATCCAATCAAACCTGGGATCAGTGCAATGGACCAAGCTGTTTACCAAACTTGCCATCTTCGTCGTCTGGATGTAGAAAGCGAGCTCATTACACTATTTGGGCACAGCTCCCTTCGCAGTATTTGGGGAGGTCTACCTGGCAGGCTTAGTGAGGTTGGTCGCTGATGTAGTTTCAGTTCCAGCGACTCACCCACCATTCAAGGCAGCGAGTTGGCACACCGTGGTAGGTTTAGTCGGTAGTACCCGGGACGTTCCATCTTTTCCCGGGTGAGCCCGACATAAACTCTCCGCTCCCCTTTTCAGCGGAGAGGTATGAGTCAAAGCATTCCCCCAAGATAAAAAAAATAAATGCTTAGTGAGGTTGACAGAATTAAAAAATCTGCGAGAACTTTATGGAGAACATTCAATTGTGGCGATTTCTTCACGATGTTTTCCTTTACCGTAGAAGTGGGCCATTAGTAACTATTTTTGCACAAAATGTTGGCTATATATAACATCACGCTACAAACATCGAAAACGGAGCGGTAATTATAAAACCGCGCGGGACACGTAGTATATAATTGTTTTGTGGATTCTGTTACAATAATTTCCATTTCAGACAACAGATCTCTAACCCATACAGGATTCGAACTCTTAGATACTCATAGACAAAGGTGAGGCGATATTTTAAAGCATTACGCTATCCATGCAATCAAAAAGCAAATTGATAGTACACCGAATTGTGACCTAGAAGGTTAATCCCAATAATGCAATATTCCGTGAACGCTTCTAGGAGGAAACCGTATCAATTGTGGTAAAGCGATATCGGATCTTTTTCATGACGTTGACAATGACGTCATTTATCCTTATGCTTCTCTAAGCTTCGGGAATGTTTAAACACGTCATTGAAATAAATAAAACTAAAAATATTTAATAGTAATTTATACTAATAATATAATGAATCTGTTGCTTTGTTTGTTTGAGTACTAATTACGATACTACCAGTCGACTTTCAAAATTATTTTTGCATTTGGTAGCCTTATTCTTTAGGTAGGCTTATTTAACATTTTGGTACGAGCCCCAGGAACAGAGCAGTTATTATAAACGTGGGTAAAACTACGGCGTACAGCTAGCCTTAAATAATGCACACAATTATGCAGTCTGCTTTGTGATGTCTTACCGAAATCTGTAGAGGCCTACATTATGCAATACCATAGCTTGAGTTTTTTAGTACCAACAAGAACTCTGGATTGTATACACAGTGATATTTAGGATCGGCCACTTGTGACACAATTCATATTGTATTACAAAGACCATTTCTTATTAGCAACTAATCCTTTATTGCACAAGACATTTGTGCTCTCTAAACATTTAAAAAAAAAATAGTAAACTAACATAATCATTAAAAAAAATTCTTCACTAAGGAATCGCTTATTATTATGTAACAATTAATCTTGTATCTTATGTGGGGGCCAGTCAGTGCAGACCGGCGACACTTCGACCCAGTGGGATCTTTTGTGTCGACACTCTCTCAATAACGACTGCCATAGATGTTCATAGCAGCCGGGACCGACAGCTTAACGTGCTCTCTGAGGCACGGAGCAGGCGATAATTGTCAATCAATACGCACATAATTTCGAAAAGTCATATAACTTCCGATAGTCAGAGGTGCGTGACGTGGGTTCGAACCCGAGACCCTCTGCATTGCAGTCTGTTGGTCTCCCCACTGAGCTATCGCTGCTCATGTAACAATTAAACATAACTATCTAATGTGTAGTAGTTAAAAAAAAAATTACCTGGCAGCCCTGAGATGGCTGGTGGTTCATTGATGGGCACTGTCTCTGTGGTCTTCTTCCTGTTCTCTTCAATCTTCTGCTTGATCAACTCATTCTCCTTTATGTCATTCAGGCGTTTGTTCTTCTGCTCTTTAGCATACCTGGAATTGTAAAACAATTACGTGTTATTAACTTTATGAATAAGATAAGGGTGCAGCGGTAGTGAACGCGACTGTTGTGCATGAGGCCTCGGGCTCGAATCGAAAAATGTTATTAGATTTTTGCCAAGAAGTAATAATAATAGTCTTGTGTTAGGAAGTTGGCGTTACATTTTGCCGTGCCTTGAAAGCACGTCATGTCGTCGATACTCCGCCTGCTCTCTCTGGTCGTGTCGGATAGCTGTCACATTGGATTACGAGGGGCAGGGAACAGAGAGTGCACTTGTGTTTGCGCACACACTTGTGTACTATTATAGCACCTGCATAAATGGCTAGCAGTCTAAGTTAAGATTAACTCCATGACCAAAATTATAAATAAACAGGCACTAATTAAGAATAGCAAAGGGTTTATTTTTTTAGTAAAGATAACATACAATGAACCTTCAATAACTACACTGGAATATTGAGACAACTACCATCTTAGTCTCCCCGTGACCATGGCTGCTGAAAAGCAACCGAAACGTCTGGAAAGTGTAAACTTAAATATAAATAGTTTCAATCGTTTTAATAATTTAATTAGCTTAAAAATTAGTAATGTTTAATAGTATCTAGTAGTAGTGTAACAGTTTCTAAATCATGTAATAAAGTGTAAAATAAACAATGTGATAAAATCCATATATAGTAGTTTAATTTCAATGAATAACATGTGACGATAATCGCCTAGACGCCCGGCGAACGCGGGCGCACGTCACTAGCCACCTCTCGCGACCGGTGGTGCGAGACTATATAAGGAACGGACGGCGTCAGTCGCGGCTCCTTGCGGCCCGGCTTCACACCTTCAGCTAAGTGTCCTGATTGTACAAGGACCACGAAGCAAGTCTTTAGCGAACCACGCCCTGACTATAGTTATATAAGTAAAGATTGTCTCTTTTATTTGTAATCTTAATACATTAAAAGTGTATTTGTTATACCTTCTCTCATTGTACTTTCTAATTATATCTACATTTCTCTTAAAGTAAACCCTAAAGGTTACAATGGCTTGTTTGGCGTGGTTAGCGTAAACAGAAGACAATATTTAAAAATTAAATCTCTTTATAAGAAAGTAATGTGTTAATGTATCATTATCACAGATATTTTTATACAATTTGGCATGTTATATTCCTAGTAAAAGGTTAGTAATCTGGTGACTTCATATATTGCTACATATGCATGTATCAACTAAAGTTGATATATATGTAGCAATATATGAACATATATATCAACTTTAGTTGATATATGTATATGTAGCAATATATGAACCAGACTAAAAGTTTCTAATTTAATAATAAATTTCTAAGTATAAGGTAAATTGAATTACTTTTAAAATCATTGTAGGCACAGATTTATTAGTCTTCCCTTTGAATATAGAATAAACACTATGTTTAAAGGATAGTAATAATAAAATAGTATTTTAAAAGTATAGAGTAATTTTCATACTATTTGACTAATAGAGTAAATTTTGTTATACTTTTAACATCTACTTCAACACTATAAATGTGTTTTAATATGTGGCTTTCCACATATTAATACACAATTATAGTGTTATAGTTCCTTCCGTCAAAAGGGTAGGGATTAAAATGCCTACAAAACTAAAAAAAACAAGTACAAAGAAAAAAGATTCAAGTACAAAATTGTTGACCGATTGTTTTTATTAGTTGCAGTTTCATATTAAATGGTGTTAGTTCTACAATATAATATATTGATTCTTATTATAATTCTAGAAATGTAAAAAGATTGTAGAAATACTACCACTCCTTGGTACGTAAGAACCACTTTGTTTTAAAATGGCACAAATGGAATACATTCAGCTGCCATTGTTTATATTAAGATAGTTTCTGCAGTTAACTCTTTACAATATGAAAGTATTGTATTTAAAATTTTAAATTCAATAATTTCATATTATAAAGAGCTGAAAGCTGAATGCAGCAGATCATTTTTACTTACATGCAAATATTCTGGTCACAAAATATATAAATTGGGTTTAGAACAATAATTTATAAAAGTTACCCAAAAACATAGTTTTATAAAATACTTATAATTAATAAAATAAATAGGAGGCACCCATAGCCAGTTGCACTCACTGATCGGTAAACGATTAGCGAGGTTAAGCAATGTTGGGTGCGGTCAGTCTATAGATAGGTGGCTTAGTGGTATTCATCTGGGCGTCTCTGTGCTTTGGAGGGCACGTAAAAAGTTGGTCCTGGTTGTAGTCAAATGTGCCATGTTAGAGGCCTACGGTCAGCTTGAACAACTCTTGACAGCAGCTTGGCCACTTGCCACACGAAAAGAAAAAGAAATTACACAAAACTCAAACTTACAAATGCTAATAATTGATTTGTCACGTTACGAATATTAATTGCTACATTAAAGATATATTTACAGTGTCACCAAAACTGTTTACAAATGTTAAATGTTAAAGTCATTACATTTAATATATTCTTTGGTATCTGGCAATAACTCTATTATATACCCATAGCTAAACAAATATTGATGAAGTTCGCAAAGTAGATCACTTAAAATGTGAAGATATCATAGTCAAGGAAAGACCTATGTTAAAATTTTAGCAATATTATTTGTATAAATATTAGATTTAGTACTGTTTTAAAACATTTAATATGATATACTAAGAAAACATGTAACTGATATCAATTTTATGTAAAAAACATCTTTGTTTACACTATGACTCAGTCTTATCAGCTTGTTACTTTAAATGTAAATAGTAGCAAAACGAGATTGACAATTTGTTGAGCTTCTTACCTTTCTATGAGGCTGTTCTTAAGCTTCTCAGCTGCATCAATAGCTTTATTTGGGTTTTTAGCACCAAGCATGTTATTGAAGTATTGTTTATCCTTCAAATATTCCTTGTCCTTGCTAATGTAAGCGATCACTCGAAGGTATTTCATATAGTAAACGTAAGAGTACTCTTCATCTCCCTTCTCACGAGAATCTTCGGCACTTTCGAACAATTTTTGAGCTGTTTTGCATAACCTGGGAGGAAAACACCAAATGTAAATAATTTACTCTACCAAAGCAACTTTTCGGTGGTCATTTAGCAGCGCATACTCACAGGTTAGCTCTTTTAGACTTCAAATCTGGTACATTGTGTAATTTGTCCAAATCTTCTATACATTTTCCAAGGTGAAGCTGCATTCTTCGTGTTTCTGTCATGTTGAAAATTTTGCTCGGCGTCCCTTCTTGTTTTACGTACTACCGCAATTTTATGTCTCCGGGACCACGGAATACTACATTTGTTTTATAAAACACAAGGATTGTTGTAAAAACTCACTGCAAACAAAAATTGTGAATAAATCAGAAAATGTCAAGTTTTTTTTTAATTAGCCAATTTTCTCACAGATAAAAAATTATACCATCACTGCGTCTGCGTTCCGTTTCACTAAATATTGATGTTTGCTCCACTCATAAGTACATACTAGAAAAAAAAGACAAATGGTTCAAGATGTAAGTTATTTTTAATAGTATTTATATATACATATCCATCCAAAACTTAAGTGCTTTGCACTTGTCGGTGTATCAATTTCCTTCCAATGCCATCTCGTCGTGTTCCTTATAAGTTTCAACTTTCACAACTTCTTTCAGTTGATCGGTGTACCTTCTTCTTGGTCTTCCCCTCTTCCTTCTTGCTTTTATCTTCCCTTCCATTATGTTTGTGATAAAATTATCATGTCGAACTGGGTGTCCCATCGTTTTAACCCTTCTGTTCTTTATGTGTTTCAAAATTTCACGTTTTTCATTTACTCTTGTCAATATTTCTGTACTTTTTCTGTCTAGGACATTAATGTATATATTATGCAATATTATAAGGTCTTTGGTAAGAATATCCCATAACCAATTTAAAGTATTATATACAGGAACATTACTACAGCAAGTAACAGTAAGAATTTGAAGTTACTGTTCATATAACTTAAAAGCAGATCTTCTCTAATCATCTCAAGCGAAGCAAACATTCGAACTAACGAATATCGCTTAACTAAGTTTAACTAGCACATTAATTTATTTTAGAGGTAAAGTTCGAGGCAATACAAATGAAATGTATGAAATATACACGAGACAGTTCTTGAAGTAAATCGGCCGAAAGAATAGAAAAACTCGTATGCTTTAAATAAGATATCTGAAAGCTTACTTATCTATAATTCCCGTTCTATTTCAATCTACTTTCACCTTATTTTTAATTCCTTTTCCTTAGGGGCGACGCGTCGGCGTGAGTGACACTAATAGTTCTGGTATAGTAACCGATCATATACTAAGCTAACTGTATACGGTCATGTGGTAGCCGTATCTTTGTTTTATGTACCTGGCCTGTATTGATAAGTTGCACAGAGTTTTATATTGAAACAACTAAACGTAAATTCTGTTTTGCGTTATCTGCGTATTGACATATTTTTGACGTTACTGTACAAAGATCGTGTTAGAAGAAGATGTAAATATTTGCCTAGCTACTTTAGTTCTTATTGCGATTAAATTAAGATTCATATTTCCATCTAGTATTTGAAACATATGTGTGGATAGCTGTGTATAGCGTAAATAGCGCAGGAGCGCAAGTTTTCATGCGCAGTGGATTCTTCCTCATTTTCCCTGGTCGATTGTGGTTTTACATTTAGTTTTTCAGCTGATCACGCTCTCTACAGGCGCATAGCAGACCGTCCGTGTCGTGGGTCATGTGCGAAACTGTCGCAGCGTTGTGAAATCGCTGAGTGATTGTGTTGTGTAGTTGTTTGATTAGCTAGTGCCAGTGAAAATGTTTTCAGGACTCACTAATCAGGTCAGTTCGTGGATGGGGGCGGCGAAGGGCGAGCCCCAAGATGAGGAAGTCCCAACCCCTACGAAAGAGGCAACTGGCGAAGCCGCAGCGGCGGAAGGCGAAAAACAAAGGTACAAAAATGTCATTGTTTACATTCTCCTTGGATTAAATTTTATGTTCCGGATATCCACCGCAAATTATAAGAATATATTTTTTGATTAATTAGAATGCATATAATGCGGAACAATGATTGAAAATTGATTTCAGCGCAGTTAAACGAACGCCCAATGACTTTTTAAAAATTGAATCTGCGTATTCTCGATTTAATTTCAAGAGAACTAGGCGTATTTTATGTCGAAAATTTTAATTACGTTGTGTAATGCGTAACTTTGGTGTAATATTGATTACAGTTCATAACTTTTAATCTAGGTCAAGTACTTTTCTCTCGCACCCTTTAACTGGAATATGAACTCAATGCCTAACCTTCCTTTTTTAATGCCTGTTCTCTTGAATATGGAAAAGACAATAAAATTAATATAAACCTTCATGGAAAGAAAGAGATTTTTTTTATAAAGTATCTTTGGGATATGGTTTAAGATTATGTAATACTATGTTTAATGTATGAGACATAGAGGGTGTGGGGTGAGGGATGACTCATGGTACTTCTAAAGGGAACTTTAACCATATTATGTAACACTTTACACCATTCTAATTTTATCTTTTTCTACAGTCCCACAAAAGGAGGCAGCAAATTGGATCTCATCACCAATGTCAAGTCACAAATGACCGGATGGCTCGGTTCAGGGATTCCAATCCCAGGTCTTAGGAAAAATGAGCCAGCCCCAGCTGAACAACCAGAGCAGCAAGTGCCCACTGAAACTGCCGAAGTTGCAGAGCCAAAGCCCGAAGGAAAAGATGATGATGATAACTCTAGGTATAATAGGTACGAGGGGTTGGCGGAATAATGAGTTGAAGCAGTTTTGTTTGGCTTTATTAATTCGGTTTACTGTTCTCGGTTGGTGTGTTGTTGCTGAATATAATTATTGTCTTGGCTAAATATTTTTCATGCATTATATATTTTAGACCTAATCCATATCTTAATTTAATGAGTTATCAAAGTAAGTATGACCAATAAAGTCTGAAAAGTAAGAAATATATTTTATACTACGGACAAAAAATATGGACTTCATAAAAATAAAATTTGGCAAAAATAATTAAACAGCTTATCAGCACAAAGTAGCCACATCACCAGAAGCTCCATAGGTATAATTATTATACATTACAGGTATTTATCGGTAACAATGCAACAGCCGTACTAAGGATATCTTTTTCAAGTTACAATTATAATTATTGCAACATTAAAATAATTTTGATGCATCATGATTTTTGGATTTAATCATCAAGCCTTATTTAAACACCAGTGATGTTTATGATTGAGCACCACAAAATTGTATTATGAACATTGGGCTTCATGCTTTTTCATTACAAATTTATTTTCATAGCTTTTTGGCACTCACCTGAATTATTGAAATTTTAAGCACCACCGATTTTTTTCTGAATCTACGTCATATTACGATTTATTTGAAAGAAATTTTACATTATCTAGACCACTTTCTTTGGTCTACTTAACATTCATACATTACACCATAAATCTGCAAAATACAAATACATTTTTCTCTTATAATTTTGGCAGAATCAGTACATAAATTAGCAACAACTTACTCTTCCATAAATTTCTTGATTTTAGACGAAATTAGACAAAATTCACTGATAACATAATTTTACTAGATGCACTTGCAAATTTTATAAACTCATTTATTCTGCTGAAACCCCATTTTTTATTTATCATTGTTGTGCATTCTTTTAGTGTACTCTTTTTGATAATCTGTATTTTGGTCTAGTCACATTCTTATATTTAGCTTAAAATCAGCCTATTCCTTAGGTGTGGCTTATCTAATAATTATGGCTTAAGGTTTTATCGAATACTCACATTTTGAACGATATAATCTTTGAACCAGTGTAAATTATTCACTGGACCTATAATTATAAAATCAATTCCGAATCTAAAGTCAGTTCCAGTATGAAATTGCGTTAGGAGCGGATCTAGCCCGCCGTTTAAATATCGCCTTACGCAATATAACTGTGATATCTTAAAACAGTTGAAATGGGTTCCATGATTTTTCTATACAGTATTTCGATAATACCGCATATTCTGCGTCCAGTCGTATGACGTATTTTAATCCTGGACAGCAAGTAATCAAAGGCGTGGCGACGATTACGTGCCTAGAAAATTCTAAGATCGCGCAGTTTCAGATTACTACATCGCTTTCCATAATGAAAGTATAGAAAAAGAAATGGTCGAATACTGACGTTATACCGACTGGATTTTTATTACTGCTTGTTACGAATTTCCTATCCCTTTTTCTTAGTCTTCATTAAAAATAAATGCATTGATATTAAAATCTGTGTAATTTGTAATCACTGGTCAAGCGGATGGATGATTTTCAAGTTCTGAAAGGCTTAACTTACAAAAAACGCATATTTAAAAATTGTTAGACTTCTTAGTATTCTCAGTTAATTCTTGCTAAGAATTTGGCTAGACCGTAAAAACCTTACCTAGTCTTAGATAAGAAACTTAATTACGCATTAGTTAATCAAGTTTTACTTTCTAGTCACGGTATAAAATTTCGCAAGTAGTAGACTAATCTTACTGTCTAAACTTGAAATGAAAAATGTACGATAATTTTTCGTTTACTTCCTCTATTCACGTCGGAATCAAAATTATGAACGATGGATACATTAAAATTACACATCTCTCGGCTAAAAGAAAGTAGATTGTACATCTCCGATTATGTGAATTGTCAAGTTCTTTACTCCAAATCGTATATTTGGAAGATTTAAAAACCTTTTATGGCATATTCAGACGATTTTCAGATACATATAAAATTTTTGCGAATATTATAAGTAGTCTAGAAGTGGCAATTTTGAATACGGCTAAAATAATACATCAGAAATCAGAATAGATGACATTAAAATTTTCTTGTAGGCGAGGGTAGAAGGCAAAATGCATAAATCACGTGATACGCTCAATTCCTTAGGCATAGTGAAAGATGACGTAATCCCATTCAGCCGAGTAATAGTTACGGATCATTTGATTTCATTCTATGCTTAACTCGAAATAGGTCGCAAATGGTACCGTTCGTGTTGGCCGAAAGAGCAAGAAGGAATCCGAATATATATTAGATGTATTGATTTTTACACATTGTCGTTGAGGTCAGAGCGCGATTTCATTGTACGAAAGTTCTGCTGTTATATTATTAGCTATGACGCCCAGCTTCCTCCTCAATAAATCTCTTGTTCTTTTTTAAACGTTTGGCTTCGACCGGTAAGAGCTATACGTGGCTTTTCAAAAGTTCAATTCTGACTAAGCGAAATGTTTGTTAGCAGCCTGCATAAAACGTTTACCAATGACTCGCAGCCATTTGTGCCCGTATGTTTTACAAATCGTCGGTTGTGCCTGAGTCAAGTAATAATAATGTTCTCTATTAAGTTATTTAAACTTATCCTGTATATTTGCTTTTGGTATTTTTATATCGTATCTTTTTTCCTGTTCTCTGGTGTATGCTGGATATCTTGCGGTCTCTTCCTAGAGATCTGCTTTACATTGACTGTTAATAATGTCTTTGCTAATAAGAGTTGATGTGTTGGACGCAGCGCCACTGGCGGTGCCGACAGCAGGCCTGCTTCCACTGGAGGAACCCCTACTGAGGAACAGCCCGGTGGTGTTGGGAACGGTAAGTCTTGTATATTGTAGGTATAGTAATATTATATATATCATGTATAGAAGTAGATTATCATAAAGCTAAACGTAGATTGCGTCGACAGATGATCAAATTTAGAAATGGATTTTGTAACAGATAGGTGTGGCCATTTTCGAGTGTTACATAATGTATATTTGTAGTCTGTCCAATCTTAGAATACCAGGGAATTAAAAATCTATTGTTGTATATCTGGACTCCGGTCTGCCGTCACGGGTTGAAAGGTTAATATAGATAGATAAAAACAATTAGTATAGAAGATTCATCAAGTAGACATTAGCTATCCCTAAAAATGACCGTGACCACCCTTTCTGCAGCAATTGTATAGTATATTTGCATCCACGTTTACATGTTTTAGTCGAAACCTCGCCTCAAGTAGAATATCCGATCCCTAACATCTATGAACGTAGGTTTTAGAAAACTGAGTTCAATATTGTGATAAAAGCTCTTAACCCTATCCAACAGCTCCCTTGCGGGTCAACAGGATGTATACACAACTACCCAAAGGTACGCAAGGTCGCAATTTATGAAGCGTGTCCGGTAAACGCCAGGAGTATTGTCATTCACCGGACATTGCCAACTCCCGATATGGCGAGAATATTTCTGTAGAAAAAGGTGGTTAAACATTGCTCAGGGATTTTTTTATCGCGCAAGGAGTAAAATATTGATAGTAAACTAAGTCTCTATCTTAGTTAGTAGGATATTATTTTAAAATATATCGCAAAAATATAGTGTGGAGATAGAAGCATTTCTTAAGACCTAGACCAAGGGTCTTCTTGATGTAATGGATGCATTTGGTAAAAAAGAGGGTATTTGGTCGACAAGTCAAGAAATCATAACAGTATTATTATAAAAGTGAACATAGCACGAGATCTTCTATTAGACTAATAATTAATTCATATACAGAGCAGCTTTATCAAGTATCCTACGTCCCTTAAATATGACTATACATTTTTGTTTTTTTTTGTGTTATGCTATTAACCATATTAAACTCTGAGAGCTGGCCAGGTTGCTTTTGTTGAATTTACGTCCATCTCGAACGTTTCAATAATATGGGTATACATACATATCGCAGCCAAATGATTTATTTCCTTTGACTAACCTTTGCTACCTTGCCAGCGGTAGTTCTACATCTTAAAAGCAGAGTAATCTGAAGATTAGACGTCTTATACAGCGGTAACAGTAGCGATCGGAAACGTTGCTATCTATAACAAGTGATTTTGCCTTCGAGAGTCGATCTGACGACATAGGAATGTCTAATTTCCGCTCCTACTGCATGCGGCATGGTCACTTGTTTTTGTCCCTCGTTCTCAAGCTAATAATTAATAGGAATGTGTTAGGTATACTCTAGAATGTAAGTCCATCTTGCCAGTTCTCAGAGTAAAATTTCACAACTTTATGCTTAAATTTTTATTTGCTAGCTCTTTCAGTTTTTATTTCACACATTTTCAGGTGACCAGAATAAAAAGTTTTTCGCAGTTGATGCTATTGAAGTACCTGATATGCAAGAGTGTTAGTAGTTGCGTTTTATATTATTTTTGTTGAAATTAAACTTCTTTTACAAGTATTCATATTGTCCATCTAGTTACAAAAACGCAAAAATAAATTTTAAATATGTTTCTGTTTTATAAAGACAATAAAAAAGATGCAGAGAAAACGAATACAGAGGTAAAATTAAATATGGTGACAATTTACGGTACTTTGGACATAGGCGCTTGTAAAACGAGTTTTATTTAATTATTCTTTTGTATTTCTCCTTTGATTTATTGTTTTGTCTTGCAACCCTATAACAAAATTTTTCTCTAAAATAATTTATTCCGGGTTTCTATCCGCGCCGGACTATACATATTTATCGTAACCGAGACTAAATTGAAGAGATTGCCACTCGTCCTTCAGCGAGAGATGTTTGCCGAGCGATTGAAACTCAAGTCCTCACCGAATCCTTTTTCCTATTTCAAAAACGGTCCTTTAATAACTGCTTAAATAAATGGACCGATCCTCTTGAATTTTGCTATGAAGCCTTGGAAATATTTATACAATGTTTGCTTTTACGATCTTGGGATAAACTACATATATTATGATTTCGATTTTGTCAGATATATAAATATCTTATAATAATTTATTAGCGATAACAACTTACGTTTAAAGGGAACAGCTAATTAAATTTTGATTTATTTCTGTATTTGATATAAATTCATGACAGAGTGGAAGACATCTTTTGGTTACTTAAGACTTTAATCCCACTTATTATATATAACCACTTCTTCACTGAGCAAAGTCAATGTAATATTACTTTCATAAAATATTTTTGGTTGGAAAAAGTCTAGTTCAGATAAGAAAATATTACATTAAATATTTGCAACAGACTCACATCGATTCTAAAAAAAGTTCATAATCAAGTCACCTCTAACAAGTCTCTACAGTATATTATATTTCAGTGATGCTTTCGAATGCCTTTTTTAACATCGGACTATCACGCCTAAAGTGCTTGCTAGGATTTTATAATTTTTCGTAGCTATATCCCACTGATTTCCTTTTCTACAGTGACGACCAAAGCTGTTGCTGGAGCCAAATCCCTGGGCAACTTCCTGTACTCCGCCGTGAACAAGGCTGGAGCCAAAGTGAGCGAGACCACTGCCAAGATCAAGAAGACCGTCGAAGAGAACGTAAGTACTTAGCATAAGTCTGACGAACTATCCGTGGCGCAGATTTGCAGAAGAACCGTATTAAAAATAAAAATTCTAGGTAATTGTTTGCGTAGTCCCAGACTTGATAAGTTTTAATTTCAAAGTATATACGACTGTAATGATTTCTTTATCATAAACCTTATTTAGCGAAATTTTCAGTTATTCAGTAATTTGTTACAAGTTAGAATTGTTGAAATTCATGCTTGACGAGGGATTTGACACGTTTTCAGAAAGAAACTGATAAGACATGGTTTTGTAATATTCAGTTCTATTCTTTCCATATCTATATAGTCAGAAAAATATAATACAGTATAATACTTACATCAAACAGTTTTCTATACCTAATTATTCGAGAAGGCGTTTCACAGGGAGCGATTATGGGTCCAGGATTGTTTGCCCAAGCAAAGTGCGTCGTTCCTGTGATCTCGGCAGATTATATAGGATCGCGTATGTGCCAAACTATATTCATTAATGGGTTCAGTCGGTAAGGGTCACATTAAACATTATATTTTATTAAGATCTTAGCGAAATTGTCGTTAGGGCGGTTATATTTTATTTATGAGGTTACTTAAAGCAATATATATTTTATGTAATAGATACTAAGGTATAAGTAGAGACTGTTTATTGTTATGATGTACGTTATTTAAGTGCTAGAGATTTTCCTTTCGTATCTCTGCGACCAACGTGTATACATATTGATTATTTTAAATTTTATCTTGACCTTGTTATGATAAGTTAAAAAGCTGTGGTATATGCATCACAGCTTTATAGTTAAACTTTTAGATTTCACATATTGGATAGTCGTATCGAAATCTGTTGTGTGGTTATCGCGTGTTAGCACATGTGCAACTTTATAGCATAAAATATGTATACGATACAATGACTAATATAAATGTCTAGTCATCACCGCACCATAGTAACGCCAGTATCATTATGCTATTTCGTGCTACAACGAAACTAGGACAGCACATAAAACTAAACCCAGCTATAATATAATTTACACTGGTTGGTAATAATAAATACATTCATTGTTAAACAGTTGCAATCAGTACAGGCAACTTCAATGAATATATAGTATAGCTAGTTGAAATATGCAACATGAGTAATTTTTATAAGAATTAAAAGTAAACTATTTCTTTTAAAAACAGCAATAACATAAAAATCTACAATAAATTCCGTAGTCGACGTTCAGACGCCGTCCATTCTGTCTAGACAGGGTTATATCAACTAATTGCTAGAAGTAAGTATTTGAAACAGTTGTCATAGCCAGATCCTTTGCCAAAGTCAGCGAATAAAAGGCTTGTGTAAAAGCTAAAATATGCATACTAATATCTCTAGACATAAATCCAGATCCAGAATAACATCTCCCTTATGACGACAACCAGACTATTCAACTTTTAGAAACTTTATCTAATTAAAGGATTACTCATCCATAACAGTTGACGTAGACAAATCCTTTGGCAATGTTAAGAAATAAAAGTCTGAATTATGCACACTTATATCTCCAGACACATAAATCTTCTTTATGAGGACAACCAGACTAACCATTAGACTTTTGGCAACATCCTGCAATAAAATACAAACAGTTCTTGGCACACTTGAGTCTTAAAAGCTTGTTGGCGACATTGCCGGTTCGATGGCCGATAAGGTCAACTGAAGACAGCCTTTTGAAATTGACCCCAAACTGAAAGTACATAATTAGATTGTGGGCATCGGGATTGGGGTCGAGAGACTTCTAGCTTTCGCTTATATAGTCTTAATATGATAAGTCTTTTGGCAGGCTTTTTCTTGGTCGATGTAGGTTTAGCGGCAGTTCGTGACCATTGAACTGATGTATACAACTTTTGCTACTTCAATGTTCTTCTTTTATTCAATAATACTTATTTACTAGATAGATTGTAGAGACATACAACTTCTTTATTTTGCTGTTTTCACTGTGAAGCTGTTTTTAAATAGGTAAAACTAATAACTAGTTTAAAGATGAAACAGTTATGAGTCATAAATAAGTTTACCATTGCTTTAAAATAATTTATATAAATTAGCCCTTTAAGCTAGTGTGGGTGATAATGCTATAGGTATTAAATTCAAATACGGATTTAATATATTCTGAGCAAAAATTTAAATAGAGCAAAATATACATTTGCCCTTACAATTAATCGAACAATGGACACTAAGCACACCCGGACTTGGAACAAATACTTATGGATAACATTCTATACCGTATGGCAATCAAACGTATAGCATTCGATGTGTCGTGCTGCTGTGGTAAACACTTACACTATGGATCCATTGTGCAGCTTTTGCTTTGAGGTTTAATTTTTCCTCATAAATATTTGCCATCTATTTTTTATTTTGGTCCCAAATTAACTAGAACAGTTGGTTGCGTTGATAACGCAACTTGGTTTATGAATGGTTCATTAATTACGTGAGATAAGACGGAACTCATTACGGTGGACAACGGGCGAATCCGGACGACTGCGTCGGGAGATAAAAACTTTGGGATTAGTTCGGATGAGAGAGATCCTGTTATCGATGTTGGGGCTCAACTCATTTTTGGGATAAATTAATTGTGTTATGTGCCATTGTGCTTTATACTTTGTTATAAAATAGTACGGTGAAACGGTTTTCTATATAACCTGATCTGATGTTTATAGCCATGTGAATTTAAAAGATCATTTGCATTGGGAGCAAGTAATTATTTAAAAAGGCTGTCTCGCACCTTGCGTTCAAATGTCACGGCATACTAAGCAAACACTACACAACGCATTAGTTTTTATGCCGTATTAGGATCGAACTGTCATGGCTTGAGGCACGGGCAGAGACCATCACCGTTTAATGATGTTGTTGCATGACGGGGTCCAACATGACTTTCTGTAAACTAGAGTTGAGTAATGTAATATTATTTATTACGTAGCTTTGAATTTCAGTAGCAAATAATTTATAAACTTTGACCTACTGAAACTACTCGAAACTTTTTTTATTCATATAGTAAGCAAACTCTTGAAGCTTATGTATTAAGTAACTAGATGTTGAGTATTAAACTGCATATACTCAATACCATTAGCTTGGTTGTCGGAAAATCGCATAAGAGGGAATAGTACACAGCAATAACGTAAATATCGCTTAGCGACTTTCACAAAGGGAAGGAGAACAAATGAAGCCCCCACAGCGGGCGCATAATGTTACTATTTAGACCAAATGGCCCTGTTGAATGTTTAATGCAGAAACTAACAGAATATTGATTACAGAGAGAATGGAATAAAGCTAAATTCAGTAGAAATAGTTCAACATTCCAATCAGTACCGATAAATAAATTGTAGATTCGAACTGACAATGCATTCAAACTTAACGGCCGAAGCAGACAACGTTATAATTTACACTAATACCATTTCAGTAAATTCAGAAACATTCGTCATACTGACACTAGACACAGAAAAACACAATGTTTCGATTCGTCTTTAAAAGAAGGACACGGTGTATTGTTTTTAATGTAGATGGAATGGACCACGTGAGCTTGTTATTTGGCATTTCGCCAGATTTAGAAGAATTGGGGCCAGACATAATGCGGGTATGACGCAAGGGGTGGGTAAGCTTTGTACACCGTGGTGCGATGCCCCTTTGTCACACACAGACAAAGATGCCAAGGACAAAGGGTTACGGTACTCCAGTTAAATATTGGAACGGCTTTCATGATTCTTTTATGTAACGTTTGCCCAATTTATACCTTTTATTTGTGATTCTTTTTGATGTTATATTTGTAAAGGAGCTTTAATAGCTTCCGATCGTAGCTCGATTTCGAGTCCGTATATGGAAAGGCCATGACGTAAAGACGTTTCTGCGAACTATTATTCGACATCAAAATACTATGTATCATAATACTAACTAACGGTCCTTTAAGTAAAAAAGTGAGCATATTCAAAATGTGTCCAGAACCTTTTCTTTGGTCTACAACGAATAAATTAAGGCAAATTATAGTGTATAAATAGCATTATAGTCAAACGATTGACTAAATAGACTATTAAAAGTTATTCATGTCGCAAAACGACTAAATTCTATCAAAATAAATTTTCTTTTGCAATAGAATATTATTCCTTTTTCATATCTAAATATACACTTGTTTCAACGATTCTCGGCAAATCCACACGAATAAAATAGAACACAAAATGCCTTTTACC
Organism: Catocala fraxini; assembly: GCA_930367265.1. NCBI lineage: Eukaryota > Metazoa > Arthropoda > Insecta > Lepidoptera > Erebidae > Catocala > Catocala fraxini. The sequence continues at coordinate 1,879,032 of OV884044.1, read as the reverse complement.
TTTTACAAAAACACTTGCTCGAGGCGAACAATTTAGTTTGTGCGACGATACTCGAATGTGAGCTTCAATAGATTTGGATTTTATATAAAAATCTAGTGTGGCATCGAGTTTATTTGGTATATATCGTGGTGAAGCTACAGTACTTACCTTTCCTTACTTTAATTCAATTGCTGGAGTGCCAGACATAATAGAAAACAAATGTGTCTGGTCGCCAACGGGCCAGGGCTGCTCAAAACTTGACGTTTTTAACGTGGACTATAATTACTTGTATTTTTGAAATATTTTATTTTGCTATAATTATATACCAAATTGAATTTTACATTCGTTCATATTAAATGCTTTATTCATTTAGAAAATAGTATATCTTGAATTTTGTAATGTTATCTATTTTACATACCCTGCTTGGGTTATGGCTGCTCTTACAGCGTTAGTGTGTCGTGATTTAGTTAATAATTTAGCAGAATCAAAATTCAAAAGGCGAATAAGTATATTTTGTGATTGAGAAATAGCCTGTGGTCATAAAAAATATCTCAAAAATAATGTGTATTTAAAAAAATAACCTTTTGTGGAAGCGCCTTTTCGAATCATTACTAAACCATTTTCAGGATTTGCTTTATTGCATTATCATGTTTCAGTGTTAGTATATGTTTTATATATAAGTTTTATGGCAGGATATTATCTATCCCATTACCTACCATAAATCCCTGAACATTTATAAAAGCTTATACTATTTCTCTTAGATTTTCATATTTCCAAGTATGTGAGAAACTATTCTTGGATTCTATCGAACAAGAGCACTCGATAATGGCACTTAATTGAGTTGTTCAGGTATCTGAGTGCTTCGGCACTCAGCGTTGTGAAGAGCCGGGCTATCGATAAATAATTTGTTGTTCGAAGATAATGTGAGATTGTATAATAGGTATCGGTGTTTCATGTGGAATAAGATATAAAATGTTCTTTCAGTGACTGCACGGATGGCGTAGTTTAGGCTTAAGTGTTCGTCTCGCCACTGCCATTGAGCCGAGTGTTTTCGGATCCCATACGTGAGAAAAATTTGTGTGATCGAAAAATGGTTGTTTGAATGTTTGTAAAGTCCATCACGATATAGGAATTATCATTAGAGTCTTTAAAAATAACATTAAAATTAAAATTATGGAATCATTCTGTGTCTATGTTTCAGAACAAAGACTAAGTTTTGTTTTTCTTCAAGTTCGTACATAATGTTAGCTTGCTGGGTAAGAACAACATGTTTTATTAAGCAAAGTTCTTCTTTAAGATAATTTATACTTAGATGTTTTACTCCTGCTACATTTCCCCTATCACTTACGGTTGCATGAATTAATTTTATTATTTCGTATAGAATAAGATGGATTTTACATTATGGATATAGGGAATAGTTGTACTGGAAGCGTAAGGGGCAAAGATCAAAAGTGTCTTGCGAGTATTTGATGCCTGGATTGATCGGATCGGATGGCCAGATTTAATGTTAGAAAAAACTCAGTAGCGGGACGGAGTTTAGAAATGTGCCCGACAAACAGACTCGCTCCTACTACGTGGCAACTAAAAATATAGTTGACGAAATTTATGTTAACCTATCTTTTCGGGAATAGACCCATGTAAGACTATATGTATTATGATGTATGGTCACTATAATACACAGTGTGACTCGAAACTATTTCATTTGTACTGTGCATAATATTGAAGAAGTATAAAAGTCAATTCCGTTTATATTTTCAAGCACAACAGTGACTAACGCTCAGCGATAGAAGTCACAAAGCAAACGCACAATAGCTATTGACATCTTCTATAAAGTATAAAATAAATCTCGTAGGAGGAATATATGAAATCGTCACACATTTTCAACACAAAGGGAGATATCGCTCGTCTAAAATGTCGTCGAGCCGTATCTGCATTTCAATTTCAGAGAGAAAATAATATTTCTATAAGCTCCCTGAAGTACCTTTCGCTATTGGAAAAATGGAATAATATTTCTAGAACGGTCGTGACTTTCAGACCGTGAAACAATTATTGTGGAGGCGCCGTAATGACGTCACACACTGTTTTTACGTCATTTGTTGAGAATACGTGTATTGAAATAACTTATAGTATTGATTGGACGACTTTGATGGAAAACTGATTTGTATCTATAAATAGGTACTAGAATAACTAAGCAAATGTAGGTTTGGAGGAGATCGTTAGACACAGGTCAGAAAGTATAATTATAATTATGAACCTAGGGCACGCATCACTGATTTCTTTTGTCTTTAAAACTGACGCCGCACTATCTGATAGTAAGCATTTAGCGATGACTAAAGGCCATTCCAATTTTATAGTAGCATGGCGGTCCTCACTATGAAGCCCTTACATAAATTCACGCTCCGCAAAACAGCTTCTACTATACATTATTTTGCTAATAAGTTCAAAATGTCAAGGACCTTACTGAATGAACAGGTACTGCTATACGGTCACAAGGTACGTGACATGGCACTAATTGCTTCGACGCACAAGTGGCTCTGTTACTCGCATGAGATTATAAGCTTATTACGGTCCGAACTGTATGTATAGCTTTGTTTGAATATTTATAATGGACCATTGAAGAGCTTTTGATATGTTTACATAATGTACTTTAGGGAAGTAACCTTTACATTATCTGCAAGTTTGGTGTTGTCTTTGTAGTTGAGTGTATAATGCTTTGCGCCTCTGAATCTCTGAAGAGTTAAGCGGATCATAGACTTATACCTGTATACTTTATACGGATAGGCAAATGAAATGTTATACCTACATCTCGCCAGCTGTTTTAATTCCTAAGTAATAATGATAAATGGCAATGTGACACTCGCACATTGCCAGACATCGTATTGATATTTTTTCTAAGAAAAGATCCAAAAACACTGCGTGACTCGGGACCACATAATTGGTGATAAACGCAAAAGAATGCTTTAAAACCAAAAGATAAGAGGTAATTTTCTTATTTGGAACATTCCGTTCACACATAGTTAGAGCTACAATCTGGCTTTATACTGTATATGTACTCTATACCCTGTTTATCATTGATTCTAATTTGTTTTGTACGCCAAATTAATAAATAAATTACCTCCGTATGTCATACTGAATAAATGGGTGATAATAGGTGTGGAATTCCCTTTTTATCCTTAAACAATAAAATTTTGAATATCTGACTTTTACAGAGTACTTAATGCTTATGTCAGACAAAATCTGTAGCCATTTTAACCACACCATGTCTTTCAGGCTCCTTGCAATTACTTGTGAAGTGGTTATAACACACTTTTCAGTTTATCTCGTAATATGAATGAAACTCGATATATTTATCGGATCCAACCGACGCTGCGTATCTTTTACCCTTTTTGACCCTTGTCAGGGGTCTTATATCCTTTTTATACGGCCCTTTCTGGTTTGCCAGATATTACACCTGCGCTCTTACTTTTTGAAACGAAATTGTGGGGTGTTAACCTCCTGTAAATATATTATTATTGACTTTGAGGGTCGATGGTTGTCTTTTGGGAACCAGTCCATAAATAATTTAATTTTGATATCGACTTTTAAGCGGCTTTTGGACAGATTTGTAAAAATAGACAGGTGCTAAAGAGAATTGCATGCTTGTATCTTTGTTATTGAATTGTGCCGGAATGGTTTATGTAGCTTGTAACAATAAAGCGGAGATGAAGAGTAGGGTATAACTTATATCAGCGTTGGATAACTATCTCCATCCTACTGAAGATAAGAGAGCCAAAGAAACGTTCTTACGTTTCTTTGGCTCTCTTATTTTCAGTTCACCACAAAATATACGTTACATTTTGTGGTGAGCGATTCTATAAAGAGCCACTGTCCTTTTAGCAAGAGAACCAGTCTTTTATTTTTTTCGGTAATATACAAAATAACATCTATCAATAATATCATGTGTGGGGATGATGGATAGCCACGTTCATTCTAGAAAAAATGGAATGGTCTTAATTGTATCATTTCTCGAAGCTTAACATAAAAATCGTGTTACATATTAAATGGTATGTTGCCGTTATATAACATATAACCATATAATTTTAGATCACAACTGCTTTTAATATTACCTCGTAATCTTGAAATTTGGCTGAGTATTTTGGAAACATTATCTTACGCATTGCGGCACCAAATTTCAAGCCTGGGTCGTTAAAACCAGATAGATTGAGCACATAAATTTCCAGTCAGTGCCATCCTGAGGCAAGTTTCTTTGTCACAACTGAAATAGCTTTTAAAAAAAAATACCTAATACTAGTTCGTGCTATAGTGGTCAATAAATGAAAACAAGAAATATAAATCTGCTCAATTTGGTTGACCTAGACTATGTATGTATGTATCTTATGTGGGGGCCAGTCCGTGCAGACCGGCGACACTTAGACCCAGTGGGATCTTTTGTGTCGACAGTTTCCCAATAACGACTACCATAGAGGTTCATGGCAGCCGGGACCGACGGCTTAACGTGCTCTCCGAGGCACAGAGCAGACGATAATTGTCAATCAATACGCACATAATTTCGAAAAGTCATATAACTTACGAAAGTCAGAGGTGCGTGACGTGGGTTCGAACCCGAGACCCTCTGCATTGCAATCTGTTGGTCTCCCCACTGAGCTATCGCTGCTATTGACCTAGACTAGACTATACTTATCTCCACCCTCAGGTTTGACCTGGGGGTGGTGGGCTTCGTGGGCCTGCCCGCCACCCGATCAGCACCAGGACCGAGAGGCGGCGTGCGTGTTCCCACGTGCGCCTCTGTATTATGTGTCTGTAATCAGGGGGACAGTAGGGATAAAATTAGTGGTGCCCAAAGGGCAGGTCTATTTGTGTAGTGGCCTGCCGTTACATACGGTGGGGTCGCGATTGCATGTGAAAGCAATTCGCGCGGGCCAGCCGATTGCGGTTACGTCAAGGGACACCGTGGTAGGTTTTAGTCGGTATTACCAGGATGTCGTTCACCATCTTTCCCCGGTGAGTCAGTCATAACCTCTCCGTCGCCACGCGGAGAGGTATGCCTCAAAGCCGACACCAAGTAAAAAAAAAATTACTATGCTTATCTATATTGTCGTTAATCTATCAATATTAACTGCACGAATGGTTGCCACTGCGACAAGTGTTATTGAAATGGTTCGTTTCCCACACACGATGAAAATTGGTATGACCCACTAATAGTTGTTAGGAGTCTGGGTGTTCTTTGTATCTGTTGTTTGAATGTTTGTAAAGTCCCTCACGTCACAGGATTTAAACCGAGTGTAGGCGTTGTCTTCTGAACAAAATATATACGATTATAAAAGTTAAAGATTTATCCGTATTACTAAAAATCTGCTAAAACAAATTAATGAAGTGGAACCGCGATCGAGGCCACTGGCTTGTGCTAGAAGAAAATAAATTAAAGACTAGGCTTCCTTATAACGTTAGATTATTATTAGTCAGTGATCAGGAAAATTATCTTCCTCGTTACTTTCACTTTGCCCTGAGGATTAAAGTCTAAGACTGAAAATTAGTATCCTAGAAAATACAGCAATATTCCCAGATGATTGAAATTGATGTAGATAGTGTGGTTTAATATCGATCTTGCCCGGATTAAGGGCACGTGAGGTAATGATCGAAAAGGTGGCGCATTGCAGGTGTGCTGACGAAGATTTACGATCTGTATCGTGTCTGCTGATTGTTCCTTTTGTTTTCAAAGTATTTGATAGTTTATTGGTACTCAACTTGGTATCGATATATTTTGCAGTGTCCTTAAATTTGCTATAGTTGTAAAAGCCAGTTCAAGTACCTATTGTAAAATATTTAGGTCCAAATGTATGCACACTTAGTTTGCGAATAAAAGGTTATGATTACTCTGTATATGGTATAAAGAGCTGTGAACATACTCACATACGAAGTTAGTTGTAGTATTTTGTGTGGTAGACGTGATTGGTGGTTTTAATATTGTCTTGAGTAATAATAGATCAGTGTGCTTTGGTGCCTTAGCAACTATTTGGTACCTAGTCACGTCGTGTTAGATAAATGATGACATTAAAATTGAAGCGGCATTAGTACTAGACTCAGCGTACTTCTATTTACCTTTACCTACACTAACAATGATTTATTTGAATGAAGGCGATAAAAAAGCCTATACCATGTGATTGTCGTTTAGGGTATGAATCCATGGTGCCCAACTCTTAGTTAGCATAGTGTTGTTTCGACAAAGTATGCAAAATAATTGAGGTGATCAAGGTGAATGATACATTTTTATCACTAATTTCAATATTAGAAAAAAATACCGGGACTATTTACTAAAGCGTCATTTATTTTATGTTCTTTATATTTATTTTCATAACTTGCACCGTTTTATCGAAATGGCACTGAAAAATGACAATACCTTGATGTGCTCATTTGACTTCACTATAAAGAGCTAACTTCACCTCTGCCATTTGATCTTCCACCACTTAATTTGAATCCACCTGGTCAATGAATATTTATTTAATTTTTCGGCTCATCTCGCGTCGCTGCACCGCTTTTGTGCTGCGGACTTTAACATACTGAAACTCGAAGCTTTTAACGGCGAGAGGTTCCGATTTAGCATTTGACCTTGTTTTTAAATGGACCTTCGAGATTAAAGTTGAGGTCTTAAAGTGGCCTAGATACATAATGGATAGTCGGATGGAATCGATTTTGAAGACTAACTCTGGTGTATTTTGGGAGTAAATGGATCTAACGTTGTTCGTCCATGTTGTTTGACTGGTCGGGCTTGTTATTTATTCCGGGATATTCAAATTGGTTGATGTGGCGCGCATCCAAATTTGGGTAGCCTGGATACACTTGAATAGTCTGTGAAATTGGGTGTATTACCGTGAGATGTGTGTGGAATATCTAGTGTAAGGTTTAGCGAAGGAGCGGAGTTGCCAAAGCCAATTTGGAGCTTCATTTCGGGCAGAGTGTTATTGGCTTGCCCGTAATAGGGGCAAAATCTATTAGCTGCTACTATTACCAATGGATGGTATGGATCATGTGCCATTACGGAGCTTAAATAAAGCTGGTGAGATACGGGTGTGATTCAGCTATAGAACTCGTCAAAATGTTTATGCATGAGGATTTCGATTTTTTAACACACATGCATTACGAATTGTTTCTGGAAACAATTGACATAAAGAACACCTAGATTCAAAAAACTTTGCGAGTCTCACAAATTTATGTCGCGATTAGGTATCGAACTCGAAGTGACTCCTTAATTCACTGCATTATTCGTGCTGCTGTATGTTCTGTATTTATGATATTTGTTTTATTGTTAAATTGTGTTATTTTCTCTTTTAAGATGCGTTGTGACTTTTGTCCTCGTATTTAGATAAACTTATATATCCATTCAAATCGTTTGCTTTGTCTGGTTTAAATGCTACGTTAGTTTCTTGCTTAAGCAAACGCGTATTTTTCTATTCTCAGTAAATTGGCATTGCTGCAGAAAGGAATTAATTGAAAGAATACTAAAATGTCAAGTGAAGTTCACTATTCAATATGAATGTTATAGCAGCGCTTTCTGTTATTGCTAAGTAACCATCCGTAGCAAGACGTTATGTATGAAATTATTGTGTTTTAACTGAGCACTGCTGTCTATGCTTTCGAAACTTACTGAGGTGGATGAAACGATTTGAGTGCACGGATGGCGTAGTGTTAAAGTGATCACCTCGTCGCTACCACTGCGCTGAGTGGTGATCCATAAATAGTTGTTGCAGGTCTAGGTGTTCTTTGTGTCTATTGATTGAATGTTTGTAAAGACCCCAACGACAACTGACCTCACAGGCATTAAACCAGAGAGGTGCTTTATTTTTTTAAGACTTTATTTAGACAAATGGTATAAACTAGATATGTATAATAATATAGCTTTAGGTAATATAACAGTTTTGTTAAATGCCATCTAAGCATCTAATCCACAGGACAAGAAAATGGCATATAAAAAAGCAAACACTACTAATTTGTGCAATAGTCGTTCTATCGTCAGTTTTCAAGACACATTGGGATCACAAACACAAAGTACACCTCAAATGTAGTCAAAATGGCATTGGACAAGATCTGATACTCAATTCAGGTTATCTAATAGATGTCTGCTTTTTATACCAATTGTTTTAGGTAATAAATATGCATAGACCTTATATTTATATTTTTAAAAGTTTCTATGCGTGCAAAGGCGGGTCCTACAGTCGCATGGGAACTTATACTGAGATCGAAAGTATCCTGTGCAAAACTATTATATTTGTGACGAGTTTAATCAAAATCGATTAAGCGGTTTACGCGTGATACAGTAACAAACTTTAATATTTCGGATATTAGTAGAATACCATAAATCTATTATTAAAATTGGTATCTGCCAAATAAATCTGCCAAACGACAGAATACTTTTTGTGACCTAGCTACTATACTCATGTGTCAAATGGCTAGTCAGAGTAATAATCGGTTCAAAATCTCCAAATCAAACGATCCAAAACGATCCGCCACTTTTGACATATGAAACGAGGCTTTTGACTTATGAAACGTCTAAAGCTCACACCAAACCCCAAAAGAAATATCATCCAACAGAAAATTACAATAAAAATACACCAATACCAATGAGCGTTACCAAAAAAAAATACCGCTTTATTTCTCGTCGACGAAACTTTTTAAATAAAGGTTCAGCCAGGAAAATTCATCGGTGTGGCGATAACAGTTTCCGAAGTAATTACTTACGTTGTATCGATCCTGGGACTGTGTGCTCCCATTTGTCACGCGTTGGAAAATATCGTTCACGTTTTGGATGAAACTAAGTGCAGTATTTATGTGTGGGTGTATGTTTTTATGCCTGTGTGGATTTCTATAGATACAGGTACTCTGATATATTTCGATGATGTCTCTGATATTTTTGACTATCCTCGGCTCTAGTTATTTAGGATTCCTTTTTAGGCTCTTTCTGAACGATAGTTATAGCTGTTCGTGATTTAAGGTGTCTTACAAAATATCGTCGTTTGTTGTTGTTGTTATGTAGTTATTGGTGTACGTTTATGCGAATGTTAGAAAGTAAAATTAAACTACATTATACGAATTTTGTCGTGTTGTTTATTTTAAAACATTACTATTACATAATTTAGAAATTATTACAAGAAGCAAAACTCAGCTAGCTAGACTTCATGATCTGCGTAAATAAAACACCAATAATTGTAATAAATGTTCGGGTACTCTAAAATAACTACAGTTCAGGACATTGAAATAACCACCAACTTAGTCTCCCCGTTAACATAGCTGCTGAAAAACAACAGAAGCGTCGGGAAAAGTGTAAACATAAAAATAAATAGTTATTATAAATTATAATTATTATTTATTATTATTTTATTCTAATAATTTTATTCTGTTATGTTATATTTCTTTTAAACTGTTTTTTGGTATTTACTTTTCATCATATGTATATACATATATTTTTTAAGTTGAAGTAACCTCTTGGATATACTTATTGCCTTTTCTTTCTTTCTTGATTTTTAATCACTAAGCTCAATGAATTGTGCATGCTGTGGCCGCCTTAAAAGGTTACGCAACTGACATAAGCCTCACATTACACATTATTTTGTTGTATTGTTGTTGTAGTCGCTGGTGGTCCTAAATAAATAAAAAGCTTCAATAGTAGTAAAGATTAACAATAGTAGTGTAATAGTTTCAGTACTTGTACAGTTCAGTAGTTTCAGTATTTTACTGTTAAGTAAAATTATATAACAAGTACTTCTTACTCCCTTTCTCATATATCAACAACCCACGCGCGTTTGCTTCGTACATCGATTCTGCTAGCTAAATAGCTTTCGACATATGTATGTGTATACGTGTATTTCAGATGAGTTTATTTAACTGTTCAGTCAACCCTGATGTGACGTCCATGTTTTAATTGTTTTAGCTCAGTTTGTTTTTATAGCCGTTCATAATTTGCTGGCGCTGCTGATTTTGGGCTAAATGGGAACGTACTGCGTGTTAAATTGTTGGTTCTAACTGATATGGATTGGAAAAATGGCTAGCTTTGTTATGTATTCGTTAGAAAATGTTGCTTTTGGACTTAAATTAAACATTTTTCATATCGAACAAAAAATTATGAAATGGTTGTGAAGTGTTTTTTTGAAGCGGCGAGTATATAATTTATAGAGCAGCGATAGCTCAGTGGGGAGACCAACAGACTGCAATGCAGAGGGTCTCGAGTTCGAACCCACGTCGCGCACCTCTGACGTTCGGAAGTTATATGACTTTTCGAAATTATGTGCGTATTGATTGACAATTATCGCCTGCTCCGTGCCTCGGAGAGCACGCTAAGCCGTCGGTCCCGGCTGCCATGAACGTCTATGGCAGTCGTTATTGGGAGAGTGTCCACACAAAAGATCCCACTGGGTCGAAGTGTCGCCGGTCTGCATTGACTGGCCCCCACATAAGATACATATAATTTATACACCCAATCCCGAATATATGCATAGAAAACTCCATGTCTGTCTCATGTGCCTATGTGGTGTAAACCGAATTGCCGATTACTATTATATGACTAGAATTTAATAATGCATATTAATTTTAATTTGTCCATCGGCATTTGGGGAGTCACCGTCTACCCATTCCATTGATGCTATTAGAGTATTCAGGGCAGACATCGTTTTTCATTCATAGTTAGCAATATACCGGTCCACCAGACACCTATACCCATAGCCCATATATTAAAATCCATACGTTGTAATAGTCCTATGCCTGCTGTGGCTAGTGTCGCTGTAGGTGTTCTATCCCACCTTTGATTAAAACTCTCGAAGGGCCTCTTCGCGTTGGATCCATGTCTCCGTGTAAGCCTCCCAAAGGGCCAGGTATTTTCTAATATAATATGTTAGAAAGTACCTGTGATAAGAGAAACATAATAATATTCTATCACATACACACAACACCATCCAGCCCAAACTAAGCAGAGCTTGTACTATGGGTACTAGACAATGGATAAACATACATATATACTTTTTTTTTGTAAATACATACATATTATACATAGAAACACCCAGACCAAGACAAACATCCATGTTCATGGATTATTATGAACATGGACCTATAACCGCTTAATAGGTCAGCAGCAAAACTGTCGCTTCGAGGGCCCTCTGCGAAAAGAATATCTACCAGTAAATAACACCACATCTTCTTTAAAAGGTATGGTCATTTTACATCTTCTGTAAGACTAGTACTTTCCCAGCCGAGACGTTTTAATTTGAGCAGAGACGTCACTCGCACGTTACCGACCTTCAAATAAAGAATAGCTGTGTTACCATCACAAGTACCCAGTGTCCCTTTCTCTGTCTCCTTCTGACACCACAACGCATTCTTAAGTAGCCCGAAACCCATAATTGTGATCTTCAGTAGGCTCGATTACTTTCCAAGTCAAAACGTTCCAGTTTGAGCGAAATCCTATATTTAAGCAGAGCTGTGCTGCTCGTCTTATAAACTCACGCATACATAGCATTACTACTGTATACGTCTTAAGTCCCACCCTGTCACTGGCGTGAATTTATATATGTGTGCTGAACTTTGCTTGACCCAGAAACCTAATCCGTCGTCTCACAAAGTCACGATTGACAATTGCAAATAAGCTCATCTTAGTGCCACCCTACTACCCATTATAATGATTTGCTCTTAACCCAACTTTGTATCCTAACTTTAGTTAGTTGTAAGTTTTATTGGTCTTACTTCTAGTTTTATTATCCGTGCTCCTAATCCTAATAAACTGCCCGTAATTAATCCGCCCCTATGGGAACTATGGGGCGGTGTGTTCGTGTCGGCGCCAGCAGTCGCATGTTAGCTGCACATACATTTTATATGAGGCACCACTTTCGTGTTTGTATACTAACTATTGAATCAATCTGCAATTCCGATTGAATAATATATGCAGATTGATTCAATAGTTTTTTTTAACTGCACGTACTATTGGAAAGAAGGCTATGGTGTTGTTATTTCTGGTCGAAGATTAAAGGTTGGGGAATGAATTCTATGTATAATACGTATATGGTGAAAATCACATAAGATTTGCATTAATCCCCTCTTATGCCAGAATACAGATCTGCTCCAGACCTAATGATTTGGATCTAAGCTCTCAGCAGAGATCTTGAGAACAGTCCTTCACTTTGCTGAAGATCGTATGTAAATAGCCTGGCTTTGAGTTATTTTTCTTGTCAAGTTTGATAAAATCCGAAATTCAATTGCAATCCCACCATGCCTTACCTCCCTATATTATAGATTTTGTAAACTATAGACAGTTGTTTCGAGTATTCTTTAAGTGCGTGTTCCAATATTGGAAAACTGTATATGATTTTGGTAACAAACATTCAAGGACGTTCATATTTTGAAGAAATGTGGTATTTATTTGTGCTCTTTAGAAAATTAAAACCGACGTGGCTTAACTTCCCTCGCGATTCTGCAGCGTAATATAGATAACACCCACATTTAGTCGCAGAAGATATTGTTTCAGTCAGATTACTACAAGCTTTTTAAATAAAAACCTTTTGATTTCGGATAACTGCCTCGTTGGGGTTACGCCTGAGTGTGGTTTTGAGTTCCATTTCCGGGTCAAGTCAAAGTGTTATTGTGAATTTCTGTCACGTAATTCTCAGCGGCAGCATAGAGCCGGATCTCTGTCCGGTAAAAGCCTGTAGTCTTGTTTCCTACCACATATTATGTTGGATTTATGCCTGGTGGTCAGTAATACTCTAGCTTCCGTTAGGTAGGAGATAAACGCCGTAACGTAGATGCTGCTTTGTAACAAATTATTAACATGGCTGACATAACCATCAGCAAAATGTGATTGTTTTTGCGAATTAAACGTTACGATTCCAAGTTTGAGTTTAGAATAGTAATAAGTAATGATAGTTTGTTATTTACATCGATTTATTACAAAACAAAATATTATTATAATTGTATATTTGCTTTTGTTTAACTAAGCGCGTTCTTTGTTCTCGATATTCCATTCATTGCAGAGTCCTTTGTGCCGCCAATATCTTGCCTATAAACAGAGTGAAAAGTAAATTAAAAGGCAATAAGGATTGCCTCAAAGCGAAATTGTACCAAGCCATTTCTAGGAATATAAATTTAAATTTAACTGGACTTCCTGTATTTTTGCGAAAATGCTTTAAAAAAGTTTTCTTATTAAGTTTTTGATGCTTCCGGGAAGGTCGTCGGCTCACCCGTACTCTTTACTTTCGCAACCCATTCGGGGAAGTAAAAGGATCTGATATTTATATTTCGACACGAATATTTGGTAGTAGGTACGTATTATACGGCGAATGTGTCGTTGTCAGGCAGTTTCACTAGCTGCCACTGAAATTTTCTATAACAATAAACTTGCTTGTTCGTAGAATCCCGATATCTTACGATGTGTAGTAAAACCTAAGAGTTAACTTACGTTACTACACTGACGAGGCCGTGACGACCTTTTTAATATGCCGTTTGGTCGTTAAGCCTCTATTTCCCCGGAGTGTTCACCTGGCAACTCTCAAAGAGCATAAAATATTCGCTGCGAAATTTCTAGTGTCGTTTTAATTCAATGTGTCAGGGGCTGGAGACAATTTCTGGGTTTTATCTTTCGTAGATGTTAGGCCTTTTATGCTATACTTTTAAAAAACGTAACTGATTGTAAGCGATTACTGTAAACTATAGACATAGAAGCTTGCTATGTTCAGGTATGATTTAGGTTGTTCACTGAAAATGAAGACAAAATATTGTCACTTACGTTATTAAGTTAGAGAAATATATGAATATGTGACTAGATATAAAAGCGGAGGCGACAACATATTACCATTTGTAAGACAGTCAGGTTCATTGACTTGGTTTTTAAATCATGCATATGCCTTGAAAGGCAGAAAAAATCGTGCCTGGTTTTATAACATCTTTTATTCTTTTATTATATGTAGAACCTTTATATATTACGTAGGTACAAGCAAAAGGTGTCTTCTATATTGTATATCTTCTACGTTGTTGCTACTTTACTCCAAGTCCCACGGTGGGCGCCAATATTAGTGCCTTGAATTCTAAATCTATCCCAACCCTTCGTTCATTTCAATGCCTTGGCTAAGCGGTTTAAAGGCTTAGTGTCAGTCGCCGAGGCGTCGTCACTAATACATTTTATTATTAAACCGGACAGATAAAATGTTGCTTCGCCCCAGATGTGCCTCGTACCTCGTTTAGACAGTTTTCTTAATGCTCATCCTCCCCTGCCCCAGTTTCTCTAGAATATTCCACGTCAGACAGACTTATATAACTCGTGCTTCTAAAACTGTTTAGTTCTATGAAATATGAGAAATATTGGCTATTATTCACAGTGTGGGAAATACGCAGTCTTGTATAAAAGCTTAAAGCCATTCATATGACAAAATTTTCATTCGATTCAGAAAAAATCATGAATACGTAATGGAAAATGAAAATATAGCTAACTAGCTTCGCGAACGATTGGCATACCTGACTCAATTCCCAGAGGAATGTCGGTTCTGATCATTTCGTTGTCCGGCTTTATTTAATTTTCATAAAGTAATTCTAACATATTGGCGGTAAGTTTCTACGAAAATTGGAAATACGTAGTACCGGTAGAAGTATGAAAATATAACTGCCACCCCGTCTCAAATTCTCGGTATCGCTTGTTAGTTCTAGTCAGAATAACACGATATTTTTAGCTTATAAAATATTCTGTCGGATCAATAAAACGCCCAAATTTGTGTGAAGCTAGAAGAGAATATTTTTCTTTGCTGAATTTGGAATGTAAGATAAACATCTCTGTGTAACTGTTTATCGGGGCTTGGAAGATGTACTGTCAATTCGCTCAACTGGGGTGATAAAATGACGTAGTCTGATATAAATCTGTTACTAGTTATGACTTTCTTCTTGGCCCCTGTATAAAATACAAACTTAAAATAAAAACGCCGTTACATCCTGAAAATTATCAACCTTTTGGCAAAAGGTTAACAGTTGATTGAACAGTTTGTGTGGGTAGCCGAATTTACCTTTACAAAAGAGTTTGTAGAGGTTGTTCTTATTAAATTATTTAAATAGAATACTGTCTAACGTGATACAGAATATGTTAGTTTGGTAGGCAGGCTTCTACGTTGCCAGTATTTGTTTGAATATTGAGCAATAAATGCTTATTAATATTATCCATTATTATTATTATGGGCACTTATAATGGAAGCTACTTAATGATTGAATTAATAAATCCCAAATTGATTCGTTCACGCCCTTACTACCGGTTAGTCTCACGCAATGTACTCACGAGGGAGGGTCGGTAAACTAACTTAGTCAATTACCGCCCTCCGTGCCCTGTCGACGGCAAAAGTAAACGTCATTACTTTGACTTCCACTGAAGGATCGTGTTAAACTGTCCTTAACTCTCCAAGAAGGGACCGCCGCGCGCCGTCAAAAACCTCTAGCTAACTTGCCCGTATTTTTATTATGATGGACTGTAATGGATCTAAAACATAGAAAAGTAAAAAAACAAAATGCTAGTCAATTCGGTCAAAACAAAAGGGACCAGTGTAGATACGATTACATTACATTGTCATACAATCAAAGTAAGACGTTCATCTGATAGCTTTTAAAACCACTGCCAATAAATTTGATCTTTTCTTGTAATCTTTGAGATGATATATCATATTTTTTACTTTATTTACACATGCAGGTACTGCGTGATGTCACTTTTGATGCAGTCATTCGAAAGTATGCTCTATATTTATCCTGATATGTATTATATTTAAATGTAATCCGATTGAAGTAGTTTCTGGAAGGTACTCGCACATAATCCGATTACATGTGTCAGTTCCTCCGGTTATTGTCACCTGTACAAGATTGTGGCACGTAGCCGTTTCCTTTGTCGTCGTTAATCCTTGATCTCACTACTATCTTGTGTAAATGTAAGTACTTGCTCTGCAAAGTTGTTTGTTTCCCCGGACTCTCCAATTTGTTTGCGACATTGAAAAGATTTATGGCGTTTATCTCAACGATATTTTTCTTGCCTTTTTGTCTCTGTGTAAATTTGGTGTTAAATTAATGTTGAGCTTCATGGGTACCTTCTTTTTTATGGAAGTGGACTTTATTTGATTACGTTTGCTACGCTTTTAGCGGTCCATAAATTATAACTAAAATAATATTGCCTAGTCTAGTGTTACGGTCGAAATAACTAGTCGATGTAATTCAAAATCTTTAGATTCAGATAATAATTTGGTCTTAGATTCTAGGATAATAGAATGTATTGATTTTAATTTTTACCGTTACTTTGCTACCACTATACATGACATCAACATCATGCCTGTTTAAGCCCTTAGTGGTGGCTACAGGTGTGTCAATATTACCTTTTTATCTGCTGTTTTGACCATACATAATAAGTTCACTCTACAGCCATCTGTTAAAAATAGTTTTCTCACCTAACTGTCAGACTACGTGTCACTACTGCGATATGTCTAGTAATTGGGTTAAATCGGTAGTTGTACTTGTAGTATCGGTAGATGTAGAAAAAGCTTTTTGATTTAGTCTATTCCGTTCCAATTTCCTCTGCGAATCAGATTTTCTCTTATCTAGAAATGACAATAACAAATGAAAAGTTTTACTCATATCTTAACAAACGATATCGATACGTTCGATGAATCAAGAAAACTCGGTTGAATTACATGTTCCGATCTTAGGAATAATTTGTTATCTTTGCATGAAATAGTCCTTTATTTTTTGCTTGTTTTTCTACTAAAGTCTCTCAAACTAGTAGCAGTTGAACACCAGCTCGGAAAAATACCTGCAATTTCTTGTGAGACGCAAGATGAACGTATAAAGATTAGCATCTGCGTAAATGTTCAAATCTGTGGACTTTGAAGTGAATATTTTTCGATTGCACTTTGAGGTTTACTTGCTGGGAGCTCTGAACATTATTTTGTGTGCGCTCGAGGCATATAAAAGTAATGATTCGCCTCAAGATGCGCAGGAAATAATCCTTTCGTTTTTCACCTTCGTATTTGTGTATTTCTTTTATCCATTATCTTAATTATTACTCCTTGCTATAAGATGATTATCCCCAACAGCCCGCCAGCCAGCCTTGTTACTTTACAAGAAATACGTGTACATTTATTTCCTGTTAAGCTTTGCGTAGGTGTCCAACTTGTTGGATGTCTTAATAAGGAGTCGAGACATTAAACGTCAAGACAGTTAACATACTCGTGAAAACTATAAAAAAATGAATTTTAGCATGATATGAGAGTGAATGTTTGTTCGCCTGCGAATCATGAGGTTTTAGTTTCTGGTAAAATGGTTTTGAGACTTTCATAAGACAATTCTGGATACTATTAGTAGTACGGCCTAAATCCCGCTTAAGTCTTCGGTGAGCAAGTATTACTGTGTATATTTATAGACAAAGTTTAGTACCTTTTTGTTTGTCACTGAAGTTGCTATGTGACTGAACCTTTTTGAAGGCGGGAAGGATGTTTATTTCACGTCGCGACAAATCTTCCTCGTGCGATATCTAACGTTATATTATGAGATGTTTCTCTAAGTAATTTTTATTTTATTTGGACAGTATTTTCGCATTGCCACTTACCGTGAGATTAAATTGCTGATTAAAGTTGTACGTTCAGCTTACTTTTAAGTTACGCCAATCTTAGTTACCACTTTAAAGTTTACCTGAGCTTGTAAGTTGTTCTTGCTGTTCGACGTATCATTCGGTCTTCACTGTCTCTCAATTTTTAAGTTTTATTATAGTTAAACACTTTTAAGTTACACTTAAAATTAGGTTGAATATTCTAAGTTTACTTGTGTTATAAGCTTTCATTTATTTTTTTACGAAAAAATATAACGGATCTGTTATCGATTTTAAATTGTGAGCGCTGACACTCCTGTCCGTATCTTCAATGTTTTCTTTCTCATCTTCCTCCCATATTTATGTTTATTTTCTTTTTGAAATTTTGAGCATGACTATCGTACTGATGACGTAGTGGTTAAGGACATCGCTTTGTGTTTAGTACCGTTTAGGATATAAAACCTGCACTGATAGACTTGTGTATCTAGGTGCTTTTAGAATTAAATGTAAGAATGTATAATCCTCTGTGACAAAGATTGTCTCTAGAGGCAAAAACTTTTAAATTATTTTCTTTTACATAAATACAATGAAATTGCTTTAGTTTTATCATCAACCGGATAATTAGCTGCGGCACTAACGAGCTCTGGAAGCAGTATTAAAACGATACAAAAGCTGTTATTCTGATTGAGTTAGAGAACTTTGATAAATGATCCCAAGGTTATTCTTTCTAGTTAAAAGTTATAATGACGGTACAGACGAATTTTATAATGCTTTATATCTGGATTATTATAAAACACCTTTTGAGGGAACAATAATTTGGTAAGATCCAATTATAAAGCGTGTTAATTAACTTACGTGAGTTGTTGTGAAGCGTTTTATTACAAGTTATGAGATTGAATACGTAATTGAGTATGTTGCTTCTAATTGAAAATTAATATGTTTAACTCAAACTCATAATCGTTTAAGTTAGAAAGTAACATTTATGAATGTCGTACTTTATTATTAAGGAAGTTAAATTGAGTTATTTTGAAGAGCAGAAGAATTTGGTGTTATCATTAACTTGCTAACTAGTGAAACAGGACTTACAGTGCAAGTGTGACGTACAAAGATCATAGGTTCCAATGGCTATAGCCCATAACTCACTAATGGTGATTGTGGGGGGTAATCAGATGTCCTTTTATTGTGGGTGTCCAAATAAATTAAGTCTTGATAGATATGGATATATATTTTCTGGTAACAGTTATAACTACTAATATAAATATATATTGGACTACGACCTAACTGAATGGTTGCGGGGAGAAAAACTAACGCGTCAGCAGTGTCGCTACAATGATCTGAAATCTTACCTAACCAAAGGAACACAATATGGTAATTCAGCTGCGATATATTATTGGTTGGAGGTAAATCCCACGTCGTCTAATCTAACATGGAGCTATGTCCTACCTTTCCATAAATTGTACTTTATTATTACTCTAGAGACTAACTCCAATTTCGTATTTAATATATTCCTAATGTATAACACAAAAGTTATTTGTGCTCGTGTCCTGAAGTTTTATTAATGTGAATGCGTTGTAACGCCTCCAAAAGTAAAAGTAGCCCGTATTCCCTGAGCGCTTCGAAGTTAAAAGTCATATTTCTCATGAAAATACACAGAGTTGGAACATTTCCTTGCAAATATTTACATATCTGTAGTTTCGGTGGCGCAACTTGGTCTGTTTTCGGAGCCAGTTACCTAACTTCGTTTTACTTGAAATACTGGTAGTAACATTGCTTTGTAGCGTGTTTTTGCAGTAAGAGAAAATTGTAGCGGAGCTATTTATTTTGAATAACTAAAGAAATCTCGAAAAGATAACTGATTTAAGCCCTTGTTTATCAAACGCAAAGCTATACGTTACGAGAGATGCCATTATCCGTTGTGTCTGAAATTGTAGCAAAGGGAAGAGGCGAAAAGGTTAAGTATTTCATAATGTCTTCACACTTTTTTGCTGCTTATATTAAGCTGTTATCAGCAAATTTGTGCGCGACTTTATTTAAAGTAGCTTACATGCTACCTAAGGGTTCAATCTATATCTATAGAACTCATCAAATTCCTTTCTAAGATTTTCATTAAGCTGTAAAAACGTAAACAGGCAAATGACTTTCGCATTTACCCAATTGTTCAATATTAGAATAATTTTCGATCATCGTGGCCACAAGTAACTGCTAAGTTGCTGTTTCAATGTCTTGATATTTAAGTAATAAATTGAATATCTATAATATTTATGATAGATAATTTCTTTATTGATGTTTATTTCTACGTGGATTAACTTTAAAGTATCTTGGGATAATCCTAAGCTTAGATTGGGTTTCAGTAAAAGGATTATCTTAAATCGCTGCTACATACCAATTATAAAATTAATTGGGACGACCTTTCATTTCAATGGGCTAACTAATCACTCTATATAGGCATCCCTGTTCGTGATCGATATAGGTTCAGTATCTGCGGACAAAATCACAGGATCCAATTTCCATTCCATCTAAATAAATCCTTTATTTCAAAAATGTTGTGTTATTCCTGACAATAAAAGATTTGCCCGTTTTTGTTTGATATAATGTAATCGAATTTCCCTTTTCAGCTACCTATTCTAAAATAATTTTGGAAAACTGAAGTTTTCTAACTTGTCTTCACGGCTATCAATCTTGTCACATGATCAATTGGTTGATTCATTATTTCTTGATATTCGGTTATCAAGAAATAATGAATCAACAAATTGAAAACAGACGTTTAGCTTAAATAATTAGTGACAATAATAAAAAATCAGAATTTTGATTGCTGCATTTTAGTAAAACATCAGCTATTGTAAAAGGAAATCGGATACAAATACCGATTCAGAGCAATTTCTTCGAACTATTGTGTTACAATTTATACAAACGGTTTGCTCTTGCAACCTTAGTTGTCACTATACAGGTATCGAACAGTATACTTATCCCTTGAATAAAAATATATTTGATTTAGCTTACCACTTACAGGATATGGAGAAAAAGGTTTCATACAAGATGGAATAGGATAAGAAAGAGATCTATCTATGTATAGCGCTATCGATGTATAGCGAAGTTTTGTTTGTGACAAACATGAATTCGAAGTGAAAAAGTTTGCCAAGAGTTTTTTTAATGAATTACCAACAAAGCGTATCTAACATAAGAAAGAAACTTTTACTGTTTGGTATTCATATAAAGATGATTTATTCCGATTGATATTAAAACTTTTAGTAACGCTTTGAGAAATATTGATAACTTTTTGTTTTATCGAGCTTTTGATATTTTCTTTTTATTATTAGTAGAGTTTTGGAGAGAGTATCTGTTTTCTAATTACATTTGATCATCAAAAATGGTATCTGATCTTCACTGTTTCATTGATCCACTGTCATAAGTATGAACGATTGCCCATCTGCCGATAGTGACGGTAAAGTGGTATCGGGTTTTTCTGTTGTGAAATTATCAATAACAGTATGGAGAAAATATCAATCTCAAGATTTGGAGAGCACATAGCCTCCTTTGTTTTGTTTGGCATACAATGACAGTCTGTGTAGGATTTTGAGCACTGCAAATATGGGAATGGTAGCTCAGCGATTAAACCGCAACAGATGGTCTGTATGTAAATTAAAATTGTGTATATATGTATATATAGTCAAAGCTAAATACAACGTTATATAGAAAACGCTGATGAAAACACGGAACAAGAGTAGAAAGACACATAAACTAAAGAATTAAGAATATTGGTCTTAAATTTCATAGGTTCTGTCAATATTTTAAAAGTCCGTGTGTCACCTAGTCTGACGTAGTTCTACAATTACTTTTTGAGGTCTAATCAAACACAATACGAAGCCAATGTCTGGCTTCGTTTTCATTTTTTGGACTATTCAGTAAGCCTCTTAGCGCCAATATATCTGAGGTCTTTACGTCTGTGAATCCATATTGAGCCAACTCATGAAGATTTCCGACGGGAATGAATTGAACCTTTTTAATGAGATCTTTTATTTGCACCTGCTGCAAAAATAATGAGTTTAGCCTCTTTTTTTAATAGCTTTTACAGGATTTGGTATATCTTTTGAAGCTTTAGTGATTTATTTTATCGTTTTTATGGAAATATTCTTTAAGTTTCAGTGTTGTTTGTGCTCGGTTATGTACGTTGCGAAAAATCGCTTATCCTGGATAAGCAATTTACTAGGAATGATTTTAAAAACCTACAACAGTTCAATTTAGGCAAGTTATCTTTTAATTTATACAAATAAACCAGTCAATCTATTTAACCAAAATAATCGCAGTACTTATACTCAAAAGCACTACGGTTTCACACGTCATCCTAACTCTTGGCATTATCAAATCCAGTCAGTGGTAGCATTAGCGTAATCTCAGAATACCCTCAAGGGTACAGTTCAAACACAAAGTAATTAACTCTATCCTACAATGTTTGCGATATATGCCTTTTGTTTGATTACGTGTGTGAACTCTTAACATAATGTGGGTCTTGAAGCAACCGAATTGGATGATAATAAAGAAATTAAGAATTATGAGGACACGATTACACATTGATTATACGATTACACATCGTAAATTTGTCGTCTTCAACTTTCAGTATTTTTCCTTGATAAAACAATAAATCTCTTGATTCTAAATTATTTAGCTTAATTAGTCTTCCAAAAATTTCTTCGATGTATATGAGAGAGCGAAAGTATTTGAAAGAAAAATAAACTAAGGCTCGTGGCAATTTTGTTCTTAAATAGACGTTAACTACTAACTCAACTTAAATCATTATCAACGCGCATTACCGACCCTTTACCTCCGAAGAGACTTAATTAAGCGCCGGCAAAGTGATTATCTTCAGGTGCTTTAACTAGTTTAGACATTTAACGCTGATATTCAACGCGGACTAAAGATAGTGCTTAGTTTAATCTTAGTTTTAGTCATTTGCCGAAAAATATGTTATTATAAAACGTAGACTAGTGTAGCCGTTTATTTTTGTACGAAATTGTTTCTCAATAAAAAAAAATTGAGTTTATATTTGGTACGTCTTGATTATATACATTGAATCTTCAAAAGAAGTGGCTTTTATCATAATAATGCGTATGTACATCTCTTGGAAAACATTATAAGATTTTATAATGTTTCCCATTTGTGTTGTACATGTTTTAAAATTTATATTTTTCTTCAGAGTGCCTGGTTGTCTGCCACATATAGAATGCCGTGCGTATACAAGGTCCGCAAATCTTATATATCTTTCACGTTGGTTACCTGATCTTCTATGTTCAGTGCCTCTACTTACCTATTAAACTTACTACCTACCTAATAAATAGATGATAGGTCAGGACAGCAAGTTTTAATCAATAAACATGCTATCAGTTTCGTAAAACAAATCTACTATAAAGATAAGAATAACAAAAGCAATGTAATTTCAATGCCCTATCAACAATTTGATTTCCTTTTCCCGAAGAACTAACTACAAAAGCTTCTACAGAACTAAGTTGATAACATTATCAGCCGTTCTATTAAGTTTCGTTTCGCCAAATCGTATTGTCGCGTGTTTAACTCTATCTAGACATTGCCGTGGGTGCTATTGACTTTTGTTGCTAAATGCTTGGCACGACGTTTATTATTCGAGTCTTTTGAGAATTGACTCGGTTGTAATATGTTTACTTAACCTGGAGTAGCTTTAGATAGTGTTCGGTACACCCATTTCTATTCTGTAACCGTCGCTTATGAAACATAGCAAAGCCGCTGTTCATAAAGAAAGGGAAAACATGAACAACAGTATTGCCACCTGTATTGTTCTCTTTGAAATAGAGATAAATTCAAACTGAAGCTTTAGTTGAAATAGTTACAAAATTATGTAATAAAAAATGTTTTAAAATAAACAACAACAAATCCACATAAAGTAGTGTAGTGTAACAATATTATATAAATTTATTTTTCTTTAATTTTGCCACAAGAGCCATGGGCAAGTATTATTATTATGAGGCTTCTAATCAGCTAAGAGCGAGGCTTTCTAGGTAAATGGCGTTATCTATTTTATACCTTTTCACGTACGTCATTTGACATATGCCTACATATTTACGTGTCACTAAAATATTGGGTCTGAAAATGTTCCAATAGTGCGATGGGTTAGTTCCACGTCGGCTGCTAGGCACATTAAAGTTGGCATTATACCGCTGACGTTTATTGCTTGTCTCGCTGGAAAGTCTCTCAGATGTATTGCATCCTATTTATATATGCGCAGACTGTCTTGGGAGCTTCCATGAGATACTTTATATTACTTTCGTAAAATACTGCAGAAGACTCGAAATATAAAAGTCAACTATTTTATTTCGTCTAGAGTTTGCTTGCTGCTATCGTGATCGTGACGATAGCAATTTCGTGATTTTTTATGTCAGACAATTCTCAATTGCAGTAAGAATTTAAAAAATGTACCCGGTAGATGGCAATGTGCCAGTCGCTTTATGGGACCTAAAGGAAATGTGCGTAATTACACCTACATTTCTTTTGGGACAGGATAGGAAGAGTTGTATTAACAAACGTTCGTATCTTTGCAGCGATATTTACTTATTTATTCTGCCTCTACTAGGATATACACGCGAATGGATGTATGTATCTAAACAGCAAATTAATTTTCATGACATAGTAAAATCTTTCTTTTCTTTGATTCCCGCAGTTAACTTCAGCTCGAATTTATTCGCTCTGGTTCCTTTGTCAAGTATATTACACAGAGCATGGAAGAGTATGATATAAAGCACAGTTAAATTTATGGATATTAACTGTGCAGACAGCGAAAATAAAAAATGAATCATGGTCGAATTTCGATCCTTACGCTCTCACTAATGTTCAATTATTCGACTAATAATAGAATAAAAGTCGCACACTAGCAAACTACCATCAAAGCGTAGTTCATCACGCAATTCGGTAATGAGAAACGACCGAGCGATGGCCGCGTCGCTGCGACCGTATCGACCAAGAGCTCGACGCGTCACTGATCCCCATTGATCCTCGCAGTCGACCTCAGCATGATATTAATTCTCCCTCGGAACATTAAGTTTCCGATATTGAATGTCAGAATTTGACGGCGTGGCTGTCTCAGACGGAATTTTGATACTTTACTCGAAGATGATATCGATACGTCTCGATGAGTGTTTTTCGTTTTAGATTTTTACTTGTCTAAATTTGTTATATCGGGTTTGGTGTAATACAAATAAAATTGTTTGTATTTTTTGTATCAGTATTGTTTTTGTTTGTAATAAATGTCTGACATTACAAAAGAACTTTGAATTAAAAATGTTTGACAGAGTCAAATACACTTGTATTTTTTACCGTGTGATGTTTCTTCATCTATGGAGAACAGGATAGGGTTTATAACTTAAGACTTAAGTCGGATCATCATATCAAAATTAGTATAGTTAAAGAAATGCGAGGAATGGAAAGAGCCAGACTAGTAAAATGGGCGTTAAGTCGTATCAAAAGGTTAAAAGAAAAGTAGAAGGCAGAGATATGTGGCGATTGCTCCACAAACAAGAGAGACCTAAGAAGATTTTCCGTTCCTTTTAACACAAAGGACATGACATTTATATTTTCACGACTTTTTATCCCAAGGAGGAATGTAGCGAGACACCATACATTTTCACATGGTACAGTGCCAGCATATCTTTATTACTTCATTCAGTCGCATTACATTTTTCACGCACGTTCCTTTATTGAGGGTACTCTTAAAATTATACGTGTTATTGTGTTTTCTTGACAAGAAGGTCCTAATATCAGCACAATAGTCTCGTACTGTGTCCGGCAGACGGCAATAGGTTTGCCTGTATCACGCGGGACCTAAAACTGTAATTGGTAAATTTCGGGTGTCTTCTTTGGGCATATAGACATATTCTGTCCTTTGGGGATGTGTTGTTTCTATACGAAGTAGCGTAGTCGCTGCCTCCCCTTATGGCAAACGTACTTCAATATTTGATTATAATTTATTTAAAACTTGAACTGTATTAACCTGTTGTATGCCAGAATACCAGACATAATAGAAAAAGCATTGTGTCTCGCGCAGATCCACGTTCCGGCATACCAGAGGTTAATTTATTGATAATGTCCGGTCCCTGTGTTTATTAAACACGGGGTACAAGTTTATGAATTTATAATTTGGACAAGCACCCGTTCGACCTCAAAGTTTGATTAGTAATAGCTGATTCCAAACTTCGAATATTGCCATAATTAAAAATTCATTAGCTTCGCCCTTCTTTGTAATGTTGTTAATATAATGTATATTATTATCGCCATTTAAACTGTATTCACGTAGCTCATTTTACTTTGTTAATTATGAATTCGGCAACAATTATGTGAGGCTTGTAGCTCGGTTTTATTAGATGAAATGCAACTCAGCTCATCCTTCGGCAATTTCTAGGCGTAATGATTCTAAATGTTAATAAGTAGTACATTCAAAGTCAAAGCAAAAAAAAAAAAATTCTTGGAATTGCAAACAATTCTTGGACACGTCAATTAACTATATAAGATATATTAATTGCATGTATACGTTAACTTATCAAAGTTATATGCGTATTTAGTGCATTATATTTATGTTAATTGGTGATGGAATCCCCGTAATAAACTGACTGGAATACTGTGTTGTGACAAGAATGTTACATACTGAAAATCAACAATTTTATAAGGATTTAGATACAAGCTTTACGTGACCATGGCTGCTGAACAGCAACCAAAACGTCGGGATTCGTGTAAATATAAATAAGTATGATAATTTAAATAATAGTTTTAAGCAGCCATGTTTCAAATAATCTGCAATAAAATCCGTATAAATCAGCTGAATTATAATAAAAACTGTCAATTTTCCTTGATTTCTCAAATATCTGAAAACTATAATTCTAAAAGGAGATCCGTGACTAGCATTTGTACAGTTTATGAATAGGGGAAATATTACTATTACTTAATAATTAATTATTAATAAGAGTTGATTTAATATGTTCATTGTGGAAGCCATTTAGGTCTTTGATAAAGATTCTGTTGTTTTCTCAAGCTGATTCCAATTTTATTAATATTTAAGGACAATCAAATTTCCTTTACAATCTAATGATTGCTCGGATGGTGGAGTAATTCATAGTTAACTTACCAGTTACGTTTGTCTATCAATGCAGTGTTGTAGGTTATTTGCGTGCGTTTTATTTTGTGACTGTTGTTACAATATTGATAAAATACATGACTGTAAATGAAATGCTTTAGCAACGCGTATGATATTTTTAATATGACAAAGGTAGCAAACTGATGGAAAGTGGTGATATTTCCTATGATCACTTTCACTAGAGATATCGTATACGTGCGTTTCCTCATAAATTATGAGAAGGAATGCGTGTGAGCCACCAGAACTTCCACTTACTAATCAAATCGCAGTAAAAGTGATACTATATATACCTACACTGGTTTATATAAGAGAGAGGCACTTCCACGGACCCGCCCTTTCGTACCGTCACCAAATACTTGTCAACTCTGGCTCTGCCACAAACAAACAGGCTAAACGCAGTTCCCAAACAAAACAACCACAAAACAACCACATAAAACAGTACATTTTCTGAATCATAGCATCTTATATAATCCCATCCTCGTGTTTATCCTACTAAAGATATATTACCAGAGAATCTAGCCGTATACAAACTAGCTTACTCAACACGAGTGTCAAATAAAGACTGTAGGTCCCCTATTTATACGTCATGTTGTCGTAATGCGTCGGTGGCAGGCCCGTGTTTCAATTCTCGTAAATTATCTCGCTTCATGTAGACATCTTTGTAGTGAGGTTAGGCTTTGTGCAAAGTTTAGCGCGCTGGAATAGGGTAGGGTTTGTTTAGTGCTGAGGTGGTGTAGGTATTGTGAATTGGGTCGATATATAGCTGTATGGGTTGTGGTAGTACCGCCTGAAAATCACAACAACATTGATGAACAGTGAGGCGCTCATAGCTAGTTGCACGCACTGATCGGTAAACGATTAGCGAGGTTAAGCAACGTTGGGTGCGGTCAGTCTATAGATGGGTGACCGCTTAGTGGTATTTCATCTGAGCGTCTCCGTGCTTCGGAGGGCACGTGAAAAGTCGGTCGGTCCCGGTTGTTGTCAAATTGAGAACAGTCGTTAAGCCATGTCAGAGGCCTACGGGCGGCTTGAACAACTCTTGACTACAAGTTGGCCACTAACCACACGAAAAAGAAAGAAAAAGAAGACAACAAAATTTGTAATTTTAATGTATGTTGAAAGGTCTACTAATTGATAATAACATTATAGACTACCGCCTAAATAGAATAGTCGGAAAGCTCTAACAGCATCATATTTTGCCACATAATAGGGAGCAAGTGTAATGACGTCTGACGCGCATATTTCTGGTCTGGGTTTTTATAATGATAATTCTGGACAGAATATCTCCGGATACTGTCAATAACTCTTTAAAATTAAATACTATCAGTAGTAAGTACAGGCTGTACTCTGAAGGATTTTATTAAAATAGCTGCTTCAATATGAAGAAATGAATTTAAAAACAAAGATAAATTGTAGTTTTAAATGAAAGGTTATTTTTTGATAAACAGGCAATTTGCTGCATATTTACTATGAGTACGAAATTATTATTAAATATTATACATCTACATCTCACCGTCACTCGCAATATGTCGATTACATGAGTATATATTGATGAGGTCATAAATGATGCGAATGATTCTGACAAAGCCCAATTATTTTGATTGAATGATTAATAAATCAACAAAACGTAATTAATCCTCAATAAAACAATAGGCTTATGTTATTACGGTAAATCTCATATTTTATTTTTACTTTGACTTTGACTATTTACCAGAGGTCAAAAGGTATAAAATATAATCCTTGAAAGCCGAAGTTAGACTGGCAGACATTCTACACTTAAAGTTTCTACTTAAACCTGAATGTACCGAAATAAAAAACACTTTACCGACGAATGCAATAGAAAATTCAAACGTGTATCAAACGTCGCGGCACGTGCGTCGACGAAAATACCTTTTAGCGCATCGTCTTGACGCGTAACGAGCTGACAAATCAGAGGCCGGTTCGTACCAAACGGCTATCAAATTAAAATTAAACCGAGCGACGTGATTGGTCCGCTGGCGTCGCCACGCCGTGCGCGAATCCTATAGGGGCGAGGGGGGCCGCGATCAATACCAGACGAGTTACGTAACGAACAGTCGCCGCCTTAACACACGACGCTCCGCCAAGCTATTTTCGCAATGTACGCACACATTTTGAGGGTAGTTAGAGTTCGTTTTTGCTCGCAGTCTACTCTCGGCGTGACGGCGCCACGGTTACATGTACAAGTTTGGGGAGTTGAGCTTCCGGATAGGCGATCAGTTTACATTGTAGTTTTGCAGAATTAGTTGGCAAAATATTCTGTAATAACTTTTGTATGATGTAACGTTTAAATTATTACTTTATGGTTCGGTTCATAGCCTCTCTTTGTTACATTGTATTAAAGAAAGGTGTGGGTATATTTAAGGGTTGTAAGGTTGCATGATAAATTGGTATATCAGGCTACGGCAAAAAAAACTTTACATATTTCTTCCTACCGCGGTTTCGCTAGTGTAGCATATCAATCTTTTGTGTCGACACTCTCTCAATAACGACTGCCGTAGATGTTCATGGCAGCCGGGACCGACGGCTTAACGTGCTCTCCGAGGCACGGAGCAGGCGATAATTGTCAATCAATACGCACATAATTTCGAAAAGTCATATAACTTCCGAAAGTCATAGGTGCGCGACGTGGGTTCGAACCCGAGACCCTCTGCATTGCAGTTTGTTGGTCTTCTCACTGAGCTATGGATTTATTATAGTAACTCGATGTCAGTTAGTACTTTTAAATTCGCATTATTAGCAAAATTATAAGTCTTATTCAGCACTCAGGAGCTGGGCATTGCTCGTGTCCGAGAAGCTACCGCCACTTTTTCTAAACTACACGTTTAACCAGATCTCTTGATATGATACAACAGCCACTTTCTTACCAATTCCAAAAAGCTGGAGGTTCTCTCGCTAAAACATGGAAAAGGCTACACTATTATTTTTAATGTATGTCATTTTGACTTGTCGCATAGTGGTCTATATGAATTAAAAGTAATTCGATGGATATACCTTGGCCGAGTGGTCAGCTACAAGACCTTTAAGCAAGACAACCCTTTAGCAAGACAACCCTTTTGTCACGTGCTATATAATATCAACGTTTTTATTTCCCCTTGATAGGTACCCATGTTTTACCGAGACTTCCTCTTGTCATTCTAAATTGCTTTAATTTGGTATTGGAAAAGGGTCGGCCTGTCGAGGCAATGGGCTCAAAAGCAGAGGCCTCTCAAACCAAGGGTAATAACTCTATAATATATTTATGAACAAAACGCTTTGTACGTCTTCTTCTTCTCTCTTAGCCTTTATTATTCCCAAGTCACTTGGGGTCGGCTTTTCTGGTCCAACCGGATTTGACTGGATATCAGTTTTTACACGAAGCGGCTGCCACCTGACCTCCGTAACCCGAAGGCTAACGATACCCTAAGGCTAGACCAGTGTCAGGATATTAGAGGGTACTGACTTTCCCAATAACGACCGCCATAGATGTTCATGGCAGCCGGGACCAACGGCTTAACGTGCTCTCCGAGGCACGGAGCAGGCGATAATTGTCAATCAATACGCACATAAATTCGAAAAGTCATGTAACTTCCGAAAGTCAGAGGTGCGCGACGTGGGATCGAACCCGAGACCCTCTGCATTGCAGTCTGTTGGTCTCCCCACTTAGTTATTGCTGCTTATTCTTTGTACGTACAAAGGTTAATAATTAATGATTTATGTGGACGATAGATGGAGCAAGCTACGGAGTACGCATTACGTGCACGAAAAGTTTTATATCACGAAGTTAATTTCAATTTGCTTTCGGTACGTTACGGTATGTTCATCACGGCATTCTAGCATAGCGACATGGCTCCTCGAAGCGTAAGGCTCAGATATATAGATGCAAATTACAGGCCTACAGATGACCGGTTTAATACTATGCGTGCAAACAGATGTACTTGCATAGAAGCGTGCGTGTTGCAAAACTTTACCTATCACCAGAAAGACAACTCAGGCTTATAAGCCTGTAATCTTATGTAGCGTGGTCACTACCATTCTTAATGTATGTACCTCTCTCTTTTACCAGTCGTCTAACTTTGATTCTTAAAAAAAATATTATTTATTTTATTTTTGACTGGACGTATGGCGTAGTTTAAATGGTCACCTCTCCGATACTTCTGCGCCAAGTGTTGTGGCTTCGATTCCCACACGGGAAAATATTTATGTCGTTCACAAATAGTTGTTTTGAGTCTTCGTTTTCTTTATGTCCGTTGTTTGAATGTTTGTATAGTCCTAAGACAAAAACTGTAGTGCGAGTGACCTTTCTAAAATAAAGTCTTATTGATGGTTTGTTTTACTGACTCAAGAATAACTTTCAACCACACAAATATATTCATATTCTAGTCTCAATACAGAATTAATGTTCAAAATTTACTTTTCAATATATTATTATAATATATTAGCTATCAATATGCAATAGCTATTGAAAAAATGCGAGTTCATCCCTTCTTAGGGAGGCTTAGCTCCACAGTATTCAAATGGCCGCCTCTTGTAAAGATTTCAGAGTCGATAGAATCTCATATAATAGAATCTTCGAAGGAACTTGTAGCTTAAGAATGCTGGCGTCTTTGTTGTTTGCTACACTGTAAGTAAGTCACTAGGTTTGTGGAGCCTTGACAGCTTTATACTCAGTCTCTGATGTAGGTCTTGAGGTTAATTGTATAGTACGAAGCGGTTCAATGCCTCCTATTTTTTACAGTACTGTAAAAAGGCACTCGTTGCCAGTAAATGATTTCTCTCTTTTGTAAACCAGCACTCTTTAAATTGTGCATGAAGAACAAACGAACTCCTTTAAAGGTTTTAAAAGTAAAGAAAGCTATGCTGGTTTTGCAATATAAGTAACAAGCGGTGTGGGTCAATTTAAGATGAAATACGATCGTCAAAACATTTACAACAGAACTATAGCTGTCGCGCTACACCTGAAGAAAATACTAATGTGAAAACGAGATAACTATAGTTCAGACTGATTATGTCTTTAAAATCATCATCGAATCGTATATCTGTTTCCTCCTCAAAAATTAAACGGACATAAAATATATCTTTATAAAAATTATGCCAAGGATTTTAGCTATGTGTGTATTTCTTTATTTCGTTATATTTGTTTGCTGAATGTCTGAAAACTGCAGCAAAGCAGAGCGAATTTTGTGATTTTGGTAGACCTTCAAATCATTGAGTTATAAAAAGAAAACATAGAACAAGGCAGTGGTAGATTTAGATAACATTTTAAATTTTCATCGTTTTAGTGTTTATTATTCAGAGAGTAACCATTTAAATAGCGGAAACGCTGCCCACATATCCACTTAATGAAAATATAAGAAACAGATATATTGTGACGCTAATCAGGCTTTTGAAAGGATTGTAGGCGGGTAGAAAACCGAACAGAATGATGTTACTGCCATTATCGACCACGTACAATTTCAATACGAACTCTGCGTCGGGAGTCGGTTAAACTTTATCCATTATTCGCATCAGTGGAATTCTACGTTTAGTTTGATGGATATTGGAAACGCGTGGTATATCATTGTCTAGTTTAATATAAAATATTACTTCTGCATGTATCAGTTAGGTGGAATTATATTAGTTCTGTTTGAAGTCTGTGTTAGAGTTTACCTGCTTGTAAACTGTGGAAGATTTTTGTACCTACTAATTCTGCAAACAAGCTTTTCCTCCCGTTATGATAGCCATAACCTTTTGCTAAAGACTTAGCCATAATGCTACACCAGCAGTATTGAACGTGAGACCGAAACTTTATTAAAGGTCTCGTTATATTACTAGTACTAAAGGCAAGGTCTGTGATTTCGAGTAATCGATTTTCCTCGTCTGAGGTCTGTAAATTATTTTAGCCTGCTGTAAATGACCCTTACAAAAAAGCCTTTATATTTTTTGCTACCATCAACGTCGAAGTAATGAAGATTGATGACAGATGGGTCTCCGCGTTTGTTAACATAGCATTAATGCCCCCTCATCCCTTGTTGGAGTATTATATGTAATGGCTTATGATGTGTTTTGGAATTTATAAAATGCTACCTGACAAAGGTGGTTTTATATACAGATAATTTTATCTTCGTTGGTATAATGACCATAATTTTGCCAAATGTTATCCATTCAATCGCTATTTTAATACTACGTAGTAAAAATTAATTTCTTGTAAAAGTTAAAAATATTGACTACAGTTAGGAGTACCGAGCCAATTTGAGGCTTACTTGCAGAACTAATACGTTTTAACTAATTGATATTAAAGCGATGACGGGCCTTATATTATATTCGATTATAAAGTGTAATTTCAGATTTGCCAGGATCGCATACGTATATATATACAAAGTACGGGCAAACAAATTACGAACTATGAATCAGTTCATGGTTAGCTTAGTAATTGATTCTTTCACATAATTGATTAAAATAAGCATAAGTGTAATATTAACTAAATCTAAACGCAAAGATGTCTAAATACTAGAATTATATAACTGTAGTTTTTTAGAAAGCTATCTTAAATCATCTATCCTAGATGAAAAAAAGTATTCAGCGTTATTTTTCTTTCGGAACTCAAATCAAAGTTCCTAGATCTAACTTTCTTGCCTGCTATCTTTAAGATAAATGTTACAGAATTTCATCCAACTTTAAGTTGATTCAATGCCTGGCAAAGCTGTTCGACCACAAAGTAAATGGCATTGCCAAACAGTTGTTAATCTTGGTCGCAGCTTGATAGGTCAAACCAATACGAAATTGATCGCATTTGCCAACTAA
The DNA here is from genome assembly GCA_930367265.1 of Catocala fraxini. Lineage (NCBI taxonomy): Eukaryota > Metazoa > Arthropoda > Insecta > Lepidoptera > Erebidae > Catocala > Catocala fraxini. The sequence continues at coordinate 1,845,553 of OV884044.1, read as the reverse complement.
ATCTGTAGACATCGGTCTGAATCAATCCCAAGTAATTTATTTTAATCCTTTGGTGGTTTTCAGATCTAATAATATTTTATAGTTATTTGAATGAATTTGAACTGCGTGTTAAGTATTTTTAAGATATAAAATAAAATAAGTACCTACCGTTTTTTGGTAATTTATAATTACGTAGATTCCTATAAAAATTGATGCTGCAATAGACTACTATAATTAATTAAAGCATACATTTTTGAGAAATCATATTTACTTATAGATGAAATGTTTATATTAATAGGTAAAGAGAAAACAGCTCAGTACTATTTACTTCTCTGTTTGTCTACCTATGTTATTTTTGTTAAGTAGCTATGTGTTATCAATAAAAATATTGGAAACAGTTTCTTTACATTTATATATAGGTAAATTCATATGTTATCCCCAAATTATCAATAAAAATTATGTTCGAATTTCGACCATTGGGCGAACATTAGTATTAAGTAATTAAATATTTTATTTCTTTGTTGGTACACGGGTGTAGCCACGTTCCTTTTGCCGTATACTGCATCTAAAGACCCCTAAAGAAAATTGCCGGATAAAACTCCAAGACAACTTTTCGCTTCTGTTTAACCTTTAAGGAATATGCACGCGTGATACCCGATCGCTTTCCGTTTGTTGTACGCTTCCTTGATCATTTTTATTACTGTTCGCCTCATCTTCTTGCCTTGTTATTAGAGCGGTGATATCGATTGGAATTGATATTTAGGGAACGTGAAGAGCGTTTCAAGTAATGGAATCGCTGTAACGTAGACGATCAATGCGATTATCTTTAGTAATTTAGCTCCTAATATAGATATAGAAATGAGTCACTTGTAATGTCAGTAAATGTTGTTGACAGGATACTTAAGTTCTACTGTTTGGTATAGCTAGTGCCGCGTTAGTTCTAGTAGTTTAAGCTCGTGTACAATTTGTGCCGTACTTGATAAAGATAAAGATAAATATCAGTTTATTTGTAAGACCTGACTGACCATATTTTTTCGTTATTTGAATAATTTTTTTGGAAAAATTAATGTACCGTTTTTTTCAGTCATGGTCAGGGTTATTCTATATCACCAGTAGAATGCGTGGTTAAAAGGAATTACACGATTTCAAAATCAGCCTGTATATGATATGGTTTTGGCGAATAAATTTTATTTGCACCACATTAAATCAGTATATGAAAACTATCATCGAAATTCCTAATGGTTTCCACTAGCGTCTTATATTACGTCAACGTTTTGCAAAATAGTGTTATTTACTTTGATAGCTCCATAAAACTTTATGTCCAATTTGAAGAATTCCATACGAGTTAGAGGCAACACACTTTGTAACTTCTAAATATGACTGTTCTAAAAGTATCCTGAACTTTTACACTCAAAGTTAGCATTGAGACGGAAATTGCCTGTGAATAACGAAGGCAGGCGTGCCCATTAAAAAGTCTTACGTAAGTCGTTTATGGACTGGATTCGCAAATGATTCAGTTTTATTACTGTAGTATAAAATAGCTCTGACTAAAGCTAACGCTTTTGAATAAGAGAGAGCGTTGATAACCGCGTTTTTTTGAGCGGTTTGTAATACGACCAAGGTGGCAAGAAACATGAGGCTTGCTTAATGGTAAACTGATACCGAAACCTACGTTTCTTTTGTGTTGTTAATTGTGCGTACTAAGTAGATTTCAGCTTATTATGAAGATACTGATTTCGTATTTAGACTCATAGATACTTATGACGGTCGCGCTGGATGATACGTCTGCAAACTAGTTACAAGCTTAAAATTAAATTTATTTACAGAAAATCCTGTTAATGTTTTGCACGACCTGGGATCTTAAGAGTGCCATCAGAAGCGATAAAGTCACACAATGACATGTAAATAAACAAAGTAGTCGGTATAATATTCAGACATTATTCAATGAAGTAAGCGTACCAGTGGGCGTATAGGGTAAACCGCTCGACTTACTCGCCTCGTTCTACGCCCCGCTAGTCTCAATCAATAGCCTTAGCATGTTTGCTTGTAGAACACTGACTATTTATGGAAATGAAGGAATTAGGTTTTTTACTTTTTATGAACACTTCTAGGTCGTGCGACATAGATCGTTAATTGTGTTTTATGCTTTATAATTTATTTGTGCCACGGAATATATTTTCACATTATACATTTTCTCGATTTTTCATTTACATAGTTAGGCACTCAGACATTCATATTTGATATTTAGCCTTTTTATTAGATTAAATTGTTGTTTTCCATGTTAGGTACTGCTAATGAAAATTTTCGTTGTTTTCATATCTTGCAAATGCTACGCAGTTGATACGAATTGTCAACTTAAAATGAGGAAGAAGCGTCGGAACATGTACATGTAATCCGATTTTAGCTTGAATGTTCTGGAAACAAATATGAATGAAATGATAATGATAAAAAACAGGCACAAGGATTAGCAAATGACGAACTAATATAAAAAGAGTTATATACCAAATTTATCCTATATTATTTAGAGCTATATTTCCAAATGTTGGGTTATCATATATATTTTAAAGTACAAACGCTGTTTAAACTAACTAGATGTCAAGAATCTTAGATGTAACTTTTTACGCGGTCAAACTGAATAATATAGGACTAAATATACCTGAATTTAAAATAAAAAAGGTGTTAAACTTCAAAGTATTGACGGCAATTTCAAATTCAAGCCGCACTTCAATATTAATAATTTGAAGGTAGATTCTCACGCTGCTATTCATTATAAATGGTTGATATTATTGAGTGTATATTTTGTTTATTACCCTACTTCAAAATGGGGTCGATGAGGATGAAATATTAAACAGCTGAATTTGTGCTATTTAGAAGTTTATGAATACGGGGTCGGAATATATCATACGTTTACGATTCCAACAAAATTAAAGTTATATATCATAACTGACCTGCCTACTAAAATAGACCATTGTTATAATTATACTTTATGTGAATTGCTAGAATTATTAGCTTTGTCTGCGACTTTGTTACTAGTAGTATATTACTTTACGTCGACAAATTTACTGGTATACCTTTGTTAAGGCATATATTAACTTTTATAATTTGTTATATACTGATTTCAGGACTAATAACGAACAATCTATAAATACGTACCGTTAACTCATTCCTTCAAAACTGAAAGAAAATATTTACAAATGTTCATACCCTATCCCAAAAGTATTTTACCCGTTACAATCTAAGCTTTCCTAAAGGTAGAAGTGTAGGAAAATATTTTCTTTATCTTAATGATATATCCTAACTAATGTTATAAATTCGAATGTGGATTTGTTTTTTTGTTACGCTTTCACGTCTTAACTATTCGACCGATCATCATGATATTTCACATACACGTTGACAGGGATATACCTCTCATGCAGGAAAAGAGGGCAGATTCTCTAGGGATAGCAAGTATAACATACATAGCAACAATGTCCAATTATACGCACAAGTCTCTGACGTCATTCTCATTAATTATGTACCATTTTATTATGTATGTCTTATAACCTTTCTTTATTTGTTTCAGGTAAGTGTCAGCATTTATAACTTAAAGCACCACTACTATAGTAGGTAAGGCGAGCTTTTGAGATAAAGGCAGTTTAGTCTGAGTTTGAAGCAGTTTTCAACCCTGACACGGGCCAATTACGTCTTGTCTGTTACAACGCTTTATACTGCATAAATATCGTCTTGTGGCTTCTGATGAGGTTTTAGAGCACGACAACTATGCAGACGATTCTGTATAGAGTCTTTGACTAAAAGACGTGGCCGTATTTATAGAATTGAAAACAGTGACCACAAGAGTTCATATTGAAGTGTATAGATTTTGTTATAGTACAATAATTGGCAAATTAATAAAATCAAGATGTTAATTTGCTGATGCTGCGTATATATTTTCAAGACGAACAACTTATATGAGTAAGCGTCATATTAATTTATTTTCTTAGGTCAGTAAAATGATGTGAGAGTATTTACGATTTTGGTCGTACATTAAAAACGTGTGAAAAGAAAGTGAAAATATTTATATATTTTGCCGGTATAAGAATTTGTATATTCGTATAATTAATCACGAAATAAGAACAGTAACGTTAAATATTTATAAACTATTTCTTTGACTACTTTCTATTACAAGTAGTATACATACAACTATTATAGTTCAGTAATATAACCTATTAAATGGAGTAATAATTATTAAATTCAAACAGTTAGTCATTAGCTGATATGTCTTGTTCGTGACGATGCTTTGTTTCTGGGCGTAACATGTGTCAATATATTTAACGGTCGTGTCGACAGTATCGACCGACACGTTTTTCGTCTATAGCCGAATATTCAAAATAGGGCAAGTCCCGAGAGCTTATGACGTGCCAGGTGAACAACAGACGTGTTGTTTCGATAATAGTCATCGATATTTCAATCGTTAAGGTGTGGAAAACAAGAAATTCTACATAGTGATTATTGTCAGCTGTTTTTCGTTATAGTAGTGTAAGTGAACACCTCGACACAATGGATTGAGCCTACCCTGTTCCAATATTTCTATAACCTTAAAAGCCAAGTCCCGAGCATTGTTTGTATTAAGTGTTTTAATGTTTAGAATGCCTATACGGTGCAGAAATTAAACATTATTGCTGCTTTAACTGCTTATTAAATTAATAAAGTTAGATACACAGACGGTGCCCTTGGTCGCTTTTTATGTTTTCTCCAATCTCTCACTACAAGTGTGCAAGCGAAGCAGAAATAAAATTTTAAGTTTGAAAGAGCGAGAAATGAAGTAGGATAAACAAGTTATCTTAGTTTGTAGACTAGTATTCATAGGATACGACGTGATTCTCACTAATGAGATGGTTTCTTATGTAAATACAGACGAACGTTTGTCGTTGCATAGATAAGCTTTAGTTAGTGCGAAATTGCTACTGTCTAGCAAATTAGAATTTACTGTATACTGAGTATTTCTTGAAATTGTATTGTTGCATTACGGAACTAGGATTAAATGGAATGGGTTACCTACAGTTCGTGGTTGTTTTGAAGAGAGGTAATTGTAAGCTCTCAAATAACGACATTTATCATTTCGGTCTATAAGTCTACACGCTGTGGAAGAGACTACATGACACTAAGTCTTTTTATGAGCTTAATAGTCAAAACCAATGTTTTTCAAAAATCCATAAATTTAATAGGCAAACAACAGCGGAGTTTTAAGACTTGGAGTCGTTGATGTTGCAGACAAAAACAAGTTTTATTTCACCTCATAAGAAACATCCGAGGTCGTTTATAACTTTACTTCTAATCTCCAACATTGAAAGCAGACGGGAGGGCAATAAAGACGTGGAGACAATAAACCCACTTAAATACTGTATAGACATGTATTAGCCAACGAATTGATCCCTGTCCAAATTCGCTGATGTCTCATTTACACAACCCTCCTATTGTTTCAAATGTATATACTTTTATGAGCTTATCAACTTGGGTTTAATTATTAGTGTCATAATCCGTTTGTGCTATAGTTTTGGGTCACTGGTATAAAAGTGAGTATATCCTTTACACATTATATGCAGCAAGAGACGAGTATCCTATTACGTGGTATCTTTACATAGCTGTCAAGTGCGGACGTGACTTGTCTCTGAATAACCTTACGAGTATACAGCTGCAATGTTCAAATTTTAGCAAGCTTGCCAGCTACCCTATTATATTACTAAAATATATCTGTGCCTGAATACTCATATCGTCCATTGTCCAAGCTGCCAGAAGTTTGTATCAAACTGTGCGAACGCTATTCAGGCTCCTGCTTTGAACATGTTCTAGCTTAATATTCTGCAATTTTTATGGTGACTTGTCAGTTGACTTCTTTTGTATCTTTTCCTTTGTTGTAACTGCTAATTTTGAGAGCAAAATTACTGCGTCTGCTCAGAGCAAGATCGTTTATTTTATTCCATCCTATTAGTCCTGGAGTATTATTATTTTGTATGATCGAATTACTTCTTTGTTAATGAGCTATGAAGATTGTAATCCCAGTTTTCACGATGTCTTTTACGCTGGTATCTTACAGATATCTATATCAATGACCATAAGAAGTACTATATATTTTAATAGCTTTATTAACATCGTTTCAATTTATTATTATTACAGAAATACGCAAGCTTCCAGTAGCTTATCGAACTAAATTACGTACTTTGACTGTAAATGGGACTTAAACAAAATATACCTTTCACGAGTCGTTTGTAGCATAGTGTAAATAAAAAATAGAACAATTATCTTATCATCCACATCCGTATCTGAAGATGAGATCGGAGAAACACATTAGTAGAATCCGTGGCGACAAACACAAAAATAAAAATTGAATAATATAAGCAATTCGGCAGTCTATAAAACATTGCTGCAGGAAATAAAATAAAAACATGTTTATAAGCTTCTCGGCATGGACTGAGCTCGTGGCTTTCATCAGACACTTATTACGTAACACGGTTACCGTAGTGTCGACTATCTCTGGCGCCGTCTGCACATTACAGACGCTTTATGTTTCAATTTCAATAACTAGGCTAATGCGGACTGTTGCTGCCAAGTCTAGCTCTTATATTATCTTGTTTTTCAGCTGACGCATACTTTATGTACTTAGATGATTGAAATTAAACTCCTTTATACGGATTTTATCGCGTTGTTTATTTAACACTGTATTGCATAATTTAAAACCTGTTACACTACTACTACTATTAAACTTTACTAATATTTAAGCTAATAAAATTATTTAAACTATTTATATTTAAGTTTACACTTCCCCGACGTTTCGGTTGCTTTTCAGCAGCCATGGTCACGGGGAGACTAAGATGGTAGTTGTCTCAATGTTTCAGTGTAGTTATATCAAAGTACCCGATAATTTAATCCTTGTCATTAATCTAAATTATGTAATACAGTGTTAAATAAACTACGCGATAAAATCCATATAAAGGAGTTTAATTGCAATAAATAACATTCGCCTAAAGAGAAGACAATATTATACTTAGATGATCTAATCATTGTTAACAGTTAATTTTATGGCACGAATGCCGTACCGACTTAAATGATAACCTTCTAGTATGCAATTTGCTGATTCGGTCCCCGCAAAGAACAGTAATTTGTGTTATCCATTGATAATCTTAGTGTACGTATGTTCAAAATTGAAGTTCGACGCGAAATATAATTGTATAATACGTAAAGTAACGTACGTGAACTAGAAGGGAAAATTTAAAATATAATGTCATCTAGCCAAAAAGTAATCTGTTTAATTTCTTCATTTTTGGCATCCAGTTATCTCTCCGGGTATCAAAGCATATTACAGTGTACTAGTTAGGGAGCTGGTTGCAATTTTATTAAATTTAAACTCAACGTGTAAGTTATAACAAGCATTTCATGTATGCAATTTAACTACTTCTTGGCGTACAACTTCTCTCACCTTCATAGTATCGTTCCCCGAGATAAAATTGCACTGACGCTTTGTGTGATCCCGTGTGCATGTACTGGTAGTTCCGACGGTTAATTAATGCCTTTGTGTGCTCTAGCTTTCCGTAAAACCAGTATTGATTCTATATATTTGATAAACATATATATATTTCATTAGGAATGTTATAAATGTGAATATGTAGATTTATATGCGAGTTATTTGGCCACCATGTATAATTAAAATCGATTAGGCCAATTTTAATCAATATAACGCATCGGCGCTGCTGTACATGATTGCCTGTCTGATAAACCATAACCCATTAGACAATTTTATGTAAACCATAATCTTTGACTTTGCTACTGATTACTTTAACAGTCCAGAATCAACTCTAATCTACTCTACTTGCTACGTTTCAAGTTATTCGATTTCAGAAGTTTAAAAAGGAATTAGTCTTATATAATATTAGAAGTGTTGAATATATTTACGTAGCGGTTTATTTATGAAGAAATTTCCTCGGTAGCGGTATAACCAATACGCTTTACGTTGAAAAGTTTTCATGAGGTCCGACTCGAAGCGAGCTACGTTTACGACGGAGCAGATATTTTAAATTAGATTTCAAGTCAGAGGTTAGGACTTTTCCTCGGAAATATGGTCCGATGTAATATAATAATGTTGATGATATAAACTAGCAGTTCGCGTACTTGGATGTCGTTACCAGTTTTACTTTTAGCTTTGTAACATTATTATTTATTGAAGTCATAGTAATGACTGCAAAGTAACGAAATTGTGCCCGGACCCTATACGGAACAAAATTTATATGATTCATCGATATCTGTTTCAAGTTTGGATATACATTGTGTCTGTTATTTCTTTGCCCGTAAATTCCCAGAATTTAGATATAGTTTGACGTCATTCGAAACGAAAGCAACTTCGCCTGTCACGTAATAGCATTCTAAACGTCAATTGGATAGTTTTAGACAGCTGATGAAACCTACAAACTTCTTCAATAAATCAGAAAAGAAAAAGCGACACCGACAATAATACAAATACATGTTACTGCTTTTATCCTTCAAGATAAGTTGAAAAGTCAAGTGTTTCAGTGATCCGTTTTCCTTGTTTCTGTGATTATCCCACGAGGAAACATCGCAGACAAGCTCATATAAAAAGATAAGACATTGATAAGGATTGAGTGTCACTACATTCTATATAAAAAGAATAGCTTCAGTCAACATTCGAATCGTAATTTATGCGAAAACATTTTAATAATCTGTATCTTTGAGTTTCAGACTTAAAGATAATAAGAACATCCAAGTAAACGAACCAATTTACTGTAATCTTAAATTCTGTATCAACATATTATTGAGCCGTATTTTATAGATTGAGCCGTATTTTATAGGGTGGCAAAATTTTCTTTCTGCATTTTTTGTTACTAGGCGATCATTATAAACACTACGCGAAGAACCATTGTGACATCCGCGCAGCCAAAGTGTAAATTGTATATAGCCACAAATATAACCCTAATTTTAATTATACGCTTTTGGTATTTCTTACATTCGTAAAACCCTCAGCTGTAGACGCTTACAACCTCAAGTTTTGTAACCTTTGTAAAGAGGTAATTATTATAAATGATAATTATTTTATCCCCCATAAAGCTTTCCCCTTGGTGGCTTTCTAAGAAGTACTTCACAATGTTTTATTCCCTTTCCTTGGTTAAATTTCTCACTCAATCTTATACAGATAATGTGATTTCGTTTGTATAAATATATAATATAAAATATATTTCTGTGTAAATTTGTAATGGATATCGACTGAAAGTTAGAGCCGGAGATGTGTTATGATATGTTTTATCTTAAAATATACCTTGTAATAATTAAGCGTATTTCATAATATATATATGTGCGCTTTAAGTATTTTATAAGATACCATGAGCAGATCTAAATTGTATCTGCATTCCGCCAAATATAATGAACTAAGTCCTAATTCAAGACGAGCATATTTCCGTCAATCGGGCACTCAGAGAATGTGCTGCTATTTGTAATTAGGTTCGAAACAGCGAGGAAATACCACAATGAAACCTGCGTAAAATTTGATTAGTATAGACACTTGTATCACAAAAAATACTGCACATATAATTAATTTGAAACCTCTCGTACAATTTTTTTAGATGATTTTTTATTTCTGCATATTAATGTATGTTACTGTTTCTTAATTGTTACTGTTTCTGCTCTTAAGACTGCTCCGAGCGAAATGTGCCAAAACAGGCGGTCACAGTTAAGTGAATAAAATCAACACTTTTTGTTTAATACAAATATAAAATATACATTTACCATTACAATGAATGTGTTTGCAATTACTCCGTGTAAAAAACTTGAAATAATTAATATTTTCGCCTACAAAATTACGTAATTTTGCACGAAATATGCAAAAACGTAAGCTCGTGTTACGTGATTTTTAGATTATAACGGTAGAAATCTACCTTATTTTACAGTTTAAACGAAACATAAATAGTTGTATTACGCTTTGTCCGTCCCAAATATTTAAGTTATTGGTTGACAATAAAGATACATATTTATCAAAAAAGCACTTCACATCCTCCATACAATTTAACTATGGCGGCCGCGCGCCTATTTGAATATGCGCCGCACGAGTCATTATATGTCTTACGCTCGGCGCAGTCTTAACCAAAACTGTATTCTTTTAAGTTGCGCATTGAGATGCATCTCGGACGATGCTCGTCGGTCAATATGTGTATTGGCAACTGTATGGCGCCTTCTTCCATATATGTCTTTTTTCGACCAAGAACCAAATCCTGCTGCTCGGCAGTTGCGTTAGCGCGCACACTTATACAATTGATCTAAAATGGCATCAAAATACCTACGTCTTAATGATAAAACTTCCATTAGAGTCATATACTGAATTTAGACATGGGCCAATTGTCTACCGTTTTGTATCCTCTATATCATATAACAAATGAGATTACACTTATGTACTTTAATTTATAGCCTGCAACTTATCAACTTATGAATTTATCGCAACCATTTGGAGGATTTAATTATCTAGTGTACCTTTTGGAACTATGAAATTGCAAATAGTTTCGGCTTTGCTGGCATTTAGCATTGTTTCAGGAATATTTCGATTTCGACTACACTGATGACGTAATCGTTTAAAGGTCATCTCATCGCAACCAATAGTGCGAGCTTAATAAACGCACGGGACACACGTGCATATGTGTGATTGTTAGATAGTAGTTCTGCACCTAAGTATACTTTATATCTATTGTTTCTGTATTAACTAGTACCTAGATTATAAAAGATTTTTACAATATGTGAACTACTGACGTAGGGTGTTATTTATTTCTCTTCACCCTTTCGCATGGTTAGTGGATATGTTACGGCTAAAGGTGGGTGTGAACATAAACTTAAGATTAGCCGGCTACAACTAGGTGCAGCCGGCCACATGCAGTTAGGTTATGTTAGGTTACTTTTGAGTTTACCCGGCTAAAACTAGGTGTAGCCGTAACAGATACAACTTTTGTTAGAATTCTTTATCTCATTTCGGGATGTCTAAGTTGGCTTCTAGTTATTAGAAAATACCGTTCTTAAATTGACATCAGTGTTTATTTAACCCTTTATATTTATCACTATCATATACAGTGATATAAACTGTGCCATGTTCAGAGGCACTTGTGTTAGGCGACATTTTTTTATGGATATTGAGTCATTTAGTCATGTTAATGTCCCAGGCCTTTTTGTTTTATGTCGCTTTGGACTATTATATACCATATTTATGATACTTTGAATTGCTTGATTTGAACACCTTATAATATAATATAAAAATATTATATGACCATATTATTTATGGTAGCTGTCAAGCATAAGGCATACTTAATGGTAAACTGTTACCACTTACTGTTTACCATTAGTGTAATATCGTGATTAACATAAGTCGGTTATCTTCTGGTGAAATATAGTAACTTGAATGAAATGAATAAAAATAATATTAATTATCTTTTCCGGTCCATGTCTTTTCCAGCCTTACGCCTGCTTCTGCTCGGGTTACGAATATCAACATGTAATAAATAAATATACTTACCTTCTCATAGTAATTGACTTCATATTTTATTCATCATTACTATTAGTTCAGCTGAGGAGACACAATTACGTTAGACCACAAATACAAATATATTGCCTTTGTTACTCAGAATGTATACGTAATCCAAGAAAATTGTTTGATGTTTGTTGTTGCCAGTCTTTCTCTCTGTATCGTCCATTCTTTTTTCTCTCAGTAATTGCTTTCATTACTCAATGTTAAGCAAGAGTGTGTTCTTCATTTCTTAGAGAAATGTACACCCCGTCGTATTTTTAATTAGTTCGCGTCCAACTTCGTTGGCCGCCTTGCATTTTTTAAATATAGAAAATATTTTTAGTTTTTGTTTTATTACTGGGATGATTGTGCACTATGGGTGAATTCTTGGGTTTAAAATGATTGTCCTTATGCGTGTAGTTAGTAGCTTAACCGATGTCAGAAGCTTTAATCCTATATTGACCTGACGACCTGATTAGTTTCAAGACAATTTAGATAACTGAATTCTCATAGCATAAATGAGCATGTAATGCTGGCCCGAATACTTTGCACGTTTATCGCTTTTTTGCTCAGACTCAGTGCTGCTATAAAAATGTCTTGGCAGAAAAATCCAATAACACTGGTCCGACTCGGCGCAATCGAAATTGCTAGATAGCAACGCTAACGTCGAAAACTACGCCATTAAAACATCGTAACGCGTTTGAGATACTAAATAGATAGTCTCTGTGTTTACAGTTATCTCAATAGACACAACTTTATTTCGTTTAGTGTTCGTCTTAAATCCACAACATTACTGCGCTATAATGTAATTCTGTATACAAATTCTTTCAAACACATCATTGTCACGTTAATGGAATAATCCAACTATAGTTAATTTGAACATTGTCCTATCTGCTTACGTTATTGCCTCCGTTCATTAGTCTGTGTTGACCTCTCGATGCACCATAGCTGTGATTCCATACGGTTGATTCGAACTACTGAATTATTCGGCACATTACTCCGTTCATGTCGAGCTACGTCTACCAGTTAACTATACGATGAATATAGGCCACGTGCGATGATTTATGTGTGCGCAGTATTGTGTTGTGCTTCTCATTAGTTTGTCTGAAAGTACTGAAGTACGCTATTATGCTGTCGAGGCTACGTTTGTGGTGAATAATTAGATTAACTGATAGTGTGTGTAAGATTGTTGGTGCTTTAAAGCTTTTCCTTTAGATGGAAGAACTTTGTTATTATGCAAAATAGCACTGTTGTGTGTAACAGTGATCCTTCATTTACATATTTTAGCACGTTCAAGGCAACAATGTGCATCAAAGGCTTAAAGTCACAACCCGGTAAACAGAAGCTTTGGTATGCCTTTACTTGGTATGGCAACGTTTGTTATTGTATTGCTGCAAGCCGCAAGCCTATAGCTTTCTCAAATATCAGTGTTATTTAAATCTTACAGAGAGAAATGGGAGATTATACATACAGCACTGTCTCGATCTTTCGCCAAAGTAAGGTTAGTGTTGTAAGAAAAGGTGATAGGCGCAGGGTTTATTTTTCGGGTAAACGTAAATTTTACAAAGATCATAAAGTAATACTTATGAACGTCAAAGTTTAATGGTTAGTGAGATTATTGAAGTTTTACTAGCAACTTAGTCATTGGAATATTTTTGATACAAGTGCGCCGTCTTGGTATATTTTTTATGTCAGGTCCTTATATATTTATACCAACAGCAAATTCTTTAAATACCAACACAAGCCTTGCGTGACTACCCTCCTTTAAAAGGATAGAATTGCGAGAAGAAACATATAGCCATACATCCTGAGTAAACAATAAATATTAAGGGTTATAACCCACGATGGCTATGGTGTATCCGCTGGTGGCACCATTCGTTGATATTGCATACGTCACGCAAAGGGTAATGAAATATCCCGTCAGTCAGGCAATGTCCCGAATCCTGTTGCAATTTTATTTGATTTAGGCATTTTTATGGGCGTAACATATTGCTGCACAATAAGATGACTTATTGGTTATAACTGAAACTGTTATTGCAATATAAATCATTTTTAATACAACATAAAATGTATGTGAATGAAGAGGACATGTTTACAGTTCAGTGCGATTGTTATCGATCGCCAAGGTTTGTAATGTGCTGCACAAGGCCACTGGCCGAGAGGGATTACCTTAAGCCGCTTGTGGTTATTGTCTTGCGTATTAATATACTTGTCTGGTGCTTTTATTTACCTTCCAAGTATCGATATTCAGTAAATGTGGTAGATTTAGCAGTTGATTTACGCTTCACAGTAATGTAAAGAAACAATTGAAAGATTGATCTCATTTTTTATTGTCACCAGATTTTTGCGGATTATAACATATCGGTTAGTGTTCATAAAACGATCTCATTTAATTTTTGGTTTATGTTTGAGCTTCCTTTGCTACTTGAAAGAATTTGATAAGTTAGTTGATTTCACTTGGCGAGATCATTACCACCAGTTGCCGTTCTTTTTACTATTAATTCTGGCCATCTAGATTAAGGTATTTCTGGTTGGATACATTACTTATCACTCTTACGTTGTCTATCTGCAACAAAGCCATTACGTAGCAGAATTAAATGAACACATTTGCATACGTATGACTGCAGGTTGGCTTTCACGGAACGCAAGTGAAATATTTGAGTATGTGGCGGAAATTAGAAATGTTGTACTAACTGACCAGCACAACCGCAACCTGACCATTGCTATTAGTGCGTCCATTCTCGTGGAAATGTTAAACAATAATGGAGTGGAAATTTAATAGCATAGAAAATAGGATAATGCAGATGTTAGTTATTTCTATTTGGTTGTTGTTTTTGTTGGTTTAATATCTTATTCTTTTAAGTAAATAGCTGTTCAATTTTATACTGTCTAGACGAAATGCATTACAATACTGTAAGTAACATTATTATATATCTCTGGCACAGATATTTTTCTATCATATTAGAAAAATATTTGGCCCTTTGGGAGGCTTACACGGAGACATAGATCCAACGTGAAAAGGCCCTTCGAGAATTTTAATCTAAAGTGGGATGGAACACTTACGATGGCTTAACCGCAGCAGGCGTAGGACTATTGCTACATATGTGCTCTAATACGCCTTGGCTATGGGGATGAGTGTTTGATGGACTGGTATATTGGTAACTATGGATAAAATACATTATTATTATTATTAACTTTAACAATTGCCTGATTGTGGAAAACTGGACCTAATGAAGTGCCCTGTAGTATCCCATTCTCAAAAGCTTATATTTGACAACATCGACAAAAAGCGTCACTTAAAACATCACCACACATATCATTAGGCAAGGGTAAATAATTTTAGCTTAAATCCTCGGCAGGGAATTTAATCCCAGATTGTGATAAAGCTGAAGTTTCCAACGGCTGCTGTGATCTCATCCCTTTTGACGCTAATGCGTGCCATTCATCACGCGACAGTCGACGCATTCATTAGCTAAGGCTTTGTGTTTGGTACATAAACCGCACGACATGACGGCCCTTTATATCGCGTGTTGGTCAGCGGGAGCTTTCATTGTCAGTAACTACTATGTAATTTGGTAAACGTGAAAGTGTTCGTTGCAAAACTGCCATTTGGTTTTAATAGATTTTGTTACAAACCTAAATAGAATATCTCCCAAATAGTAACTGTAAATGTAGGGTTGCATAATCCATATAATATAAAGGAAACTGATTTCGATGACGCATTTGTTAACATTACGATTTGGTTGCATTGGGTGTGGTCACAAGATTTATCTACTAAAAAGTAGATGTGAGTTATTGATTTATTAACGTGAACTTGATTAGCATTTACAGCAAAAGAAACATTCCGTTCAGAAATAGCATCGCTATAACCGACATTTTAAAATTACAATCTTTAGAGACGGACCAGTATAAAAATATTTTTTGACAAAATCAAATTATTTTCCAAACAACTCCGCCGGGAATACTAATAGTTGATCATGCCAAGTCGAATACAGAAGTAACACGAAAAGACAAGAACTAATTAGACAATAGTAGCTCTCAGGAGTTATTTTCTTATTAGCTATCCTTACTCACCCCCGTATCGCTATGTGCATATGAACATAATATGTTGTGACAGGTTGACGTATCGTATTCGTGTGTTATGGTAATTTGTTGATGAGGTTAGAAATTTGAGTTCATATTTTCGTATAGAATCATATTAATGTCAGTGATGAACGCGTTTTCTTATGGTGATAACTGTCATTACTTAGTGCTATTTAATCAATTATTATGTAATGTAATTTCCTTATGCTCCACTGTTTAATAGTATAACCTGTGAAGGAACGGAGTGTGATGTCCCTTCAACACAAAGGAAGGATCCTCCGAACAGGGTGGTTGATAGTGCCTGGCGGGCCGCGGCCCGACGGTTCATGTCGGAAGCTTGTATATATAGTTAGTCGCTGTGTAAACTCCGCTTGCGCGATGCAGGATTGTGACGTCATTTGAGCGTATTTAGCGCCATCTGTTAGATGTAGGTGGAACTTCTTCGTCTGTGCGGAGTCGCCACAAACCAAACAAACAAGTATTCAGAATGCTTGCCTTTTTAAATGACACCGTGGAAAACCAATTATACAGACAAAGGCGTAGTAGCCATGTGTCATTTAGAATCAAGTTGCAAAGTCAGTTACCTTAATATAGACTCGGAATAATGATGCTTGTTTTGAAACCACAAGTCATGGTCCAATAGCATGCTTAAATAAATATATATAATTATAATTATGGCTTACGTTGTAAATAAAATATTTATACCTTGTCTGTCTGTAAAAATGGGTGCTGAAAACATCATCAACTTGGGCAAAGGGTAACATAAAATGTGAAATAACATTCAATAAGTCAAGTTGCGATATACTAAGAGCTAATATTTGGTTCGCGCTTTCTGAAAATAATGTCTTTCGCTCGTCCGCGTTTCAATCGGTTTTAATAAAAGTGAATCCTGCATTTATTAGAAAAGGTGAAATATCTTTTATTATAAATACAAGATGTAATGCAATGACATACAAGTTGGCTGAAAACCTTTAACTTCGTTAACGTCTGTTGTCTGATGATAACAATCCGGAGTAAAACTCCATAGAAGAACTTTTACTCGAATATTATTATTATTCAAATAAGTTTTAAAGCTTATTAGAGTAATAAAATACCTGCCGCGCACAATTTCCACCTAACGGTATTACGCAAGAAAATGTAACAAGTTTAAGGTAAACTTTTTTATACAAGAGCAACGACAATTGAGGACAGTAAGCACTTAGAATTTTTGTAATTAACTTCATCTATTTACAGCGCTTCTTTTTCTTTACTTTATAAAAATGGATATTTAAAAAGAAAATTTAAAGGATAAATGTCTTCTCATAGCCTTAGTTTAGTCTTTGTACATTTTATTCTGAAGCTCCAATTCTGCTATAGTTGCCATTTAATATCTTTTCTCAGGCAGACACTGCCATTTTGTTTACAGTAGCAAACTATGTACTTCGAGTAGATCAATAGTTAGGCTAGTACTACATACATACATAAATACAGGCTTGTTTCCCAGAGGGGTAGGCAGAGACTACGGATTTCCATTTGCTACGATCCTGACACACTTCCCTGGCTTCATTCACTTTCATCACATTCCTCATACTCCGTCGCCGGTTTAAGGTGCTCTTAACCTGGCCTTTGTCCAGAACGTCTCCGATCTGGTCAAGTAACGATCGCCTAGGTCTGCCTTTTACGATTGTTCCATTCACACTAGCCTTATAAACTTTCTTAGTCAGTCTTTTCTCGTCCATTCTTTCTACATGCCCAAACCAGCTTAACATACCCTTTTCTATTCTTGTCACTATATCCACTTTCATGCCGCATCTCCCTCTAATCACACTATTACTTATTCTATCTTTCAGAATCACACCACATATGTCTCTCAGCACTCTCATTTCTACAGCATTTATTCTGCTCTCATGTTTCTTTTGCCATACCCAATTTTCACTTCCATGCATAAGTGTAGGCACTAATAGTCCTCTATGAACAGCCAAACGTGCCTTTTCGGATAAATTTCGACGACTCTAGTATTTATATTGGATATAGTTAATATTTAATTATATTGACTGCACAGTGTAGTGTTTAAAGTGTTCGTCTTCCTACTGCCACTTGTGACGATAATCGCCTAGACGCCCGGCGAACGCGGGCGCACGTCACTAGCCACCTCTCGCGACCGGTGGTGCGACACTATATAAGGACGGACGGCGTCAGTCGCAGCTCCTTGCGGCCCGGCTTCACACTCCCAGCTAAGTGTCCTGATTATACAAGGACCACGAAGCAAGTCTTTAGCGAACCACGCCCTGACTATAGTTCTATAAGTAAAGATTGTCTCTTTTAATTGTATCTTAATTCATTAAAAGTGTATTTGTTATACCTTCTCTCATTGTACTTCCTAATTATATCTACATTTCTCCTAAAGTAAACCCTAAAGGTTACACACTACACTAAGTATTATGGGTCCGAAAACTACCCGGGATAAAATTTTGTGTCATCCACAAATATTTGTTCCAAGTCTGGGTGTTCTTTGTGTCCGTTGTTTGTTTGTCAAGTATCCCGCGACAGAGGATCTATACTTAGTGCGGAAGACGATTAGCATTAGTTTACATTAAAAAACAAAAATAGGAATTTATACCAAAAAGAACACTACACAAGGTTGATCACAAGAAATATCTTTCAAATTTATTACTATCAGAAAACGCAAGCTCTGCAGTTCCATCAGTCCATAACAATTAAATCAATAATACGTTCCACTTTACGATGCCCTGCAAATATAAAAGCGGTCACATTACGAGGCGATAAAGGAGGTGCAATAAACCGTCGGCCATTAGAGCACACTTGGCCAGATACACCTACGGCTCTTATATCTTAATAGCACTTGGTCTTGACGTTAAACTCGATGTCGGCCTGAGTGGTTTTATTCTTGGTAGCTGGAGAACCTGCTGATTTTCTAATAAAGGTTATGCTATATATACTATTTTCTGCTCTATTTTAAAAGAGTATGATGTAGGGATCGAGTTTAAATAAAACACGAGCTTAGACGATACAATACTGATCTATTTCATGATCTACAATCAATATATATTCGGTTTGGTTACATAGTTATACATAGGTACATAATACATAGGCGATAGACATATTACACATCACACCTCCCTCCTTAAAGAAAAATAAAATAAAGTATATAGTTTATTTTATTTTTAAAATTACAAAATCAAAACGATTAAATACAGTAAGTGATTATAACACTCGTTAATAATGTCATAGGATACATGTGACATTCAGCGCCGTGCGATAACAAGGTGTAAAGTTTCATAGCAAACATTCATTTAAACATAAACAAAATTAAACACAGACAATTAATTAAGTGGGTTACATGTAATCATTCATTAGGTATAAACAATTTTGTACGGTTCTTATGAACAATGTCAGGTTTACCGTCCTTTAATATTTCTACATTTGGTGAAACATCTTTCATAACAATATAAGGACCTAAATATATATCAGACAATTTATTACCTGCTTCATTGCGAATCAAGATCCAATCACCCTTTTTATACATAATTGGCTTAGAATTTTTATCGTATCTTTCTTTGCGTGTTAATTTCGTTTGAATTAAATTTTCTCTGGCTTCTTTTAAAGCTACTTGTAGGCGATATTTTAATTCCAAAGGATAGCTGTCGTAATTATAAAGAGGTTCAACTTTTTTAGTTAAGTTGCTGGGTAAATTACACTTTTTGCCAAAAACTAATTCGAAAGGTGTATATTTGGTGTGCGTGTGAACTGTAGTGTTGTAACTAAAAGACCAATAAGGCAGCCAACTACTCCAAGTTTCGGGGTGACTATTTGTGTGTATACGTAAAAAGGCACCCAGATTTTTATGTGAATTTTCAAGTGCGCCTATGGTCTCGTGGTGGTAGGCGGTAGAATTTAATTTGTGTATGTGAAGAAGTTTACATACCTCCAGTATTGTCGCGGACATGAACTCGGCTCCTCTGTCGGTGGCTATTTCTCTGGGCACTCCATAACGTAGTATGAAGTTGTTTACAAAACTGCTGGCTATTTCTTTACTGGTTTTGGTAACTAATGGATAACATTCTACATATTTGGTTAATTCACATTGGAGCGTTAAAATATACGAAAAATTATTATTGTCTTTATCTAAAGGTCCTACAATATCTAAATATAGCTTTTCGAAGGCAGAGTGAGCTGTGGTTGTAATTGACATAGGTTCTTTAACGGGGACTGAGTATTTTTGTTTTTGGCATTGTTCACATCTACTAACAAATTTAATGACATCGCGCTCGAGACCTGCCCAAAAATAATATTTTTTAATATTGTTGACCATTCTTCTGATGCCCGCGTGGCCACTCGTAGGCAACAGATGAAAGTCATTGAGAATAACTCGTCTTTCATCTTTGTCATCTATTCTTTCGATATCTTTCAAGATACACAATCGGGGACCGGTCCAACAACTCATATTCTTTATAGTTCGTGCTAATTCATCAATAAACGTACCGTTCATCTTACTCTTTATAAAATACACTTCATTTATACATAATTCCTTACAAAACTTTGTCAACTCCCTCGCAAATGCGTCTGGGGCAATATGCGATCGGGTAGCGAGCTTGATATATATTATCATATCATTCGGTACATAACACAATAATCCACTACTATTCTCAACCTTACATTCTTTCTTTAATCTATTTAATTCTGTATTGTTTATAAATCTTAGTTCAACAGACTTCTTCGGTTTGCTATGAGTTTCCACAACGTTCGGCTGATCAGACCTCTCGTCAGTAGAAACTATAGTATCCGAAGCGTCTTGTTCACGACTTAACATTCTTCTTTGTGCACGCGTCATAACGTTCATCGTACTTTCATGCATATCCCGTAGATCCCTAGATGTTAAGATAACCCGAGACAACGCGTCTGCAGCTGCGTTGGCCGAGCCTCTAATAAATTCCACGCTAAAATCGTACTCCTCTAACAGCATTCTAAATTTTAATAATCTGCTCGAAGGTTCCTTTATATTAAACAAGTATACTAGTGGTTTATGATCAGTCAAAATTTTAAATTTACGACCATAAAGGTAAGGCCTAAAATGCTTTACAGCCCAGAAAATGGCAAGAAGTTCCTTTTCTATCGTCGGGTAATGTTTTTCCGCTTTATTTAAAACCCTGCTAGCATAAGCCACTGGTTTTCCATTTTGGTTAGCTAAAATAGCTCCTATTGCCAATCCTGATGCATCTGTTTGAAGAACAAACACATTATCATCCGAAAAATTTGGATACTCTAGTACAGGAGGGGAAACTAATTTTTCTTTTAACAAATCAAATGATTTTTGGCAATTTTCAGACCATATAAATTGACTATTCTTTTTAGATATATTATTCAACGGTTGCGCAATGGCAGCAAAGTTCTTAATAAATTTACGGTAATAATTGGCGAAAGCTACAAAGCGTTTTACCTCGTCTGAATTACGTGGAGTGGGGTAGTTTTTCACAATGTCTAATTTTTGTGGGTCGGGTAAAACACCCTGTGAGGATATGACGTGGCCTAAATATAAAATCTCTTTCCTCAGGAAATCACACTTAACTGGATTTAGTTTAAGTTTAGTTTTACGCAACCTTTCGAAAACATCTACTAAATTTTTCACTGCTGAATTTAAGCTTTTCCCGAAAACGATTAAATCGTCCAAATAAATAAGGCATTTGTCATAAGTTAACCCAACCATAGCCATGTTCATCATTCTTGAGAATGAATTAGGACTAGTTTTTAGCCCCATAGGCATTCGGGTCATCTGGTATTGTCCCGAACAGAATGCAGTATATTTTCTACTATTTTTATCGAGGTTGACGTTATAAAATCCCTGATGTAAATCCAAATGTGTAAAGTAAACGCATCCTGAAAGAGAATCAAGAATGTCTGTAATGTTTGGCAAAGGGAATTTATCATCTTTAATACAGTTATTAAGTTTTCTATAATCTATAACTAACCGCCATTTCTTTTCGCCGGTAGGGTCATGTTTTTTAGGTACTAAAAGTACAGGGCTGGACCACTCGCTTTGACATGGCTCAATTATTTTTTGTGATAGCATGTCGTCGATTTGTTTTTTAATTTCTGTCTTTTGAGAGAAAGGCAATCGGTAAGGCTTAACATATACTGTATCTACATTGTCTTTTAATTTTATTTCATGATTGTATATAGGTGTGGTAGATAAAGTGTCACCCGGTAAATAAAATATATCTGAATATTTAGCGCAAATGTTTCGAATAGCACTTTGCTCTTCGACGTTTAAATGTTTTAAATTAAGCTGAGGTAATAAAGCCTTCACACGGTCGGCGTTACGTAAACAACTCTCAAATGCACAGATATTATAATCGCTTAACTTTTGTATAGTGGGTTTAATTTCATCTATGGTAAGCGAATTTTCAGTTGTGTTCAGAATTCTAACTGGAATTTTGCCATTTACGGGTAATCCTAAACTACTAGCCATAAAGATGCCTTTACGCAACTCAGTCGCACAAACTACGCACTCTTCTGTCAAGCTGGTTTCTACATAGTGTATAGACTCTGATCTCGCCGGTATATTAAAAGATTGCAACTCTTGTCTATTTAAACGTAAATATATTTTATTATTCGAAGAGGTGTATAAAGACAATTGTTTACATTCTAAATCAATACATGATTTAAATTTGTTTAGAAAATCATATCCAATTATGCCATCCGCCTTACATGGCAGGGATTTAAAAACATAAAACTTATGACTGAAATAATATCCCTGTGTCTCTAACGTTAGATAAACAAATCCAATTGCATCAACTTTGCCTCCGATACCGTTTATAGTTGTACTCCATTTATGTATTGGAATATTTTGTTCTAGAATCTTACTATAGGCAACGGCTGAAATTGAAGCTCCAGTGTCAATTAACCATAAATATTTTGTGCTATTTATAGACAACGTCGTAACTAGCGAATTATCATAAGAGAAAACAAATTTACTTTCAGGGACGAAAAAACTGCTGAACATTTTCGTCTGCTGAATTATCGCTATTATTACTGGTAATCACTTGTACATTTTGGCTTTTCGGGACGCCTCTCTTATTATTGGAATTATTAGAAAAATTACGATGGTACTGACCTTGAAATCCTCGCCCCGAACGGTTCCCTCGTAAAGGCTGGTTCCAATTCCGCATACCTCCGCGCTGGTGATGGTGACCTCCCGTGCCGCGTTGGTAGCTGGTAGAATAATAATTACCTCTTGGGGCCGAATGGAATCCTCTCTGGTTACCTCTGAAATGTCTTATATGTTGTCCATTAGACCTCCGCATTGACAGAATATCTGACGAAGTGTTTGCGAATGATTCAGTCTCCTCATCCACCGCTGCCTGTATGGCATCATTTAATGAGTTAAAATTCCTTGCAGCTATAATTGTGCTCAGCCTACGATTTCGCAGCCCTTCAGAGAAACGCTTGATGGCGAGCTTTTCATTGACGCGTTTTAAAGCATCGTAAGAGTCGGCGTGTCCTTCGGCCTGCGAAATCGTAAGGTCGACGAACAAACTCGATAATTCCTGACCAAAATCCGAAATTGACTTTTCATTTTGTTTTATAGAATGTAATTTACTCTGTAAGGCAGTGGACGACTTTTTTGGCAACAAGTGTAACTTCATATCCTTCAACAATTCAGAAACCTTTGTATATTTGACAGCCAACTGCAGTTTAGCACGCTGTGATAGTCTGCTTTTTAAAACAAATTCTATCAAGTTTCTTTTCTGATCATCGTCTAGAACGGAATTATAATACTCTATACCATCTATTAATTGTCTCGTTACTGTTTCTTGATCATTCATGATAGGCAATAAGCCAAGGGCTACCTTCAAATCAAATTTCGCCATTCTTGAACGGTCGGTTAACTGACAGCTTTTACACAAATTAGAAATTTCAGAGTACAATTTCTTAAACTTATCACAATAACTATCAAACCTCTCTATCTCTGCTAAATCCTTAAACTTCTTAACTCTTGAAATTTCATTTAGATAATTATTAAATTGATCATACAAAATAACAGCTTCATTTAATTTCTTGCTACAAACACTCTCTTGTCTCCTACTTGGGCCGATTTTAATTAAATATTTTCTTATTTTTATTAATTCATCGCACAATTCGTTAATAAAATCTGCCATTAAATGTAATACTTATTATATCATTATCAGACCCATCACAATACATAATCAAAATACATAACCGCTAAGAACTTTCTGTAAATAACATGGAGCTTTTATATTACTAAATTGATACACTGATTACATTTAAACAACGCATACATACCAAACATTTCGGTTCCTGACACTGTCACTATAGCATATTACCTATTTAGGGTCTCGAGTTGCAGTTCAACACCGCGGTACTGACCGATTTTTACGATTTAGCACTTATTTCATATTTATTATACGCACTTTATACGCAACTACACGCACTATTATAACCGTTATTATACGTACTGACAGCACTCATAGATATATACGCACTGACCGCACTGATGGGTACGCACTTTTCCGACGCTTTGTGTCACCTAAATATCTCATACGCTATTACACGATATCATCGTGTACCTGCTTACGTTGCTGGCCGCGAAGAATACTCGCATATCTCCTTAGCACCAAGTCGTTGACGTGGCTCTCTACAATCTTTTTGTGGCACCTTCTGTAGAGCCTGTATGCGATAAAGAGGCCTCCTAGCCCCAACAACAGGACAATTACCAGTAGGATAACGTTACTGGTACTTGCGTGGTATAAAAGCTGATCTGTCTGCGACGAATTTTGACCACTACCAGTCGCAGCCTGAGATATAACCACCTGCTCCTTCAAGTTACTCTATGGGTTGCCCATTGTTGCAAATTTTCGTCACCCCGTGAACAATTCGTACGTATCGAAACGACAGTCCAGAACAATCTCTTTTCAAATGCATAATTATTGTTCAATGTTCATGCTACACGTGGGGACAAAGTTCACTTTCCTATTTCGGCACGATATCGAATTGCGCGCGCGAGGCTGGCCCCTGTGGCAGGGTCGCCATATGATGTAGGGATCGAGTTTAAATAAAACACGAGCTTAGACGATACAATACTGATCTATTTCATGATCTACAATCAATATATATTCGGTTTGGTTACATAGTTATACATAGGTACATAATACATAGGCGATAGACATATTACACATCACAAGAGTACGAATTATAATGTTAGATAAAGGATCTTAATTGTGTTTGTAATCATTTAAAGGTATAATTGTGTACAAATCGCTAAGGTCTTTTCACATCGTTTATGAAAAGGGTTTAGAATATGTTAAGACGACAAGTGTGAGTATGAGTTGTTATCAGCCACTTTAAAAAAATTCTAGTGTATATCTTTAGCTTCTGACCTAAAAATCATCAATATTCACAGTAGTTTTGGTAGGTACATAAAGAAGTTGTAGTCAAAAATTATTCTGTGATTCGGTTCTGGGTTTGAACGACATATTATTAACAAACCACAATATAAAAGCCAAAAATGCGAAATACCTGGAGTTTGAGCCGGTTACCAAACATAACAGAAAATAAAACAAATTAAGCTATTCTCTTTTATCTTATCTATAAATCTTTAAACAATTAACTATAGAATCCCTTCGGGCTCTGTAGTACCCCGGTAAGTACCTTTGCGGTCGCACGGGGAACATTTACGAGTCTCGGTCTATTCGCCGAGCTTTCATTGCCCATTACCGTTGGATTCTGATTTATCCAATGGCAGGGTAGATTTTCTTTGATTTGTTATCTATCTGCTTTTAGAACAACTGAACTTGATTTTTATGCCATATCTAGGTTGTAAATGTAGTTTATAATATGCCTTTGTGTCATAGACATGCTTGGCAAAAGTCCATCATACACAAATTTCGCCGCCTAAGCTTCGGTCTGTTATACTGCGCAGCTCCGTTGAAGGTTATTGGTCACCTTGGATTCTGAAATATGTGGTAGAAAATTCACTTTCTCAGTCGAAAGACGTCCACTGCTGGATGGCCTATGTCCTCCTAAGGTTTTGGTGGTAATCATACCAACATCACATAGAATTGCCTCGTTAGTGCGGCCGTAGTCAATGCAACTGCTGTGCATGTTATCTCGAGTACGATTCTCGTCTGACAAAGCATTATTCGATTTTTCTGTCAAGTGATTCTAAGTAGAAGCGCAGAGATTGGAACTGTCTGTGTCCGACAGACGGCAATAATCTCGTTCCCTATTATATGGCACTCGAAACTAGAGGTTTTAAAAAGTGGATGTGATACACTTCTGTTTACTCCTTCAGGGATGTAGGCGTGAGCCTATGTATGTATATAAGTAGCTTTAAGCTTTGGCTAATCTTTATCATTTGGTTTATTTAATCATATACGTGTCACACCAAACTGTAACTCTGAATGATAAAGCTATAAAGATAATTCAAATGATCCTGAAACCAGAATTTATGAGCTTTGTTTTGCTGATTATGAAGGGTTGAGAGACATTAATTCTGGCGCTTAGAGAGATTTATGGTACATAAAGGAAGAAAATCCTACATTTATACAACCCCTAAATGTTGACCCTGCGAGTGAATTAGCTGGGTCAATAATCTAGCCATTCTCTCGCAGTCATATTTTGGGATAGCTGACCATTAAATATTTTTTGAATTGCCACTCCTTACTTAGTGCTAGTTGTTATGGACTAACATTATAAAAATAAAAACTGTATTCTCGCTCTGCCTTGCGTGGCATATTACGGTTATGAACATCAAAGACTGTCGATATGAGTAGTGAGAACCTTTAAATATTTTACCTTATCCTACTTCTCTTCTCTTCTAATCTCGTGGATTTGTTGATGGATGTTTGGATAGTAGTCTCATGCACGCATATACAGTTAAACAACTTTAGAAAAAGAAATACCGAATCATGGGTAAATCACGCTCTGGATTAAGCCAGAACTTCTTAAGAAACATCGAACTTCTTCTTAAGAATTTTGTTAAGATTAAGAAGGTAGAAACGACCTTTTAATATACTTCATTATTTCTGTCTTTGGTTAGTGAAGGTCTGAATACAAGAGATAATTTCTTTGAGCCACTCAAATTTTGACTAAATCCGTACTTACATGATTGGTCAGGAAGACGAAAACTGTATAATATACTGTGTGTATACAAGATAAGACTTTTATGCCGACTTTAGTACCAGTAGAATGACTAAAAAGGCTGACATTTGCCCGATAGAAATGTTTGTTAGTTAAGACTGCGCCGAGCGAAATGTGCCAAAACAGGCGGTCACAGTTAAGTAAATAAAATCAACACTTTTTGTTTAATACAAATATAAAATATACATTTACCATAACAATGAATGTGTTTACAATTACTCCGTGTAAAAAACTTAAAATAATTAATATTTTCGCCTACAAAATTACGTAAATTATTACGAAAAATGAAAAATGTAAGCTCGTGTTATGTGATTTTTAAATTATAACAGTAGAAATCTATCCTATTTTACAGCTTAAGCGAAACATAAATAGTTATATTACAATTTGTCCGTCCCTAATATTTAAGTTATTGGTTGACAATAAAGATACATATTTATCAAAAAAGCACTTTAAATCCTCCATACAATTTTACTATGGCGGCCGCGCGCCGATTTGAACATACACCGTACGAGCTCGACGCAGTCTTAAATGTAATTTTCTTACATTGAAATCTTTCCGCTGGTGTGCATATAAGAAAGAATTGATTTCCTCTAGGCCCCCAGGCTTGTTTGGTAAACTGATGCTTTGTTTACTTATATCAATTGGTTCAATCAAATGTAACCAATACCATCCATTGTGATATTACATTGTAGCATTGTTTAAACAAATTAGTCAATGTTTTGCTTTAAGTACTCCATACCTGTAACCCTTAATTAACATTAGTTAGTCTATGACAAGGTATTTATACCGAAATGGTTAGACATATCGATTCTGATAATTAATTATTACAGTAGTTAAGCCGGTATAGTCAAATAAGTTGCCATTTAAACCTAGGCTTTTTACCCAGACTAGCCAAACTAGGTATTTTACCCAGAGTAGCCTAACCTGGGTAGTAGTTCCAATAAATAGAACATAGCAATTGCCCTTCTACCCACGTTCTGTTCCGCCGGTAATAATGTTACCAGACTCTTTAAGGAGACATTGCGCTATCAACGAAGATTCTCGGGTGATCATGGTCTTTTAAGTAGTCCAAATTGTCTATAGACACCACTGCTACCACTCCGAGTGATATGAAAATAAAAATAAAAGCAACAGGAGTTGGAATATTTGTCACAAATGCCATATTTATTTCTCTATAACAAATTCTTCTTCTAGACCGTTGGCTACGCAACAATTTAGATTTTCATGCCTTATCCAGCCCTAATTAACACAATTCCATCATTTAATTTCGTTGACGAACTATTTGTACAGCAATGTCAAATTGAACCAAAATATTCAAATAGGAATTACGTAAAACGTTGACGCATTAATTAATATCATCTTATCCCTCGCCAGGTTTCCACCAAGTGTTATTGGATTACGCGCATTTAAATATAAATATACGCGGTATTGGATAATCTCGTTTATCCTGTCACGATGAAATTGTAAGTGCAGGCGTGCACGGCGACAGGATAAATATGAAAGTTGAGTGACGGCTACAGAATTTATTCAAAGTGAAGGCAAACGATATGGGAGTACTTTTTGTTCAAGGATTTGACATGGACTGAAATAGATGGGGTTGGATATGATAATGGTTATTTAGTTGTAACTTATGGAGGAACATCAACCGTGGAACATATTATTTGAATTAAATATGCACTGATTATAAAAATGTTGGCTCGCTGGTATCTTGGCATAAGTGCGCGTTTATGTTTGCTTTGGATGACCGTAAGGAAACGAATTAGAGATCCGGATGATCTTGGTTGGTTAAAGAGCAATTGACCTTTTCTGTTGGAAACTTTTCAATAACAGCATGAAATCAGAAAATAGCAATGAACTCGCCCTTTGTATGTAATGTGGACCTTAAAATCGATTTGAATACACCCCTTAATTAAACTCTTGTTTAGGTTCCTTTACTACAATACGGTATCTATCACGTGTTTAACTAAACATGGTAGGATTTCAGGGTTCATGGTAGTATTTGACGCGTTCCTTAGCTTGCAGATATTTTAATACAATTTTAATGTAATCTAAGGATTTCTTGTATGAAATCAATACTACTTATATGTAAATACGAGTATTGTTATTGAATAATTATTGTTTTCAAAATAATTGTTAGTACATATTTAATTAAAATTTAATAATTTTCATTTAACATTGTTGACA
The DNA here is from genome assembly GCA_930367265.1 of Catocala fraxini. Taxonomy (NCBI): domain Eukaryota; kingdom Metazoa; phylum Arthropoda; class Insecta; order Lepidoptera; family Erebidae; genus Catocala; species Catocala fraxini. The sequence continues at coordinate 1,816,626 of OV884044.1, read as the reverse complement.
TAATTATAGTAAAACAGTATGCCAAGGAACCTGTTTATGCTAACAGATGTGTCATTGTCAAAGTTATACTTCATAAAAGATAGCTTGATCTCTGCGACAGCTGTCAGTAAAATCACGCCTATGAAGTCCTGAATTTCATAATAGTACAGACAGTACTTGTCAATGTCATACTTTATGCGCATGCCGACCTAATGAACCGTGATGGGCGATGAATCATCGTTACCATTGACTATAAACTATCGATATTTAAAAAAAATAATTAAATATTTTGAAACTTAATTGAAAATTAATTTATCTTTTAATTTTATTGTATATTTGAATATCATAACATTATTCACATGTGTACATACTTGATCTAAAATAATAGTGAGTAAATAAAATCCAATTTCTCATCTACTCATGTAATATTCCTTCCGTCAAGATAATAGTAAGAAACGTCGATAATTTCTATCGACAATTTTTTATATCCTGTCAACCCTAGGAATGTCAGTTTGACATATGTCGCCGAGATCAAGCTATCTTTTATGAAGTATAGTTTGTTATTTTTAAAACTTTGTTCTGAATAAAGTGTGGTGGTTTATTTGGTGGTTTTTAATAAAATATATACTTCATCAAAAGTAAGGAAACATCTGAGCAGCGAGGAGCAAACAACAAAATTCAGTTACGGCGTAATCGAATTTTGTTGTTTGCTTACGCATCAATGTGCAACTTTTGACAACTGTGACAGCTACACGGGGTTAGACATCTGTTAAACTAGCATTCTTGTGAGGAAGTCATTTCCATCAAGGAGGCCGCGGAGCGGGAGAGGGAGCGTTTAAACCCTCTCCCCAACCGCAGAACCGAGCGCCGGAGGGCGCGAGATGACCTCCAGCTACCCTGAGGATTGACCTGGGGGTGGCGGGTTTTGTGGGGCCGCCCGCCATCCGTTCAGCACCAGGTCCGAGAAGCGGCGTGCGTGTTTCCACGTGCGCCTCTGTGTCGTGTCTTTGTCCCCCCCAGGGGGACAGTGGAGGAAGTATTTTTGTGAAGTGGCCTGCCGTTTCACACGGTGGGCCGAAACCTCGGCGGGGTCGCGATTGCATGTGAAAGCGATTCGCGTGGCCCCGCCGTCTATGGTTATCTCGAGGAACACCGTGGTAGGTTTAGTCGGTATTACCGGGGTATCTTTCCCCCGGTGAGCCCGACATAACCTCTCCGTCGCCCCGCGGAGAGATATGCGTCAAGGCATTCGCCAACGTAAAAAAAAAAAAGAAAAAACATTATCGTGTGTTTAAATTTAAAACACGTCTAAGCGGTGTTAAACAACGGTTAGCCACTGATTTGTGGTATGGTATTTTTTAGACATGAGCTTAACACGTGTTTATGTCTTTTGTAGTAAGACTGTATATGTTTCATGTCTACCTAAACCAATTAGCAAGAATCTATTTTAAAACTGCGTATAAATAAAATTTGAATACGTTTAGGTAAAGAAAAGGGTTAAAGTTTAGTTACCGATGTTATCCGGAACAGAGCCTATGTGCAGTCAACCCGACGCTCGTTACAAACGGTAAACTTTCTCTCCGCAACGGTATCAATATGCTAAAAAAAGTTTTATTTAATTCTAGCTGTTTTTTACTTTACCTAAAATCTAATATTTAGTGATATATAACGAAAAGGGTTAACAGTAAAAACAACCCTAGAAAATAACTACTGATATATTTATATTTTGCGCGAAACGTGTACCTAATGTTTTATAAGCCATACCTGTGCGAATACCGTGTTATGATATCATGAATTTTATACAAAAAAACGTCGTAAAAATCAAGTCATTTATAAGCTCTGAATAATGTTTATGAAATCCTTTATTATCACGCAACTGGGTTCGCAATATGGATACAGGATACAGAGTTATTTGCCCGTGTGTGTACGCACTTATAACAATATTTATTAGTGCTTATATCAGGGTATATACTGTAATATAAAAGGAATATCTTGTGGTTTATTAATATTGAAGCGCCTATATTACTGTTACATATAGAAGATAATTTCATATAAATTTATTTTGAATTCAGGTGCTTCTAATTTCCTGAACAGGTTTCTGTTTATTGCTTATTTAGGTTTTCAGATTGTTTACGAATTAATAAAAGCAATATCTGTGATGAGGATAGATTTTGTAATTTAGGAAGACGTGGCTACTTATAAATTTTATGCGTTTGGTATTATGTAAGGATTGGGCAAATGGCCGTCCTTTTAATGTTAAGTTTATTTTTCGGTTCCGCTTTCCCTACGAAGATGTTATTTTTATTTAAAATAGAATTCAAGCAATGTATGTTGTTATTTTTATTGGGATTTTCACTATGTTTGCGTGTTTGTTACTGAATCACACGTATACCGATAAATGGATAAGGGAAAAGAAATATTATATTTTGTACCCTGGTAAGCATTCCCGTGGAATTCATGCGAGCTAAGCCGCGGACAGAAGGTAGCTAAATTAAATAATTCTTACAACATATTACTTACTAATTGGATGGTCTTTAAATCGTTCATCTGAAATTAAATATTTTTCTAATATAGGCTATGCTTGAGGGAATCAAAAACAAGTTTAATGCATAAAAGCATATTTTGTATGGGACCAAAAATATACAAGGTCTGTCGTTAATAATGGATAGCCAGTTAGCTAGAGGTTAACCAGTTATCAGGCAGTAAGAAAATAATATTTTTATGTCAGGGTTGCCAACAGCGTGAAAGTGGCATACATTTTTGTGTTTTTTGTTAAAATTCACTTCTTCACCCTTTTAATTGGGTGCCATTTCAACAAAATTAGTTTTTTTGCGTAATTATTTTGCCATCGTACTTGCGAATACTTGTATTATTTAATTTAACTACACTTTTAGGCGCCATTAACGTAAAACAGTATCAAAATTAACATTTTAATCAATTTCTTAAAATTAATCTATCCGTACGTATAGTTTTACCCAAAAATTGTGAAAAAAAAGTATGGCAACCGTGACATAAAAATATTATTTTCTTACTGCCTGATAACTGATTAACCTCCAGCTAACGGGTTATCCATTACTAACGACAGACCCTGTATAATAATGTACCTGATCATATAAAGGACATGGACATAGTTGAATTTTAATTTGCGCTAAGGAAAATTCTCATTTATAAAAGTTACTATACTATCGACAGGTTTTTAAATGATAATATTTTATGAACTAATATAGTAACTTGAATTCTCTTTTCTTCTCCTTTTTTTTTTGTTTCTTATTTAATTGTAGTTAGTAATTGATTATCGTAATTTATTGTCAATAATAATTATATTGCCGTGCATGTCATTTGACTTTAAATGTTATTATACGATAGATACACCAGACATTGCAATAAAAATGTGTAAGCCACCAGGCAGATTTTGGAGATTCATATAAAGTTGTAATATCTGAAGAACTATTGTACCCAAAATCACACAAATAAATAAGTTTGAAGTTTGATCGGTTTTAGAGAAAATGTTCTTATTGCTTAAGATTACATTAACACTTTTATCCTTATGAAATCCTTTTATCTTTAATCTATGTTCAACATTTTCACTTTGTTTATTTCTTTACATTTCAATTGGATTCAAGTTCTAACGGATATTTTTTTTATAAATCGGCGTTGACTTTAAATATTTTTCTATGTATAAGAGATTTTTGATATGTCAAAAATTATATTTAAAGTCAAAAAGGATAAAGTTACAGTGCGCATTTGAGAGCTATCCTAAGAAAAACGTATTTTACTAAAAATATCTGCAAGCTTATTGAAACAGCGGCCATCTAAAGGCGATCTCTTAGACGAGCCAAGCTAAGTCAGCAATAAATCATTGTTTCTAGTCGTTTTGCAACTATGTGCATTAGAGCTGGCTAGATGAGATTACATCTCAGTATAAAGCAATGAAGATTTATCAACATTAAGTTGCGCTTTGCTATGTGGTACGGAACTTAGCAAAGTTTGGCATGTAAGCTGTGTTGTTAAAAGCACAGCTTATATGGTCAACTTTTCTGCTCAGTACAGCTTAGGTTTAGTTGAGGCACTTGTGTCAGTTCTTTTGGAGAGTACTTATATTATAATGCCGCTTAAGATTATATACTCTAAGCAGTATTATCCGAATGGATGAGGCTTAGGACTTGCTATCAAAAGGTCGTTAGGTGCAAAAGCCAATTATTGCACAATCGACTTGAACTCACTTTTAAGATAACATTTAGCGTAGCTGTAGAGTTTAATAAGAATACCAATCATTAGCAACCTAACGAGACTATTGAAAATAGTTTTGTAATGTAGATTAGTACTAATGATAAGAGCGTATCTCGCCGTTAAACAATATGTTTGGCGAGTTTCAAATGTAATTAGTCTTAAGGTATTTTTCTGATAATAAAAAAAAAAAAAAAAAAAAAAAAAAAAAAAAATAACAAATGTAAATATGACGAACACACATTTTGGAGTCTAAGATTTTATAAGCTAGCCTAAACAGATTCGTTCCGTTTTAGAATAACGTGATAGAGGAGTAATACACGTGTGCCAAATCCTGTGAGGTTACTCAGGTTACATACGTGATGTTACGTTATAAATGTCAATCGTATATCGCTTGAGAGACTGCTATTTTATATATGTCGCTATATCAGGCTGCCTCTTTTTAACTTGCAAATCGTAGTGCAGCATATTTAGATGCTTTATTCGTATACCTGATTTTGGCTGGCAATTGACTGCATAGATGGTACCTATACTGGTTTAAGCGGTCGCCTTACCCCTGCCACTGGCTGAGTGTTGCGGGTTCAAACTCCTTAAGGAACAAAAAAATTGTGTTCCAAGTCAGGGTGTTCTTTATGTCCGTCGTTTGAATGTTTGGGAAGTCGTCGGTGATACAGGAATTATTTCCAGTGCACAGACAGTTGTCCTGTCAAAAATATCTTTAGCATGTTGCCCAGTTCTCTTTACACCGCGTGAAAGCCTAATAATGATCAAGTACTATTGCATTATCATTGTATCTTCCAAATGTGACGCACAATAAGTTAAATATGGATTCAAAATAAAATGAAACTTTAACAAGTCGAGCTGCTGTTATGCTATTTGATGTAACATGCTGACAGTCTAAATTATTTGATAAAATTTACTCTTCGTGAACTTCTTTGATACGAGAAACAATGTATGTAAACCGCCATCTTCAAACGGTGAATAAATTCTCAAAACATCGACTGAAAAATCTCTTCCAATCACATTTTGAAATCTCGCAATTGTGTATCGTATAGTCATTGTTTCGAGCCCGGTTTCAGTATCGTTCGAGCTCTGCGCTCTGAATACAGAGTACTTTGATTTAACCTATTTTCCTTGCAGCCCGTCGATATATGGCAGGTATTAATACTGAGCTGTTGGGCATACGTGTGATTTTACTATAGCCAGTTACATTGGCAGGTGGAAGCTGTGTGTCCACGATTTGGGCCCGGTTCCTATATCCAGAAACGAGGCGTTTCGTCGACAGTTCTTTTTGGACACATATTTTATGAAAAATATGTCAAAATGTAACTGTCCGTAGCTAAAACGACTCATTTGTGCTTGTGTCTTGAGAGTTCTCTAAATAATATACAGTTTATTCTTCTGATATAAAGCAGAATTTCTTTTCGTGTGAGAAATTTTTTAAGGTGTTTATCTATTATTTTACACAAAAAAAAGGTATATATGTATGTTTATCCATTGTCTAGTACCTATAGTACAAACTCTGCTTAGTTTGGGCTAGGTAGTATTGTTAGTATGTGATAGAATATTATTTGAAATTTATTGGTTTGGTATCAACCAGAATATTTTGGTTTGATGAATATTTTTAGGCTTCGTGATCACATCGACGCTCACAACCATAGCTTTCATAGCATTTGTTTTTTATTGATTTACACCGATTTTATTGTCTATATAAATAGGTATGATGAAACTGCTGACAGTTATAGACGTTTCTTTATACATATATATCTAAAAACATATCTATTAATTATTTTAAAGAAGGGCTACTTTTGTTTTGCTTGATTAATTTTAAATGAATTTACTATAATTTACTATGTATAAATTTTTATACCTGTCAATTAGTTGCAATTTAGGTACAAATCTCATGCAATAGATACATTTTAACACGTTTATCGGTCGCTTTGTACCGTATATCTGGTTATTTTGGCTACGACGCTTCATGTCATCTATGAAGCGAACTATCAAATCCAAGCTTTCCCTTCCGTTCAATATGGCGAGCCAATAATTTATTCAAGCGTCGTGCTTTTAAAACTGGAAGCTACGTATTCACCAATATTCTTGCCATATACAGCTTACTACCTGAAAGGATCTCTTTTGAATATTTATACTCTGTGAATGAAGTGAAACTGTATATGACTCTTGTAATTGAAACTTTGACATCCATAAGTTTTACATTGTATCTTCAATAGATAAATGAGTTCTTTTATTTCTTCGTATATTTTCTTAGGTACCAAATGACCTATATTCAGCTTATATAATGAAGCTCATCCCTCATATGACTCATGTACGAATTGACGTATTCATAAACCAGTCTCTTTGTAATCAGTTTTACGAGATTAGACGGTAAGCTTCCAGAATATATTTACTGGAAAAATTTCAGGGTAATGATAATTTATGCAGCGTAAACATGTTTTGACGAGGCAAATTCGTGTGTTGACAGAGATGTAGGGTCGTAGCAAAATGTGCCCAGTAATGTGCTCTAGCACTCAGAGGTACAACCTTGTGGATATTTTATGTAGCAAATGCAGTTTTTCTACCGTCTTCATTATCCTTGTCGCTTTTGAGACCGTCCCATTGATCTGGTAACTTGCCTTTGCATTTTGATATTCTATACTCTTTTGTTTACAGTTACTTTTTTGTTACTGGTTATGCTTCATGTTATTACTTTACTAGATTGGTTTGAAAGGTATCTCTATTTTATTTGAGATCTCTTTTTGTTGTTCTAAAATACTTTTTATAAATATTTGCCACGGATGCCTTGGGTAGCTTAAGTGATCAGTGGTCACCTTGCTATTGTCAGTCAGACAAGTATTAGGGATTTGATTTCCACGTAGGACAAAAATGCTTGAATTCCACAAATATGTGTTCTAAGTGTGTTTTTCTGTGTCCCCCTATTTAAATGTTTGTCTCAAGTCAACCGTGGCAGAGGCATTATCTCTAGTACGGTAGTTGTCTTTTTATGTGACTATAAAATATTTTTATAGTCAAAGATAAAATTATTGCTTAAGATAAGCTTTCAAATTTAAAAATCACCCAAATATCTAAAATTCGGCATTCTCCTGTTTGCAATTATTTGTGATGAAATGCAAGTCATGCTAACCTCGATATTGATGAAATTTGTTATGGAAATATTACCTGTTTAATCATCATAACAAAAGTACAAATTCTACGAGATGGCAATACATAATTATACTATTTCCTACCACCTACTACGACCCTAATATTTCTCTTGTTCTATGCATTCTTATAACGTTTTTGTTGTGCGATCGTGAGATTACTTTTTACACCAGGTAAAGCTTCCCAAGATGTATCTGATCTGTTCAGATAATGTTCCACTAGTTCACTGTTCACCTAGGTATTTTCTTTCCAACTGCCTCATTTGACATTTGTCTAATCATCTTCGGACACCTTTTTCAGTTAGGGTGGACAATATGTGATAGGTTCATCCTTTCACAATTATATTATTTCCTATCTCAATTCTAATTACTATGTTTTTTTTTAAGCTACAACGCTCTCACTTTACGCTATTCCTCATTCTGTCCTTTAAAGTTTAACCAACAATGGCTTTATTTTATAAACATATATTTATAGAATTTTTAAAGTTACATTTCTATAAAAACATATTACAAAGTTAACCTAGCGTTATAAATGAATAATGTCAGCCGTTGACATTTTACTATATTGTACAAAAACACTAAGGTACTGAATAAAAATAGAATGTGTGACGTGCGTTGTAAGCTGTTGTACGATACAATATAAATGGGGGCTTACAAAGCGGTTCGGAACTATGCCTCGTGTGTGCTTTGTTCGGTGTGTGCATTTGTAAGCGGTTGCTGGAGGCACGACTTGCAAGGCTTGGTTATAGATATATTTATTTTATGCTATCAAGGTGGTAATCAAACGTAAAGCTTCATGGTAAACTACTAAATAAACTTATGGAAGATTGCAGTACTAAGTAAGTATTTAAGTAGTACTAACTAAGTATTTCCTTCATTTGTTGGCTAAGTCAAAGTCAAACTCAAAAATAATTTATTCATTTTGGTCACAAAGGTAACATTCATTAAACGTTAAAGGTGATGAGCCAGTAAGATTATTGCACTTACTAAATTTTACATTTAGGTTAGTTATTCGGTTCAGGGTTGAGCCAGTGAGAAGATAACTGCAAGAAATACGTCTATCATTTTAGTTCGCCTCCTAATCGACTTCCCACAGAAAGAGGTTGTTGCGCTGTTAATATAAAACAGATTACTGATCAAGCAATAGAGATTACTACTGACACCTGCCTACTAATTTTTTTTAAATAGCTTTTCTATTTGTTTATAAATAACTGGTATTCTTGTTCCCTCCGGCTACGCTAGAAAGCTTGTGTAAGGAGTGGGCTCACGTCGGTAGTACAATGGGTGAGATTTGGATCCACGATATTTGGATCACAAGTCGAATGGCAAATCGTAGGCTAGCACCGCTTAGTTCAGACTTAAGAAGGGAGAGGATTTGGAGAAGTAATGTAGTCATATTCTTACACAAACTGAAACTCCGCTGTTGTGGATCATTAAACTACCAAAGATGACAGCCCTTTTTTCTGATGATGAGTAGAGTTGTCAGTCTTAGAAAACGCTGTGGTGTCAGCAGACCAGAACCGCAGCCGATCTGATTCGCTCACATAGAACTTAAGAAATCTTTGCCTCTTAGGCTGACAACAACTCGACCTACATAGTGGCTAAAGAATTGCGTAGCATTAAACAGAAATATATAATCACATGGCAACATGCAACATGAACAGGCTCATACCTGTATTCTGGAATGCCGGAGGCAGTCTTTTAAGAATATCATAGTTTCGATATTACACTTTCAATGCGAACCTTTTCAAACTTTTTGGTAGCTGGGGAAGTTAACAGAAATAATCCTAATATTATTATATTCTAAACAAGAAATGAAAAGGCCGTTTAGTCCTATCAGACCCTTAAAGGTCAGAGCAAATAAATAAATATAAATAAACATTTATTTTGTATAAAACATGTTATTTGTTAAACAGACTGCTCTGTTTAACCTTTATTATCTCGTTACGTATATTCAAATGAGGGATAATATAAAATGGGAATAATTGCCTTTTTATGTAAACATCCTGTCTGAAACACTACATGTGGTCGTGGTCACCCAACGCTCCGGGCCGCGTATTGCGCCCTGCATGATAAATGGATACCCTAGCGACGTTACGCCTCCCACTGTACAAAGTAATACATTTTGTATAATATGTTTATCGCACAAGTTATGCAGGCGGCGGTTTTATACAGCTTATTTTAGTAAATGTCGAGAATGCGACTGCTCTCCATAGAGTCTAGGGCAAAGTTTTATTGGAATTTTCTAATAAGAGATTCTCAACAGTAGCATGGAAAAGCAGAATATCGACGTGAAATAGCAGTGTTCCTACTGTTGTGTTTCGTTTGGTGAGTGAGAGTGCCGGTGGCCCAATCAACCTCTTTTCCCCTTCTCGTTCCTTCTCCTTCCCACTTCCTTTTTTTCCTTAAGGGTTGGCAACGCGCAATTGATGCCTCTGGTATTGCAGGCGTCCATAGGCTACGGTGACCACTTACCATCATGTGGGCCGTATGCTTGTTTGCCATCTTATTTGTATAAAAAAATAAAATGGTGACTGTGTCCAGTAGATACCGTATATGCCAGCGTATATAGCAAAATCGACTACACTCCCGATTACCTGCTCAAGGAAATACAGCTCACTGCTCGAGTCTACATATGTATATCGATATTTAGTAGCTAAATTGGTAATGTTTTTTAAACACTGTTGCCGGTTCTCTAATTATTTATTCAGGATTTTAATATATTTTGGAGCTTCGACTTTATTTTATATTTTGTGCGTATCTGTTTAGATAGTGTCGTTGGGTAAAGTTCCTTAACTTTATATTATTTGTTCAGCTTTCCATAGGGCGGTATGATCGCTAAGCAACAAACCAGTCAGCTATTTTTATTTGTTGTTGGACTTATTTTGTACGAATTTTTCTTGAAAATGTTTACTGGTTACAAAAACTGATGGCAAAGGCAATCAAAATAAACCCCGATATCACTATATAGTAGTTAAATATTAATATCCAAAATTCGTGTAAGTGTAAGGCAGCAATTACTATTACTAAGCTTCAAACAGTGTATTTCAGACAATTTTAGTAAACTCTTAGGTCAAGGTTTCTCCGAAGGTTGTTAACCAACGAATACGTTGCGCTGGCTTTTAATTCCAGACAAGAATTCTTACTTTACCCAATTTTAAATATTACTCCAAAGGAAAAACTAATTTGCTCACAAATTGGATTATCTAAAGGCCTTTACACACAGATGCATTATAGTCGAAGATGGCAGTTGACGATGACGTTGTCGTAGTGTAGTAAAAACGCTTATAGTACAGTCTTTGATGTGAAGACCAGCGAAAGCCTAGTGAAAGACCGGACTGTCAGCAGAGTTCACGATTTCGAGTCTTGGCATCTGACTTTCGAAGTTATGTGTGTTAAATAGGTTTCGCTTGCTATAATGGCGAAGGAAGACTGAGAGTTCTTCATAATACCTAATTAGAGTATATTATACTTTTGGGAATATGCCCATGCCCTGCCATGGGACAGTTTATAAACAGAGCTAATATTATTGACGTGATGACGATAATGACGTCGACTGACTCGAGGCTTGTTTCCGGGTTAGCATGAGATATAATAAATTCGTCTGTCTATACTTAATGTACCCAAGTACGGTTGAGGCGGTTTTAAGTTTAATTAGGGTAACACGGCGAATTTAATGTTCATTAGAGCCTAACGTCCTCATTCAAAGTAGTTGTCGTTTATATAAAATGTGTGGTCTAGGTTGTTATTTACAATAGTCCAAGTATTTTGAAAGATAAAAAATGTGTCAACGAATTACTAAAACACCCCGTGTATTCTAACAGTGTAGAAAAGCCTTAAAACCCGTAATTCACGACTTTCTTTCTTCCCAAATTATTCTTTCAAAAAGTCGCCGGCACGAATCAGTATCATTAATTCAATCGAGCCAAAGTTACCTTTTTTGTGAGTAGAAAGTGAGTAGAAAGAGGTTTTATTTTACGAAATCCTTCTCGGCCTTTCTGAACTTATTGATTGGTTACATGAAAGGCTTCTGTTGTAATACGGGGGATTATCAAACTTAAAAGGCTTTGATTAATGGTTCAAGGTAAAATATCGTTGATTGATTTATTTGATAAATCGCAAATGTTGTTGTGAATTTACCATTTATTTTTTTTTTAATATTTATTTTTTTGTATTGTTTATTACGTGTTGTTTGCACAAAGAGATACTTTTTGGTCAAATATGCAGGATTTCATACAGAATAGGATTTAGATTGTCACAATAAGTAAATATTTGTGACTCTTAGTTGCTATGCTAGGTTTGGGTTTGCTGTGACCTATGCTAGGTGGTACAAAAATTGTAATCCAAAAATAGCTGTGCCAAATCTGGGTATTTATTGAGTCCGTTGTTTCAATTATAGTTAAGTCAGGTTATTCCACGTTATGTTGAACCCAGTGGAATGTTTGGTTACCTCATATCACCTCGGAATCGACCACCAAACATATTGATAGGTCATACAGGTGAATTTTCACCTGGATGACCTATCGATAAGTCTGTATGGTGTCATTAATTGGTCACTTTCGAATTAATTCACTCGCGGGTGTGACAACTTTTATATTTATCTTGTGGTAATTATTTATCCATGTATGTTCAACATCTCACAAGTAATCACATTCCAATCTACAAACTTTTTATTTACTTTGAGAGAATACATTATATTCTACTAATTTCTCTTTGTGAGCTTCATACACAATCTTTCATACGTAACTAACTATTGGTATTATAGATGTACAGCCATTAACTAGATTATTATACCCATAAGATGACGAGACTCATTGCCGGGACGGTCCCTGTGGATATCCGGCGATAAATTCGTCGTAAAGCTTACTTTTCCTCTAGGGTACACCTGAAATGTCCTCGTAGATGCATTATCGTATATTCGCATTTCAATGATGACCCTAAAGCTTTTATTTAGAGTGACAGGGAGTGAAGGGGTTGACAAGGTTCTTTCCCTCGATACATTGATTGTTATGTTCAGAAGTCGATACATAAAGACTGACAAGCTTTTTGTTGATTTTTGGTGACCCAAAATAAAGTATGCTCTGAATATTCGTTGCTTAATATTGGTCTATAACAGTCACACACAAGTACAACAAACGTTATCAGGACAATGGCTTAACCAGGTTTTGAAAGTCACCTTCTTATTACTTAAGGGTGAATGAGACCTTCTCTACTTTAAAGACATAGTTTGTAAGGTCACGTAAATTGAAGCATGGAAAGACAAGAGTATACAACAGGAAGTTCTTTTGCAATTATATTTATAATTATCAACATAGCTTACATATATTGTATAAAAGTGACGCTTTAGAATACGCGCTGCTTGCTGATGTTAGCGTCAGCATTATTAGGTTCCTTTTTGGAAGCTAAATTTAGAAACCAAATTTCCACTTTGCGTATACAAATACCAAACATGTCGACTGAGTTTATTTTCGGCAGCTCGAGACTGCAAATTAGATTTAACATTCAAGGAGGAAGTCGCTGGAAGGCAGGACCTATGTTGTCTCTAAAACAAACGTGATTCTGTTGTTCTATCTCTTGAGTGCTGATGCTAAGAGAAGCATATCTATTACTCCTGATACCTTATATCATGTAAGAATATTTTTTGTTCTTCAGAAACAATAGATTTTGAATTATGTCTGCCATTCCAAGACTTGTCAGGTTAACTATGCCAAATCTCACATTTCTCTATGCGGAGTATAAATATTTCTTCAAGGATTTATATAGATTCTACAGCTATCGCAGAATAACTTTTCCAGACCCGTTATTCGATAACCTGAAGATATGATTACAATCATAAAAATATTATGTAATCATAACCGTTGAGAGGTAAACCAATCGCTTCTGCGTTTATTACATATCCGTTCGGTTTCCTACGGGGAGGAGAAAAGGAATTTATTTAGTCGATTCAATTTATTTTTCAGTTATAGACTGGGGTGGCTCGCTGGCTCCTTTGGAAGTGTGCCAGTTGGATGGAGACAGGTATCTGTATTAATTTTGGAAGCAGCTACTTTTATGGGTAACTTTTGGCGTAATAGCTTCTAAGTTTCCTCTGCGAAGTTGCTATAAAATTTGCGATAAAACCTAAAGTTTAGACATAAAATAGCGTGAGTGCTGTTATTTTTCAGAAGAAGAAAACACTGCAATGATGCACTTTAGTAGTCTGGATATTATTATTATGTATCTATAATAGCAGCAGTGTGTGTGTGACTGTGTGACGATGGATATGAAAGAGAAAGGGGTAAATGATTAGATGACGGGTGACAGAGAAGTATGGAAGCGAAGGACATACTGCGGCGACCCCAAATAAATTGGGACCAGGGCAAGAGGATGATGATCTATAAAAGCATCCACTTTTGCCAACAATTTTGAAATTGTATCTGAAAGTTAGAGGTTTTAAGGTCCACGAGTTGAAATACCAAATTCTAGACTACTAAATACTTAATAATGAATTACATGTCTTTAGAAAATACCATAACTCAAATTTTATTGCTTTTGGTAGTTAATGATAATCTTATTACTTTAAGTTGGTACTATTATTATGTACGATAACTGGGCACGAGAATCTCGTTGACTTATTACCTTGCGGGTGTTTTTCACAGGATTGCCCAATATATTTAATTGCCGTGGCCGTTATGGCAGCATTATTCGTCAGAAGTCTGGACTACTGCTCTGGTTGAACTTGACTGCTATAAATGTAAATTCGTAGATTTGATTTTATGGCTCAGATATGTGACTGAATAAATGACTAGATAACTACCAACTTTCCAAAACATCACCGACGGTCTAAAACAGTAAAAATTCCAATATCTGTCGAACACTACTCCAGGGACGCTTGTAGCCTGAGACTACTTATTTATTTATACAAACCTATCTGTGAGGATATTTCGTTCTAACCGAATAAAGTCGAAATCCCGTCTTTTAGTGAGCTGTAGTATAACACGAGAATATTTGATTTCCTGCTTGGTACTTCAGCGGCAGTAACTGAAAGTGCCTTTCAGAAAGCTTTTAGTAGTTACAAATGATGTTCGCACAAACGGACCAAAGTTTTGTAAAGGCGACGCAGCTCGTTTTGGCCTTTTCATTTTCAATGGAGCTATTGACTTGGCGATGGGTAGAATAGACGTTTATTGGTTGTAAGGAATGGGAATGATTGCTTCTTATCGGGTTCGCTTGATATTTTCTTCGAAATGTTATGTTCGTCGTCTTCGCCGTTTAGTTACATTTTGTGTCGCAGCGGCACCCCGGCGCCAGACATAATAGGTTTTTAATTATGTCTGGTATTCTAAAACTTGAGGTTATGGTTGTAACATCGAAACACTTGCCTTATTTCCTTGTAGTGACCTTTTAAAATATTTACTTAATCTTTTGGATAGTTGAGGAAAATGATTCAGAAATTTTCTAAAACATTTTCTTTTAAAATATTTGCTTTAACTTAAAGATAATTAAAAAAAATGGGTCATTAATTTTCTGAGTCATTTTCTTAAATTATAATGTAAAAACCGAAGTACTCCCACTGCGGCCTTGCGGCTCTTGCTTTTCCTGTAATCAATTTAAAAATATTAATTAATCTTTCACCTTCAACCAGTTTTAATGCTGTTATCACAAATAATTTACTTTGACTGCTATTTATGCACGCATCACATATAAAATCACTTACAAAATAAATCATAGACAGACAAAATGTTTTATATTCCAATTATTTATTTTCTTTATACCTAATGCTAACTTCAATCTATTAAGGTTATGTAATCGCCAAAGTAACGTAACTGTTTAACGGTGAGATGTGGTTAATCATTTTGTGAACAGTTTCTCATAATTATCTCAATATCTAAACTTCACACTTATTACGATTTGAAACTAAAGTATCAATATATTGAATAGTAACCACGTTAGGTAACCAGCCATTTAACTAGTTATAAACAACTCTGTATACTATCTTAACTAGGAATATTCCCTAAAGTTTGGTATTACTCATTACACTTTGTGAAACATTACACATAGTTAATTAATGTAAACTTTGTACCTAATAGAGTAGTAGGTAACTGCTTTCGTGGCGCAGCGGTAGTGAATACGACTGCTGTGCATGAGGTCTTGGGTTCGAATCCCGGGTCGGGCCAACAAAAAGTTATTAGGTTTTTGTTAAGAATTCTCAATAGCAGCCTGGAGGGACGGGAGTGTCCAACACCGCCAACTTCCTAACTGCCTCGGAAAGCACGTAAAGCCGTTGGTTCTACGCTTTATCTCTCTCCGGTCGTGTCGGATTACCGTCCCATCGGATCATGAGAGTGAGGGAACAGAGAGTGCACTTGTGTTTGCGCACACACTTGTGCACTATAATATCTCCTGCGCAGATGGCCAGACTCCGATATGATTGACCGCCGTGACCGAAATTCGGTCTGGAGGACATTACTAGTAGGTCACAGAAAGGGGCATTTATATGTGAGGGATACATCTACAAGCATCTACAGAGCAGCGATAGCTCAGTGGGGAGACCAATAGACTGCAATGCAGATGGTCTCTGGTTCGAACCCACGTCGCGCACCTCTGACTTTCGGAAGTTATATGACTTTTCGAAATTATGTGCGTATTGATTGACAATTATCGCCTGCTCCGTGCCTCGGAGAGCACGTTAAGCCGTCGGTCCCGGCTGCCATGAACATCTATGGCAGTCGTTATTGGGAGAGTGTCGATACAAAAGATCCCACTGGGTCGAAGTGTCGCCGGTCTGCACCGACTGGCCCCCACATTAGATACATACATACATCTACACGATTATGTATGTTATTGAATGCACGGATGACATAGTGGTTTAAGTGGTCAGCTCTCTACTGCTACTACGCCAAATGTTGCGTTGTTTTTAGCTGGACACAATATATACAAGAAGATATACAAGAATACTGGTAATTTGAAGTCAAACGATTAGTAATCTTCAAAGAAATAAAATGATGGCTTCTTACTCCTTCAGAAATATACATGTGTCATTCTGCATGTGTATAGCTCTGTCTGTAATTCGTTATAAAGTATCCCGTTACTATATAGGCTTTGTTTGGGTCACGGGAAGGTCCGGATCAATCGACCGGATTATTTGTACGTAGTTTGGCTTGCTGCCTTTGCACGGATGTGGTTACGGAGAGATGTTACGGGTAATAACACGGGGTAATGGGAGATTACGGCGTGCACTGTGGGGTAAACAAGGTGTTTGTTTCTGGGTTTAATTGTTGTTGGCTTTTGGTTTAATTTGGACTAACCAGTAGTTGTATGTGCGTAGTAGGTATATTAAAATGGCGTGTATTAAGAAACTCCAGTTTTAGGTACAACCTAAGGAAATCTCGTCATTATATATTATTGTGTATTTTCGAGATATTTTCTAGTTAATGAATAAGAGGGGCGTCGGTTAGCTAAGAAAATGGACTGTTCGGACAAACGACTTTCATGTACACATGAAAGTCGTTTGTCCTAACAGTCCATTTCAGTCAGGCGCAGTCTTAATAATACGTACATACAATACATTGTATGTACGTATTATTAAGACTGCGCCGAGCGTAAGACAGATAATGACAGAGCTCGTGCGGCGCATATACAAATCGGCGCGCGGCTGCCATAGAAAAATTGTATGGAGGATTTGAAGTGCTTTTTTGATAAATATGTATCTTTATTGTCAACCAATTACTTAAATATTTGGGACGAATAAATTGTAATATAACTATTTGTTTCGTTTAAGCTGTAAAATAGGATAGATTTCTACTGTTATAATCTAAAAATCACGTAATACGAGCTTACGTTTTTGCATATTTCGTGCAAATTTACGTAATTGTGTAGGCGAAAGTAATAATTATTTTAAGATTTTTACGCGGAGTAATTGTAAACACATTCATTGTTGTAGTAAATGTATATTTTATATTTGTATTAAACAAAAAGTGTTGATTTTATTCACTTAACTGTGACCGCCTGTTTTAGCACATTTCGCTCGGCGCAGTCTTAATAGGTATTTATAATAAGTTATAGCATTCTTACGAATTAAAGCAAGGTCTATTTTGTATTTTAGGATTATAATATAATTTAAGGTTTATCTTTAGTTCTGCTTGCTTCTAGTTGTGCCTGTCTATATTGAAATTTTACGATTCCGAAAACTGATTACGTATATGGCAAGTAATGGCGCATACAAATATAAAAAGGATTCATATAAAAAATATTTTCTGGCACACATCGACGTGGGACAGAAATGTATCTTGGACATTTTCAATACTTGTATGTTTTAGGACCGATTTTTCGTCGCAAAGCTTACCTAACACGGTTTAATACACATTTTACGCAACTGTGCAGACCTATTTTATTTATCAGTTAAATATCAGATGATTGAAAAGTCAGCCATTGAATTAATTGTATTAAAATAATAAAGTGATACACAATGGGTCATAATCGCGTCGGTATATAAAGGAATGAATTCCGAATTACTTCCCGACGTTTTGACCAACTTGTATCGGTCTGATCACGGATAGTAGGTATCTATATACTCTAATAATATTATACTAATGCACAATATATCACAAATTTACATAATATCGTAACCTATTTACGTAATGGAGGGTAAACTACATGTCATTACGTAATTGACCAAGTTTAGGGGCGTGTCACTTTGATACTGCGCACATCATTATTATGTTTATATTAATGTAATACAATATTACCCTTCGTGTATCAGATCATCGCCCCAGCATATTATCCCAATTATATTAGGATCGGATGATCGATGTAACCAAATTTGGCTTAATATCGGTTCTTCACGCAGCAATTACCATCTGATCTCTGTAATGATCGCTTAAAACTGGAATTACATTCTCTATACTTGACAAATTGAAAAGCAAATTACAGGACTGGAAGCCTATTGGACAGACTACACAACCCCTTTAAGAGTCAAATTTCGTCCTCAAGATTTAAAACTAACGTTTAAAAACTTATTAAGACTAACACCCAGTTGGAATAATAATAGAGACGTTCAACCATGTAAAAAAATTGAACCTGCGTCCGTAGTATTTACATCTCTAGCAATTATGCACGATATCTATGGTTTACCTTAAAATTTTGTTATACGACATTTATATAAACATGTCATAATGACGATGTGCAATAGCATTTTATTTCAGAACTTAAAACTAATAACTAAATAGACTTTGGCATAATTAACCAAAAACATTTTAATCAGCCACACGTGCATCGGCTATCACTGTCAGTAGGGTTAATTTATTATACCACTAAAGTGGTATACCTAATAGCATACCCTGCTGATGGTAAGCAGTTATCGTAGCCTGTCTGTTGCAATACCGGGGAGACAAAGATTACTGGTCACACTGTCGACTCTTTAAACAGACCTTGAGGACTCACCGTAGCACGAAACACAATACTATTTGAAAACTATTACACTGCATATCAACATGGTCTAAAATAATTTACTTTTCGTAAATATTCTCTTACTGAATCTGTGTCTGTACTTTTTATCTGATCTATCTTCAAAATTTCTTTGTACACATTTCTAAAAACAACTCTTTCCAATTTCCATGCCTATCTGGGGACTACAGAAAAACAAAACCGTGAGTATATCTGCCTAAACTGTAACAATCATCTTCTTGTATGATCATGCTTTTAAAATTCATCTTTTACATATCCAAAATTTGTGTTACTGGTTTGAAAATCGCCATTTTATAAAACATTTTATTCGATACAGACAGTTGTCTAGACTTCAAAGTAGTATAAACATTTATTTGAATCACCTTAAAATACAGAATGTTGAGCATTTTAGTTTAGTTAGACAACACTAGTGACTTGTGACGACAACAGCTACATAACGCCTCGTTGACACTTGTTCTACATCATTTTGTATTAAGGGAAAACAAAACAGAATATTCTCTTTCCAAAAAGTTTCCTTAATTTTATTTAGTCTTTAACTTGTTTACGATTATGTTTTCACTTCATTAATAAATACTACTTAGAATAGTTATATTTTTTATAATAGTAACTCCTTTACGGAGATAATACGTTTTAGGTATCATGCCTAGTTAGTTTTAATACACAAAGTATATAAAATGCATTAATAGTAGAAATCATTAGAACCGTTGTTGTTGTTTCAATAGCTTTGTATGTATCCATTTTGCATCTTTTATTTGATATGAATGTCATACATTATTTATGTAATACGATATGAAATTGATAACATTACCTAAAGAATATTATATATCTGTTCTGTAGCTTATTCTGCAAATCAATCCGTTTGGTTAATTTGCAGGATAAGCCACATAAATTTCGTAGATTAAAGACGAATGTTTTAATTAATTATAGCGGCAAACTAAGGAAAGATAATATTCGTGATTATTGATACATGATGACATGTAATGACACGATCAGAACTCTTAATAGCTTTAAAGTTATGGGTACTCTGCTGCCACAATTTGATTCAGGATATCTTACGGGAAAAGTCAAAAATTTCTATCTCCCATTGACCTTTTTCCATACCTTAATTACTCTTTGCCAGACCGGTTACCCTAATATTAGCAG
The DNA here is from genome assembly GCA_930367265.1 of Catocala fraxini. NCBI lineage: Eukaryota > Metazoa > Arthropoda > Insecta > Lepidoptera > Erebidae > Catocala > Catocala fraxini. Next base: position 1,796,677 of record OV884044.1, on the reverse strand, counting down.
CTGCGGCAGAGATCAAGCTTAAGTCTGACCTGAAGAGATATTCGACAATGTGAAGATGTGCCCACAGTTTCACCCGCGTTTATCCTTACTGCGCCGCCCCCGTGGGTCATAGCGTGATGTCATATAGCATATAACCTTCCTCGGTAAATAGGCTATCCAACACTAAAATAATTTTTCAATTCGAACCTGTAGTTCCTGAGATAAGCGTGTTTAACCAAACAAACAAACTCTTCAGCTTTATAATATTAGTACAGATAAACTTAGTATTCTTAATGTCACTAAAAATAGAGTTACTATTCCTTTAAACTATTGAAAATTTTCTACCACCATTCAACTAGAAAATCTTAACTAATCCATAAAACTATCATAGTTACAGCCAGCAACTCATGAACTCAGAGAGTTAAAGTAGTAAAGAAGATATATGTAGTCCAATGAAGTAAATAAATTGTCAAAAATGTATAGAAGACAACAGCCGAAAAAATAAATAGTAAGAGAGAAATACTTCTCAAAGATAACCACGTTAAGAAAATGTTGCGTGGCTAGCTGAAATAGTCTTTACCAAAGATCACAAGAGTGTATGACGTAATACCATATCAATCATTCATTAAGCAACAATGTCCAACAAAGACTATAAGTATTTCTCATCAACCGTCCGCTCTTTACAGACGACGACTACTAATCAATACGGATTTGTACCGCCAAGCTTTGTCTAAAAGGTATTCAGACCACCGAGCTGTGTGACGCAATCCTGTTTTATTTTCTGTGAATTGAATAACTTTTTCAGAACGAGCAGGCTGTATGAATTTTTATTTGGTGGCTCATTTTTGTTAGGTTTTGTGCTGGCGTGTAAAACCGTGAAGTATGTAGAGGCGCCATTCAAAATACCAGTGGTTGTACTGATGAGGTTTCATATAAAAAATATTGATGTTCTCAGGTAAGATTTTGCTTCATATACATATGTGTACGTGTAAAACAATGTTGCATTACATTCACGTTTTGGCCATCATGTTTAGATTTTATGGAGATGGTCATATAGGGTTCTCCATATCCCAAGTTATTGAGGATTTCGTAAAAGAAAGATCCTGTAATTTATGCTCTTCCCTTTTGTGCATGTCGATATTCTTGTTAGAAATTGTATAATAGGACTATGAGGAAGTTCTAAGGAGTCTAATTTGGAACTGCTCCAATAATAATGATTTAGCTAGTGATATCATTCAATAACTTAACGCAAAATCTCAGCCAAATAACCTGTCATTATGTTTCAGCCAGTTGTACGGTTACAAAAGCATATACGTACTTATTCTAAAAATAGATTATAGCCATGGATAGTATATACAGCCAGTTTTACTTCCAAGAATATCGTAAAATTAAGAAGCGACTCTAATTCTGACAATACTAGTTAATATCAGTAATAAAATTTCCATTTATGTACCTTAACATAGATTCTATCATTAGACTGTTAGCTTAATTTATCTGTTTGTTCTGGTATATTTAGATCAAGTAAGTAGAACTCACGTGTAGATACTATGAATATCTTTTGTAGTGAGTGAAAATATGGTGTAATTAAGTACATTGTTCAACAATAATGAGTTAGGATATACCCAAACCGGTATTTTTTGGTTTACACCCACATTTAGCTAACTATGAATTTGGGTCCCACCTAATAGGTCCAAGGCCTATTGGTGTCCACAGTTGCCGTACTACTGACTGCAGACTTACCTGACAGCAGCGTTTACACAGCATTCGTATTCACTACCTTAATGAAGTAGTACCTATAAAATCAATGACGATCATACAATTTACTTGCTTCTTTCATTCTTGTCATTTCGTGATTAAAATATATTCCATATGAAATCCATATACATGCTACTGCTTATAGCACAGCGATCCTATCGCCCATACATCCCTGATATCAAATGCCGTCTCGACCTGAAAACGTCCGATCGGATACACTTCCGTCCACCATTGTTCTTCAGCTATCTAACCAAATCGGCTATCCGAGCCGACAATAGCTCGCCGTACCCACCATTAATATAGAGGCTTATTGATCTCTAAAGATTAAAAGATTACACCTCGTACCCGTATTAATCAAGCTGATTGATTCGGTGAATGGATTCAATGCTCGTTCAATCATTCGGTTATCTCTTGTTTAAGTAATTACAGGTTATTATTGGAAAATACTATTTAAATGTAGCTCATATCTGAAAAGGATAGCTAGTAGTACTACTAGATATATTAGACACATTATGCTAGCTATTATTTTACATCCTACGTATTAAGGAGCAAATCTGTTGGAGTCTGGAACTAGACCCATTTCACCAGGCATAGCTTCAGAGTTCAAAATTTCTGCTCCGTGTTGCAGCTTGTAGACTTAACGCTGCTCATTAGCGATAGAGAGTCTGAAACAGTGTTGGGTATAAGTGGTGCAGTTCTAGGCTCAAAATTTTCTAGGCAGAAAGATTTCCTTATCAATTTTTGTCAAGGATTTTTCATCCTCGAAACTTTAATGCTTGGCAACGGAATCGAAGTCAAAGCCGATAATGTTTCTGTGGGGTTTAACGACTTTTATTAATTTTACCGAGTTTACTTCTCTGTGCTCATGGTTAGCAGTCAGAAAATATCAATAACCAATACAAGTAATTCCAATGTATATAAATAGTATAACAGTTTATTCTAAAGCACTTCACATTAATCCAATCAAATATAAACAATTTAAATAGAAACCTAATATAACCGTCCTCTTTACCAATGGGACTTTATTACTGAAATTGGACAAATAAGAGCACCCTATACCAATTTAGGTCAATTTTCTGATGACCTGTTCGGTTCGACAGCTCGTAAACAATTCCAAGTAATTTTCCAATGTTAATAATGTAGACGAAAACACAATTCACTTTGATTATTTATTGATCATTGCTCCAACGAAGCATGAAAATGAATTGGAGCAATTTTGCTGATAATTATATTTGGTTGGTCATTGTAAAGCTATTAATTATTATATTAATGAGATGCATTCGTATTTTGCATTGGATTCGCCTTTTTTATTTACAGTATCAGCTTTTATCTCATGGCTGCTCGCGGGTAGCGATGACAGCTATCGCACCAATTAATATAAAAGCTCCATTTTATTCAATTTCACTGTGGAAAATTATGAGTACATTTTCCAGACAACCGTACATGTAAACTTTACAGGTGAAATACACGGTATGCCTTGAGATCTCGGATTTGATACTACAATCGTGCGAATTTTCAGTAGTGGCTTAGATTTTGGAGCTGTACTCAGTAAACAGCAATAAGCTATGCGAGGAACCGAAAACATTTACTGGCAAAATATTCATATGGATAAAGTATTCAATAAATTTTTAAATTTTATTCGATAAATAAAGGTCTGTACAAAACACATTACAGGCTACTTTTGTATTAAATTCACATTAAAATAATATTTAATCGAAAGGAAAACATTTACAATTTAAATATTGGATACAAAAAGACTTGTTTATGAAGTCTGTTTTTACATTGTATTACTTGAACCAAGTGAGAGACCTGTGTTTCAGAGATAATATGTATAAGGCATATCCAGAGATGTCTCTGGATATCCATTTGGTGATGTCGGCGTAACTATGTATGTAGCTTATAATAGAATAAGAATACTTCTGCGTATAAGTCTACCTAACCATTTCATGCTCATTTTAATTCGGTCTCTGCAAACTGTGTTTTGCGTTAATATTGATGCGGCACCCGGCAGCCATGAATCACGTTGACACTCCACGAAAATAGGATATTTCCATTCCCACCAGGATACAACACGACAATATTCATAAAACACACGGGATCCAATTAGAATTCGTGCCTTAATTCCTTCTTGAGGTGTCCAAAATACGTGTTAAAGTTAACAAAATGGTCTCCCTCGGTGTCGCCTCTCAGGTTTATGGCCCATTCTCAAAGAAACTGGACTCTTTTCACTTAGAATATTTTAAGTACATTAGCCTTTTAAATATCGTGTTTTTTAAATACGTTTTATGAATAAATTTGCGTTGCTTTTGCTGTGAAAGACGTTTTTATAAGTATTCATAAATAGTCAAGCGTGCTTTAGCAGCATTTCAGTCTCGCTTTGCTGGTTCCATTTTGATGTTATCTTCGTGTTTGTAAAAATCGCTGCAACAGGATTTTCTTTAGTCGTGACTTTTACTGACTTACTTTTACTTTTAAGAAAATATTAAGGCTTTTACTTTTCTGAACGGAGTACGGTTCTGTCTATGCATAGTTACAAAAAAGACTATTTCGTTATAAAGATCTCCAGACCCAATGTCAATTACTGCGGCCATGCTTGAAATAGATGTTAAATAGTAAGTCAAAGTCAAAAATCACTTATTCATCATTTAGGTCACAAAGTAATACTTAAGAACATCAAAATCTATTGGTTAGTGAGTTTACTAAGTTAATGAAGCTAAATTTAGGTAAGTTGATAGGTTCAAGCAAAAAGTTTATAGATATTATAGTACGGAAATGTGAACGCTAACAGCATTCCCTAACTCTTTAGTCCGATAGAATGCCAATCCAACCGTATATTTACGCGTGAATGAATAACAAACATCTAAATGTCTTCACAAACTTTCGTATTTATTGAATTAAAAGATGTATTACACAAATCGTGCTAGAAGTCTGTCAATATTATTAACCTTTTTTCCTTAAAAGCTAGAGGTATGTAGGCACATGCTTTCTTTCGTTGTTTGGCACTATGCCTACGTATCGTTACGTTTTACCCGGTTCGCAGTTGGATACTACTGCCCACGCTTGTCAAGAGCTTTTAAGTGCTGGACTCTAAGCCTGCTCTTGCGTCACCTGCCAGCTGTGTACACATTTTACGAGCAAAGTTTATGTAGTTTTACTGTATATTCTGTTTCTACCTGTGCTTTTATTGTAATACTAGCTGTCCCCTGCGGTTTAACTCTATATGGCGCCGAACTCGTGGCTCGTAATGTGATGCATATCCTATATACTTTCACGATAAACGGACTACGGCAAAATTAATTTACAAATTGGACTGGTAGTTCTAGAGTGTAGTGCGTTCAAATAAACACTATTTCTGCAGCTTATAATATTAAGTACTTTGTGTTCGATTTTGTGAGCAGTTTAGTGACAGACCTACGTATAATTTTGCTGTGTTATAATTATTTTATTTATCGTTACTTATCATAGGGCCAATCTTACATATTATCATATCAATCTTACATAATACATAGGTCTACATTTCGTCCACGATGGTAGAAAATTTCCCCAATAGGCAAGAGTAGCTTAGGAGACGAAGGGGTAGCTATATTTTTATATATAAGAGAAGATTTAAAAATATGTGTTATACTTTTTACAGTATCATTTCACTGGAGAATACAGCTCTGTAATGACTTTCACTGATACATAGGACCGGGAGAAGGCCCATACCGTTTCATTCTGCTATATTTAAACAAAGTGTAAATTCGCATGTAATTACTTAAATAAACCCAGCTTGGTTCAGCACAATGAAGCCAAATTTAATGTTGATGGATCGCTTTAGCAACCTCAACGAGTTTAACTAATTGTGGGATCTTTTTGTTATGTCGGTTGCAAAGGCCAAATATTATTTAAGCATATTGTTTGTTTTCACAGCATCTGTTAATTAGGTTATAGCTGCAGTGTTAATAGCTGTTCAACAAGGCAATAATTTGCCATTGTCAAATGTTTTTCTAACATATATGTACGTTAGACTTGACACGACGACAGGAAGAGACAGGCTATATATTATTCTTTCTGCGTATCAATGTATATGTCTGTTTTCAGGCTTAAACTTAGAAACCGCTTAACTGATGATGAAAGCATTTGTTAAAAAGACATGTTAAAGTCAGAAATCATTTACCCATTTAGTTTAACCGTCAAAGTTTGAGTTAGTAAGTTTAGAGGAGTTACTGCATTTACGTTGATATTAGTTGCTGGTTTGGGCGGTTTCGCCTATGGTTTCGATTTTATAACACTGGAAGGGCAGTAAAGCTAACAGAATCGAAATCATTATATTATTATAGGCTTCTGTATAATTAAATAATACCTAGGTTCTACAAAACAATAACCATAATTTTAGAGTTCTGAAGCTTTTCATATTTACTAGAATTTTGCAAAATTATTAACACAAATTGTAATAACATATTGCTTTGTTCCTCTTTCGTTATTTAATTGTTCGGCACGATAATAAATTGTGTTCAAAGTTGACCCAGTTTCCTCCCCCTCCGCCACCCCTAACGACCTCTGTTGGAGGTGCTAATGTGAAATTTAATTTGTTTTATAGCTTTTGTTGTTAAACTTCGTTTTTAATAGTATTCTGATTAATTTCGACCTGCATTTATGATTGAGGTTCGCGTGGCGTTCTGTTTCCAATTAGTTTCTTGCCTAAAATATATGTTAATCTATCCAATAAAGTGTGTAATAATTCGACCCTAAGTATAGAAATAATACCTATTTCGGCAGCTTTGTTTCAAGTACCGTCTTATAGGAGAGTAAGACTGATGTCGAAAGAGCACGTTCCCAGAATTTGTGTTGCCACAGAAAACACAGTAACACTTGATCGCCTATCCCGGGAACATTATATTGAACATAGGTATACAATTTCAGCACAGAAGACAGCACCTGTTTCCGTTATCCTTTCATAAACTTTACGCCTATTTCTTGGAAGCGTTAGCAGAAATAACCGGTTTCTAATTGCCATGTATTCTGTCATGTCTGATAAACATCTATGATTATTTTCTTTATATTACCATGGTGGCATATAGCCTCTAATACCAAGGCCTTTAATGCCAAGAAAAAAAGTCGCGCATTGCTCGCGGCAAAAGGGATTGAAGCTGGAAATAAATAAGAAAAAAGCTTCTCGAGCATCTAAAATCCTGACTTGTCGGACAGTGAGCTGGTGGAACGCAGTAACAGTGTTATTTCTCTTACTTGGGTTGCCTACAAGAAACCAGTATCATCACAGGCGACCCGACATATTCATAGTGTCACCAAATAATCAAATTGAATAAAAATGTCGCCGTCTCCATGGACTCTTTAATTTGTAATTTACATTGAATTAACAATACCCAAGTGATCAACAGTATTGAAATAGATAGGCAGTCAAGAGGCTTTCAGATGGCTAGATAAACAGATCCTTCTGACACCAATTTTTTATCACCCCACCGAATACGTAAAGTATTAAAAAAATTGGACATGTTTTAATTATTCCATGTTCATTAATTTCCCTTATTAAACTTATTTTGGTCGTTTATACATGCATATAAATAGCTTTAGCTTTATTAACAAATATTAATACATCTATATTTACATTACGTATATCAAATATGCGTGAACACTCATCACTGGAATACGCGTGAAGTACAGACATTTGTGACATTTTGCCTTTTAATCTGTTGTTATTCCATAAAAACACACATGGTTTATCTGTAATTGGTATCAATTAATGATTCTACCTAAAAATATGTGTGTACACAAATATTTTAGCTTAATATTATTATATTATACTCGTTTATTATCACACACCAAGCATAGCTTTTTATCCTAGAATACTTAATAATACAATCTAAAGTAAACTTAACTAAATACAGTTTCCATTCTATAAAACCAGAATAAGACAAAAAAGTAAACATTTTCCAATTAATTAAAAACGTTGACACGCTTTCTTTACTTGTTTTAATTTTATTCTAAACAAGTAAAAGTTATCCGAAAGATAAATCGCATGATGTCGCATTCATGTTAAGTTAAAGAAGATAAATGGCGAATCTTTTATCTTATAGATAAATGCTATCTGGATGTGGTAGGACAAGTCCTTAATGTTGTAACATGTGATGTCGTTGTACCATTAAAACCAACTCCTAAACATACATACATTTACTTCTGTGATTCTTCACATCAATGTAGGTAAATTGATATCTCATTCAGAATTCGGTAGCCATTTATTACGTCTCACATTATAGCAAGCGGGCCTATTGGCGTCTACTGGGCACGTTGCCAGACAAAAAGGGTTCGCTCTAAGAACTGCCACCGTATTTGAAGTAGCTTAAAAGCTCAATAACTCTGCTCAATACAGAAATCAAACCATAAATCTTACAGTTCCATGGATACATACATGTATGCCATGGGAACAAAGACATTCTCTATAATAATATCTAATATTAAATCATACACAGAACTCACTGAATATGCTAAACAAAGGCGAGCTTCCTTCTCTTGGCAGTCTGTAGATAGTGGCACTTAAATGCACTATACCATAGAGCCATCACATTAAGTCCCTTTACTAAATATATCAGCATGGACCTTGCTCTCAATAACCTTGCTGAATATTGATTTCATAAGAGGTAGGATTTTATAGAAGTATTTCAAGAGGCTTGCGGCATTGCCTTATAAGTCCGGAGCCCGGCTGGAAATGAATGGATGACATATACCATTGCTTTGTTATTAAGCAGTGATGTGAGTGAGTGTCTGGCGAGTTTCTTAACTAAATGTGCTACGGGCAGGATAATTGTCTTTATTATTTGGCCGGATAACGCTGACAAACAGTTTTGGGAAGCTACACAACGTGTGAGGGCAAGCGTTCCATAGGTTACAGTAGCAGAACAGTAGGTACCAACTGGCTGGCGCTATGGTCGTTTGACATCTTAGTTCTATAAAACATTGATGTGAAAATACAATACAATAATTTAAAGCTTACTCTACAATATCGTGGCACAAATTATATATCCAGTTACCTATCGTCCTGGTAGGTAGGAGTAGTAGTAGTAGTAGTCCTGGACCTATAACCAGCCATGCAACATACTTCAACAGCTAATTAATTGGTACACAATAATCTAAGCTAGATGATCTGACAGTTTCTTCCCCTTGGTTTCCGGCAAGAGGTAACATGCAATCGCAGCTATTAATGGCACTATCGCGAAGGCTGCTGGAGGTAACCAGGGTGCCACCACGTTAAGTCCAGCGACGAAGGGCGCCAACATGGAACCGACTCTGGACACCGTGGATGAAGCTCCCATAGCCATGTTGCGAGCAACGGTCGGGAACAGCTCGGTAGTGTACATGTAACTGAAATAAATAAGAAGACCATTCCTTACTTGCTGCTACTAAAAATTAGATGGTTATGCTGTTAAGAAAGATTATTTAAAAACCTCAATCTATACTGCTGTGGATCACTTGAACGAATAGCAACTGCTGCGGAAAATGAACATCGCTGCAGATGACCATATACATATTGTTGTCAGAAAGTCGTGTTATACAGTAGATGCACGTACATACTCTGATAGCAAGATCGCCAGTAGTATCAGTAGGTCTACAATGAAAAGTAATGCCGAAATTTCGGGTCGACTGTTTGTACCGTGAAACACATTTATTCGGAAATTCGTCCTAAATTGGTACGTAACCTCTGATGGCCCTAAACCCTTTCATGAAGGAGTTATGTTATTTTGAAAGGTAGAAATCTTTATTGTAAGTTCGGATTAAATTTTCGGATAGACATTTTTAAGGAAGATCTACAGATCACTCACTAATTAATTTTAATTCTACACCTATCATCCGTTTTATCACTCATAACCAGCAAGATACATCTGGTTAAAAACCGAATTTTTCGAATTTGCGAAGTTTTTGACCGATTTTAAGCCAAGCTTCCGTCGAAAACTCTTCAATGTTTGATTAAATATGAGAACAGAAAACGTGTGAACTAACCCACGTTTATTATTAACATTATAATGGATGTGGCTTGTGTACAGCGTGTATTACTCTGTGGACTTGGCAGATCCCAACACTTTTAGTGACTAAAAGCATGAATAAGTTATTATAAGCTGGACAACTGAATAATTTTGTAAAGCAGTTTTTAGACTAGTATGCCTCACGTTTGGGATTACTGGTAAATGTTTTCGTAAAATTTAACTTTAAACTGTAGACACATTGTTTAAAAGTGGAAATAGGAGGTGGATTGGAGCTTCACATTTTGCGCGACCCTAGAATCGAACTCGAGCCCTCTTGCACAGCAGTCGCATTACAATACTGCTGTGCTACCAAGGCAGTAATAAAATTATGACATCCCGAAATAGATATATTGAGTCTGAGTGTTCTTAGCATTTGCTATAAAAATGTTTCTAACATAATACATAGGCTTTATCTCTCTAATAGTTATTTAAGGATACATAAGAATAGACGACGAAGAATATACTTACATGGATGAAAAAGCGCCTGAAGCACAACTGACCCCAATAGTGCCCATGACTAGTTTGAAATAGAACCAGTCGTCTGGCACTGCTAGCATTGCGTTACTTAAAGCGCACACGCTGAAGAACGCAATCAGGGTTATCCGTCTGCCAACGTACTTGCACAGGATTGCAGCCAGAATTATACCTGGAATCTAATGCACAGATTTGTGTTAGAATAGACAAAAATTGGATAACGACTTAGATATTGCGACGGCTACATAGCTAGAATATAAAAAGTGCGGTCAAGGCGGCATTTTCCTTAGATTTAGGATTCCTCTCTAAGTAGAATATGGTACAATAACAGGATTGCTTCTCCCTACTATGGGAACTCGATGCTGAGTGACGTTGTGTTGCATTTCTGAGGAACATACTTTTTCGTTATCAATAAGGCGCTGTAGGCGCTGTTCTGTCAGTAAAGTGTTTTTAGTTTTATATTTGTTTTATTTTATAGTTATTTTACAATGGTAACGTACATATAATACAGTTTTATTCTTGTCAAAAGTAATGTTTAATAGTGAGAGTGGTGTTTAACCTTTACGTAAGTAGGGTAGCGACTTCATTTTGTAGCATTGGCAAAGTGCAAGCGTTCAAAGGTCACCGTAACTATTTACTATCAGAAAGGCCACATGATTTTATTCCAGATATTTTATGTCGGTCGTAACACAGCCTCTTTTATGAGTAGTAGAGCCTTGCTGATTTCAGAATGAATGGCCCGGCTCGATAAGAAAAAAAATGCCTTATTTAGAATAACAGAATTAAACATTCTGCATTGTAATGAGTATTTATGAATAAAAACAGAACGTCGAGAGTCAAACCTGGGACCTGACCATCTGTTACCAGACCGAGATAAGTAGGAAAACCTTTTTGTAAGCCACACAGTAAAGATTACCTTAAAACGCAAATAATTATCAATTTATACTTCGTATTTGTATCGCAAACGCTCTGCATATTTTATATGGAAATCACTCTAACAATAATTAACAAATCTCTTCAAACGATTAGATTACATATGCCATTGACTAGTCTGTCATAATCGCTCGCTTAAATAAATTGAAATAAACAAAGTCACACTCACTTGAAGCGCTCCAGCCAAAAATATACTAATAAAGACATTCGAGCTCGTCTGTCCAATGTACTGGTTACTGCCATAGAAAGTTATGCCAATGATGAACCAGATGGTACAGGAGCACACGGTGTTAATCCTGAGGGTCTTAGTTTTGATCAGGTCCAAATACGTTGCCTTGCCTTGCCTTGACTCGTCTGTATTTACATTCTCGACAGCAATACTCTTGGCTACAGCCATCATGTTTTCCGATGGCAGGTTGTTCCTGAAACATTGCCATAGACTAACATGTTATAACGCCTTTATTTCCGTAAAGGTTTGGACAGAAGGGCAAGTTATGATTGGATCTCAACTTATAACAAGCACGCAATCAACGTCAATATTCCGTGTTCCTGCCAAAACGATCTGCCAAGCAAACTCAATGACAATTTTTCTGACACGATATAATATTTTGGGAGCTCATTTAATTGATTTTGACTCAGTTGGTCTAATGCGCTAATAAGTAGCTTTTGTAAACTTTACGAAAGCCTTTCTACTAGGAACTGCATATTGTTCTCTCTCGAAAAATACATTTAATATTTTAAGCTACTAAGTACTTAAAAAAATTGGTATAAATATTTACCATTCGGCAGCTTGTTTCATCACCACACTGGCTTCTTCTAACCTTCCCATGGAAATCAACCATTTTGGTGATTCTGGCATTATGAAGAAGAATACCAAATACACCAGATTTGGTACTGCAACTCCCAAACAGAACATGTCATAAGTTCTCAAGAAATAAGCAAATATTGGCATTGTCATTTCGCCTATTGATAGTGGAATGGCACTGAGACACGCGATTAGTTCTCTCTTCCTTGGTCCGCTGATTTCTATAATGAATATGAAGGGGCATAATAAAGTGCCAGCTGTTGATGTTCCGAGGAAGAAGCGTACTGCTGTGAATGTCCAATAGGTTGGACAGAATGCTTCTATCATGCTTGTACATAGCTGCAGCATGGATGCTGATAACAGGGCTGTTCGTCTGCCGTACCTATAAAAAATTAGGCGATCTTTAGACTTCGTTGTCACAGCGTGAAGGACAGGACGGTTATCTTGATCGGTGATGGTCATAAAAATATTATGTAATACATACTGGCTGTGTCATTGCCTATTTCAAAAAAGACATATGCTCACGCTTATATCCCCAAACGGCTAGGCAGAGATAGTACATGCACATATAAGAAGGGACGAAACTATAGCCGTCTGACGGGCATAGTTGTGGACTCTGTGCTGCAACTGAGAATATCTTAGCCGAAAGTTTCAATAACACTGTCCAACCCGGCTTTCGAACCCGAGACGATAAGCGGAGCAATCGTTACGAGAACCGCTGCGCTACAGAGGCAGCTGTTACATACTTATCAATAGGTACCTACATATAAAAGCATTTCGGTCCAAATAAAATGGCTTAACATTACTTTTTGCAGAATATTTACTAGATATTTATGCATCGAGTACATTTATTCGGAATAGCAACACTCGCATGCAAGGCTTTATATTAAATTTCCAAAGAGCGATAGAATAAAGTGCATGGAGCGTAAAAGCTCGATAATCGGATTTGTGCCTGCAGCTTCGACTGGCGTAATTGCTTGTATCTGCTTATACGATACTACATTCGCTTTAGCACAACAAGCGTGCGGGGCATACAGCTTTCGATTTATCTCTGACAATTGTTTATTTAAGTTGGTTTTATATTTTAAATTGTCGAAATGTAACATATGAAATTATAGGAATAAGCTCTGTAATGTTGAGGAAGTAGCGTTTCGGTGAAACCTTCCTGGTATAGGAAGTGACTAAGAGATCTTTTAGATTTGGTGCAAAATCTTTCTTCAAGTACCTACTCACGCTGTAGTCTAGAAAACACTATGACAGGTATTGCCTTCAATTACAATCTAGGCATCATCGTGAGCAAATACCATTGTACGATTTGGTACGTGACTATCTCCAAGGTATTTTTTCTATTATTATTGATATAGGTTGAGGGGGATTTAATTTACTGTATGATAGTGGTGCTATTGCTCATACCAACTAGTTATACAAGCGATAAAACAGACATAGAGAGTCAAAAGTGGATAATGGATAATAATCGTCCTATTGGAGTGGATAATAATTCCACGCCAGGGGATTGTAGACGATCGCCTGCAATCTCGTGGATATGCGAGCGTATCTAGACTAATAATACAAGGAAAAGTATGTTCGTTTGTAAAATCGATAAATTCTGTAACCTTGCACATTTTATTTATTCTTTCACCGTTAGGAAGCTACATTATCGAGAAGTAACATAGGCTATATAACGTTACGCTACGTGCCACGGGCGCGAAGAAGTTTTCATAAACGTGGGTGAAACCGCCATAGACAACTTGTACTACTATATCTACATCCCTTGCAGAAATAAACAATAATTGTAATTGAAAATTTCTTACCTGTCAGCTATGAATCCGAAAAATATACTGCCTAGCAGTACACCAAACATAGCCACCGTCTGCGTAAAATTCGCCATCCATCCTCTCTCACAGATCAGATCCCATTGTGATATAATCGTATTACCGAACTCCGTATAATATTCGTATTTCACACAATCACTATAACACGTTGATATTTCTGCTTTCTCCGTTAAGTTTGTCTCTGTGCATTTAAATGTTGTATTTGGCGCTATGAATATTATCCCCAGCTGTTGCCATGCCGCTGAAATTTTCGTCGGCCATAATACCACCATTAACATCATTATTTGCCATCTTCCTAGTTCTCCTATCGCATCTATCAGTTTATCTCCCTGTTTGTTGTCCAATTCTACCTTAGGTTCAATTTTCTGTTTAAGTTCTATTATCTGAATAGGCTCCATTTTATTGCTAGGCTCAATTTTCTGATTCGTTTCCATTTTGATTTTTGTTTTCACTACACTAACTCATCGCTGGCCGTAATCGAAATGTCAACAAGGATTATGTACGGCTAATAAACTTTTATCTCAAGTGACACCATATATATTATATTATTGCTGCTTCCTCTTTTACGTAGTGGTGGTTTAATTGTTCCTATTTTAATTATCTTACTTGAGAAATAGAGTGCGTTTTATAATGCTAAACTTTGGGCACTCTAATACGTGTAGTCTGCAAACGTATGGCATGTGGACTATGACTGAAACAAAAGATAAATATTAAATAAGAAGTATGTATAATTTATAATGAAATAAAAATTTGTGCCTAGTACTAGCGTAGTAAGTAAACTTGCAGGGAGGCCAAAATCTATATGTATTTTTCAATACACGAATAAGCAAATGTCCCGCCCCCACCAAAAACAGTTCATGATTTAAACTGTTTTCCTTTTAGTTCAATATAATAAGGTTTTCAATTAACTGTATTGTAGAAAGCTATTAGATTATCGCACCTTTAACTGTTATAGATAACCACAAACTAGATGCCAAAATGTCACACTAACTGGTTCAGCTTACAAATGAACGCGCAAACATATAGTGAGAAATAAAATAAATATCCTTTAAAAAGATAAACCACACTTATGTGGTAAACATCTAAAATGCCTAAACGATACTGAACTAGGCAGAGTACTTGTATCTTAGTAATAGTAACGTGACGATTACTAGCGTAATCTTAACGTCAGTGTCAGATTTAAAATCACGCGTTGCGGTTGTTTGAATTGACATAACACTTAACAATTATTTTAACTTAATTAAGTAACTATTTAACCGGCTGGTTAAATAGTAAGCTGATTGTATTCTGTTGCGTGGTTAAGAGCAACCTTGTTTTAGAGTGATCAATATCACTCGAAGGTAAAATGAGACCTGCGTATCACAGGACCTTCGAAACTATTCAGTTCAAATACTGCTTCAATATCACTTATGTTTTTAAGAACTTATGCTCGTTGTAAGTGGCTCTTTGCCTTGACTTGTTGTTCATATGTACACTTATCACTAGTATGATTGTAATTCGATGATGTAATAATCTTGTCAGTCAAAGTGCATGACTTCTTCAAGCTACAAGCTGGCGATGATCAATAAGTGATTATAGTTATTGTCATAAAGTGTAATTACTCACACATTTAAAACACGTTCCGAAAGTTAATTACCAATACGATCGTTTCGGCATTGTTGGAAATGGAAAATCGATATTGAAATCAACATTTTGAAAAACAAACACGTACTTGAAGAATTGAAAA
This sequence comes from Catocala fraxini, assembly GCA_930367265.1. NCBI lineage: Eukaryota > Metazoa > Arthropoda > Insecta > Lepidoptera > Erebidae > Catocala > Catocala fraxini. The sequence goes on along the minus strand of OV884044.1, from coordinate 1,781,158 downwards.
AATTGAAATTATTGGGTTAATTCATTCTTGAATATTTAATTATACGTTAATGACTTGCGCCACTATTACGTCACTTTTTTTTAAGTCGATGCCTGTATTACGTTCCTGACTATTAGTTGATCTGCTCTTGCCTTCAGTAATGTTATATGTTTATTTTCTATGGTGTACGTTATATTTTCTATGGTCATTTGGATTTAAAAAGACAATGGTAATAACAATACTAGTTTATTAGTAGAAGCTATATTCTTTTTTAGAATTAGTCCTAAGTATGTAAAATTGTGAGTAATTTATTTCATGGCTTCGATTACGGCAAGCGTTATACATCGTGTCAGACAAAGACCATAAATCAGGAGATATAAAGCTGGCTTAATTAGAAAATTTAGCCAGCTTCTACATCATAATTACATTAACATGTTTTATTTAATATTGCCACCAGTACTGACAAGTGTTAATTTGGAAAGCACATTTTATTATTGTAAGGCAGGAAAGAGTTTAAACTTCTGTCAACGCTCACTTTAAAAGTTAAGGATAATTCATTGAAATTAAACTGCTATATACGGATTTTATCGCGTTGTTTATTTGACACTTTATTACAAAATTTTGAAAATTGTTACACTACTACTACTATTTAACTTTACTAATTTTTAAGCTAATTAAATTATTATTAAACTATTTAGATTTAATTTATTTTTACACTTTCCCCGACGTTTCGGTTGCTTTTCAGCAGCCATGGTCACAGGGAGACTAAGATGGCAGTTGTCTCAATGTTCCAGTGTAGTTATTTCAAAGTACCCGAACATAATTTAATCATTGGTGTTTCTATTTACGCAGAATGAGCACAAAGTATCATGAAGTCTAGCTGTGGTTTGCTTCTTCTTGGGTTTGACTATTTTTATTACTGGATCCCAAGCTGGGGGTACATTCCAACCATCTTCTCTATTAAAATTAGGATGTTTTTTGATTTCAATAGCCTCGCGAAGCATCCTTGGTAGGAATCGGTGTTCTTTAGCGAGAATCTGTGGTTTGTCAAATCTCAGGTAGTGGTTGGTCCCCTGTTGCACATGTCACACACAGCAGACTTCAACGAGCGTTGGTGTTTTACATCAGCTATGTGTTCTTTTATGCGGGTGCCTATGTTTCTCTTGGTTTGACCAATGTATGAGAGTCCGCAGTCACAATCTATTTTATAGACCCCTGCATCTTGTAAAGGTAGTTGGCACTTGACGGATGGTAAAAATTTACTTATCTTCGTTGGCGGCTTGAAGTATGTGTTGATTGAAGCTCGCTTCAAGATGTAGCCAATCTTGTCAGTGACACCCCTTACATAAGGCAGTATAGCAGGCTGGCACTCGACGTATATAGCAGTTTAATTTCAATGAATAATATTCGCGTAAATAGAAGACAATATTAAGGATAGTTGTTGATACATTTAAACGTTCATTTTGACGCCGAAACATTTACGTTCTCTTCGTGGTTAAAACGAAATCATGTTTGTTACTTCTTAATAAAATCAGACATCATTTAAAAAGCTGAAGGCCTAAATTGGTGCACCAAAATGTGTTTTATTTAATATGTGCTTATCTTAATGTTCTCTTGTTTCAGAGCATTTTGGGTGAATTCAACCGTGAGCAGGACGCCTTCATCAAGGGTCAGGAGGGTCGCGGTAGCGCGGCCGCGGTGCCTCCCTGGGTGGGAGCACCTAACGAGCCAGCACTCAAGGAAGAGTGCCTCTCGCTGTCTACTGTAAGTATCAGCAAATAATGCTTTGAAAACGATAGTTCAGAAGACTTAGTACTGAAAATCGTGTTATCATCCAATCTTAGATTCAGAATGAACTACAATAATCTTTAAATTGATTATTATTCGTCGTTTTTATAACCTGAACTCCATTTGAGATAGCTAAAAAGAGATACTCACTTAAGGAGTTAATCTATTCGTAGGTAGGATACTTGGTTGTACCCAAAGCAACGGTTACCACTTACTAACTGGTGGGTAGTTAGCTCGATTGCATACAGGTCCTATGAACTTGAATTATCAGAAGAAATCGCAAAATCACCTTTTATTAATATTAAACCCAGGTTTAATCATATTGGTAACGAAGCTAAATTATTGAGAGAGAATTCTTTAGTAACTCCAATGGTTACGGTTTATAGGACCGGCGGAATTTCGTGCGCGCACCGCCAGCAGGTGTTGACTTCGACTTTGATTATGACAAGATGTACCCAGTGGCTGTCTCCATCATGACTGAGGATCCAAACCTCGAGAAGATGCGCTTCGATCTCGTGCCAAAAGTGTAAGTTCTATTCATAAGTTTTGTTACAAAAGCATTCCATTTGAATATGGATAGTATTCACAAAATACGTAAATGTTACCTCACATATAAACCGTTGACCAGAAACCTACAAAACTTTAATTTCGTAATAACCATCTTAAAGTGTGTTTTACGGTATCTATAGATATATGCCAGTTTTTAGGTTCATCAGCTCTTTGTTACAGTGGTAATTATTTACTATTGAGGATAACATATGTTTAAAATGCATTTTACGTTCTTTCTGGACATCTAAGCTACTTCTTTTGTACATCGCGCCAAACTCGTATTCAGACCGCAAATTTATTTTATTTTGATCTTGCGCATCTCTTAGTTTCAAAAACAAGGGTCTGTTAACGTGCTGCGGGATCCGGATGAATAAAGATATCCTTATCCAATTTTATAATTGCATCCGGATAAAATATCCTCATCCAATTTTATAATTAATATGGCGTCTCCAATTACAGTATCACGGAGGAGAATTTCTGGCGGAACTACTTCTACCGTCTGTCCCTGATCTGCCAGGCCAACGAGGCGGACGCGGCCGCCAGCCGTCAAACCAGCGCCGACGACTCCCAGGGTATGCGCCACACCATGCTTTATAGCCGTCATATACCCTCCATTGACATTACTGACGCTGACTAAATAGGTAGGACACGCAATACCTATAAAATTGTCGTAAACAGTATACGAAAACTATTAATCAGCTGACAATATTAACTTCAAATTTAGGGATGCACTTGACGTGATGTGTCCACATAGTAGGGTTATTGTAAAATTCACTTATGCAAGTACTTCATTAATAAAAGTGACGTGACCCCAAAGAGCGGTCATTGTGAACGTCTTAAAACTATGTGTTAATGTCGCCAGAAATGCGGACGAAATACGATTATTATTATTAGGTGGTGCAATTACTATGCATAAAAGTGTGTCAGTAAGTAGAGTGATCTCATATCACTTATAATGTCTCTATGAAAAGCACAACATTGTTTGTAGATCTATTTAAATACATTCAGTATTATTTCACACTTAATTTATTCATAAGGGTAGGTACACAAGTAACATTTGCAATTTACTATAGGTTTTAGGCACGTTTAGAAAATAATTAAGATTTCAATCATTTCCCATTCTTTTTATTTTTCATTATTGTTTTTGTTTATTTTATATTTCGTTATTTTATTTTTATTTTCTTAAATCAGACGATATTTCGGCAAGCGAGAATCTGATAGCCACTGAGAAATCGTCTCAAGAATCTATTGATGACGCCAAGAAACGAATAAAATCGTTGAAAGTCGATAGAGAGAATGACGATGGTAAGACTTAATAGTTTAATTTATTTTTATGTATTAATTATATAATTTTCTGTTATTGTATTAACAATACCTTAACTTTACTATTTATAAAGTTAAAACAATGTCATATCTGCAGAATTTCGAAGTTTCTACGAAACTGTTTCCCTTGCATAAATTATTTCTCCTTTAATTTATTATAGTTTAATGCAATACGATTTTATTTTGTACATCGTTCTCGTTATTTTAATTTATTTATTTTCACACACATGGCCATATTATTTAGTTTACTTTTGTCTTAACGAACATAGGTTTTACACATACATTGGCAATAAAACAAAAAATAGAACCAACTTTGAGGAATATATCGCCTTGCATGCTCTTTGTATATATAAATATTTATCTGGCTATAACTCTATTAATAATCCACTTATATAGAATCAAATAAAACTTTAATAATAAGCACTATTTACCTATAAAATTTTCACTGTCTTCAATATCGGCAACTTCTAATTCAAAAAACCTAATCATAAAATTAACTTTCCTATGGTATTACAAAATATAAAAAAATCGGTAATTATGATAAAACATTACGCAACCAATCAATTACTACTAGAACCCATCACATCAAAGTATAATCAAGATTTTATAAAATTAATATGTATATTTTAATACTTAACTGTCGCTAAATGCATATATTTTTCCTTTTCCCCTGGAATGCAGCTTAAACTACGCACGGACATCCGAAGGGCATCCACAGTCACTATTATTATAACACCATTACACTGTTCTATATATTATTCTACTATTATTAATAATTATTATATGGTCTAGCTAGATATTGAACAAGAATCTAGAGAAATCCAGTGTTATTATAATTTATTCATCGTCATATCGCCTGTTTCAATTGCACGTATTATGAAAGGGAGTGTAGGTATATCTGAGACAACAATATAGATGTCTTGAGGTGAAAATGTATCAGTGTATCGCAAAAGTGTGTAATGTATAGAACAGTAAATATCTTATCGATACGATGCTTGCGTCAAACAGAATGTACTGCTATAACAACCCAATCATAAAAATTGTTTCACTCTTGATAAAATAATGCCATCACAGGACATAGGTAGCGGATACGCACAGATACTAATGATAGAAAACGATCGTTTAAACTGTTAAATTTATAACACTTAGCTGTTATTTCGCTATGAGATATTTAAAATGGGTTACAAAGTGGATGTATGTATAAATTCAATTTATTTATGTATTCTATTTCAAGTATTATGTTGAATATTTTCGTTTACCTATCTAGATGACTTATTCGTTTATGTGATGCAAAAGCTTGACCATAAGTCATGGCATTATTGTGTCAAGCACACGTCACTGTTATTCCTATCACACGTTATAAATAAAATTTGGAGCGTTACTACTTATAGAATTTATCGCCGTTTGCATCTTTATTTGAACTTTAAAAGATATATCACTATATCATATCTTCATCCTTGTTGTTATCTCGTGTGTCGTATATATTTAAACAAAGTGAATGTTATATGACAATATAGCTTCTCTGTCCTTGATATTATGAGGACTATAATAACTGTATATATAACCATGTCTTTGTTTATAATCTGTTGTATGTCACTGGTAGAACTTTGGTCTGTATTTCAATAGCTTTAGACATCTCTGCGGATTCTAACTATCTTCTAATAATATGATTTTGCTATTGACGTAAAGACCATTACGGTTGAATTGTATACTTATCTATAAAAAATTAAATAAAAATCAAATAAAATTTTCTCAATGGAACCTATTTTAATGTCTACTAAATGTTATATATGTCTAAGTATTGATTAAGGTTATATAGCTGATAATATCACACAGTTCATTAAAATTCGGCTCAGTAGCGTTAACTGTAAGTATTTATTGTTCAGGTTTTGACATTGCTACTTGTATATCGACTTTATTACCTGGGCTTTATGATCTATTATTGCTTGTTTGTTTTGTGTTTTTGTTTATCTATCTGCTTATATATTACTCAAAGTTGGTCGTAACTCTTGTTGTTTATTTCACACTGCCTTCCACTTGTTTGCGCCGTAGCAATGTTGAAACTTCAATCTTTTTGTACATAAATTTGTGTTGTCAGCCTATCTGAAATCTTTCATCGTTTTTAATATATATTAAAATTGTTTGACGTGCAAACGACAATCCTATTAAAAGGATACCTTTTACCACAAGGTGCGGTGTAGTTGACCAGCAAATGTGCTGTTTCTCAAACGAGCGTTGTTGTTTGTACGTAGACATAATACCCTCATAGCCGCGACATATCACTTATGGGTGACAGTCAATTATAACTCCATGTTAACTGCCGTCTTACGATCTTCATAAATTAGTAAAAAAAAAATTTGGAAAATGATTCTGACAACACAATCTATCTTCCCCACGTTTGTTTTGTAATTATTTACAAGTAGCGTTAGGTCTATATTAATCAGGAGAATAATCCAATGTTATAAAAGTTGTGTAGATTTAGGTGGATACTCATTTATATGATAGTGTCTCACGGTTGGATTGAGAAGTGACTACAGGCCTAGTATGCTGTCGCCCGGAATTTATTTGTATCTGACTCTTGTTAGTATTTGCTTTGTTGCTAAAGGCGTGACATTAATATCTAAACGAATAATAACATTCACATAGTATAAACTGTAAAGTTTCGATTGACATTGATCTGTTAACTTCAATTAAAGGATTGTACTTGATGACATGAAAGATAAATCCAATTTCTGCGTTATTAGTGTCAGCCTCTCGCAAATTAAACAAAAATGTTGAGCAATAAATTAGTCGTGAATATAAATCGTTAATCGGTGTCCATTTAATCATAGTACCGAAATTATAAACTAAATAATTTGGCTATTTGTGTGTCTTGACGGCATAGTCCCGTTATTTTTCGATCTCAAGTCTCCATGGCGTTTAACCAGGCATTCTCCGGCCTATGGTAGTGTACCCTAGCCTGTCATGGTCTGTTTCTACCAGTAGCGTTTCAAGACATGTCAAAATGTCACATCTAGCGACAGTGTATACTTTCAACACTCGAACATTGTTTAGCGAAATTACGACGTATAGTTAAAAATGAAAATTGGCATTTATAGTTAGTTATTACGAATTGAAATAATTATATTATTCTAAAATAATAATGGTGTTGTTATTTTATATTATAAGTTGTAGATCCCTTAGCTAACTACATGTTATAAATTCTGCTACCAATATTGTATGGGAAAGCTTGGTAATGCACATATTCCTAGAAATAAAATATGATATTGGTATATGAAACTAAATTCATAGAATAAGAAACGTTATTTATTGCAAAAATTGCAAAGAATTAGCATATTTAATGCAATAAAGAAGATAAGTATAATGCAACAGTTATTTTTGTGTCAAAAAGTAAGTATAACAATGATTAGGACATGTTTCTTAACTTCCAATATTTCCCTATCAATGTTTTCAAAATATAAATGTAATTGTATTCATGACTGGCATAGATTATATTTTTTGTGTTTCTGATGAATTCAAATAATCCTCAAAACTTGAAAGCTACTTTACTATGAAAAATAAAATTCCTTTCAGAATAATTTAATTAGAATGACTAAACAAATTATATAAATTAAGAATAATAAACTGATTTAAAGGGTTTTTAATAATATTATTTACAGAACAATGGGAGAAAGAGTTGGAAGCTGAACTGAATGAATACGAAGTGGTGGCCGACAAGGCTGGCGATGACAAATGGGAGAAGGAGTGCGAAGATCTGCTCGGAGATGACGTCGACCTAAAATAGACTAGTAGACCGGAGAAGAACGAGTACACCTTCCGAACTAGAGAAGACCGCGTTCTGTATTTGACCAGCCCCTTGCACTTAATCAAAATAACTTGTATTGTAGTTATGAAAACGACGATTTATACAGAGCGTACTAATTCTTTTATGTCTTATGGAAAAAATTTTTTAGTTAAAATATAACTATGATTATTCTTCTAGTATCGTCAATCAAAATATAAATTTACATACCAGAATTTGTTTTAAACACTCACTAAATAAATGTTATTATTAAATCTGTTATTCGAAACGCAATATATATTTTACTGTACATGTGCTCTGATTTTATTTAATAAACAGAACTACTGTCTTGTTTTTATTTGCAATTATTAGCTGTGTTTTAATTATTTAGATAATAGAGTGATAAAAATTATATACAGAAATATATAAAAGGATAAAAGGAAGGAAAGAATATATAAAAGGGGTTTGGTATATCCACAATGGCGGATACACACGGAGCTCAATTAAATTCTTATGATTTATTATGATAATATGATTGAGGACAATGATTATAGATGATTATTATAATTAATTGTTATTATTATGATGATGCTTAATTACGTATGGTGCATGTGCATGTCACGCGCATTGCTTTGTCGATATGCATGCGTTAGGCCTAAAGTCTTGCGTTCATAATAATGTTTATTATTAATAATAGCTAAACTATAGTAAAACGCGGTTATTATAAGACATTTTTAAAGTTATTAAGTATTGCAAAGAAAAATTAAAATATAAAAACAAATGAATCAATTTTCTTCCAAAAAAAGTATAAAACTGATGATAATTTTATATATTATTATTGTAATGTAATGTTTTACGCTTGATGAGTGGCGTAAGTAATATAAAGATAATATGTATTTTGGGTAAAACGCATTTATAACCAACCGTTAGTTTTTCTACAATATTGCAATAAAGTAGCTTCTCCATAAAGTTATATAATTATTCCAATTTCTGCTACTATCTTATGCATTTTAATTGAGTTCCAATTTTAATAAAACTAATTATGCCTTCTACTTATTTGATTAATTATTAAATAAATTTGCTTTAGTTCCTTTGTAAATATTGTAAGTATAGAGATTTTTATACATTTTCATAATTATTATTTATTTTGCATAATATTCATTGTGGATGTTTTCCAATAAAAAATTGCGTAACTTAAAAGTGTGGTCATTTTCAAGGATAATTTACAGCAACTAACTAGTCCAATTAGCCAAAAATAAGTAAATATAAAGTAATTTATTACGATATTAAAATATATCTTTATATTCAACATTGTTTTTACTTTACAGAGGTCAGGACCATTCCAACAATCAAATTCCGAGTCAAAATTTATATTTTATTGTTATCTGCTATCATTGTATTAAGATAACCTTTTTATGTGAAAGTATAAATATAGAAGATTTTGACATGTTTAAAATGATATTTTTTAATCATTATTGATATTTTTTATGGAAAAAGATTTCAATTTGATGGAATTCCTACATGACTCTGAATGACCACACTTTAAAGCTACAGCTTATATTTAAACTTACTAAAATTATTATAGTTCTTCACGCCCAAATATTATTATAATAATTTAGTACTTACTAAATTCAAGTACTTATATTATTCAGCTGCTAGAAACGTTTTAGTTAAAATTAAAAATATTCATTGCGTTAACATATCACACACCTGATATAGTAATACATGCATATAATAAAATAACCAATAATTGATTAATTTATTATAAATTATTATTTAACCTTAACTAAAGTTACGCATTGAAAAAAAGCTTTTTAACGAATTCTATCTTAACGTTAAAACATTGTAAGTATATCAACGGAAAGCATTCATAACAAATAAAAGAAAATAAACCGAATAATTATATTTGGTTTATTTTTATTTATGTGTATCCCTATATTCGTAAGGTAAATACTATGCTTTAAAATAAATATGCCACAATAGAAACCGTAAACGTAGTTTAAATTCAATTCTGCATCATTTAATAACGGAAATTAATGAATATCAATATGATTTGTAATAATAAAATTTTCAATATTAACATAAGTGGCGATACTTTAATAACTTGCAGTAATTCAAAATTAAACTTAAACATACATAACTAAATTAATTAAATATTTAAAGAAATGTTTCAAATGCCAATGCGCTAAACAATCGCCAGATCTATTTCTCTATCAATGTAGAATTTTAGGTAAATCGAAGATGCTAAACTATTCCGAAACTTAAGTATAATTTCATGATGTTTCGACCATGTTACTTTGGTTGTGATGACTCAAACTGCCTTACAGCTGCCCCTGATTTGTGATCGTCTTAATTTTCGTGTCGTACATGCATAATTTTTATAAATAAATACCGCAATAACAAATACCTAATAATCCAAAAACTATTTGTTCTTAATATGACAAATGTTTTTGTCACATTGGTATTAATCGCCAAAGTTAACATAATGTTGCTAAATTGTATGTAGATATAGATTACGTGTTCTTATATTGTAAACATTCCTATTTAATTAAAATGAGTGTTCATCTCGATTTTCTTTCGTTTTATTATCCGCCTACCCGCCATCCGCTTAATCGACACATTCCAGAAGACATTGGTTAAAAGGTGCAATATGACCGTTTTATAATAAAACAATATCGGCCTCGATAGCGTAGTGGTTAGTGTAACCGACTGCCACGCCTGAGATCGCGGGTTCGATTCCCGCACAAGTCAAACATTTGTGTGCATGAACATGGATGTTTGTCTTGGTCTGGGTGTTTCTATGTATAATATGTATGTATTAACCAAAAAAAAGTATATATATGTATGTTTATCCATTGTCTAGTACCCATAGTACAAGCTCTGCTTAGTTTGGGCTCGATGGTGTTGTGTGTATGTGATAGAATATTATTATTATTATGAGTACTTACTTTTGTATTTTCTCAGCTCAGGGCTGGTTTTGTCTACATTTACGGGCCGAAAATTTAATATTATTATTATTAATATAAAAATATAAAGAATACCTCCATATCATGTCAATGAGTATAGTAGTGTAGTACTAGTAGTAGTCTGTAGTGTAAGTTATTGTTCATATTAATAGCAAGATTATTTGAAATGGTTATCCACAGAGTCCTGTTTAGTTATTCGAAAGACTTACAGTTTTGCACATAGCGATATCTATATATTGAAAAATAAAATAATGTTTCATTTGTATTTGTGTGCATAGACATACATAATCTTAATTGCGAAAATATATAATTGAATAGAAGACGATACATGGAGATCAAATTAGGTAACAGGTATTTGCATGATCGCATACATTCCATTCGCATTACTGGTTACATTCTTCTGCGTGAGAACAGGCATTATACTTTTCAACGGAGAGGAGGTCGAAGGAGTTGGGTATATCCGCCTTGCCTGGTTGAAGACTACAAACCAACAAACCAAACTCTATGATGAGCTTACTTATCGCCTTTGCTTTGAATCGGTTGTTGGAACAGTAATCTACTGAATGGAAAGCCGCAGATTAGGACTGTAGTCCATTACGGACTCCTAATACTACTAAGGACGTCGCCACTCTTCGTAAACCTTTGCTGTTGAAGATATACAAGCACGTTATGACTGTTTCAATAAGCCTTAACATGATTCTACATCTTTGAAGTAATATTATGACGTTATACTTTTTATACTACTCAGGCGGCAAAGTAACAAACAACCCGAGATGGCAAATGGCTACTGCTACTAAAGCGTTTGTTTGCCGAGCATACCAGGTGTCTCACTCAAATATTCCCAACACAGAAAATTCAATTAACGATAGAATGAAGGGCAAGTAATAACAGAGGTAGTTATGTGATCCTCTGGCACTTTTACTCACCAGACGAAACAATAATTGCGTAAATTTCGTACGGCCACGAAAAATTGGTAATAGAGGACTCTTCCATTTGCCACAAAATCCCAACACACACACAAAGAAACGTTAAAAGAAATCCTGTGCACTCACTCCTAATGCTGTATTTGTCTGACTGCCATCAGATCTACCTGTAGTCCTATATATGCAGTTCTGAACCAGGATACTGCTATGCATCTATTTAGTATCTGATTAGTCTGAGGCTTCACGATTGGTGGCTTTTCGACCGTGACACGCATACGTTGGAAAGCCTTTTCCAAATAATAAATTATCTGATTATACGGAGATGATTGCATAGTTTGAATGTTAAGTCAGGTCTGGAGCTTGGATCCAAGACACGTTCTGCCCATTGTGGTAAATAGATATAAATGGTTAAGGAAAATACGAAGACTCAACCGACAAAACAATGTTTTCAAATGAAGCATTATGTTGAAAGGCAGCTTTTAAGTAGAATTTGTCCAGGACACTGAATGTTAAGCGAAACTACGTAAATATGAATGGTTCCCTTTATGTCGAGTCCCTTTACGTCGAGCCGAGAACCTTGTTTCGCTTCTATTACCCTTACGTCGAGTCTACGGTTTCTATCCCGTTTCTATTCCCTTAACGTCGAGTTTCTTTACCCCGCTTCTAATAACTTTATGTCGAGTTTAAATAATATCATATTTTGAAGTACAGTCATATAAGTACTTTTACTACTAGCCTTTTCAAAGAACCATATATCGACGTCTTAACAGTTTATGAGTGTACCTACATCACCGTACCTCAAAACCACATACCTTACAGATACCTCAAAACCACATACCTCACAGATACCTAAAAAAACCATTACCAAGAAAACAGCAACTACACACCAACATTTATTCGTTCAAGACTTTTGCAATGTTTCAAGAAACACATGCGGCAACGGCCGCGAACATTGCCGTGATAACGGCAGTTGGACTTCATACGTTCATCATAGAAACATACGGCTACACAGCCAAGACGTCGCCGTGAAAACGACGGTTGGTGACTTTCGTTCAGCTACATAGAAACAAGAAGCGCAGCAAGTCTAAGAATCTTCGCGACGGACTTCACGATTCACGACGGCACAAGTTTTCTCCACGACGCCGACGTGTTGTTGCTGCGCGCCTCGACGAAATAAACGAGCCACACGACGCGCCCTATATTTATAAGTTCGGTGGTACTTGCGATCGGACGATGGCGTGACGTCAACGCGAGACTTACACGTGCCACGGTCAGGCGCTCGCCGATTGGCTAAAGCCGAGTTAGTGCGCTGTAGGCACCATACTACATCTGTAAATATTATTTGTATATAGCATGTGACCTTTTTAAGTAAACCATGACACTGTTGTACCTCGTCTTATTTAAGAAGCCCAAGAAGTGAACTACAAGACCTCACCCCACTACATCTGGGGACCCCGAAGAAAGAACACATCATGACGGAAGATAACCACGGCGAAGAACTCTGCAAGTCTGTGAAGAATGAAGTCGATTTGGCTGCGGTTTCCATACAATCAAGATTGCTACCTTTTTGGCGCGAGATTCCACGAGCGTGGTTCATACAATTTGAAGCCGTCGTAGACCCCTTGAAGACAGCGGACGATACGAAGTTTCGTTACTTGCTACAACAACTGCAAGCGACTGACTTACAACATATCACTGATATATTGTACAATCCGCCAGCTACGGACAAGTATGGGGCAGTGAAGAACCGGTTGTTGACAGTATACGACAAATCCGACGTCAAGAACTTTCAAAAGCTGATCAGCGGTCTAGAATTGGGTGACCAGAAGCCGTCACAGCTGTTACGGAAGATGAGAGAACTCGGAAGCGGCATGATCACAGACGAAGGACTGAAGATCGAGTGGTTGAATCACCTGCCCGCACAGGTACGTGTCGTATTGTCGGTGAACACTGAGTCATCATTGGACACACTTGCTGCGATGGCGGACAAGATGGTTGAGTACTCCGAGCTCCCCACGGTCGCTGCTATAGCTACATCGAACCCGTCAACATCAACAGAACCGGTGATGAGTGCCCAACTACAAGTCATATCGAAGCAATTGGAGAAACTGTCCCTTGAAGTAGCCGAATTACGCGGACGGTCAAGACAAAGATACCGAAGCCCGTACAACTCACATTCACATTCCAGGTCGCGGCAAAAATCCACGACGTCTGTCAAACCTGGCGATCCTACGTGGCAATGCAAATATCATTTTCGGTACGGCGACAAGGCTAGGCGCTGTGAATCACCGTGTTGTCGCAGGCAGAAGAATCAACATACGGGAAACTAGCTACGACATCGACGGCGGCGGACGTCGATGTCCTAAGCGCCACCAACCGCCTTTGTGTCGTCGATCGCGACTCACGAGAACGTTTCCTCGTCGACACGGGCGCAGAGATATCTGTACTGGCTGCTACGAACAAAGAAAAAGCGAGGAATACTACAAGCGCCTACAACTTATATGCTGCGAATAACACTGCAATTCACACGTACGGAGAGAAAACAATCAGGCTCAATCTCGGACTACGGCGCAGTTTTTCATGGAGGTTTATAATCGCTGACGTGAAAACTTCGATCCTCGGCGCTGATTTCCTGAAGCATTACAAATTGATGGTCGATCTACACAATAAGAAACTTATAGACAAGATTACTGAACTGTCTATCAACGCCGTAGAAATATCATCAACACAGGAACCCGTATACGTTCTCAGCAGCAATCAAGTCTACCAAGATATCCTGAAACAGTACCCAGATGTTTTACGCCCGATGTCCTTGAAGTCACCAGCGAAACATGACGTCGTGCATCACATAGAAACTAGCGGTGCACCCCTCTACGCACGTGCACGCCCGCTAGCGCCTGACAAATACAAAGCGGCAAAAGATGAGTTCGAGAGAATGATGGAAATGGGCATTTGTCAACCTTCTAAGAGCCCATGGGCCAGCCCACTTCACGTCGTCAAGAAGAAAGACGGCAGTCTGCGAATCTGTGGTGACTACAGGCGTCTGAATGCAGCAACATTACCAGACAAATATCCGATACCGCGAATACAAGACTTTACGTACCAACTGAATAATAAGAAGATATACTCGAAATTAGACGTAAGAATGGCCTACTACAGAATCCCCATACATAAAGAAGATGCCGAGAAGACTGCCATCATCACGCCGTTTGGCTTATTTCAGTTCAATTGTATGACGTTTGGCCTACGTAATGCAAGCCAGACGTTTCAACGCTTCATGCACGAGGTTCTACGAGGCATTGAAGGATGTTTCACATACATAGACGACATTCTTCTGATGACTGAGGATGAATGCAGCCATAAAGAGCTTCTTCATCAAGTTCTCCAGCGCCTGAACGATTACGGTCTCACGCTCAACGTCGACAAATGCGAGTTTGGGAAGGCGCAAATTAATTTTCTTGGGTACGAAGTCTCACAGAACGGAATCAAACCCACAGAAGAACACATGAACGTTATCGCAAATTACCCGAAACCAAAGACAGTCATGGAACTACGTCGTTTTCTCGGCATGATAAATTTCTACCGAGATTGTTTACCTAATCAAGCCGACATGCAGAGAAGTCTCAACGAATATCTACATAATGTGAAGAAGAATGACAAGACACCGATAGTATGGACCCCAGTTGCAGAAGAAGCATTTCAGAACTGCCGCCAAAGCATTCTGAACGCTACGACGCTTACACATCCCATCGCCGGCGCCCCCCTGTCCATCATGTGTGACGCTTCAGACCACAGTCTCGGTGCAGTACTCCAACAGCGTGATAAGGAAGCCTGGAAGCCACTTGCATTCTTCTCGAAAGCAATAAGTGCAACACAAAAAAGATACAGCGTATATGATCGCGAGCTACTAGCGATCTACACGGCTGTGAAACACTTTCGACGACTCATCGAAGGCTGTGACGTCACCATATACACCGATCACAAGCCTCTGTCTTACGCATTGACACGACCTCCGAGTGACAGCGACACGCCACGGCGGGAACGCCAATTGCATTTCATTAGCCAGTTCTGCACAAATATCGTGTACATGAAAGGTGAAAACAACCCGGTTGCTGACGCACTATCTCGCATCGAAGAAATTGAGTGCCCTTCAAACATTGACTACAACAAGCTAGCCAAAGATCAACAGCAAGACGAAGAATTGAAGCAATTGAAACTTCAGCCGAATTTGAAATTTGTCGATGTTAATATGCCAGACACGCAACAACCAATCACATGCGAGTATTCGACAACAACACTTCGCCCATACCTACCAGTGGCACATCGTTATGCAGCATACAAAGCGCAACACGACCTCTGCCATCCCGGAATCAAGGCTACTAGAAAGCTAATTACATCGAAGTTTTTCTGGGCATCAATGAACAAGGACGTCACACATTGGGCTAGAAGCTGCATCAACTGTCAACGTTCGAAAATATATCGACATGTTATTACTCCGTTAGGAAGTTTCCCGCCATCGCAACGATTCGAACACGTACACATCGATATAGTCGGACCATTGAAAATATCGAATGACTATCGATACTGTATAACTATGATAGACAGATGTACGAAGTGGCCAGAAGCCGTACCTGTGAGAGAAATAACAGCTGAGATCGTCGCGAAGGCAATGTATGAAAACTGGATTGCAAGGTTTGGCTGCCCGCTTCGCATATCAACCGATCAAGGCAGACAATTTGAATCATCATTGTTCAACGCTCTAATGAAAAGGCTCGGTATCACGCGACTGCGCACAACTGCATATCACCCGCAGTCAAACGGTCAAGTCGAACGCTGGCATCGCACATTAAAGGCTGCACTAATGGCAAGAGGCGCGACGAACAATTGGAGTGACGAGCTACCTACAGTACTGCTAGGCCTCCGGACAAAGCTGCGTGAAGAAAACAATATAAGTCCAGCGCTTTGACATACGGCGCTACATTGCGTGTGCCATCTGATTTCTTTATGTCAACACCCGCAACGAGTAACATCACTGACGAAGAATACGTTCGACGCCTCACACACACAATGACGACGCTTGCACCGACACGCCGCGAATACAAAACATCTGTCCGGCCTTTCATTCATGAAGATCTCGCCAAATGCGCGCACGTCTTTGTGCGGAATGATACCGTGCGAGCGCCGCTCACACCGCCGTATGACGGACCGTACCCAGTGTTGCAGAGATATGACAAGTACTTCAAAATACAACTGCCAAATCGCGTTACAGTTGTATCATTGGACAGACTCAAGCCCGCTTACATCTGTACAGATAACGACAGTTCTACAAATTCATCAAGCAACGAGGCGAAGAGGACATCGCGCAGTATGGACACCGCACCTACTCCTCTCGCTCAGCCACAGCCTTATGTGACGCGCACCGGCAGAGTATGCAAGCCAAATGTACGCTTCGCTAGAGGGGGAGTACTATGAGTGTACCTACATCACCGTACCTCAAAACCACATACCTTACAGATACCTCAAAACCACATACCTCACAGATACCTAAAAAAACCATTACCAAGAAAACAGCAACTACACACCAACATTTATTCGTTCAAGACTTTTGCAATGTTTCAAGAAACACATGCGGCAACGGCCGCGAACATTGCCGTGATAACGGCAGTTGGACTTCATACGTTCATCATAGAAACATACGGCTACACAGCCAAGACGTCGCCGTGAAAACGACGGTTGGTGACTTTCGTTCAGCTACATAGAAACAAGAAGCGCAGCAAGTCTAAGAATCTTCGCGACGGACTTCACGATTCACGACGGCACAAGTTTTCTCCACGACGCCGACGTGTTGTTGCTGCGCGCCTCGACGAAATAAACGAGCCACACGACGCGCCCTATATTTATAAGTTCGGTGGTACTTGCGATCGGACGATGGCGTGACGTCAACGCGAGACTTACACGTGCCACGGTCAGGCGCTCGCCGATTGGCTAAAGCCGAGTTAGTGCGCTGTAGGCACCATACTACATCTGTAAATATTATTTGTATATAGCATGTGACCTTTTTAAGTAAACCATGACACTGTTGTACCTCGTCTTATTTAAGAAGCCCAAGAAGTGAACTACAAGACCTCACCCCACTACAAGTTTATTAGATGCAGAATTTTAGACCAGTTATCAAGACCTTTTCCTATCTGCATCATACAGCTCTGCCATTAAGATGTCAGTGGACTGTGATTAGGATGGCAGCCGAAGACAAGAAGACAGTTTTCGTAACGAAAACTGTTTCTCTTTAAGTGGAATTTCTATCACGGGGAGACTGTGACCATGGCTGCTGAAAAGCAACCGAAACGTCGGGGAAAGTGTAAAAATAAATTAAATCTAAATAGTTTAATAATAATTTAATTAGCTTAAAAATTAGTAAAGTTTAATAGTAGTAGAAGTGTAAAAATTTTCAAAATTTTGTAATAAAGTGTCAAATAAACAACGCGATAAAATCCGTATATAGCAGTTTAATTTCAATGTTATACAGTATATAGTTGACACGATCAATTGTCAGTAATTCGTAATTTGTGGGAGATCTGGAGTCTAAACTAAGCCGAAGCCTGTACTATAGATTTTCAGGCCCCCCATTTCATAACATTGTATGGATTGTCAACATATGGAAAGCGTACATGAGAGTTGTGAATGAGTAAACAGGAACAGTTTCAGTGTATAATAATGACATATTTGTGAGTGTGTATGTATGTGTTTGTGTGTGTATGTATGTATGTGCGTGGTGCGTGTGTGGCGTGTGTATATAGGAGTGTGTATGTGTGCGTGAGTGTTTAATAATGTGTTCGGTAATGTGTTTATTAATGTGTTCAGTAATACATTATTGAGAATTAGACAGCTTGTTTGTCCATTGTGAAGATCAACGTGCATACCTACTTTTACAGAAAAATTGCTGACAAAACTTAGTACGAATTTATTATTATTATGTATGGATATAATCTTATATACTTGATGACTATAATCAACATTGTGTTCTACATTTGTATAAATAAGAGAAGAAACAAATCCGTCTACAATAGCGTGCGTGAGACTAATGATCACTTTCACAATGTCGCAAATTGTATCATACTTAGTTTAGCTTCGAAACAGACATAAATTACACAACTGCACCTGGAGTGTAAAGTGAAATAAGATTATTTTTATCAAAAATTTGCTAACGGTTCGGCCTCGTCTGTGTCATAAAATGCTGTGTAAAAATCCTCTATGATACACTTGTATAAGTGCCTAATAGATATAAATTTTTTTTGACAAGAATTGCTTAATTTGTGGTGACTTTAATATTGACCTATTAATTGATAGTAAAAAGAAAAATGACTTACTTAATTTATTGACTTGTTATAACTTTAGACATTTAATTAGTTCGACTACATTTATACGTAATAATTCTCAATCTTGTTTAGATAATATATTTACAAATATGATAAAATGCGACTCTATAAATTGTGAAGTAGATCATAATGGGATAGCTGATGGCCATGCAGGTTTAATTTGCAATACTATAATAAGAGCTTGTAACACGCACATACATAACAAAAGTACATTTCTACAAATCACTAAAAGAAAATTAACGGTGCAAAATAAGTGTTTATTTCGTCATGCATTAATGCAACAAGACTGGTGCCACATGGGCATTAACACATTTATTAAAACGTTTAATGGAATTTTTAAACACAGTTTCAAGAAAACAAAAGTTAAAATAAACTTGGTACATCCTGCTCCATTGCACTGGGTATCTAAAGGAATAAAGGTATCAAGTAAAATGAAACGGTTTTTGTGTGTTGGGAAAGCTAATCATCAAAATTATGCTATAGTAAACTACAGGAAAAAGTACCTTACATTATATAGAAAAGTAATCAAATCAGCTAAAAAATTATCAAACCAATCAAGAATAGCAAAATCAAAGAATATCCCTAAAGATGTTTGGAAAATAATAAATGAACACCGGACCAAGAGGGATGAAAAAAGAACTAAGCTAGTATTAAAAATAGAAAATAAGCTTGTATCAGAACCGACCGATATAGCTAATACATTGTTGAAACAATTTGAAGTGAGTTCCACTATTAGTTCAATGGATACAAAATCCGCTATAGATATTTTACATAACAGTGCAGATAGAGTACAAAATGAACTAATTTTAAACCATACTACTCCACAAGAGATATGTAAATTAGTTAAAAAAATGGAGAGTAAAAAGTCGACTGGTTATGATGACATACCCATAACACTAGTCAAAGAATACATAGATATACTTGCAGAACCACTGAGCTATTTATTTAATAAATGTTTTGACGAAGGTATATTTCCGGATCAATTTAAGATAGGAAAAATCGTACCAATACACAAGAAAGGATCAAAAACTGATCCTAAGATGTATAGGCCCATCTCGTTACTATCTACTACGTCTAAAATATTAGAAAAAATAATTAAAGTAAGGTTGTTAAGCCATTTGTATAGAAACAAAGTACTGAATAACAGACAGTTCGGGTATCAGAAAAATGTCGGGACACAAGATGCAATATACACGCTTATAAAGGATGTTGTAAGCAGGATGAATTGTAAGCAAAAAGTGGCCGGACTTTTCCTAGATTTAAGCTCAGCATTCGATACAGTTAATCACAAATTACTGCTAACAAAACTTGATCATTACGGTGTAAGGGGTAAAGCTCACGAACTTCTTACATCGTATTTAAGTAATAGGAAAATGTTTGTCGAGATTAAAGCTGCGAATAATACAGCTAAAACGTTAAACACAGATAAGAATATTATTTATGAGGAAATATACAGATATAAAATGTCACAAATACGGGCTGGCGTTCCCCAAGGTTCAATACTAGCTCCGATTTTCTTTATAACCTTCATCAATGACTTAATAGAACATGTGAACTCAACTAGTAACGGATGTACTCAACTAGTAGTTTTTGCTGATGACACTAATGCTGTAGTGTCGGCTAGTGATATCGACAGTCTTAATTTGGTTGTAAATAACACCTTGGACACTTTCTACGCTTGGTTCACTGTCAATAGCCTTAAAGTAAATATTAGTAAAACAAATGTAATTCTTTTTCGCTCGACCTCTAAAAATACGGATACATTATGTAGTAAAATAAACGGTGAACGCATTAGTCAAACCTCGGTAGTAAAATTTCTAGGAGTTCACATCGACGATAGACTTAACTGGAAAGCAGAGTTAAAACATCTGGAGAACTCAATTAGTTCGGCCTGCTACGTACTCAGGAGTCTTCGGCACGAAGTTAGCATTGAGCACCTAAGAATGGTATACTTTGCGTTAGTCGAGTCAAAACTAAGATATAGCATTCTGTTTTGGGGAGGAAGCTTTGAATATAATATTAACAAGGCATTTGTCGCACAGAAAAAAGCCATTCGAACAATTGTAAATATTCAAATACCAGATTCATGCAGACCACATTTCAAAGAATTAAAAATATTAACCGTTCCTAGTTTATATATATTAGTACTACTCTCTAACTTATCTAAACATGTTCATGAGTTTGAAAATGAAGATGAAAAACAGATAAGGGAGAGCACGAGGAGAAAGGATCTACCTACCCAATGTATACCACATCTAGATGTTGTAAAACAAACCGCATATTACAGATCCGTTAAAATATTTAATAAATTACCTTTAAAAATTAAAGAAATATTTCGCAAAAAGGACTTTTTAAGCGAACTTAAGCGATTTCTCTTAGAAAAATGCTTTTATACAATTGATGACATGTGAAACGCAAAGAAAATTTTATCTTCTTATTTTTCGTTTTATGACTATTTTATTTATTATTATATTATTTATTGAAATTTTACGAATTTTATATTTTTAGTTGCATTTGACATTTTATTATTTATCTTGGTGTTTGACATTTGATTGATTTTAATAGTTTATACATATTATTACTGTAATTAATTGACTTTTAACTCTTTTTTATGTCTACAATTTTATTGTGATGTCATCAATGTTTATTGTAATTAATCAAACTCAAATTAATATTATACTTATCATGATTATTGCACTTGGAAAATATTTAGGAATTGTAATTGCAAACTGTAATTGTAAAACATTCGCATACAATGTAAATTGTTTCTGAATAAATAAATGAAATGAAAAACATATAGGAAATTCCACATGATTTCAAGTTACCGTAATATAGCGATATAATAATTATACATATTACAAATGTTGGTCTGGTCTGTTAAAAACCGCAAACGCCCAATGGAGGACGAATACTGCATAACCTACACGACTGCGCCGAGCGAAATGTGCCAAAACAGGCGGTCACAGTTAAGTGAATAAAATCAACACTTTTTGTTTAATACAAATATAAAATATACATTTACCATAACAATGAATATGTTTACAATTACTCCGTGTAAAAAACTTAAAACAATTAATATTTTGGCCTACAAAATTACGTAAATTTGCTCGAAAAATGCAAAAACGTAAGCTCGTGTTAATGATGATTATTGATTATAAGGGTAGAAATCTATCCTATTTTACAGCTTAAACGAAACATAAATAGTTATATATACAATTTGTCCGTCCCAAATATTTAAGTTCTTGGTTGACAATAAAGCTGCATATTTATCAAAAAAGCACTTTAAATCCTGCACACAATTTAGCTATGGCGGCCGCGCGCTGATTTGAATATGCGCCGCACGAGCTTTGTCATTATCTGTCTTATGCTCGGCGCAGTCTTAATGGATGTTAATGGTGCCTTAGAAACCTGAAAGCGAAATTTTTATTGCTAGTAAGAAAGTCTGTTAATATATATTTTTATTTTATAATATAATTGTTTTGGTCGTGTCCTTAGTCTGAGGCGTAGCTTTGCGCTTACCTTCTACTGTCGAGTTCTCTACACGAGTTTTGAGCAATAAAATCTCTGTGTCAATATGGACTCTTGACATTGTACAGATTGCAGTATTTTTTATACAGTAAAAGTAGCAAAGTAGCGAATCTAGAAAACTGTAAAATTGCATTTGTAGTACTTATACCTGTTTACTTATAAGGTATCTTTATAATAAGTACTGTTATATTTTATTTGTGTCCCAAGTTTAGTATTCTAAGTCTGTGCTGACATAATACTGGTTGATCAATCTAGGCATTAGACTGCCTCATTGCGGTGGAATAACATGCTTGTGTTGGAAGACGATACTGGGGTTCCGTAATGTCGGGCAAAGCTTTTGTAGGACACAGAAGTTGGAACGAATTATTAGAAAATTGTCTGATGGCACGCTGTAGGCGGCAGCAGTCTTGCTCTCTTGTTTGTGTACTTATACTTTTAGAAACACTGAACTATAAAAATAACGCTCATACATATTGAAATCAATGCCAAATTCAATTTAACAATTAATTTTACGAATTACACCAAATAAACATTACCTAGTCATCTGAAGAGGCACCTCTTTACGAGAATGGCATATGGGCCAGCCATGGTCTCCATCGCCATATTTCAGAGGGGGACATGACCTGGTCCGCAGCGTCCGCGCGTCACCACAAGCAATGACTTAAGATTGAACATGACGATTCCTTACATGTACAATCTTATACAATGAATCTAGCTGGATACAAATTTATTGCGTTATTAATTTGGTGCTATTACCTTATTTCATATCATGTACCTAGACAGTACCTACTCATATTCTGCATGTTAAATAATTTTTACCTGTAGGTGAATGTAACAATGACCAAATGAATTTAGTTGTGTTTTTTATTGTCTTTGAGCATCTAGGCTCGGAATAACTATTAATAGATCACACTGATTTTCCCCCGTGCGGGTATCGAAGACATAACATTCAGTGCACTTGCAGTGGCGACCATTTAAACCATTAGTTCCCAAAGTGGTCCAGGTGGACCCCCAGGGGTACACGGGAGACTCGACGGGGGTCTATGTTGGCGTGACAAAAAAATGGGTGACCACAATTCGTGAGCGGGGGTCCACGAAAATTTATGTGTTTTCGATAATGAAGAACTAAAATGTTGGCTTGACTTCACCTGTCACTGTAGGCAGATAATATTTTAAGATGCTCAGCGACTGTTAATTGTAAAAACTTGCATATTCCATATTCAAAAATGTATAAAAACTCGGCTGGTTCGAGACCCCAGTGGTCGAACCTACCGAGTTTTATAAATTTTTCGGTAGAAGAATACATAAAAATAAAAAAATGATCAGCTCGCCTACCGGTTCAACCGGTATAGGTTCAGTCCCGAGAATTTCAAAAAAAGAAAAGGTCATTCTTCACCAATATAAATACGAATGCCAAGGAATATGGTAGAAAGTAGCTGCAAGGGGTCCACCGGAACCTGCTACATTTTGAAAGTGGTCTATAAGAAAGTTAAGTCTGGGAACTTGTGATTTAAACCATTACGCCATTCGTGCATTCAAGTACGAAATTATTAATTCATGTAATATTGTCTTCTATTTATGCGAATATTATTCATTGAAATTAAACTGCTATATACGGATTTTATCGCGTTGTTTTTTTCAACGCACGGCGACAACGACGGATTTTATCAACGCGATAAAATCCGTATATAGCAGTTTAATTTCAATGAATATTAATTCATGTATTTGAATTAGAACTGTTTTGAATTGTAACGATGATCTGTACATGACTTGTGCTTGTCATTTAATATAAACAGATGTTTGATTGAAATTCATTTCATTTAATTAATTGGTATACTTACTTATATAAGAAATCTCTTTCGAAACGTATTTCTGGTATTGAGAAAAATGAAATAAATCATAATAATTACTATTAAAGATTCAGCATTGCTATTCGACGTGGCACGTTTTCCTTGCAATTTCTCGGTAGACAGCGATGCTGAGAAATTTTATGACGCTGCCTAAACTAGCCATTTCGTTACTAAATTTTACAGTCCTATATTTTGAATATATATATATATCAAACTGCAGTTGCACAAGCTTTTACTCTCCACAACTTGACCAACGAAAGAGTATTTTAATTCGTTATTTTACTGCTTAACCTGTATTAATGATTAGCCTTGACTTATTTGTAGACAATCCTTTAAGTTACAAACATTCTAAAAAGTGTAAAACTTATGCGAAGGTCGCACTTTCAGGTATCTTCATATTGTTTACCTCGGGGAAGTTATTAATTTTTGAGTAGTATTGTTATGCCATGGGTGATGAGAAATGCAAGAAAAAGCTCAAGTATTAAAGTGATACAGTCCCTACACTATTACTCTGTAATGTTGTTCTGATTAAATAACTGGTCAAGTGTGAGTTGCACTCGTGCCATAAAAGGTCCGTACCATAAATGCAGAATAGAAAAGTTTTCTTTAAGAGGAGACTCCTGCCCTATGAGTCATTCCTGTGTCGCAGGGGACCTTATAAACTACGGACACAAAGAACACCCAAACTTGGAACAATTATTTGTGTATCAACAAATTTTTGACCCGAGTAGGATTCGAACCCAAAACAATGGCAGCAGCGACCACTTCAACCACTACGCTATCCGCGCTGCCAAATCCTGCGAGCTTTTTGCACACCTGGCATATTTTTATTACTCACTAGTTTTTCCCCGCGGTTTCACCCGTGTAAGTCCCGTTCACAGGAACGGGACTTACACGGGTGAAACCGTACGTAGTAGTACGTAGGCTACTTTTTATTCCGATATGCCCACAGGGGCATATCGGAATAAAAAGTAGCCTACGTGTGAATCCAAGTCTCCAGCTATCTACATACCATTTTTCATCGCAATAGGTCCAGTAGTTTTTGCGTGAAAGAGTAACAAATATCCATACAAACTATCGCGTTTATAATATTATATGTGCTAGCTGCCCGGACAGACTTCGTTCTGTCAAAAGTATTTTTCTTTTTTTTATGTTTACTTTATCACTAAGGGGTATGAAAAATAGATAGTAGCCGATTCTCAGACCTACTAAATATGCATATAAAATTTCATAAAAATAGGTCAAGCCGTTTTGGAGGAGTATGGTAACTAACATTGTGACACGAGAATTTTAATATTATAATATAATATATAGTAAGGATTGTTTTAATTTAGAGATCATTGTTCTAATGTAACCCACACTAGGCCAGCGTGGTAGACTATGGCCTAACCCTTCTTACACTGAGAAGAAGCCTGTGTCCAGCAGTGGGAATTAAGTGGGACAGTTTATATACAGGTCTGATATTATCTATACTAATCCTCGGAAAGCACGTAAAGCCGTTGGTCCTGCGCCCGATCTCTCTCCGGTCGTGTCGGATTACCGTCCCATCGGATCATGAGAGTGCACTTGTTTGCGCACACACTTGTGCACTATCATATCTCCTGCGCAGGTGGCCAGTCTCCGTTAAGACTGGCCACCATGACCGAAATTCGGTCTGGAAGACAGTCGAGTCACTAATATTATAAAGCTGAAGAGTTTGTTTGTTTGGTTGAACGCGCTAATCTCAGGAACTAATGGTACGAATTGAAAAATTATTTTATTGTTGGATAGCTTATTTATCGCTACGACTCACAGGGGCGGCGCAGTAATCCTTAACGCGGGTGAACCAGCTGGCACAGCTAGTTATACATATAAGCAAAATGCGTCATACTTTGTTTTTATTTATAACTACATTTTGTCAATGTTACGTGATAATATCTGAATTGTATATATCTATGCATACATTACGAAGAATTCTCAGGAAATCTCACGATCGTTTCCTTGACTTTTTAAGTGTGTGATAATTTATTTATATTTTGACCTCTAAGTAGGCACAGTCCAATGGTCCAACTTCCTTGTCAAAGTTTATATGAATTTTGTATTAGTTTGCTGTGTGAGTGTTCACGAGAGTTATTTATTGATAATTATTTTAAACAGTTAAACATAGATGAGTCAGTGCAGCTACTGAATCGCAGCGGCACACCGGGTGGCCGCCTGATACAATAGGTTTCCAATAATGTTTGGCATTCTAACAATTAACAGGTTAAAATAAATACATATATATATATATATATATATATATATATATATATATATCTATTTATATGTCACGTGCAGTCAAAACCTTAAAAGTGTGATAATATCACATATAATAAAATTATAACTGCTCGATATCTGTACATTCCTATGTAGACATCTCATGATAATAATAATAACTAGCGGTCGCCAAGTATTCGAAATTCAACCAAAATTGATTTAAATTTTAATTCATTAAATTTTAAATTAAATATTAAATAAAATAAAAAAAAAACTGTCTCCGACTCTATCGATGCACATACCTATATTTAGCAATATTATACCGCTAGAGCCAGGTTCATTTATTTTCAGTATTTCGCGTATACTGTTATCGTAAATTAATACCTTTTCTTTCTTCTTCTCTCTTAGCCTTTATTATTCCCAAGTCACTTGGGTCGGCTTTTCTAGTCTAACCGGATTTGACTGGATATCAGTTTTTACACAGAGCGGCTGCCACCTGACCTCCGCAACCCGAAGGCTAACGATACTCTAAGGCTAGACCAGTGTCAGGATATTAGAGGGTACTGACTTTCCCAATAATGACTGCCATAGATGTTCATGGCAGCCGGGACCAACGGCTTAACATGCTCTCCGAGGCACGGAGCAGGCGATAATTGTCAATCAATACGCACATAATTTCGAAAAGTCATATAACTTCCATAAGTCAGAGGTGCGCGACGTGGGTTCGAACGCGAGACCCTCTGCATTGCAATCTGTTGGTCTCCCCACTGAGCTATCGCTGCTACTGTATCAATTAATAAAAGTATTAGGTAATTAAATCAAAATCAATAATATTTTTATTTATATAGGTCACGAAGTAACACTTATAAACGTCGAAGTTATACTTATTAATGTAAATTTATATTTACTTGTAGCCTTGTTTGGTAAACTCACTGACAGTTTTAACCGTCAAGTTTACAATATTGTATATTTTACAACATTAAATCAGATCTGTGAGATCTGCAATCAGTATTTTTTATTAATATATCTTATATTAATTGACGTGTCCAAGAATTGTTTGCACATTTTTATGGAAGTAAACATGTTTGATTTTGACTTAGGCTTGATTCACACGTACCACAACCCAACCAAAATGTGGTGTACATTGACGCGACAAAAGGTGATCAAGCAGTGGTTACGTGTGAATAGTGTCGTTGCAGCTTTTTGCAGTTGCGTTGTGGTTCCTACAAAATGTGGATGTGGTTGAGTTGTCGTTTATAGTTGCGATGTGGTTGTGACGACGCGATGACGCTCATGAATGCAGACAGACAGTTCGATACCGGTTTTTGTGTCTGCGATGTGGTCGGACGCTAGTTTGCGGTGTCGCTGGTGGTTGCGATGTGGTCGGTATCACCCACGTAGTCGATAATGACGGCAAAATGTGGTCCGTGTAAATTCTACTATTCAATTTTCAATACACAATTGCGCCCGCCTATGTGGTGTCGTTGTGGTCTGGTTGTGGTTGTGGTACGTGTGAATGAAGCCTTAAGGAGTTGCAACCATAACACCACCACATCAGATACTTAATTTTTTGCTAGATTTTTTCCGCGGCGCCATCCGCATTTATGTATTTTATCAATATATTTAGATGAGAGGTACTCTGTGTCCTTTTCTGTATGCCTGATAACGTTTATGCAAAATATCACGATGATCAGTCTTGTAGTTCATATAATATAATAGCTGACACATTGCTAGTTAGTTATATAATGCAATATTTAATTGGCGATTTAAAAGAGTATTATATATTATTTTTTTTAATTGACTTTCGCGGTAGGAATAAGTCCTATGTTGCGAGGGGCTTTCACAAACATTCAAACAACGGATGCAAAGAATATCCAGACTCGGAACAACCATTTGTGAATCACACAATTTTTTGTTCCGTGTGAGATTCGAACCCACAACACTCGACGTAGTAGGTGTCTCGAGGCGACCACTTAAACCACTACGCCAGCCGTGCAGTTATTGCCCATTTTAACCCACTGCCAGAAACAAGCAATTATGCTTTAACGCATACCTCTCTGCGGGGCGACGGAGAGGTTATGTCGGGCTCCCCGGGAAAAGATACCCCGGTAATACCGATTAAACCTACCACGGTGTTCTTCGATATAACCATAGACGGTGAGGCCGCGTGAATCGCTTTCACATGCAATCGCGACCCCGCCGTAGTTTCGGCCCGCCGTGTGAAACGGCAGGCCACTACACAAAAATTCTTCCTCCACTGTCCCCCTGGAGGTGGCGAGCAGGTTCACGCAGCCCACTAACCCCAGGTCAAACCTCAGGGTGGCTGGAGATCATCTCTCGCCCTCCGGCGCCCGGTTCTGCGGTTGGGAGAGGGTTTATGCGCTCTCTCTCCCGCTCCGCCGCCTCCTTGATGGTAATTACTTCCTCACAAAAGGAGGCGACGTTTCACGATCTCTCACTTCAGACCATAGACTGTACCACGGCCGGGAGTGAGAGTGCCCGTTCTTTAATGTAGCTTCAATAACTTAGTAAACTCACCGACAAATAAATTTTTACGTTTTTAAGAGTTTCTTTGTAACCTAAATGATTTAAAATAAATATACATCGGTTATATTTCTCATCGGAGGCGTTCTGGACAAAGGCCAGGTTAAGAGCACCTTGAACCGACGCGACGGGCGTGTATGAGGAATGTGATGAAAGTGAATGAAGCCAGAGAAGTGTGTCAGGATCGTAGCAAATGGAAATCTGTAGTCTCTGCCTACCCCTCTGGGAAACAGGCGTGAATCTATGTATGTATGTATGTATATTTCTCACGTCATTGTAAAATCAAATTAGAGCGAATCAATATTAGTTGTTAAGTAATAATTTTTACATTTGCTCTGACAACAGCAATCAGTTTGTATAGTTGTTCAAATTTGTTCTACCCACATGAAGTTTGTACAGCAAATACTTAGATTCACGCTTGGCATTTTGACACTGCACTACATACCAACAAACATATCACGCCTATTGCCTTTAGTAGGTAGGCAGAAGAAGTTTTTTTTTTTTATACCTCTAAGGTGGAAACAAGCATACGGCCCACCTAATGGTAAGTGGTCACCGTAGGCAATGGACGCCTGCAACACCAGAGGCATCACTTGCGCGTTGCCGACCCTTTAGGAAAGGAAGTGGGAAGGAGAAGGAGCGTGAAGGGGGAAACAGGGTGATTGGGCCTCCGGCACTCTCACTCACCAAACGAAACACAACAGTAGGAATACTGCTATTTCACGTCGATATTCTGTGAGAGGGTTGTCCTTTCCCGGTGGAGCCGGCCCATTCATGCTGAAATCAGTGAGGCTCTACTACTCATAAACTCTTTACTGCAACATTTCGCGTACGATGGTTTTAGGTCTCTATTAATAGGAGTTCTCACCCTATTAATAGGGGCCTAAAACTATCGTACCACACATCTGCCGTGTACTATAGGATCGATCTTCGTAGAAGGCAAAACATTGTGTGATCTACAAATCATTGTTTTGAGTGTGGGTGTAGGTACTTTGTGTCAGTCCTTTCAATGTTTGTAAAGCACTGTTACTGAAAGAGGCATGTCAGTATCAGGCCCAGAGGTGCATAAGAAATTGGCTATACTAAAAAATATATTGAAATGTATCCTAGTTTTTCTTTGTATTTATTATTCTGTACAAGTCAGTAATATTTTATAAAAATATTTTTTTTTTCTCTCTTAGCCTTTATTATTCCCAAGTCACTTGGGGTCGGCTTTTCTGGTCTAGCCGGATTTGACTGGATATCAGATTTTTACACAGAGCGGCTACCACCTGACCTCCGAAACCCGAAGGCTAACGATACCCTAAGGCTAGACCAGTGTCAGGATATTAGAGGGTACTGACTTTCCGAATAACGACTGCCATAGATGTTCATGGCAGCCGGGACCGAAGGCTTAACGTGCTCTCCGAGACACGGAGCAGGCGATAATTGTCAATCAATACGCACATAATTTCGAAAAGTCATATAACCAACTTCCGAAAGTCAGAGGTGCGCGACGTGGGTTCGAACCTGAGACCCTCTGCATTGCAGTCTGTTGGTCTCCCCACTGAGCTATCGCTAGCTATAAAAATATAATAATAATATTTTAAATATGTTAATAATAGAACTTGGAAGCAAGTACATTAACGTGAAAATGTTGCCTTTACACAAAATATGTTGACAGGTAATTAATCGAAATAGTAATTTACCATTGCTATATTATATAATTATTATTTTAATCGTTCATTTCATTTTTTATATAAAAGTAATACAAAATCTAATAATAATTATTAGTTTTATCTTTGCAAGATTGCTTTGATTAACTTAAAGTAATGTCTATTATCGAGGTTTTGTGTTTATTATGGCAACACTATCTACTACTATGACGCCGGAAAACGTAAATGTCAATATCATTGCTTGTTTTGCAACTCCATTGTGACAGTTAGTGTTTATTTATTGCGGTTAATAACGACGACTTTTACCTATCTATATATATAAAACTCTTCCGTTACTGAGTGACTGACAGACAACGCACAGCCGAAACTACTGAACGCAAGAAGCTGAAATTTGTGCATGTATGTTCCTTGGAGAGTGTAGGGGAGCACTAAGAGAGGATTTTTGGAAATTCCACACTGAAGGGGTGAAAGGGGTGAAACCCGACATTCACACGGGAACGGGACTTACGCGGATGAAACCGCGGGAAAACTACTAGTAAGCTATAAAACTGCAATATAGGTATTCTGTTTTATTTAATTCCTAATAGATTGTACTCTATATATATCTCTATAGATAAATAAATAAAAATAATGTGTAAAATGATGTAGCACATATATATATATAAATTGCATTGATGAGATATAAGAAGATTTGATAACTTTATAATGCCAAGTTTTTTGTAAATCACTTCTTATGCTAATTAATTATTGGCATTGCTTACTATTATTATCATTAGTCTTAATAGGTGTGCACTATGTGCCCGAATTACTATGTCGTCTTGAAATGCCTCTTTGCCAATAACAAACATTAATAATGCTTTGGCCGACTCGGATACCTACGACAATCATAAAGTCCCGAATATGATTATCGTAGGTATTGACATAAAGCATTTTAATTTAAAAAAATAGGTATATGTCTCCGTGAAAGCGTCCCAAAGGGCCAGGTATTTTCTTAAAATAAATGTTAGTAAATACCCGTGATAAGGGGAACATAGTAATAGGTATGAATATAAATTAGTTTTTTTAATTACCTTTGAACGGAAGTTAAAAAATTTATAATATATACCGAAATACATTTTTATTCATGTTTACAGTTGAGGTTTATTTTAATTTAGGAGAATACCATTTATGATGTTTATGACACTGAGAATAAAGGTGAGCTATTGGAACTCTATTTTTGATGTATTAGAATTGGCTCGGAAGAAACTTTATAAAAAGATAGGTATAATTGCCTTGTAAAATATGCAAATGACAATGTAAATATTTTGTAATTTTTACGAGGGCGGAGCAGTGGTTAATCCTGTGCATGAGATAACAGGTTCGATTGCGAGGTCAAGCAAAATGTTATTGGAAACTTCTGTAAATTTTCTGTAAATTTTCAGTAGCCGTACGGAATCTGGAACTGTCTCTGAACTCTTTACCAGAGTAAAGAGCAGCGTTAGCGGACTATTACTTCAATTCCTTCGTCGTCTTTATATTTTCAAAATGTTGGAAAAGTAAACAATTGTATTTATATATGAAAAAAATGGTGTTTATCAAATTACTTAAGTATAAAAAAGGACAATCAACAGCTTTTTCTATAATTAAAAAACAAGAGTAGTACCTAATAATTTTCTACCACATACACACAACACCATCTAGCCCAAACTAAGCAGAGCTTGTACTATGGCTACTAGACAATGGATAAACATACATATATACTTTTTTTTTTGTAAATACATACATATTATACATAGAATAATAATAAATAATATTAAATAATAAAATATTAATATTATTCATTTGTCATCATATTTTTCAGTTCCACAAAGAGTGTGTTTAAAGGCGTGACGATTTACGTAGACACTTAATATTCTCCATCAGACTTTTTTTCAATTTCTGTGAATTAACAAGTATTTTTGCAAAGGATTTTCTCTCTAGTAAATAGCTTCATAAATACAACAGTATTGGAAAAGAAGCATAGGACCGTGTTATGGTAAGCGCTTACCGTAGCATTTGATTGCTTGTTATGTCACAGATAATCGCTTATGGACGACTTTAGATAAAAGATTCAATGCGACAGGGGAATAATTTGAGGTACCTCTAGCTATGTGAGTTGCCAGCACTCTTAGTCCGTTTCAAACGCAGTGACAGCGTTAAGATATGACTACGGCTGTACCGGGGTGGCATTACAAGTATACGATCGATGGTAAATCAAGTGGATACTTGTAATGCCACTTCGGTAATATAGAATCCTAACTAATATTGTAAATGCAAATGTCAATTTGTTTGTTGCGCTTTAACTACTCAATGAATCATAATGAAATTCTCATACACTTTGTCTGCGGTAAAGAATAGGACATAGAGTACCTATAATCCAAGAAAAGGTACTGTTTCAAGGGGTTTAATTGAGAAACACTACTGTTTTGGACCGAGCAAAGCTGTGCGCAAAAGCTAGTCGTCTATAAACCTGAGAATCCTCACAAAACCTCACGAAAACGACAAACGCAACGAATAAAAACAAACGCGTCGTAATAAAAAAATACATGGAAAAATCTATATACTAAGGATTATGTAAATATGTACATACATAGTATTACGACAGCCGTCTGGCCGAGACCTTCTAACCGCCAGTAAACCTGTAGCCGCCCAACAGAGTGAGCGCTAATAAACAATAATTAACAACAATTATAAAAATTATTACAATAAGGAAAAAGGTTTCGTGCATGCTTTGTGTTATGATTTGATAAGTTCTTAATTTAAAATGAAGTGCGTGTCTTTGGCATTTTTTTGTGCTGGTAAGTGTATAATTTTTATTTTTAAGTGCGTCGCCATTCAAGTTTTCGGAGTAGGAAAGATTGTGGATGTTTGAATTCCGGTTCGGGTAGTACCTAGCTTTCTATCAGGAACTCTTAGTGTAAGCGGTAGTAATACAGTGTTAGGAAGACAACAATCATTGTGACTACAATAATTAGGTATCATCATTATATTTATTGAAATAAACTACTATATACGGATTTTATCCCGTTGTTCATTTGACACTTTATTACATAATTTAAAAACTACTACTATTAAAAAATTTCTGCTGTGTGTGAACATGTGCAACAGGGGACCTACCACTACCTGAGATTTGACAAATCACAGATTATCGCTAAAGAACACAGATTCCTACCAAGGATGCTTCGCGAGGCTATTGAAATAAAAATACATCCTAATTTCAATAGAGAAGATGGTTGGAATGTACCACCAGCTTGGGATCCAGTCATTCAAATAGTCAAACCCAAGAAGAAGCAAACCACAGCTAGACTTCATGATACTCTGAGCTTATTCTGCGTAAATAGAAACACCAATGATTAAATTATGTTCGGGTACTTTGAAATAACTACACTGGAACATTGAGACAACTACCATCTTAGTCTCCCCGTGACCATGGCTGCTGAAAAGCAACCGAAACGTCGGGAAAGTGTAAACTTAAATATTAATAGGTTTAATAATTTATTTAGCTTAAAAATTAGTTAAGTTTAATGGTAGTAATTTCAAAATTATGTAATAAAGTGTCAAATAAACAACGCGATAAAATCCGTATATAGTAGTTTAATATCAATAAATAACATTTGCGTAAACAGAAAACAATATTCAGTAAATCATTATATTTGTCCATGAAACACCTATCTTCATAGCTAGATTTATTAACTTCTAGATGTAGCTATACTTTTACCTGTGCTTTTACCTACCTTGGCTATTGGCCAATTTGCTATCTATCTTCTTTACGATAAACAATTAAATGAAAAAGCTCTAGATAAGGCATTGGACATGCCATCGAGAGGTCGTGAGTTCGATTTTCAACAGAACTATCATCGTGAATCTAGCTAAAATAATCGTAATTAGCTTAGCTGATAGTGCTAAAAGTTAACAAAATACTAGAAATTTCTGCATTTTATAGATATCTATACTCTCTAAACTTCCCAAAAGCCTATCAATTTAACCTAAAATATCAGGAAAATACCTTGCAGATGCAAAATTATATATGTATGTTATAAATAATACTCAAATTGTTAAAGCATAACAATAAGTAATTTCGGTAAATATACCTACAAAAAATATCTCATAAATATGTATAATAATTGTATTGAGATTTCGTGCATTCGTTCTCACAATTATTATTAACAAATTGCAAGTAGTTTTTGTTGATCATAAATTGTTGCTATTTATATATCTTTCGAAGTATTCATTGCGAGGCAAGTAAAGAAAATACGCACTGCTGGGCAAAAGCCTCTTCCTTGGCTTTTCTTAGATGTCCTTTGCACTTCAGACTAGATCGGAAGACTATTTAAAACATTTTTTTACAAAATCTATCCCACGGCTTCGCTTGCGCATGATACATTTCGACTGTTCATAAAAGTGCGTAGAACTTTATTCACTTTATTGCCAGCAATCGTTCTCCTTTCGATATCTCCCTCATGTTTACCATATCTTGTAAACAAAGTACCCAAATATACAAATTCTTTTACTTGCTCCACTTTTCTCCATTAATAATAATATTACACATCATCACGCACTCGGCCAGCGTGGTTGACTATGGCCTTATTCTTTTTACACCTAGAAGAGGCCCGTATCCAAAAGTGAGACAGTAAATATACAGGGCTGATATTATTATAGGCTTTCTTGTGAGAGTAGCCTTACTGGTTTCAGCATCAATAGCTCGGCTCGACAGGGGAAGGACTACTCTATCATAGAATATCGACGCAAAATTCACAGTATACGTACTGTTTCGTTTGATTCGTTAAGTGAGAGCGAGAAATCAATCACCCCTTCCTTCTCAAACTTCTTTTCCCTCTTCCCTTTTACACACGGTAACAGCTTATAATCAGGCAGGCTTTTTAACCAAGTATATGTTTTAGTGTAAGCAGTGGTTTTGCTTACATAAAGTTGCTTCTGTGTCAAAAAATACAATCAGAAGGTCCGCCATGAAAACGTGTATTCAAAACTTGGACCGAATGAAAATACTTACAAGGAAGTTTCTTTGAGTTTCTTTATTTTAAAATAACATTACTCAGTTGTTCGTTGCTTCATGACCGGTTTTAAGACAAGAGTTTACGTACTGAAATTAAAAAATTCTGAATAATCGTTTTTACGCCTTGTCTTAACGGAGACTGGCCATCTGCGCAGGAGGTATTATAGAACACAAGTGTGTGCGGAAACACAAGTGCACTCTCTGTTCCTTTACTCTCATGATCCGATGGGACGGATAATCCGACACGACCGGAGAGAGCTCAGGCGCAGGACCGACGGCTTTACGCCTTCCTATTTACGTAGTACACAATTAACTCAATGATTGGTAGGAGGTTTTTGTGCACTTCATTAAAATCGATGTAGTTTATGTTTGTTTATAAATTATAAAGTATAGCTTTTTATCATTGTTATTAATGGAAAGTTACATAATTATGACCTTGGTATGTATCTTATTGATCTCGATAGAGTTTTTTTTCTCTTTGAAAGGTAATAATGTCTTTTTCTGTATCCTTGACAACATAATATTTATACGAAATTTCAAGATGATCGATCGAGTATTTAAGGCTTGAAAGCGTAACAAACAAACGCACAATCGGACTTATAATATTAGTTAGGATTAACAAATATTCAAATTAGGATTCTTATCTAGTCTAACAAATTTATAATATGAACCGAAATACAATTTTATTAATGTTTACAGTTAAGGTTTATTTTAATTTAGGCGAATTTCATTTATGATGTTTATGACACTGAGACTAAAGGTGAGCTATTGAAACTCTATTTTTGATGTATTAGAATTGGGTCGGAAGAAGCTTTATAAAAAGATAGGTATAATTGCCTTGTAAAATATGCAAATGACAATGTAAATATTATGTAATTTTTACGAGGGCAGAGCAGTGGTTAATCCTGTGCATGAGATAACAGGTTCAGTTGCCGGGTCGAGCAAAATGTTATTGGATACTTCTGTAAATTTTCAGTAGCAGTACGGAATCTGGAACTGTCTCTGAACTCTTTACCAGAGTAAAGAGCAGGGTTAGCCGACTATTATTTGAATTCCTTCGTCGTCTTTATATTTTTAAAATGTTGGAAAAGTAAACAATTGTATTTATATATGAAAAAAATGGTGTTTATCAAATTACTTAAGTATAAAAAAGGACAATCAACAGCTTTTTCTATAATTAAAAAACAAGAGTAGTACCTAATAATATTCTATCACATACACACAACACCATCTAGCCCAAACTAAGCAGCGCTTGTACTATGGGTACTAGACAATCGATAAACATTGGTATATACTTTTATTTTTGTAAATATATACATAGAAACATACAATGGATGTTTGTCTTGGTCTGCAAGACAAACATCCATGTTCATGCACACAAATTTTTGACTTGTGCGGGAATCGAACCCGCGACCTCAGGCGTGGCAGTCGGTTACACTAACCATTACGCCATCGAGGCTCATTAAGTACTAGAGCAGCGATAGCTCAGTGGGGAGAACAACAGACTGCAATGCAGAGGGTTTCGGATTCGGACCCACGACGCGCACCTCTGACTTTCGGGAGTTATATGACTTTTCGAAATTATGTGCGTATTGATTGACAATTATCGTCTGCTACGTACCTCGGAGAGCACGTTAAGCCGTCGGTCCCGGCTGCCGTGAACATCTATGGCAGTCGTTATCGGGAAGTCAGTGCCCTATTATATCCTGACTCTGGTCTAGCCTTAGGGTATCGTTAGCCTTCGGGTTGCGGAGGTCAGGTGGCAGCCGCTCCGTGTAAAAACTGATATCCCGTCAAATCTGGTTAGACCAGAAGAGTCGACCCCATGTGACCTGGGAATAATAAAAGGCTAGGGAGAAGAAAAAGATTATATCTTTAAAAGTTATTTTTTTATGACTCCCTGCCGCAGCTAAGTCAATACTACTAATGTGCATAAGGTTTCAGTTCCTTCAGGCAAAATGTTATTGTAATTTCCTGTCAATAAATTTTCAGGAACAGCACGTAGTCCAGAACTATGCATTAGATGGTATTAGGCCATTTTTATTCCTTAAGTCTTTTTTAAAGTTTACCAGCAATTTGGGTTTCGAATTACTGGTATTCTTGTTAACCCCTCCAGCTAAGCATACAATGTTTGAATTAAGAGAGGGTTCACGTCAGTAGTGCAATGGGTGGGATTCGAACCCGCGACCTCTCGATCGCAAGTCCAATGCCTTATCCGTTGGGCTACCGTCGCTTTAAATGGCCTTTTATACGTGAGACCTTAAATAGCTGACGAAAGGTGGTGTAAAGCACCTCTGGTTAACCCTTCGGAAATATAAGCGGACGCCTATGTATGAATGAATACTTAGCCTCTCGCCAGGAAGAGCTCGGAGCAACTATTTGTTGGCCCCGAACCGTACGTAGGACTCTCTGAGAGTACCGTCAAGGCAGCTATGAATGCACATGGCAATGATAAACACAGGCTGGAGTGGATGGCCCTTAGGGGTCTGGAACACTCCAAGAAATTCATTGCAAACAGAGCCACGGGCTTC
The DNA here is from genome assembly GCA_930367265.1 of Catocala fraxini. Classification (NCBI taxonomy): domain Eukaryota; kingdom Metazoa; phylum Arthropoda; class Insecta; order Lepidoptera; family Erebidae; genus Catocala; species Catocala fraxini. Next base: position 1,743,098 of record OV884044.1, on the reverse strand, counting down.
ACCCGGAAGTTCTGCGGGTACAACAAGGGCCAAATACGCCTGCTCACAGGAGCGTTTACTGGTTACTTTGGCACCAACGACTTCCTGTGCAGATTGAGTTTGGCAAACAATTTGATCTGCAGAGCCTGTGGTAAACGGGACGAGTCTATATTACACCTACTGTGTGAATGTGACGCGTTGGCTGGACTAAGGATGGGTCTGATGGGATTGGCATATCCGAGCCCTGAAGACTTCAGGCTTCTCCCTCTGAAGTGTACGCTGCGACTGATACAGTACTTTCATAGGGAGATAGCTAAGGGATAGATCTCGGGGCCGACACAAAAGATCCCACTGGGTCGAAGTGTCGCCGGTCTACACTGACTGGCCCCCGTAACAAGATAAGATAAGATAAGATACTTTGCCTCAAAAATATGTATACAGATACAAAGAGATACAAAGTTCCATTAAAATGTCAATGTGCCAAAATATTACATTAGTAAATTATGTTTATTTGTTATTTAACAATAGTTGTATAACTAATGGATTATTAGGGACATACACATTTATGAAACATTTATGTTTACAAAGTTTTTGAACAGATATTTAATTAGATTTGCCAAGTTACAGTAGGTAAATATAATGTTTGCCACAATATTACCTATACAAAATTTTGGCGTATTGTATGTGAACAATATACAATAGAATAGTTCCTGTGTTGCGGGGGACTTTACAAACATTCAAACAACGGACACAAATAACACCCAGACTCGGAACAACCATTTGTAAATCACATAAAGTTTTGTCCTGTGTGTGGATCTAACCCACAACAAACGGCGCGGTGGCTGTAGCGAGGCGACCACTTAAAGCGAAAGTCACAACGCCATACGTGCAATATATAACATAAGTAAAAAAATAATTATATAGAAAAATAATTAGGAAAACAAGGTTAATTATTATCGTATATATTTATATAATTTAATCACAATAATCATGCACAATGTCACAAGGACCCGTCGACCATGATGGACAACTTAACTTATATAATTATCTTCAATACCTAGAGTCGATAACTTGTTCCTTACGTACGTTACGTCATTTCTAATTAACCTTTATATAATAATATGCCCGGTTTATAAGTAGTCCCACTGCTGGGCACGGGCCTCTTCCGTGTTAGATGGGTTTAGGACATAGTCCACTACGCTGGACCAGTGCGGGTTGGCACACTTCACATATTTTCGAGAACATTATGTAGAACTCTCAGACATGCAGGTTTCCTTACAATGTTTTCCGTCACCGTTGAAACAAGTGATAATTAACTATTTAATACGCACATAACTTCGAAATGTCAGAGGTGCCTTAGCATCGAACTTGAGACCTCTGCGTGGTAGTCCAACAAACCTATAGGCTATCGTTGGTGTACAAATTTTTAACACCTACATAATAAATAATTCGCACTAGGAATTCCCACAGTGTGTAATCCGCATATGGTTGTTCCGAATTTACCGTGTCCGCTGTTCAAATGTTTGTAGTCCTCCACAACATAAGATTGATACCAGGAATAAATCCTATGTCGTGGAGAACTAACTTAAAACAAGATTGATAACACCAACATAACCAATCCACGTTAAAGAATATTGTTTATAGTATTTACGAGACTGTCTATTGGTTATCCTGATTCATACTCGAATATCTCACGCACAGTAGGCGTGTGGGTACATATATAAGCAGTGGTAGTTTTTATATGTAGTCAAAGAAAAACAAGCAGAATTTAATGTAACTATGAGTCGACACAAAATTATATTACGTAGCGATAATTTCGTAATTAAAAGATAATTCTATTATTAGCGGTATAAAAAAAGACCTCGAGTGTACTTTTTGTGTTAATAATAATGTTTAACATTACGCCAATTTATTATCCACGAGTTAGGCAGATAAGTTGTATATTAATGTAATATGTGCTAAGATTAAATTAGTGCTTGTGTAGGTGGGGTTCAGGTTGTTCCTTACTTAGTGTGGCTGTGGTGAGCTGGAGCACACAATAGCACGTTTGTTGGTATTCTTGCCCGAGCACTTGCACAATATCTGAGCTTTGTGGGGCCACTCCTAACGCAATTAGAATGGCCGAATATTATGCAAATAATATGTAGTTCACATAAAAAGAACAAGGTAGAAGAAGAAGCGCCTCTGGCGCAGCGATAGTGAATGTAACTGCTGTGCACAAGGTCTCGGGTTCAATTTTTGGATCGAGCAAAGACTTATTGATTCTTTCTGTTAGTAGATGGCAATAGGAGTGATACCTATTCTAATATTCTATCACACAACACCATCTAGCCCAAACTAAGCAGAGCTTGTACTATGGGTACTAGACAATGGATAAACATACATATACATACTTTTTTTTTGTAATTACATCCATATTATACATAGAAACACCCAGACCAAGACAAACACCCATGTCCATGCACAGAAATATTTGACATGTGCGGTATCGAACCCGCAACCTCAGGCCTATTATGTGTGACCTAAATAATATAGTTGGCTAAATATTGGTGTATTATACCTCTGCCGACTCCTTCGGGGATATAAGCGTGATACTATGCATGTATGTATTTTGTATTTTCAGTGTTATTGTCATGTGAAGCCCAACGGGATCCTTCTCTTCCACTGTCTAAGTTAAGCTTCAGACAGATAGCGCGAGGAATTAGTAGTAAGTATAAATTACTCTACTAACATATTTGTTCTACTTACTAACTGTACTAACTCCACTAATCCTACTAACGCCGCTAATCCTACTAATATAGCTAATTCTTCTAGTTCAACTAATCTTACTAATATTGCTAATTCTACTAATTCTTGTTATCAGTCTAGGTATTCATACTTATTCTACTAATATTGCCTATTATTATAAATGTGAAAGTTTGTGAACATGTTTGGATGTCTGTTACTCATACACTCGTAAACTGCTAAACGGATTTGGATGAAAATTGGTAAAACAGATAGAAAATGTCCTGGATGAATACATATCATCTTTTATCTCGGTATGCGTTACGCCTGGCATATGAGTTGTACAAAAATAAGGATTGATTTATTCAAGTATACATTTTTATATCCATACTGCACGGATAACGAGCGCAGTCTAGTGTTATGTGATCCGCATACAGGAGAAAATATTGTATAATATATTAATAATATAAAAATATAAATAAATAAAATATAAAATTATATCATTAAGTTTTCGAATTTTTTATTTTATTTCGATGATTAAACCCGCTGACATTGAGGAAAACCACACTGTATAATTGCAACATCCAAGAGCATCACTAATAATAGTAATACGGATCCAATTCTCGAAATACATGAGTACTTGACATACTGCAAACCAATCAATGGGGAATTCCTACTTGAGTACGAAAGTCGTAGGCATCATCGAATTTTGTTTCTTCGAAAACCTTTCAATGACATCTCTGTACTGCGACGCCTTGTTAATCGACGTCTTGGTACTGCGGTATTTCGTTACATCTAAAATTGTACTGCGAACGATTTTACTGTTCATCTATTAGCATAATAGTGTTTACTAATAAAACAACAAAAAACCGATGGAATTCATTCATTTATGATCGTAGTGTACAAGAAAGTTAAATATGGTAATAATAATAAACTTAAAAAGAAATCATATCTTATGTAGTAGTTAGGATAGATTTTATTTAATTTTTTTTCCTAAACTGCCGTCAGCTCTACTATAAGACATTTCAAGGTTATCCATTAATTACCGGACACCCTGTATACAAAATAAATATCTCGCCAATTCACACAGCTCGTTGGCGAAATATTAGTTACCTCGTCGTTAGATCTTTTAGTTTAGTAAATTATTTTAGTTAAATGTAAAAGTTCTTTTTGTTCAGCTGGTAAATTTGTTTGAAATGATGAGATAAAAGAAAATAGTTTGAGGTATGTATGTATCTTATGTGGGGGCCAGTCAGTGCAGACCGGCGACACTTCGAACCAGTGGGAACTTTTGTGTCGACACTCTCCCAATAACGACTGCCATAGATGTTCATGGCAGCCGGGACCGACGGCTTAACGTGCTCTCCGAGGCACGGAGCAGGCGATAATTGTCAATCAATACGCACATAATTTCGAAAAGTCATATAACTTCCAAAAGTCAGAGTTGCGCGACGTGGGTTCGGACCAGAGACCCTCTGCATTGCAGTCTGTTGGTCTCCCCACTGAGCTATCGCTGCTCAGTTATAGTTTAAGGTAAGTGATGGTTTAAATGTTTGTAGTACGGTAGGAAATTGGTATTGCTTGCAAAATTATAGTATATAAGAAAACGCCAGCGAAAAATTAAATAGAAATTATTTGCTGGAATAACTATTGCGTATAACAAGAGTCGCGCATATATACCGTAGCGTAGAAATAGGCAGAGATGTATGTATATGTAGTTAAAATGTGGGTGTAATACTCAAATGTCAACCTATATTTATGTCCGTCATTGCCATTCTCCGTGCTGCTATTGAAAATATTTATACAAAATGACCTTACAACACTTAACAGATCCAGGAATCAAATAACAACCAAAATGTATGGCCTGACTACGCACCCGAAGTTTTACTAATAACTGTCAGACCTACCAGAAAGTGAGTATATTTAATTAATAAATATACTCACTTTCTGGTAGCTGCCTCCGTGGCGCAGCGGTAGTGAATGCGACTGCTGTGCATGAGGTCTCGGGTTCGAATCCCGGGTCGGGCCAACAAAAAGTTATTGGGTTTTTCTGTAAGGAAATCTCAATAGCAGCCCGGAGTTAGGAAGTTGGCGGTGTTAGACACCCCCGTGCTTCGGAAAGCACGTAAAGCCGTTGGTCCTGCGCCTGATCTCTCTCCGGTCGTGTCGGATTGCCGTCCCATCGGATCATGAGAGTTAGGGAACAGAGAGTGCACTTGTGTTTGCGCACACACTTGTGCACTATAATATCTCCTGTGCAGATGGCCAGTCTCTATTAAGACTGGCCGCCGTGGCCGAAATTCGGTCTGGAGGACATTACATATTTAATTAAAAGTAAAGCTCATATTTGGCTATCTTCCATAACAATATAAATTTAAATACCTGCTCTATATTTTTTATGTGCAGGAATCAATTCTGCAAGTCAACCATTACCACCACAGCTATTTCTGCAATAGCAAGTTGCTTATAGATAGTAAAAACATTTAAAACTTACCTTAACTATCTTCTTTAACAGCTAAGTTGCATACACTCAGAAAACTTACCACTTTCAGTAAAATAAAATTAAAATTGATTATTATTGTTCATAAAACTAATTAAATTGTAAGCATAAACATAAGTATTTACCGATTTGATTTTCAATATAAAACATACTAAATCTAAATTAAATTAAACTGTTTGTTAAAATTACGGGCAATATGAGAATTGTACCGTATAACATAGTTTTTAAACAAGAATGAATGCGGATATGGAAAACTAGAGTTATATGTATACTATAGTTAGCTGTGCCCTTCGGCGTTACTTCCATATTATTATATTAAGGTAAACCTTGAAAATATTTAGTTTAGACCAACTTATCTTAAAGTATTACCTGATATAATTTATATCCCCCTTTTTACTGTTCAATGTCTAAGATTCTACCATCACATTCCATATTTGGTGCGATGGAATATATACGCGATCCTAACTAATATTATAAATACGATTGTGAGTTTGTTTGTTTGTTACACTTCCACGCCTAACTACTCGATCATTATGAAATTTTGCATATACGTTGTCATGGGTCAAAAAAGGACTGTTTCCGAGGGATACAATGTGTCAATGTACCCTCTAGACTCCCTCGTTATCCGTGCTCGCTGTTCAGAGCTTCTCGACAGCGAACTAATCTTGGGAAACATTCACCGGTTGTTAGGATGCTTGATCAGTATAACGAAGTATCAGGTGCCTCGGCAGACATAGACATCTTCAGCAATTCACTTGCTACTTTCAAACATCTAATTCTTAATTATTTTACAAGAAGGTTCGAAGATCCCTTAATTATTAATGCACCTTAATTATTAATTTTTATTCTTTCGTAATTAAGTATACATTTGACATTTAATATAATTTTGTGTTTAAATTTTATTATGAAAATATTTTGATTAATTATTTCAATTTTTAATGTATTTTATTATAATCCTATTTTCTACGTTATTTTTAATTTTTTAATCCATTGCTTTCATAATTTATTTGTTTCTTTGACTTTCACAGTATTCTAAGTTTCATATAATTTTCTATTAATTGATGTATACTTGTAATTATTATAAATGACATTGTTGTATTTTCGTTATAATACATTATTATGTTCTTTATATTGCATGCTGTGATCTCCTGTTATTGAGGAAACACATGTCCTATTTTAGTGTGAGATTAAAAAAAGAATACAAAATTATTGACGAAGTCTACATTTACGCAACGCTGCAAGCAAAATCTAATAGGTCCTAATAGGGACACAAATCTTTACGTAAAGGCCTAGATAAGCTTTTATGTAAACATGTTGATATCACGAAGGAATGCATATCCACAAAAGGTTTTGTTAGACACATTAATTATTTTTATACTCTAGCCCAAAGTGGCATACAAGCACATGGCCCACCTGATGGTAAGTGGTCACCGTAGCCTATGGACGCCTGCAACACTAAAGACATCACTTACGCGTTGTCAACCCAGTAAAAAGCTTATAACACCCTTTTTGAAGAACCCCATACTGTAGTCTTGTGGGAAAACCTCGGCAGGGAGTTCATTATATAACCTGAGCGTCCGCGGGAGAAAATTCCTTTGGAATCGCTTGGTGCAACACCAATTAGGTTGTAAGGTGTGAGAATGAATATGCCTGCTGATATCGAGCGGTGCGATGATAAAAAGTAGCTGATGGCATTATCTCAAACAACTCTTTAGAACACAATCCATTACAACTCTAATAAAACATGCTCGTATATCTAATGTTATAGACTTGTCAATTTTTAAAAAGAAGATTTATGTATCGCTCTCACATTTCACCACTTGTGTCTAGGTATTAACTATTAGACGTACTTCTTATTATACCAACCAGAGCCAGACTGTTACTAAAATTATTATTATAATGCTGTCAGAAAAACTCAATAAATTTTTACATCAAGTGCGATTTTAACCCAGGGGTTCTTAATTGTTTCCGCAAGCAGTTTTAGAGGTAATCTAATTTAGACTACTGGATATCCACAATTACAGAACTGATTTTACAAATAACATTCTTGTATCTACAATACGTATTCTTAATAGGACTTGGCAGTGATTCAAATTTAGCCACACTATTTTACAACACTGAAGACTTGGTAACCAATAAATAAGTCGTACGGTTATACCTAATTCATTCATGTTTAATAGTTATGTTATAATTACCAAACAGAATAGTGTGATCAGCAAAAACCTGGTGAGAGATCGTTGGATTGCCATAAAGATGTCTCGAGTTCGGTCCGAAGGTACGCTCCTCCGAGCTTTTGAAGTTGTATGCGTATTAAATAGTTAATTATCCATCGCTGTAACGAGGAAAGTAAACATCATAACGAAACCTGCATATCTAAGAATTCTCCATAATCATCTCAAAAATAAATGTATGAAGTCTGCCACCCAGCTTTGGGCTAGCGCGGAGAACTATAGGCCTAATCCCTACTTCCACCGAGAAGAGGCCCGTAGAAGTAGTCCGCCAGTAGAAGATATTTTTATACAAACAAACAGACAAGCATATCGATTAATAGTTAAATCCATTACGTGTTTCAGTGCCCCCGTCAGGCCGCTCCCCAGTAATAGAAGACATAATAATTCGTCATTACGTGTAAGTATACATACTTAAATTTGTCACAAAATTGCCCCATGATTACACCTAGAATACGCTATTGTAGTACCACAATTATTGTTGGATGAACCTCGCAGGTTCGTGTATGATGACAATTTACATTGTTTGTGTGATCGCGCCATTGTCGGAGTAATCTTCTGGACAAACATGATAAGAGATAATTTGACATAGTTTAGAGCGACTAAGATATGATTAATACGGTGTGTACACTGCTCTCGACTGCCACTGCTGTGAATGCGACTGCGGTGATGACGATTATGATTTCGTTTTTAGAGTTCGAAAAATCTCTTATACAACAGCTTTGTCCGTCCGTCTGTCTGTTATACAACTTTCAACTCAAGAACCGTAAGAGCTAGAGACTAGCGGTCAACGCCATTCAACTCAGCATAGTCGATATACCCTGAAATTACTTTGACCTTTGACCTCTGACCTCAAGGTCACGTGGTATCACGTGACATTTGCATATTACTTGAACCATTTTTTCGAAATCTAAGATTTACGGCAATTCAGTGCCGTTTCTCACTTGTTTTAACTCCTGCGCTAGTTCTGATTTCTGTGTCGCAGGGGACTTCAAAAACACACAAACATTCAAACAACGGACACAAAGCACACACAGACTCGAAACAACCATTAGTGGATCACATAATTTTTTGTCCCATGTGGGATTCGAACCTGCAATACTCGGCGCAATGTTTAAACCACTAGGCCATCCGTGCAGTCCATTTTTTAGACAGCTAGAATTTTCTGTCAACAATTCTATGTAACGGCAGCGATAGTCTAGCGACTCGAGACCTCTGGATGGTAATCCAACGGTCTCCCCATTGGAATGCCATGCAGAGATCTCGAGTTCAATCTCAAGGCACGCAGCTACGACTTTTCAATGTTATGTGTGCATTAATTAGTTAGTTATTGCTTGCTTTAACGGTGAAGGAAAACATCGTGCGGAAACCTGCATATCTGAGATTTCTCCATAATGTTCTCAAAGATATGTGAAGTCTGCGAACCCGCACTGGGTCAGCGTGGTGGACAATGAACTAACCCTTTTTACACCGATAAGAGTCCCGTGCCTAGCAGGGGGCTGATATTATGATAAATTTTAAGGAGCGGGGTCTGTAATTATTTCATATAGAAACCAATAGATTTTCTATTAATCAACTGACAATTTTCTAACAACAAAAATAATACTTTTCGAACCCAAATCGCACGGCAAAAATTACGCTAACGATGGTGTGAGGTCGTGGTTTGTCACCACATACCATGTCCACGACACTAGATCTCAGTCTAACGTATCCTAAGATTATAAAGCGAATGTGAGTTTGTTTGTCTGTTTGTTACGCTTTCACGCCTTAACTACTCGACCAATCATCATGAAATATCGCATACACGATTTTAAGGTTACAAAAAAACACATATATTATGGTACCTTTTAACCAGAAAAATAGTACTGTGCCCGATAGATAGCAATTTATCGACAAAATCTAGATTAACAAGCGAAGTCATGGGCAAAATCTAGTTATTGATTTAAAGCCTTTTTTATGTTTACAGGGGCAACGTGACATCACCAAGTTCGAGGCGTATCGGCAATATCAAGCAACTGCTAAAAGACCCTAACTTCGACATTAGAAAACCAACAGTCTTGTATGCACACGGGTGAGGCACAAACTATAGATCTAAATGGAATAATCTGGTACTGAGATTGACAGCGAAACCATCTCTTGTAGAATTCGGCAAATCTCTTATGCAACAGCTTTGTCCATCCGTCTGTCTGTTATACAACTTTCAACTCAAGAATCGTAAGAGCTAGAGACTCGCGGTCAACGCCATTCGACTCGGCATAGTCGATATACCTTTGAAATGACTATGACCTTTGACCTTTGACCTCTGACCTCAAAGTCACGTGACCTTTGCATATTACTTGAACCATTTTTTCGAACTCTAAGATTTACGGCAATTCATTGCCGTTTTTCACTTGTTTTATATAACGTACTACTTACTACGTAAGTACCTACTCTTTATAATGTAACATGTTGAATGCATGAATGGTCTACTGAAGCGTCGGCGCTGCAATTGCGCCAAGTGCTGTGGTTTCGAATCCTACACAGGTCAGTTATTCATGTGATACATAATATAAGTGATTACGTTGTAAGCTTTGGTGTTCTTTGTGTCCGTTAATTGTAAATAAAGACCTCCATGATACGGAGCTTGATTGGTGATCAACGTGAATGGAGCGGATACTCTATTTAAAAAGAACTAGTATCACAGAATAATGATGAAATCATTGATTGATAGTCTACTGATTGTACAAAATATAACAATGACATTATATTTTTATTCACATTAGCATATAGTTCGTCTGGTGGTAAGCAGTTGTCTCAGCCTATGTAAAAATCTTTACAAGGCTTTCTTATGAATTTAAGGAGTTATATAAGAAAAGCTAAATCTTTATCTGATTCAGCTAAGACTAATGTTTGGGTTAGCAGTAAATCGAACACACGCCATTTTGTAGTAATACTTTAAAGATTAGGCTGCAGAGCAGCGATAGCTCAGTGGGGAGACCAACAGACTGCAATGCAGAGGGTCTCGGGTTTGAACCCACGTCGCGCACCTCTGACTTTCGGAAGTTATATGACTTTTCTAAATTATGTGCATATTGATTGACAATTATCGCCTGCTCCGTGTCTCAGAGAGCACGTTAAGCCGTTGGTCCCGGCTGCCATGAATATCTATGGCAGTCGTTATTGGGAAAGTCAGTACCCTCTAATATCCTGACACTGGTCTAGCCTTAGGGTATCGTTAGCCTTCGGGTTGCGGAGGTCAGGTGGCAGCCGCTCCGTGTAAAAACTGATATCCAATCAAATCCGGTTAGACCAGGAAAGCCGACCCCAAGTGACTTGGGAATAATAAAGGCTAAGGGAGAAGAAGACTGAAGAAGAAAGAAAGATGAGGCTGTCGCTGCTTTACAGTATAAATATACTGCAACAATAGTTGATGCAGTACCTTAATTTGATTTCCATGTACCGCCTTCTGTTAAATTGTATTTTCTCAATTAAGATTATGTATGTATGGAGATACAAATAAAACTTTCATTTTGTCCTTTTTCAATAATATTTTTAATTATACTATTCCAGCTATGTAGAACTGCTGACGGACGAGAGTGTGGTGACAGTCATGTCTTCGTACGTTCGGAGAGGAGGCTACAACGTTCTGCTGCTGGACTGGTCCAACCTCGCTTTCGGGAATTACATCATCATTGCGAAGACTTTACCTGTGGTAACTTTTGTTTTCCTATATCATATTATAACTAACATGGATTCCAGTTTGTATATTCTCGGGAGGTAGGTTAATCTCTATAACTTGTAAACCTACCTAGATATGTATATCTCCAGCTAGCGCATAGGTTGCGTGTAAGGCGTAAATTATACAGAATAGGCACAACGGTTAGTGTGATCGACTGCCACGCCTGAGGTCGCGGGTTCGATTTCCGTACAAGTCAAACATTTGTGTGCGTGAACATGGATGTTTGTCTTGGTCTGGGTGTTTCTATGTATAATATGTATGTATTTGTAAAAAAAGTATATAATATGTATGTTTATCCATTGTCTAGTACCCATAGTACAAGCTCTGCTTAGTTTGAGCTAGATGGTGTTGTATGTATGTGACAGAATATTATGATTATTATTGTTGTTATAAGAAATGTTGTTTCACTTAAAAAGCAAATACGTACTAAATTAGAACAGATGGATGGATGACTCTCATAACACAGAAATTTCCTAGCAAGGGGGTCATAGATCAATTAATATCTGTAAATATCGGTTTAAGTGCAGCACCGATAAACCACATTTTTATGTAACCCTCATAATGACAAACAAAGATTATTATTATTATTACTATTTGTAATATTTTCAGGCAGGTGAATACGTAGGTAAGGCTTTACTGAAGCTATTGAAGAAAGATTTGTCTCTCGAAGGTCTGCACCTCGTTGGACACTCCATGGGAAGTCACCTCGTTGCGTATGCTGGACGTTATCTAGCAGCCAGAAATTTCATAGTACCCAGGTATATATGAACCTTATCTGTCATTAATTCTTCTATTTTTAGTTATTGGAAAACGGTGCAGAGTGTATTTTTTTCTTTTGTCGCTATTGACTGACACGGTAGGAACCGTCAGGCTTTAACACAGGTTTGATTGACTTGGTGTTCTTGTTACTTACTACGGTATTACGGTAGTTACCAAGAATTGCCTAAAAAGAACCTAATAAACACTGCCTAACGACAAATCGAATCCCGGATATCACGATCATAACTAACGATTAGGTCAACGAGACACTCGCATAGGTGCAATAATTATACCACAGGATATTAAGACATTTAATATTTTTTCAGAATTACAGCCTTGGATCCGGCATACCCAGGGTACTATCCTCCTTTCTTAGCTCAGCACATGGAGCCGTCAGATGCTACTTTCGTGGATGTGATCCACACCGACGGTGGATACTTCGGAACGCCTAGTAGCACCGGGCATGCCGACTTCTGGCCTAATGGAGGACAAGCAAAACAGCCAGGGTGTGTCTCCGCGAGTATACCTTTGACTAGTGAAGGTAAGACAGGGTATATGAGAGCTTCCATGTTTTTGTACTATATAAGTCGGTTTTTAGTCGACATATAGCTTATCCAAGGTACAAATGAAAATATGTCTGTATACAGGTGTATCTTAAAGATAAAAATAATCGTAAAACACCTCATATTAGAAATATCGGGTGCCCAAAACAAAATATTAAAAGTATTTCTTGAAAAAATACATAGGTATCGTAGGTATCTCTAAAACATTTTTTATTGACTATTTATTTACAATACTTTGCTTCTCTGTGAAAAAATGAAAAAACATCTGTTTTTTATTCAACTTATAATATTCTTTCTAGACTATAACAATAGACATGCAGTAAATCTTATGAGTAGCAAATATATATATATTTTTAACAAGTCAGAAACGGCAATGAATTGCCGTACGTCCGTTTGTTATACAAGTTTCAACTTAAGAACCGTAAGAGCTAGAGACTCGCGGTCAACGCCATTCGACTCAGCATAGTCGATATACCCTCGAAATGACTATGACCTTTGACCTCTGACCTCAAGGTCACGTGGTATCACGTGACCTTTGCATATAACTTGAACCATTTTTTCGAACTCTAAGATTTACGGCAATTCATTGCCGTTTCTCACTTGTTTTAGGATCCTCTTGTATGATTTTCTATTTTCAGACTTCTGCAGCCACTGGCGTTCTTGGGAATACTGGGCCGAGTCGCTGGCTGGAGACGGGTTCCTGGCACGCAAGTGTAAGGACTATGATGCGTTCTTAAAAGGAGAGTGCGAAGAAGAGTCTGTTGTACTAATGGGAGTGAAGGCTACGCCGGAGTAAGTTGTATCTTTATTTGTAATTTCTTTCTATTGGATAAAAATGTTGCTCGCTTTAACGGCGCCGGCGTAAGAAAATATACTGAGGGAAACTGCATGTCTAAAAAGATTTCCATAATTCTGTTGTGGGTAGTTAACCCAATCATACTCGGTAGTCCATTGTAGTATACTAGACTACAAAACACCGAGAGAACCTTAATTTGAAACATTTATAAGATTTTTTAGATTTGGATACAAAATGTAATGTAAATAAATTCGTTTTGTATACACACTGTTTTTAGTTATACAATAAATAAACGAAAACATTAAAAAAAGAGACACCTTTGAGGGTGAAATCACCAGAAGAGTGCAGCTTGGCTGGGCAGCGTTTGGAAATATGCGTCACATCTTCGAGTAACCCTTGCCACAATGCCTGAAGACCAAGGTATTCAATCTATGCGTCCTGCCGGTCATGACATACGGAGCCGAGACGTGGAACCTGACAGTGAAACTAGCCCACCGATTGCATGTCACTCAGCGAGCTATGGAAAGGTGTATGCTCGGAATCTCGTTGAGGGACAAAGTCCGGAGCGAGATTATCCGATAAAAAACCAAAATCACTGACGTAGTTCAGAAGTGTAGAAGGCTGAAGTGGCAGTGGGCTGGTCACATCTGTCGCAGAACCGATGATCGTTGGAGCAGACGGGTTCTCGAGTGGAGACCACGACTCGGCAAGCGTAGTATAGGACGCCCTCCGGCCAGATGGACCTGGAAAAGGTGGCTGGAGGCGATTGGATGGCGAAAACGGGAGATCGGGCCTTGTGGCGCACCCTGGGGGAGGCTTATGTCCAGAAGTGGACTGTAATAGGCTGAAATGATGATGATGATTAAAAAAAGGCAAATAATTATTATTTTCTTTTTCAAACGGTATTAATAATTGTATGCCACTCATTTATTTAGTTACATAACTACGTTTTTAACAATACTTAATAGAAGGCTGTTGCTGTGTACCTACAAGGTATTTTAGACTTCGTGTCCTTTGAAAATTTCTTAAAATAAACTCCAATAATACGTTGCCTGGCCCGAGAATCGAACCCGGGATTTCACGATCGTTGGCAAATATAAGGGGAAACATATTTTATTTTTATTCATCTAAGCTAGCAAACAAGCATACGGCCCACCTGATGGTAAGTGGTCACCGTAGCCTATGGACGCCTGCAGCACCAGCGGCATCTGTTGCGCGTTGCAACCCCTTTAGGAAAGGAAGTGGGAAGCAGAAGGAGCTGAAAGGGAGAAAGAGGGTGATTGGGCCTCCGGCACTCTCACTCACCGAACGAAACACAACAGTAGGAATACTGTTATTTCACGCCGATATTCTGTGAGATGGTATTTCTTCCCCGGTCGAGCCGGCCCATTCATTCTGAAATCAGCGAAGCTGTACTACTTAAAAATAAAAGTTAATAATAATATAATAATAATATTCTATCACATACACTCAACACCATCTAGCCCAAACTAAGCAGAGCTTGTACTATAGCTACTAGACAATAGATAAACATACATATATACTTTTTTTTGTATATACATACATATTATACATATAAACACCCAGACCAAGACAAACATTCAAGTTCACGCACACAAATGTTTGACTTGTGCGGGAGTCGAACCCGTGACCTTAGGCGTGGCAGTCGGTTACACTAACCACTACGCCATCGAGTCGTCAGTTATTAAGATACTGTAAATATCTTAATAACTTTTATTTTCTAATAATTGCAGATTACGTGGCAACTACTACTTGAGGACTGGAGCGAAACCGCCGTACGCGCTAGGCTTACGAGGAGTAAGCTGATATTATTATTAATATTTATTAAATTGTATGTTTGTGTGTATGTTGGTATTGATGTAAGATGTAAAATATATTATAAATGAGAATGCGAGTTTATCTATTTGTTATGCTTGCACGCCTTAACTACTCGACCGATAATATTTAAGGACATAGTGAAAGGAGACACACCTTTCATCCAGAAAAAGTACTGTTACAGCATGAAGTACGAGCGACATTCAGTAGTTAAATGTGGCAAGTCAAGTCAATTAGCCTACATGAATTCTTCGGTAACACAAACAAAAATAAAATAAGCCTATGTATCCAGAATATGGTGTATATTTGTGCCAAGATTTTTCTAAATCCGTTCAGCGGGTGAACGCGTGTTCAAGTTTTAAGCATCCAACATGAATTTAGTCAAACAGAATTTGAAATTCTTTCGTTTCAATGCTTATACAGGAATGCCTATGATTCGTTTAAATGGAAAACACTGTTTTTTTTTTTAAATCCTGGAAATATGCAAGTCACATTCCCCATCGCCGGTTTTGGGGCGGCCGATGGGGATATGTCGGTATTCAGCCCAAAAGATGGAAATTTGGGCTGAACAAACTAAAACCACCGCGGTGTTCCTCACACCTTTATGGCGGGGTCGCGCAGATCGCTCTCGCATTCAAATCGCGACCCCGTCAAAGGTTTGACCCACCGATGGACGTGGCGGGTCCCACACAACCATCACACAAACTCACAAACACAAAAAAAAACACACACAATTGGGAGACCTGGTCTCCGACGACAAAACGGGGACCTAGTCCCCCTTCCGACATCGAGAGGCGTGCGCGGAACACGAACGCCGCCTACTCGGACCTGCGCTGATCGGGCGATGGACGGCCCCAATGAGTCCACCGCCCGCAGGCTTCTATTCAGGGAGGCTGGAGGTGGTCTCGCGCCCAACTGTGTCTTGTGTTTTAAAGAACACTAACAGTACCGAACCTTTTACTAATAAATGTATTTAAATTAAGCAAAGTAAAAGGAGACTATTTTTTTAAAAAACAACTTCTGCACTCGTTTTAATTCCTGCATGTGTGACTTTGCAAATATTCAAACAACGATACAAAGAACACTCAGTCTCAGAATAACAACGTATAGCTGACATGTGGATCACAAAATCTATATCGAATCGAATCGAACACACAACACTTGTGGCAGCGGCGTAGCGACGACCTAAACCACTAGGTACATGTAGCTCGAACGCGAACGAGTTAACGGGGATCTGACTATATTTGGGAATGTTTGGCATTATTTTACCAGTGGTTATATAATACAAGCGAGAAACGGCAATGAATTGCCGTAAATCTTGGAGTTCGAAAAAATGGTTTAAGTAATATGCAAAGGTCACGTGATCTTGAGGTCCAAGTTCATAGTCATTTTAGGGGTATATCGACTATGCTGAGTCGAACGGTGTTGACCGCTAGTCTCTAGCTCTTACGGTTCTCGAGATGAAAGTTGTATAACAGACAGAAGGACGGACAAAGCTGTTGTATAAGAGTTTTTTTGAACTCATATTTTTTCGAACTCTAATATATGCTTGTATTGTATCCAATTAGCTACATTTGAAAACGTTGTTAGTGTGTGTTTTAATTTAATTCTGTACTAAGTGGGTTATCTGGTTATGTTCCCCCAATCATGGCTGAAAACAATCGAGATGTACGACAAAAATGTAAATATAAATAGCGAAAAGTTGTAATTTAAATCAACCGTGAGAAGAAAGTCTAATATAACTATTTTCTTTTAAACATATAATAATAATATTCTACCACATACACACAACACCATCTAGCCCAAACTAAGCAAAGCTTGTACTATGAGTACTAGACAATGGATAAACATACATATATACTTTTTTTTTTGTAAATACATACATATTATACATATAAACACCCAGACCAAGACAAACATCCATGTTCATGCACACAAATGTTTGACTTGTGCGGGAATCGAACCCGCGACCTCAGGCGTGGCAGTCGGTTACACTAACCACTACGCCATCGAGGTCGTTATCGATCGTCATATGTTTAAAAACAAAAAGAACTTCATACACCTGATCAATTATATTAGGTATAGTAAGTTATAATTGAATCGCTTCAATTACGCGGTTTTATTATTCCTGAATGGGGCATATTTGTATATCACACATATTTCGTCTAACGTCGTATACTGAGCGCTGTTTTTTCTAAACTTTTATGAGTAAACTCGTGAAGCACGGGTTCTAAGTTACTAAGAATTTTTGAACGAAAAACTCCATTAATACTTCGACCGACCCGGGCAACGCATCCGAGATCGCACGTTCAACAGTTACTGCCGCTGCACAACGGAGGCTGTAGAAAATTTAAGTAATTTGATTATGATTGAGTTACCAAATAAACATAGTCTATTTGACGGTGTGAGGTTATCTTATATTGCTGCTAACGGACCCGACAGATGGCGTCCTGCCCAAACCTTGGCTTGCATTGCCACCTACCGGGTCCAATTGTAAATCTGAACTATCCAGGGTTCACTGAAACACATTTTTCATAAAATTCGGTGCAGCCATACAGGAGAAGTTCAGTGACATACATATAGCTATACAAAATAATTTTATCTATAAAGATAGGTGCTTGTACATATTTACGTATTTATTGATAATAATCGCGTCGACATTTGAATTGCCTGTACAAAAAGATTAATGATTGACAGTTTGCAAGAGGCATGGATTATATTGAGTTGTTATATCATATATCTTATATTATGTAATGTATAGATAACATCATTATCAAGCTCGTGATGACTGCGGCATCTCAAGTATTTTGATAAGCACATATCGCACCCTTAATAAAACAGAGACTTATCTCAGTATTTTGGATTAACCAAATTTGAACTCTATTACAATGATTTAACACAAATATAATATTAGAATTTAACATATACAATTAGAGTTCAAATTGCCTTACTTTCAAATTTCGAGTTAAGTCGCTGTTTTATTAAGAGTGCGATATGTTCCTTGCTACTTGTAACTATAAACAAATAATAGAACATAACGCAGTAAAAGTCAAAGCCTTCAAAGTCAAAGTCAAAGTCAAAGTCATTTATTCATTTAAGTCACAAAGTAACACTTATGAACGTCAAAATATATAAGTTAGTGAGTTTACTAAGTTACTGAATCTACATTTAGGTTAGTTGCTAGATTCGGCGAGGTTTCGAATCGCATGTGAGAACGATTTGTGTGGTCCCGCCGACTCTAGTAACATCGAGGAACACCGTGGTAGGTTTAATTGGTAGCTCCGGGACGTCGTCATTTTCCCTCGGGTGAGTCCGACATAACCTCTCGGCTGCCCCGCGGAGAGGTTATGTCGGACTCACCCGAGGCAGGTATGCCTCAATTTATTTCGCCACGTTAAAAAAGCGGTTAGTTGCTAGGTTTAAGTATATCAGAAGATACCTGCAAAAAACTCACGGCCTCCTTGATTCATTGACTGTAGAGTTTAATAGACAAAGCATTGCTCTTGCGATCGAGATACCGTGAGTTCGAATCTCACTCGTTACGCTACCAACGTGCACTTATGCCTAATATAAGCATTGTACAATCGGCCAAAACTCTGCTGTTCTACCTCTAGGTCGGCAATCCCTTGTACACGACGCTGGCGCACAGGGCAAGTCCCGCCCCTTAAAACTCGTTTCTGTTGTGTATGTGATTGTGTAGATTAACAATAGGTTTAACAATTAAACTCCCTATCGTGCAAAAAAGAACGACTGGCTACTTTGTTCTTAGATACTTTGTTTCTTTAGAATTATGCCGATAAGTTGAGTTCCATACCAGCTGTTGTAGAAGCTAATCCTTTTATTTACATTTAGCTTCTCGCAATGTATTCAAACGAGACACAATAGATTTTGTATTGTGTCTCGGCACCGGCGAGCGCGCGCCAGAGTACCTTTTTTGTGAACAAAACAAAAGTCGTTCGTAAAAAATTCTAAACACAGACGCGTGGACACTAGCCGAAATACAAATTTCAGCCAAAATAATTTTAAAATAGTGTTATCTTTCTCACGTGTAAGGGACGTTTTGATTGGTTAAGCTAAAATACGGCTGGGCTACATTTCTTAAACTTGTTCAAAGGAATCAGTTTGCAAAGTGGCACAGCGCGGATTTGGCCGATAGTACCTTAGCTGGAATATAGTATACTATTAATTGCTAGTAATCTTATAAAATAAGACTATGCACCCGGGTATCGCTTAAACTAGAGCTGCCTGCCATTTTCATATTTATAAAGAAATAATGAACTCCTGCGAAAGGAATAAATTCTGTGTCGTGGGGAGACTCTACAAACGTTCAAACAACGGAGACAAAGAACACCCAGACGCGAAACAACTATTTATGGATCACACACATTTTCGGCCCCTGTGCGTACAAAGTACAAACCCACAAGATACAGCGTAGTGACAATGGCGGGGCTTAAACCATTATGCCATCCGTATGTGGGAAGTAAAAGATCGGAATTATAATCATCCTACCATTATAATATTATTGACTAGACTAACAAGTTAAACAGGACGAGATAAGACTAGACATAGACTTATCAATTATATTCGGTCAAGACTTTTCAGTCAGACAATTCTTAGTAATATCCAGTCTGGCACTGTGCCTGGTAGACAGATAATCACAAAATAAAGATCTGATATTCTTTTGCCTACCCAAACGGGCATAATTATATACAACAATAATAATAACGAAATATAATTATGTAAAAT
Organism: Catocala fraxini; assembly: GCA_930367265.1. Classification (NCBI taxonomy): domain Eukaryota; kingdom Metazoa; phylum Arthropoda; class Insecta; order Lepidoptera; family Erebidae; genus Catocala; species Catocala fraxini. The sequence continues at coordinate 1,723,249 of OV884044.1, read as the reverse complement.
AGATTATATACGCTAACAATTATATAGCGGTTGATATAAATAATCTATTTGATATGATACGTACGCATTTAATTGACATCGTTGATTTAAGAGAACCTTTTTAGCACAACAGATAAACTCTGACATTGTTAGAACAAACACGTATACACGACAAGAATTAAACGTGCGATAAATGTCACAAAACATAATAATTAAAGTAAAGATTGTCTTATATAGAGATAAGAAACTAATCACACGAGAATAAATGGAACAGAAACTCATATTTAATTCTCGAGACAAAAGTTTGTTAATAAAAGTATCGCAAAAAAATTTGGAAGAAATTATGGATTAATTGCAGGTTTGCAGTGTAACTGCTGAACCAAATTATTTCCAAAATGTCGCCGTCAGAAGTAAATAAAAAAACTAATAGCAGTGCACAGAAAGAGGACCCATTTGTGAATTTACTCGGCCATTTCGGACGCTGGCAGTTTTTAGTGTTCGCCACAATATCTATGGTGAAACTAAGCTTCGGATGGACACAAATGGCAATATTGTTCCTGACGCCAAACTTGACTTTTCGCTGTGTGAGTTTACCGAATGCTACTGAAGAGCTTGTGAACAACACTTGTTATGAAGGTTGTTTGAAGTACGAGTACGACACGACTCCGTTTGACAACACGATCGTGTCAGAATGGGACCTGGTGTGTGAGAGGAGATGGCTGGCTAGCTTCACGCAGACGATGCTGCAGTTTGGTGTCCTGGTTGGCAGTGTTTTGTTTGGATTTCTATCTGATAGGTAAGTGGCATGATACCAAAGACCTTCATTACTCGTTTAGTTTCTTTTGCTTAAGGTAATATCTAAATAAATAATTATATTTTTTTAAACGTAAAGAATGTCAGGAATGTCCTGTGTCCATTTATTTCTTGAAAAACAAAGAGACCTTGAGAGTTCGTTGTGTTGCTGATTATTTGGTGACCCTTTGTTGCTTTGAGCGTAAATGTCGTCGAAACTCTCATGGAACAGATCGGTCTGGTTGAGTCTGAGAAAATAAAGAAAGAAATAAATCTATTTTTATTGATTTAAACACAAATACACGCCATTATTAAACAAATATGGATATAAATTTATTTATTTCGTGTGTAAGGTATTCCAAGAGTATATATTATATATAATTATACCTAATAAGTCTGCTAAACATTTCCAGATATGGTCGCAAGTACACCTTCCTGGTGACCATAGCGATGGTGATCGTACCCGGGCTGATCATCCCATTCTCTACTAGCTATATCATGTTCACTGCCTTGAGGACGGTCCACGGCGTGGCTGTCGCGGGGTCTGCTATCATCGCTTTTGTTATTGTTATGGAGTCTGTTGGACCAAAATACAGAGAAGCAGCCGGATGCCTCTATCAAATCCCATTTATTATTGGTAAGTAGAAACATATTTGGATTTTTAACATTGTTTTATGGTTCTGCCTAATCCTTAAGGATATGCCCATGATATGAGACAATGACAGTATCAAGAATCACAATAGCTAGTAGCGTTTAAAGCCTTTTGTAAATAAAGATAATACATCTAGGATTAACGCAGTTTGTATCTCAAAATCAAGAAGTTATACGTCGTTGGAGCAAACGTGTTCAGACTTGATTGTTGTCTTCGAGAGAAGGCCTCGATTGTATAAACGTAAACTGGCAGCTTCTGGTCAGGTAGATCTACGACCTCGAGAAAATATGACGAGGTACTCCCTAGCTTTTCATATATTTGCTTTTCAAATTGACTCCAGACTATCAGATAATGAAATACAATAGTGAAGGTCACCAATTGGTATAAATAAGATAATGGTATACTTACTTGAAAAACCAAGTATTGAAAAAGTAGGAAACCGCGAGAGCTTGCAATGACTTCCATAACTTCAGGTCAGCTTAAAAGCCAATCAATTGTAAATTATGTGGGACAGTATGTGCTCCAACGTGTAACGGTCGCACATCAACCCAGGATTTGTTGATCTGGATGGAAAGGAATATTTTAAAACTGGATATTGCGTTTATTAAGTAAATATCTAATAATCTTGTGTTTCGATGAACCCTACTAATGTTGTCCAACACAAACTTTTGTCCCCTGTGGAGATCGAACCCACAGCTCTCTAAATAGTGGCAATAGCGAGGCGAGCACCTAAAACACTAGGTCTGATTAATCGTACTCCTTGATTTTACTTTCCAGGTCACATTACTGTGTCCCCAATTGCGTATTACTTTCGTAGTTGGGACAAGTACATGTTGGCGATGGGTGTCCCGTCATTGTTGTACCTGGGCTACTTCTTCACGGTCTCTGAGTCTCCCCGGTGGCTGCTCAGTCATGGCAGAGTGGACGAGGCCGTCATAATTGTGAAGAAAGCTGCTATTATGTAAGTTGGCTTGATAGTTGGTTAGTAGAATATATGGTATGGCATTTGTGCACCCACAGAAGATAGCGGCCAAATAATGTTGTAATGTACGTACGTAAGTCTACAGTTCAGTTTGCAGCACCATAAAGAGAAGATACAAATTTCAGATTTTAGCTCTTAGTAACTGGACTACTAATCATTAACCTTATAACCAAGTAACTATTGAAGTGGATCCACTTTTGCAGGATCGACAAAATTAAATTTTTTTGTTAATTTCGGCGCTTGACATATCTAATCGGTAAAAGCAAAAATTATAAATCAACTAATACCCAATTAGATAAAATTCTGAGCATGGAGTTAATAAGTACCTACTTACCTTGTACGTATGTATGTCATAATTAATTAGATATTTCTGAATATTAGTTATTTAAAGTACACTACATTGGAAAATGTCTGTCTGCACAAACTACATAATTTTAAAACATTAGTTACCAAATAGTTGACTGTACTTGCAGTCTCCCAATGTGAAAGTTATATTTACTGGACTAACAGCCTTCTATCACGCATGTCAGGAACAAGCTCTCAACGGCGAAAGTAGAAGAAACACTAACCAGAATATCACAAGAGGCTAGTCATAATACCAAGAATGCTAATGGACCCAGTCTGAATTATCTGGCGTTGTTCCAAAAGTCTCTGCTGGTGAAGACGGTCTGTAGCTGCGTCATGTGGCTCATTATCGGCATGATATTCTACGGCTTCAACCAGTACATCAGTCAGACAAGTCCTGATCCATTTGTCAGTGTGGCACTTGCAGGCCTTATACAGGTGAAGACCAATTTTTTTCTTGTTTTTTTTTTATATGTGCACTACCGCGCTTGAGACGTAGTCTTAAGCGCGGTGGTGCGGTATTTAATTTTTTCCATTGTTTTATATAGTTTAGAATTTGTCCATCTAAGAAAACTCGATAAATTCCTCCGGTATAACTGCCAAACAACAGGCTAATATCTTTGCACTAGATATTTATCATTATTTTGATCATTAATGCAGCTTCCAGCGAACTAATAATAATCTGAAGCGCGCGTTCTTAATTTATATCCGAAACTTTTGGCGTGCCAGGGCAACAGTCTTATTAATTCTTACATCGGTGTACCATCGCCAGGGTATATTCACAATATGTTTATCAATATGTGTAGGTAAGCTGAGAGCTAGACGTGAGCTTCTTTCATTCCATAGCTTCTTTTTTAGTATCAATAATAAGTAGAAGTAATAATTGCCTTTTAATTATTTGCAGATTCCGTCCAACGTAATGGCGATCTGGCTGATCAAGAAATTCGGCCGACGCCTCACTACATCAGTATTCTTCATTCTCTGCGGTGTTTTTGTGGTCATCCTTCACCTCGTACCACAGATCTTTGCTATAACGCTTACCTTCGGCACTTTGGGAGTAAGCTGTGCCTGCATAGCTGCCTCCGCTATCTACGTTTACTCATCAGAATTGTTTCCTACAGTCGTCAGAAATATGGGACTCGGTGCTGGTTCCACTACCATGAGGATAGGTTCTATGTTAGCACCATTTGTTTCGAATACTGTTGTGGATGTACCTTGGTTGCCTACCGCCATATTTGGGGTATCTGCGCTAGTTGCTGGGTTAGTGTGCTTGATACTGCCTGAGACGAAGGGAACTGTTCTGCCTGATAGTATTGAGAATAAGCAGTGAGGAATGAGGGACATATAATAACAAATATATACTCTTATATGTTAAATTAGCACTGTTAAATACTCTATTGTATTTCTAACAAAAAGAAATGTAAATATTTGTCTCTCAATAAATCGAGCCATAAAAAAACTGTAATGTATATCTAAAATCATGACAGCCGTGTTAAGACACGGAGACTATCGCGTCGTTTCTGAGACTCTGTTCCTATGGAACACTTGGAGACTAATCAGTTGCAGTGCGGACCTTTCTGTTCTGTTAAAAGTTTATTTTAACGTTAAAACTTCGTATGAGACTAGAATTTGGCTATTACAAATGCAGTTTTCCAATTTTGACTAGACGTTAGTAAACATATCACTATAATGTTGTCAATGGTATGTCCATTTTATAAGTTAAGAATTGTATTTATTTTTTGAGTAATATTTTAATGTCTTTGATTTGTATATACCTACTACAGTAGTATAAGTATATCAGAATCTAAAGTTTTTAATTACGTTTAATTAACCTTGTTTATATATATTTATATGTAATACTATCGCATATGCATGAGTTGGAGAAGCAGTTGATAGTGGGACAGATGCAGGGGAAGCGCTCCAGGGGCCGAATCAAACACGATGGTGTAAAAGTATTGTAGAGGCAAAAGGAGAAACTTTACATCGATCCATTGAACTGGCGCAGGACAAAAGCACATGTAGACAAATCGTATATGGTCACCATCCTGATTAGCGAGAGAACGACAAAGAAACAAGTGAGAAAAGGCCATGAATTGCCGTAAATCTTAGAGTTCGAAAAATTGTATCACGTGACCATTTGAGGTCAGAGGTCAAAGGTCATAGTCATTTCGGGGGTATATCGACTATGTTGAGTTGAATGGCGTTGACCGCGAGTCTCTAGCTCTTACGGTTCTTGTGTTGAAAGTTGTATAACAGACAGACGGACAGACAGACGGACGGACGCTGAGAATCCCGTGAACATGGCTACTGAAAAGCAACCGAAACGTCGGGGCAAGTGTAAACTTAAATATAAAAAAAATGTTAAGTAAATTAAATAGCTCAAACAGTACTAAAGTTTAATAAAGATAGTGACATATTTTTCAAAATTATGTAATTTTAGTATTTTAAAATAAACTACGCGACAAAATCTGTATAAAGTACATAATATTGTCTTCTGTTTACGCGAATGTTACTCATTGAAATTAAACTACTATATACACTTTATTACATAATTTAGAAACTGTTACACTACTACTAGATATTATTAAACTTTACTAATTTTTAAGCTAATTAATTTATTAAAACTATTATATTTAAGTTTACACTTTCCCGACGTTTCGGTTGCTTTTCAGCAGCCATGGTCACGGGGAGACTAAGATGGTAGCTGTCTCAATGTTCCAGTGTAGTTATTTCAAAGTAACCCAACATAATTTAATCCTTGGTGTTTCTATTTACGCAGAATGAGCTCAGAGTATCACGAAGTCTAGCTGTGGCTTGCTTCTTCTTGGGTTTGACTATTTGAATGACTGGATCCCAAGCTGGTGGTACATTCCAACCATCTTCTCTATTGAAATTAGGATGATTTTTGATTTCAATAGCTTCGCGAAGCATCCTTGGTAGGAATCGGTGTTCTTTAGCGAGAGTCTGTGGTTTGTCAAATCTTAGGTAGTGGTTGGTCCCCTGTTGCACATGTTCACACACAGCAGACTTCAACGAGCGTTGGTGTTTTACATCAGCTATGTGTTCTTTTATGCGGGTACCTATGCTTATTAAAGATTATTATATTATTTATGCTTCTCTTGGTTTGACCAATGTATGAGAGTCCGCAGTCACAATCTATTTTATAGACCCCTGCATCTTGTAAAGATAGTTGGCACTTGGCGGATGCTTAAAATTTACTTATCTTCATTGGCGGCTTGAAGTATGTGTTGATTGAAGCTCGCTTCAAGATGTAGCCAATTTTGTGAGTGACACCCCGTCAGACAGTATATAGTAGCAGGCTGGCGTTCGACTGTGGCTGGCTTTTCTCGGGATCTGTGGCAGCGGCGCCGCTGTTGGAGCTTGTTGTCTTGCAGTATTTGCTTGACATGTTGAAGCTCGGCGTCCAGGTGTTTCTTGTCACAGATCCCGTGGGCTCTCTGAAACAAAGACATTCCCATGGTAGCTAACTGTTTAGAATGGTGATGAGATTCACCGTTTAAGTACCTAAATTGTGTAATAAAGTGTAAAATAAACAACGCGATAAAATCCGAATATAGTAGTAATTTCAATCTGTATAAAGTAAATTAATTTTAACGTAGAACATTCTCATAAACGTAATATTAGTAAGGATTGTTTCGAAAATACAATACTTAAGTGCGTGGAATAATTATTATACTAACTAATTATCATTTTGAGGACCGTAATCTAAAAATCGTCTTTAGTAATGCAGGTTAGAAACTCACATAATCAAGCGAGGACAAATTTTATTGAGTTAGCCGGGGCTTATATAGTGGTCGCCTGCCCGCCATCCGTTCAGCACCAAGTCCGAGAGGCAGCGTGCGTGTACCCACGCGCGGCTCTGTTTCGAGTCCGTCTCCCCTCTAGGGGGGACAGTAGGGAGTGTTAGAAGTGCCTCTGGGTAGGTCTTTCGTGTAGTGGCCTGCCGTTTCATAGGGCGGGCCGAAACCTCGGCGGGGTCGCGACCGCATGCGAAAGTGATTCGCGCGGCCCCGTCGATAGTGGTTTTGTCGAGGAACACCGTGGTAGGTTTAGTCGGTATTCCGGGAGGTACATTTTCTTCTTAACATCTTTCTTTTACCCCGGCGAGTCCGACATAACCCCTCCGCCCGCCCCCGCAGAGGGGTATGCGTCATGCAATACCCCACGTAAAAAAAAAAAAAGTGTTCGCGGAGAATCTTAATAGCGCGAGTCAGCATATGAACAACGCCATCTATCGAGCTTAGGGTTAATCATTTTAATATAAGTTGTTCCGGTTGAACAACTATTGTATTTCAATATAATTCGAATGCAATACTAATTTATTTCCTAATTAAAATATAAATTATTATATTTAGATAAGTAGAATAACATCCAGATTACGCCAGTAATGTTTTATGAGGCTCACCTTTGCATAATCCTTGAAGATAGGCACGTGATGTTATAAAATGTAAATGTCAAGAATCACAATTTCTAGTAGCGTTTGAAACCTTGTGTAAATACAGATAATACTATCTCTCAAGGATTAACCGAGTTTAAATCGAGAAGTAATTATGTTCTACGTTGTTAACTGAATAACGTCTCATGCTGATAGGTGCTATTTTGTGACTTAAATAAATAAATAATTATTGGCACGATTTAATTTCCTAATGAGCCTTAGAATGGAGACTTTGGTAAAAACGTTAACAATGTCAGACCCAGGTCAGACCTAGGTAGAGTTAAAATGACCTGGATGAAAGAAAGCTGGGATTGATCACCGGTGGATTTTGATTTTTCTCTGTCTTACTTTAAAATTGACGCCACGTTGCTGATGGCAACAGTCAGTAAAGTTCAATAGTGAAGGGCTATGTCCTGAATTATAAGCAATTGGGATTGGGGCCGAATTTGTCACAATAGAATAATGGCATGCCGATTCGCGATTTGATGGTAAAACAAGATGCTATGCCACTCCTAGTTTACATAACCTGGGATTAAACAGAAGCAATAGTAATTAATGAGTTCCATATGTTTATAGTACTACAAAGTTAGATTATGCCCGGTTCCTATAACCAACGAATCGTTGTTCAAAAACTACCATCCTACCAGTTTTTGAACTGTGACTAACGAACCGTAATAAGCGTTCCTAAATTTTTTTTGCATTAACTACCTGCGACGAACGGATGTTGGTTACCCGCTTACCGTCACCCTCCCTCGACACTTGTTGCGTTTCGTTTATAAAATGAAGCATATTTAGAACGAAAATAAAATCTAATGAATATTTTTATTATTTAGATTATATTAAATATTTATAAAAGACTTTCATTGGAAAAACATATATTTTTGTTCATTTATAATTTTGGCAATGCCAAAATCATTTTATTACGAAATAATTTTAGTTATTCGTGCTACTGAAGTATGAACAAAACGAAACGTCAAACTCGCGTGTCCCTAAAATCTCGTCCCGCCAAAGCGACAAAAGTCGTTTGTGCATGACGGTTTCATTCAGTAACAATATATTAAAACATATTGAAAATGTAGCCCAATTGCATTAATTACATTAAAAATCCGTAAAATATGACACTTGTTTGCGATGTTGCATCGGAACAGGCCACTAGGCGTAAACTCTCTTAAATAATAAAACAACACGCACTAAAAATAAATATGTTTCACGTGTATCAGAAACAAGCGCTTAACATCGATACACTAACCAGAATCTCACAATATTCAGGTAAGAATAAACCTACCGATCTAAATTAAACTCTCTGGCGTTGTTCCAAAAGCCTGTGCTGGTGAAGACGGTCTTGCGTTATGTGATTTTTCTTTGGCATGATATTCTATGCCTTTAACCAGTACATCAGTCAGACGAGTCCTGATTCGTTTGTAAGCGTGGTTCTTGCAGGCCTTATACATGTGAATACAAATACTTAATATAGATTGCCTATTGTCATATTTAGGGGATCTGCTCTGGTTGCCGGGTTAGTGTGCTTGAAACTGCATCACATGCAGGGAACTGTTCTGCCTGATGATATAAGTGTTACTATTATATGTGGTGTTTGGTACTATTTCTTCGTTGGATTTTACAGTGATGCAGACGAAAACAGGGCTTGGTATTACAGCCTAAACAGTTGCGCAGTCTTTATAGGCTCGGTATGCCTAAGCGATTTATTTAAGCCGATGTATGGTTGCACCAGGGTATCACTGCTGCATTGCTGGACATACAGAATATGCGCTGCGTTGTCAGCATGCGGGCAATGAGTTGTCCTACTGATGACACAGTATGTCCTATCCGACCAGGTTGCTCACTGCAACATTTATGGAGTTTTCTACAGGATTCCATATTTTCTTGTATGAAGCTTTGATCCCTTGATATAAAGATGCACACTCACACAGACATACATATATATTTAAACGGGGATTTCGACTGAAGCTCTACGAATGAAGTGATGGATTTAAAGCAAAAATCACATGCATCTGTTTGGACTTCAGTACGTGCGAAAGATCGCGTTTTTTGTTTCGCCTATTGTATTAATGATAGACAAAACAAAAAACAGACAATAGTCTGCCTTCTGTATTAATTAAAGGGAATTGTCCATTATTGGCTTAGCGTGAACAGAATTCATACATAAAAACAATAGGACGGACAACGGTCAACGGACAGTAGGTTGCTGCGCCCAAATAATAACAATTATTTGGTTTTTGAGTTGGGCAAGATATCAAAACAATTTAAATCCACCAGCCCAGTTCCAAGATAACATTTTAGTAACATATGAATCAGAATAATAAACAAAGTAACGTAAAACCAATGATTTTTATTTCAAATAGCTTTATATAAACCACCACAACAAACGAATTAGGAACACCTGGACACAAAACTTTGTCATTTTTCTAATTCCTACTAGTTAATGCTTCTAAATTAATATGTAATTATTATTCCCAGTGACTGTCCATTCCAAGCCAAAACCGCCATACAAAGTGGACAGTTCCCTTTGTGCTACTACTAATTATCTGCAAGCTCTTGTAATGTCTTCTTAAAATGAAATATACCAGCCACCGTATTTGATTAAATTTTACTTAGATACTACCTATTATTTTCTGTTTTAATTTTAAATTTTAATCGAGTTATGTAAGTATGTTACTGTCTACATGCACCAAAATCATGCAGGCTCTGCGAGAATACCAGCGTTGTGGATATACTGCAACATTGCTGACGCAGGACCTTATTTGTTCTTCAGTATTACAGCTCTTATGATTTGTAAACAAAACCTTGGCGATTAAAAAGAGTGACCATGAGTTTCTTGCCCGTTCTTCTCATGAGCCCTACATCCTTGCTTTGCTGAACGTGGCAGTAAATGTAAATTCGCAGGAAAAATTATGTAACTTTGACATTCATAAGTGTTACCTTGTAAACTAATCTGAATAAATTTATTTTGAATTTTGAATTTTGTTCTTTTTATACATATTGGTTGTGTTGCCTGTTACCTCATGAACGTGGAACAAATAAAATTATTTTCCTTTCTTTCTTTCTATATAATAATTCAAGTCATGTTGAAAGACTCGTGATATAACTTTGTGATTAGGATTACGCTTACATCCAATCATAAGGCAATTCTTGCGTCGAGTAATATTGGTATGGGTTTTGAAATTGAAATTGCTATGCTCTACCAACTTGGCGTTACTCAACGTAACTGATATTATAATGTAACTAGATTTCGCCCGCGGCTTCGGTCGCAAAAATTTTGGTTAGATTAGAAACACTACTTTTTTCTGTATCAAACGTGTCAAAATCAACGTGTATACGAAATTTTATAATGATCGTTCAAGTAGTTAACGTGAAAGTCTAATAAACAAACAAACTCACATTCACATTTATTATATTAGTAAGGATTTTATGAAGCAGTTGGATGCGGGTGGCCCAAGACCGGTCTGTGTGGAAAACCTTGGGGGAGGCCTATGTCCAGCAGTGGACGTCTTTCGGCTGAGATGATGATGATGAAGGATTTTATGTCTCCAGACTTTCTATATCGCAAGCACGATTCTTAAATTTGTGTTCTTTTCAATCCTCAAATTCTATACAGGTTAGATATCTCACTGACACTGAAATCTTTAGGGATTTAAGTGAGGCGCAAATGTAAAATTTTTGGAATGTTGATCTTATTTTTTATTTGCTTTAAAGATTACCAGCAAATTAAGCGATAAGAGATCACGTCAATGATTGGGGCACGATTCGAACCCACGACCTTTCGATTGTAAAGTGTTGTTCATTGTTGCCTCTTTCTTAGCCGAATAAAGTATTAAATTGTCAAAGAATAGTTCTTCGACATACTCAATCTTCTTAAATCTTCCTCTCGCAGGTATAATTCCTGCACCGCAGAGATCTTTAAAAACATTCAAATACGGACATCAAGAGAGAGACTTTAGACAAGGGATTAAATTCAATAAAACTCACTCAATACTTGTATTTGTTTTAATACTTAATAAAAGTACCTTAATAACCACTGACACATTGTAAACCTGTGTAATATTTATATAATACTAATCAGGTTTAAGTTTTTAGTAATTTTGACCACTAGGCGACCGGTAGTTAATATTATTAATCGATTTTAAAAAGGCAACGCCCGTACTATTTTAATTCAACGAAGCGGGGGATTTCGCTTACATTCACCTAACGGACACAAGGGACGTTCAGACCAGGTGACAATTTGTTGGTATCTGCTAAGCAAAAATATTTGTCCCATGTATTTATCGAAACCATAATACTTAGCGCATAACGCCATTCGTGCAGTCTGTATTTTTTATTTCGGAAGCATATATAATACTATTATACAAAACAGATTTCTTTAATTGTTTCACCTTATTTGCAGTTTTGTTATAACTAATATCTTATAAAGTACAAAATAAAATATATTCAACGACCTTATTATTAATTAATCTTACAGTCCATTTTAATTTTAATACATAAGAAACCTACGAGATCACTAACTGGCAGAAAATGTGTACTCTCTTTCTCTCCTATCATATCTAAATGACACCAACTTACGTTCACTTCTCAGTCTTGATATCATCAAAACTATCAGGTAGATTTATTCCCTTGGTCTCAGGTAGTATTAAGCACATTAAACCCGCAAACAGAGCTGCCACTCCAAATACGGTAGTAGGGAGCCAAGGCATATCCACGACAGCGTTCGATATAAACGGTGCTACCATAGACCCTATCCTCATGAAGGTAGAACAAACACCAATAGCCATATTCCTGACGACAGTTGGATATATTTCTGATGTGTAAATATAAATAGCACAAGCTACAATAGCTGCAGAGCTGATGCCTAAAGTGCCAAGGATCAGCTCGACAATAAAGATGCCAGGAACCAAATAGAGGATGACCACGAAGACGCCGCTTAAGATGAAGAATAAGGATGTGGTGAGGCGTCGGCCCAGCGTCTTGATTAACCAGATGCATGCTACGGTTGACGGGATCTGAAAATAAATTTTAAGCATTATTTACTAAATTTAATAATCTTTACTAATATTATAAATTCGAAAGTAACTTTGTCTGTCTGTTACCTTTTCATGACTAAACCACTTAACCAATTTAGATAAAATTTGGTACAGATATAGTTTAAAACTTGGGGAAGGTCATAGGCTACTTTTTATTGATATAGGTACCACGCGGGTGGAGCTGCGCGCAAAAGCTAGTAAGGTATAAATTGAATATCACATTGGTCTAGTGTCTATGTTAAAAAAGCCAGCAAATAGGGTTTGGGATTTCCTGTAAAAAATCTTTAGTAGCAGCGTATTTTTACGTATTATCAGCTAGACTGAGGACTAATTGTGACCCTTGAACTAACGGAGTATCGTACCCGTGCTTCAATAAGCACGTAAAGCTCTTGGTTCTTTGGCTAATTTCTACCATTGGACTATGAAAGTTAGAAAATAGAGAGAGCGTTTGCGTACACACTAATTGTGTGCTATAATTTCTCCTGTGTATCTGGGTATCCTGCCTTGAGATTGCCCGCTGTTACCAAAATCGGTGTGGGTATTCACGTAGCAGAAATTCTAAAGTCAATTGTTAGGAGGTGGATCATCCCACCTTAAACAAGCAACAGACTGACTAGATTACATTTTTTACAGCAGCCAGCTTACAAGCAAAAGCATGGTTGCAGTGCTGTCTAGTTTATATGTTTTCCACTCACCTGAAAGCCTCCTGCAAGGGCTACGCTGATAAACGGATTAGGACTCGTCTGACTGATGTACTGGCTGAGCCCAAAGAATATTGCGCCTAAGATGAGCCACATGAGGCAGCAGCAGACCGTTTTCACCAGCAATGACTTTTGGAACAGCGCCAGGTAGTTCAGGCGAGGGCCATCAAAGCTCTTGGTGATCTCTTGTGATAGCTGTGTTAACGTCTCTTCGATTTTCGCCGTTGGCAGATTGTTACTGAAATTATAGAACATTTTGATAATTATTTTAAGTCTGGGCTGACCGAAATGCCAGGTTTGTCAGTTCAAAACTGAGATCATCCTGTTTATATCTTTAACACAAATTTGTTTGTTTATTTATAGGAAGTAACCTCTAAAACTACTAAAACTATTCTAAATTTATGTTATTTGGAGAAAGCTAGATTGCTCGCTAGTAAGATAGGCCGTGGTATCTTCTAATGAAGATACCACGGCCATATATTATATACGCCAAGTTACGGGCAGATATCAAATACATTATAATGAATAATAATATTATCTGGATTACCGATAATAATTTGACAAATAGCTAAACCCGTCTTTCCAAAATGTATATATATATATATATATATGTATATATATATATATCTTAAAATTATCTTGTACAAGCGCGTAATGCTGTGTACAAGACCTCTTGCACACGACGTTACGCGGGTAACATGCGCAAGTCGGAAAATTAACGTGGGTTATATGCATTGTGTAAACGATCATCGCGAGCCATCCGCGCAAGTCATTCTTTTGATAAACTCGCGCATTTTAACTTCACAAACACCATTAAAGATAAAAGACAATTACATGCTAATTAATACATACATACATGGTATTTTCGAAATTATGTGCGTATTGATTGACAATTATCACCTGCTCCGTGCCTCGGAGAGCACGTTAAGCCGTCGGTCCCTGTTACCATGAACATCTATGGCAGTCGTTATTGGGAGAGTGTCGACACAAAAGATCCCACTGGTTCGAAGTGTCGCCGGTCTGCACTGACTGGCCCCCACATAAGATACATACATGGTATTTATTTGCTTGCATGTCTATCGTCTAGTAATAAATAAAATACTAAATTTATTTATTTTTTGCTAGAATTTGAGTGCGGCTTCGCTCGCGTTAGATTTTGTTAATCTACAATACAATTATATTTATTCTGAATTAAAGGTCCTTTGTTATACCCCTGACAACATGTGTGCAAAATTTCATCAAGATCGGTTGAGTAGTTAAGTAGTCGTCGCGATAGCTCCGTGGGGAGACCAACAGACTGCAATGGAGAGGGTCTCGGGTTCGAACCCACGTCGCGCACCTCTGACTTTCGGAAAGTTATAGGACTTTTCGAAATTATGTTCGTGTTGATTGACAATTATCGCCTGCTCCGTGCCTCGGAGAGCACGTTAAGCCGTCGGTCCCGGCTGCCATGAACATCTATGGCAATCGTTATTGGTACAGTGTAGACACAAAAGATCCCACTGGGTCGAAGTGTCGCTGAATCCAACTTACATTGCAGCAGCTTTCATTACAATATTGGTGGCATCCTTCACTCTGCCTTGACTGACCAGCCACCGGGGGGACTCGGTGACCGTGAAGAAGTAGCCCAGGTAGATCAGGGGAGGGATGCCCATCGCTAACATGTAGTTATCCCAGCTGCGGAAGTAATACGCGAAAGGGGAGACCGTCATATGACCTGGAAGATAAAAGGTTTTGGTAATTTTCTACTAATTTCTCACCATGACTTGGAACCAAGTGAATCCTAAAAGAACCCAAACTGGCATAAAAGTACCCTATGATTAACTCCAGGATTATGTTGTGTCTATCACCATAATCCGCTAAGGGGTTTACGCGTAATTAAGTAATAAATATTTAAAAAAAGTTTTTGCCGAGACTACAAATTTTCTCGGGATTTCAGGAGTTTTAAAACTATCTTAATTCAAGATATTATGTTAAATCTAAATGCTATAATATTTTACGTGTAGGTATAGTTAATTGTTTGTGAACAAAGTAAGTTTTGTCTTAAATTAACCAAACCAGCAACCATAATGTAATTATGGCGAATTGAAACGACCCCAAGCAGACAATAAAGGACCTAACTTTGGAGACAAATCTTGTTAAAAATAATTAATATATATTATTAATAATACATGTTATTAATAAAATATATAATCCAATTTCGATTATTTTAATTATCAAAATAATCATTGTATTCGGTCAACAACCAATCCACAATAATCTATACTAATATTATAAAGCTGAAGAGTTTGTTTGTTTGGTTGAACGCGCTAATCCTAGGAACTACTGGTTCGAACTGAAAAAAATATTTTATTCTTAGACGGCTTATTTATTGCGGAAGGATATAGGCTATATAAGATCACGCTACGACCCACGGGGGCGGAGCAGTAATCGGTAACGCGAGTGAAACCGCGGGCACATCTAGTATAATATATATATATATATATATAATTGCGGTTTGTTTTCTATATATATATAGAAAACAAACCGCAATTTTAGAGGGTAACACCCTTATTAATATAAACACAAAAAAGTTAGTTCGTTCGTTATTCTTCTAACTTGACGGCCCCGATGGCGTAGTGGTTAGTGTAACCAACTACCACGCCTGAGGTCGTGGGTTCGATTCCCGCACAAGTCTAATATTTGTGTGCATGAACATGGATGTTTGTCTTGGTCTGGGTGTTTCTATGTATAATATGTATGTATTTACAAAAAAAAAGTATATAAGTATAGTACAAGCTCTGCTTAGTTTGGGCTAGACAGTATTGTGTGTATGTGGTAGAATATTATATTAACTTGTTTTCCTTGAGCGAGTTACTTTATAGTTTAAAGAGAAACATAAGTTTCTTTGTACAAGGGAATCCGCTAGTAAAAGTCTAGTCTAGTACAGTCAGCGGCATAAATCGATAAACATTGCCCGAATATTTAAGTGCTTCATCATTCGCAATAGTGGTAATTTGTATTTTTTTTACCGCAGTTCCAGTTAAAGAATAGTTACTTTAGTCACAATTAATTCACTTCTAATAATGAATCTGGTTTTGCGTTGTAAAATTTAGGTAATTTTGAATTGCTACTTAATACAACTGGTATTTAGCCGAAACTGGTTACTTTAACTGGTCAAATCATTGAGGCATATTAGCCTCCGAATAGCAGAGCTAATTATATACCCATATTATACATACAACTAGCTGACCTGCGCAACTTCGTCTGTTTCACATAAGATAATTTTCCCCGTTGAGATGAGGGATCCCTTCGCAAAAAATACGAAGTAGCACTTGCATTGGCAAAAAAAGTGGCAAGTGTTGGAGTGTCAAAAATAACTGACAATAATTTTGTAAATCATAACTCGTCAAACTTAATTTATTTTACTTAGTTAACAATGTTTATATTTAAAGGAAACTCCTCTAGGAATAATTCTTGTGTTGTGGATTTAAAATTACAATAATTGAGACTCCAAACTACTATTTTTGAATCGCAAGGATCGAAGCCACAGCACTCGGCGCGGCGTCAGTGCTGAGGCGCGCACTTTAGCTACTACGACAGCCGTGCAGTGTATTGTAAAATAGTAGTTATTGCGCTCTAGAGGTCGTGGATTCGCAGCCCATCCATTGCACTACAAACAAGCATATTAGCTTATTTAAAGCAGTTAGAATTGTACTAAATTGTAACCCAACTGGTTAAATAGTTACCTATTTAAAAATAACTAGCTTTTGCCCGCGGCTTCGCTCGCGTAAAATTAGGTTACATTAAGTAAAACATGTTTAACAAGTTTGAATTTTTAATTTGAAATAATTAATTTGAAGTTTGAATTTCTATGTAATATATTATACAACTAATCGTTTATAGAGTTCGAATCTTGGATTAGGCTGGTATAGTTATTGGACAAAAGGTGGTGATACATTTCCTTGCCCTTTTTCTTGTTTTCGGCATGAACCCTGCCATTCATATTCACTACTGCTGCAGCACCGAGAATGTATATAAAAATCTGAAGACTCACCAACCATAAACGGGATCTGGTAGAGACATCCGAATGCTTCCCTATACCTGGATCCCACGCACTCCATAATGATGACGAAGGAGACGACAATAGATCCACCAGCTGCCACTCCGTGCAGCGTCCTCAGGATGGTAAAGATGGTATAGCTGGGAGAGAACGGGATGACCAGCCCGATTATAATCACCATCGCAATGGACACCAGGAAGGTGATCTTGCGACCATATCTGGAAACATATCAAACAGTTTTATATTTTTTTTCCACAGTGCGTAACAGAAAGGTCTGGTAACATTTTTTTTATACTACTAATGTAGCAAACAAGCATACGGCCCACCTGAAGTGGTAGCCTATGGATACCTGCAACACCGAGGTATCACATGCACGTTGCCGACCATGTAAAAAATTTTTAACGCCCTTTGAAGAACTTTTTTGAACTTTTTTCTATTTTGAAGAACCCCATACTGTAGATTTGTGGGAAAACCTGGGCAGGGAGTTAATTTCACAACCTGAGCGTCCACGGGAGAAAATTCTTTTGGAACCGCTTGGTGCGGTACCAATTAGGTTGTAAGGTGTGAGAATGAAATCTTTGCCAATGGCGAGCGGTGCGATGATAAAAAGTAGCTGAGGGCATTATCTCAAACAACTCATCAGAACACAGTCCATTATATAAGCGGTAGAACACACAAAGGGAGTCTCTTTTGAGACTTAGTGGCTCAATACCGTCTGTGAGATTGGGCTCATCGACAATTCTCAAGGCTCGTCTCGGTACCGCGTCAAAAGGATCAAAGATGACTGCAGTGCTCTATCTGAGGCCGGACTTGCGACTTTTAGAAGCAGTCTTTGCCCCGCAGTTAAGTACCGCTTAGCTCTATTGTACACCAAGTTTTTTGGAAGCTGGCTTGACCTTGCTCTCTAAATGGCTGCAGCACTGTACATCACTTGAGATGTCGAGGCCAAGGATTCCAATACTATTGGAGATGGTGAGAGACGTGTTCTGGAGTTGTGGAGACACAGTAAATGGGGTTCCCTTAGCATGGATGGCATAGTGGTTTAAATGGTCACTTCGCCCTGCCGCTGCGCCGAGGGTTCGATACCCATACGAGACAAAAAAAATGTGTTGTCCACAAATGGTTGTTACGAGTCTGGGTGTTCTTTGTGTCCGTTCTTTGAATATTTGTAATTCTTAATCCTAATGCGGGAGTAGTCTATTAAAAAAAGAAACAAAGCTCTTATGCAATGGAAAACCGTGACAAATAAACCTGTATACATTCGTTTCACTAGAATATAGCATTTTATATTTATCGCTTTTTAAAAATCTGCACATTCTAGTCGATCCTTAAACAATACCAATGGTTGACTCGGTAACTTCAGTGAACTTTAATGACCAGACGCAATTTTGATAGTGATGTAAATAATACATCAACGTGCTGTATATCCTACTGACTGAATTTCGGTCATGGAGACCAATTTGATCGGATATTGTCAGATATTATAGTGCAAAAGCGTGAATAGTGAGTAAAGTTGACCCTCTATTCTCTATAATTTGATGTGACGGTAATCTGACTCGGTCCGAGCGAAATCAGGCGCAGGACCAACGGCTTTATGTGCTTTCCAAGACACAGGGTATTTCGTAGGTCTCGGGTTAGGAGTACAAATAAGTATACTCATTAAAATTAAAACTGTATCTTGTACTTCATCAGCCGTTGATCCTATGTAACAACTATTATGGCGTCACTGAGCTTAATATTTTGATTTAAGTACTTCTGTGCTCACCCATAGTCCGCGTAAAGTTGCCAAGGCCATATGAGGCCAACAACTAACACACACAAAAACAGTAAAGACTGGTCCTAAAATCACTTATTAATTCATTGAAATTAAACTACTACATTATACGGATTTTATCGCGTTGTTTATTTGACACTTTATTACATAATTTTGAAACTGTTACACTACTAATAGATACTATTAAAATTTACTAATTTTTAAACTAATTAAATTATTAAAACTATTTATATTTAAGTTTACACTTTGCCGACGTTTAAATATAAATAGTTTAAATAGTTTTAATAATTTAATTAGCTTAAAAATTAGTAAAGTTTAATAGTATCTAGTAGTAGCGTAACAGTTTTAAAATTTTGTAATAAAGTGTCAAATAAACAACGCGATAAAATCCGTATAATATAGTAGTTTAATTTCAATGAATAACATTCGCGTAAACAGAAGACAATATTACACTTATTAATTCGTTCAATAACTAGAAAATTGTTTATTGAGTGAAGTTGAAAGCAATTTTTATTGGGGGTGTTTTACCACGTCCTTAAAAAACTTTGTCTGACCGGGTAATTGAACTCGACCTATGTACAGTAGTCGCATTTATTACCAGCAGCGCAGCGGTAGAAAAGTAATATAATATTTGATATAATACTAGCTTTTACGAGCGGCTCCGCCCGCGCGGTACCTTTATCAATAAAAAGTAGCCTATGTCATTTTCCAGGTTTAAAAAAAAAATATCTGTACCTTATTTCATCTACATCGGTTGAGTGGTTTACCCGTGAAAAGTTAGACAGACAGACAGAGTTACTTTCGAATTTATAATATTAAGTAAGGATTATTTTCGTAAACATGCAATAAAGATGTCAGGATAAGCAAATGCAAAAATCTGAAAATTGTGAATGAATAAAGTAATTTACCTGTCAGATAGAAATCCAAACACAGTACTGCCAACTAGGACACCGAACTGCATCATCGTCTGCGTGAAGCTAGCCAGCCATCTCCTCTCACACACCAGGTCCCATTCTGACACGATCGTGTTGTCAAACGGAGTCGTGTCGTACTCGTACTTCAAACAACCTTCATAACAAGTGTTGTTCACAAGGTCTTCAGTAGCATTTGGTAGATCCACACATCGGAAAGTCAAGTTTGGCGTCAGGAACAAAATTGCCATTTGAATCCATCCGAAACTCACTTTTATTAAAGATATGGTACCGAATACTAAAAACTGCCATCTTCCAAAATCACCAAGTAATCTCACAAAAGGGTCCTCTTTTTGCGGACTTTTGTTTATTTGACTTGTTATATCAATCACCATCTTGGAAAATTATTTAACACTGATATCACATTTATATTTGTACAATTTTATTTTTGTAGTACAGTTTTCTTTAATAGACTAGAGATATTTCACTGATTATCAGATGCACTTGTGTGAGTATCGTTTTCCTTCTTGTATCATGTTATTTTCCACTGTATAATATTTAAAATTTAATATATTTATTTTACATTTATTGCGATGTTGTCTCTTTAATGTATACTGTTCGTCAAGACGTCTTTATCGCTGCGACGTCTGATTCTATCTACTGATAGTCAGTATTTATTTCTTCCGACAACATTACAATCAGTATTTACAGTCAATCTGTATTTACACTATTTCGTGTAAATACAGATTTACAGTTTATATAAACCGGTTCCTTTCGAAGAGTATTTGTAGAATATTGTCATGTTATCTTAGCTGAGTGAAGGATAGGTGGCGGCGGAGCGGGAGAGGGAGCGCTTAAAACCTCTCCCCAACCCCAGAACCGGGCGCCAGAGGGCGCGAGATAACCTCCAGTCACCCTGAGGATTGACCTGGGGGTGGTGGGTTTTGTGAGCCTGCCTGCCACCCGATCAGCACCAGGTCTGAGAGGCGGCGTGCGTGTTCTCACGTGCAACTCTGTGTCGTGTGTCCGTCCCTCCTACAATAGGGGACATTAGGGCTTGAATCAAGTGGTGACTAAAGGCTAGTCTTGTTGCGTAGTAGCCTGCCGTTGCAAACAGCGCCAGCGGGCCGAAACCTCGGCGGGGTTGCGACCGCATGTGAAAGTGATTCGCGCCGCTCCGCTGATTGCGGTTTTGTCGAGAAATACCGTGGGAGGTTTAGTCGGTATTCCGGGAGGTCCATTATTATCTTCATTACCAACTTTCTCTATTACCCCGGTGATTCCGACATAAACCCCTCCACTCGCCCCCGCGGAGGGGTATGCGTCAATGCATTCCCCACGTAAAAAAATACTATTTAATATAAGCTTGTATTCTGATTTGCACGAGTACATATTATTATATTTATATTGCTTTTTATAGTCAGTGTGGCATTGATCTAATAAAGAACATTTCTCTTGCCTAATCCTGGACAGAATTCTAATTCTAACTTTTAAATGCGAATGTGAGTATGTTTGTTTGTTACGCTTACACGCCCTAACGACTCAACATATCACCATTAAATTTTGCATACATGTTATCCGGGGTACAAAAAAGGACATAGAGTACCTTTTATCCAGAAAAATTACTGTCATTAACTTAACCAAATATACATTTACGCAAGCGAGGCCGTGGGCAAAATCTATTAATTTATAAAAGAGCATTAGAGGATGTGTAATCTTATGATTGATGGAGAAAAAGTGGAGCAAGTGAAAGAGTTTGTATATTTGGGTACTTTGTTTACAAAGGATGGTAAACACGAGGGAGATATTGAAAGGAGAACTATTGCGGGAATCAAAGTGAATGGAGCTCTACGCGCTTTTATGAAGAGTCGAAATGTTTCCGAAAAGGCACGTTTGGCTGTTCATAGAGGACTATTAGTGCCCACACTTATGTATGGAAGTGAAAGTTGGGTATAGCAAAAGAAGCATGAGAGCAGAATAAATGCTGCAGAAATGAGAGCGCTGAGAAATATATGTGGTGTGACTCTGAAAGATAGAATAAGGAATAGTGTGATTAGAGAGAGATGCGGCATGAAAGTGGATATAGTGACAAGAATAGAAAAGGGTATGTTAAGCTGGTTTGGGCATGTAGAAAGAATGGACGAGGAAAGACTGACTAAGAAAGTTTATAAGGCTAGTGTGAATGGAGCAGTCGCAAGAGGAAGACCTAGGCAAACGTTTCTCGATCAGATCGGAGGCGTTCTGGACAAAGGCCAGGTTAAGAGCACCTTGAACCGACGGGCGTGTATGAGGAATGTGATGAAAGTGAATGAAGCCAGAGAAGTATGTCAGGATCGTAGCAAATGGAAATCCGTAGT
The DNA here is from genome assembly GCA_930367265.1 of Catocala fraxini. Classification (NCBI taxonomy): domain Eukaryota; kingdom Metazoa; phylum Arthropoda; class Insecta; order Lepidoptera; family Erebidae; genus Catocala; species Catocala fraxini. The sequence continues at coordinate 1,701,222 of OV884044.1, read as the reverse complement.
CTCTGCCTACCCCTCTGGGAAACAGGCGTGAATCTATGTATGTATGTATGTATGTATTAGAGGAAAGGTTCTGTTTTTAAAATCTGGTCGTATTGTACGCGGTTTAAATCAGGCGAAGGAATATAAAAAGCAAGGTTATTTTAATCTTTCTTTAATAACACACTTTTGACTAAATATATGTATGTATGTATGTATGTATCTTATGTGGGGGCCAGTCAGTGCAGACTGGCGACACTTCGGCCGAGTGGGATCGGGAGCGATAGCTCAGTGGGGAGACCAATAGACTGCAATGCAGAGGGTCTCGGGTTCGAACCCACGTCACGCATCTCTGACTTTCGGAAGTTATATGACTTTTCGAAATTATGTGCGTATTGATTGACAATTATCGCCTGCTCCGTGCCTCGGAGAGCACGTTAAGCCGTCGGTCCCGGCTGCCATGAACATCTGTGGCAGTCGTTATTGGGAGAGTGTCGACACAAAAGATCCCACTGGGTCGAAGTATCGCCGGTCTGCACTGACTGGCCCCCACATAAGATAAGATAAGATAATAAACGTTATTATTATGTTTCTCTTATCACAGGCATTTTCTAACATATAATATTAGGAAAATACCTGGCCCTTTGAGAGGTTTTCACGGAGACATAGGTCCAACGTGAAGAGGCCCTTCGAGAGTTTTAATCAAAGGTGGGATGAAACACCTACGGTGGCACTAGCCGCAGCAGACGTAGGACTATTGCTACATAATTATGTACTTTAATTCGTCTGGGCTATGGGAATGAATGTTTGATGGACCAGTATATTGATAACTATGGATGAAAAATAGCGTCTGCCCTGAATACTCTAATAGCATCAATCGGATGGGCACACGGTGACACGCTAACTCATTATTATTATTATGACTCAGTGTGTGTATAAGTGTGAGAAGGCTAATCTGAGAATATATATGTGTGTATAAACACAAACATAATATATACCACCAGAGATAAAACACATTATGTACCGTGATAACATAATTAAGTTGTTAACTCAAATCTAAAAATCATAATGTTTTACATAGCAACAACAAATATTTTATTGTGACCTGTTTATTCATATGTGTGCTTGTTAATATATATAGTTACGAAAGAAAATAAAATATTTTGTTCGTATCCAGTGGTACCACACTAGGCAAGCCTGTCCTGTGAGTGCCTACTACGTTTACCAAAATGCTTACAAAATATGCTCGGTCGACATAAAAACTAATAAATGAGTTTATAAAGAGATTAAAAGACCTAGGTTAGATAAAAATATTTTTCACGTGAAGGTCAATATTGTTTATTTCCATTAGTGTCCGACCGAAACTAGTTTGTAGAGCCGAAACCGAAACCGAATTTTGGCTTTGGTCTTAGTTTCGGCCAAAACCGAAACTGAAATTTCCATTTAAGATCATGTTTTCGTGGGAAAACAAATATTCATTAATTATTCAGTCGCTGATATTTGAATTGGTCTAATAATTGATGATATAACATATTATCACTCCTTATTTCAACTAAATTATTTGTACTTTTTGAAATAAAAAGTATTTTTAAAATAAATATACATATTACTGCTATTTAATTTTATTTACGAATAACATATAATAAAAGGAAAAACTAAAAAAATAAATATACTTTCTACCTAAATACCTACCTTAGATACAAAAAACAAACAATACTCTCTCATCTTAAAAACAAAATAATATCTTCAAAACTTTGGTAATTTTGGATATGAACTCTCTTGTTTATGAAATACAATAAAACTGAAATTAAAACATACAACCACTAAACATGTTTAATGCAAATAATTTTCAAGATATGAAAATAAAAGGAAATTTCTCTCGAACAAAAAAAAAACTGTCAATATTAAATGTTTAATTGAGCTATCAATCATTACTGATTTTAATGGCTCGATAATTATTAAAACTCATAGTTAAACAATCTAATATTATAAGTAGGAAAAATTATCCATCAACATTTTACCTCGAAAATAGCTTCTTCTATCTTAATAAATTTGACCAGCAGCACTAAATAGTTGTTCAATGGAAATACTTGCCGGTGGAGCCGACAAGAACTTCGGTGCAACCTTGAAAGCGCAACTTTAAAGGCAAAAATGGACTAGAATCATAGTAAGAATAAATATCTGCGATTCTTTGTTAGCTTGACTCTGATAAATAATAGATATCGTATATAATATTAAAAACAAAGTTATACTGACGGAAAATATTTAAATAGATGTTTAATTTTTATTGTTAGTACGTAACGTACTAACAATAGAGGTATCGTGAACTAAATCATATAAATAGCAAACTAATACTTCCCAGTTTCGATATAATCTTAAAATCACTCGTTATTTCACGACAAATAAAACAAACTACCGCAAAGCTCGCAGCGCAAACACAAACAAGTTGTGACACGGCTATGACGCGGCAAAATGACACTTCGTCGCTCGCAGCTCAGTGCACTGAACATTTCCGATTGCAGTGCGAAATCTTTCGAATTCAGTTTCGGTTTCGGCTATAGTTACGGCTGAATAACAGCCGAAACTGGAACTAAGCCGAAACTCGTTTTTTGCCGAAACTAGGCCGAAACTGAAACCGAAAGTTCGGTCGGACACTAATTTCCATAAAGATTCACTTCCTGGACACGTCAATAACCTAATATCCTAATCTTAACTAATATTATAAATGCGAATGAGAATTTGTTTGTTTATTACACTTTCACGCATTAACTACTCGAACGATCAACATGAAATTTCGCAAATACTTTGTCAGGGGTGGGTACAAATAAGGACATAGAGGACACCCAGGGAAAAATTGTGAGAATACCGTTACCATGGGATAGTTAGCATCTGATATATTATAATAATAAAATAAAACAGGAATCTGTGATCTTTAACCTCTTTGGCAGAACACCAACCTTTTTTTTAAAGTTGCTAACTCACAAATAACGTCCTATGTTTTAAATCGCGCCTTATATTTTGTAGTTAAGTACTTAATTTACTGGCAATACATACTTGTATTTATTGGCCATGGATTGGCCATTAATCCTTTGACCATCACGTCAAAAAAGCAAAAGCGAGCTCTCGGCGCTAAATTACAATTTCATCTTTTAATACGTACATTGTTTTTGTGATCTTATGCTAATATGGATGAAATAAATAGTAAGCACTTCACATAATATAAATTGCGATGAGTCTAGCTACATAATTGACAATACAAATAAGAAAAATGATATCCTTTTATAAGATTTATTAGCGTTTAAAAGTCTGTCATGTAGTCGTGACTGTGGCGTGCTGGACACATTTTGCTTTGTCATGTATACGTGACTGTGGGAATCAAGAGGTTAAAGCAAAAAAAAGAAAGTTGAAACATTTATAAGGAGAAGTCCTAAGCGAATACATTCTAACGAAATCAAAAAAAATCTAGATGACCACCTTATACTGCCCTTAATCAATTTGACACAAGAGGAGGACTCTAATGTGATTCCAAGACATGCACTTCTGACTTTACGAAATTATGTGTGTATTAAATAATTAATTATCATTTGCTTTAACAGTAAAAGCAGACATCGTAAGGAAACCTGCATCTCTACACTTTATCCATAACATTAGTTCTTAAAGATATGTGATGTCTGCCAACCAGCACTGGGACAGCGTGGTGGACTATGGCCTAACCCTTCTCACACTGAGAATAGGCCCGTGTCCAGCAATGGTACAGCTCATATACTGGACTGATATTATATCTATACTAATATTATAAAGCTGAAGAGTTTGTTTGTTTGTTTGAACGCGCTAATCTCAGGAACGACTGGTTCGAATTGAAAAATTCAATGTTGGATAGCCCATTTATCAAGGAAGGCTACAGACTAAATAACATCACGTTACGACCAATAGGAGCGGAGCAGCAATGAAAAATGTTGCAAAAACGGGAGAAATTCTCTTATATGAAGCAGACGAAGTTGCGCGGGTCAGTTAGTTATGTATAATTTGGCTAAAGAGAGATACATGCGTCAGCAAGTGTAAATCTTTTATCTCTGCAATACTATGGGTAACATTCACGCATCAATGATCCTAAAGAAAGGAAAAAATATTAAGATACTAGTTTTTGCCCGCGACTTCATTCGCGTAAAAGTAGGTTAGATTAAGTTAGCAACAGCACTTTAAAAAACATATAGCCTATGTTACTTAGTGGTAACACAGCTTCCTAATGGAGAAACAATTTTAAAATCAGTTGAGTTGTTTTTGAGTTAAATCCTTACTTACAAATAAATAAACAAAAATTCTAATGTTTCCTCTTTATAATATTACGTACATACATAGATTCACGCCTGTTTCCCAGAGGGGTAGGCAGAGACTACGGATTTCCATTTGCTACGATCCTGACACACTTCTCTGCCTTCATTCACTTTCATCACATTCCTCATACACGCACGTCGGTTCAACGTGCTCTTAACCTGGCCTTTGTTCAGAATGCCTCCGATCTGATCAAGAAACGTTCGCCTAGGTCTTCTTCTTGCGACTGTTCCATTCACACTAGCCTTATAAACTTTCTTAGTCAGTCTTTCCTCGTCCATTCTTTCTACATGCCCAAACCAGCTTAACATACCCTTTTCTATTCTTGTCACTACATCCACTTTCATGCCGCATCTCTCTCTAATCACACTATTCCTTATTCTATCTTTCAGAGTCACACCACATATATTTCTCAGCGCTCTCATTTCTACAGCATTTATTCTGCTCTCATGCTTCTTTTGCCATACCCAACTTTCACTTCCATACATAAGTATGGGCACTAATAGTCCTCTATGAACAGCCAAACGTGCCTTCTCGGAAACATTTCGACTGTTCATAAAAGCGCGTAGAGCTCCATTCACTTTGTTTCCCGCAATCATTCTCCTTTCAAAGAAAATAAACTTTTAGTTGACGGAATAAAAAGATTAATCAAAAAACTTGCATGTCAGCGACTAAGTCTTGCTACACGACATAAAAATAATATCAGGATGACTCATCTGCGTCTGGCCACGTAAGATAAATACATGGTATCATGTCAAGATAACTGTAATTACGAGGTATCTTACGTTATCATTACAACAAGATCTCTAAAAGAATACTGGTATCACAGTTCCGCGTGCTCTTGGCATTGTTCAAGTGTATGAGCCGACTGTCATTGCTCAGTACCTGGGAAGGCAACTCACTAACCCCTTTGAGGTTCATAAGGACGGCTATAGATACGAGTTCGACTCGATGGCGTAGTGGTTAGTGTAACCGACTGCCACGCCTAAGGTCGCGGGTTCGATTCCCGCACAAGTCAAACATTTGTGTGCGTGAACTTGAATGTTTGTTTTGGTCTGGGTGTTTCTATGTATAATATGTATGTATTTACAAAAAAGAAAGTGTATGTATGTATGTTTATCCATTGTCTAGTAGCCATAGTACAAGCTCTGCTTAGTTTGGGCTAGATGGTGTTGTGTGTATGTGATAGAATATTATTATTATTATTATTACTTTGTGACGTAAATTAAAAAACATTTATTTCTTTTAAGAAAAGACAGCTCCCACAGTAGGAATAATTTCTACATCGCGGGGGACTTTACAAACATTCTAAACAACGCAAAGAACACCCAGAATCGGAACAACTATTTGTGGATCACACAAAATTTTTGTCCCATGTGGGGATCGAACCCACAACACTCGACGCGGCTGCGGTGGCGAGGCCACCCCTTTATCCACTACGCCATTCGGGCAGTCAAATGATTAATTACTTCGACTTTGACGCTATCTGTAAAAGGCTTCTGTAGCGTTTCTAAAACTATATTTACAGTTTCGAACAGGATCACCGCAAATAATATTTATAATATTCTACCACATACACACAACACCATCTAGCCCAAACTAAGCAGAGCTTGTACTATAGGTACTAGACAATGGATAAACATACATACATATATACTTTTTTTTGTTAATACATACATATTATACATAGAAAACCCAGACCAAGACAAACATCCATGTTCATGCACACAAATGTTTGACTTGTGCGGGATCTAACCCGCGATCTCAGGCGTGGCAGTCGGTTACACTAACCACTACGCCATTGAGAAATAAATACGCCATATCAGAAATTATTATTGGATCGTTAGCACTATTGATACTGCAACTGATCTCTCTGCGGTTGTATCAGTTTGCAGACTGAACGTACTATGTGAATGTACTTACATATGTGTGATCACTGATCATACTTGTGCACTTGTTATGTCTACTCTGTAGTTTCTGTTATGTTAAATGCAACTTGATGCCTTTATTCTAAAATATGGACACGATTGTCAAGTCTTATCTAGCATGTATGGTTTCTTATCTTTATTATTATCTAGTATGTATGGTTTCTTATCTTTATTATTATCTAGCATGTATGGTTTCTTATCTTTATTATTATCTAGCATGTATGGTTTCTTATCTTTATTATTATCTAGTATGTATGGTTTCTTATCTTTATTATTATCTAGTATGTATGGCTTCTACCTGTATGCCATTCCTTAAGTTAAAATTCAAGGATAATACACCTGAATTATAATAAATTTCTCCTTCCTGTCTCGCTAATTAGACTGCTACGACATAGAACTAACCTTGGTAGGCATTCACCGATTATCTTACTCTTACAACGATGTGTCGCAGGCTTCGGAAGACATAGATATATTTAAGACTGCGCCGAGCGAAATGTGCCAAAACAGGTGGTCACAGTTAAGTTGATAAAATCAACACTTATTGTTTAATACAAATATAAAATATACATTTACCATAACAATGAGTGTGTTTACAATTACTCCGTGTAAAAAACTTAAAATAATTAATATTTTCGCCTACAAAATTACGTAAATTTGCACGAAAAATGCAAAAACGTAAGCTCGTGTTACGTGATTTTTAGATTATAACAGTAGAAATCTATCCTATTTTACAGCTTAAACGAAACATAAATAGTTATATTACAATTTGTCCGTCCCAAATATTTAAGTTATTGGTTGACAATAAAGATATATATTTATCAAAAAAGCACTTAAATCCTCAATACAATTTTACTATGGCGGCCGCGCGCTGATTTGAATTTCGAGCTCTGTCATTCAGTCCAACCGCGTCTTACGCTCGGTGCAGTCATAATAGTTCGCTGACGAAATTTAAAAATGCTGTTGCGGCTCACTTGCGGAATGGCTCCTAGATCACTTTTCTCTTTTTCTTTATAATTTTGTACTAATTTTTAATTGCATAGTTACTGCTTTTGTATTATAATATTTTACTTTTATTTTGATTTAATGTATGTATGTACTATTTTATGTCGCATGCTGTGATCTCTTATTAGTAAGAAAACACACCTACAATTCTAATTAGCTTTTAATTGCAATATATGTGTATTTCTTGTTAGAGATCCTTTTAAATAAATAAATAAATTGTTCATCGGACCTACTACCCAGTGTGTATACAATTTCACCAAAATCCTAGAATGAGTAAGTATAGTAATAGGTATAGGTATATGTGACGTCAGAAGTTTAAACTGTCTGTAACGTTAAACTATCCTAACTAATATTATAAATCAGAATCTCAGTTTGTTTGTTTGTTAGGCTTTCACGCCTGAATTACTTGATCGATCATCATGTAACTTTTCATACACGTTGTCAGTATTATCCAGAAAAAAGTGCTGTTCTCAGATAGAAATTTATTGACAAAATCTAGATAACCACAAGCGAAGCTGCGGGAAATCTCTAGTGTAAAATAATTATAAGCCTACGTCATTTAACCTAAATTAGAAAATATTTCTGATTTTCTGGTGTATGTGTAACAACTTTACAACGTTTGAAATATTAGTTGATATACATTTTTCCACGAGCTTATTATAAGGGCTTAGAAATATTCAAGACCATTAACAGCATTACTGATAAAGCCAGAATTCATTGTTCTAGTGTCTAAACTCTTGTTCTAGTCTCGAGGAAAATAATCCAGCTAACCACCGTTATATAGGCTACGAAAATGACTCTTCATTTGAATCATTAATTTGTTAAAAGCTTTATATATTATGATAATTACTTAATTATGTCATTGTTTATTTGAAATAAAAGAGTGCTATAATTACTAGATAACCTCGTTAAACCTAACTAATATTATAAATGTGAATGTCTGCTGGTTTGTTACGCTTTGACGCCTTAACTACTCGACCGATCATCATGATATTTTGTATACACGTTGTCAGGGGAACAGAATAGGACATATTGTACCTTTCATCCAGGCCAAGTTCTGTTCTCGAGGGATAGAAAATCGACATCACTTACATATATTTCCGCGGCTTGGCCCGCGGGAATATATCTAGAAATGTTATAAATACGAATGTGAGTTTGTTTCCTGGCTTGTTAAGCATCCATGTCTTAACTATTAAACCGATGATCTTAAAATATCGCAAACACGTTGTCAGGGCTACAGAAAAGGACATAGGGTACCTTTAGAGCAGCGATAGCTCAGTGGGGAGACCAAAATACTGCAATACAGAGGGTCTCGGGTGCGAACCCACGTCGCGCATCACTGACTTTTGGAAGTTATATGACTTTTCGAAATTCTGTGTGTATTGATTGATAATTATCGTCTGCTCCGTGCCTCGGAGAGCACGTGAAGCCGTCGGTCCCGGTTGCCATGAACATCTATAGCAGTCGTTATTGGGAGCGTGTCGACACAAAAGATCCCACTGGGTCGAAGTGTCACCGGTCTGCACTGACTGGCCTTGACCTTGACCTTGGAGCTTGACTTCGGCTACGCTGGTAACTTTGACATTCATAAGTGTTACCTTGTAACCTAATCTGAATAAGTTTATTTTGAATTTGAATTTTTGAATTTGAAGAATTGCAATATTATCCGTCACTACATATTATAAAACAAAGTCCCCCGCCGCGTTTGTACGCAATAAACTCAAAAACTACTGAACGGATTTTCATGCGCTTTCCAAAAATAGGCAGTGATTCATGAGGAAGGTTTAGGTGTATAAGTTGTTAAGGTTTTATTCTACCCGTGCAAAGCCAGGCGAGTCACTAGTTGTACATAAAAGTAATAATTGTCTTTGATAATGTAATATTGTCACCATAAATATAATATTTGTTTTTTACCTAGGAACATATCAAAGATAAGTGATGCCATAAAATTTAATCAGCAATAAAAAAGAAGTTATAGGTATCTTAATGCTTACTACTTCGCATTTAATTACATACATGATAAAAATGTAAAGGATTTAAATGCTCTCAATGACAAGCTGTTTCTAGATATTAGTTTTCTTATTAAGTAATATATGAACGTGGGCTGCTAATTAGCCATTCAAGAGGGACCAAGAGTTTTATGAGTAGTGGAGCCTCGCTGATTCCAGCATGAATGAGCCGGCTCGACCGGGGAAGTACTACCCTCTCACAGAATATCGACGTGAAATACCAGTGTTCCTACTGTTGTGTTTCGTTTGGTGAGGCAACTCTCACTCACAAGAGGGAAAGAGGGTGATTGAGCCTCCGGCACTGGCCGGAGGCTCAATCACCCTCTTTCCCTCTTACCATTCCTTCTCTTTGCCACTTCTTTTTTCATAGAGGGTCGGCAACGCGCAAGTGATGCCTCTGGTATTGCAGGCGTCCATAGGCTACGGTGATCACTTACCATCAGGTGGGCCGTGTACTAGTCTGCCAAATTTATTGCATAACAAAAAAAAATTTCCCACCTAATTATTTTTAATTTTTTTGTTTTTTATAAATGGCAACTCCCGCACTAGGAATAGTTCCAGTGTCGCGGGAGACTTTACAAACATTACAACAATGGACACAAAGCACATCCAGACTCGGAACAGCCATTTGTGGATCACACAATTTTTGTCCCGTGTGGGATTCGCACCCACAACACTCGGTAAAATGGCAGTGATGAGAAGATCACTTAAACCGCCATTCGTGCAATCAGGGCTGGGGCACCCAGTTCTTAAATGTTCGTGACGGGTGACGTTATCGCTAAGCGATAAAGCCCATAAATAAAGAGTTAAAAAAAAAAAAAATGTTCGTGACTTTGTCATATTATGTTCTGGCATCTTTTGCCTAGGTTCCTTGTTGGTAATCTACTGTCTGAACCTAGCAACTAACCTAAATGTGGCTTCAGTAACTTAGTAAACGCACTAACCTATATATTTTGACGTTCATAAGTGTTACTTTGTGACCTAGATGAATAAATGATTTTTGACTTTGACTTTGACTACTTTGAAGAATTAATCATCGTACTGTGGCAACGAGGCGAACAGTAATAATTGGTCTCGGTGGTGTAGTGGTTGGTGTAAGCGACTGCCACGCCTGAGGTTGCGGGTTCGAGTCCCGCACAAGTGAAACATTTGTGTGCATGGACATGGATTTTTGTTTTGGTCTGGGTGTTTCTATGTATAAAATGTAAAAAAAAAAGATTTTTATCCATTGTCTAGTACCTACCCATAGTACAAGCTCTGCTTAGTTTGGGCTAGATGACGTTGTGTGTACGTGAAGGAATATAAAAAAAAAATATACCATCAACACTTACATAACAAACTTGCAAACAAGACAACATGTCACACATAAGTTGTGTTTCATGATAATTTGCAATTTAGCTTCGTATATTTGCCACGCGTGTTTCTCAATTCTCGAGGTTGTAGCTCGTGATTTGTCATAATAATGTAGACCCAACTTAGAGTATTAAAATCCGTATGGTTTAAACATGATGTCAGAACAAACGAGACAGCGAAAATTTTAGAAACCAAGTATTGGATTCATATACATAGATTCACGCCTGTTTCCCAGAGGGGTAGGCAGAGACTACGGATTTCCATTTGCTACGATCCTGACACACTTCTCTGGCTTCATTCACTTTCATCACATTCCTCATACACGCCCGTCGGTTCAAGGTGCTCTTAACCTGGCCTTTGTCCAGAACGCCTCCGATCTGATCAAGAAACGTTCGCCTAGGTCTTCCTCTTGCGACTGTTCCATTCACACTAGCCTTATTAACTTTCTTAGTCAGTATTTTCTCGCCCATTCTTTCTACATGCCCAAACCAGCTTAACATACCTTTTTCTATTCTTGTCACTATATCAACTTTCATGCCACATCTCTCTCTAATGACACTATTCCTTATTCTATCTTTCAGAGTCACACCACATATATTTCTCAGCGCTCTCATTTCTACAGCATTTATTCTGCTCTCATGCTTCTTTTGTCATACCCAACTTTCACTTCCATACATAAGTATGGGCACTAATAGTCCTCTATGAACAGCCAAATGTGCCTCTTCGGAAACATTTCGACTGTTCATAAAAGCGCGTGGTGCTCCATTCACTTTGTTTCCCGCAATCGTTCTCCTTTCAATATCTCCCTCATGTCTACCATCCCTTCTAAACAAAGTACCCAAATATACAAACTCTTTCACTTGCTCCACTTGTTCTCCATCAATCATAATATTACACATCGTCACGCACTCTTCCTTTTCAAATACCATTACTTTCGTCTTGCTTACATTTATTTTCATTCCTTTACTCTCAATTGGATTCAAACTCTTTCAAATAGTCGTACTCACTTTCTTTAAAAATGTTATCCAGTGTGATCTAGACAATCTCATGACACTTTTACAATAATATTATCAACGCTCGTTGAAGTCTGCTGTGTGTGAACATGTGCAACAGGGGACCAACCACTACCTGAGATTTGACAAACCACAGATTCTCGCTAAAGAACACCGATTCCTACCAAGGATGCTTCGCGAGGCTATTGAAATCAAAAAACATCCTAATTTTAATAGAGAAGATGGTTGGAATGTACCACCAGCTTGGGATCCAGTAATAAAAATAGTCAAACCCAAGAAGAAGCAAACCACAGCTAGACTTCATGATACTTTGAGCTCATTCTGCGTAAATAGAAACACCAATGATTAAATAATGTTCGGGTACTTTGAAATAACTACACTGGAACATTGAGACAACTGCCATCTTATTCTCCCCGTGACCATGGCTGCTGAAAAGCAACCGAAACGTCGGGGAAAGTGTAAAAATAAATTAAATCTAAATAGTTTAATAATAATTTATTTAGCTTAAAAATTAGTAAAGTTTAATAGTAGTAGAAGTGTAACAATTTTCAAAATTTTGTAATAAAGTGTCAAATAAACAACGCGATAAAATCCGTATATAGCAGTTTAATTTCAATGAATAATATTCGCGTAAATAGAAGACAATATGATGACAGTACAGCTATTGTGAAGTGTACGAGTCCTGTTTGTTATGAGAATGATATTAATGATTGTCTAAATGAAATAATTAAGTGGCTAAATAGCAATAACCTAGTAATTAACTTAAACAAAACAAAAGTAATGCATTTCCATCAAAGGTGTAAAACACCTACAGTTAATGTTACATATCAAAAGTGCAAAATAGCAGATACAATAAAGGCAAAATTTTTAGGTAGGTATATCAATTGATAGCAAGCTAACATGGAAGCCCCATATCGATGAAATTTGCATGAAATTAAATAAATCCGCATATGCACTCTTTCAGCTGTCAAAAAAAGTTAGTAAACAAACACTTTTGATAGCATATCACGGTTTGGTTGCATCGGTTCTGAGGTTTGGTATAATTTTTTGGGGACAATCTACTGAAAGAGAAACTGTGTTTAAAGCGCAAAAACGATGTATTCGATCCATTTGTGGCTTAAAAACAACTGATACATGTGTACCACATTTTAAATCTTTAAAAATATTGACTATGCCAGCTATGTATATTTATGAAACGGCTTTGTTTGTTAAAATTAATTTACATCTTTTTCAAAAAGTATCTGATGTAAAGAAAAATCCAATGCGTTCGCAATACATTAATCAATTGTGCAACAAAAAATGTAAAACCGCTTTGCTGAAAAAGAGTTTTTTTGGAATAGCTCCAATAATCTATAATAAAACACCTGATACCATAAAAAATATGCCGCTTTTACAATTTAAGAAGAATCTCTATTCTCTGTTAATTGAAAAATGTTAGTATTCTGTCCAAGATTTTATAAATGATAGTTTTTAAGATTTGTTGCTTTTTTCTTTGTATTTTTATTGTTTGATTTTGTTTAGTTTTTATGTTATTATATTTGTACGCCTTCACGGCAAAACATAGCGCCCAGATATATGTATCTAACACCTATTTGTAAATTTTACCTATGTTTCACAAATAAACATTCTGATTCTGATTCTGATTCTGTGTAACATCGTATTAAATACATAAAGAATGATGTTTTATCAAAGGTCATAATAGGAAAAATGTTAATAAAAATATTGCAAATAAAAATCAAACTTCTGTTATTCATTTATAACTAAGTAACACCAGTAAACCTCAAAGTTACATTTACTAAGCTTAATTGGTAAATTTACATTTTGATTAGGCTAGAAACGAAAAAATGTCATATAATCTTTAAGACTGCGCCTAGCGAAATGTGCCAAAACAGGCAACAGGCACAGTTAAGAGAATAAAATCAATATTTTCAGTTTAATACAAATATAAAATATACATTTACCATAACAATGAATGTGTTTCCAATTGCACCATGTAAAAAACTTAAAATAATTAATATTTTCGCCTATAAAATTACGTAACTTTGCACGAAAAATACAAAAACGTAAGCTCGTGTTACGTGATTTTTAGATTATAACAGTAGAAATCTACACTATTTTACAGCTTAAACGAAACATAAATAGTTATATTACAATTTGTCCGTCTCAAATATTTAAGTTATTGGTTGACAATAAAGATACAGAATTATTTTAAAAGCACTTCAAATCTGCCATACAATTTAGCTATGGCGGCCGCGCGTCGATTTGAATATGCGCCGCACGAGCTCTGTCATTATCTGTCTTACGCTCGGCGCAGTCTTAAGAAGAACGTCAAGAAACCCACGGCAAGTCTCTTTGATCACAGCTTTTACAATATTTTAATAATATCTTACAACTTATTTACATTAACACACAAAATAACAAAACCACATCAAGATCACATTATTGTAATTTCAACATACATTTATAATACTGATCGACCAGCTACCACATGAAGCACCCGTTCATACTGAAGTGTATGTACATATATGAGTGTAAGTTTCTTTACTTTAGAATATGTAATATGTATGCTCCTTTAGTTTGTAATTGTCTAATAATATACCAAGTTTGTAGTTTACGCTAATGCGCACTGTATTTTTTTATAATTATTTCAATTCAATATACCACTATAAAGGTGGTTGTCTATTTATTGATATCCGAAATCCCCAACATTGCAATACATTTAATAAAAACTTATCATACTTAATATTTAACATCAAAAGCTCCGGAGATAGACTGGTGTGAGCCAAGCACGCATTACTTATTATTTACAGGAAAGGACAAAAAGAGCAGCGATAGCTCAGTGGGGAGACCAACAGACTGCAATGCAAAGGGTCTCGGGTTCGAACCCACGTCGCGCACCTCTGACTTTCGGAAGTTATATGACTTTTCGAAATTATGTGCGTATTGATTAACAATTATCGCCTGCTCCGTGCCTCGGAGAGCACGTTAAGCCGTCGGTCCCGGCTGCCATGAACATCTATGGCAGTCGTTATTGGGAGAGTGTCGACAAAAAAGATCCCACTGGGTCGAAGTGTCGCCGGTCTGCACTGACTGGCCCCCGCATAAGATACATACATACAGGAAAGGACAGGACAGTAAACACAGAATTGTAAGAACTGATTCCTATATTCAAGAAACAAATTGTTTACGCACACAATATTTTTGACATAATTATGTATGTATGGTCTATAAAAATATATGAAAATTTAACTGTACGTAGCTAAAATGATTCGTTGCTTGATATAAGAATCGGGCCTATAAACGCTTTCTTATGTGTTATAATAAAACATTATACCTTAAATCTAATAACACTCACTCCCCACTCTTAATATCTTCAATACTATCAGGCAGGGTCGTTCCCTTTGTCTCAGGTAGTATTAAACACACTGATCCTGCTACCAGACCTGCTGCTCCAAATATAGCAGTAGGCAACCACGGAACATTCACAACCGTGTTCGAAATAAACGGTGCTAACATAGTACCTACTCTCATAATAGTGGAACAAAATCCGATACCCATATTTCTGACGGTAGTAGGGTATAATTCTGAAGTATAAACGTAGATGGAGGCAGCAACAATAGTTGCGCAGCTTACTCCCAAAGTGCCGAAGGTAAGCGTGATGGCAAAGATCTTAGGAACCAAGTAAAGAATAATGACGAAAGCACCGCCGAGGATGAAGAATATGGATGTGGTGAGACGTCGACCGATTCTCTTGATCAGCCAAATGGATGCTACGTCCGATGGGATCTGAAAGGAGTAATTCATTTATCATTTATCATATTTTTTGGTAAGTGAGATGATTACAAGACAATACACAATAACATCTAAAAGGTAGGAGTACTAACAGTCAGAACTATCTTATAGACTTTAGTGTTGCATAATGTAGAAATGAATTAACAGATGCCACTATAATAAATAAGAAAAGTATGGTGAAATATTATGACATGTTCTCAATGACTAATTCTTCGTTGATGGTACGAGTTACCATCAACACCATTACCACGGGGAAGTATCGCCCTCTTTACAGAAACCGGCATTAGACTAGTACAAACAATAAAAAATGTATTTTTATAAATTATTGTACGTATTATTTTAAATAAATATATTATTTACATAATATTGTCTTCTGTTTACGCGAATATTATTCATTGAAATTAAACTACTATATACGGATTTTATCGCGTTGTTTATTTGACACTTTATTACATAATTTTGAAAATTGTTGCACTACTACTACTATTAAACTTTACAAATTTTTAAGCTAAAACTATTTAGATTTAACGTAATTTTACACTTTCCCCGACGTTTCGGTTGCTTTTCAGCAGCCATGGTCACGGGGAGACTAAGATGGCAGTTGTCTCAATGTTCCAGTGTAGTTATTTCAAAGTACCCGCACATAATTTAATCATTGGTGTTTCTATTTACGCAGAATGAGCTCAAAGTATCATGAAGTCTAGCTGTGGTTTGCTTCTTCTTGGCTTTGACTATTTGTATTACATATAGTATAACAAAGTGTAACAATTTTCAAAATTATGTAATAAAATGTCAAATAAACAACGCGATAAAAGCCGTATATAGTAGTTTAATTTCAATAAATATATTATTATAATTCAATTATTTGTTTCTCTTTCACGGGTATTTCCCTAATACGTTAGGAAAATACCTAAAATAAATAATACATTGGGAGGCTTACACGGAGACATGGGTCCAACGTGAAGAGGCCCTTCGAGAGTTTTAATAAAATGTGGGATGAAACGCTTATTGCGGCATTAGTCGCAGCAGGCGTAGGACTATTGCTACGTATGGATTCTAATATATGGGCTATGGGTATGGGTGTTTGATGGACTGGTATATTGGTAACTATGGATGATAAAACGGCGTCTGCCCTGAATACTCTAATAGCATCAATCGAATGGACAGACGGTGACTCGCCAGCTCACTAGATGGGCCCCCTGAATAGCCACCTTAGGCATACAAGCCAGCAGTAGAGGGCAACACCGGTGCGAGCGGCTAGGGGTGTCGAGTGGTGCGGCGCTGGTTTTACCATCGCGGGTCTCGTGACAACGGAGACCCGGAGCGGGTTTCCCCGTAGTTATGCCCTTGAAAATGACACTTTCACCCCCAAGCATGTAGCTCTAGCGGCCTCCCTCTGACCGGCCGACTAAAGCAAGCCAGAGTTGAGAGTCCTACGAGCGCTCTTGAAGTTCCACCCCAGCCAACCAGTAACGGCAAGCCGGGACGAGGCCCTAACCGACTTTCCGACGCATTCAGAACCGCAGCGTTGCCACTCACATTCAGCTCGCCACAAGCTGCCTGATGATAAATTTTTTGTTATTATTATTTATTGTTAGAATCACTGTTACCGCCTTTCGCCCCGTGATTAAGTATTCTGGAAAATGATGGAATGGATGGAATGGATGTTCCTCCAGGCCCTTTTCCATCCCATTTTGAATTTCTTTTACATAGGAGCGGCAATACGCAAGTGATATCCTAAAATGTCCATATAATACGCTTCTGCCCACCTCTTCGGGGATGTTTGCAAAGGACTATGTATAATTGTATATATATAAATAAAGAAAAGGTTACAATTCGATTTTCACCTGTATAGCTCCAGCAACCGCCACACTAACAAAAGGATCAGGACTCGTCTGACTGATGTACTGGTTGAGTCCGAAGTACGTTACGCCAGAGACGAGCCACATGACGCAGCAGCAGACTGTCTTTACCAGCAGTGACTTCTGGAACAGTGCTAGGTAATTCAGGCGAGGTCCATCAGAGTTCTTGGTGATCTCTTTTGATAGTTGCGCCAACGTCTCCTCAATTTTCGTCGTTTGCAGATTGTTCCTGGAACATCAATCAATCAATCAATCAGCCCACCGCAGTCCACTAATCATGTCCTGGAACATAATTTCATATAATTTTATCTTAAGCCATTAAGCACGATCCACATATCTACGAGCAATCAATATTCTATTGTGTCTATTCCGTGGTGAATAAAGCGTTAAATAGTACTATGCATACAATTAGGTGTGACGACAAAGTTAAGTTTTATGTGACACTAAAATCTTCGTTGTTACGATAAATTAAATTGGGCGTTACTTGGCGGCAATTCATAGTGGGATAAAATCGTTGGAGTGATAATTCATATGTTATATACTTAAGTATCTTATCTTATCTCATCTTATGTGGGGGCCAGTCAGTGCAGACCGGTGACACTTCGACCCAGTGGGATCTTTTGAGTCGACACTCTCCCAATAACGACTGCCATAGATATTCATGGCAGCCGGGACCGACGGCTTAACGTGCTCTCCGAGGCACGGAGCAGGCGATAATTGTCAATCAATACGCACATAATTTCGAAAAGTCATATAACTTCCGAAAGTCAGAGGTGCGCGACGTGGGTTTGAACCCGAGACCCTCTGCATTGCAGTCTGTTCGTCTCCCCACTGAGCTATCGCTGCTCTTTATATACTTAAGTAACTAAGCCAGTAATTTTATTTTACCATAGTCATTATTTAATAATGAGATTCTGTCAGTACATCTATTTGTTACATTTTGGTTGCGATTTGATGTAAATATAAGAGAAAATAATGCATAAAAAAATTACAATTAATAGCATCTTAAAAAAACAAAAACTATAGTACTCCTGGCTTAATTCAAAAAAATAAAATCCAATTTAAATTGTTCTCTAATCTAATGCCATATTCCAATATCCAAATTGAACTCACATAGAAACAGCTCTCTGCACGATTTTGGTGGCATCTTCCACTCTGCCCTGACTGAGCAACCACCGGGGGGACTCGGTGACCGTGAAGAAGTAGCCCAGGTAGATCAGCGGGGGGATACCCATCGCTAACATGTACTTGTCCCAACTGCGAAAGTAGTACGCGAATAGGGGCACCGTCATTTGACCTGGAAGGTACAAATTTCTGATCACATACATACATAGTCTTACATCTGTATCACTGAAGGCCTCATCAGCACTTATTAACTGCATTAGCGACACGCTCCTGCTTTAACTCAGTCTCCATTTACCATTCGCCGCGAACACGGTTCGATTTCAAAACAATAGTATAGTTATATATAGAGCAGGCGATAATTGTCAAACAATACGCACATAATTTCGAAAAGTCATATAACTTCCGAAAATCAGAGGTGCGCGACGTAGGTTCGAACACGAGACCCTCTGCATTGCAGTCTGTTGGTCTCCTCACTGAGCTATCGCTGCTTAGGGAAACATTTATTGGGATAAAATGTCAAAAGGTTCTACGGCTGTAAGCCGGTTGCACTGATGATACTTCAACTACAGTTTGCAATATCGTACGTGAATGATACCCATGAATGATACTAGACATAAAACGCCTAATAAAATTGTAAAGCAAATTTATGTGTTTGTAATTTGTTAAATTGTTGAAAACTTATTTGCATTGCCACGCTGATTGGCAATGCTGATTCTTTGAGCCAAGAAAAGTCCTTCTGGTCACGCGAAGCGTCGATTAGCCGCTTAGATATATCTATAAAAAGCGCACGAGCGCCCGGATCCCATGAACCTAGCGTCTCCACCCTAAACAGCTCAAACACGTAATTATCAATTAAATTACTATATTTGCGCCGTTTGAGGTTTTCTGCCGCAACAACAGCAGCACTGGCACAGCTCACCGTGCTCAGAAGATGTGATGGCGCAAGGGTGTCGACGCATGTGGCGTCCCGAACCAAAGGCCTACACATTTTCCAAGGTAACAAAGACATACCATCGGGTTTCTTCCCATCGTCACGTACCAAGCCTATGGGTTCTAATACTGCTGGTACGCCGGCGGTGATAAGAGCACGACGGATAATATCATTAAGATGAGCGTGTAGTGAAATACGACTAGCGCTTCTGCTGCAGGAAAGCCCATGGTGTTCAAGTCTGCCGACGGCTTCTCCGCAATGGCAGCGATGCGGAGAAATACACGGGGAACCTAAACAAAGACAGGTGGAGAGGCGGAATGTTGTATCTTCCAACATTGTACCTGTGTTGGACGATGGAAGTGCCTTAAGCCATAAACTCTATTCCCACTCTCCCACAGCCAGCAAACGTGCGCGCTCTGCAACACTTACAGATGTAGTAAAAAGATTATCTCTTACAGTGTTGCATAGCAGCCCATCCCACTGCCTTTGGGAGAATGGGTTAGTAGGCAAATCAGTATTTCGACAAGCCATTTTCCAGGCGTTCACGGCGTCGATCTTACATAACACTTCTGAACTAACCAGTGTGGGTGCTAGATTGTACCTGGTTAATTCTTCCGTGCTGTGAACCGATGCTAGGAACGCTAGTAAACTGACATCTGAAATTTTGCGAACGCCGAGCCCGCCTAAACAAACAGGTAGAGAAGCTTGAAGCCGAGCTCGGTCGTACAAGTCCACATTTAAAATTTGCCTTAATGTATCCTGTATGATTTCGTCAATTTTGACTAAAGGTGTGAAATTTTCCAAAACTGAGATAACCTTAGAATGATGACCATATGTAAATTTAGGGACAAAAAGGCAGTATCGCATTAAAGTAGAAGCTGTATGTATATATTAATAATTTTGAAAAGGCGTTCTGAAATTAGACAAAAGTTTGGTACTTTCTCTTCTAAGAGAGAATCAAAAGCTTCTTTAAAAACTGGGGACTCAAGCAGTCGAAGAGAATGTTTTTAACAATTTTGATATCTGGAGCCAATGAGTTGAATTTAATAAGTACCAAATGTTTGGCTACGTTATTAATATTGTTTACAAATTGTATATTTGTAAACAATATTAATATTATAATTGTTGTATTTAAATCTAAGCCAATTGATGCAAATTTATTTTTCAGAAGAGCCATATCTTTTTGTACTTCTTCTACATCGCCTCCAAGCGTCCCATCATCTAAATACCAGGTGTTAAATTTAGAATTTATCTGTTGAATAATGGGGTATACAGTCACACTGAAAATGACTGATCCGAGAGGGTCACCTTGTTGACATCCAATTGAAGATTCTAAAAGGTTGTGTTTATAAAGTAATTTACTTGGAAATCTGTAACATTGCCACAAGAATTTAAATATTTGAGGTGTTTCTAATTTTGCATGTGTCAACAAGGTGTCCCTGTTTACTGAATTAAAAGCATTTTAAGTCAACCTTTAGGATGAACTCTCCATTACCACAGCTAAGTTACGTAGATAAGACATGTATGACACCTTCACAACCCTCTATGGAGCCGAAACCCAATTGCAGAGGCTGAATTTATCAGATAATAAGGGCACATAAATTTGCGCCGTACAAGATGTCGATGATGGCATCGCTCACGCTCGCCGGAGAGCATTAGTTTACACAAATGTGTAACTTGTGCGGAAATCGAACCCGCGACCTCAGGCGTGGCAATTGATTACACTAACCACTACGCCATCGAGATGTCTAAATAGGACATATTTCTATATGAGATGGAAATGTTGCAGTTTTATATCAGTTTAAGTAAGTAAATTTGGTCGGTACCCAAAGTTTTACACGTTGTATATTTAGTTATGTTTCACTGCACACTTGCAAACTAGGTAATACTACAAAGATTTATTAATATTACTAGAATTTTCCCGTGGCTTCGCTCGCGTAAATAGCCTAGGTTGGTAACAGTACTTTTTCCTGGATAAAAGGTACTATCTTATATCTACTACTCTATCTCATTTTCTGTGACTCCGTCAACGTGTATACGAAATTTCATAATGATAAGTTGAGAAGTTAAAGCGTGAAAGCGTAAAAAACAAATACCTGGTATTGCTAGCGTCCATAAACCACGGTAACTTACTATCAGGCAAACCGTGTATTATAAAAAATAGAGCACCCACCAATCATAAATGGGACATGATAAAGACACCCAGCTGCCTCCCTATAATTGGATCCAATACATTCCATAACGATGACAAAAGAGATGACCAGACATCCAGCAGCCGCCACACCGTGCAGCGTCCTCAGAGTCGTGAAGACGGTATAGCTGGGAGAGAACGGGATGGCCAGCCCGATCAACATCACCATCGAAATGGCCACCAGAAAGGTAATCTTGCGACCATATCTGCAAAAGTTTTAAATATTCTTTAAGTAAATTTGGAATCTTAGAGCGAATTGAAATCATCGGTCATGTCCATGAATGACTGACTAAATAACTCGACTCTATAAAAGATAGGGAATCCAAAGGGATACTGTCTTGGTGGCGTCGCGGTAGTGAATGTAGTCTCAAGTTCATGACCAGATCACACCGAGTGTTTTTCTGTCAAGAAGTATTCAATAGCAGCACAGAGTAGAATTACGGAGAACGACAATATGCTCATCTCTTAGTATGTGGGACCTAAACGGGAAATGTCGTAGAATTTATGTGTCGCGGATGCTTACAAACATTTAAACAACAGACACAAAGAACACCCAGACTCGGAGTATTTGTGGATCACACAAATTTTGTCCCGTGTGACTTTTAAACCCACAATAATCGCCATAATGGCAGTGGCTATTCTCTTTCCTACACATCACTCATGAATTGCTTGCGTATTTAACAGTCAATGCTTAAATAAGTTGCGTTATGTACACCTAGTATATTGAGATAGAAATAAGAAATCATTTATTGCCACAATAAGATATAATAAAGATATGTAAAATTAAATTAAAATTAATGAGTCACGCCAGACATCACACACGAAAACAATACAATACAAAACAATACATAGGTACTTAATTACATAATTCTACCAATAGTAATCACGGCTCTATACAAATAAATTTGATCTTTTAAATTTAGCCAGAGATATATGAAATATATCTATGTCATTATTACTACCACTGATTTCAATTAGGTTGTTATAAGCGCTACAAGGTCTTCGGGTAAAAGTGTTCATACCATAATTGGTCTTGGCAACGGGAATAACTATATATATACTTAAACATAAATAGATACATTACCTCTGGATACATATTAAGAAGTTTTCCTTGAATATTGGTGCGGTGTATAAACCCGACAAAACTAATATCAGCAACTATATTCAGACCAACTCCAGAAGATGAAGAGAGCAGTGGTTTTCGGCGATTTTAGTTTGGATTTACTAAGTTCAGATAATACTATTCGTAAATATAAGGAAAAATTAAAAGAAAGCAACTATAATATATTAAACAAAATTGTCAAAAATCACTGCACTCGGGAAACAGCTACGACCAAAACATACTAGATCACGTATCCATGAACCTCAAAGACAATAACTTCCACTTTGCGACTATGGACTCTTCGATGTCTGACCAGAAGCAATTATTCGTAGAAATCAAGCAGCACAATCCGCCTCCAGTTACGAAAATAAAATACTCCGCAATCAATTACACAACGCTATTCAAGTATTTTGAAGAACTCCCCAATAATAACGACGAAGAGCCGACCTACGAGAAATTGGTCAAGGAGCTACAGCTGGGCCTAAGCATAAGTAAATTAACGAAAACAAAAGTATTAAATTCTCCATGCAGAGACTGGATAAAAAAAGAAAATATTGATGGCATTAACGATCAAAATAGACTATGGAATATATATAAATCAAATATCTCAGATACTAAGGCAAGAAGGGAATATGAAAAAGCAAAGGCTAGTGTATTACATAATATACAACAAACAAAAAATGCTTATTACTTCAAACGTTTCAAGGACAACACGACCAAACCTATAAAAATGTGGCAGTTAATCAACGATCTCTCACGAAACAAAACAAGAGACATGAATGGAACTAGCAAACTTGAAACTGAAAATGGCAGTATCACAGACCAAAAGATTATATGTGAAAGTCTCAATTCTTATTTCTCGACTATCGCTTCATCCTTAGCAAATCTGATCGCCAATACATCTATAGGAAACTCGGCTGAAACATATGATCAATATTTATCTGAAGCACGAGCAAACACCGAAACAGAACAGAGATACATTACACCGGAAACCGAGGGAGAAGTTATTAAAATAATAGATAGCTTAAATCCAAACACTGGCTCTGGCATTGACGGCATTAGCACTAAATCTATAAAATGTATCAAAAAGTTTATTGCTCTTAAAATCGTACAAACATTGACAAAAGACAAGTAGCTCTAGGCCTTTTTATTGACCTCAAAAAGACTTTTGATACTATCAGTCCAGATATATTAATCTAAAAATTAGCCGCTATCGGAGTGAAAAACAAAGCACTCGACATTTTTAAATCATACATGACCAATAGGCGGCAAATAGTAACGATAGGACAACATCAAAGTTCTTCCAGCTCTATAACTTTCGGCGTGCCGCAAGGCTCGATGTTAGGACCGTTATTATGCCTCATTTACATAAATAATATATCCCAAATTGGCATTACAGGGGATATTTCGCTTTATGCCGATGAGACAAGCCTTTTTTACTTTGGACGTTCTGTTGATGATATTTTACCCCACGTTAAAACTGACTTGAATTTATTAAATAACAATTTTAAATCGAACCTCCTTACAATTAACACCACAAAAACTAATTATGTTTTATTTGCTGCAAAAAATAAAAATATTCCTGAAAATATTAAGCTTAAATTCGACGATCAACTAATTCATAGAAAAACGAATGAAAGATATTTAGGCCTAATCTTAAAAAGCTCCCTGAGCTGGATGCCTTACATATATAGTGTCAGATCTAAATTAATACCACTCACGGGAGCACTCAACAATATTAAAAAAATGTCTCTTCCATACGATTCTTAATATATAATTCATTAATAAAACCTCACATTGATTATTTAATAGAGGTCTGGTGGCTAAAACTAATCTTGAATCTATCCAAACGACACAAAACAGACTGATAAAAATCTTATATAACTATAAATATCGGACTTGCACACAAAAAAAATAACGACACAAAGATAATGAACATAAAACAAACTTACTCATACTATACATGCATACAAATACGAAAAATATTAAATAAAGACATTCACACAACCTTGTCATTTGCAAAAAAACAAGAAGCTCTAAAAAATCAAGCTGAGTAACTCTAACTACCTAGTAACACGTCCACCTAGAACTAACTACGGAAAAAAAGCATAGAATACGAAGGTGTTAAAATGTACAATGCGCTGCCCTTGATAATAAAAGAATCTGCTAGTATGACTGTTTTAAAAAAAAGGCTTATATCTTTGACAAAACATAAAATAAATAATCACAATAAAAAAGAATAATAAACCTATACATAATTATAAACACTATAACAACAAACATTAAATTATATACGTAGACAAAATGTAGCCGTGCGTGCCACATACAGTAGCGGCGTAGTTACAACATCCGTGTACTGTTGACAACGTTCGAGCGTTTAGATAGAATTTGTTTACAATATACCCACTTTGTAGCATTTAGTTATTAACTTTCATGTTACGTTATTTTGTTGTTTACCTTTAAGTTAGCAATAAATTATTTGTGATTCTGTACACTCCTTTAAGCTTATGTTGTGAAAAATTGTTTCTCAGTAAATCATTGTGAATTCTTATGAGGAAATAAAAATTTTAAACCGTAAATAAGCATCAGCGGTAAAACCACGTCGGATATTGCAACAGCATGCAGCAAATACCACTACTAGATCTACTTAACTTCGGAAGTCGAATTCGAACTCATGATGGCAAATTTTTCCAACGCATATAAACTATCAAAACAATAGGTAAAACATCAACAATAACCAAAAAATATGTTTGTCAAACTAACCTGTCAGATAGAAATCCAAACACAGTACTACCAACCAGGATACCAAACTGCATCATCGTCTGCGTGAAGCTGGCCAGCCATCTCCTCTCACATACCAGGTCCCATTCTGACACGATCGTGTTGTCAAACGGGCTCGTGTCGTACTCATACTTTAAACAACCTTTATAACAAGTATTGTTTACTAATTCTTCAGTAGCATTCGGTAAATCCACACATCGGAAAGTCAAGTTTGGCGTGAGGAACAAAATAGCCATTTGAATCCATCCCACGCTCAGTTTTATCATAGATATCGATGCGAATACTAACAACTGCCATCGTCCAAAACCACCAAGTAACTGCACAAAAGGATCCTTCTTCTGCACAATATTGTTAATTTGTCTAGTTATTTGTATCACCATCTTGGATATAATGTTGTTCCAACACTAAATAAACATTTAATTGTAGTCTTTCCTTTATTGGTCTTGTGATTCTTCAGCTTTTCTCTGATACTTGTATGTTTATATGAACAACTTGACTTGACTAATCTCGCTTGTCCTCTTTATTTTGGAACTGGTTTTGTTAGTTACTTTCACATCCAAAAATAGTATTTTATGAAAAATGATAACTACGTCTTCAGAAGCTAAAATAATATGTCTCTTAACTTTTGTCTTTAGCTATTTATTATATCTTTTTATAATTCGAATTATCTTTTATATAACTGTGTTGGAACGTGTTTATCGCTGCAATGCTTTATTCTATCTGCTTAAATAAAGCAATGACTTTATCTGCCAGTATAATTGTTCTATACATAAATAGATATTCTAGTGGACTGGTTTTATTTATAGTAAAGCTACAATGTTACCTAGTTACCAAAAGTTATATAATATTAAAGGCTTTACTGTACATTGTCAGAGTAATTGATCTTGAATCGCTTGAATATTTCGTCTCTATATTACTTTTACTTGGTCATATTTTTAGCAATGATGATCCATGGTATGGGACATTGGAGTTGTGATCGATAGGTTATGGGTTCGTAATACAAGCATTTTAGGTTATCTAGAAAGGCTACTAAAACTCGATTGGCAAATTACTTACTAGTAATTTACGAATCCTAATATTGCTAGCGAATTTAAAAAGAAATGGAATGTCTCTTCACCAGATCTAGACCTTCGTATTTCAACACGTCCACTTACAGGAATCGTAATGAGAGTGAGTGGTAATCACACAAGAACTTTATTCGTCTTTAAAGGGAGTTGATTCGGTTTCATGTGCTACAAATCCCTAAATGTAATGTTTAGACCAAAATTCATTAGGTAGCTATTAAACGCTAAAATTAATCAGATATTTTTCTTACTAATGAATTAAATTCGACATTAGCTCCACAGTTGTTACGTCAAATATTTTATTTTTATTTTGGTTTGATTCTTTGTTAACTTATTACCAATAATACTTAATATATTTGACTGCCACCGTTGCACAGTGGTAGTGAATATTAATGCAGGTCATGAGGTCTCTGGTTCGTGTCACAGCAAAAAGTTATTGCGTTTTTCTGCTAAAAAATCTCATTAGCAGCCTATAGTAAGGGAATTGGCGGTGTTGGGCACCTTCGTGCCTCGGCAAGCATGTAAAGCTGTAGGTTCTGCACCTGATCTCTCTCCGGTCGTTTCGGATTGCTGTCGCATCGATTCATGAGGGCTAGAAAGCAGAGAGTGCACTTGTGTTTGCGCACAAACTTGTAAGTCTCAACTTGTAACTGTAATATTTGCACAGATTTCTAATCTTCATTAAAATTGGCCGCTGTGACTGTAATTCGATCTGGAGGACATTATTACCAATAATATTTTGTGTATACAATTTTATGTGTATAAACCCTTTGAGCAAGTTAATTCCTTTTCTTTTTCATACTTACTTATTAAATACTTTGCAGCAATAGCGTTTAAGACAGAGAAGATACAACGAAATTCTCATAGAACGTGAAATTTCACTCAAACCAGAGCACCTGGCCTAAGAAGTATCACCCTCTTACCGAAGATCACATCCAAATAACCTCGTGTTGTATCATTTTTAGGAATACTGATAACCCTACTACCCGCTCGCGGTGAGAGATGACTTTTTAAGAAGGCACAGTGCTGTCAACTGGATCAATTAATATTTACCGTTGCGACATAGCAATTATTTTTAAACGTCGGTAATACAAGATACCTTTAATGTTTTATATGCCTAGAGATGGCAATGACTTGCCATCAGGTGGATGGTGGATGGATACCACGTTTGTGGTATAAAACAGTACGAGACTAATTATCACATTATGGATTAACTTATCGAGACATTTTACTTTTTGCTGTTAAAATTAAAATTGGCTTTCTCTCTATGTCAAAAAAAATGGTTCAAGGCTAACAAAAAAATTATCAAGTATAATGAATACTCTTTAATTATTATTCAACATTACATTCATTTATTTTATCACAGTTAATAATAATGTTCTAGATAATTTATGTATCTAATAAATTATACATTTTCAAAAGTAATCCAATTAATTAAACGACTATGACAGTATTGTAACAAAACTTACATAATATTATAATACATCCATTAATTTGCCTCAGCAGTCGTACTGAATGCGATCGCTGTGCATGAGGTTTCGGATTTGAATACCGGGTCGGGGTGTTGCTAGGGTTTCCTGCCAAGGAATTCTCAGTAGTATCATGGAACCTGGAACTTATACTTTTACTTAGACCTCTTTGGGTATAACGTTTACTTCTTATTAAGTCTATACTAACACTTAATACTAAAAATATATTTGTGTTAACTGTAACACAAATATATTTATTGTCTTATTTATTCATTACACATACACAACACTATCATTACAAGAAACCTTAATGCGATAGTATGGTTCACTATTATCTCATCTATGTATCTTATGTATGTATCTTATGTGGGGGCCAGTCAGTGCAGACTGGCGACACTTCGACCCAGTGGGATCTTTTGTGTCGACACTCTCCCAATAACGACTGCCATAGATGTTCATGGCAGCCCGGATCGACGGCTTAACGTGCTCTCCGAGGCACGGAGCAGGCGATAATTGTCAATCAATACGCACATAATTTCGAAAAGTCATATAATTTCCGAAAGTCGGAGATGCGCGACGTGGGTTCGAACCCGAGACCCTCTGCATTGCAGTCTGTTGGTCTCCCCACTGAGCTATCGCTGCTCTTATCTCATCTATACTAATATTATAAAGCTAAAGAGTTTGTTTGTTTGTTAACCGACTTCAAGACGCTAATCTCAGAAACTACTGGTTCGAATTAAAAATTATTTCATTGTTGTATAGCTTATTTATCGAGGAAGGTTATATATATATAAAATAAACAAGCCATTAACGCGGGTGAAACTGCGGCCACATCTAGTATATCATATTATCTATCTATATTACACGCTATAAATAGGTTTGCTGAAACATTGATGTCACGAAAAAGATTTGGTCCCTCGTGTCGCGAGACACCCGAACCACCCCCATGCATGTTCCGCGACATTCACAGTTGCCGAGTATTGAATCCTTTTCTGAATCTTTAAGAATCTTCGACCCGACTTACCCCGCATGGGTAATCAAAGGTTTATCACATACATTTCACTAGTTATAACTTTAGGACACGATAGTCTTGCCAATTTATACCAATATTATAAAGCAGAACAGTTTGTTTGTTCGGTTGAACGCGCTAATCTTGGGAACTACTGGTTCGAATTGAAAAATTATTTGAGTGTTGGATAGCTTATTTATCGAGAAAGGCTATAGGCTATATAACATCAGGCTACGACCAATAGGAGCAGAGCATAAATAAAAAATGTTGAAGAAACGTAGAAAATTCTCTTATGTGAAGCAGACGAAGTTGCGCGGGTCACTAGTTATCTATAAGGCTCGAGCCTATTACCATCTACCGGAGACGCCTGCAGTGGCAGCCATAAAGAATTTCTTGATCGAAGAATCTTATAACAGTTTTCCCGACCCGGGAACCAAAACCTCGACCTTATGCACAGCAGTCCCATTTGCAACCACTGAACTGCCGAGACAGTCAATATACAAGTAAAAAGTAAGCTTTAAGCATAATCTATAAAAAATTATAAACTCTAGGCTATGCTGTACTCGGCAAAGGTTTACAATAAAGAATGATTTTGAAAACTTAAACCCGATTCAAAGATTTTATTAACGTCACATTTTGTTGCACTAAGAATAGTTCCTGGGACTTTACAAACATTCAAACAATGAACACAAAGTACATCCAGACTCAGAACAACTATTATATTTTTCTACTATATATATACCGTATTTATATACGGCTCCTAATGTAATGGCAATGTGCATTATTTATCAGTCTAATTATTTTATAAATGGAGTTTTCATTTATTACAACGGTTTATTATAGTTCTTCTTCATGTTTCATACAATTCTTGTTTTTTATAAAGACTTCTCCAATTCTAGGAATAATTCCTGTATTGCACTGGCACATGACATTACAAACATTAAAACAACTGATACAAATAACACTTTATAAAAAAATAGTTAGTTACGAATCTATTACATACCAGGCCACTCAGAAAATATTGCGAAAAAAGTTTTTATGTATGAGAGACTGGCCAGTTATAGTGTATTTTGAAAATAATAATATGATTATTTATAAGTAAAAATAGGTACGTTCCAATTTCAATCCCTCCTCATTATTTAGGAGAGCTAATATCTATATTCATTATCTATGATATTCATTATCATATCATTATCTGAGCCGGGAATATTTTCGCGCTATTACTTTTTTTACAATTTCAAGTGTCGCCTGAGACCTAATGAATCGTACGATAATAGACTTCAAATGGCATTCATAGATGAAGGCCCTTCCAAGGCAACCGCATATCGTTGGTATAATGAATTTAAGCGCGGTCGACTAACTTTGGGGGATGAAGAAAGAAGTGGTCGCCTTTTGACGGCTGTTACTGAAGCAAAACGTGCTACTAGTGAAAAATGTAATTCAAGAGAATAGGCGAGTTACGTATCAGGAGATTCCGCACATACTGCAGATTAAATCGGGAAGACTTTTCGAGATTCTACATGCGATGTTCAGAAGCAGGCTCGGGTGAAATGGTGCCATGATATGATAAACAAATTTTAAGCAGGCTCGTCTCGATGTGTTTATGACATAATTACAAGTGATAAGTCCTGGATTTATACATGCGATCCAGAAACGAAGCGTTAATCAACAGTTTGGGTTTTTCAAAATGAATCAACGCCTACCAAAGTGAAGCGATCTAGAAGCGAAGGGGAGGTTTTGATCGCGAGCTTTTTTAATTTGACTAACTACAACTAAATGCTTGGCAGAAGATTTCTCTGTTGTGAACAACAAGCGACAAACACAGGGCTCCACGGGCTACTGTTCCACCACCATAACGCTCCCGCACACACCACGCTCAAAACGAGGGACTTCCTGGACAGCACATCGGTTAAACCCTCCTGGGTCATTCCTTACAGCCCTGACCTAGCACCGTGTGACTTCTTTTTATTCCCGAAAATAAAAAATCTGCTACAATTTTCGTCGCTGGAAGATGCGCTGGCAGCGTTTGATCAGGCTGTAAACGAGGTGTCTGCGGCGGACTGAAAAACTGTTTCGAAAACTGGTTCAGACGCATCAAACCTTGTATAGAGGCTGATGGAGAGTATTTTGAATAGTTTTAGTAAAACAATATTTACCTATAGAACACTTATTTTTTATTTTCGCAATACTTTCTGAGTGTCCCACGTATTACAGACACGTAACAATAAAATCATATTCATTTTTCTTCGTATGGGGATCGAACCCCATAATTCTATGTAATGGCAGTGGTGAATCGACGACTAAAAGTCCGTCACAAAAGGAGTTACATATCTTGAAATATAACACTGAGCCATCTACGTCCTGCTTCACGAACACATAATAAGTTGATGACAAACAGTACGTACTACGCTTGTCTTGTATTTACAGGGCGCATGCAGTAAAGAGTTTATCTTCTTAAACAATACTTCTATAATTACCACTTCATTTACATATTTAAGCAAGAACATAATTACGATATGCTTATATTAAAGTAGCTTGTACACGATGCAAGAGCAAGCTCCTCACAAGTTTATCACACGGGTTACTTGCGCTCGTCGATTATTCGAATTCAATCCGCGCGATTAACGATGTGAAATTGCTACGAATAAAAATATCCTAATATTCGAGACTTGTAACCATCACTCGAATGTTGGACAACTCATCGACACTGATTACGATTCGAATCATAATCGAATATTCGAATCTTTATTTGATAGATAGGTTGCGTTCGACCCGATTCGATCGGCCGATCGATCACATTCATGAGGTTTCGTATTGGCCTCCATAGAGCTAACATTTTTTCGTTTAGATTGCTTCAGATCCATTTCGTTTTATTTTACACTAGGCCATCATACTCCATGACGATGTAATCGCCCTTCTCTAGAGCAAGTCCTCAACTTGTTCATGTTACCCACATCATGTACAAGATTTTTTACACATACTTAACAAAGGAACATCCAGTTATCCAATAGTTAGTGCGGATGCCATTACACACAGTTCTCGAATTTTCTTATTATAGTTACATTACATACATTTTAGTCCACCAAAACACACAAACAAGATATACGTATGACAAGAATCTTAAAATAATAAATTAAATAAATTTTAGAAGGAATAACAAATGTTTAGTAAATATGGCAAATTACATAATTATATAATATTGTCTTATGTTTACGCGAATGTTATACATTGAAATTAAACAAACTTTATGCGCATTTGATCGCGTTGTTTATTTTTTATAAAACACTATTATTACATAATTTTGAAACTTCAAACTACTATTGTTAAACACTTTTATTAGTTACTGTTTACTTCATATTAAGCTATTTAAATTATACAACTATTTAGATTTAATTTTACACTTTACCCGACGGTTCGGTTGCTTTTCAGTAGCAATGGTCACGGGGAGACAAAATTATGTAAAATAGTGTTTTATAAAAAATAATTTCGCGATAAACTCCGTATAAAATTTGCTTAATTTTAATACATAATTATAATCAAACATGGCCAGATTTTAATAATTTGTCCATCTTTTATAAAAACTTACCAAGTGTGAAATCACACAAATATATAGGTAAATCGGTGACAAAAAGAATATTATAGGTCTTTCTTGTTCAGCTCTGCCTTTCACAAGAACCATGGCTTACGCACTCAATAAGTTCAGATAAAAAGTATTACATACGAATAACGTTTCTGACTCACTGTCCATTTTTAATATCTTCAATGCTATCAGGTAGAGTCATTCCCTTGGTTTCTGGTAGTATCAAACACACTAAACCTGCTACCAGGCCTGCTACTCCAAATATAGCAGTTGGCAACCAAGGAACACTTATAACCGTGTTTGAGATAAACGGTGCTAACATAGTACCTATCCTCATAGAAGTGGAACAAGCACCGATACCCATATTTCTAACGACTGTGGGGTATAATTCTGAAGTGTAAACATAGATAGAAGTAGCGACAATGGCAGCGCAGCTTACGCCCAAAGTTCCGAGGGTAAGCGTGATAGCAAAGACCTTAGGGACGAAATATAAGATGACGACGAAAACACCGCCGAGGATAAAGAATATGGATGTGGTAAGACGCCGGCCGAGTTTCTTGATTAACCAGATGGACATTAAGTTCGATGGGATCTGAAAATAAATAAAATGGAATAGTTAACTATTATATATATGATATATAGCAGCGATAGCCTAGTGGTAAAACCGTTGACCTGCCACGCAGAGGTCTCGAGTTCGAACCCAAGGCAAGTTCAATCGCCAATAATCCTCTCAATCGATTATAATTTGATCTTCTTAAACAATAACTGGTTCGATTTTCTTGATATCCGATATGGACCATATGGTGGAGTATTACTGGACTTGGAAATAAAAAATCTGGAAACTGTGGATGAATTGTATTCCGTACAATATTAAAAGGCGAATTGGTGTACCGGTCGGTACACAATTGTTGCTAAAAACTAAAAACAATAATTATACTTATTACGGGTTAGCAATTACGTCGAATGTATATTGCGGTGTATAAACCTGTAGGCACTCGACGCGCATCTCTGACTGTTCGAAGTTATATATGCGTATTAAATAGTTAATTATCGCTTGCTTTAACGGTGAAGGAAAACATCGTGAGGAAACCTGCATATCTGAGAGTTCTCCATAATGTTCTCGAAGATATGTGAAGTATGCCGACCCGCACTGGGCCAGCGTGGTGGACTATGGCCTTATCCTTCTTACACTGAGAAGAGGCCCGTGCCCAGCAGTGGGACAGTTTAATACAGGGCTGATATTATTATATTATTATTATAGTTAACAGCTATAATATAGTACTGCCGTGGTAATCGAGAGGGCAGTAAGTCAAAGACAGCCATTTTTTTAAATGACTGGTTTGGAATGCTACTTAGTAGTTAATAAAGTTATATAAAGAAAGGAAACAATATATTTTATTATGTTGTTTCCTTTCTTTTGACATATAGAACATAAAAATCGAGAACATATTGCACTCTCAATAAAACAGAGACTCATCTGAGTATTTTGTATTTAATAAATTTGAACCCTATTGCAAGTACTTAACACAAATATTATATTAAAGTTTTTAGTTACATAAATAATGTTGAAATTGCCTTACTTCCAAATTTCGACTTAAGTCACTGTTTTATTAAGAGTGCGATATATAGTTTTATTACAAACGCTAAAATTGTAACAAAATCTTTACGCGCTGTTTTCTAAAACTGCCTTTTCTGACTTACTGCCCTCTCGTTTACGACGGCAGAGTAGGCAGGACAATTTAAATTTCTTGATCTTAGCATTCACTATGGCACCACCACAGTTTCTATCAGTGCATGCCTGCTATTCAGTTATTTAAGATAGCGCCATCTACATAACAAACAATCAAAAGCACTATAAAAAATCACTGCTAAACCACAAATTCATCTGCTTCATGAATATAGAATATAGATTACCGCGTACATATTTTATGTATTCATACTTTTTAAATGCCAGTGACCTTCGAGAACTAATGGAAAATATGACTATGCATACCTTTAAGTCATATCACGTGAACATATAGACCAGAGGCTGCTTGAATATGTAAAGGCTGTCAACGAGAAATTCCATAACATTTGCCGGTATGCAGTTAGACCTCCTGAAGCTGGGGCCATGTTTCAAGCAAAGTCCACAACCTACTAGCTTAGTCGTGACCAACCAGGTAATCACTATAATAATAAGAATAGAAAAAACTGTCTCACTGTTGACCAGGGGCCTCTAGGAGGGTGCGAAAAGGGCTTAAGTCTTTAAAATTTATTTTAGTTTTTTTTAATACATTTTGCGCACTAAGAATAATGCCTGTGTCGCGAGGGACTTCACAAACATTCAAATAATGGACACAAAGAACGCCCTAGACTCGGAACAACTATTTGTGGATACAATTTTTTGTCCTGTGTGGGGATTGAACCCACAACACTCCCCGCGGTGGCAGTGACGAGACGACCAACGCCAGGTAATTTAGTAGGTATTCACCTGAATAACACCAGCTAGTGCTACACTGACGAATGGGTCTGGACTCGTCTGACTGATGTACTGGTTGAATCCGAAGAATACAATGCCGATGATGAGCCACATGAGGCAGCAGCAGATCGTTTTTACCAGCAGCGATTTCTGGAAGAGCGCCAGGTAATTCAGGCGAGGTCCATCAGAGCTCTTGCTGATCTCTTGTGACAGTTGTGTTAAAGTCTCTTCGATTTTCGTTGTAGGGAGATTGTTACTGGAACAGACAAAAGATTTCATTGATATGGTATATATTGGTTTTATTTAATGATAATAATAATAGTGTTTATTTTTAGCGGACACGTCTACCGCATGCACCCAGAGAGGTGGGCACCAATCGTCACGAATTGGGTACCACAAGACAGTTGACGGCGACGGGGCAAACCTAAATGGAGATAGCGGGACAACCTCGACCCTTTTGAAATGTATCTGGGGATATCCTCCAGAGGAGGATTAGGCAGAGGCTTATTAAAACCCCATTTCCCAACTATACTGACAACAGAGTGTCATCAAACCCAATGCACAAGCATTAGGTTTAAAGTATGTATATAAGAATTACAATTACAGTATGTACTTGAGACCTCATGCACGACAGTCGCAATCACTACCAGAATGCCACCGGGGTAAGAGAAGAATTAGCAATAAGTTCATTTAGATGAATTGTTATTAAAATCTTGAGAATGTTACGATGGATGTGTGGAGTGACGAGAATGGACAGAATTAGGAATTAATACGTAAGAGGTAGTTTGAAAGTGGTGCCCATAGACGAGAAGGTGAAATGAAATCGTTTGGCTTGGTATGAAAATGTTATGCGAAGAGATGATACGTATGTAGGTAAGCAAGTGATGAATATGAGGGTAGAGGGACGAAAAGGGAGAGGAAGGCCAAGGAAAAGATGGATGGACTGTGTGAGGATGGATATGAAAGGGAAAGGGATAAATGATCAGATGACGGGTGACAGAGAAGTATGGAAGTGAAGAACATACTGCGCCGACCCCAAATAAATTGGGACCGGGGCAAGAGGATGATGATTATTAAAATCTTGCTATACTAAAACTTTATAGTTATTAGGTGCGTTTGCATTGCATTTTTTAATACCTGTATCGCGTTAGACTTTACATACATTTAAACAATGGACGCCAAGAACACCCAGACCCGGATCAATAATTTGAACCAGACACATTTTTGTCCCGTGTAGGATTTAAAGCCACGACACTCAAGGTAGTAGCAGTGCTAATACAAAAATTTAAACCACAATGCTACTACACTGGACCGCGATATAATTTTCTATATTATTTTATGTGGCATAAAATATTCTTTAATATAGTCTTTATTTTATACAGCTAGGTCAGGTACTTTTGAAGATATTGAAGATTTTCTGACCGACGCTTTTTCTTTGCGGTCCAGTGTATAAATAAAATTCGGCGTCTAAATTATTTGCTGATCATTATCAATGTTTTGTACGATAAAACTATTCGCTAGTATTATCTAATATAAGGAAATAAAGATTACAATAGCGTACATTCAAGGTAAGTTACCAGATATAGTAACTTCCATCTATTCTTATCATAAGAGGAAGACTTCCTCTTTCCTTATGTTGCTTCCTCTTTTCATTATTTACAAGTCAGATACATAGCCTTACCTTAAGTGTTTATTACTTTTAATATTTTTGCAATATCGAATATAATATGTGAAAAATAAAATTTATAAATAAAAAGTATAGATGTTTTCTTTACGCGATACCGGGGCTTGGACTTTCGTAATAGGTATTAATGCATGTATGTTGTTTGTTTTTAGGTGCTTGACTTTTTGACCAGAATGCACCGACCGTGGTTACAAATTGACTACACTTCAGCTTTTAACCATGGTCGGTATAAATATAATTACTAGCAGTTTCTCGATCAGATCAGAGGCGTTCTGGACAAAGGCCAAGTTAAGAGCACCTTGAACCGACGGGCGTGTATGAGGAATGTGATGAATGTGAATGACGCAAGAGAAGTGTGGCAGGATTGTAGCAAAGGGAAATCCGTAGTCTCTGCCTACCCCTCTGGGAAACAGGCGTGAATCTATGTATGTATGTACTAGCAGAACCGAAAGACGTTGGTTTGCAACTCGATCGCAAAAACCATACCCTTATGAATATAAAACATCCATATGATTGTTCATATCACAAATGATCAAAATTTAAAATTTGCAATCACAATAATGTTTGAAATCACTCCAGTCGTTTATGAGGACTTTAATGACAAAATGATATAAGTAAAGATTATTACTTTCGTTTACAAAAATATCATGTCATGCAATATACGGATTCTCGGTAGAAGTTATATTTAAAAAACTAAATGGATGGAAAAAACATAGAACATGGTCGTTGGTGCAGTTTCTAAATTCCCACTTACATTACAGCAGCTCTCTTAACAATCTTCGTGGCTTCTTCCACTCTGCCCTGGCTGACTAGCCACCGAGGGGACTCGGTGAGAGTGAAGAAGTAGCCCAAGTAGATCAACGGGGGAATGCCCAGAGCCAGCAAGTACTTGTCCCAGCTTCGGAAGTAGTATGCGAATAGGGGCACTGTCATGTGACCTGGAATGAGACAATTTTTTATCAGTTCTAAAATCTACACTTGGTATCTATCCTGCTTTACCTTATCAGTATTCTAAAATATGTTATTGATACAGCCATTAATTTATTTATACAAACATACATACATAGATTTACGCCTGTTTCCCAGAGGGCTAGACAGAAACTACGGATTTTCATTTGCTACGATCCTGACACACTTCTCTGGCTTCATTCACTTTCATGACATTCCTTATACACGCTCGCCGGATTAGGTCTTCCCCTTGCGACTGTTCCATTCACACTAGCCTTATAAACTTTCATAGTCAGTTATTTATTTATATAGGCATATTTACAGAGTAAACACAAACCTTCACATATAATTTTCAATTATCAAAGTCCATGTGCTACCCCAATTACAAATGTGCACAGTTTTTGTATGTTGTCTACCCTAACATGCAAAAACTAAAAGTTAATGCTTAACTAAGTTGAAGTGTTCAGCTTCAATAGCCGCTAGCAGACATTTTGCTTAAATATAAAACACAAACCTTGTCTGATCTTTCAAGAGACAGGCAGTCATCGCATAATACTATACTATTTTTTTCTCTTTCTTTTTTTTCTTTCACTTTATCTAAATTAGTCTACTTGAATTTTGTTTCGAAATTAGTTTACTAAACTACTTACTAAAAACAGCATCGTACTCGCATTTTGCATCAACAACTCTGTATATAATCATAATTATTTTTGTACTTCCATGACATTACACAGGATAGAGGGATGTCCCCCGTAACACAGGAATTTCCTAGCTTGGGGGACATTGCTCACATTGTATACCTCAGATGTACCGATTTATTTCATTTATTTAAATATGATGATGTATACAGCTCTGAACCTCTTTTTGTTGCTAATAAACTATTATTATTATCATTATTATTATTATTATTACCTACTTATTAGCGATCATATAATAACATAAAAAAAATTCTATCATTTGTTTTTGTTTTATTTTTTATGTTTAAGTGTGTAGTATTCTATAGTAAATGGTCTATAGTAAATGGTATCATTATACCATTTACTATAGAATACAACAGACCGCAATAATTTTCACAGCTTGCAACTTACATATTATATAATATGTAAAACAAGCAGCATTGTTAAAATTGGCGATTAAAAAAGTGCCTGTGAGTTCCTACCCGTTCTTCTCAAACTTAAACTACTTTATAGGGATAGAGCAGCGATAGCTCAGTGGGGAGAGCAACAGACTGCAATGCAGAGGGTCTCGGGTTCGAACCCACGTCGTGCACCTCTGACTTTCGGAAGTTATATGACTTTTCGAAATTATCTGCGTATTGATTGACCATTATCGCCTGAAGAGATCTCGGAAGAGCACGTTAAGCCGTTGGTCCCGGCTGCCATAAACATCTATGGCAGTCGTTATTGGGAGAGTGTCGACACAAAAGATCCCACTGGGTCGAAGTGTCGCCGGTCTTTTTTTTTTTTTTTCTTTACGTGGGGGATTGCTTGACGCATACCCCTCCGCGGGGGCGGGCGGAGGGGTTATGTCGGACTCGCCGGGGTAAAATAAGATGTTAAGATGATAAAGTACCTTCCGGAATACCGACTAAACCTACCACGGTGTTCCTCGACAAAACCACTATTGACGGGGCCGCGCGAATCACTTTCGCATGCGGTCGCGACCCCGCCGAGGTTTCGGCCCGCCGTATGAAGCGGCAGGCCACTACACGAAAGACCTACCCTAAAGGCACTTCTACTACTCCCTACTGTCCCCCCTAGAGGGGAGACGGACTCAACACAGAGGCGCGCGTGGGAACACGCACGCCGCCTCTCGGACCTGGTGCTGAACGGATGGCGGGCAGGCCCACAAAGCCCGCCACCCCCAGGTCAAACCTCAGGGTGGCTGGAGGTCGTCCCGCGCCCTCCGGCGCCCGGCTCTGCGGTTGGGGAGAGGGTTCAAACGCTCCCTCTCCCGCTCCGCCGCCTCCTTGATGGAAATGACTTCCTCACAAAAGGAGGCGACGGCGTTCCACGACCTCTCACTCCGGACCATAGACTGAACTACGGCCGGGAGCGAGAGGGCAACCAATCCGACTGCCGCGATCAACTCACGGCGCTGCGATGCCCAGGCGGGGCAAACCGCCAAAGTGTGCAGCGCCGTGTCCTCAACTACGTCGCGGCAGTCGCCGCAGTGGTGACAACCGGGCGTCTCTTGCCGGCGTATACGACACAGGAACTGGCCAAAACAACCGTGGCCAGTTATTGCCTGTATCAGCCGGAAGGTGAGGGCGCCATGGCGCCTCTCCAGCCACTCCTCAAACACGGGACTTATCGCCACGATCGTGGCGTGCCCGAAGTGTCGCCGGTCTGCACTGACTGGCCTCCACATAAGATAAGATAGGGATTTTGTCGCGTTGTTTATTCAAGAAAAACACTTTTATTACATAATTTTGAACTTTAACACTACTATTATTAAACTGTACTACAATTTACGGTCTATTTATGGCCACGGGGATATTGCCTCTCCCCGTGACAAAATCCCTATAAAGTAATTTAATTTCAATGCTACTTTACTTAATCTTATCTTATCTTATGTGGGGGGCAGTCAGTGCAGACCGGCGACACTTCGACCCAGTGGGGTCTTTTGTGTCGACACTCTCCCAATAACGACTGCCATAGATGTTCATGGCAGCCGGGACCGACGGCTTAACGTGCTCTCCGAGGCACGGAGCAGGCGATAATTGTCAATCAATACGCACATAATTTCGAAAAGTCATATAACTTCCAAAAGTCAGAGTTGCGCGACGTGGGTTCGAACCCGAAACCCTCTGCATTGCAGTCTGTTGGTCTCCCCACTGAGCTATCGCTGCTCTTGCTGCTTTACTTTACTCTTTTTTGGTTAAATAATTGTATTACTCTTACGGTAGATGGTAGTACTTAATTGGCTGGCACCCTAATACGTGGAACTAAACAAAGCAGGCAAAACAATTGCCTATTACACCTCTGTCTCTTCTACAATATACAGGTGTGATGATAGGTCAAGATTAATAACAATTACTTCATTCAAAATCTTTTCACTCACCTATTACAAATGGAATCTGAAAGAGGCATCCAGCGACTTCCCTATACCTGGGTCCAACAGACTCCATAACGATGACAAATGAGACCACCATGGTGCCAGCAGTCGCCATGCCGAGCAAGGTCCTCAGGCCAGTGAAGACGATGTAGTTGGGAGAGAACGGGATGGCCAACCCGAACAGGATCACCGTCGATATTGCCACCAGGAAAGTGTTCTTACGGCCATATCTGGAAAAGTTTAGAATACTTTTAGTTTTATAGCAAACGAAGAAGCCGTAGTAATAATATAAGATGTATCAGTAATTCCCGCTCACTCTTTAGGTCATACACACACACACACAACTCGGAAAGGGATCGTCACCGTATCGCCTTTCGCCTCGCCGTCAAACAGGCATTTTAGGTTGACGTAACCAAAGCGGATTAACAGCTCCAGTACGTCGACTCGGCTACGATTAAGCGACGCCGCGCTTACGCCGCGCTCACTTAAATCATATTAATATAGATAT
Organism: Catocala fraxini; assembly: GCA_930367265.1. NCBI lineage: Eukaryota > Metazoa > Arthropoda > Insecta > Lepidoptera > Erebidae > Catocala > Catocala fraxini. Next base: position 1,660,048 of record OV884044.1, on the reverse strand, counting down.
TTTTTCACTTCTTCAATGATCCCTTCTCATCGTTATTTTTGTTTGATATATAACCTACAAATTCAATAAAATACGCGCGCAACACGACTGTTAGTTATCTTGTGAATGACAGCACATCCGGCAACAGTAGTGCACGGAGAGACGTAAGCGCGTGGATGACGAGCCGTAAGCGCGAGGACTGCAAGCTTGTCCCGAGGCGAGGCGATTACGTTACAATTCCGATTAGTGTGCGTTGCAGTAGGGAGTTTCATACAATCCTGGCTCCACCGGTCCCGGGCCAGTGGACGATGGAGGCCATTCGCCCGGTCCTCCGGGTGTGGATAGGGCGGTGATTCGGATCGCTGTCCTTGCGACTGGTGATTACTGACGCAACCCCATCCCGCCTCATCCCGTCAGCGGAGGGACTACTCATCCCAAGTTTTTAGTGTGTATACCGACCGAGGGGGTATCCGAAAAGGATTTTCCTGAGTCAAAAAAAAGGGAGTTTCATACAAAGAATACTGCACAGCTTGAGTTGATACGGTACGGTGCCGATCCGATTCCGAGTTGATATGTGTGCGTTAATATGACCTTTAAAGTAACAGTTAACGAACAAACACAGCAGAAATAATTTGGATAAAGATCATCTGTACGTAGAAACTGACTGCACAGATAGCGTAGTAATTAAGGTGGATCGTCTAGCCATTTTCAATGCGTGAAGTGTTGTGTTGTTGTAGTTAGTTGTGTAGTTGTTCCGATTTGAGTGTTCTTTGTGTCTGTTGTTGAAATATTTGTAAAGTCCCCCGCCAGGAATTATTATTAGATTGGGTGTTGCCTATTTAAAATAAACCAAATTTTTCTGGGAGTCTTTACAGACTTGCAGATTCGGGATTTCAGGCCTTTTTTCTGGATGGAAAGTACATTATATCCCTTTCTGTATCCCTGATAACGTGTATGCAAAATTTCATGATTACGATTGAACTACGATTGTTAGGATTACGATTGGACTGTTGATATATTCTACTGCGAATAAACTCTTGCTTTTCTTTTCACACACTTAAACCATAACGTCGTACGTTCACTCACTATAGGAGTACATTCCCCTGTGCCCTAATTCTCTCTTAAAATAGAGTCGGTGATTACTCCATCGCTGATACTTAGACTAATTATAGAGTATTGTCATTGGTACACAATTAAACACCTGTTCATATTATATGTGAACACAGGTTTACGAATTTACAGTTGTTCTTCGGTAAAAGTAGTTTTAAATAAAAATTCGGTCAGTTTTGCAACAATCGTTGGTATTACTTCAGAAAGAGAGGCTTTATGGTTTCAATATTTATGTAACATGAGAACATATATGTATATATAAGTACAACAAATATAAGGCTTGTACGATAAAATTCTCATTTCTTTAGCAACTTGATTTGATGACCTGCTCTTTGTACGCTAGATAAAGTGCTTCTGTAACGCAGTGGTAATTAATGCGCCTGCTGTGCGTAAGGTCTCGAGTTCAATTCGAGCGAAGTATTAAATATTTTTTTAACAATGATTACTCATGCTTATACCGTGGTGCTACGGTGTTTGCACCTGTGCTCGTTTAGCGGTAATAGGCTTTAGTAAGAGGTACCTAAAATATATAGCCTCACGCCTATGTGTGAGACTATGTATGGTACGAGATAAATCCTAGTTTAATCGTATCTGACCGCAAACCTAGATGTTATCAGTTAGAGAATTTAAAATATACATTAATGACATAATAACCTCTCGAATAGCAAAATAAGTTTGGTTGATAGACGTTGACTATAACTGAGTAGTGTTTGCATAGTTTAACACTACACAAGTTTAAAAGATACGAGTCGTGGGTTCAAACGCGGACCGTGTTTTGACCGTTGACCGTACATGACGTACCATTAAACTTGAGTTAGTATTAAATAGTTGGTCTTATGGTGTAGTGGTCTGCCGTTTCATACGGCGGGCTGAAACCTCGGCGGGGTCGCGACCGCATGTGCAAGTGATTCGCGCGGCCCTGTCGATAGCGGTTTTGTCGAGGAACACCGTGGTAGGTTTAGTCGGTAGTCCGGGAGGTCCATTATCATCATTTCGACATCTTTCTTTTAACCTGGTGATTCCGATATAACCCCACCCGCCCCCGTGGTGGAGTATGCGTCAAGGCATTCCCCCTAGTAAAAATATAGTAAAAATGTTATTAAAAAGTTGATTATCGTACCGATGAAGAAAGCATATTGCAAAAACTTACACGTCTGTAAAATCTCCATAACGTTATTTAACGTGTGTAGAATCTGCCAGCCTGTACCGGGCCAGTGTGATATTATTATTATACCATAAAAGTCACACAAGCCGTGACATAGTTCATAAATAGGACTGATATTATATTATAAAACATTTATTTTTTATAAATGTTCATTTCTTAAACTATGTATATTAGTATAGAATATGGAATCAACAATTATAACTTATTAATACTGCGTCAGTTAATAAATATGTAAAAAAGACTACCGAATTCCATACCAGAAATAATTCCTAATTTAAAAAACACCCAGACGAGGAAATCTATTTGTGGAACACATACATTTTTGGGTATGTTTCTCATACTCACAACACTCAACGCGGCAGAATAGGGTAGGCGAACACATAATTTAAAAAACACTTACCTGTCTGACAAGAATCCGAAGATAACACTACCAACCAGGACCCCCAACTGCAGCATCGTCTGCGTGAAGCTAGCCAGCCATCTCCTCTCACACACCAGGTCCCATTCTGACACGATCGTGTTGTCAAACGGAGTCGTGTCGTACTCGTACTTCAAACAACCTTCATAACAAGTGTTGTTCACAAGGTCTTCAGTAGCATTCGGTAGATCCACACATCGGAAAGTCAAGTTTGGCGTCAGGAACAAAATCGCCATCTGGACCCATCCTGAACTTAGCTTCACCAAAGATATGGTACCAAATACTAGGAACTGCCATCGTCCAAAATCACCAAGTAGCTTGGCGAAAGGATCTTCTTTTTTTACACTATTCAATTGATTTGTTATTTTAATCACCATTTTGCTTTATATTTTATTTAACGTTTAAGTACACATTTCGTTATGCGTTCTTCTTTCAATAATTTTCCTCTTCTGTCTTCTATTGGTCTTGGTTAGTTCTTTTATTCACTGCTACTAGTCTGAATTATTTTATCTTTCTTGACCGCACTGTATTTCTTTCTTCGAAACCTTCTGTATGTTTGAATAAATGAATGTTTTTTTCCAATTGTATTTATTTGTCTGTTGTCTTTTTCAAGTGCACGATTATCTGTCGTATAGTTCTTGAGTCGTGCTTATCGCTCCAATGCCGGCGGTTATCTGCGGATAGAAAACATTCACTTTGTGTAAACCATGATTTTATACAAGTGAAGCTGGTGCCGGCAGTTAACATGTATGGTAGATATATTTTGAAATTGATACAATGTTGTTTTTATCTGTGTTGTTTCGTAAATAGTAACTAAAGATTTTATGTCTTGTCATCATAATACAATATATTATGGGTGTACAATTTTTTGGTACGCTGATATTAGGAGAGATATATATTTAAATATCAGTTATTATTGCGTTTTTTTTTTGAAGCAGCTGTAGCTCAGTAGGGATGCTCTGCATTGCAGTCTGTTGGTCTCGGGTTCGAACCCACCACGTCGCGCACCTCTGACTTTCGGAAGTTATATGACTTTTCGAAATTATGTGCGTATTGATTGACAATTTTCGCCTGCTCCGTGCCTCGGAGAGCACGTTAAGCCATCGGTCCAGGCTGCCATGAACATCTATGGCAGTCGTTATTGGGAGAGTGTCGACACAAAAAATGCCACTGGGTCGAAGTGTCACCGGTCTGCACTGACTGGCCCCCAAATAAGATACATACTATTGCATTTTATAATAATAATTATTATTATCATATTCTTTTAGATCAATAATAAAAGAATAGGTTTGATTGTTTTTTATGTTGTATTGATGTTAGTTAATCTTTGTCAGCTCCATATTGTCATTGAAATAAAAGTTTAATATTTCTTCTTTGTTTCATTTTAATTATTCTAAAGTCTTTGTTTTGTTGTTATTTACAGTTTAGTTGTGTACCTGATGACGTTTTGTTAAATATTTTCTACTATTATTTGCATACTGTATTTAATATTGTCTTCTGTTTACGCGAATGTTATTCATTGAAATTAAACTACTATATACGGATTTTATCGCGTTATTTATTTTACACTTTATTACAAATTTTTTGTGAAACTGTGAAACTACTACTAGATACTATTGAACTTTACTAATTTTTACAAATTTTTAAGCTAATTAGTTTATTAAAACTATTTATATTTAAGTTTACACTTTCCTCGACGTTTCGGTTGCTTTTCAGCAGCCATGGTCACGGGGATTGTATCTTCTTTGTTTGTGGACTGTATTTTCTTTGTTTATTAAGTATAACGAAACCATGTCCGCCTGGTGTATCCAGAGAGTTTTAAATGTATAAGAATATAATTTATTTGGATGTAGCTAACAAGTCAAGCATAATATATCTGAATACATCTGAAGGCCTAACATGTTGACAAATGTTTTCCATACCTTGGAGCGAACAAATATAAATATCTAGCTGTGCCCGTGGTTTCACTCGCGTTTATAGTTACTGCGCCGCCCCTGTGGGTCGTAGCGTAATGTTATATAGCCTATAACGTTCCTTGATAAATAGGCTATCCAATACTAAGAGAATTTTCAATTCGTACCAGTAGTTACTGAGATTAGCGCATTCAACCAAACGAACAAAAAAACTCTTCAGCTTTATAATATTAGGATAGAAGTATTGATATACCTACCATAAATTTTTCGTCTTTGTCAAATCAAACCGTTACGGTTTTTCATATGTTCATTGTACGAAATCACGAACAATAACCTCGCATCTACGGTCTAAACGTTTTATAGTAGGCCTACTTATTCAGGAAGGAAATTTTTCTAGTTTACATCTATCTTTAGACTGCCATAAAGATAGGAACCAATTCTAGTACAAATATTTAGATTAGCTGAAGGTGTTAGCACAGATGCTACTAATACTAAAGTTTATAACATTCTAGATCTTTGAAAATACTGATATAGATATAGAAACTTGTAGAATAGTAATACGTTAAGTTCCATTCGATTTGTGTTTTAATGTATCTGCAAAACTTTATACAAACAAGAGAGAATCGGCAATGAATTGCCGTAAATCTTAGAGTTCGAAAAAATGGTTCAAGTAATATGCAAAGGTCACGTGAAACCACATGACCTTTAGGTCAGAGGTCAAAGGTTATAGTCATTTCGGGGGTATATCGACTATGCTGAGTCAAATGGCGTTGACCGCGAGTCTCTAGCTCTTACGGTTCTTGAGCTGAAAGTTGTATAACAGACAAACGGACGGATGGACGGACAAAGCTGTTGTGTAAGATTTTTTCGAACTGTAAAACGGATGGTGGTATATGTATGTATGTATCTTATGTGGGAGCCAGTCAGTGCAGACCGGCGACACTTCGATACAGTGGGATCTTTTGTGTCGACACTCTCCCAATAACGACTGCCATAGATGTTCATGGCAGCCTGGACCGACGGCTTAACGTACTCTCCGAGGCACGGAGCACGCAATAATTGTCAATCAATACGCACATAATTTCGAAAAGTCATATAACTTCCTAAAGTCAGAGGTGCGCGACGTGGGTTCGAATCCGAGACCCTCTGCATTGCAGTCTGTTGGTCTCCCCACTGAGCTATCACTGCTCAATATGATGGTACATACTCGGCCATAGTAGATGACTTTGACTGCACGAACGGCGGTTCAAGTGGTTGTTTGGTTTAAGTGGCCGTGTCGCTAATACCACTGCGCCGAAAGTTGTGGGTTCGAATCCCACACGGTACAAAACTTTGTGTACCACAAATGGTTGTTCCGAGTCTGTGTGTTCTTTGTGTCTATTGTTTAAATGTTTGTAAAGTTCCCACGAGAATTAATACTAGTGTGGTAGTTGTCTTTTTAAATGGAAAATATGCAAATAATATAATAATATTTTTAATATAATATTCTATCACATACACACAACACCATCTAGCCCAAACTAAGCAGAGCTTGTACTATGGGTACTAGACAATGGATAAACATACATATATACTTTTTTTTTCGTAAATACTTACATATTATACATAGAAACACCCAGACCAAGACAAACATCCATGTTCATGCACACAAATGTTTGACTTGTGCGGGAATCGAACCCGCGACCTCAGGCGTGGCAGTCGGTTACACTAACCACTACGCCATCGAGTCGTCTTATAAATGATATTAATATAACTAAAGAAATAACTAAATGGTTACTTATTACACTTATTATACCCACCACCAACTTGTTTGCCCTTGAAATTTATAAAAATAGTATTTCTTATTATAATATGTAAATATGTAATATGTTGATCCGTAGGTTTGCACGGTGTACCAAAGATGTCAAAATAACTCTTTTTAGAGCCTACACATTCTACACGTGCAGTCTGTGGGTTGATTATACGCAGAGGGCTTACAGCGCTCTGCGTGTTAAATATAATAACGCGTTCAGAATGCTGTCTGGGCTGCCCCGCTATTGCAGCGCTTCTGGGATGTATGCGGAGGCAAGGGTAGACGGTTTTCATGCCATTATCCGCAAACGGTGTGCTTCCTTGCTACGCAGAATGCGTGGTAGCTCACACAGCTTGTTGAGCACATTGTGTGATCGGTGGGACAGTCCGTTTTTGGGACGCTGGATACGACTATACCTACAAGCACATTTTCAAGATGACTATGATTGATGGCAAGGTTTGCAATGCTGCAACCGACACTAAGTCTACCAGTCGATGCTTTATTTGTAAAGCCACTTCAAAAGATTTTAACAATCTAAGCAAAAAATATGATGTAAGTCCTGAAACTTTAGAATTTGGAATATCTGTGCTGCATGCCAGAATCAGAATTTTTGAGAGTATTTTGCACTTGAGCTATAAACTAAAAGTTCAAAAATACAGACAGAAAAAAACAACGGAAGAAAAAGACTTGGAATTGGCCGCTAAACAAAAAATTCAAGACAGATTTAAAATTGAAACCGGATTACTCATTGACATGCCTAAGTCCAACTATGGAAATACAAATGATGGAAACACCAGCCGTAGATTTTTCGAGAATCCCCAATTGGCATCCGACATAACTGGAGTGAATTTCGATTTAATTTACAGACTGAAAGTCATTTTAGAAACTATTTCAAGTGGATACATTATTGACGTCAAGAAATATGATGAGTATGCACTAGATACTGCCAAATTATACGTGCAGCATTATTGGTGGCACCCGATGACCCCTACTTTGCACAAAGTGCTCATACATGGTGCTGCCATAATAGAGAATTCACTTCTCCCAATAGGCCAATTGTCGGAGGAGGCTCAAGAGGCCCGAAATAAGCACTTTCGCATGTATAGAGAAAATTACGCAAGAAAATTTTCCCGCGAACAGTGTAACCGCGACATCTATAATCGGTTATTATTGAGCTCTGATCCGCTCATTAGCAGTATAAGTATAAAACAAAGAAGGAGAAAAAAAATGTCTAAATCCTTTGCTCCGGAGACTTTAGATATGCTTTTACCCACCAAACCAGACTCAGCATCACCAGAATCCTCGGACGATGAGGATCAGGAGTAACGAGTTGGCATGGAGAATGTGTCGACTGTCGAGGGGATACGTCAATTCATTACTCACACACACGTTTAAAATGTACATTTATAAAATATTTTTTTTTGTCTGTGACGTTAGGTTTTTGACTTTTTTTTGATAAATATGATATTTTCTTGAATAAATATTTAAAAGTTCAACAGAAAGTTGTTTTTTATTATCATTTATGTAATTTAGAATAGTTAAAGTAATTAAAATAATTTTGGCCGCATAAAACCAAAAAACCTATCTATGTGCGACGTAGACAGTGTCCAGAAACCGGGCCTGTCTCATAATATTACGTGTGAAATTGATATGTTACTAACACTAGGCTAAGGATTTTGTCTGTTACTAACACTTTATGGACCCTGGTCTGCAATAAATATTTATTATTATTATTATTAAATATCTTTTGACAAGGATAACTCGACAATATAAAAATATATTGTCGGATTAATAACAACCTCCATACATTTATGTTTAAACTGAAAGGTATCCTCCATAGCGAATTGAGTTTAGATGCATTGAGTCCTAAGATCTGAGACATTCATGCCTGATCTGAAGTCATTGCTTCTCTAATTTTCGTAAATTAGATATATTTTCTGTAAAATATCGCATTTACTGAGTGCGCTTATTATTACGTTGCAATTGAGATCTGAGCAATATATTTTGTTATTATGTTATATTCATGACAGTAATGTGTATTGTGCTTCTAAATAAATTAAACAAATATGTCGATGTGCACAGCTATATTCGATATTCATTAGGATACAATCTCACGCACCTTATATTATATAGCAATAATATTTAATTATATGTAAATAATATTAATAATATATTCATGATTCATGAATATTATTCAAATATAAATTAGATAACGATTGACATGAAAGCGTGGTAAATCATTTTTAAATGTTCATTAGTATGTAAAATCATTAATACGTAGACTTTAGCATATCTCCCAAGAAATTAAGCATTTAAGCTCGCATTTCGTCAACAATGATTTTAGGTCTCATGAAATAGAGGACCTCTATCCACCGGGTTCCTCTCCACACTGAAAAGTTCTTGACGGAAAAATCTAATGATAGCTCGATTTAAAAATTGAACCCAACACCAAGCAGACGCATTAACTATCTCTGTACCACCAACTCATGAAATGACATGTTTTGTTTTTTCTGTAAAACCCAAGTAATTGTGCCGACGACTGCTTTAATCACCACTTTTAATTTTATTGTTAAGTATATATATAATTTTATCGTGCATTGTGCCAGATACGAATATTTTATAAACAATGCATTTTAAGATTAAGTTAGAGATAAATTATATTTATGTCAATAGAGGAGACAGGTAGATTAATTACAAGATAATGATAAGTGCTGTCTAGTTGTGTCAGTTGTGTGTTTGTAAGTGCGGCAGCCAATCATGTGGTCAGGTTCGATAGCCGAGTTATGAATTATTTTCGGGTTTTACTGCCAGGAAGTTATCTGAAACAGTACTGGCTACAGGCTTTTATACTCTCGAGTAAATGGTTATGGACATGGGTCCTAAAGGCCAGGGTTTAGACCTTGGACTACAAAAATAACAACAGAGTTACTTTTATCTTGGAGTAAAACTAACTATGTTGTTATTTTTGTGGTTACAAGTTATTCTTGTGTGTATCCTAACTTCACTATCAGTACATATTGTAAAATAGAGTCTTCCGCCGCGTTTGTCTGTCTGTTCGCGATAAACTCAAAAACTACTGAACGGATTTGCATGTGGTTTTCACCAATAGACAGAGTGATTCATGAGGAAAGTTATGTGTATAATTTCTTAAGGTTATCGTGCGTAGTCGGGGCGGATCGCTAGTAATATTATAAATGCGAATGTGAGTTTGTTTGTTATGCTTTTACGCCTTAACTACTCGACCGATCATCATGAAATTTAGCTTACAATCTACTATTGATGCTCTTACTTCTACAAAGAATTTCTTCGATTAAAACCCCAATATATAATCATTTTTTCGACTTGGGTATCTAATCCAAGGCTTCATGAGGGGCAAACGTATACGCAAATTTATCCTAATGGTCCAACATGGTGACCTTAAACTCGTAAGACTGTTTATAGCAATATCTAGCCACTGCAAGCAAGGCTGCGTAATTCAAACCATAAAATGATCACGCTGACCTCACTTTAGTAGGCACGCTTATATAACTCAGAGGTCTTACGAAACAGGTCAGTTACAGTACCTCGCTTAGCGTATCTATTTAAAAATACATAGTTGCAAGATGAGGTAAAGTGGTTTATGGTTTTCCTCGATAGTTATTTAGTGTCTTACATAACATCATTGATTATCTTAATATATAATTTATTGGCATATAATAAGGATGTACTTAGATAGACTTATGTTTTGGTACCTATATAACAAAAGGGGAAAGCGAGATTGTTACACCTGAATTTCACGAATCATGTTTTGAGTTTCGTGTGATAAAATACTTAACAGAAAAAAAGGTATACAAAGAAATTTATATAATATTGTCTTCTGTTTACGCGAATGTTATTAATTGAAATTAAACTACTATATACGGATTTTATCGCGTTGTTTATTTGACACTTTAACATAATTTTTAAGCTAATTAGCTAAGTCGAAGTCTAGCTGTGTTTTGCTTCTAGCAAGAAGCAAACCACAGCTAGACTTCATGATACTTTGAGCTGATTCTGCGTAAATAGAAACACCAATGATTAAATTATGTTCGGGTACTTTGAAATAACTACACTGGAACATTGAGACAATACCATCTTAGTCTCCCCGTGACCATGGCTGCTGAAAAGCAACCGAAACGTCGGGGAAAGTGTAAAATTAAATTAAATCTAAATAGTTTCAATAGTTTTAATAATAATTCAATTAGCTTAAAAATTAGTAAAGTTCAATAGTAGTAATAGTGTAACAGTTTTCAAAATTATCTAATAAAGTGTCAAATAAACAACGTGGTAAAATCCGTATATAGTAGTTTAATTTCAAAGAAATTTATATTTTTTACTTGGTGTTCCTAAAAAATTAATTCGCTATATACGGATTTTATCGAGTTGTATATTTTTTTTATAAAACTCTATTATTACATAATTTTATGTAATAATAGAGAATATAATATAAGAGAATTATATACATAACTCTATTATTACATAACTACAATCGTTAAACATTTTTAATAGTTACTGCTTTGCTTGTGACCACGGCCGGTGTAACCTGGTCAAAACGTCAAGCATAAAAAAGGTAAACATTATGCATGATCGCGTTAATACCCGTTACATATTATATATATAGTTACTGTTTATTATAAGCAGTGATAGCTCAGTAGCGAGACCAACAGACTGCAATGCAGAGGGTCCCGGTTTCGAACCCACGTCGCGCACCTCTGACTTTCGGAAGGACTTTTCGAAATATGTGCGTATTGATTGACAATTATCGCCTGCTCCATGCCTCGGAGAGCACGTTAAGCTGTCGGTCCCGGCTGCCATGAACATCTATGGCAGTCGTTATTGGGAGAGTGCCGACACAAAAATCCCACTGGGTCGAAGTGTCGCCGGTCTGCACTGACTGGCCCCCATATAAGATACATACATACATACTGTTTATTTATAGAAATTATAGAATAAATAAATATTATATTTATAAAAATTATTTAGATTTAATTTTACTCTTTCAATTACGGTCTAGTTGCTTTTTAGCAGCTATGTTCACGGAAGGCTAAGATGTTGGTTGTCTCAATGTCTTGCAGAGTAATTATTTCAAAGTACCTAAACATAATACTGATTTCTCGACCGCGAGTCCAATGTCTTATGCATTCTACCACCGCTTATTAACAAGTCAAGTCTTAGATTAGCTCAATAACAAGCCGATTGCCCTGGGGAAATACCGCCTTCTCACTGGACGACTCAAAAGTAGTAATGCCGTTTTTATCGTTGCGCAGGCTAATATTAAGTACTTGTCTCTTTTCCTTTTCTGTCATCTAATCTATAATTCCCGTTCCTTTGATTGGCTAACCGCCATTAATACCATGGAAATTACTCGGGTTTGGCCCATCTTGTATTGCTATGCTATCCGCTTTCATTTTCGCGATTTGCTGGTTTATGCTCTTGTTTATGGCCGATCTTGAAACTCCTCAATGGACAATGTATTAATATAGTCTTCTGTTTACGCGAATATTATTCATTGAAATTAAATAACTATATACGGATTTTATCGCGTTGTTTATTTGACACTTTATTACAAAATTTCTGTGTGTGAACATGTGCAACAGGGGACCAACCACTACCTGAGATTTGACAAACCACAGATTCTCGCTAAAGAACACCGATTCCTACCAAGGATGCTTTGCGAGGCTATTGAAATCAAAAAACATCCTAATTTTAATAGAGAAGATGGTTGGAATGTACCACCAGCTTGGGATCCAGTAATAAAAATAGTCAAACCCAAGAAGAAGCAAACCGCAGCTGGACTTCATGATACTTTGAGCTCATTCTGCGTAAATAGAAACACCAATGATTAAATTATGTTCGGGTACTTTGAAATAACTACACTGGAACATTGAGACAACTACCATCTTAGTCTCCCCGTGACCATGGCTGCTGAAAAGCAACCGAAACGTCAAGGAAAGTGTAAAATTAAATTAAATCTAAATAGTTTTAATAGTTTTAATAATAATTCAATAAGCTTTTTCAAAATTTTGTAATAGTGTCAAATAAACAACGCGATAAAATCCGTATATAGTAGTTTAATTTCAATGGACAATGTGTTATTGGGATAATCTAATCTGTTTTTAGAAAATTTGTCAGTAGTATTATGGACTTTGTGTATATGCGTAATAAGTGTCAATTGGCTCGTCTTCTAATAAGTGGAATCGAAAAAAAATAACCGAGTGAATCAGAGTTTAATATAGCACTTTCTTGTGTGTGTATGTATGTTTTTTACTGAACCACGGCGGCCAATCTTAACGGAGACTGGCCCTCTGCGCAGTAGATACTATAGTGCACAAGTATCTGTGCAAACACAAGTGCACTCTCTGTCCCCTAACCCTCATGATCCGATGGGACGGATAATCCGACACGACCGGAGAGAGATCAGGCGCAGGACCAACGGCTTTACGTGCTTTCCGAGGCACAGGGGTGTCTAATACCGCCAACTTCCTAATTCCGGGCTCGTATTGAGATTTCTTAACAGAAAACCCAATATCTTTTTGTTGGCCCGACCCGGGATTTGAACCCGACACCTCATGCACAGCAGTCGCATTCACTACCGCTGCGCCACGGGGGCAGTTATTGCCGTTATACTGTTACGCAGCGGTAGGGATAGTGAATGATTCTATTCTTGGGTGGGGAAAAGTATTATAGGATCTACTTGTCAAGATATTGTCACTAGCAGTGCGGATGACCACACAGTGTCCAGTAGACGACAATAAGCTCGACTCTTATACCGTAGGACTTAAGAGGAAACACAAGGGTCATTTTTCCATACAAACGTAGTCCCGTGTTTCCTACCTGGATAATACCAAGAGAGCAATTTTTTTTTCAAAATATGTGTGGCTTCTTTTGCCATGTTCCTATGTTTTTCTTTTTTTCATGAATTAATTATCAAAAGAGACATAAGCCCTAAAAAACCTTTAAAATTGGGTAGTTTTTCCGGTGTGTTCAAACATCCAGAAAACAAATTTGACTAGATTATATAAAAAATGAAAACATAGAAACACGGCAAAAGCTTTTCTTTAATTTTTAATGGAAAAGTAGTTAAATCGTTCAAGTTTTGGAGAAGGAATCAGAGGACTACGAAACGTTGATTTTGTGTATTGTGTTCTAATAAGTATTTTCGGTCCAAGCTGCAGTTGTCTCTATCGTGGTCTGCGGGCACTGCGCGACAGCAATAGATTTTACAAATAACTATTTTTCAATTCTCTCGCCCTTAGTGTTTCCTCTTAAATCCAAAGCTGGTGAAATGTATGTCTCACACTCTAAAGTCTCACCGGTGCCTACCCCTTCGGCAAAGGGTGAGGCTATGTATGTATGCATTGTATACACCCGCACACACTCACAAATACACACACGTACACACGCGCGCACACACACACACACACACACACACACACACACACACTCACCCACACACACACACACTCACCCACACACAAACACACACTCACTCTCGCACTACTACATGCACACTTATAAGTGTCAACCCAATTTTTATTTGCTTGTTTCCTTAGATCTTGTTTTTATTATTATTTTATTTTATTTTTTTTATTTTTGTAATTTATTTGGAACGTACCTAAATGAATACCAAACTGTTAAGAAACCTGAAATTGGGGCCTGGTACCCATAACACAAGTTAGATTTTACCTTGGGTACTAGTGTTCAATAATTACTGTGTCTCGCATAAGTGGGGGAATGCATGACGCATCCCCCTCCGCGGGGGCGGGCGGAGGGGTTATGTCGGACTCGCCGGGGTAAAAGAAAGATGGTAAAGATGTTAAAGTACCTCCCGGAATACCGACTAAACCTACCACGGTGTTCCTCGACAAAACCACTATCGACGGGGCCGCGCGAATCACTTTCGCATGCGGTCGCGACCCCGCCGAGGTTACGGCCCGCCGTATGAAACGGCAGGCCACTACACGAGAGACCTACCCAAGTCACTTCTCACTTTAAACCCTACTGCCTCCTCCCTAGAGGGGAGGCGGACTCGACACAGAGGCGCGCGTGGGAACACGCACGCCGCCTCTCGGACCTGATGCTGAACGGATGGCGGGCAGGCCCACAAAGCCCGCCACCCCCAGGTCAAACCTCAGGGTGGCTGGAGGTCGTCTCGCGCCCTCCGGCGCCCGGCTCAAGAGCGGGGTGACCTTACACAGGTAATATTTACTTAAAAATAGTATCCCAAGTACTGATTATAAAATAGCATAAGAATTTTATAATAAATAATTTTTATTTTTAATAAGATTATTTAATTAGAATTGATTATCCAGCTTCGCTTTATATAAACATAGTTTCTATCGTTTACTGTGCAATCATTTAATATGTAAGAAATTGACTACGTTTATATACTCCTGGTTACTACAGGATATCGAAGGTTGTGGTTTCAATATAACTGGTAGTTAACCTGTTGAGACAGACAGGTTTCGTAAGCAGTTTTCTCACTTGTACATACAGCCTTTGAATGCTACCAGATATTACATCAAAGATGTTTATGGACTGATAGCTGACCTGCGCAACTTCGTCTGCATCACATAAGAGAATTTTCCCCGCAATTGTCAACATTTTTCATTGATGTCCCGCTCCTATTGGTCGCAGCGTATTGTTATATAGTTTATAGCCTTCCTTGATAAATGGGCTAGATAAGACTAAAACATAAAGATAAAATAAACAAAAAAATTAAAACTATAAAAAAAAAAATTAAAACAAAATCAGTTACAACCAGTAGTTCCTAAGATTAGCGCGTTCAACCAAACAAACTCTTCAGCTTTATAATATTAGTATAGATGAGATGGGGCAAGCGGTCGTCTCGCCGCTGCCTGCAGTAAGATTCGAACCTACGAGGGTGCGTTTTTAAGTTCGCGGAATGGAATAGAAGGGGATGAAATAATATTACAAAATTATTTTTCCTTTTCAATATATTCACCTGAAACCCTAATACATTTCTCAGATCTATGAATTAACTTATGAATACCTTCATAAAAAAATGTTTTGTCTTTCTCTGAAAAATACGCCGAAACTGCATCCTTCACTTCTTCATCGGTTGAAAATTTCTTTCCTCGAAGCTCTTTTTTCAGATTTGGAAAGAGATAATAGTCGCTGGGAGCCAAGTCTGGGCTATAAGGTAGGTGATCAATGATATCGAAGCCCACCTTGTGCAAAGCAGCCAACGCAACTCGACTCTTGTGAACAGGAGCATTGTCGTGCAAGAGCAGGACACCTTTGGTCAATTTTCCTCTTCTTTTTTCTCTGATTGCCTCTTTTAACTGCTCTAAAATTGAAGCGTAGTGTTCTCCGGTTAAGGAAACACCTTTTTCTTTGTAATCAACCTACAAAATTCCTTCTGTGTCCCAAAAAACTGTCGCCATGAGCTTTCCCGCCGATTGCGACACCTTGAATTTCTTAGGCGGTGGTGTACCCTTTTTATGCCACTGCATGGAATCTTGTTTAGACTCAGGTTCATAGTGATGAACCCAAGTTTCATCCCCAGTAACAATTCGCTTCAAAAAACCATCCTTGTCTTCATTACACTGGCTCAAAAACGCACGCGAACACTCGACGCGCTTCTGTTTTTGAGGCGGTGTGAGCATTCTAGGCACCCATCTTGCACTGACTTTTGTCATGCCGAGATGATCATGGAGAACCTTGAAAATGGTCGTTTCAGATACTCCAACCATCTCTGCGATTTGTTTTTTCTTCAAACGTGCATCCTCCAATATTAATTTTTCGATTTTTTCGATAAGATCTGGTGTGGTGACCTCAACAGACCGCCCAGGCCGGGAATCGTCTTCAATTGATTCCCTGCCTTGCTTAAAGAGGTTGTGCCACTTGTATACCATGGTTTTTCCTGGACAAGAGTCCCCGTATACAGATGACATCTCTTCCAAAATGGTTTGAACATTTTTTCCTTGCTTGGTAAGGAACTTTATAACGGCGCGGAACTCGATTTTCTCCATACTTCACAATTTCTTCCAGATTGAGTTGCTTGAGGGACGATAGTTCAAAGACTAATGACCTCATTATGATAATACTCGGTATATATACTAATTATTAGTTGCTAAACACGTTAGTGACTAAACAAGCACCCCCACCACCTTCCATACCCTCCATTCCGCGAACTTAAAAACGCACCCTCGTATATCAATCTGAGTGTGTTGTGGGTTTGAAGCCCAGTGGTGAGTGATAAACGGTTACCTCGCCATTGCCTGCATTGTGTGTCGTGAGTTCGATCTCCACACGAGACAAAAAATTGTGTGACCTACAATTTTTTTTACGAGTCTGTGTTTTCTTTGTGGCCGTTGTGTATGTAACAAGCGCTGTCTCGTATAAATTATTTTTATTAAAAGGATAACTCCCTTTTTGGGTATAACTCCTGTGTCGCGGGATACACTACAATCTTTCAAAGAACAGACTCAAAGAATACCCAGATCCGGAATAATTATTTGAAGATTTTTTGTCCCGTTTAGGGCTCGAACCACAATACTCGGCGCGGCGGCAGTGGTTAGGCGACTACTTAAACCACTACGAACTATCCAATCTATACTAATATTATAAAGCTAAAGAGTTTGTTTGTTTGTTTGAACGCGCTAATCTCAGGAACTACTGTTCCGAATTGAAAAATTCTTTTAGTGTTGGATAGCTCGTTTATCGAGGAAGGCTATAGGCTATATAACATCACGCTACGACCCACCCAGTAATCATAAACGCGGGTGAAACCGTGGGCACATCTAGTATGTTATAATTTCCTTTGCCGTCATTCATCATGTGTGTATTACGTATATTTTGTATTTATATTCAAATACATATATGTTAATAAATGTATAAACTACTTTAAAAATAAACATAATTTAACGATATGCCTACTTCAACAAGTTGTTGTAGGTTAGCATACATTAGCACGTGCGGTAAATAAGACCAGTATTAACGGAGTCAAGGATATAGGCCGCACTACCAAATGAGATGGAAAATTTCGCAGTTTTATATCAGTTTTGTATTTAGTTGACTTTCATTGCACAGAGCAAATTTACTATTGGCGAAGGCTGCGTTTGAATTAGGGTGTTACAATACCAATCGATCGATCGTCGATCGACAGCATCGGTCGACGTCGATCGAAGTTGTGGACGTCGATTGGTCTGGTAGAAACTATCGATCGACGTCGACTAATTCATTCTACCATCGATCGATTCTGACGATCGACGACACACCCTTAGATTACATAAACTTCTGGGAGGCCAGTTATAGTGATTCGCCATCACACAAAAGAACCGCAAAACATTTAAGACTATCTCCGAGGCTCGAAGGGTCAAAAAGATGTATGTGCTGCTGCATGGGGCGCACAAACATTTGTTGTTTGAAATTAAAAGTCACTGATAGTTAAAATGAGATGCGATTTATGATGAGTTAATTACTATAATAATTATGTCCTCCAGACCAAATTTTGGTCACGGCGGCCAAACTTAACGGAAACTAGCCATCTGCGCAGGAGATATTATAAGTGGACAAGCATGTGTGCAAACACAAGTGCACTCTCTGTTCCTTAACTCTTATGATCCGATGGGTCGGATAACTCGACATGACCGGAGAGAGATTAGGCGCAGGACCAACGGCCTCATGTGCTTCCCGAGCCACAACTCCGGGCTGCTATCGAGATTTTTTAACCGATCAACCAATAACTGTTTTGTTCACCCGACCTGGGATTCGAACCCGCTGCGCCACGGAGCCGTTAGTATAAATAAGTATACGAATATGAACTATGATCGTGCACTGGTTTGATTTATGCGAGGAGCGGAAATTGCTGATATAAAGAAGACGCGCGTGTCATGTACGATGGATGACTCGTAAAATTCTCTATTTGAAGCGGTCACTCAACAGTTTAACAGTGCATCTGACTGTATCACGTCTCAAGTTTCATTCGTGAGTCAGAGAAGGTGTTATTTGGTTTTATTCTTAATAAATTCCCTATATCGTGGGACTCAAAACCGTGACATTTGTTGCATTGGCAACCGTAAGTGACCACATAAACCACTGTGCCTTCGTATAATCAATTTCAAGAAGGCATATCTCTAATTTTGCAAAAGCACACTGTTTTTTTTTATAGTTTCCGGAGAAAACTAGCCGACAGATCGCCTGATGGTAAGCGATTACCGCCACCCATGGACACCTGCAACACCAGAGGAGTTACAAGTGCGTTGCCGGCCTTTTAAAAAGGAGTACGCTCTTTGTCAATCTGTGGCAATAAATACATACATTTATTATAGTCTCCTATTGGTAGCTGCGATAACTTAATGGGAGACCGTTGGTCTGCCACGCAGAGGTCTCCAGTCTGATCGAAAGGTATGCATCTCTGCCTTTTCGAAGTTATGTGCGTATTCAATAGTTAATTATCGCTTACTTTACGGTTAGATAGTTAGTTAGACGTGTGTTGTCCGCACTAAGCTCCACAATTGGGCCATCGTGAGTAAGTGACCGACGCGAAAAATTTGTTGGGTTACTCATACCACCTCAGCTCTGTCCAGAAAGATAATAGGGTACCGGTGTAGCGCAGAACTTCTTTCATAGTTTGTGCACAGTTTAGTAGTTTTGCTCGTTGGTTACTCACGATTTTACAATATAGGAGCACATGAGCTGGTGTCTACTCGGTCTCCATGCAGCCCCTACATAAGGGGCTGTCAGTGATACCGATGTTGAAGTTGAAGGTGTTTGTTGAGTGAGCAGTGCCCTGTTACTATACCCACTAGGTAGCGTATCGCTTACATTACGGTGAAGGAAAACATTGTGAGGAAACCTGCATGTCTGAGACTTCTCCATAATCTTCTTTAAGATATGTGAAAGTCTGCCCAATCGCACTGGGCCAGCATGGTGGATTACCTACATTACACTTCTCACATTGACATTCTCGATCAGATCGGAGACGTTCTGGACAAAGGCCAGATTAAGAGCACCCTAAACCGGCAAGCGTGTATGAGGAATGTGATGAAATTTAAGGAAGCCAGAAAAGTGTGTCAGAATCGTAGCAAATGGAAATCCGTAGTCTCTGCCCTCTAGGAAACAGACGTGAATCTATGTATATATGTATACATTGAGAAGAGGCCCGTGCCCAGCGGTGGGACAGTTTAATACAGGTCTCATATTATATATAGACTCACGCCACTATCTCCGAAGGAGTAAGCGAAGGTGTATTTCACCCACATTTCACCAAGTATGTTTTAGGACCCACGAAGGTATTATAGGGAGCGAGGTTTTGCCGTCTAAGCAGCGATAGCTCAGTGGAGAGACCAACAGACTGCAATGCAAAAGGGGCTCGGGTTAGAACCCACGTCGCGCAGCTCTGACTTTCGGAAATTATATTACTTTTCGAAATTATGTGCGTATTGATTGACAATTATCGCCTGCTCCGTGCCTAGGAGAGCATGTTAAGCCGTCGGTCCCGGCTGCCATGAACATCTATGGCATTCGTTATATATTGGGAAAGTCAGTACCCTCTAATATCCTGACACTGGTCTAGCCTTAGGGTATCGTTAGCCTTCGGGTTGTGGAGGTCAGGTGGCAGCCGTTCCGTGTAAAAACTGATATCCAGTCAAATCCGGTTAGATAAGAAAAGCCGACCCCAAGTGACTTGGGAATAATAAAGGCTAGGGAGAAGAAGAAGAGGATTCACCGTCTACCACGCACAGTGCCAGAATTCAATCTTCAAACCTTGACTGACCCGAAAATCAAACTCGAGATATCAGCATTCACTGCGTCATCGAGATAGACAGGACAGAAACTAATATGGCATAAATTGGTTCAACACAATAAAAACTGATAACTCTGACCATTTAACACTAAAATGTATTTATTATGCCCACATAATCGCCATGCGTGGGTGATAAGATATCACCTTGATATAACAATAAATTGCGAAATGTCTATAAGCGTAATACAAGTTCGAATCCCATGCAAGGCAAGTGTTGAAATAAGGTTGTATTTGAAGATGATATTTTAAAACCTTGGATCCATTATAAAAAAAAATTGGAGGTCTATATTTCAGTAATTAGAAAATGGCTATATAGGTATAAAATTCTACAAATATGGATATACCATATACGCCAAGGTAAAATTATAGTATGGTTGGATTTAAAGGTTGTAAAGAATTTGCAATAAACAGTATGCCGAGATTTAAAAATATTCTTCTACCTATTTTAAAAGGACAATTCCAGGACTAGAAATAATGTCTCTGTCGCGAAAGACTTTCAAGCATTCAAGCAAGGAAGATCCAGGCTCGATATAACTATTTGTAGAGCACACAAATTTTTGTCTCATATGGGAATGGAACATACAACATTTGGTACAGTAGAAGTGCCGAGGCGATATTCTGGCAATACAATGCTGAGAAATAATAAATAGAGATATTTTTAAGCGGCTAAAGCCCGGTATCTACCAAAGCAGAGAGGAGAGGAGACGAGAGGACATGTGCTTTGAATAAACCAATCAGATTTCGCTATTTCCGCAGCTCCTCTCCGCTTAGCTTCGGTGGAAATGTATCAAGTGGAAAGGAGAGCTGATATCTCATGTTTCTATAGAATTTTGTGCCGTGACCGGGCAAGTGGCAGAGCGGAGATGTGTGTAGCCACCCCGTTCCTCGGTACTTTTTCCCCACGCCTTGCACAGCCGAAAGTTTCACTCGATTGACTGGTTTCGAGCTCTCAAAGCTCACATCTCTGCTACACCCAGCTCACATCTCCCATCCGCTACGCATCTCCTCTCCGCGTGGTAGAAATAGCCTGCCAACTTCGCAGCTCTTCTTCTCTCTGCTTTGGTGGATACCGGGCCTTATTGACGCTTCGCGTGACTAGAAGGCTGCACTTTTCTTGCCTCTAAATATCAGCATTGCCATTCAACGTGGCCATGCTGCCAGTCTTTTGGGCACTTTTTCGGTCGACAGCGATGCTGGAGAATTTTACGAAGCTGCCTAAACCAGCCATTTTGTTACAAAATTTTACAGTTCTATATTTTCTTTATTTTATTTATAAATAGTTAGGTTTGTTAATATTAGTTAAGTTGTAAATTATGATTTTTGCTTTTGTTTATGTAAATATTAATTTCAATATTAATATTATGAAGAGGACAGAGGTACATTATTAAGGTTAAATTATGCATAACTCTTACATTGTTTAAGAAATAATAGATTATCGTATCAGCACCGTCGAATGTTACCTTAAAACATAGCTGTCTAAATATAGGTATTCTATACTTTTCCTCTTCGGGATATGAGCATAAGTCTATGTATTTTCGGCTTATTCCCGTATTATTGTCTAAAATTAATTTTTCCATACATTAATGACCAGGAACTCCAAAGATTTTTATATGGAAATAATAAATAAAGCCCCATTTATCAATTTCATTCCCTACAGCTCCAAAACATTCTCTAGGTACTTTGAGATTTTATTTCTAATAAAAAAACTAATATTATATTATTACATGTTTTAATTCTGCTAACCATATAGTTTGTTTTGGAGCTGTCGGGAACACACTAGTAAGACGGTGTTTATTTAATTATTTGTAATATAATTAGGAGCTAAATTTTGAAATAAATTTGCATAAGCTTTTGGAGGCCCTGGGAACGATTTAAAAAATTATAATAATATTTTATTTTAGTCTTGGAGCGTTTGGAAGCAAAATAGCGGAGCGGGCGGGAATAAGCCGTATTTTCAAAGATGTTTGTGGGCTGCCTCGCGGTTAAGTCTATGAAGACAGGATTATAAAAAAGCCATAGAGGTCAATTGCGGTCAAATGAGCTAATATCAAGTTTTTTTTAATGTGATTGTGATTATTATTTATCTAAGTGTACAAACATGTTTGTTTGGTTGTTAAAAAGCGATGATTTCTATTAATTATCAGTAAAATTTGGTTATTTTACTATTTGTTCCGACTGGCGTTGTCCTGCCCAAATGTTGACTTGCCTTCTATTAAAATTACAATAACCTGATTGCAGTGCCACCTACCGGGTCTAATTCTGAATGTAAACTATCCAGGGCTCTTGAACTAGAAGGTTATTGGCCATTTAACATCACGCTATGAAGCTAAAACTGTAAGGAAAATGTCTCTGTACATCCTAACTTATTATTATAAATGCTAATGTGTGTTTGTTTGTTACTCTGTCACGCCGTAACTCCTTGACCGATCATCGTGAAATTTAATGCAAAAATATCGTGCTGTTTGCGAAGGATGGAAATTTATTGACAAAATCTACAATAACTCCAGTGAAGCCGCGGGCAATAACTAATTGAATTTATTTTAGAAAATACGTATTAATAATTATTTTCTTTGCAAAATGATCACCTAAAAGTCATCCGTGTAATTAACAAAAATCCTTTGTTACACAGCTCTACCTACCCTCCTTGGAGATAAATATCCATGCAATATTATGTGATGTATGAAGTCATGAACATAATTACCATACACGACGCGACTTTCAAACAAAAATAACATTCTTCGAACAATATCTTAGTTTTCACGGCCATTCAAATTCGACCTCGGTAATGTTTTGGTATGTTCCTCTTAAGATAAGTTTCGCAGGTAAAATATTTGCTATATTTAATACATACAGTGTCTCACACTTGTAACTCTATATTTAAAAACTTATTGCGTTTTCCTGTTAAGAAATCTCAATAGCAGCCCAGAGTTAGGAAGCTGGCGGTGTAAGACACCCCCTTGCCTTAAAAAGTACGTAAAGCCGTTGGTCCTGCGCCTGATCTCTCTCCGGTCGTGTCGGATTACGGTCCCATCGGATCTTGAGAGTTTGGGAACAGAGAGTGCACTTGTGTTTGCGCACACACTATTGCACTATAATATCGCCTGCGCAGATAGCCAGTCTCCGGTAAGATTGGACGCCGTGACCGAAATTCGGTCTGGACATTATTATTATTAGTCTCACACTTCTATCTCCGAAGAAATAGACCAAGGTATTAAACCGGCACTTCGCCAGCTGTGGTTTTATGTGAGACTATGTATAGGACTTAGGCCCTAATTAGAACAAGTGAGAAACGGCAATGTCAATGTCAAAATCTTAGAGTTCGAAAAAATGGTTCAAGGAATATGTAAAGGTCACGTGATACCACGTGATTTTGAGGTCAGAGGTCAAAGTTCTTAGTCATTTATATAATGATAAATGCTTTGTGTATTATTAATGGTAATAAACTGTTTTTATTTTTATTTTTATATTTATTTATTTATTTCGGGGGTATATTGACTATGCTGAGTCGAATGGCGTAGACCTCGAGTCTCTAGTTCTTACAGTTCTTGAGTTGAAAATTGTATAACAGACAGACGGACGGACGGACAAAGCTGTTGTATAAAAGTTTTTTCGAACTCTAAAAACAAGTCATTATAGTTACCGATAGTTAGTTTTTGACACATCTTGACAACAGTGGTAACATTTGCGTAGTGAGCAAATGTTACCACTGCTGTCAATATCGCCCTATTGCCTTCTGAACACTCAAAATTCTTTCCATTTTTAATCCTAACTAATATTATAAATACGAGTGTGAGTTTGTTTGTTACGCTTTCACGCCTTAACTACTCGATCTTTTCGATTCTTGGCAGGAGACCAGAAAAGGACATAGGGTACCTTTTATCTGGTATAAATATTGTTACTAACCAAACCTCACCTACATTACCGCGAGCAAAGCCGCGTGAAAAATCTAGTTTACTTATAAAAGTTGTACCATGAGGTAGTCAATTATTTTCTTTTTATTTAAGACTGCGCCGAGTGTAAGACAGATAATGACAGCTCGTGCGGCGCATATTCAAATCGGCGCGCGGCTGTTATATGGAGGATTTGAAGTGTTTTTTTAATAAATATGTATCTTTATTGTCAACCAATAACTTAAATATCTGGGACGGACAAATTGTAATATAACTATTTATGTTTCGTTTAAACTGTTAAATAGGATAGATTTCTATTAATATAGTCTAAAAATCATGTAACACGAGCTTACGTTTTTGCATTTTTCGTGCAAATTTACGTAATTTTGTAGTCGAAAATATTAATTATTTTAAGTTTTATACACGGAATAATTGTAAAGACATTCATTTTTATGGTAAATTTATATTTTATATTTGTATGAAACAAAAAGTGTTGATTTTATTCACTTAACTGTGACCGCCTGTTTTGGCACATTTCGCTCGGCGCAGTCTTAATGGTAACTCCTCTCTGTGAATTAGTCATGTCGCGAGGGACTATCCAAACATAAAAACAGCAGACACAAACTTTTTCACTTGGAATAATTGCTGTGTCGCGACACAGTAATTATTATTCCTAGCAAAAAGGCGACTTGTGATGGTAAAGCTTTAAAATCCTGTTTTTCGTCGCCTAATCATTCATCTCGAGTTAGATAAAATTGAAAACCAAATTCAACAAAAATTACTTTGAAAGAAAGTGACGTGAGTGAGGGTGCGTCGTAGGTTCTTCTTGGGTTACCTACATAATATTGTCTTACGTTTACGCCACAGTTATACATTGAAATAAAACTACTTTATAGGGATTTTGTCGCGTTGTTTATTTTAAAACACTTTTATTACATAATTTTGAACAATAACACTAATATTATTGAACACAATTTAAGCTATTTAAATTAATGAAAACTATTTATATTTAAGTTCACACTTTTCCCCGACGTTTCGGTTGCATACAGCAGCCGTGTCTCCTCATGAACATGGCTGCATGGCGTAATAAGAGCGTTTTAAAATAAACAACGAGAAAGAAAGTAGTTTAAATTCATTCCTATTGGGTTCGTAATTAATTTATTACTATATTTTACACAACAGACACAACAAAAACAAATATCGTACACTACGAACACCTAGTCCCAAAACAGAAAAATTGTTGCATGGTACAGATATTTGTGAGCGACTTGTGGGATCGATGAGAAGCTGATTGTTGGCAGTAAATTAAATTAAATAGCGGCAATACAAGTTACTAATTGACGTATTATTAAACGTGATAACTTTATTATTTATCACATTTTATGTTAATATATGCTAAGAGGATTTTTAATTTATTTTATTTTAGTTTCATAAATATAGTATGTTGATAAATTGTTATTAAATTCTTATTCAGCGTCCTTTTTTTGCACACCACCTATTTATAACTAGCTGTCCCTACTCAGCTCCCATGGATTATAGCGTGGTGTTATATAACCTCGATAAATGGTCTATCCAAAAAAGGTAATAGAGCTTATTAGGTATTTTCACCAATTATCCCCATATTTTAATCGTGAATAACTCTATTTATTGGTGAAAATTGCATTAAAATTAATTCGTAGTTTTGGAGTTGATCGTGAAAAAAGACAGGCAAACCGTCACGGCGCAGGACTTTGTTTTGTAATATGTAGTGATAGACTTTAATTGATAAATAGGTCTACGTCTTTGCAGTCGCTCATTGATGACAACTGTCACTATACTGATGTCACTTGTAAGCAAAAATAGACATTGTTTTGTGATATACAAACGACATTTACTCTAAGGGTGACAAAGCAATTTTATTGTCGACTATACACAAAATTTTGTCCAGTAGGGAGATCGAACCAACAACTCTACGCGGCAAGGTAACCACAAACCATTGCGCCATTTCTGCAATCAATCGATTGCGTGTACCAAATGTCATTTATATCAATCATGATTGTTAAAATCAATATATAATTTCGACAACCTTCTATATAGAATGCAATGTCGTTTTGATCACAATAGACCATATTAGTAAAGGGCAATACTTATGGTCCTTAACCCAAAATGTACCATAAATGGTTAGACCCCATGACCTTGTCTTCGAATCGATCGGTAAGATAAATTGAAGTGAAACGAATGTTATTGAGATTTAATCGCGATAATGTTTAGCTATTGTCTCGCTTGTCCAGTGGTATAACTGCACTTGTTTTCGTACCGTCGTAAGGTGCCGGTTTTTTCGATTCCTGGTCAGGTAAAAACTTGTTGGGTGTTCCTGTGAGGAAATTCGTCGTAGTAGAGGTCCGGCAATCTGTCAGACAGATAACAATAACAGACTCCTCGACAGTTTATCAAATTCTTCTCATCATTAACATAATACGTTTGTATGTATATATGAATGTATGTATCTATATCTCTAAGAATACATATTATATATATATGAGTATATATTTTATTTAGATTATAGTATTGAAATTAAACTGCTATATACGGATTTTATCGCGTTGTTTATTTGACACTTTATTACAAAATTTTGAAAATTGTTTCACTACTACTACTATTAAACTTTACTAATATAATAACTTTACTAATAGAAACATCAATGATTAAATTATGTTCGGGTACTTTGAAAAAACTACACTGGAACATTGAGACAACTGCCATCTTAGTCTCCCCGTGACCATAGCTGCTGAAAAGCAACCGAAACGTCGGGGAAAGTGTAAAAGTAAAAATAAATTAAATCTAAATAGTTTAATAATAATTTAATTAGCTTAAAAATTAGTAAAGTTTAATAGTAGTAGTAGTGAAACAATTTTCAAAATTTTGTAATAAAGTGTCAAATAAACAACGCGATAAAATCCGTATATAGCAGTTTAATTTCAATGAATAATATTCGCGTAAATAGAAGACAATATTAGATTATAGTAGAATAAAAATGTAATATTAGAAACAGCCTGAAATACAGGTCTCTGACCTAGTTCAGGTAATGCAATGTAAAAACAGACTTTACAAACAAGTCTCTTGTATCCAATATTTAAATTGTAAATGTTTTCCTTTAGATTAAATATAGTTTTAATGTGAGTTTAATACAATAAGTAGCCTGTAATGTGTTTTGTACAGCCTTTTATTAATTGAATGAAAATTTATCTCTGCGTCACCCTACGGTTGACTGGTAGAGAATGCCCTCGGCATGAAGTCCACCGATGTATTGTTTAATGCATAAAGTTTAAAATTAATAAATAAATAAATAACCGGTAGTCTAATGGTTTAAATACCGAATTTGCGATTCTGGTCTTGGATTCGATCCACAGTCATAATACTACTAATTTCAATACACTCCATTTAATCCAAAGAATCTCCACAAGATGCCACTTGTGCGCTTAAAAAGCTGCCGAAGCTTTCTGCGATGTCACAGCAGCAGCAGAGAAAATGTGGGCAGCGAAACATCCTGTCCCGGCAGGTTTCATTGCATCTTCAGAAAACCTGCCACCTGGACACCAACTGCAATGGCCAACCTGGAAATCACTAAATCGCTTGCGCACCCAGGTTGGTCTTTGCAAGAATAATATGGCAAATTGGGGCTACACGGACCAGTAGCAAACGCGCTGTGACTGTGGAGCTCCATTGCAAACTATGCCACATTTGCTCTCTCGTCCAATGTGCCCCTCCAGCTGCACTGTGGAGAATCTGTGGAGAGCAACGGACGATGCCGAGGCTGTGGCGGGATTTTAGGCAGGAAAAATGTAAGGGTGTTCTTACATTGACACGAAGAAGAAGAAGAATCCAAAGAATTAAAACTATCGGCTTGAATCCAATCCAAAAAGGTTTAAGTGACTGTCACGACACCCATTTCGACCTCCCATACGGAACAAAAATGTATGGAATCTGAATATAGGTGGTCCGGGTCTGAATATTCTTATGCCCTTTGCTTAAATATTTGTAAAACCTCTAGCGACACAAGAATCATTTATATTCCGGAAGCAGTCTTTAAAAACGAAATATCATTTTTGGTTGAGCCATTAATGAGACCATATATATATATAGAGCAGCGATAGCTCAGTGGGGAGACCAACAGACTGCAATGCAGAGGGTCTCAGGTTCTAACCCACGTCCCGCACCTCTGACTTTCGGAAGTTATATGACTTTTCGAAATTATGTGCGTATTGATTGACCATTATCGCCTGCTCCATGCCTCAGAGAGCACGTTAAGCCGTCGGTCGCGGCTGCCATGAACATCTATGGCAGTCGATATAGAGAAGTCAGTGCCCTATAATATCCTGACGCTGGTCTAACCTTAGGGTATCGTTAGCCTTTGGGTTGCGGAGGTCAGGTGGCAGCCGCTCCGTGTAAAAACTGATATCAGCCAAATCCGGTTAGACCAGAATAAGCCGACCCCAAGTGACTTGGGAATAATAAAGGTTAGAGAGAAGACATTGGAAGTTAATGAACACAAATAAACAAATAACTCATTTACTAAAATACGGAAACGTAGGCATATAATTAAGACTAACTTTCGTCACCTGTCGTCGCTCACCTCACCGTTGACCCAGTTTCAGTATTGTGTTTCTTTATCTCAAGGTAGATAAGATAATTTTAACAAATTAGCGACGTATAATTTGTCTATTTATTTTAACTAAGCAGTAATAAAGTTACTTTAAATACGAACTGTGAGATAAATAAACTAAATATATATCTTTTTATTTTAAACTAGCGACCCGCCCCGGCTCCACCCGGGTAGTACAGAATCTTAACAAATAAACCTAAAACCTAAACCTTCCTCATGAATCAATCTGTATATTGGTGAAAACCGCATAAAAATTCGGTCAGCAGTTTTTGAGTTTATCGCGAGCAGATAGACAGATGCGACGGGGGACTTTGTTTTATAATATGTAGATTATATATTATTTATAGTATTATTCCTGTTTTGTTTAATTTACTTTCATCATATTCTTCTTGCACAGTCCGTTTAGGATATTTTTAACCTGGTCTTTCTTCAAATGCAATGTGGTCGGAAAACATATGCCAAAGTCTTCCCTTGCCAATTAGCCTATTTACATTTGCTTTACGTATTTCCTTGGTCTGTATTTATCGACTATTCTTCTTATATACCTAAACCTTTTGACCGTTACGGTCATGTAGACATGACAAAGCAAAATGTATCCAGCACGTCACGGTCACGACTACATGTCAGAAAACGCTAATATATCTTATAAAAATGTATTGTTGTCTTATTTGTGTTGTTAATAATGTAGCTAGACTCATCCCGAAATCGTAGATTGGCGCCGAGAGCAAGCTTTTGCTTTTTTGACGTGGCTATTAAAAAGGTAATTTTTGTCACTATATCTTTTTATACACCATAATGATTTCGCTCACTCCCCCCTACCCCCTTTGTATTCCTTAAAGTGTTAAATCAATCATCTTTATATATATAATTTTACTGTACGTGTGTATGTCACTGAACTCCTCCTAAACGGCTGGAATGGTTTTGATAAAAAAAATTGTGTGTTTTAATGTGGATTCAAGGATGGTTTAGATTTGGGTATATTTTTATTATTTTTTTCGTGTGTACAGGACAACGTCCGGCGGGACAGCTAGTAATTATATAAAAAAATCTTACTCACTCATTGACGGACTCATCCATGCCCAGCTCAAACCCTAAAAGAGCTAACTATAATTTTGCAGGTTACTTTTACGATCTTAACAAGGCCGATAAATTTCTATAAATCAGTAAGATTTTCGCTTTAAACTTACCTTGTATAAATATATATCGTATTCTATATCTATATACAAGATGGCGCAAATGTTATCACATTAAATGATATACTACCTTAAGCTGGTTGTACGGTTTCGTTACCGTACATACTTATTCTGTCGACGCAGCAATACTAAAATGGGCACACAAGAGCGTTGCAATTTACCTCATATTGCTGTGGTATATAATGATGTGATGCATAATAACATTAGAGTACATTTACAACTAGAAAACTATACACTTGCTGAGAGAAAGATCACACTTATTATTAACTTGTAAACATTTTTACTATAACTTTTAACAATATAACTTTTTAACGAAACTTGTGGTTCTTTCTGTGTACTCCAACAACTTACATATATCTTCGAGTGTAGGAAAACTAACTGGCTCCTACACTGGTTGATATAAGTCGGTTAAAATAAACAAAAACCTATTTTCGCAGAAACTAAGAATTTTTTTTTTTTAAATAATAAATATAATTAAATTAGACTCAAATTGGAACACCATTGTAACCAATCGTGCGCTGTAGCCAGCTCGTTAACGGACATAGGTTCCGAGAAATCGTCTTTGTCAACTCGCTAGGATCCGACATAATACAATACGACGGTTTTTTAATATCGCTGCTTAAGGTCTTTGACACCTAAGTATAGTTATCTCTGCATTACATGATGTTCTAAAATTTCTAAATTATAAAAACAAAAAGAATGTCTTGTGGCTAAACTACTGAATACATTTGGATCATAATTTGTAAATTGTCAAAGAATACCATGTAGTATATGTGGTATCAATTAATGTGTTTGACATTTGAGCTACTCTGTATATACATATATAAAAATCTCTTGTCACTCTGTTTATGGTCACATTCCTCCGAAACGGCTCGACCGATTTTTATGAAATATTTCATATATATTTGTTAGGTATGAGAATAGGTCGTAAAGTTTATTTTATACCGCTAGGTGATCAGGGTGTCTCTATCGAATGAATTTATATAGCAGAAGAACGTTTGCCGGGTCAGCTGGTATAGTATAAAATCACAAAATTTTTCAATATGCCTTCTGAATAAAAGAAGAAACTATTTTGATTCATTTAATGTATTATTACGTTTTCTGTTATATATTTCTGAATTTCAGTACGCACTCTGACAATGTCCCCGACTCGGCAATTGGTTCATCCCCTATTACGTACGTAGGAATTTAAACAAAGCTGCCTGAAATGTCTGTCGAATATACCTGTGCCTACTTCCTGCTCACTCTTTAGGTAATATATGGGTGTGAGTGAGAGAAATATACATAAGCTCACTCCTTTACACACGTTTACTTTACATACATGTAAATTGCACACACATGTAATGTAAAAATCGACACTCGTCCTGAATTGGAGAAATCTTAAGAACTGTATATAACCTTGATTATGTCGGCTTCATTTCAGTATAATGCAGCTAAAGGTGCTTCTGTCCCTTTTGCACTGTATTCACGTCCAGTAAGAAGAAAAAGACGGCAACTGTTTTATATTTGCTAGATAATTTTGCACGCTGGCCTCGTGTAATGTAGTAAATTGTATTTCTTTACAGCATTGTTTCCCGAATTACTTTGCAATAGCATTTTAAACATATCTTACTATTAATATTATTAATGTGAAAGTGTAAAGCTTTGACTACGCATGGCACAGTGGTTTAGGCTTGTCGTCGTCTCGCTACCACTACTGCGTTGAATGTTATGAGTTCGATACCCACACGGGAGCTTTTTTGTGATTCACTAATAGTTGTTCCGTGTCTGGTTAGTCTTTGTGACCGTTGGTTGTATGTCTGTGAAGTCCACAGCGACACAGGACTTATTTCTAGAGTGAGAAATAACTTGACAAAACGTAGCATAGTTTCGTTTAATTTCGTAGCTCGTGCTTTTGTTTTACAGGATGATTTTGAAATCGTGTAATAACTTTAACTACCCATTCTACTGGTGGTATAGAATAACCCTGACCATTTTTTTTTATACTTTACATTTACCTCTGACCATAAATTATCATGTCCTTAAGTACGTATAATGTGTAACCAGTCACCCAGTATATTTTTAACAATATTTTGTGATCCGCCATTAAAAACACCTGTGTAATAATGTAAATTTAAGAATAAGAAATATAACTTTGAACGTTATTTATTCTAGCTATATTTAGAATTCACGTAAGTAAAGGAAGTAATAATTATATATGTCAAATAATAAATGTCGTATTACTATTATGAGGATTTTGTACGTTAGCAAACAACTTCATAAACTAATAACGTTTATATATAAAAAATCCGCTTCCGTATGTAAGTGTCCGCAAAACTCGAAAAGAAACAATGGATTGACTCTATTATCTTATATATAAGAATGTATAATATAATTTGTGTCACAAAGTTCCCACGGGAACGGTAAATTAAAATATAAGACTTATCTATGGTGAAGTCTAGCCGTTTTGAGCCAGTGTAGATTAAAATGACATACCCATATAAATAGACTCACTGTTATGTCCTCAAAGTTACAGGAAGAGGTGTTATTACACCCAATGTTTGTTATGATATCCGTTACAATAGTTTGTGCCAAATTTAAGTTTAGTTACTAGTTATTAAATTTCAAATATAATAATCATTGCAACTAATATAATAATAATATTCTATTGTATCACATACACACAACACCATCTAACCCAAGCTAAGCAGAGCTTGTACTATGGGTACTAGACAGGCGTGTGGCGTAAATAATGGATAACCCTGAAACTGTCGACTGGCCAGATTATCATCTATCATTTACTCCACTTATATTACCAGATGCCCATGGATGACCAAATTATTGATATTTTAAATAAAAATCGTACTTACTCATACAAAATCAGCTGCCTTTTCTACAATTGGCGACATTTTCTCGTTCTGTTTTTTTTATTGTCACCTCTGAATACTTGTATCATGAGACCAGTATCAAGATTTTTGTTATAACTTCACAAAAAATACTTATTCTCAAAATTTTACATGTTTTCTAAGGAATTATGCATTTTATCAAGTTTGGATGTTCAGTTGGCTACGAGCCCGTACGCCCGTTGACTTTCGCCTCTTTCATAGAAAGACGAAGCCCCACTTTGCGGGACTCCTATTTTTGGGTGGATTTTAAGAAGAAACCTAACAAATACCTATTATGGGGCGAATTGAGGGGCGAAAGGCCTCGTAACTGTTACAACAGTTTACCTTTAAAAAAGTATCCTATTAGATGTACTTATCATAACTGGTTTTAATGACGTCTTAATTTAATAGCTTTCAAGAATAAACCGCAAACTTGTTTTGCAAATTTTGTTTTTAATATGGAAAATACTACATCCTAACTAATATTATAAATGCGAATGCGAGTTTGTTTGTTTTTTACGCTTTCATGCCTTAACTACTTTTGCCTACCCATCTAGGGATACATAGCTGAGAGGCATATAATAAATAGATAAATAACGCTCTGAACGTGGCCACAGGTAAATGTAAATTCACAGTATAGCTTAGTAAGTGTACATTATTATTATTATGTAGTATGTTTTGAGCAGCGATAGCTCAGTGGGGAGACCAACAGACTGCAATGCAGAGGATCTCGGGTTCGAACCCACGTCGCGTATCTCTGACTTTCGCAAGTTATATGACTTTTCGAAATTATGTGCGTATTGATTGACAATTATCGCCTGCTCCGTGCCTCGGAGAGCACGTTAAGCCGTCGGTCCCGGCTGCCATGAAAATCTATGGCAATCGTTATTGGGAGAGTGTCGACACAAAAGATCCCACAGGGTCGAAGTGTCGCCGGTCTGCACTGACTGGCCCCCACATAAGATACAAGATACAAGTGTACATTTGAACTTCACAAATGTCACTTTGTGACCTAAGGGAATACATTACATTTGTTTTTAGAAATATAATAATATTTTTTAATTCAGTACACTGCTGACGGAGATCACATGTTGCTTCAAGGCAATCTGATATTCAGCCTTACTCTGTTATACAAAAAGGCCGACCACAAAGAAATTATTTTAAAAATAGAACATGCCCTACAATTATCATTTTTTAAAAAGACTTTACACTAATTCAAATGACAGACAGAAAGAACATCCAGTCTTGGAACAGCTATTTGTGGATCATACATTTTTTGTCCCGTTTGGTGTTCAAACCCAGGGCGCTAGATGCGGTGGCAGTAGTGAAGTGACTACTTAAACAACAACGTCATCCGTGCGAAGTCACATATCTGTATTGCAGAGGTGGATTACATCAACATGTCGCTTGTTACAAGTATATTTAAAGTACGTAATAGATAGCCTACTGACATCTACCGGGTCTATTGCCAGACTCTGAGCTGCTATTCTGAATATCTTAAAAGGAAAACCTAATAACACTTAGCCCTGAAATCAAATCTGTGACCGTCGTGACGGTTGCAGAAAAACTTATGTCACAGAGCCAAGGAGACAAAACGGGACAAAAGTAATAAAGGAAAATAAAAATGAATATTCTTTTTCATGATCGTTCTATATAATTGACTAGGTATATATATTAATGCAAGAGGCTTGTAGCAACAAACCTATTATCTCAAAACTATGTAATTATATGTCGTTAAAATCTTGTTTGGAAAAATACTAGGTTTTCCTCAATTTAGATAGTTATTTTGAATTTTTTCAAATTGATATGAAGAAAGAATTGGTATGAATCTGGCTGGATAATCAGAATTTTTTTAGTAAAAATTATTTATTATATTACAAATAAACAATGACAAATAAATAATTAACATAATATATACACCAATTATTAGATAATTAACATTTTTCAATTTTTAATTAATTTTATAATTTTAACTTGCATGCATAAGATTTTATATTTCTTTTGCATTAAGAAATATTGACATATAAATTAAGTTTTTAACTTTTATAATCAATGATACGTAGTTCTTATAATAATAAAATTATTATTAATTTATTTATTTTATTAAAATGTATTTAATACATAATGTATTCATTATAGTTTCTTGTAAAACAAAATTCTCTCAAATTAAATTATTTATTATTAAGTTATTGATAATGGATTTAAGATATTTTATTATATGATTGTTTTTAAGTGTTAGATTTAAGTTATGTTACTAAGTATATTAAATAGAAATAGATACAATAAATATATCTCACAATATCGAGAAAGGCATTACACATCGATATTAAAATTATAAAAACATACCTTTCACTGAATACACTATAATTCACAAAAATAAAAATATAAATATTTCAATCAATTGTCACTATCAAAGTCCACACTACACGATTGTCAAACACAAACTGCGTCAAAAATGCACGAGCGCTTCGGGGCAACCTACAAATTAGTGTTTGTGCAAAAAGACCGGTTTATTTTTATGGAAGCATGTATACATATATTGCTTATGTGTGGTTTTATTTTGATTCAAATTTGAATAAATTCTGCCGTCTGTCGAAGGGATAGAGGCTTATCATTGCTACATTTCGCTTATATGTACATACCTATATGGCATATGGGCCGAGGCAAGTACATACATGGTGTTGAACTGCATTCTTTCCAATTTCGCGAACATATAGTACCAGGTATATGCAATCATATGGATTTATTTTTACTGATTTACTGACTATATTTATTTGATGTAATATATTAATTCCTTCTGAAGTGGTCACGTAACGAAAGACGCAGCAGGGGAAGACCCATCACATGGTGGAACGATTGTAGGAAACGGTTGGATATGGGTTGCCCAAGATCAATCTGTGTGAGAGCCCTATGTACAGCAGTAGACGTCTTTCAGTTAAGATGATAATGATATTGATTCAATACCCATATATTCAATTGTTACTTTTAAGTAGTAGATCAGGAAATTGCTACGTATGCGCATTACGATGAACTCCTTGCTATTACAGTTTGGCGACGCTTATCAGCGTGCGCCAAATAATTGTTAATTACAAGTTAGTTAGGTTAATTAGGGGGTCTCGGGTTTGAACCCACGTCACGCACCTCTGACTTTCGTAAGTTATATGACTTTTCGAAATTATGTGCGTATTACTTGACATTTATCGCCTGCTCCATGCCTCGGAGAGCACGTTAAGCCGTCGGTCCCGGCTGCCATGAACATCTATGGCAGTCGTTATTGGGAGAATGTCGACACAAAAGATCCCACTGGGTCGAAGTGTCGCTGGTCTGACTGACTGGCCCCCACATAACATACATACATACATACATACAAGTTGTTCTTATGTAAGGCGCGCGATATCATTGTTGATATTTGTTATTTATTATTATGAAAATGTATTTCCTTTTACCCTATTTAATTTTTCATCTAGGGACTGCAAGGCCACTATTAACCCTAGTATTGCACGAGTTGATAGGTTTAGGTACCCATTTACCCCACAGATGGACTAATTGCTTGCCAATTTTGCTATATAAAAAGCCAGTCAATAAATAAGACTCAATAACAAACAGAAAAAAGACAATATCTCTTTACCTGGTTGTACATTGTATCCAAAACCATTTGGTAGTCACGTTTTGTTCAGTCAAAACATAGAAATTTATTTTTAAACAGACATTAAACAACTTTATTCGAATTTTATGGCATTGTTTATTTTTAATGAACACTATTATTACTTAATTTTGAAACTTTAAACTACTATTGTTAAACACTTTTATTAGTTAGTGTTTTAAGCTATTTACATTATTAAAATTATAATAAAAAAATGCGGTAAAATACGTAAAAATATGTTTAATTTCAATGTATAACATTCGCGTAAACGAAAGAAAATATTAAACACTTATGAATATCGAAGTTTTGTAGTTAGTGAGATGACCCAAGTTACATTTAGGTTAGTTGCTGGGTTCACGCTGCACACTTACATCATAACACGTATACACTAAATGTATTAATTGTAAGTTTTATTTAACTTGGTGCATAATGGTCATAACGGTAAAATCGGGTACAAAAATCTCGATATTATCTGGCCCCGATGTTGTTGAAACCGATTCCAAAAAAGTTTGTTGTGAACGCACTTGACCCACTCATTTGTACTTTATTAACATGATATACATTGCATATTATAATATTGTATATTTTTCAATAAAATACCTTGTTTTACTCAGCCTTGCTGATTTGTAGCATAAGGATGCACTCATGTTTGTGGCCGATCTTCAAACCCCTTATATACCAACGGATTGGACAATGTGTTATGAAGTTTTCTTTGAGAAATATAACAAAAACAGTATGCATATTGCTAACTTGTGTAATAAGGCCATATTAAATAATCCCCTTTATTACATTGGATCACAAAAAATAAAGCTGATCCAGAATATAGTACGGTAGTTTTTAATGTATGCTTGTGTGAATTGTACTCAACTACTGTGAAACGAAAACATACGTAAATCTTCGGTTTGATATCGAGTTGTACATAAAGCTGTTGAGTTAAGTCAGAAGTCTGTTATTATTGCCCGGCAATAGAATTACTTCTAATGATGTAATCCACTAATAATCATCTTCTCTCTAGCCTTTATTATTCTTAAGTCACTTGGTGTCGGCTTTTCTGGTCTAATCGGATTTGACTGTATATCAGTTTTTACACGGAGCGGCTGCCACCAGACCTCCAGGCTAACGATACCCTAAGGCTAGACCAGTGTCAGGATATAATAGGGCACTGACTTTCCAATAACGACTGCCATAGATGTTCATGGCAGCCGGGACCAACGGCTTATCGTGCTCTCCGAGGCACGGAGCAGGCGATAATTGTCAATCAATACGTACATAATTTCGAAAAGTCATATAACTGCCGAAAGTCAGAGGTACGCGACGTAAGTTCGAACCCGAGACCCTCTGCATTGCAGTCTGTTGGTCTCCCGACTGAGCTCTCGCTGCTATAATATATTCTATAAATCACTAATAATACCAGCCTTTATTATAAACTATCCCATTGCTGTTATATTCCTCTCAAAGTGAAATACTTCTTGCCCCCTCTACGAATGCCGACCATGTGTGAAGCAGCTGATTTTATACATAGGTATTCGAAAACATCACGGGACTTGGCACAACTTACAATAATTAAGGTATACTTTTTGTTTTCGTGCCAATAATTAACTACGGAATACCACGTTACTCCTAAAAAACTGTCGCAGTTTCAAACTCTTGCCCGTTTCTAGATAAAAAATAATCTATGCTCTTTTCTCTATCCCTGAAAACGTATTACAGGTAAAATGTAATGATGATCGGTCGAGTAGTTAAGGCGTGAAAGCGTAACAAAGAAACGCATATTCGCATTTATAATAATTCGGATTATCATAATTTATTCAGTTTTCTTTGCAGTACACACGCTTCTGTTATTAATTGGTTTTTCTGTCCTTGACCTTGAAACTGTCTAGCGACTGATGGAACGTAATATAGATTACTCTTCAGTTTTTATGATCTTTTACTGCCTGATAGACGATGACCGTCATCGCAGAAGGTTTTTAAAAAACGTGAACCTATCACGTCGAACGAATATCATTAAAAGAGAAGCAAAAAGTGATCTAACCGGTCACAAATCTGCTGTTAATTTAAAAAGAGCGATTAATTATTTCAGAATATAATTTACATAAAGTTTTAAATGGACAGGTTTATTTGAATACTGTATGTTATCTATCTGTGTTATTGAATGAATTCTAACATCTGCTTGTTTATGTATATTAATTAATTTTGTTATTATCGATTATGCGAAATGTTACTGATGGCCAACTTGGTTATTTTGGTGATGATTAATTTACGACCGAGGTCAATAGTTGTAATTTTATTATCATATGATATATATACATTTTTAGGATTTCTCCCGCATTAGGGATAATTACTATGTCTCGTGAGACTTTACAAACATTAAAATAACAGCAACAGAGAACACCCAGACTCGGTACAACCATTTGTTGATCACACTTTTTTTGTCCGGTTTGGGATTCGAACCCACAACATTTGCCGCAGTGGCAGGGGCGAGGTGACCACTTATACCACTAAGCCATCCGTGTAGTCATATATAGTCTGAGAGAGCCCTGAAAGGTCAGATAGAGATATATTACACCCATATCAAGCTATGTTTTAGCGTTCACGTAATAAGGTGAATATTACCTAGCCTATGTTTTATAAATTTTAAGGGACTCAACTAAACTGACAAGCTCACTAAAAACCATAATACACACGATCAGTTGAGAATACAAACATATGGCATGTTTATTAGTAATTCTATCAAGATTATTAATCACGATTTAGACATTTAAAATTAAAATTAGATGAAATTGAAATAGTTATATAAATATGTCAAACACTTAATTACTCTTTAAGTTATTAGATACAATACTATGTAACGAAGATTATATTAATATGCATGATGTGGTTGTGCTAAAAACTAAATAGATATACCACTCAATGTCGAATTAGACACTTTTACCGCGACCTAACGTAACATTGATGAGTCGTCCGTAAGGTCGCGTTGTGATCTTCCTACACGGCTACACAATACGTGCTCTGAATGGCTCTCCTTAACGACTCTTGTTCACTTGACACTAGCAGTATTGTTCATCTTGGCTATAGAATGAACGTATCTTTTGTTTTCACATCATTTGACTTGCTAAATCGACTCAGATGTAATCAAAGCTATTACAGTTTTGTTATTTAAAAAAATACAGTTACAATTAACAAAAAATAAAACCGAATTCAACTAGATAGTTTAGAAGTAATACTTGTTGTTAAATGAGAACATCATCAAGTAGTCAAAGACAATCAAATACGCATTATTAAGGATAACTCAAAAACTACTGGTCAGTTCTTAATCAAATTTAAATATCCACATGTGAAAGACCAGCTTAAGCAAGCAAATAAAAATGGAATCATCAAAATCGGTTCACCCAAAAAATGGTTCTGAGGAAACACATCTTATAAAAAAATACAGTCGAATTGTGAACCATCTTCTTTTTATTAAAGTCGGTTAATAACGAATGACACTACCAAGGCTTGCCACCTTCCTTACTCGCCTAGCCTTCTTGCCTTACCGCTACCGCTTCGCCAATTGTTGTGTTTTGTCCCACATACAGGACAATGATTTGAGTGATCTACAAAAAATAGTTTTGAAACTGTACTTTGAGTACGTTACTATTTTTGTAAAGACTTCCCTCGGTAGAAACTACTTTACAAACGTTCAAACAACGGACACAAAGAACACCCAGACTCGGAACAACCATTTGTGGATCACACAAATCTTTGTCCGTGTGGGGATCGAACCCACAACATTCGGCGTAGCGACAGTCGCGAGGTGACTACTTAAATCACTACGCCATCTGTGCATCCCTTGCGATACAAGACTAGAGCTATAATGCGATATGTAAGAGTAGGATTTTTAGAAAAAGAATTATCACGGGAGCCCGAACTTTAGCCAAGAGCAACGACGACGTAATTATGATATAATTTAGTTTTTTAAATTCATAAGTTGTAGGCTATGTAATGCTTCACTGATTTCAGCATGAATAGGCCGGCTCGACCGGGGAAGGACTACCCTCTCACAGAATTTAGACGTGAAGTAGCAGTATTCCTGTTGTGTTTCGTTCGGTGAGTGAGAGTGCTGGAGGCCCAATCACCCTCTTTCCCACTTCCCGCCCCTTCTCCTTCCCACTTTCTTTTTCCCTTCTTCCTTTCCTAAAGGGTCGGCAACGCGCAAATGATGCCTCTGGTGTTGCAGGCGTCCATAGGCTACGGTGACCACTTACCATTAGGTGGACCGTATGCTTGCTTGCCACCTTAGCTGAATAAAAAAGAAATATCTTCATCCGCTATTTAGTTCGTGTTTTGTAAAGTAACATCCTAGCTCCCCTGGGTCCAATACATCCACATTTTTTGTTTTTAATGAAATTTGAGCAAATAGTCTAGCAAGGTCTTCCATTATATTATTTGAGAAGGTTTTGTTGACATTACGTATGAAACCAGTTCGCGTAGACGAAGTATATATCTTATAAAAAAACCTAAGGGCATGTTTCGCCACCTCCAAATAGCATTTATCTTTAAGATAAAAGTCTCGCCATCTCTCTTCTTTAAACTAATAAGAGTAAGACAGCATGCGATTTATCTTTCGGATAACTTTTATTTGATAGTGGTGAAACTGGCCGTAAAGTCGTAATCATAATTAATAATATTAGTCCTATTTATTAACTATCCCACTACTGGACACGGGCCTCTTTTCAGTATGGGAAGCGAAAAGCCATAGTCCACCACGCTGGCCCAGTGCGGGTTAGCAGACTTAACACATTAAGAACATTATGCAGATCTCTACGACATGTAGGTTTTATTCAGGAGCTCACGATGTTTTAATTCGCCGTCAAAGCGAGCAATAATGAATTATTTACTACGCACATAACTTCGAAAAGTCAGAAGTGTCTTAGGATCGGACTCGAGACCACTGCGTGGCAGTCCAACGGTTGCCCAAAAGATAGGGAAACCAACCAAGGTACTGTAACTCTCTCAATTATATAAAAATCGACCAAGTGTAATTCGGGCTTCATTTTCATCAACATTCCAGGTTTTGTCATAGTAGAGCCTCGCTGATTTCAGCATGAATGTGGGCTCGACTGGGGAAGGACTACACTCTCACAGAATATCGACGTGAAATAGCAGTATTCCTACTGTTGTGTCTCGTTCGGTGAGTGAGAGTGCCGGAGGCCCAATCACCCTCTTTCCCCCTTCCCGCTCTTTCTCCTTCCCACTTCCTTTCCTAAAGGGTTGGCAACGCGCAAGTGATGCCTCTGGTGTTGCAGGCGTCTATAGACTACGGTGGCCACTTACCCTCAAGTGGGCCGTGTGATTGTTTGCCACCTTTGTTGTATAAAAAAAGGGGTATGGCACCGGCCAAGTGGCCGGTTTTATTAAACCTATTCGCCCAGTTGGATACGATCCCTACTTTCACAACTAGAATCCAGGTCAAAGATGTCGATACGAAATAGATCGGACACATTAAGCTTGGCAACAAGATTGATATAGAACTATGATCGATTGGGTGCTACTGGCGGGCAATATATATATAAATATCAACTGGAGCTTTGGAGTTAATTGAGCGGAAGGCCAGGAGATTTATCGGCGCTGACCAACTGGTCAACACACGACTCCAAAGCTTGGAGCATCGTCGTAAGGTTGCTAGTCTCTCGGTTTTCTATTGGATACATTTCGGAGAGTGTGCAGAGGAACTGCATAATTTGATTCTTCCTACCCCATTCTACCATCGGACGACCAGACAATCAGACCAGCGACACAGGTACATGGTGGATATACCCTATTTACGCACGAAGCGCTTTGCTTCCAAATTTATAATGCGTACCGCTAAGGAGTGGAATTCGCTACCTAAGTCTGAGTTTCCCGATGAGTACAATCTG
The DNA here is from genome assembly GCA_930367265.1 of Catocala fraxini. Classification (NCBI taxonomy): domain Eukaryota; kingdom Metazoa; phylum Arthropoda; class Insecta; order Lepidoptera; family Erebidae; genus Catocala; species Catocala fraxini. The sequence continues at coordinate 1,617,750 of OV884044.1, read as the reverse complement.
GGAGTCTTCAAGTCGCGAGTGAATAGGTATCTTCTAGGCAAGCGTGCTCCATCGTCGACTGCATCTTCACTTAAGACCAGGTGAGATCGCGGTCAAACGCAAGCCTACTAGAGTATAAAAAATATATATATTAAACAGTAGTTGTCCCCGCGGTTTCACCTACATATCGAACCTAAAAACTAACATAAATGTAAATTCAGTAAATTAAGAAAACTCACTTATTCCTTTGACATTCATAAGTTTTGTGACTTCACTACATATCATAAAAATAATCTTCCGCCGCATCTGTCTGTCTATCTATTCGCGATAAACTCAAAAACTACTGAACAGATTTTCAAGCGGTTTTCACCAATAGACAGAGTGTTTCATGAGTAACGTTTAGGTGTATAATTTGGTAAGGTTTTGTGCCCGCGTAATAAGGGACGAAGCTTATCATATACCACGTTCTGTTCCAGATTCTGTGCCAATTTCTTGACAGAAAACCTTATAACAATTTGCCTGACCTGGAAATTGAACTGGAGACTATTAATAGTCATTCACAGCAGTCTCATTCGCTATTACGCCATCGAGGCAATCTAGGTAATCACCTATCTAATATTATAAATTCGAATGAGAGTTTGTTTGTTCATGCCTTAACTAGTCGACCGATTATCGCGAAATCTTGCATACACGTTTTCATGGGAACAAAAAAGGACACAGGGTACTTTTCATCCAGAAAAGTAACTAAACTAACCTAACCCACATTTACGTGAACAAAACCACAGGCAACATCTAGTCAGAAATTGAAATTTAAGTTGGTGTAAAGGCAGGTATTAGTGTCCATATTTGTTTAAGAAACAGCTTTTAAAACAAGTTATAGAGGTCCTTAGCACATGTTTAAATTACAACATAATTCCAGTTTCTTTGAATAAATGCCTGTCTTACCGTTAGAAAACTGGCAAATCACGTTGCAATCTGAAAACCTTTAGACATTTTATTTATACAAGCAAATCTGGTAAATAAATATACTGTTTACCCGATGGTTAGTAGTAACCTATGAGCCTATGAGCTCTTGCTAACATTGTCAGCCTCGATGGCGTAGTGGTTATTGTAACCGACTGCCACGTCTGAGGTCGCGGGTTCGATTCCCGCACAAGTCAAACATTTGTGTGCATGAACATGTATGTTTATCTTGGTCTGGGTATTTCTATGTACAATATCTATGTAGTTTTGGTGTTAATAGGTTAGATGTAGGAATTGTACAAAGTGCTTTGAGTCATCCTACTTCGGAAATAACGTCAGCATTTTATCGGCTAATACCGCGGACTCAGTATCGACTTCCTCAATAGCCAATTTTTAATTAGTTAGGGTATTGTATTGTATAAGTACAATGGATTTGATGTTTTTTTTTAAAAAAGAAAGAAAATCCTAAATAAAATTAAATTAAAAAAAAAAAAAAAAATCTATGTAGTTACAAAAAAAAGTATATATGTATGTTTATCCATTGTCTAGTACCCATAGTACAAGCTCTGCTTAGTTTGGGCTAGATGGTGTTGTGCGTATGTGATAGAATATTATTATTATATTATTATTAATATCAGGGGTATCAGTCGGCCCAAGTGGAAAAGGATTTAAACGAGATGGGTGTAAAAACCCAGGATTCAACCTCTATAATCTATATCTCTATAATCCAAGTGCTATGACCTTTATTCGCAGAGCGGGAGACGTCGTGTTAAACTATTGGCAACTAATAAAAATCCCCCTCGGCTAGTTTAGATAGTATCTACTCGATGGGACTGACTTCTAGAGATATGTAGCTTCAGGAACAGTAGTCTACGTTACTCGCTTGGTTTCGCCTTTACTGTCCCTGTAACTCAACGTTAATAGTTGTAGTTTAATTCTTCGATCGCTAAATCACTAAATCGCCAGGTCACGCAGCAATGAGTATGATTATTATTTGCTATTAGTTAACTAGTACGTTGACGAAGTGTGCTAAAAGTTTAAAGAATAGGTTTTAACTAATCGATTGTTGCACTGAACCTCAAGGAATAACAATGTTCGAAGGAGACAAGTGCAGATCGGACTAATTATACATAATGTTTCCTCCGCAAAAACTACACCAGTTTTAATATATTTTTAAGAACAATGTAAGAGTCTTGTATTATTGCAAAGAGGGAACAGAGGAATACGTTTGTATGATTTATGTAAATGATTTCTTACACTGTTTGTATTCAACCTTTAATCTACATTTAACATTACAACCGAGTACGTTGCAAAATATTAAAACAAAACAATTATGTTTTTTATAAATTGTAACAAAAACATTGCATTGTTTTGCCTATAGCAACACCGAAACACGATGCCAGCAAATAATTAATTTGCAACAACAAAAAACATGGTACTACCCATTCAATAAAGATCCGTATCTAGAGTTTTTCTAGTCTGCTCATAAATTTGGCTTCAAAAATATTTTGTATCTTTATATTATCTTATCTTATCAGGGGGCCAGTCAGTGCAGACCAACGACACTTCGACCCAGTGGGATCTTTTGTGTCAACACTCTCCCAATAACGACTGCCATTACATAAATGTTCATGGCAGCCGGGACTGACGGCTTAACGTGCTCTCCGAGGCACGGAGCAGGCAATAATTGTCAATCAATATCTATCTTAATATTAACTAATAGTATAAATGCAAATGTAAATTTTGTTTGTTTGCTTTCACGCTTTAACTAGTCGACCGATCATCATAAAATTTCGCATACACGTTGTCAGAAGAACCGAAAAACACATAAGGTATCTTTTATCCAGAAAAAAAGTGCTGTTACTAACCTAATCTAACTTATATTTACGCGAGCAAAAACGCGGGTAAAACCTAGAGTTTAATTAAATAATCACAGACTCGACAATCTCGCAAATTACTGCTAATGTTTGCAGCCATTCGTATAATATTCGTGAGGTTTTAATGCTGAGTCCATCAAAATGTGATTGGGATTTTTGGCAGGATGTTTTTGGTATGTAATTCTCTGCGGCAGTGTGGTGTCTGGAACTGGAACCCTGTAAACCCATTCATCATGAGCTTAAATTTGAAGAGGCAATATCTAGTCCTCCAGGTACTGGAGGAATGCTTCTCCAACTCTCTCTTTCTCTCCTTGTTTACTATTGTTTTGTCTTATTGATTTTCTTCTTTAATTTCGCTCTATCGGACGTGTCTTTGGAGACATTAGAGAAAAGAAGTCAAGAAAACTCTTAAAAAAACTCTTTTATAAGAATAGAAGTGATCATATTGTCCGTCTATCATCAAATTGAAATTTAATATAGGTTACAGTCCCTCTGAGCTATTGAAATAAACTCTTAACTGCTTTTACAGACTGTCGGTGCGTCAGTGCGATTTGCATTTAGCCGGTTTTGATCATGGCTAAGTCTTCTCCAACTGTACACCAGTAATCAGTCAGTTACTGGAACGAGATATAATTGAAAGGTAATTGTGTAGGCCGATGGTGGACCACTGCCGCTCTAGACGTTAAGTACGATTTACGGCCACTCTCATTCAGATCTTGCCAGCCACTTGGCGAAGATCGTTACTCGGATTTATAAATAGCATGGCCTTGCACGGCACACCACTTGGGACGCCAGTGCCACTGGCTGAGTATTATGATCGATACCCACACGGGACGAAAAATTCTGTGATCCACAAACTGTTACACCGAGTCTCGGTGTTCTTTGTGTCCGTTGTTTGAATCTTTGTACAGTCTCCCGTGACACAGGAATTAATCCTAGAGTGGCAACAGTCTTTAAAATTTATAATAGTTATTGTTATTTTACTATGTAGAGTGTCAATTCCATCACATGCTATTCATCATCATCAATTTCATCACTTCAAGTACAGTGTAGTAGGGGTTTGCGATAAAATTACTTTCATAATTGTATAGTGAAAACACGATACAATATAATTAGTATTCAACCCTAACGGACGGAAATAAGACGCGCACCTACTTGTTCATTGACCCATCGTACATCGTACCCTTGTTCCTTGACCGCACGCGAGCTGCCGTATAATTTACGAGGACGTCCTTTGCGCATTATATGGATTGACAGCCTATTAGAAAATGTAAATATTATTCATATTTCAATAAGAATTAAGGTTGTAGTACTATATATTTTATTACGTGTCTCCCGGTGACCATGGCTGCTGAAAAGCTACCAAAACTGAAGAAAGTGCAAATGTATATTTAAATAGTTTTGTTAGTTCGAAAAATATTTTACAGATTCTATCAAGATATATTAAACTTATTAAAAAAGTGTTAATAAATGTTATAAGGCTAGTGTAATGGAACAGTCGCAATGGAAAGATCTGGGCGAACGTTTCTTGATCAGATCAGAGATGTTCTGGACAAAGGCCAGGTTAAGAGCACTTTAAACCGGCGAGCGTGTATGAGGAATGTGATGAAAGTGAATGAAGTCAGAGAAGTGTGTCAGGATCGTAGCAAATGGAAATCCGTAGTCTCTGCCTACCCCTCTGGGAAACAGGCGTGAATCTGTGTTTGTAGTATGTATGTAAAAAAGTCCTGCTGTTAGATATTTTTTGAACTAATAAATCTATTCAAATTTTGATTTTGAAGGTACCTTCAAAAGCGTATTTTCGCCTGTTAACTACGAGTACATCATGAAATTTCGCATACGCGTTGTTAGGGGTACATAAAAGAACATAAGATACATTTTATCCAAAATAAATACTGGTTCAGTGCGAAGCCGCAGGCAAAGGTTAGTATAATATACAAGCCACTTAAAGCATAAAGACTTAAAATCCAAAAACTAGTTCCTAATTTATGCTAAAACACAAAAGCTCAATAGATAATAATTTAAAACCGATATAGAATAACTTAATTAAAGATCGTAAATATAATTCGGCATGTTATACGATAATAAAGAAAACGTGATACCGTAGCATGAGACCACATCTTTATAGCAAGTGACAGGCTGTGACCTCGAAGCGTACTAAACGCGTGTGGCTAATGGGCGTGGTCGAAACGATTCATATAATTCTTAACTAATATTATAAATACAAATGTTTAAGGCTTGCACGCCTTATCTACTTGATCATCATCAAATTTCGCATGCACGTTTTCAGGAAAACGGAAAAGGAGGTAGGGTACCTTTCATCCAGAAAAAGTACTTAAGACAGCGGAGCAATAATCATAAACGATGGATAAAACTGGGAAGACAGCTAATAATCACATATGATTTACCTAATTTAATAAAACATAATTGAATATCTCATCCATCATAACTCGTTGAGAATATATATTTTATTTAAAAGCAACACACATTGCTTTATTCAAAAAAAGTTACATCCGTGAACTGAAGTAAACTGAAGATCAAGGTTCTTTCTGATTAATTTAAAACTAAATGGTTTGATTAATTTATTCGACAGTATATTTATGACATTTGAAATGCGCCATTTTATTTTACTTGAAGTATTATCATGAAATCTATATTTACTAGATTAGCCCGCGGCATTGCTCGCGATAATCTAGATTATGTCAATAAATTTCTAATATTTCATAGAGTACACACAGTGACACATTCACATAGACTATTTGGACTTTGAATTATTAGAAGTTGAACGCTGCGAAACGAGCTTTTATTTTTGTTATTTTGTCTCATTCACGCTGAACGGGAAGCGACGCTCTATCCTTACCATTACATCGACACCACTATGCACTGTCTCTTTCCGACAATTCTCTATTTTATATGTAGCGTATTATGCGTATATAGGGTGTCTAACTTGATGTGTACCCGTGTGTACATCATCCCAAAAAAGTACCTTTAGCGAGTACTTTTTTGTGGCTGTACCATATAATATGTCCTATTTTGTATCCCTGACATGTATGCGATATTTCATGATGGTTGGTTGAGTAGGTAAGGCGTGAATGCGTAACAAACAAACACACATTCACATTTATAATTTAGAATTTGTTAGGATTGTTGAATAGAATCTGCATGCGACATTGTCTCCGAGAACTGCAATTCGTCCGCGATTTTATTTATGTACAAATATAATCTCACGCTAATATGCCCGAAGTCATAGATAGAGATGTATTAAATACCCTATTCCGCCAGCTATGATTTCAGTCTCACATAAGGAAGGAAAGCCTATTGTCGTTCCCTACGCACAGTTTACAAATGTCTAAACTGTGAAATCTAACAACAATTTGCTCATTCCGGGAATCAAACCCGACCTTGTACCACAGCATTCACTACCGCTGTGCCACCGATTATGTCGTTATTTCTGTGGGTCACCTTATTCATATCACCAAATATATATGCATACTGCATGCATGCACAATATCAAAGGATCTTCTCAACGAAATCCGATGAAATTGAGCTTAGAATTTAAGTTAAACTCTAAGTTATGTGGTACAGCATTAGAGAGCATGAGGTGTCGTATTCGACTCTCGTGCCGGACAAAGTGTTATTGGATTTTTCTGTTAAGAAATTCTTAGTGGCAGCATTAAATCTGAATTATGCCCGGTAGAAGCCAAAGGGTCGCTCCTGAATAGGTAGAACCCAAAAACTTGGCTGGTAGTATGTGAATGTAATACATTTCTAATTTAAGTCAAATTGCCAGTTGAACCTAGAACTATAAGCAAGCAGGTCATCGTCACAGAAGCCAACAACTTGGGGGTTCAGTTTGCTACCGATCTCAGCTCTCGGTAACACATTACCAATGTTTATAGCAGCAATTATTTTACGCATTCTATTAATAATTACGCAGCAATCTCCTCCAGCTTGACGCTGATGGAGCGCTGACGCTGACGCGTGCGCTGTGTGTACTCTGTGCTGTGTCCAAAAGTCCAGACATATTTTCGTGTTCAATGAACTGAACGTTGATTTGCAGCTATAAGTTAATGACGTTATAATCTTTTTTGTAATCTACCTCATAAAAGCAAGACTGATGTGAATAAATACATACTTAGATAATAATATACTGATTTTGGAGTAAAACTGTTTTTTATTCATACCTTAATAAAATCTTCCAATGCTGTGTAAATAGCTTGCAGAACTTCAACCAAAAAGTAACTTATGGTACACCTAGGTACTCTAAAAATTTCCGTTTCCGTTTTATTAATTCTTGTCTTAGAAGAGCAGATATAATTAAAACAGATTCGCGCACTGCACTCATGGTAGCAACTGGCACAAAACCTCGAAATACGATTATTGCTTTGAAATTCTGTTTACACGGACACAATGAATATTCCTTGCGAGGCAATTGTCGCCCAAGTGAAGGAGCGAGAAGTGTGAATGTTTAGACGAAGAAACATTTTTATATTCTTTCGATAATCGTATCTTCGAGTCGAGAAACTCTCTCCGTCTAAATGGGCCTTTACGCTCGGCGCAGTCTTAAGATTATGATTTTACATATTAAGTAAATTCTGCATCCATTGCATTAGGTTAAGTATTACCTGTAATGATGGCGGTATGTAGTCTTGAATAAATAAATAATATTGGTTACAGTAACCAATAACTACTCGCAATAACAAAGATGGTAGGGTAGAGACAAGGGAGTATAGGCATATTTATTTTAGAACAAGGCTAATAATTGCTTTATTTATTTGAATTTGTTAATAAACATGTCTATTATCTGCTTGGCGGCTTGCGGCTGGTCAGCGGGCACCATGTGTCCAGCGCCGCGAACCATCACGTCCAAGAAGTTACCGCTTGCCTTCACGAAAGCGTTGACTTTGTTGGCGTCAGTTTCATCGCGCAGTGGATACCTAGATGCATTGAGATAGGCCTGCTGCCCCGACCACTTGAGACTGCGGTACGTGTGGACCGAGAGGGCGTACGCGACTATCGCGTCCAGTTGACCGTTGTAACACATTACTCCATAATGTTCCAACAGTTCTTCCAGCCACGGTTTAACAGTATCATATATATCATCTTGCAAGTATTTCATAATAAGACTGTTAGAAGTTGAATATTGCATTCTTTTTGCATGAAGTTTGTCTTGAATATCGGGTCTGTTCAAAAATGTATCATACTCATGCGATATGTCACACGGGTCTTTTAAATAATTATAAGTATCTACCGGGGCATACGACCAGAATAATATAGATGCTTCCAGAGCACTCCAGCTAAATGCGCCCATTTCGTGCTCCTTCCAATGTTTTCTAGCGTCTTCTTCGTGTTGGTGTATTACTTCCGCTTGCTCATGATCTAACAGTCCGACTTGTAGTCCGAACTCTGAATAATGCATCATTGTTGGTGGATCTATCCATCCATCGCCTATGGCTAACCCCTTTAAATTAATCGGCATCGAATCGTTTTGGGAATGGTGTATATAGTGTCCAAACGCGGGAATGTACTTGCCAGCGTAAGACTCACCGGCGATAAATAATGGCGCTTTTCTTAGTTCCGGGAATACTTGTAAAAACTGTTGTAAGAAGCTGAGAAGACACTCGCCTACCTGGTCCTCATTAGTGACGTACTTGTCTGCCTCTTCAGTAAAGCTAAATCCAGTACCAACAGGGTTGTCGATGAAGAGTAAAGAGTAATCGCTACCCCACGTCAAGGACCTTCGTTTTATTGTTCCGTTTGTATATTGTATCGGACCAACTTCTTCAAACAAGCCGTACATCGAAGATCCGCCAGGACCGCCTTGTAACCAAATAATCAGCGGTGTGCTGTCCAGAGGAAAACCTTCCGCAGGGAAGTACCAGAAGAATAGATGCCATTTGTTAGTTTTGTTGACGGTAAAGTACGCAGCGTAGCTGTTGACACCAGCGAACATGCTCGGGTCTACTGCCGACAGTTGCTTTGCTTTTTCTGTCTCTCCACTTTCTATATACGGTGTTAAAATTAATGGGCCTTCTTTTGCACCATTCTGTGGCAGGATTTTGCCTGGAACAGTAGCGCTAGAGGAAAAAAAGGTACACAGAATACAATAGTGCAAAGATTCAAACAGGGTGAATGGTATCTCTTCTTATTTGCAAGTACCTTAGCCTACGAAAGATGGACATTTAGTTATATTCTTGCGATGGAAAATATTTACACACTTTGCAGTTAAGTGGAAATAGTAGTAATATTTGTGCGTATGGCCAACATAATTGCTTTTATGGTCCATACTACGACCGCCACGGAAATAAGAATGCGTGCGGTGAAATTACTGATGATGTGCGCAACCACAGGCATCGTTGTCTGCTTACGACCAAGCGAGCTGTTCACCTGATTGCCACCTTAATGGTATAAAAAAAAGTACAATTCAAACTTACCAAAGTACTACCACAAAATAAACCGTGCGGTACATTATTGGATAAAGTGTGTAACATCATTTTACTTTACCCATTTATAAATACTCTTTGTTAGCCAATAACTATTATCTAGTTTACAGACATTGTTGTAAAAATATGTGAAGTTATTTAACTATTAATAAGCATTCCTTATGGTTTATGTCCAACACGAGGCGAAATAAAGACGATTTTTAGATATGTGTATATAATAATATAATATATTTATTATTAGTAAAATTTCTTAATTTTTACAATTACTTAAGGTGCACTTATAGATCAAAGAGACTTAAAGATCAAGATCAGACAAATACCCAAACTAGGTTTAAACCTGTGTTTCGAGCAAGAACGCACCTACATATTATTTTCAGTACAAATAAATTTACATTATAATAACATCAATAATAATAATAATATTCTATCACATACACACAACACCATCTATCCCAAACTAAACAGAGCTTGTACTATGGGTACTAGACAATGGATAAACATACATATTATATACTTTTTTTTGTAAATATATACATATTATACATAGAAACACCCAGACCAAGACAAACATCCACGTTCATGCACACAAATGTTTGACTTGTGCGGGAATCGAACCCGCTACCTCAGGCGTGGCAGTCGGTTACACTAACCACTACGCCATCGAGGCCGACAAACTATCATATTTATCGAGTACGATCCCAAGATATTTTATGCTCCTAATTTGCAGAATAGTACATTAGGTACACATGTTTGTTGCGGAGTTTTGAAGCGGCAATTTGTGTGCATATATAGACGAGTTTGTCTATAGTTATTTATTCTTGCGCATAAAAAATATATTTTATTTATATTTTTCGGCCTCGATGGCGTAGTGGTTAGTGTAACCGACTGTCACGCCTGAGTTCGCGGGTTCGATTCCCGCACATGTCAAACATTTGTGTGCATAAACATGGATGTTTGTCTTGGCCTGGATGTTTCTATGTATAATAAGTACGTATTTACAAAAAAAAAGTATATAATATGTATGTTTATCCATTGTCTAGTACTCATAGTACAAGCTCTGCTTTGTTTGGGCTAGATGGTGTTGTGGGTGACAGAATATTATTATTATTATATTATTTCGTCTTATCAGCATTTAAAGTATGTAAATTTTGATGAAGCCTTATTCACGTATGTGCATTGTGCACATTACAGAGTAGTTACGAAAAGGCAGGAAATTGGCTCCAGTAAGCCTTAATAACATGGATAGCAAATATACTAAAAACAGTTGCTATAAAAAGAATCTTAGGCGTTTTGTATGTATTTTAGATTTTCGCTATACAACTGCCCTAATAAACAAACAAATTAAAAATGCAATAATGTGAAATAGCATCTGCTGTGTCTGTACTTCTTATATTATCTTATCTTATCTTATGTGGGGGCCAGTCAGTGCAGACCGGCGACACTTCGACCCAGTGGGATCTTTTGTGTCGACTCTCTCCCAATAACAACTGCCATAGATGTTCATTGCAGCCAGGACCGACGGCTTAACGTGCTCTCCGAGGCACGGAGCAGGCGATAATTGTCAATCAATACGCACATAGTTTCGAAAAGACAAATAACTTCCGAAAGTCAGAGGTACGCGACGTGGGTTCGAACGTGAGACCCTCTGCATTGCAGTCTGTTGGTCTCCCCACTGAGCTATCGCTGATCTAGTGTCTGTACTAATAATGACCTTATCTAGTCACTAGCTGACCCGCGCAACTTTGTCTGCTTCACATAAGAGAATCTTCCCCGTTCATGCAACATTTTTCATTGCTGCTCCGCTCCTATTAGTCGTATCGTGATGTTATATAGCCTATAGCCTTCCTCGATAAATGGGCTATCCAGCACTTAAAGATTTTTCAATTCGGACCAGTAGTTTCTGAGATTAGCGCGTTCAGTCATAAATCAGCAGTGACTCAGGACATAAATCTGTGGGCACAAGGGAAAGAGGTATGAGAGAGTATCCATATAATTTTTCTGTTCACTAAAACGAGTAAGAATGTATAAGTATAGTATTTAGCTTTCCCGACTGTTTTTTTCTTTGTTCCCAATCACCAGATCTTTTCGAAGTCGCGTCCAAAATAATTTTGAGAGACCTAACCGGATAACAGTGTAATTAAATTATTGATTCAGAAATGACACAACGCCATCTAGTTTAGCATCATATAACATTTAGTTCCGACATTGAACACTACATGTCGCTAGCCATAGCGTATTTAGATGCACAGCTTACTGCTGATAAAATTAAGTGGATTTTACAAAAATAGCTACATATGGAATAAATATTTTTATTTGTGAATCATACAGAATAATTGTTGTCTGCGAAGATCGGAATCACAACATTCGGTGCGACGCGGGGAGATCTTCAAACAACAACTTCGTCATCCGTGCAGATAAAATGTTTATAAGAAAATTCACAGTTGCAGTAAGGCATCTGAAAATGTACCAATAGCATCATGGGACCTTAAACTTAACTAGTGAAATACACACAGACATCCTTACTCCACTCCCATTGTATTTATTATCAAATTTGGTGCCATTTTCTTTATTATTTTGTATTATTATCTTTATTTTCTATTGGATGTATGATATTGTAGCTGTTCTCTTTTGCTCAAGTGTCTCCTAAATGTATCATTTCATTTCATTCATCAGACAGCAGCGCTCTCCCTCAAAATGACGAATGATGAAAAAAGATATTAATATTTATCTAGTTCAGACACAGATGTCATATAGATATCTGAGATTATAGATACATTTGAAAATGTAAGCTTGTTTTATAATGTATTTGTAATGTACATACATTGTCTTATCACTCGAGTACACGATACCGCCGCGCCGCCGCGCCGACACCTCCGTCACCGTGTCTCTCAACTGTGTATACATCCGCGACCGCACCGCCCCTGTACCGCCGCCGCGTCGCCGCCGCGCTGACACCGCGCCGCCATTCGCCAGTGTTTGATTTTGCTTATTCCATTACCGGCCGCCAACGTATGTGCTCGTTTTAACTTTTTAGTAATCTATCATGGATAATTTTAATTACGAAACGTTCATAACTTTATTGGCGGACAGAGCAGTGTTATGCAATGTATTACTAACAACTGTTTTTGTAGTATATTAAAATCAAACGGCGGGGACGCGGTGGCGGAGTGGTGGCGGCGCGGTGACGGTGCGATCGCGACCGTATACACAGCATAGAGGCACGGTGGCGGAACGGTTACAGCGCGGTGGCGGCATCGTGTACAGGAGCCGTTAGGCCTGTATCCCGAAGGGGATGACAAACAGATCGACGTTTTCGTGTTAGGTTTCACGTAAAAGATGGCGAGCGTATTGACATCTATTGAGAATAAATACCTACCTATAATGCCCGTCGTTTTGATCGACTTACATCAACCGTGGTCACTTGGTTATTTTTATTTATATTTTAGCGATGAGGGTAATTGCCGAAAACAGCACTTCACGAAGGCGCCGCTTAATTCACAGCAGTCAACCCGTGTCCACGATAGATGCAAATCGTTCGAAACGTCGGACCCATTGTCTAATATTATAATTAATTTTAATTTCTGTCTGGAGATATTAATTGCGGTCATATTTGTATGGACTACGTAAAATTACTGCTTACAACGGTCGACACTAACAAATCTGCGGGCCCGGACAACGTGCCACCAGTCTTCATTGAGAACTGTGCGGAATGTCTTGCAGTTCCACTCACCATCTTGTTTCGGTTATCCCTTGAATCCGGTGTCATGCCCTTAGTTTGGAAGTCGTCATATATAACGCCGAAACACAAAAAAGTCCCAAATAATGACATAGAGAATTATAGACCAATCTCTATACTATGCGTGTTTGCAAAGATATTAGAGAAAATCGTATATGCACAAGAATAAGCTTTAAAGCGCACTTTTACAGAACAACAACACGGTTTTCTAAAAGGTAGATCCACTACGACTAATCTCATTATTTGCAGCGATTTAATCTCGGACTGTGTGTCACAACGGTCACAAGTCGACGTTATATATACCGACTACAGCAAATGCTTCGATCGAATTGATCATGGCATTCTAATTAAGAAGCTATGTGCCATCGGTATCATCTCTTAAGATGGTTTAAGTCTTATGTTGACAATAGGTGCCAGACGGTGGTGTTGAATGGGTACTCTTCTAGATCCACTTTTATACCTTCCGGTGTTCCCCAGCGATCCCTGTTAGGGCCACTTTTATTTCATATTTATATCAACGACATTAATTGCTGTTTCCGACATTCCAACATTCTATTATACGCAGATACATGAAAATTATGAAACAAATAAATTCTATTGACGACGACTACTGCAAGGACCTACAGAGATTTCAGATGTACTGCATAAAAAATAAGCTTGACTTTAATCCTGTCAAATGTACTGTTAGCAAATTTACCCTTAAACCCAGCCCTATTGTACACACTTATAAGCTCTTAGACACCATAGTAGCAAGAATGAGTACGTTAAGGGATCTCGGGGTGACTTTTGACTCTAAACTTTTGTTTGATGCGCAATTAGAAAATATTATAAAAAAATCATCCCGTTAGCTGGGTTTCATCTTCAGAGTCTCAGCAGACTTCAATCACATTAAAACTATACAGCTCCTTCATTCGCAGTCAACTTGAATACGCCTCTCAAGTTTGGGATTCAAATTATAATCGTTTAGCGGCCATACAGAGGCAATTTCTGAGGTACATTCAATTCCGATCTAATTGCTATATACCCAATTATTATAGCAGGTGTAAAAAATTCAATCTTCTTCCGCTACAGGAAAGAAAAAAGGTTGCGGATATTTCATTACTTTTAGAATGGCGAATGGTCCGGTAGACGTTAGTGAACTGGTGAGCAAAATAGGGCTGCGTGTACCATCTGAATTCCTGCGCAAATCACACCTAATACATACACCAACAGCGAGTACAACCTACAGGCACAATTCATTTTCAATTCGAGCGAGTCGCCTATGGCCTACGGCATGCCAGAGCGTTGATATAGACTTGTTTACTTATAGTAATAGCCAAATCAAAAAAAGATTGTGTACCTCGTTCTTTATGTCTGAAAACCAGATGTAATGGTGTTATGTATTATCTTGTTGTTTAAATATCTTCTTCTATTATTTACACTTTATTCTGCTATCTGTGAAAACTTTTAATTGACCTGCTTTTTTCGTATCATATCTGTTTATGATCTTGTATCTTATGTGGGGGCCAGTCAGTGCAGACCGTCGACACTTCGACCCAGTGGGATCTTTTGTGTCGACACTCTCCCAACAACGACTGCCATAGATGTTCATGGCAGCCGGGACCGACGGCTTAACGTGCTCTCCGAGGCACGGAGCAGGCGATAATTGTCAATCAATACGCACATAATTATCTGTTTATGATACTAATTTAGCTGTAAGTTTGTAAGTTTTCCTAAAATTGTAAAATAAAATAAAATATTAAGTGTGTGTACAAATCAGGGATGTTGCGAATGCCGATTTTTTGGCATCCGTGCATGCGGATACGTATATTTAAAGGCTCTCATCCGAATGCAGATGTCCAAATCACGAAAGTGTAAAAAAGTTTATTGTCTACTAGCGATCCGCCCCTGCTTCGCACGGGTAGTACAAAGCCTTAACAAAATGTACATCGAAACTTTCCTCATAAATCAATCTGTCCATTGGTGAAAACCGCATGAAAGTTCAGTAGTTTTTGAGTTTATCGCGAACAGACAGACAGACGCGACGCGGCGGGGGACTTTGTTTTATAATATGTCGTGATAAGAAGTTCTTGAACAGCCCAATAGTAGTGGTCGCCTCTGCGCCGAGTGTTGTGGGTTCGATCCCCACACAGGACAAAAAATTGTGTGATCCACAAATAGTTGTTTCGAGTCTGGGCGTTCTTTGTCTCCGTTGTTTGAATGTTTGTATAGTCCCCCGCGACACAAGAATAATTCCTAGTGCGCGAGTTGTCTTTAAAAAGAAAATTCTGCAACCAAACGTCACCAAAGCGCACTGGCAATATGGGTTTAGACAAAGTCATAAGAAGAGATGATGTGGTGTACCTCTGCCTACTTCTTAGGGTACAAGTGTGAGTTTACCTATGTAATAAACAACAGTAAACAAACACTCAAAGCTTGAAGATCACAGTAAAAGTGGGTTACGGCATAAGCAGGATGCGTGGACGCGGTTACTATTGTCTATACCTACTAATGTTATGAACTGGAAAGATTTGATATTTGTTTGTAAGGATTAACTCAAAAATCCATAACTGATTTAAAATATTCACTATTAGAAAGAGTTACGAGCTCGTTCGCCACTCAATGTTTGTCCCGTAATAGGTATTTGTTAGGATTCTTCTTACAATCCACCCATAATTAGGGGCCTCCGTCTTGCTATGAAAGGGGCGAAAGTCAAGGGGCGTATGGGCTCGTAGCCTTAGAAGGCTATATTATTACCGAGTAACATAGGCTACTTTGTATTTAAAAACGGTACTGTTACTAATATAACCTAACTTACTTTTACGCGAGCCAAAAGCGAAGCGAAGCTGCGGCAAAAGGTAGTTTATGTATAAAGCTTGAAGCTACCTAATCCTAAACAAATTTCTTTAATGTGTGTATACATATTTTTATTTATTTTAATACTATTATATTATTATATTATAATATTATATTATATTATTTAACATAAACATATATTATAATATATGTTTAAGTATGTTAAATAAAAATAATATAATAATAATAATATTCTATCACATACACAACACCATCTAGCCCAAACTAAGCAGAGCTTGTACTATGGGTACTAGACAATGGATAAACATGCAAATATACTTTTTTTTTGTAAATACATACATATTATACATAGTAATACCCAGATCATTACAAACGTCCATGTCCATGCACACAAATGTTTGACTTGTGCGGGAATCGAACCCGCGACCTCAGGCGTGGCAGTCGGTTACACTAACCACTACGCCATCGAGGCCAACACATAGTAAAAGTGGGTTACGGCATAAGCAGGATGCGTGGTCGCGGATATTATATTTATTAATAAAGTAGTGAATTGACGTAATATGTTGTGTTGCCTTCACAGGTTGTTACTTATAAGGCTCGAGAGAAAGTCGCTACGTTTTGTAGTTTTGTTATTCATCCTTATGTCCTTTAAAGGGATCGGTTGAGTCATCGCTTTATTAGATCTACTGGCTAATACACTGGCCTCTTGCAAGACAAGACGGCTTGGCATATTATATGGAAGCTTTTGAAACTGCGTCATTATTACCGTGGTATTATATGGTGAACTGTAACACAGGTGGTAAAATACCTATCACAGGTACCAGTCACGCAAAACATTGTGTAAATACTTCTTGGACATGTCTAATATATATATTAATAAAAATAAATAAAAGGAAAGAAATACCTATTTAGCATAGAAACAAGCTTGGCAGTGAGCTTGCATGAGTAGAAGCAGGCAAGAAACTCATGGCCACTCTTTTCAATGTAAGCATGGAACCCACGACACTCGGTGCAGTTGCAATGGCGAGCCGACCACTATAACCAGTGCCTACAATATGGTACCACTTCTGGGATAAAGTAAGACCATGTACATATATATTTCACACCACAAATGTCCAAACATGTCTATCAATTAACTGTCACTAGTGCAGTATCTGTCAAACTGTCAATAGTGTTGTGCAACTCTCGTTATCCGATTAATATTGATATCGGTACCGGTATAGTGATGAAACTATCGATATCAAGGTCAATGTGAAGCTTTGTTCTAACAAAGTCGTGTTACTATTGTGAAATTTAGGCTTTGGAATGTTAGATCCGGGATTAGGGACGGTAAATATTGTATTCCTTTTAAATCATACGTATAGTGCACGGTAAGCTCGTAGCAGTTTAAGACTGCGCCGAGCTTAAGACGCAGTTGGACTGAATGACAGAGCTCGAAATTCAAATCAGCGCGCGGCCGCCATAGTAAAATTGTATGGAGGATTTGAAGTGCTTTTTTGATAAATATATAATATCTTTATTGTTAACCAATAACTTAAATATTTGGGACGGACAAATTGTAATATAACTATTTATGTTTCGTTTAAGCTGTAAAATAGGATAGATTTCTACTGTTATAATCTAAATGCAAATTGCAAATTTACGTAATTTTGTAGGCGAATATATTAATTATTTTAAGTTTTTACATGGAGTAATTGTATACACACTCATTGTTATGGTAAATGTATATTTTATATTTGTATTAAACAAAAAGTGTTGATTTTATCAACTTAACTGTGACCATCTGTTTTGGCACATTTCGCTCGGCGCAGTCTTAAGTGATCACTGCCACTACACCAAGTGTTATGGTTTAGATCTCTATAAAATCGGCCATGTCTATAAACTGTCTTACTGCTGGGTTTTATAGACACAAGTGCGAATGCATGTGACTGCGGCGTATCCATAGACGGTGGGTCATCTGTTCTCGTGCCCCGTGAGCCCAGAATCGTGCACACTGGTTGACCTGTATCAGGCTGAATCAAATGCAATCCGCGTTGCCGAAAACTGGTCCAAAATTATATAAAATGTGTTGCCATCGACACGATAAGTAAGTAAGCTGGGTTCAGGCCGCTTCTCTGTATGAGAAGGGTTAGGCCATAGTCCGCAGATCCTGCGGATTGGCAAAATTCACATATGTTTGAGAAATTTATGGAGAAGTATCCGACATGCACATTCCCTCACGAAGTTTTCTTTCAACGTTAAGACGAGCGATAATAATATAATATAATATTCTACCACATACACACAACACCATCTAGCCCAAACTAAGCAGAGCTTGTACTATTGGTACTAGACAATGGATAAACATACATAAGTGTATACATTTTTTTTGTAAATTGTAATTGTATTGTAATTGTAAAATCTTACATATTGTACATAGAAACACCCAGACCAAGACAAACATCGATGTTCATCTACACAAATGTTTAACTTGTGCGGGAATCGAACCTGCGACCTCAGGCGTGGCAGTCGATTACACTAACCACTACGTCATCGAGGCCGTCAAAATTAACTAATCAATTCGCACATAACTTCGAAACGTCAGAGGTGCGTTTTTTGGGATCAAACCCGAGCCTTCTGCGTCAATTGTAATTTTTTATTTTTCATTGTCTATTGAAATGAAAAAACATCCTAATTTCAATAGGGAAGGTGGTTGGAATGTACCACCAGCTTGGGATCCAGTAATATAAATAGTCAAACCCAAGAAGAAGCAAACCACAGCTAGACTTCATGATACTCTGAGCTCATTCTGCGTAAATAGAAACACCAATGATTAAATTATGTTCGGGTACTTTGAAATAACTACACTGGAACATTGAGACAACTACCATCTTAGTCTCCCCGTGACCATGGCTGCTGAAAAGCAACCGAAACGTCGGGGAAAGTGTAAAATTAAATTAAATCTAAATAGTTTAATAGTTTTGATAGTCATTTAATTAGCTTAAAAATTAGTAAAGTTTAATAGTAGTAGTAGTGTAACAATTTTCAAAATTATGTAATTAAGTGTCAATGCGATAAAATCCGTATATAGTAGTTTAATTTCAAAGAAGACAATATTATATTTGTTTGTTTGTTACGCTTTTACGCCTTAACTACTTGAATGATCAACATGAAATTTCGCATACACGTTGTCAGGTAGGGGTACAGAAAAAGACATAGGGTATCTTTCGTCTAGGAAAAGTTCTGTTACTATCTCTCATAACATGACAGAGTCATAACATAACGTACATTTAAAGAATATATCCATCATTTTCCAATAGAATTTCAATGAATGACGTAATACATTAAATAACAATGACTATTTGAGGGGAGCATCTTAAAGGAGTGTCATTATGGAGAGGTGTCGTCATGTATACTATATTTGATACGCACGAACTTTCGACTTACTGAGAGAAATTTCACATGTTGGTCATTTTGTGTGTGAAGCCTTACGAACGTAGCTGTCAGTGAGTTTACCAGGATTTGAGATGTAAGTAATGCTTTATTATAATATTAATAACATTATGAGAGTTTGTAATGATGTTTGGTTGTTTGTTATTCAATTATGCGGCATTAATTAAATTACTTTGCATGAAAAATGGCGCTCAGATAGACGATGTCCTGGATAAAAGAGGATATTTTTATTACAGTGTGTGTACACATAGAATTTAATTATGTGAAACTCACATAAAAAAAAGAATACAAAATTGATATACATACAGACATACATAGATTCACGCCTGTTTCCCAGAGAGGTAGGCAGAGACTACGGATTTCCATTTGTTACGATCCTGACACATTTCTCTGGCTTCATTCTTAGCTTCATTATATTTTAAATAATATATCACTTATTTGACGTGTTCAAGAATTATTTAAACATTTATATGGAAACAAAGATTTTTGACTTGACAAAAACTAACAGTATGCTGAGGCAACATAGACGAGATTTTTAAAGCTATTTTAGATGTAACGTAAGATATATGTGTACAAGTTGTTACCAAAAACGTAGAACATTCACACCTGTTTTACTTGTTTTAAAGATAAATTACGCTCTGTTTAAATATTTAAATTAACTGAAAGAATAGGCCCTCTGTAACAAAGACTTTCAAAGAACACCAGCTAAATATCTTAGCTCCGTAACAAATTACATAATTCTAGCTTAGGAGTTAACCTGGTAAAACATATGCGACAAAGTTTATTTAGTGCTTAACATAATAACATTGGTAATAAGTAACGTATGGATTTATTAATTCACAAAATATTGAAATTATATACCACATATATCTTATGCCACGACAGGCCTATATCTAAATATGATCGGCGAATTATTATAGTTAAAAATATACATTATTTTATTTTCTGAGTGTATACATATCTTGTTCAAAAGTTAAATACGTCACACCTACCAGTGTGCAATTCCCAAAAATTTTACATGCGTGGATAAGTCGTTTAATTAATAGTATAATGTTAAAGAGGGATGATAAACATAAAGATTCAGACGACGACGACATTTGTGAATTACATAATTTTTTTGGACCGTTTAGGATTTGATTCAATGGCGCCGTTACGACTTTTACCACTAGGCCATACGTGCAGTTAGTCAGTTTTTTTAAATACACACCACACAACATTTTTGATCTCTCATTGCCCCTATACATATATATAAGTATACAGAATGTTCGGTAATTAATGGATAACCTTGAAATTTCTTATAAAAGATCTGAGGGCCGTTCAGAAAAATATGAAAAAAAAATTCTATCCTAACGACTACCTGAGATATAATATTTTTATAGATTACCATATTTAACTTTCTTGTACACTACGACCATAAATGAATGAATTCCATCGTTTTTTTGTTGTTTTATTATTAAACACTAATTATGCTAATAGATAGACAGTCAAAAGTATGACTAGATATTGCACTTTCAAATTTATTTTTCGTTTTTCTCTTTCTTTTCCTGAACGGCCATCAGTTCTACTATAAGACATTTCGAAGTTATCCATTAATTACCGGACACCCTGTATATTTTAAGTAAGTATGAAAAGTTACTTTACCAGATAAATTGGTATTCAAGAATGTTTTCTGAAATTTCTAACGACTACTCGTCATTAAGTGATTTGTTTAATTTATAAGTAGCATGTCACATATATAATAAGACATTTATTTTAATGTTACATAAACTATAATAATGGCAATGCTACTACGATTGCCCCTAGCCAAATTGTGGTAGCAAGTTCAGGAACCAGCGCCTAGCTAAAATACGACAGCAATCTTTCCATTGCGACGAAAAGCACAAGCTAAACTCAAAGGTCGTAAGACTGGGATAGAGCATAGACATAACTTCTTACCCGTCAGCCAAGAGACATGTATTTTCTAAATGTTATATTTTGCTGTGTCTACTGTACAGTCAGCCGGACATGTGGTCTACCGCCTTACGGTTAAGGTTCGTTTAAAAGTCATAAAACAATAAGGTCGAATTCTCCTTGCAATAATATTATGACAGTGACCACTGCTCTCTTTATCATATATTATATTTACGTCATGCCATGTGTCAAGTTAGAAAAGTCAACCATAGCGATCATTAGATCTCACATAAACTTTTGTCAAAACTGGTAGACTACTGTTTTGGACGACTATACGTTATAACTAAAGAGGCACCGTGTCATAACCCATTGCAATCTTATGAATTTCATGAGTGGCTACATCTACATCGAATTTATTTTTAATAGCTAGCCTGATTCTAGTTTTACTCATTTGTAATTACTAAAATAATATCGTAACTAAAACTGTAAATAGGAATGGGTGTTTGTTTGTTCGTCTGTTACGCTTTCACGTCTTAACTACTTAACCAACCATAATTAAATTCCAAATACACGTTGTCAGGGTATAGAAAAGGACATACGGAATAATTTATCCAGAAAAAAGTACTGTTCTTAAGCAATACGCGGGTAAAAGCTAATATATAATAAAGTAATTTGGGAATTGAAATTAAACTGCTATATACGGATTTTATCGCGTTGTTTATTTGACACTTTATTACAAAATTTTGAAAATTGTTACACTACTACTACTATGTAGTAGTGTAACAATTATACTTTGAGCTTTGAGAAATACATGATACTTTGAGCACATTCTGCGTAAATAGAAACACCAATGATTAAATTATGTTCGGGTACTTTACTTAAATAACTACACTGGAATATTGAGACAACTGCCATCTTAGTCTCCCCGTGACCATGGCTGCTGAAAAGCAACCGAAACGTCGGGAAAGTGTAAAAATAAATTAAATCTAAATAGTTTTAATAATAATTTAATTAGCTTAAAAATTAGTAAAGTTTAAATAGTAGTAGTAGTGTAACAATTTTCAAAATTTTGTAATAAAGTGTCAAATAAACAACGCGATTAAATCCGTATATAGCAGTTTAATTTCAATGAATAATATTCGCGTAAATAGAAGACAGTATTATGTAATTTGGGAATGTTATAATAACAACATTACTTTTGTTTTTCTAATTTAGTCCTAAATGCATGTTTCAGATAAAATCATGAGAAAATGCATACTACGTGTAATGCTTGTTTACGTTTTGATACAAAGCTGCGCAAGCACAAGCGAGAAGAAAGTTGAAGACAATCTAGTGACTTCGTATCCTGCAGCAAAGTCATTGTCATCGTGAGTATTGTTTATAATTTAAATATCAACTGAATGTCCAATGTATTCCACATAAAGTCTCGTGTATATAGTATGGCGCAGCGGTAGTGAATGCGACTGCTGTGCATGAGGTCTCGGGTTCGAATCCCGGGTCGGGCCAACAAAAAGCTACTGGGTTTTTCTGTAAAAAAAAAAATCTCAATAGCAGCCCGGAGTTAGGAAGTTGGCGGTGTTAGACACCCCCGTGCCTCGGAAAGCACGTAAAGCCGTTGGTCCTGCGCCTGATCTCTCTCCGGTCGTGTCGGATTGCCGTCCCATCGGATCATGAGAGTTAGGGAACAGAGAGTGCACTTGTGTTTGCGCACACACTTGTGCACTATAATATCTCCTGCGCAGATGGCCAGTCTCTGTTAAGACTGACCGCCGTGGCCGAAATTCGGTCTGGAGGACATTATTATTATTATAATGTCCTCAAGACAGAATTTGGCCACGGCGGCCAATCTTAACAGAGACTATCTGCGTAAGAGATATATATAGTGCACAAGTGTGTGCGCAACCAAAAATGCACTCTCCGATCCTCAACTCTCATAATCCGATGGAACGGCAATCCGCCATAACTGGAGAGAGATCAGCCGCTGAACCAACGGCTTAACCTGCTTGCCGGAGCACGAAGTGTATAACATCGCCAAATAACTTACTCCGGGCTGTTAATGAGAATTTCTCGTCAGAAAAACCCCATAAGTTTTTGTTAGTCCGATTCAGCATTAGAATCCGAGACCTCACGCATAGCAATCACGGACACAACCGATGAGTTACTGAAGCGATAAAAGTTGAAAGGCAGAGGTCAGTATACCTTCATCTCGCCAGCTATATCTTAAGTCCTACGCAGTAGGAGCCAAGCCTATTGCTCTCTGTAAGAAATAATTAAAACTCTAAACTGTTATTGAGAATTTCTACATTCAGCTCAAAATCTCACAATAGCACGCAAAAATGAGCATAATCGAATGCCACGGAACTAAATAACTGGTGTGATTCGCGAGTTTAAGTTTCCCTGCACATACGGCTTCATCTAAATTCTTACTGACCTTATATTAAGTGATGGCATGGTTATCTGAAACAGCTGGCAAGGTTTGAAGTCCTCCTTCATGATTTAACTTTTTGTTTTTGATATTATACATCCTTTCCAATTCCAGGGTTGTTCCAATCAGCCGTCGTCTATTACACTACGACGAAAACACAGTGGATGACCAACCAGAAAATTACGCTAAAAATTACGGGCACATTAGGTTTGAAAATGATACTCCTGGTTCATCAGTAAAGTTCGAAAATGAAAATAATGAAGACTATTCTAAAACTGACAATACAGGTGTAAATTTCAAACATATTTCCTTTGAAGGTGATAAAAATAATCGTAAACTTACTGCGATTAATCAGTTTGATGGTGAACATTCTGATCATAAAGTGAGATTCGATGGACCATTTGCATCTCCTATTGAATCAGGTAATACTGGTGCAGACGAATCTGATAAAGACCATTTAAAAAATTACAATATGGCAGCGTGGCATGATGATAACGAAAATTTTAATGACTATGATTCTGATGACTATGTTTCTGATCTTAATGATATTGAGAATGAAGATGAAAATATTAAAAATGTCGAAGCCGGTAAAAGTAATGACCCTAAGCGTGTTATATTCGAAGACAATGATAAAAGAGAAACGCAATATGATTATCCAAATAAGAAACGAAAATCTAGGCGAAAACCTAGAGTTCACACACTGTCTCCAGGAAACCCAAGCTATGCAAGTAGCTATCCAGGCCCTAGTTATCCAGGCCCAGTAGATCCCAACTCAGGCAATCGGAGATACCCTCCCGTTTATCCAACCCTCTACCCAACATCACCATACTCAAATCCTAATTACCAAAGATATCCACCATATCCAGGCAATCCAGATGCTTATCCAGGTCATAGCACTTACCCAGTATACCAAGGTAGTCAACGTCCACAATCTCATCCCGTAAAGTATCCTGGACAAAGCAACCATGAAAACCTCGATGCAGAACAAGGAGCACCATCCATTCCTGGCAGACCAGGAGTTTATCCTGGACAGGAAAATACTGGAGCTGGTTATGCAGGATATCCTCCACAATCTGGTTATGGCTATGCTGATCCATCTGGACAGAGTAGTCAGTACAATCCTCACCCTGGATATTATAGTGAGTTATAATATTTTTAATTTATTTTAATGATCAGAAGCTTGTTTTAATCTCAAAGGTCAGAAGATACACAAAAGTTTCTGACATCATCTGGGATATCACTCGCGTCTTTCAATTAGGCTACTTTGAGCTACGTTTTACCTAAGAGTTTGGTAAGAGCCAAACTGCTAGTTAAAAATAAAATCGGCTACGGTAATAAGTTCATTAATTACGACAAATCATTACCAAACTTCTCTGCAGATCAACAACATATTACTTATAGCGATGTTCTCGGATATAATTATAGCAAAACGTTTTCCCAAATATATAGATAGCTTTTGTAAGTAAAATATTTTCTGTTCAGTCGAAATTTGCAAACGTATAAATAAACGGACCCAAAGATCACCCTTGCTTGCCCTTTTTGTCGTGTGCAGGTATTGAAATTGTAACAATCAGCGCGTTTATTACTTACTAGTTTTTGCCCGCGGCTTTGCTTACTCAAGAACAGTATTTTTTGTCGATGATAGGTATCTATACCATTGGCAACGTGTGTGCGAAATTTTATGATGATCGGTTGAGTAAGTCATAAGGCGTGACAGCGTAACAAACAAACTCACATTCGCATTTATAGTATTAGTAAGGATAGTTAGGGTCTGACCACTGCGCTATCATTGCAATCCTTTTTTTTTAATACAACTCATGCGTATAATGGTCATACTGTTCGTGAACAAATGTCGGATACAAATATATACATAGATCCGCCTGATGTTAAATGATTATCATCTGATCACTTGCAATGTTAGGGGTATCACACGTGCATTGGCAACCCTGGAAACTACTTGACCTTCGATACTCTTACCTACCAGATAAAACGCGATAATAGTGTAATTACACCTACACCGGTTCCTGAAAAAGAGTGGTGTTCTTCCACACTAGTTCATTCATACTTTCACTAAATACTTGACAACAACTGTTCTACTCTACATGATTTAATTCTGTTGTTACGCCCGGATCTAGCTTTATCAGTATATCAGATGCCTATCACTCGACACAAGAGCGAGGGGTTGCGGTCATCGAATGCCTGCCTCTGAGCACTCAACACAACCATTAGGTGAAAGGTTGAGTAGTCAAGCAGTGTAAGCTTCGATAGGGCAAGGAGACCCGCTAATGTGATACTCGTTTAAATGTCTTGACACTTGCAATCGTCGTAAATGTAAGTGTCAAAATGCATTTGTTGATTGCAGATCAATATTCGGTCGGATGAATGACGTAGCGCTAAATTTAAAACTATAACTTTACTATTGCATTTGTCGGTGTGCTTTAAGTGTATTATTTTAAGGCTTATGTTTAACTTATCACCAGATATAGTAAAACATAACAGTCAAAAATTTTAAATGATCACCAAAATGAAAACCGCATTATATTTAAAGAGATCAAAATAAGTCGACGGAGCCCCGCTAAGCGGGGCTCTTATTTTTGGGTGGGTTTAAGAAGGAACCTACGAACATAACCTAACCCTTCGGAGACGGAATGCAGTGATTTGAGGCGTATATGTGCTCGTTATGATATATTTTAGTAAGCATATTCTGCTGCGCAATTAGTATTTTTGCTGGTCATTATATTTAATCCCTGATATTAATATAGTTAAAAAATAAGCCCAATGTATTTGAAGGTTTCAATGTTCGTAAAGTCACACGTTAAAGGGAGTGTCTCTCTCAACGAGGAGGGACAGTCCCGAACTACAAAAAATGCCTTTCAATATCATACACTTGAGCCTCGTGTATTTGTTAATCTCTCCAATTATTAATTAATATTTCGTTAGAAGTGGATTATATTAAAAATCTAAACTAAAGCTGTACTAATGGAGCCTAGATTTTGATTGTTTGACAGTATTTTTAAGTATAACGAAGACAAATTCCTCAGTTTGCAAATTGCAGGTTCTAGCCAATTGTAATGCCTACTCTAAAAACTTTAGGCGCTTTAGAAACTACAATCAAGGAAAGGTATAGTAACATAATGCGTCTGTTCCTAAAATAAATAGTGCTCTCTATTAACCCACTCGCAATTCGTTTATAACTACAGCCTTGGCCAAAAGTATTAGGCACCCCCAATATAGTTATCACACACCTGTGCTATTTGAACAATTAAACAATATTCTATAGAACTGCGATACCGGTGTCATAAAACACTATTTAAGACAATCGGCGGCATTTTTTAAGCAGTCGTAAAACATCTGGTGCGTCAATAATAAAATTTTATTTTTTCCAAAATTTATTTTTAATGTTTCGTCAGTTACCATTTGGTAGTCTTAGTGTAAAGACAGTGCATTTGTGGTTTTGTGAATTAATTGAGAAGAAATTCATTTGAAAATGCCAAAACGAAACGAAATTAGTATTGAAAATCGTGTAAAAATTCAACTTTTACATGAGCAAGGCAAGACTCAAAAAGAAATCGCGAAGTTGGTGAAATGTTCGCGATGCGCCGTTCAATCTGCTATCAAACGTTTTGTTGAGACTGGCTCTCATGCAAATAAACCAAGAACAGGCAGAAAACGCGTGACTACTAGCCGTCAGGACAGAAAACTTATCCGAGAGTCTGTGAAAGATAGAAAAAAAACTTCTTCGGAGCTTGCTGTGGCTTTAACTGAAGAGACTGGACATCCCATAAGCGCACGAACTGCAAGACGAAGGCTAGTAGAAGCCGGCTTAAAAGGTTCAAGGCTAGGAAGAAGCCGTGGCTATCCGCAGACAATAAAAGAAAGCGACTTGATTGGGCTCTGAGACACCAACATTTCACAGAAGAGGATTGGTCTAATGTGCTGTGGTCTGACGAATCAAACTTTGAGGTAAGTTTTTTTAGTGAAGTCTATACCACAATTACAACGATCATTGTTGTGTTTGTCTAACTCAAATGTTATAAAAGTTTGTAATGTGTGCTTTTTTTTGGAATCTACAGGTATTTGGAACACCAGGTGTGACGTTTGTGAGGCGACGCAAAGGCGAAGAATATCACCCAGATTGCGTAGTACCAACCATAAAACACGGCGGAGGCAGTGTAATGATTTGGGGTTGCATGGCTGCGGATGGAGTCGGCAAAATGTTTGTTTGCGAAGGTCGCATGAACAGTGAAAAATACATTAATGTACTGGAAACTGCTCTCGTACCTTCGCTTTCGTGTATTTTTGGTGACATTAACTTAAATGGTGTGAAATTCCAACAAGACAATGCTCCGTGTCACAAGTCAGCTACTACGATGCGCTGGTTTACTGAAAATTGTATTGATCTGTTAGATTGGCCTGCCCAGTCCCCGGATCTAAATCCTATTGAACATTTGTGGAGTATTTTGAAGAGAAAAATAAAAGAGCACTCGATAACATCAAAAACTGCTTTAAAAAACGCGTTAGTGCAAGAATGGGATGCAATTTCTCCAGAGAAATGTGCGAAACTTGTACGTAGTATGCCCCACAGAGTTGCTGCTGTCATAAAATCAAAGGGTGGCCCAACAAAATATTGATGTTTTTACAATATTCTAATGGAAATAAAGTACTTTAATCATTATAATTAGTTTTATTTCTCTCTAAGCCTGAAATATGCAGTAATTTATAGGGTGCCTAATACTTTTGGCTAAGGCTGTATAATAATATCAGCCCCGTATTAAACTGAGCCACTGCTGGGCACGACTTCTTCTCAGTGTGACAAAGGTTAGGCCATGGTCCACTTTTCACATCTTCGAGGACATTACGGAGAACTCTCAGATATGCAGGATTCCTCGCGATGTTTTCCTTCACCGTTGAATAATTAACTGTTTAATACGCACATAACTTCTTAAAGTCAGCGATACGCGCCATGGGATCGATTTCGAGACCTCTGCGTGGCACTCGGACCGTCTTCCACTAGGCTATCGCTTCTGACATTATGACTAGATCAAAATTGTTTTCTTCCAAATTTTCAGGACCACCTCGTCGTCCAAAAAGTCAAAGCTTGACTCAACGAGCAGTATCAGCGGTCGCCGAAGCTCTGACGTCCATAGCCCTGTACGATGATAAGCAGTGTGTGCCTCGACTGCTGTGCGAAGTTGCCAGTGGCAGTACAGCCAGCTCACCCACTTTGTTGAAGGCTACTGCTGGACTAGGTCCTTTGATCACGTAAGTTTGACATCAGTGATTCAAAATGTCTAAAGTCCCATTAGCTTTATATGTAACAAGCTGACCCGTGCAACTTCGTCTGCTTCACATAAAAGAACTTACCACGTTTTTGCAATATTTTTCATTGATGCTTCGCTTTTATTGGTCGTAGCGTGATGTTATATAGCCTGTAGCCTTCCTCGATAAATGAGCTATCAAACACAAAAATAATTTTATAATTCGAATCAGTAGTTCCTGAGATTAGCGCGTTCAACCAAACAAATAAACTAACAAGCAAACAAACTCTTCAGCTTTATAATACTAGTATCGATATCATAATGACTGCACTGTTGGCGTAGTGGCTTACCTCTACCACTACGCTGTGTCTTGTGGGTTCGATTTCTACACGGAATAAAACTTTATACGATCCACAAATGGTTGTTCCAAATCTGGTCTGGTCTGTTCTATGTGTCCGTTGTTTGAATGTTTGTCGCCCGCGACACAGGATTTATTCCTAGTGTGGGAGTTTTCTTTTTTAAACTAAAATAATAATAATAATATTCTATCACATACACACAACACCATCTAGCCCAAACTAAGTAGAACTTGTATTATGCGTACTAGACAATGGATAAACATACATATATACTGTTACTGTTATTTTTGTAAATACGTATATATATTATACATAGAAACACCCAGACCAAGACAAACATCCATGTTCATGCACACAAATGTTTGACTTGCACGGGAATTGAATCCGCGACCTCAGGCGTGGCAGTCGCAGTTATGTTTTTAAATCGCGTTGTACGTGTTGGTCTCTGAGTCCTACTTATCAAACAGAAAAATATTGGTTTATTCTTTTTTGAAAAGGCGACTGCAGCATTCGATTTCTTCTTCACTTATAGAAAAATATTGCATTTTCTTTTTTTTAAAGACTACATACATCCAATCGACGAAGACAAAGAACACCTAGAACCGAAACAACTATCTGTAGATTGAATCGAAACTACAGCGCTCATTGCAGTGGCAGTTTCGAGGCAAATATTAAAACCACTACGCAATACTTTGTAGGATTCGGAAATCAATCTCGGGATCTCGATTCTCGGGAGTCATTCTATATTTTAAGTAATGCAGTATTTAACGATTACCGTCCAAGACTGTGTTGGGCATTAAGATTTCGCAATTACAAAGAGTACGTAAAGAATTCGAAGATAAAATGAATGATTTAAATAAAATGGTAATACTGATTTAGATATGCGACACGACCGTTAAATATGTATGCCCGTGTCTTTGTAACAAAGTATATTCTAAATTGAAAAAAAGGTGTATATTATTCTTAGATCTGTTGACTACATTTATAAGATTCCTAGTAGATAGTAAAGACTTCCCATTTCCAAAAATAGTTTTATTTGATTTTCATTTTGAGACTGTAACCATTTTCCATCTTCCAGGGTTCTCCAGGCCTACAACGGGGCAAGTTCATCCCCATTGTTCTTGTTCGGTCGCGCGGCCGTCCTCGGTGTGACTACTAAAGGCAATCCGACGTCCTGCCGTTACGCCTACCCGCAATGCCCCAACGACCCCGCAGGGCTGATCAACTACCTCAACAATCACAATGGTGGATTCTTCAGATTCTTTGGCCAACCAGAAGGTCAAAACCAGCAACAGAATTTGGAGCAATTCTACAGCCAGCTATCTGGGCAATATGGGTTGCAACAGCAACAACAACCACAAAACAAACCTGAAAATCAACAACAGCTGCAACACAATCATGGATACCCATATAGTTATGGCTTGCAGTATCCTTACACTAATACACCAAATTATAAGCCAAATTATTACCAGGGACAAAATAGTTTTAGAAATGCACTAGACAGAGATAGTGATGTTGCACTATCTAATATTGAAAACAGAATTCAAAATAAACCAGGCATATATGCTTTAGAAGAAGAATATGATGAAAACAATTCTAAGTGGACTTTCCCTGATGAAGAGGATAACAATAAAAGAGAACAAAAGTTGAAAAGAGGAAGAAAGGAGAAAGCTAGAAGACCAAGATTCCCGGAAAGTCCAACTAGAGTAGAAAGAGGTGGAAGCACTCTAAAATTCCCTGATGATAGGGGACCTCCTGAAGATAGACTTCTTATAAATAGAGAAAGGGAATACATTAAACGGCAAAAAGGCGTATATTATTCTAACAATAATCATTTCAATTTCCAAACAAGTTATCAAACGCCAACTCCTGCGAATTTAGATGAATACGTATTTGATTATAAGCA
This sequence comes from Catocala fraxini, assembly GCA_930367265.1. NCBI lineage: Eukaryota > Metazoa > Arthropoda > Insecta > Lepidoptera > Erebidae > Catocala > Catocala fraxini. The sequence goes on along the minus strand of OV884044.1, from coordinate 1,586,686 downwards.
TAACTTCTATGTAAAAAGACCGAAAGCAATAGCGAATGATGATTCCCAAACAGTTTACATTGTTAGGGGTAACGGTGATCCAAATCATCCTGAGATTGTGAAGGTCAGACCTGGACAAAGTGTATTAGCTTAACAATCAGAATTTTTATAAGAGGCAGAAGATCAACACACAGAAAAACTATGAACTAATAATTAGTGACATTATTAGCATTTATTCCACATTAAGTACATACACTGTTCCTCAAGTAGAAAGTTTCATAGTCGATATTGGATGTCAGTAGTCTCAATATACCCTGACCACTACTGCACTATTAAGTCAGAGGACTGTAGTTAGCCATAAGGTAGTTAATATTAAGTCAATTACTTACTACTAAGTATATTTTCATAAGATAAGAATAATAATTAGAATATTTTGTTATTCTTGTGAAAAATGCAAAAGGTATAAGTGATTGGCCGAAGAGTTAGTGTTTTATTTACCAAGTTTTTTAATTTAGGTCGTCGTCACTCACAGAAAAGCGAAGTAATTATTACTTATTGGAGTACATATTCTAATAATATTCTATCACATACACACAACACCATTTAGCCCAAACTAAGCAGAGCTTGTACTATGGGTAATAGACAATGGATAAACATACATATATACATTTTTTTTTTGTAAATACATACATATTATACATAGAAACACCCAGACCAAGACAAACATCCATGTTCATGCACACAAATGTTTGACTTGTGCGGGAATCGAACCCGCGACCTCAGGCGTGGCAGTCAGTCAGTTACACTAACCACTACGCCATTGAGTCGTCTATACATATTATGTCTAACCTACGAATTTACCGGCTTGTATGAAGAATATCGGTAACACTGTTTTCTATACAAACTAGGTATATATTAATAATAATAAAATATATAATCACTTTATCAAATAAAAATAACTTTTAAAATAATATTTTTTATCTCATGGAAATTATATTCAGGAAAGAAACAGCAGTTAATTATATTATTCTACACTTAAATTATGAAAAATTACCTTAGACTATCTACAGACGAGCTAATGAATTAAAATTCTTAGTCAGGACAAATAGCATTATCAATTTATTACAATAGAAGTTTTTTATTATTGTTTATCTGTTATTTTATTGATATTGTTATGGTAATTTGTCTGGTGTGTTGTTTGGAGAATCTGAAATATGGTAACTAATTGTAATAAAATCTTTAACGATGTACGGCCGTTATCGTTGATTGTTCTTTTGAACGTGTTTCGTTAATTAAATTATAGTTATTTATTGACGTGTGAATTTTTATTCAATAAACAATGATTATTAATTCTGTTCTTTTGTTCAAGATGACTGTACGGATCAATTTGTAATTTAAATGGTCGCCTCGCAACTAGCTTGTGCGCTTTTGTGGTTGCGATCCCCAAAAAAAAAAGAAAGAAAAATTGAAAAAAAAACCCAAGAAAAATTGTTTAAGTGGCGATAGCTTAATGAATCACACACTGGACAAGCAATCGACAGGCCTCGGGATCGAATCCCACCCTTTACACTACCGACGTGAGCCCTCCTACCACAAGCATTCTAGTTTAGTTCGAGGGGTTAACAAGAATACAAATAATTTATAACCCAAATTCCTAGGAATCTCAAATCAAAAACTCATCAAAACAGCCTTTGAATAGCAACAAAATCCAATAATTAATGGCCTAACCCTTCACATACTGAGGCCCGTACCCTATAGTGGGACAGATTCTATACGAAGCTAATAATAATACTTATATTAATTAACTTCTTTAAGAATATACAAGCGTAAAGCAGTATTTATGTTATGATACATTATGTATGTCAATTAAAAACAGAGTCCATATCAACAATTACAGTGATCTTGTGACAATGTACGGCGGACACGTCCTTTACTTTATTTTTGTACGAACGAGCGTTCAACTGCTGCGTGAAGGAGTCAGTTTACAAGAGCCGATACGCCACGGTTACGATATTAACCATCATTTATTCTCATATTTAGCAATCAAATTTTCAAAATCAAAATTTTGTTTTTCTAAATGCGATAGATTTCAATCGCCTAAGTTAGATATACATATGCAAGTTTTTAAAAATAATTAGACTGCTATATACGTTTTTTATCGCGTTATTTATTTTACACTTTGTTACAAGAGTGTTTTGTTTGTTTGTTACGTTTTTACGCCTTAACTACTCGACCGATCTTCATGAAGTTCAAGATTCACTTTGTCAGGGGCACAGAAACAATAAATATCGTATCTTTTAACCAGAAAATATCTGCTTCCAAACAAAGCGAGCAAAAGGTAATTCTACTATATTTTCATAGCGCATTTATGCAGTCAAGTGGATAAACAAGCATACGAATGGCCTAGGGGTAAGCAGTTACCGTACCCGATGAACCCTTGCAATAACCATCAGGAGTATCGGTAACGCGTTGCTAGCCTTTACCAATAGTTGCTGATAGGCTGCCAATGCATGAAACAAGGTTTCTAGTAAAGGCTGGTAATTTTTATCGCATAAACAAAAGGGGAAAATACCCGCTGTATGTTTCCAGTCTGGATGCAACTGGATGAACTCTCAGAATTACAGCGACGTGCTGGCTGCTACCTGCCTCTAAAATTTAATACACTATTGGAATGCCTCGATGGAACAGTGACAGTAAATGAGATTACTGTGCATAAGGTCTTCTTGCGTTCAATTCTAAGCTCGGGTATACTTTTGTGCTTTCTGTCATTTCAGCAGCACGTACACACAGCGACACATCAACCTAGACTGTTTGGACTTTGAACTATTAGAAGTTGAACGCGAATCGTGCGAGAGAGTGCGTTATATATGTATTTGTTACGCTCTATCCTTACCATTACATCGACACCACTATGCACTGTCCCTTTGCGACAATTATCTATTTTGTATGTAGCATAGTTATGCGTATATAGGGTGTCTAACTTGATGTGTAGGCGTGTGTACGTAGATCATAGGGCTTCGTTCGGTAGACCGCAATATGTGCCCTTTATCGTATGGAGCCTTAAAACATGGTCAGCAAAATGTAGGTGTTATACCCGTCTACCTAACCATTCAGGAACATATATGTCAGACGATATACCTATGATTATTACTTTAGAAATAAAAATTAGGTTCATAATTTCAGCCTTACTCTGCAATTATATGTAAGCTTGATAGTATGTTATGATTTAGATCGCTCAATATACCTTGTTTGCGTGTCAGCACGACATTTATAAGTGGCGACACGAACTTGTGCCGAAATATACCATTTTGATAGTTTAGCGATAAAATTGTGCGTGCTATAGGTCAGTTTAGATGCTATTGTTTTATTACAATCGGATTTTATTTGTATTATTTATGACTAACTTTATTATTTAGAATTGTTGACTGTTAAATCCTAGTTCCTACTGTGAAGAAATTTTGATGTTTGTTACTTAATCATGCGTAAACAGTATAACAGAAAAGGATGTTATTTGACTTTCATATAGAGGATATCTTCGATTAACACAGAGGACAGATTTTTATTTCATCTAATCATCTTCATAAACGTGCATATTTATATTATTAACCTAAAGGGGTCAAATATTTTGGAGTGACGGCCACGCACCGGAAGACGCAGCAGAGGTAAGCTCCCGAAAAGGGTCTGTGTGGAAAACCTTGAGGGAAGCCTAAGTCCAGCATTGGAATCGCATCAATCGCAATCGCATTGCAATCGGATGGACGTCTTTTGGTAGTTGAAGTGGCACACTGGCGGCCAGACTCAAAAGGTTTTTAATTATGTTTCGCATTCCAACGATTGACAGGTTCTTTTTGTTTTTATTTAGTTGGCGCTCGTGGGCACAGCGTGACACAATCATAGAGCTGGTGAAATTTGGATGTATTCTGTAAATAACGTAGTCGATTACGCAATTGTTGGTTTAAGATAACTTCTATATATTATCTACTGGGAAATTGTTTGTTGCTTCAAATAAAAAAAAAATATATAAATTACGCTTCTGCTTACGCCTTTGTGGATAAGCGTGAGGACACGACTGCACGGATGGCGTAGTGGTTTAAGTGGTCTGCTTGCCACTGCCGTCGCGGGGTCGATTCCCACGCGGTACACAAATTTGTGTGATCCACAGATAGTTGTTCCGAGTCTTGGTGTTCTTGGTGTCCGCTGTTTGAATGTTTGTACCTATATCTCTGCATCACAGGAATTATACCTAGTCTTTAAAAAAAAGCGGCTTCGATGGCGTAGTGATTAGAGTAACCGACTGCCACGCTCGAGGTCGCGGTTTTGATTCCCGCACAAGTCAAACAATTGTGTGCATGGATTGGATGTTTGCCTTAATAATAATAATAATTTACATAATAATGTCTTCTATTTACGCGAATATTATTCATTGAAATTAAACTGCTATATACGGATTTTATCGCGTTGTTTATTTGTCCCCTTATTACAAAAATTTTTACAAAATTTTATTTATCCATTTTGTAATAAAGTGTCAAATAAACAACGCGATAAAATCCGTATATAGTAGTTTAATTTCAATGAATAATAATTTATTCCAATAAAAATTACAATAGTATAATCACAACACTAAAATACACTACGTGGTAACAGTTTGGCAGAAAATGATGAAACGTTGACACCTGTTTAATGAAACATTGTATCACAGGTACCAGCGCCTTCCTTTAGTTGGGAACTAGTGCAACATTTTAAATTAGATTTTGATTTTCATTGAATTAAAAATAAAATAAATTACCTGATATAAATAAAATTATGAAATAATTAATAACTTACAGGATTCTGAACATAGAATAATAAAATATAGATAATAAAACAAAAGAAAAACAAAAAATTCATTCAAATTAAGTTACAAGAAGTAAAAGAGATACATGCTTATATGAAGTGCGAGTGTGTATGTGTATGTGTACGTGTGTGTGTGTGTGTGTGTTTTGCCTTGGTCTGGGTGTTTCTATGTATAATATGTATTTATATATATAATAAAATGTATGTTTATCCATTGTCTAGTACCCATAGTACAAGCTCTTACTTAGTTTGGGCTAGACGGTGTTGTGTGTATGTGATAGAATATTATTATATTATTTTTATTATTATAGAACATTATCCCCAAAAGGGTAAACGCTAGACTTATGTATGTGACTAAGAATAATAGAAACAGAGTGTCGGACCTCTCCGTTGATGGAGCTCTATTACTCATAAAGCGAGTATTGCTAACGGCTGCGCCCGCGGCTCTAACTAATACAGCCATAAATGGTAATTTATGTTTGTCATTATGTTAGCCTAGCAAATTGATGGCAGTGTTACTTATATAACGTGCGAAGTGATAATAATAGACCCATTATTCACACGTGTTATCTTGATAGAGATGTTTTTAAATATATAAAAGGATTGTATATTGTGTCTTTGCCTATAAAGTTTTGGTTTTGTATGGACAAAATCGGTATCGTTGAGATTTTTATACAATTTTCATAGTTTTACACTTATATAATAAAGAGGAAACGTTTGCATTTTTGTTTTACTGTTTCTCTTTTGCCTTAGCCTTTATTATTCCCAAGTCACTTGGGGTCAGCTTTTCTAGTCTAACCGGATTTGACTGGATATCAGTTTTTACACGGATCGGCTGCCACCTGACCTCCGCAACCTGAAGGCTAACGATACCCTAAGGCTAGATCAGTGTCAGGATATTATAGGACACTGACTTTCCCAATAACGACTGCCATAGATGTTCATTGCAGCCGGGACCGACGGCCTAACGTGCTCTCCGAGGCACAGTCATATAACTTCCGAAAGTCAGAGGTGCGCGCGACGTGGGTTCGAACCCGAGATCCTCTGCATTGCAGTCTGTTGGTCTCGCCACTGAGCTATCGCTGCTATTTTTACCTTACTTTCACATTAAAGTCAGTGATAGATTGTTTTACTGTTTGTAATTAATAAATTCAAAAAAGAGTTCTTAAAATAGGTGCTAATGGACAGATTTTAAAATCTTTCGCTATTGGCAAGCTGCTTCATCCAGAAGTAAAATAGGCTATATAATTTGTAGGGTCTATAGGTACCACTAATGTAACACGGTTTCTAGACACTAGTCAAATAGCCTATTCATAGATGACGATCTAATACATAAAGGTATAATATCACACTCAGGTATGTCGACTTTATAAAAATATTGGAGGAGGCTGAACTGTGTGGCGAATATTTCAAATGTTCAGTATTCAAGTCGTCACTGTTCATACACCTTAATTACTAAAAAAAACTGGACAAAATATGGGGGAAAGAGGCCTCAGCCTCTCCAATAGGCCCCATAAAGTCGGCGTTAATGATCACACTAACTTAAGTGCAGAAGCACTCACATTTTGCCAGCTGTGTTAAGTCGTCTTACGTCACAGGACTCATAGATAAGAGACACTGTTTTCTTTGTTACTATTTTGTTATGTTAATTCACAATAAGTTAAGATAAGATAAAGATAAGATTAAGAGTTAACTGTTTTCTCTCACATAGAAAAGTTACATATAGTGGTAAAAATATAACAGTTGATGCAAACATGTAATAAGACAATCGTGGACCGCTCTACAATCCCCAACGGGCCCCAGGTAGACGACTCCAATGCACTCCCACCGTTCGCAGTATAAGCGAACGAAAAGAGAGCCAGCGATCTAGTCCCCAAAAACCCATTTGGAGATTGCAGAACGTGCCCTTACACTGTGTACAATACATGAGATTAAATCTATGTGAGAGACTGGTTTCTGTACTAGGATACCTGTATGACAGATAACCAGCCTCCGGAAGTGGACAACAGTAAGTATACAACATTAGTTAAATACAGTATTAGTTAAGAAAAGGATTATGTAAATGGAATTAGTTAGATGTATTGTGACTGTTATAAGGTTTATGTGTGGGTGTGTGTGTGTGTGTGTGTGTGTTTGAGGGTGTGTGTGTGTGTGTGTGTGTGAATGTACATGCTTGAGTGTGTATGTCAGAGAAGGGAGCTTAAGTAGATTCTCGGTCTCCTCATAATTCAGGGATTTTAGAGAGGGCGTTATTACCCGTTTACAATTAGCTTTTGTAAGGCAGTAGACTGTTCAAAACTATAAGCGGATGAGTTGGCTTATAATTTTTAAGTCCGTATGTATTCCATTGAGTACGCTGCCCAGCGAACTTAAATACAACATGGAAGCAGTACTTCCATACTAAACACAGTTTATAATTGACACCAAAGCTACTTACTCAACTTTGTTACTCAAAAATTGACGGTAGTGTTAATAGTTTATTCAATTGTTGCCAATGTCAAGATTTTAAACCCACTGATATGATTATGCGTTACTATAGCGACTCGAGTTAGTTTTATTACGCCTGACGAATGACGACGGATGGCGCAGTGGTTTAAGATGTCGCCTCACCACTCCCAACGTGTCGGGAGTTGTGGGTTCGAATTCCAAACGGACCAAAAATTTGTATGTTCCACAAGTAGTTGTTCCGAGTCTGAATGTTCATTGTGTCGTTGTTTCGCCGCCATACTGTAATAAAATTCTTCCTAGAGTGGGTTAGGCTATTATAAAACTAGTGAGAAATGGCAATGAATTGCCGTAAATCTTAGAGTTTGAAAATATGGTTTAAGTAATATGCAAAGGTACCGTGATACCACGTGAACTTCAGGTCAGAGGCCAAAGGTTATAGTCATTTCGGGTGTATATCGACTATGCTGAGTCGAATGGCGTTAACCGCGAGTCTCTAGCTCTTACGGTTCTTGGGTTGAAAGTTGTATAACAGACAGACGGACGGACGGACAAAGCTGTTGTATAAGAGTTTCTTCGAACTCTAAAAACCCTACTTTGTGTAGATTCCATGATGCCATTTTTGAGTGGTAAGAATACTTCCATGTTTTATTACCATTCACTGACACGAACCTTAAAACACTTAATCCTTTGCATAAGTATATAAAGATCTAGGCAAACAAAAAGTTACACATTCAATGCTTTTATTACACAATCAAGTATATAAATTACATTTATTACCGTGTGTTTATCGAACCGGCGCCCATCTGCATACTTAGTCACACTGAGCACGCGGAAGAGTGTAATGAATGCGCAATTAACGGATACGGGCAAGGTCGCGGTATTAACTAGTGTAGCTGTTTGTCCTGAGGGCTAATTCTAAACGCATAATGTGAACTAAAATGCAAGTTCACAAGTGAAATTTATTTTAATTTAGTGTTAATATCATCTGTGATATTGGTACCAAAGATATGCACTGATACAACAGTTATCAATAAGAGTACGCGTAATAATCTATATCTACATAATAAAGAAGAAAGATTTAATGTTTTGTTTGTTTGGTTGTCAGTATTTAACTCACAAAGTACTCAGCCGGGGATATAATGACAAGAATAGAAATAGGGTATGTTAAGCTTGTTTGGGCATGTAGAAAGAATGGACGAGAAAAGACTAAGAAAATTTATAAGGCTGGTGTGAATAGAACAGTCGCAAGAGGAAGACCTAGGCGAACGTTTCTCGATCAAATCGGAGACGTTCTGTACAAAGGCCAGATTAAGAGCACCCTAAACTGGCGAGCGTGTATGAGGAATGTGATGTAAGTGAATGAAGCCAGAGAAGTGTGTCAGGATCGTAGTAAATGGAAATCCGTTGCCACGGTTATTTTACTAAAAATGCTTTTAGATGTCTTCGGTAGTTTATTATTTGTATATTAATATTAATACACTGTTTCTTAATATTTATTATAAGTTGAAATTAAACTGCTATATACGGATTTTATCGCGTTGTTTATTTGACACTTTATTACAAAATTTTGAAAATTGTTACACTACTACTTTTTAAGTAGTACTTTTCAGCAGCCATGGTCACGGATCCACGGTCATGGTCTCCCCGTGACCATGGCTGCTGAAAAGCAACCGAAACGTCGGGGAAAGTGTAAAAATAAATTAAATCTAAATAGTCTAATAATAATTTAATTAGCTTAAAAATTAGTAAAGTTTAATAGTAGTAGTAGTGTAACAATTTTCAAAATTTTGTAATAAAGTGTCAAATAAACAACGCGATAAAATCCGTATATAGCAGTTTAATTTCAATGAATAATATTCGCGTAAATAGAAGACAATATTATTTATTATAAGTGCTAATTTACAAACGTGTACGTTCAGTGCTAGATCTGCCATTCGAGAGACAGTATTGCCAACCGTTTTGAAACACTAAAAAATATCATATTAATAGATCATCCTCTTCAACAAACAACAAAAATATCTTTCCTATTTTTCCCTTCCCTTTACACTTTTACCCTTACACCCTTTTCACTGCCTACCCCTCTTGAAAACAAGTGTGAATCTATGTGATTTATACTACTTTTACTTTGTTAAGCTTCATTTAATAAAAAGACGTACCTATACTAACACAACCTAGTTCCTTTTTACGCAAACGAAGCCGTTGGTAAAATCTAGTAGGTACTAGATATATTTATAATTTAGATGTTATTTTATTTTATTTTATTAATTTATTTTGTTCGGAAAACAAACAGTTTCTATTATCATTTTTCAAATCTTATAAATTATCTGTAAACCATTTATATGTTTTCGCATATGATTATCTAAGGCTTGATAGATTTTACTTATAGTGCTGTACAAAATTAACATTTATATAACATCTCTAAACAATTAAACAATTACAATGCTGATGTAACGAAAATTAATTACAATTGAGAAGTTTAAGGCACCGATTGAAACCATTGATTGGAAAGCGTGTTAATATATTTAGATGGATGTGTGTTAAATAAGTCAAGTTCAGGGCAGTCAACCAGTGTGTTGATAAGATTTGCTGATCTTACAATAAATGAGTTGTCTCTATAGTTATTGGTACCGTGAGGAACATTGAGGAGAATAGGTGTTCTAACCGATCTGGTGGGCACTCTGAGGTGTAACAGAGAAAAGAGGTAGGGCGAATCTATTTTAGATTTTGCAATTTTAACCAATAATGTGACATCTGCAACTTTTCTCCACTCATATAGTGGTAGTAAGTGACTCTTATGCCTTCTTTGATAGCTATTGTCATATTTCTGGCATTTGTATTGAACAAATCTTGTGAATTTGCGCTGTATATATTCTAATCTATTTATATAAACGTCATACTGTGGATTCCAAATTTGGGAACAATACTCGAGGATACTACGAACATAAGAACAATAAAGTATTTTAATAATTTTTAAATTTATAAATTGATAACATGATCTCATAATGAAACCTAAGGTTTTGTTGGTTTTTTTGGCGATGAAAAGCAAAAACTCACTTATGAAAAGCACGTAGATAGACGTGCTTTTCATAAGTGAGTTTTGTGTCATGTACAACACCTAGGTCTCGAATTTCATTTACTCTATTAAGTAACGTGTCTTTAAGAGTATATTTGTAATCTAAAATTTTGGGTTTCTGACTAAAAGATATTAAGAAACATTTTGAAGTATTTATAAGTAAATTATTCTCACATCAGTATTTTTCGAATCTGGGAAGATCTTGTTGTAACAGGAGACAGTTATTAATAGTTTCAATTATCTTAAAAATTTTCATATCATCTACATACATTAAAAATTGTGAGTTTATGAAACACGAACTAATATCATTAATAAATAAATGAAATAATAAAGGACCAATTAAGGAACCTTGCGGTATGCCAGAAGGAATGCTATTCCATGCAGATATAGCACCGTTCACTGCGACCGCTTGAGATCTGTTCTCAATATAGGAAGTAAACCATCTAAATAAATTGCCATGTATTCCCGCACGTATAAGCTTCTGAAAAAGTATTTTATGATCGATCCTATCAAATGTGGAAAATTATGTTGGCAATGTGTATCAGATGAAAACTTAAAGTCCAGAAAACTGACCATTATTAAGTGGCCACAAATATAATTTAAATATTTAATTATTAATAATAATAATATTCTATCACATACAACTAGCCCAAACTAAACAGTACTATGGGTACTAGACGATGGATAGACATACATATGTATATACATTTTTTTGTAAATACATTCATATTATACATAGAACCTCTTTCCCCCTTCCCATTAATTTACCCATTAATTCATTTCATAACTTTAGTACAATAATATAATAGCTTTGTTGCTGCACTGGGTCTGTAACCTGTAATAACAATGTGTGCTGAATAAATAAATAAATAAAAAATAAAAAATTCCTTTCTCTTCCGACTTCCTTTCCTAAAGGGTCCGCAACGCGCAAGTGATGCCTTTGGTATTGCAGGCGTCCATAGGCTACGGTGACCACTTACCATCAGGTGGTGAGCAGCGATAGCTCAGTGGGGAGACCAACAGACTGCAATGCAGAGGATCTCGGGTTCGAACCCACGTCGCGCACCACTGACTTTCGGAAGTTACATGACTTTTCAAAATTATGTGCGTATTAATTGACAATTATCGCCTGCTCTGTGCCTCGGAGAGCACGTTAAGACGTCGGTCCCGGCTGCCTTGAACATTTATGGCAGTCGTTATTAGGCAGTCAATGGCCTATAATATCCTGACATTGGTCTAGCCTTAGGATATCGATAGCCTTCGGGTTACGGAGGTCAGGTGGCAGCTGCTCCGTGTACAAACTGATATCCAGTCAAATCCGGTTAGAATAGAAAAGCTGAACCCAAGTGACTTGGGAGAAGAAGAAGACTGATGTAGCGGAAAACAAGTGAGACTCGGCAATGAATTGCTGTAAATCTTAGAGTTCGAAAATATGGTTCAAGTAATATGCAAAGATCACGTGATACCACGTGACCAGAGGTCAAAGGTCATAGTCATTTCGGGGGTATATCGACTATGCTGAGTCGAAAGGCGTTCACCGCGAGACTCTAGCTCTTACGGTTCTTGAGTTCAAAGTTGTATAACAGACAGACGGACAGACGGACGGACGGATGGACAAAGCTGTTGTATAAGAGTTTTTCGAACTCTTAAAATAATAAAGATTTGATAATACAAACATGTATGCCACAAAACCTACCGTGCATAATTTTATTTTATAAGCCCTATACCAACTTATACCTTAAATATACCGGCTGCACAGATGGCGTAGTGGTTTAAGTGGACGCCTCACCACTGCCATTGCGCCGAGTATTGTGGGTTCGAATCCCACACAGGTCAAAACTTAGTGTGATCCACATATGGTTGTTCCGAGTGTTCTTTATGTCCATTTTTAGAATGTTTGTAAAGTCCTCCGCGACACAGGAATAATTCCTAGTGCAAAAGTTATACATATACCTATATATATGTACAAAAAAAGAATAAACATACCCTAAAATTCATGATTCAAACCCACAACCCGACGCCGGCACGACATAAAAACGTACAGTATAAACAACTCTCTACCAGACAAGTTCTGTTCATGACATTATACCGTTTTTGGGAAAAGCAAGAATTTTCTCGACGCCGGCATAATATAAACCTTGAACTTAATACTGTGTACGCCTCATATCAGCATAACAGCTTTCCGGGTTTTTATTTAAGTATGTATTTTTGTACTACCGTTGCTAAATAGAGTCTGGAATACCGGACATTTACCTGATGATATGGTAGAATCACAGTAGCTGAAGTAATAAAAAGGTCCTGCAGTTCGAATTTTGGTCACAGCGGTAAATCTTAACGGAGACCGGCCAGCTACGCAACGGATATTATAGTGCACAAGTGTATGCGCAAACACAAGTGCACTCTCTGTTTCCTAACTTTCATGATCCGATGACACGAAAATTCGATAAAAAGGAGAAAGATCAGGCGCCAAGACAACCCAAATATAAATAGAAATACAGGGAAACTGCACTTCAAGTCAAAATAATTGTTTACGTATCTTTTGATGTGTCAAGTCAACCCAAGGCATGCATCTCTGACTTTTAGAAGTTACGTGTTTATTAAATATTTAATTATCGCCCGCTTAAGTGCCATGTTTGACAGTTCTCCATAATGTTCTCGAAGATGTGTGAAGTTTGCCAATCTGCCTTGGACCAGCGTTGTGGGCATAACACCAAGAAGAGGCCCGTGCCCAGTAGTAAGACTATTTATATTCATTATTATCTATATATTAATACGTGAAGCAAAAATTTTGTACCCATTTTTACGAAAATTGCGCTGACGGAGGAGTATGAAATTTGGCACAGTTAAAGTTTATATGAAGAAGGAGGGGCAAATCCTAATATTTTTATAAAATATGCATTGGAAATACATTAAATTAATGAAAAAACACTACACGCACACAACCATGCATTTGACACACGCAGTCGAATCGCGATCGTAGTATTTCGACATTGTTCTTCTGACGTCTTACAATTCTTTGTAACTAAGGTTACCTATTCCTTATTTATATAGGAATTTTGGTCGAATTTTGACCACTAGGCTACCGCTAGTTATATTTATCTTTCTAAGAGTAGAAAGATAAATATTATAAATAGAGATTGCAAAAGAGAGTAAATTGGATTATGTGTGCAATAAATACAGTACTGAAGAAGACCTGTTGAACTTTTCACATAGAGGTCAAAAAACTGCAACATTTTATCCCAAAATAGTATCCGAAACCTCACCAGAAGCAATTGCGTAAGTGCCACCAATTTGCCACTGGATCAACAAGCCGATATGTCATCGCTGTAATACACATAGATTACGTGACACCTAATTAGATATCAGATAGTATATCTTATGATACAATCTTAATTTGATTTACGTTATAAATCGGTAATTACGCGGCATGATCAAATAAAACTATAGATTTGTAAAAGGATAAGAAAATGATAAATTAATTGGAAATTCGCAGAGATCAGGTTTAATTGACTGATTGCTACCACTTGTGTATCCGTCAGTGTGCTGTTGCCAAGTATTTAGTGACGTTACGGGTAGTGATAGTAAAGACTGCTTCGGTGACGCAGCGATAGTAAATTCTACTGCTGTGTATGAAGACTCCAGTTTAATCCCTTGGTTGAGCAGTGTTATTAGGTTTTTCTGTCGGCAAAAGGTCTTAATAGCAGTACCGATTCTAAAACTATTCCCAATAGATGACAATAGGCTAGGCCTCTGGCGAAATGTGGCAGTAATGCATTTTTGCTAACCCTTTAGGGAGATGATCAGCAGAATGTTAGGTAGTAGTCCACTACGCTGGCTCAGCGCAGATTGGCAGGCTCTACACTTCTACGAAAATTTAATGAAGAGCTCTCAAATTGCCAAATTTTTGTGCTATTTTCGGAAAATGAACACATCATTTTATAATTCCTTTTCGACAACAGGAGACAGTCTTTCCTCTAAAGTATCGATCGGTTCAAACTCAAAACACTCGACGTATGGTTACTGGAGAGTCAACCACATAACCTTCAGCGTCAAATTTGGCTGCGATCTTTAATCACTTGGATCTACTCTAAGTTGCTGCCTCAATTATTTATCCTTAAGCGACCTGGTTATATTGTTTAAATGTCAGATAAATAAATCATAACTCAACTAATCGTTTCACACTCAATTGAATTGTTTGTCGTTTATCCATAATCTGTTAAATGTCTTTAACATGTCTGGCAGATCGATGTCATTGATTTAATTGATATGTCATATTTTGGGAATTCATTGTAATGTGCCTAATGATTATATACACTAATTATGTTACGGTCAGTTTGAATACAGGGCTGATATTATTGTAGCAGAAGAATTTGAAAGTAAGAGATTACTTATGCCGTGTAAAATGCTAAAAGAAACATACGAACTCCCTGATGGTAAGATATTATAATAGCGTATAATCACTTGCAATCCCATGGGTATCATTCGTACTTTGTCGTAATAATGGACGCCAAAACTCTGGTGCCCACGCTATTTTACTCTAACTGGACATGGGTTGACAAATTAAACTGATAAGTAGCGCCATTAATATGGAAAGAACTTAAGTAAAAGAGCTATCATTCAAACTATTGCATTTTTTAAAGGTTTTGTAATGTCATATTTGCAAAACGTCATATTTGGGACGTTTTTGAGTCTTAATTTTAACGCACTTATAGTATATCTGCTTCTTCGTTATTAATTTTAGTTTGGAAAGCCCAAGTCTTATCATTTACCAGCGTTAAGTCAAATTCATGACGAAATTAAAAATATTTTATCACATATGTAAGTGGTTAAAAATATACGGATGCCTGACTGTAAGCAACTACCTAATGATCACACTCATGGGGACAGCATAGTGGCTGCTTCAAGAGGCCTGGATACAATTCTTAGCACAGGAATGCAATACGTCTTAGTTCTTAGCGCAGGTTAAATCTCAGTGTTAGAAGGGCTAGATCATAATCTATTTGATAGCTTAATGCAAAAGACTTCATATATCTTCGAGAACATTAAAGAGGACTTTTAGACGTGCAGGTTGCCTCACGATGTTTTCCTTCACCATTAAGGTGAGGGAAAACATACAGTAACTATTTAATTCGACCTTGGGATTGAAATCGAGACTTCTGCAGTGGCAAACCAACCGTCTCTAATATTTTTACACCCTGTTACGTTACCCAAAGACTACTACAAGAATTTTCGCTACTTGTTAGCCAATGTTAATAAACTTGAGAATAATGTGTCTATCATAATTATGACTTCGACATTGAACTGGTGAAATATCAAAGCAATTATAATAATACGATGGCGCCTTTCGTTGGTCTAATTATTTCTGATTTATGTCTCTCACAAGTGAGTGAATCTTGATATGTAATGGCGGACGGTTAAGTTGCGTTTGCGCACTGCGCAAACCGCCTCTGGCAGATATTTTGAACTTGATCGATGCAATTAATAAAAGGTGTAATTCTTTGATGTAATTCTTTGATGTAATTCAAGGTCGTAGTAAACATTCGCCGAAGATATCATTGAGAAGTACGCGTTGCTTAAGTTTCGGGATTTTGTAGTAGTTATATTAATTTTCGGTCTAGTTAAAACAACGAATGTACATTAACGCCTTTATAATATCAGCCCTGTATTAAACTGTCCCACTGCTGGGCACGGGCATCTTCTCAGTGTGAGAAGGATTAGGCCATAGTCCACCACGCTGGCCCAGTGCGAGTTGGCAGACTTCACATATGTTTTTTTGTGAACATTATTGAGAACTCTTAGACATGTAGGTTTCCTCACGATGTTGTTCTGAAAGTTTTCACCGTTAAAGCAAGTGATAATTAACTATTTAATACGCACATAACTTCGAAAAGTCAGAGATGCACGGCTTGGGATGAAAGTCGAGACCTCTGCGTGGCAGTCCAACGGTTTTTTTCACTAGGCTATCGCCTAAACTACATATATAAATTTACCCAGAGGATAATACGTCGAACTCCAAAGTGCTACTAAAAATATTATGTGTTAGCAGCAGAGAACACGTTCTTTTTAAGGCTTTTCTTTTCTCACATGATGGACTTTTTTAGTATGTAGGTACTTCCCTCTATTACGCTTTGTATTTTTGTAATTTTATTAAAATTTTATAAGGATTAATCCGAAATAAGCATATTAATTGTGATTGTGTTTTCTATTGAAAATACAGTGCCAGCTCTAGCCATAACCGTCCTGTCGTTAAGGACCAATTAAGCCTTGAAAACTTAGATTAGCACGTCTAAAATAAATAATTAGCCCAAGACGGTCATAAATTAGCGATAAAATCTTCCTTCCAAGGAAAATTCTAAACAAAACAATCGCAAACAAACTACAGATTATGCAAACACCGCACCCTGACAAAAGGACTGCAGCTATTACTACCCGACCGTATAGAAAATGCCAGGCGCTAGAGCGACTCGTAAGTTATTACCGTCAATTAAAATTAGTAGTGTTATAGTATTATCATTTGCAGTGAAAGTCGACGGACGAAGGACGCGGGACGCGGCGCCAGTGCGTTGCCGACGCTCGTTCCGAGAGCACGTGTCGAGTGATTCTAACGAACTTAATACGCGTGTGTAGTGTACGATATACGATACTGAATGGAATACGACCAAAGTCAACTGATTTAAGTATGTCAGTTTTATATTGTTGTTAATATTACATAATTGTTGTTGCGGAAGTTGTCCAAAAGTGCTGTGTTTTGAATTTAACGGTTGTCCGTTGCGAATCAGTTGTTGGCGTTAATACGGCTCCAAGGCGTGCATACATTAGGCTTTCGGCAAGTTTATGTTTACCTTGACGACCTACTTTTGCTTCAATAAATATGCATATCTTCAATGGGTATATTTTCAGGAAGGACAACGTATATGCTGCATTAAGTGTGCGCAATGCGATGTTGCAATCACACATAATCATTCTATTTTTTAAATGTCATAAAAAGCAATATGAGTTTGGTTAGTTTTTGATTCATCGGCATTTATAAATGTTTTTCTTTTTAAAGCTAATCATAGGGTTATTAATTAGATTATCGGCAGATTAATTAGATAGTGACTTCTCCAAAATCTAAGATTATATTTCGCTATTTCTTTAAATTAGTCGATTAATATCTGTAATTACTTTTAAACGGTATTGAGTTTTATAATCTTTAACACCTAGTTTTTTTGGTTTGTTATTGCTTTTTATCTAGATTTAAATTAAAGAAGGATTATAAATCATACGTCTGTTTTTGCTGCAACCAAATCAATTTATGTTTAAATAAATTGAGGTGCATGAAAAAACATAATTTGCATTTTGTCTTTGATCAAGGAAATAAAAAAACAAATGTCGATGTTGACAGCAAAAGTGCAATTTGCGATTGATAGAACTGAACTAGATCTTAATTTTTTTAGGATTTAATTAATTGACATTATATGTTTTTTTTAATTATCATAAATACTATAAGCCATCCAGCCGGTTTGGCCATTTGATCTAGATGTCTGATCTGAAAATCTTTTAAAAACCTTATTGAATATAATGCAAGCTTATTGATAACTGGCAATTGGGATGGCGATAATATTGGCATATAATTCGCTTTGTGTTCTGATCTTGCCTACCTTCTGTAAAAGTGTAAATTTATTATTATACTAATTTTTGACCGCAACTTCGTCCAGGTAAATCTTTCGCTGGTTATTTACGCTTGTCACACTATGTATTATATCCGGTTTCATTAAGCGGAAATAGATGTAATGTGGCTTCAATTTTAAGTTGAATTCCATGCTATCACAGTGTGACAACTGCATCAAAATCTGTTCAGTACTTTTTGCGTGACGCTTAAGCAAACAAACAGACATGAAAAGAGAACATAGTTCTGGATTCAGAAACACTTAATATACCTACCTATTTTATTTTTATTTTTAACTACATTTTGCCCGCGGCTTTGCTCATTAAGTTAGGTTAGTAACAGTTCTTTTTTTGGAAGAAGTTTATGTATGTCCTTTTCTGTTCCTTTTGCAACGTGTATGCGAATTTCATGATGATCGGTCGAGTAGTTAAGCGTGTAAGTGTGAGAAACAAATAAACAAACTTACATTCACATCTATAATATAAGCTCGGATGTACAGCTCCATTTTCTTTTTATTACAGTGGCTACCTATAGATGTAGATAAATATATTATTTATATGAATGCTAGCCTACAAGAAGTAACAGTTAACAGTCTGCCCAAATAAATAGCAGAGCTATATAAGCAGACAAACATTATGTATTGACGGACATGCGGTGCCATATTGAACCATAAAGAACAGAAGAAACTTGGCCAAGGGCAAGGAATAAGGCCAAGCACATGTCATGCGAATTCTCTCAATTGGACTTTTAAGTGCAAATATCTATGACAAACTTATTATGAAGTTGAAAAACAAGATGGATTAATGAATATTTTTAAAGATTTTTATGGTTTTTCAATTCGTAAAGTATGATGGTTTAAATAGCGGGTTCGATTTCTTGCACTATTGATTTTAAAATGTGTGTTTTTTACAATTTGTAGTCTTGCATTTACTGCTTTTATTCTTTGTAAACCACCGTGGTTCAGGAAATAATCCTGTATCGAAAAATACTTATTGAGTCCTCTTTAATAATTATTATGCAATTAATTTATGTATGCAAAATAATAAAATATAAGTAAGTATATATCACAATTATTGTTTGCTTGAGTGAGAGAATTTCACCAAATGTATAAAATTTTGAGTACATGTACATATAATTATGTAGAGTCCCTCTAAATTGAAGTTACCTCAATCAATTTTTAAATTGTTTTATATGTATATAGATATAGTATATAATACATAAACGAATAAATAAATATAACAAAAAGAGGACTGTTTATTTCAGCAGTTTGTCTCTATAAAACTACCTACAAATTCTAGTTATCTATTGTTAATCAATACGATTAAATATAAATTGTTGAATAATAGGGTATTCAAAATTAAACAATAATTTTAATTAGATTTTCATTACCATTTTGACCCAAGACAATAAAAAAAACAAGACCTATAAGGGCCAATATCCATTACTTTACTACGTTTCAATTTGAAGGTGTATTTTAATTTTATCACTAGTGAAGGAAGAACATTGAAACTTAATAAAACCTGAATGACAAGGTTAATGTATTACGCGCTACAACACTTATCAACCTTAAAAAATTAATTGTATTAATTAACCTATTTATTTGGCCTACGTTTATTGTCGATTATAAGGTCTTGTGGTCGATTCCTGGGTAGAGCAGTTTTATTGTCCTTAATTTAAAGAATTGTTCTGTCTCGTCTTGAAATTTGCACTGTAATAAGGAAGAATACTTAATATGCCTGCTATTATAATAATATCAGTGCTGTATTAAACTGTCCCACTGCTGGACACAGGCCTCTTCTCAGTGTGAGAAGGGTTAGGCCATAGTCCAATAACCAGGCCCACCGCAGATTGGCTTGCTATTATGTAAGATCTAAAAAGAAAACAGGCGATGTGAGTATAATAGACCCACTTCTTGCGAAATATACCTCTATATATTTATGGGTATTCTATGTACGTATTTAATAAGGCTGTACCGGTTGTTTTCATTTTTCTCGTAATACGATCAATATGGCTGTAAAAGCGTTGACCTCTGCCAAACAAGTATTATACGATATAAAAGAAAATAATAATCTGTCAATAGTAATAAAAAGGATAATCTTAAACTCAATTTGGTATAATACTTAAATTATTTATAAGCCATCCTTCGGATTGCTCCGAAGGTATTCACAAAATAGGTTTTATAATTCAATTAATGTGCAAATTAATGGCGTTTTAAAAGATTACGAGTAACGACGTAGTTTAAACAAGTTTACCAATTAAATGTCCAGAAACTTTAATTGCAAATTTATGCTAAAGACATTAAAAATACATGATTTGAAGATGTTACCTGCGACCTGTTTATATTCAATATAATGAATCAGCTATAACTATATATACCTAGTATAAATATTTTATAATATCGACACTGAAAACCAAAATATTTGTAACTCATAAATCGTTGTATTCTCAAAAAATCATATCTTATAAACTATAAAAGGCAGATATGACATTATGTGCAATCGTCTTAATAGTTCACAAGTTAGTTTTAATTTGAGTTTGGCTTACATACAACAACTGCTGTTTACAACAATTATGCTTGCAAGCGTCAATATGTATAAATTGATGCTAATCATGTGGTCTTGTTACGAAGGAGCAGACTCGCTCGAAAAACTATCACCTCCTTTCAGTCAACGAATAAAAGTAACAATAAAGTTAGTAAATGTTACCTATTTCTTCAATCAATCCTTTTTCCTATGCTCAGCATCGCGGACGTGATATCCCTGGTATGGTATGCGTAGCCTACAAAAATTGCTTATCATCATGCAGACTGTATACTTGTCTGCCACGGCATTTGGAAGTAAACATCGTAAAAGTGTGTAGGTAGTATCTATGAATAGCAGAAACTTACGGTTCTATCAAAAAGTAGTTAATATTATTATCACACTCGTATTACAAAAGACTTGGGCTAGAGTTCATATAGGCCACATTTTGCTTTCCATATTTAGGTTTTACAAATCTTGGATCTCGTGTCCTTGGCCTTATACCAAAGCATAAACAGGGCCGTCGTAGCAATTGTTATTCACAATTGCTAAAATAAATAATGACAGCAAAAATACTAAGAAAAACTGTAAGAATACGTTCCAAGTACTTGAGCCTAGAAGTTAAAATACACGATTCCTGTGAATGTAAGTTAATTTGAATCATTTGTTTTCATCACAACATAGTTCATTGAAAGGCTCTTCTAATTATAACACCGTGCGCTCCAAATGCTCTATGTACAATCTGTTATCTTTAAGATAGGAAGATAAGCAACTATAATGTGATAATCTTGATCGTTTTATGTAAAATATTTTAAAATTAATAATAGTAGGATACGCGGAACACTGTTTTAAAATAATAAATGAAAAGAAAAAACATTTTGCTCATCAATCCGAGCGATTGCAACCGTCACTTAATTGACTTTATTTTCACGATGACCAAAGGGTCTTATTGTAAGAGAGAGCATGCATTGCCTGCTTCTAGCCCTTGAATTAGAATTTTCAATCCGGGCTTTGTAGAATATTTTCTGTTAAGAAACTTTCAGTAGCAGGTTAGCATAGTAACTTAGTTAAATCAGGACTAGGCAACAATAGTCTTGGCTCCTCTTATGAAGGACTTAAGAAAAGATGATAAAATATAAATATACCCGTGTCGAAGGGTTCTTTAGTAAGCGTGTTAGTTCTTCTATGGTCCACCATCTTATCTTATGTGGGGCCAGTCAGTGCAGACCGGCGACACTTCGACCCAGTGGGATCTTTTGTGTCGACACTCTCCCAAAAACGATTACCACAGATGTTCATGGCAGCCGGGACCGACGGCTTAACGTGCTCTCCGAGGCACGGAGCAGACGATAATTGTCAATCAATACGCACATAATTTCGAAAAGTCGTATAACTTCCGAAAGTCAGAGGTGCGCGACGTGGGTTCGAACCCGAGACCCTCTGTAGACCCTCTGTATTGCAGTCTGTTGGTCTCCCCACTGAGCTATCGCTGCTCGTTATGGTCCACGATACCCACATCTGTTTCCCGGAGAGATGGATAGACTATGTAATTCTGTTTGCTATGATTTTAGCATATTACTCTTGCTTCACTCAGTTATTATTTATTCACGCACGTTGGTTTATGATACTATTGTACAGGCCTATTCCCAGAAACTATGATCGGGTATCCACCTAGGCCTTCGCCTTCTGACCATTTAGATTTGTTGTTGCTATTGTATTTATTGAGGTTTAAAACTTGAATGTGCATGGTGTTATACTTTTCCAACCAGTATTTTGTTCTAAAAACAAATTTTCCGGCCAACCACTCAATTTCGTAAATTAAAACAAAAAAATGCAACCTTGACATCCAATTCAGGCTGGACTTAATTAAAAACGCACGATTAATTTGTCAATATTCATTAGTATAAACTCTCTAAATACCAGTAATAGAATTTATTGCATTAGAAGAAAGTAAATAAACATGACAACTTTCTTTTGCGTAACAATAATCACACATTTAAGACCTCTTAACCCTAAAACTATATCCGATTGGTATAAAAACTAACATTTGAATAATTCATGTAGCCCTTCAATCGAGATCATCGGATGGTTATGTGACAGCTCTACTAAATCGAATAGTCGTATGGCAACACTAGGTGTGACAGTTTTTGTGTCGTTCGGAAATGGTCGGGTTATGTCAAACGAGTTTAGTAACCGTGTTGTGAGATGTCAAGCTTAGGGTCAGCTGGCCGACGTATCTTTTTTATGTTTGATTTTCGGACGAATGTTTGTCTTTGTGATATTTTTGCTTTTAGTAGGAGGTAACCTTAAAAGCTAACTTGTAAGCTTTGACCCTTTTCTTGCTTTGTTTACTATTCGAAGGTTTCTTGGTCGTAGGTTTGACATGTTTAGATTATGATAATTAAGTGCAACAAGACTTTGCCGTAAGTTATGTTATGTTATCGGTCACAAGCAATTAGTCACATAAAGCTTTCTTGTAAATTACAGTCTGCACCTTTCCATTTAATAGATTCTCTGTCTGATGAAATCCATAATGTTATAAGTTTCTATTGTGTCTATCACTGGACAACAAATGGTGGTCCTATTAGATACAGGCGCAGGCGTTCATAGCCAGTTGCACTCACTGATCGATAAACGATTAGCGAGGTTAAGCAACGTTGGGTGCGGTCAGTCTATAGATGGGTGACCGCTTAGTGGTATTTCATCTGAGCGTCTCCGTGGTTCGGAGGCCACGTAAAAAGTCGGTCCCGGTTGTTGTCAAATTGACAGCAGTCGTTAAGCCATGTCAGAGGCCTACGGGCGGCTTGAACAACTCTTGACGACAGGTTGGCCACTAACCAAACGAAAAGAAGAAAAGAAGAAGATTAGATATGAGCTAAATAAAAACCACTACTTTAATATACTTGTAATACCTATACATTGCCAGCTTATCCAATAAAGGCATCATAAATTTATTATTATAGACGACATCTTATTATACTATTATTAATTCTATCGATTAATGAAAAGTAGAGCCCGAAACATAGATAAACAATAATAAACATCGTAAAAGAAATTTCATTACAGTTGTTATCAAATTGACAGAAGAAAGTAACACTTATATTTTATTACTTCGATAAACAGTAATGTCAGATATCAACTCATATTGCACAATTTATGACGATTATTGGATCAATGCTCTATTTAATTAAGGTGTAGGTGTTACACTTTAATTTTCGATAAATGTATGATAAATTAGATAATAGATTTAGAAGTTGTTTAGTTCGTAAATGTAAATAAATAATATTTCTAGTTCTGACGTTCGATGAATTATGAATCGATTTGAAATTGCTGTTTCTGATCAATTATCGCTCAACTTTTGATTTATATTTCAAATTTTCTTAATGAACATTTGTTACTTAAAATATATATAGAAATAGATTATGAATATTAGCTGTTTAAAACGACAACCATGAAAAAACAGGCAAAGCTACTTCACAAGTCACTTGGGGTCGGCTTTTCTGGTCTAACCGGATTTGACTGGATATCAGTTTTTACACGGAGCGGCTGCCACCTGACCTCCGCAACCCGAAGGCCAACGATACCCTAAGGCTAGACCAGTGTCAGGATATTAGAGGGTACTGAAATTCCCAATAACGACTGCCATAGATGTTCATGGCAGCCGGGAGTAACGGCTTAACGTGCTCTCCGAGGCACGGAGTAGGCGATAATTGTCAATCAATACGCACATAGTTTCGAAAAGTCATATAACTTCCGAAAGTCAGAGGTGCGCGACATGGGTTTGAACCCGAGACCTTCTGCCTTGCAGTCTGTTGGTCTCCCCATTGAGCTATCGCTGCTTCACAAAGATTACTTTCAATATTTTACTCGTACGAGGTTGTACGAAGATAAAACGGTCAGCCTTAATTTTCTATCATCGCCGTTGCTCGGTTGTTGTAATAATACATAATTATTATAACCGCTCACAAAGAGGAAAATTACAATGCACTTAAAAAACCGTAGTTATCATGAAAGGTGCAGGAGTTCAAGGGGTCACTGTTTCGTTAGTCGAGCTAATATTACTCGTCAGCATTAGTCTGGTTTATACACATACAAAAGTGCACGTGTTTTCTTGTTCTTTTCATCCTGGGTCCTTTAAGCGGAGCGTGAAAAAGCACCTTCTCAGGCCGTCAAAATAGAGACCTCAACTTCGCCTCAGCTGCTATGAGGACGGTGTGGGGGCCACTGCTCTAAGACTACATGACTGTTTACTATCAAGCGGAGTGTGGTCATTATGACGAGCAAAATATAAAAAAGAAAGTCCTATCTACAAAGGTCTAAGCCTCCTCCCTCTGAGGAGAGGCCCGTGCTCAACAGTGGAACAGTTCATAATTAGGGCTGATATTATTATCATTATATTTAAAATACTTGTTTCGACTCTTAATGCCCCTTTTATCCCTCGTTAACGTAATATATTCTGTAGTAGTTACGCGTGATACAGAGATTATCCTTGATGCGAATCATAAAAAAGCCCTGAACATTTTTTCGCCTACTAATTCATTCGTCTATCTAATTCAGTCGTTGTAGTATAGTCGTAATTATCATGTCTCTAAAGTCACCCGCGATACAGCGATTGCACCTGATACTGACATCATAAAAAAGCCTTGATAAGATTTTCACCTAAAAATTCATTCGTCTATCTAATTTAGTAGTTCTAGTATACTCAAAAAGACTTTGTCTAACACTTCTGTATGTCCAGAAACCAGATGTGATGGTGTCTATTTCTTGCTAACCTCTTGTTATTTAAATGACTTCTTCTATTATTAACACTTATTTATTCTGCTATCTGTAATAACTTTTAATTGGACTTCTTTTTACGTATCAAATCTGTCTATGACAGTAATTTAGCTTCAAATTTTTGCTAAAATTGTACGTCTATTAAAATAGTCGTAGTATAATCGTAGTTATCATGCCTCTAAAGTCATCCGCGATATAGAAATTGCTCCAGATACTGGCATCATAAAAAAGCCTTGAATTAGTAGTTCTAAGATCTTCCTCATTCTTGCGGTTTCCACAGTGGTTAAACATTACTTAACACGTAACATTAGAATGACCACCGATATCAAGTGTAGTATCGTTTTAGTTCTAGGAATATATTCATTAGACGAAACTTGATCGTTCTAGTGGGCGTACGGCCAGACGTTATAATGTCCTGTACTTTAATCAGATATATCAGCTACTTTGTATCTGCAGAGGAAATGATTATGCCTTCTTAGAGTATTGCAATCATGGTAGACAGTGGCTTGAGTGTTTACTTGGGGTATTGGCGAAACCGTGGGCGGTGGTAATTATTTACCATCAGGTGGTTTATAATATAATATCAGCCCTGTATTAAACTGCCCCACTGCTGGGCACTGGCTACTTCTCAGTTTGAGAAGTGTTAGGTGGTAGAAGATATATAGCGTTGGCCTAGACTCCAGACTTCACATATTTTTGAGAACACTATGAAGAAATCTCAGACATGTAGGTTTCCTCACGATGTTTTCTGTCACCACTCAAGCGAGCGATAATCAACTATGGAATACGCACATAACTTCGAAAGTTCAGAGTTCTACACATTGGGATCGAACTCGACACCTCTGTATAGCAGTCCAACGGTCTCCCACTACGCTGTTGAAACTGATCAGGTGGTTTACTAGGTTCTTAATATATCATTGCATGAATGTTCGTAACCGCGTTAAAAGTTACAAGAAAGAACCACGAAGAAAATACTATATTTTCCGTTTATAGGTTGTATAGCTGTCCTCCAGTTTCAACCACGTTTATGTTTACTGATCTGGTTCTGTGGCTTGTAGCGTGATGTTGTGAGCTTATGTTAATTCTGGATAAAGAAGGTTTCTTTACGATATATGTATCTCTGTGTTTTGCATCACCTTAGATGCAAAACACGGAGGTACAATACCTAACGCAGAACTATGAACAGCTCAGTTGGCAGTTTGTCAAAGTCACAGGTTAATGCCATTTTCATAGATTGTATTTTCCCTCTGTTATAATTTACTTAATTATTGCAAGGCTTTTCATATTTATGTGCGTATTAAATAATAATAATAATAATATTCTATCCAATTTTTTTTTTTGCGTGGGTGAATGCTTTGATGCATGGGGGAAGTTCTACACACAACCCCATCTAGCCTAAACTAAGCAGAGCTTGTACTATGGGTACTAGACAATGGATAAACATACATATATACTTTTTTTTGTAAATATATACATTTTATTCATAGAAACACCCAGACCAAGACAAACATCCATGTTCATGCACACAAATGTTTGACTTTTGCGGGAATCGAACCCGCGACCTTAAGCGTGGCAGTCGGTTACACTAACCACTACGCCATCGAGTCGTCTAATATAGAGATAATTATTACTTGCTTTAACAGTGAAGGAAAACATCATGAGGAAACTTATACGTCTAAGTTCTACATAATGTTCTCGAAGATATGTACGTGAAATATGCCAACCAGCACTGGACCAGTATTGTGAAATATGGCCTAATCCTTCTTATATTGAGAAGAAACCCGTGCCTAGCAGTGGGTCAGTTTATAAAGAAGGCTGATATTATTTTATTATTATAGCAAGCTTAAAATAAAAAGTACCTCATTTAAACCTTAATATTCTTTAAGAACTCTAAGTCTTACACAATTTTACAACAAAACTGTTCTTACGACGTGTATGTAGTAAACACAACAAAGATAATTACGCAACGATATCGCGTTATCTGTAGTTATCTCACAAGATATGCAAATTATATCGCACGTTATCTTTTCCTACATATAATAAGGCTATTAACTCACTTATTAAGTATATGAATTTCAGTCGACAGTTCGCTGTATTGCATCAAGTAAGGCTTTACTTGGATTCGATAGTAATAAAATAATTGGGCAGAGAGGAACTCGCAACGCACCCTCAGATTGCCCATCCAAACTATTGCAATAGAAAAAGTTTGATAATATCGAACGCCTCTGGTAAGGGCTGGCGCTTACCAGAGGCGTTCGATATTGTCAACCTTTTTGGGATCCGCGTTATGGTATCCGAGCGTACTACAACTTGCAGTATTGCGCTTCGAATAACAACAAAATATGCGCCGACTGCGCGCGTATTACATATATAATTAGCAAGCTACGTTTAAGATACCACGAAAAAGGGCCAAGTTTTCTTTATCAGATATATAATACCAGGCAGCAGCGATAGCTCAGTGGGCAGACCAACAGACGGCAATGCAGAGGGTCTCGGGTTCGAACCCACGTCGCGCACCATTGACTTTCGAAAGTTATATGACTTGTCGAAATTATGTGCGTATTGATTAACATTTATCGCCTGCTCCGTGCCTCGGAGAGCACGTAAAGCCATCGGTCTCGGCTGCTATGAACATCTATGGCAGTCGTTATTGGGATGTCAGTGCCCTATAATATCCTGACATTGGTCTAACCTTAAGGTATCATTAGCCTTCGGGTTGCGGAGGTCAGGTGGCAGCCGCTTCGTGTAAAAACTGATATCCAGTCAAATCCGGTTAGACTAGAAAAAGCTGATCCTAAGTGATTTGGGAATAATAAAGGCTAGGGAGAAGATATATAATACCAGACTTAATACCAGGCTCTACTGAAAATTTCCTAAGAACTACCCGAACCGGGTACTTTAGCCGGGATCACACGATCGCAAAGTAATGCCACGTGACTTTCAATTGGTTTCGATCGAGTCACGCATTGTCATTTCGTTTACCTGTAACTAGCTTTTTCCCGCGGCTTTGCTTGCGTAAAAGGAGGTTAGGTTTCGTTTGTAACACCACTTATAAAAAAATATAATATAGCCTATGTCACTCGGTGATAATATAGCTTCCTAAAGGTCAAATAATGTTTAAAATCGGTTGTGTAGTTTTTGTGTTAAATCCTTACAAACAAACATCAGAAAATCAAATCTTTCCTGTTTTAATATTAATATAGATGAAATTGTCAGTAGAGCAGCACTAAGTTTGAAAAGGAGAGCAGCACTACGTTTGAAAATAATGCCCTCTAATCAGCAATAGGGTCCTCCTTCGTGGCTTTTGTCACCATAGCGAAATGTTAATGTTAATACACATCTGCCTACCCTCTCTGGGGATATTTTGGTGTCAGACTATGCATGTATGTAATACATTACAACCACATAACAACTTGTGTAAAGGCGTTACGCAGCTGTCACTTTATGTCATTATTCCATATCCGATGTTAATACGCGTGACAGATGATTCAGACGCTTGAAAGTATACATAAGACGAAATATTCTTACATAATTACGTTAAAACATACGTGATGTTATAATAGCTTAATATTAATGCTACGGGCGTGAACGTGAGCGTGTGTTGTTCATGCTAATAGCTGTTCAGTATTTTTGAGCCCTAGCACCTGTATTTTTGAAGTGGCAGAGGTGAATAGCCCAATGGTTATGCCAATTGCACTTGCGATCGAGAGGTCGCAGTTTCAAATACCGCCCATTGCACTACCGAAGTTAACCCAGTCCTAACACAAGCATTCTAGCTTAGGTGGAGGGGTTAACAAGAATACTAGTATAATATTGTCTTCTATTTACGCGAATATTATTCATTGAAATTAAACTGCTATATACGGATTTTATCGCGTTGTTTATTTGACACTTTATTACAAAATTTTGAAAATTGTTACACTATTACTACTATTAAACTTTACTAATTTTTAAGCTAATTAAATTATTATTAAACTATTTAGATTTAATTTATTTTTACACTTTCCCCGACGTTTCGGTTGCTTTTCAGCAGCCATGGTCACGGGGAAAAGTTTAATAGTAGTAATAGTGTAACAATTTTTAAAATTTTTGTAATAAAGTGTCAAATAAACAACGCGATAAAATCCGTATATAGCAGTTTAATTTCAATGAAGAATACTAGTAATTTGAAATAAAATAATAAAAAAAAAATTGCCTATTTTGTTAGCTATGGTTTCAGGTCCCACGCCATAGAGGACGAGCTTATTGCCGTCTAACAGGCCTAGTCCCAGACACCGTGCTGCTTCTGAATTTTTTTAACCGTTCTAGCCACAGCTCCTTCTGAAAATTTCAAAAATACCAGACAAGTCCAAAAGCGCGTTGCTTGATTCAGTTATGGAACCCGAGTGTTCAGGCACACCAGTTGCTTCCACTACCACAGCGGCACCAAGGCTGTCGTCATGTATTTCAGTTAAAAAGTGAGTTCAAATACAAAAGCTCACTGTTGCCAATTATTGATTGATGGTACAGGAAAGCTGACTCTCTCGATGACTTCCTCGAAAGAGCACTACTCCTTTACAATAAACCCCTGGGTTTCACTCTCGAGTAAAAGATAACTTAGGCTGTTTGCTAGTGCAAGCGATCACTGCAAGCGTAGAAGGTAACGTCTCATATCATCATCAGACGGATCATATACCTTGTAGCCATCTTGGTAGGATGAAAAATTCGTCGTCTGGAAATGTTTCTTCGACAACAAAGCCTATTACGAGGGATCCAAAACAAAAAATCTGCAATATTAAAATGTATGTGACAGTTGTTAGTTTGTTCGTATGTAATATTATATAGCTGTACTAAGTATTGACGTAAGCGTGACCGCATGTTGCGCAGCCAAATAGCGGTCCAATAGATCCTGGCTTTGACCGGTCAAGTACTATTGAGTTTTTCTATTACGAAATTGATATACATACACCGGAAAAGGTTGTTTATATAAATATGAGGCCGAAATGTAGCTTTAGTTTATGGTTTGGTATTTGATTGACACATAGATACAAACAGTAGCTATCAAAGACTTTCATAGGACCTCTGAATATCTTAAACATAGGTTGTCCTAACTAATATTATAAATGAGAATGTGAGTTTGTTTGTTACGTTTGCACACTTTAAATTACTGATCATCATAAAATTTCGCATACAAGTTGTCAGGGGAACCGAAAAGGACATTATGGTAAATATCATTCAGAAAAAAAACTGTTACTATAATGCAGAGGGTCTCGGGTTCGAACCCACATCGCGCACCTCTGACTTTCGAAAGTTATATGACTTTTCGAAATTATGTGCGTATTGATTGACAATTATCGCCTGCTCCGTGCCTCGGAGAGCACGTTAAGCCGTCGGTCCCGGCTGCCATGAACATCTATGGCAGTCGTTATTGGGAGAGTGTCGACACAAAAGATCCCACTGGGTTGAAGTTTGAAGTCTGCATTGACTGGCCTCCACATAAGATACATACATACTATAATTTAGTAGCAGTTTTTTTTTCAGGACCTGCTAGACTTTTCTAATATAAGCTGAAGCGGGCAAAATCTAGAAATCTTATATTTTAAATCTTAATGTCGAAACAATTCTCTACCATCAGTAATACAAACAAACAGACAATTATATCCCTCTATACTCAAATTAAACAACAACCAAACTATTAATCATAAATAATTATCTTAGAAAATAACAACGTAACGAAATCCAGTTGTTTTGAACACAACGCTAGTTAAAATTCCACACAAATTTAGAATGCACGCAAAGGCGGAAAAGTGGCGAACTGGCGGATGGTGACCGAAATTAAAAAAATACAACTCGTGGAGTCGCCAGACTTCCTACTCGTGAAATAGATCAAAGATGTGCACACACCCGGATTAATTTTCACTATAACTATACCTTATTGACTGGCTAGCTGTGCATGATGTCGTGGGTCCCATGCCCGATTCGCACAAAGTGTAATTAGGCAAAAATAAGTTCGCTCACCTATTGACGTTTAACAGGCATAGCTTGTGCAGAATTACATCCATAAACCTTCGGCTGCATGACTTCATTCAAAATAAAGAAACACTAGCAGGACAGACAATTGAAACACAATAAACCAAACAAAAAATAATTTAAAACAAGTGGCAGTAACTTCATTTTTAGCTCAGCGTTTTTCTAGTTCAGCGTTTGCCAAACCATTAGGGTTGGTGACAACTGCAGTCAAATGTTATGTGCTTTTGAATACATGGAGAAGTAGAAGAAGGAAAAGAGATGGGTGGGAGTATGGGTGGCAGCATTGGCTAACTTGCAGATCAGATCTAGCCAATATCGCGATGGAATTCCAACATAGCTGACGAGTTATGTTTGATACAATTCTACCTAATCCCTTACGAATGCAGACGCGATATTATGTTATAATAAATGCAATAATATACGCCGTTTCGTAATATTTTGGCGCCATCTTTCGGCGGTTTATGAAACTTTATGGTGTCTTGTCCGTTTTAGTGCGCGCTTTGATGTTTCACAGCTTTTTTATGGTCTGACTTCGGTAGCCATAGAACATTTCGTATGTTACTTCTTTTGTGTTTAGTTTGGTTAAGACTATGATTTATGGTCTCCGTTTCTTCATAACTAAAGTTATATAATATGTTGCGTTGATACATATTGTTGAAGTTAGGACACTCTGATTTCAGCGCTGGCACATTATAAAATTAAATAAGTATAGATGTGAGACATCTGTCAAAAGGTCAAATATGTTTTAATTAGGAGCAGATGAGTCAGTATACAAACATGATTAGTACTAATAATGTAATACTTGTCTTTATTAAAAGACTTACTTTTGCTTGCTCGCGGCTTTATTTGCGTAAAAGTAGGTTAGACTATTTCAAAAATTTATCAGCTATGATACTCGGTGATATATGAGATTTCTAATGGTGAAACAATTTTAAAATCGGTTATATAGGTTTATAGTTAAATCCTTACAAACAAACAAAAAATCTAATCTTTCCTTCTTATAATATTTGTATAAACGAGCTTATTTATGCCCACAGGTTCGCAAGGCAGTACTTTTTCTGGATGATAGATATCCTTTGTTCTTTTCCGTACCCTTAACAAGGTTAATGCAAAATTTAATGATTGTTGATTAAGTAGGTAAGGCATGAAAGCTTTACAAACGTATAAACTCACATTCACATGTATAATATTGGCCAGGATAATAAAAAAAAGACGCTTGGTTCATAGCAAATAAAAATACTCTTGTTGTTTCACAATAATTTACTCGAAAACATTATTAAAAGAATATGACACAAAAACAGCTGTATTATTTTTCACTAAACATAATACAACGTTTATAATACAACTATAATAAATAATGATCTCTATCGTTTCTGAACGCCGTAGAATTCAATTATTATTAATTCCACAAATTCTGTCCCTGTCACGGGTTCACCTAATTTTGCGGCATAACTGTTTCTATTTTGACATGGCGCGCTGTCAAACGCTTCCTGGATCCAATATGGCGTCAATGGCGGCCATTCGACTGTCACAGACAATTAACAACCGATTTTAATCTCTAGCCCGTTATTGTACGACAGTGCGTCGAATAAAAAATGCATTCGGAATGAAATTTTAAGTATAATTTAACTGTCTGGGTTGTGGAGGGTAAAAATAAATTATGAAGCAATCCGTGAGTCGTTTCCGATTGGTTGCATGACGGAGCACCGCGATGTGTAGTTTTGTTGGAAGCTGTTTTTCGTTTTAGTTTTAATGATGATGAATTTTGTGAACGAATAGTTATTAATATGTTACGAGTAATAATAATATTTGGATGTGCACTTGCGTTGAAATTAATTTTTATGTTGTGCCTGTGGTTTGTTATGTTAATGTATAACAATACCGTACCTTTATTATGATAAATGTACCTTTTATTTCAAAGTATGATCAAATTTACTTGAGTGTCAACATTATTTTACAATAATATTTTCAATGTAATTTTAGTTTGTATCGGTAAGTTTAATTTGTACAACCTAGGCATATTATCTAAAATGCCCATAGACTCGGTGTCCGAATTTGATATTCTCGTCATAAATGCAGTGATAGCCCTTATTTGGCGGAAAACTTAACAGTATTATCAACATATACACATTTCAAAAATGTCATCATAGTACCCATTTGAGCTATTTTGCCATATGTACATATAAGTAATATGATATCTAATTTTGTCAAACTTTTTCCGCATAGTACTTGATCTTACGACTTACTAGAACATTGTTAACGAAATACTACGAACGCATTGGATACGCTAAAAACAGCTGTTCCATTCTATGTTCACTTTCGGTTTAACTCCCAAAAATATAGTCTTCAAACCACAATATGACAAAAGTTACTAAAAATATCTGCCGATATTCGGAATTATCCAAAATCGATCTTAAGACAAAAAGTTAAGGTTGTATTTGCAATAATTATTGCCAATAACTATTGTTATGTATGCCAGCGTCAAGTGAGCCACCTGATGTGAATAAGTAATGATCTTATTGAATTGAATGATGTTTCGGAGTATTGATGTGATAAACCAACTCATTGTTTCTTATAGTCCAGTGGGTGACGGCTGGAATTTTTGCGAAATGAGTTTTGTTTTCAGGAATTTGATCATGACAATGGCTCGTTCCATCTTCCGATTATAATTTAAATATTTTCGTCGAACAGAGGTGATTGAATGCGACATGGAGTTTAACTGAAAAATGAACATAGCGTAAATTTTATTTATAGAATACTACTAATATGGACACATCCAAAAGTACTCGTTGTAACTGCGATCAAATACATGCAGAGAATTTTTGTTAGTAAGCGTTTTTTATGAGCCCTTTTTATGTCCCACTGCTGCGCAAAAGCTCTACCTTACACTTCGAAATCACTTTGTTCGAAGATATCCACTGCCAGTCCCTTTCTAAGACGTCCAAGTTATCTTGCCATCTCTGTTTAGGTCTATCGTAACCGGATATGGTAGTCACCCCGCGCTCGGATTTTTTCTTCTTGCTAATTAGAAGACATCCTCTAGGTAACCACGCGTTTTTTAAAGAGCTTTGCAGTCCCTGTTTGCTATAAACTCAATGTAAGGTCATTAAGATATAATCGTTTGGTTGCTTCTGGCTTAGACGCCTATTTACTATGCTAAAAATCTCTCAAATAAAAATCTTAGAAAATATCAGTTTTAAATGAACATCAAGTTAGGAACTACAACTATTACACCATTTAAGGCAACCTGCAGAAATCTAAGCCACAGCAATCAAGTGATCACATTTTTGGCAACCACATAACCGAGATCTCTCAATCAAATCATTCACCTCATTTTCGTAATAAGTTGATGTTAAATAGTTTCTAAACATAACTTCTCATTAGTCTTTCAACTTTATTACTCTTTATGATGAGCGGAAGTATTAAATTGGTGATATGACAGAAAACATCCAACAATCCGGACCAACCATATACGTACACTTTCTCTGAGACTAAATCATTTATGAGTATGACAGAATGATATCACTTCGTTTCTATAATTGATCGATTTCAAAAGTGTATAGGCTGTTTTTATTAGGCTTTGACAATGTTTGACTGCGTTGAAAGAGAAGTAATTAAAATAAACTTTGATAAACGCAAGTCTTAGCAGAATTCTCGTTCAAACTAACCTGTATTTTAGGTTTACTCGAGACAACAAGCATGTAGGTCACCTTAATATTCGTATCCGTGCTACTTGATTTGTCTGGTCTTCAAAAATATTGTTAATTTTGTGTCTCGCTTTGCTAAAGAGGGAAGGGGAAATGTTATTTTAGTTTCTCTTACTACTTTGCCCAAATTCGTTGCGGATTCAAATACTGTTTAACACCCTGGGACTTTACAAAGTGACATAGTCTCCTCTGCTGATCCTGGCTATACAGATGTCACAGCAGTGGTGGCAGTGCGGATAGGATTAGTTTAAAAAATGCCGGCAGTCCTAAGCTTATCAAACACATGCTAAACTTCGTGAAGTATTTGGTGCTACTATTCAGAAATTCTTGTAAGATCATATAAGTGTTTGCCGAACCCAGATGTCAAACCTAGGACCTTACAATTGAACTCAAACTTAATTCATAGGATCAACTACAAACCTTCGTATGTAAGATACATACATAAGTACAAGATATATTAAACCAAACTCTTAGTTATGTAGAGAACCCGCGATTTCCTTCAACATTTACCTCAATGTCATAATTAATACAATTTTAAGTAAGACTTTAAGTACAGTTATTTATATAATTGGACTGGTATACAATTTTATTTCGGTCTCAAACCGAACGGGTTCAGAAATCAAGAGACAAGTCTTCGCAAAATGTTAAGGCCATTGGCTCTAGGGCTATAATATGGATATACAATACCAGTTGTCAGCCAATGTCATGCCTTGATTGATGTTGTGGCACCGACAGCGAGACAGGTTTGATGTAATTTGTTGTTCGTGCTTCCTGAGCTGATCGGGAGGGATGGGATTCTTGAGAGCTTACGTCAGCGCGCAAATGATGGATATTATTATGACAGATTTGATTTGTGCAGCGTCAGTTACACTTCACAAATCAAATCTGTCAAAATGGGGCTATAAAAACGTTTTATTTTATTTGTTGTTTTTAAGGATTATTTGTAATTAGGTTTACAAATTACTAGTGAGTATTATTCTTAATTTCTTCAGCTAAGCTAGTACGTTTGTTTTTATTACGTAGGTAGTGTAATGATTTATATACACTTATTCAAATTGTCTACTAGAATAATATTAAGATTAACTCGTTGGTTGCGCTTATAATTGTGTGCGATCGTGAGGTCTCGGATTCGATTCCAAAGTGTTATTAAATTTTTCTGTTCGAAAATTGTTAGTATAGAGTCTCGAAATGTGTCTTTAGACGGAATTATTCTCTCCCTTATGACGTGGAATCGAAAACAGAGTTGTCGTAATGTTAATAAAATACATCTATGCATACTCTTTCGAAGATATCAGCCATCTTTATTATATTATGTTGCTTTTGCCTTTGCAATTGTGCTCGGTAGTCGAACGTAGGTTCGGCTGCTATATATAATATAAATACACTTCTATGTATCTGCCTCTTCAGGAATCTGTCTATGCCTGTTACTTGGAATTATATTAAATGAAATATATCACTACGTATCTACTTCTTCATCAGTCCAAATTATATTGTAAGTCTTGAAGTTCAATAGATACAGTAGTGACTAACAGACTATTATCTAATTACTATCTTTGACCACATCATTACTGCTTATATCTCCAAGACAGATGTTCATTACCTATTTAATTTGTTTCCATTGTGCTTCGGAAAGTAATTTATTTGATTGAAGAGGTAACTCAAAACACTTTCACTGTCGGTATCATGGCGGATATGCGTGATAAAGATTCACGGTCATTGTCTCACACCGAGAACGATGACTGGAATTCAGGCTGTAGGTTTTCTGTCTAACTCATCGTGATAAAGGTAAGGAAGTAAAATTATGGGGACGAAGTGAGAAAGGAGTTTTCCTTCAAATTTAGTTATTATTCAAGTAATCGGAAGCCAGAGAAATTTATTTCATACGTTTTTTGAATGGCCAGGAAAGTAGCTGAATAATATTTGGGAATAAACAAAATAATCTACATGTGTATTGAAATCGACAACAAAACGCACTTGTAAAAGCTAGGTGATCATTTGATCAATCACTAAGCTATACAATATGAACATAGGGCGGCAGTCTTAAAAAAAAATGCCTATTTAATAGAATCACGCTTGCCAAAACATTCCTCCGCCTTTCTCCGTCCTCTAGGCAGAGGATAATTAAGTAATTTTATGACAAATATTTTAAATGCGTACTACTTAAAATATCATAACAGGAAAACCCAATTACCTCATCTAACTCAGGAATCAACCTATCGAGAATCGGACCTGACGATCGCTGACTTATGCTACAAGACCAACGAAGTAGTCAAATTCAGAGAGTTATACCAATGAGCTTGTGATCACGATGGTCAAACTATTTCGTTTTGAGTGTGACGCAATCATTACATTATCTTTCTCACTTAATAACCATTCCCGCACAAGGTACAATTCCTGTATTGCAAAGAATTTTACAAACATGGAAGTAACAGACACAAAGAACATGCCAACTCAATACAACAAATTCTCCTATTCCAATATCAAATCCGCAATACACAACGTGGGCGTGGCAAGTAAACCTCTGCTTTCTTAG
Organism: Catocala fraxini; assembly: GCA_930367265.1. Taxonomy (NCBI): domain Eukaryota; kingdom Metazoa; phylum Arthropoda; class Insecta; order Lepidoptera; family Erebidae; genus Catocala; species Catocala fraxini. The sequence continues at coordinate 1,549,161 of OV884044.1, read as the reverse complement.
TGCATTCAAGTATTAATGGCAACTGTCTCTTTCGACATATAGTTCTGTACATCCTGCGTTTAGGAGTATTAACCCCATAGCCCCATAATCGTGAGCGGATCTTTATTACCCACACAAACATGCTAATACATTATTATGCGCGGACACACTCAGCGGTGTTACAAAAGCTTTCAAAGGCAACGCGACGGTTGAATACATTAAATACGATTACATATTATGTATTTGTTGTTTAACGTAATATATTATCGAGCTGGTACCTATCTTTCCGAGAGTCTGGTATAGGTGTAATACTATCACAAGTACTTGTAGAATATTATATGGAGAGTGAACAGTATGGCGTACTTACATGTAAACTAATATAAAATAGTTGGAGACTTTGTTTGCTATTTTGATAGAAAGCCCAATTTTTTTAAACTACATGTTGGATTGGACAGTATTTTTGCATGTGATAGCCCAATTGGAGGGAAGGTTATTGGCTATATAAAATCACGCTAGGAACCACTGGAGCGGCGCAGTAATCATAAACGTGAGTGAAACCCGGGACAGCCAGTCGCTTATAATTACGTGGCTTGGGGTTTCGCACATTTTGGAGCAGTACGACCGAAGTAAAGTCTTCATTCTACAGAAGATCGGAGTCAAAGAAAGTCTTTTGTGTCTCTGCTGGTTAATAGGGTTTCCAGGCATCTTAGAAGATGCTGTGTTGTCTGATTTTGCTCATTCTGCTGTTATCGCCCAACTACTCCAAGCTAATGCGCAGACAGTGCCCTGTGTATGCAAGCTATAATTATCTACGTTAACTCATTATTATCAGAGGGGATGTTAGGAATAGCACCTGGATAATATAAAAACCATACGAAATACATTCTTAAGGATATGTCAAGTTTATAGAAAGAAATAAAGAAAGAAAATATATTTAATTTGACAGAAAACGCAACACATACTGCAGACAGCTTAAACGTAGTATACAGTTAGACAGGAAAAGACAATGGACAATTATCAATTCGAATTTACATCAGAGTGTTAGAATATTTTTGGACATCTGTGACATTAATGCCACTAGTTCATAAATAATGCACATTGCATTTAGCTTCTTCTTCCAGCTATCAAACGGTCTATTATTCTAGAATGTTCTATCAATCCCTTTAAAAACATCACGTTAAATCTTTCATTAACTTCTCATTCCACGCGAACCTCTCGCATACACCGTCGGTATAAAGTCTATATTCCTCTGTATTGGTGCCAGTGTACCTATATGGTGCTTGGCCATGAGACTGCCTGTGACTAATCGGACGAGGCTCTGTATCGACCTTAGTTGTTCAGCTGCTACTATTAAATAATAATTTTGTACTGCAATCGTTTAAATACTGTGTTACGATGATTTTACCTCTGAAGGTAGTTTTGTAAAAAGAATTGTTCTGGTCTCCGAGGTTAAGTGTTTTGTAATATGTGTATAAAATTGGACGTCTAGGAATCTCTAAGTTATTATGAATTGGCTAGATAATAGAAATGGATTGTAAAGTTATCGTTAAGAAAAAAAAAACCGATACGCACACTTGAATTACAAAGGTAACAAAGAATGAAGAAGCTCAGAATGTTAATATGAAACGGTCGAGAAGAATCCTCCATTGAATTGCTAGCTTTTTGCTATGGAAATATGTTGACCATTATCAAAATCGTATTTAGTTGGCTGTCATGGGCATGAGCAACTGTTAGAACACCGCTGGTATAATAAACTATGTTCTTTGGGAACGTGTTTCTCTAAAAGAGGGATTTTACATGGCGTATGAGCTCGTTTGTAGTCAACTACTCCTTACGTACTCCAATTGCCTGAAAGCATTTTTTTTCTGTGACGGAATCATAAAGCCAGCTTCTTCGAAGAAGTACAACTCTTCTATAGAAAGCTGGCGTAAAAGTAGTATCACTGTCACACACGCTTGCCCAGTAAGTAAGATTGCCGAAGGCTTACATGTCCATCTTTCATTCCTTTTGGATTCGGCAATGTACGAGTAACACATCTGATATTACAAGCTATCATAGACTATAGTAACAGCTTACCATCAGGTGGGCAGTATGCACGCTTGATACCTTTGTTCTTCAAAAATCCTGTATGACGTAACATTGGATACAAACGGTTTCTTAAAATTTATGACCGTCCCCTGCTCGCTCTGGTCGTAATTGAGTCATATTGCTTGCAGTGACCTTCATTATAATTAGCGTATTTAGCTCAGATTCATTAAAACGTCAATCAAAATAAAATTAATTGAAATGTTTTAGCTGACGTTAGTTGTTCATTATATAGTTACATATACTGGTAAGAAATAACGTTAACACATGTTAGTTGTATATTGATGGTCCAAGTAAGATTTGATTTCTTGCTTTAGTGAAGTTACCCCTGAAATACATGACGGAGAATTTTGGTATGAGTAAAATAACGTTGTGATTTTTTTAGAAGGGTAGTCGTCGTATAACCAGTTGACGGCAAAAGTTTAGTCTTGTGTAATAGATCTCCAACACCTTCAATTTGATTCAGGCAAGAGCAGATGTTCGTTAAAGGACTTTCTTCTTGAATCTTGTGTTAGGTCTATCAAAGACAATCATTTTTTTAAACAAATATTGATTTCAGCATTAATTTTCGTTTAAAACTCTAGGCTTAATACTAAAGGCATATATTTTAACTTAGAGCAGTTCATACACTGTTTAGGCTATAAAAGATAATGACAGAAACCTTGCAGGATACAATACACAGGCTAATAAAGCTAGGTGTCCCAGTTTTGATACCAAAGGTACCTGATGACCTCACCTCTCACCATGTGTGCCTATAGCACTAGCATCGCTCTACGTGTTGAATTAAACATGGAACTCAGTATTGTTATTAAACATCGGTCCTTTATTCGTTTGGTTAGCGTCATAATGTTTAGGTTCGATGTTCGAGTTATTCAATTTGGTACTTATTGCGTCGGTAGCTCTATATAGTCTTACGTCTATGTACTCGAAGTTGTACAGAGGTGGATTTCAGCCACATTTTGCTAGCTATGGTTTTAGATCCTGAAGAAAACCTATTGTCGTCTACCGAGTATGCTTTAGCTATCTTTTTTTTAATTTAAAATATAAATTATAATTGAAATTAAACTACTTTTTTACTTTTTACTTTTTAGCTTCAAAATTATCTAGTATCTAGTAGTAGTGTAACAGTTTCAAAATTTTGTATTAAAGTGTAAAATACATAACGCGATAAAATCCGTATATAGTTTAATTTCAATGAATAACATTCGCGTAAACAGAAGAAATAAAATTATAATTTAATTGTATTGTGAGGCTTCAGTTTTAAGTCATTTATAAATTTAGGATAAGTACTTTGATTATGTATAAAATTGTTTTGATTATATTTCTTAAGTTTGCTATTGTTTTTATTTTATATTCGACTTTGACATTATTTTTTATTTAACGTTTTGATTTATGTAATATTATTTGTGACGCTGCTCTATTTTGTTACTATTATCTGTTAAATGTTGTGCACGCCGATAATTGGGTTGCATATTAACATATTGTATACCTTGATCTCATATCCTATTCACATACATAATTTGTAATCTTTAGATGTGCCTTTAAATAAATAGACTTCGTGCTGCTGTTTAGACTTAAAGACTGAAAAACTGAATAACACTCGAGATCTGGTAAGGGAATCTGATTTAAGTTCCTCGTGCACAGCAGGCGCTTTCGCTACCGCTGCACTACAGAGCTAGTCGGTATCCAACGTAACAATAGAAAAATCGTAACGTATCACACACTTCTGGTCATTTTATCTTTACAAACTTCTTTTAAAGTTTTAAACCATAGAGACATCCATCTCTATGGTTTAAAACATAGGTTCTCAGACTTTTGCTACATTTCTACCTAACTCCTTACCTACCTTTTTTTTTTTATCAAGTCTCCACGGGCTGACATTTTCTTTTTTTTTAGATATTCTCGGGTCTTAACCTACCGCGGTAGGCGGGCTGACCTTTTAATTTTTTTATTGGTAATCGGATTCTTTAGCGAGTATTATGCCTCAAAATATCCGTTTATAGGTGAAGTCAAGCCAACATTTTAGTTTTTCACTATCGAAAGCAAATACATTTTTTGTGGATGCTTACGAATTGTGAGCCCCCATTTTTTTGTCACGCTAACGTAGACCACCGTCGGGTCTCCCGTGAACCCCTAGGGGTCCACCTGGACCACTTTGAGAACTACTGGTTAAAATAGCTTAAAACTTAAATACTATAACGACGCGCGCCGGTTGAAGGATTGCGTTTTCGATTTCACACATAATGAACATCCACACCCGGTTGTTCTATGTGCCTGGTCATTAATTGTCACAAAATATCCAGTAAGTAACATTTGGTCTTTTATTTTTTTGCCTGGTTTAAGGCAATATACTTACTTGTTATTGTTATGAGAACTAATTATATTGCCGTAAATCAGGCTAGAATACACCTCAGCTAAACTCTTATTAAAGATGTAAGCACAATATTATTGTAATCCGATACTCACAGACAATTTTCACTCCGCTTGAAACTTATTTATAAATTGACACACTACCTTTTAAAGTCTGCCCTTAGCATTACGCCTACACAAAACATTGGAGGCTTACTAAATTGATGCCAATTAATACTGAATCATAGAATACTGGGAACTATAACGCTAATGTCTTAATTCTATGGTAGTCAGCAGACCTTGTAGTGAACGTGTAATCACCATTATTGATACCATGATTGATAGGTAACTACGTATTGGGTATCGCGTGGGGTTATTACTTATGGTAGTATTATGGTTTAATCGTTTTGACATATAATTTATAGTTTGAGGATAGCTGACTTTATGTTTGTAGGTTGAGGCTTCATGGTGGTACGTACTATCGCTTTTGTTTGGTCTCGGATTTGATTCACGGATAGGGCAGTGTTATTAAATTGTTGTGTTAGAAAACTCTTGGTGAAGGGTCGTGCCTATTATTGAGGTCTATAGGTGCATTATTATATTGATTAACATTTAAACTGCATGCAAATTCGCAAAACTACGGCGAATGGGAATCAGTGATCAATGTGATCATGCAGGTTCCCGGTTCGTGCGTGATGATCTGTAATGTCAAGAACCATACGAGGTCACCCTTAGAGATCTAGATTCCGTAAATACATTGAGAATTTCCTAAAACCTAATAAAAACGCGTTTTTTTCAACCTGGAGAAATGCTCCTTATCTATGCATACCCCCTCGCCATAAAGGGAAGTGAGAGAGTTATGTCCGGCTCTCCCGAGACTAAAAACATCACGGTGTGCCACTTCGCTGCTTTGTATGGTTGGTGGGTCGCTGGAACTGTAACTGCATCAGTGACCCACCCAAATATATTTATTTCATTATTCAATTTCAGTAGAGGAGTGTTCTCCTCTACTGAAACTTGCAGATATATACGCGTTAGACTTTGTATATACATACTACTTATTAAAAACCATAATTACATCGGAGTTGACCTATTCCAAAACCATAAGCATAATAGTATGCTGAAATATAATAGTATGACGAAATTATTATTATAGGTATTAATAATAATAATTTATTCTTCAAGATCGGATATATCTACATAGAATATACATATATACACATAAACTTATGTTATAGAACCTAAGCAGTTTTATAAATATAAACTGTCAAACCAAAATTAACATATTAACTAACCGGCTTATTTTCTCTATACTAATATTATAAAGCTGAAGAGTTTGTTTGTTTGTTTGAACGCGCTAATCTCAGGAACCACTGGTTCGAATAGAACAATTATTTTAATGTTGGATAACCTATTTATCGAGGAAGGCTATAGGCTATATAACATCACGCTACGACCCACGGGGGCGGCGCAGTAACCATAAACGCGAGTGAAACCGCGAACAAATCTAGTAAACAAATAAACTATCGTTTTATTATATCGATAAATTATGGTCACCATTCATTTATCGGACCGTGGGTGTCCGTAAGACATATTGCATCGACTCTTACTTAAGTCAATTAGTTATTATATGAGAGAGAATGCGATGAAAGCTGACCTTACTATAGAGCAATGAAATTAATGAGATAAAGAGTTTAGATTCAACGCTTCAGGACGTCCATGGAAACTGAGATACTCCGAGATAAAAGTTGCCAATGTAACCTCCTCGCCAAAGAAGTAGCAAGAGTGTAGTTGGAGGACCAGTCTGCCAAGTTTGGTGCCAAAGCACTCGCATGTGAATTTTCGAAGTTAGGTGCGTGTTTAATAGTTATGTCGCTTGTTGAAACGGTGAATCAAAACATTGGGAGGAAATAAGTTAAGTTAAGTAAGTAAAATTTTCCACGGAATACGAAATATAGAAGATTGTCAATATTTTAAGTTTTCTTAATAATAATAGACAACTGGGTATAATTTCGCAGGGATCCTTATAAGCATTTAAGCAACGACCACAAAGAATACCTAGAAGAAGAACTATTTGTGGATCACACAAATTTGATCGAACCCACAACACTTGTAGTTGCAGTGGCGCTCATAGCAAGTTGTAAGAGGCGCTCATAGCCAGTTGTAAGGGGCGCTCAAAGCCAGTTGTAAAAGGCGCTCATAGCCAGTTGTAAGAGGCGCTTATAGCCAGTTGCACTCACTGATCGGTAAACGATTAGTGAGTTTAGCAACGTTGGGTACGGTCAGTCTATAGATGGGTTAGTAGTATTTCATCTGAGCGTCTCCGTGCTTTGGAGGGCGCCTAAAAAGTCGGTCCCAGTTGTTGTCAAATTGACAACAGTCGTTAAGCCATGTCAGAGGCCTACGCGCGGCTTGAACAACTCTTGACAACAGGTTGGCTACTAACCACACGAAAAGAAAGAAAGTGGCGGGGCCACAACCTAAACTATTACGCTTTCCGTACAGTCAAAGCTTTTTAAGTCGCCTTGTATATATCGTGTCATTCATTATTACCAGATATTTAAAATGTCGCATCAAGTAGCGAATTATAATCACGAATAACTTTTGGCGGATTTTCGGCAATTTCATCGAAATATGTGAATAGTCACGTGTTAAAAACTCGTTAAATATAAAAATCACAGATCGGAACATGTCTATCAGTAGGTAGTACATACAGTAGCCAGCGGCTGGTTGCCTACGGCCCGTGGCGACTGTCTGATGCAAGGTCGGACGTGGGAGTCCGCGCCTTCGCCGCAACCTGCCAGCAGGCGCCGAACATCAACATACTTTCCGGTTTTGAATATAAATAACGTTAATTATGACTCTACAATTATCGCAACAAAACGGCGTAAACATAAAATTTATCAAAATGATACGACATACAGAACTGCTTTGTCACATAGGTTCCATTGTTTCTTAGGTCCATATTTATACAACAAAGCTAATTCCCTTCTTTCTATATACTGCCTAAATAAATACAATCTAAAAAAAGTATTAACGTCTTGGTTACAAGATCTATCATATTCTGATACTGAAGCCCTACTTATTCCGTTAATATAATGAATTTAATTTATGCACAAATCACACAAGTTATTTGCATGACAGAAACACACACACATACAAATTATTATTATTAATTTAGAAAAGACTGGCGAGTTCGGTTATTGATATAGTAAACGGCAATTTTAGTTTGATTTGAGAATGAATGAATTGAATTGAGATAACGAATACAAAGACCAAAGACCAAGACTCGGAACAAGCAAAATTTAAAGAATTGGAAGCATCTGCGCTCTCTTATAGACTACGTTACCATTGTCAAGACTCAAGACTATCGCAAGCAAGAACAAACACACAAAAAAAAACAACGCCTTTGGGATGATCTTTTTCATCTTGGATGACTTAAAAAAAACGGATAATGCCATCCTACTGCCTGTATTAGATTTATATTGAAAAATATTACTAGTCCCAAATTATTTAATCTCTATAATATTATTAACTTATTATTGTTATTATCTTTGGTTTTTTTAAAGTCAGTAGCATATGGTATAATGGTTGCAACACCTTGTTGATATGAGTTGTAAAATACTGAAATTATATTTAATTGGCGATTTAGAAGTGGGCGTGAGTTTCTTGCAGGTTTCTTCTCATAGGCCTGAACTAGAACTTGCCTGAACCTAGCAACTAACCTAAATGTAGCTCCAGTAACTTAGTAAACTTACTAACCTATATATTTTGACGTTTATAAGTGCTACTTTATGACCTAAATGAATAAATGATTTTTGACTTTGACTTTGACGGATATGAAAACACTCAGACTCGGAATAAGTATAATTTGGTAAACGCGCTGCTCTTTAGGTAAATAAATAATTTAAAATAGTTCGATGCCCCTTTATATAATCAATAGGTACTCAATATCTTTATTGCACTCCATATGTTATATAACTAATACAAATATTATAAAGCTGAAGAGTTTGTTTGTTTGGTTGAACGCGCTAATCTCAGTAACTACTGGTTCGTATTGAAAACTTATTTTAGTGTTGGATAGCCTATTTATGGAGGAAGGCTATAGGCTATATAACATCACGCTACGACCCACGAGATCGACGCAGTAATCTATATATATAAAACTCGTCCGTTACTGAGTGACTGACAGACAACGCACAGCCGAAACTACTGAACGCAAGAAGCTGAAATTTGGCATGTATGTTCCTTGGAGAGAGTAGGGGAGCACCAAGAGAGGATTTTTGGAAACCACCCTTAACGGGGTGAAAGGGGAGAAACCCGATATTCACACGGGAACGGGACTTACGCGGGTGAAACCGCGGGAAAACTACTAGTTTTATATAAAGGTGTTACACAATATCACAATAGGTACAATATGGACCCTGTAGGGCACGGCAACGTAGAAGAGAAGATGCATGGAGGATGAATCCTAAAGGGTTAGGTATTATATAAAGTTATCGATATACCTGATTGGTTGAAAGTATAACTAATGAATATTAATGAATTGCTATAAACAAATAATATGTTTATACAACTTTCTATAATTTATAATAATTGCCTTAATAAATTATGTGTAGACTTAAACTAATGAAGCATCAGATCATTTTCCTTTTATTTACTGAATATAAATGGAAAATTATTAACAATAAAATATATTTATCATAATATTATACTTTCCTTTTCAAGCAGCGATAGCTCAGTGGGGAGACCAACAGACTGCAATGCAGAGGGTTTTGGGTTCGAACCCACGTCGCGCACCTCTAACTTTCGGAAGTTATACGACTTTTCGAAATTATGTGCGTATTGATTGACAACTATCGCCTGCTCTGTGCCTCGGAGAGCACGTTAAGCTGTTGGTCCCGGCTGCCATGAACATCTATGGCAGTCGTTATTGGGAAAGTCAGTACCCTCTAATATCCTGACACTGTTCTAGCCTTCGGGTTGTTGAGGTCAGGTGGCAGCCGCTCCGTGTAAAAACTGATATCCAGTCAAATCTGGTTAGACTAGAAAAGCCGACCCCAAGTGACTTGGGAATAATAAAGGCTAAGGGAGAAGAAGATACTTTCCTTTTCATATAATAAGTATTCATAATTTTAACTGATTGCCTCGTTAATCCTGTGACTTTTGTTTGTTGGGTTACGACCGATTGTGAGGTTATTGGTTCGATTCCTGGATCGAGCAAAATGGTCTGACAGTTAAAAATTTTAAGAACAAGGAGTTAGACTATAGTTAAGCGTCCCATAAGGATAACATTTACGGACCCTTACTTCAAAATTTTTTAGGAGATGATGCTACGCTATCCTTCTATGGGGTATGACTTCAAAACATAGGCGGTAGCCCAATGGATAGGACATTGGACTTGCGATCGAAAGGTCGCGGGTTCGAATCCCACCCTTTGCACTACTGACGTGAACATGCTCCTAATACAAACATTCTCGCTTAGCTGGAGCGGTTACCAAATTGCCAGTACTCTTTAAAAAAAGTTGGTGCAATATACCTTGGGTCAAGTATTTGTGGATTACACTGACAGCAACTATTTGAACCACTGCACCATACTTGTAATCAAAATCAATTACTTAAAACAATACACTCCAATAACCAATAAATAAAATAACCATCCATTACTACAAACGTAAAATGCATCTTAAAATAAGCATATCGCGTTATCTGTGCGTTTACCATACATAGATAATAAATAAAATCTAACCAGTCTTTTGCCGAAGCCGCTCTCAGAACTGTATCTATTAATAGCGTGGATTTGATAAGAATCGTCTTAGTCATTCCGAGGGCTGTTGGGATGTGCTGGTTGAGAGAAACAAAGGGTCTTAGTCTGGACGCTTTATTTTTAATTGTTTTAATGTAGATGAGAGCTTTGACTCAGAAATAGCAGTGTGATGATAATTATTTTGTAAAATAACGAAGCGGCCATAGGCAGTTTTGCCCAAAAATGGGGCAAAAAATACTAAATGATATATTATGTTTATTTTACATTAATAATAGTACATTTACCAGTGTTGTTTTTGTTATAATATGGCCTATTTAGGCAAGCCGTAGCATGTAAAATAAAAAAAAACATATAAAATTAGACAGAACTGTAAATGAAATTTTATCATCTTAGTATCTTTCTAGCATGATTAAGATGAGACGACAAAAATAATTATAATTTGTATAACAGTTTTGTACCGACTGCCTTAGTTGTGCAGCAGCAGTGAATGCGACTGCTGTATATGAGATTGCCGGGTAGAAATGAGAGTTATGAATGCGACTGCTGTAGGTACATGAGATTTTGAGTTTGATACCCGAGTAGGCATAAGAGTCACTGAAATTCACTGTCCATTAAATCATAACACAGCACAGAGTTGAAACTATACGCAGAAAATAGCAATAGGTTTATTCCCTAAAACGTCGAACATACAACCATAGCTGGCGAAATGTGTGTGTTATACATATCTGCCTACCCCTTCAGGGTAATAGGCGTGAATATGTGTAACAATAATAATAATAATAATGTCCTCCAGACCGAATTTCGGTCACGGCGGCCAACCTTAACAGAGACTAGCCATTTAGGCAGGAGATATTATAGTGCACAAGTGTGTGCGCAAACACAAGTGCACTCTCTGTTCCTTAACCCTCATGATCCGATGGGACTGTAAACCGACACGACCGGAGAGAGATCAGGCGCAAAACCAACGGCTTTACGTGCTTTCCGAGGCACGATGCTGTCTAACACCGCCAACTTCTTAACTCTCGTATTGAGATTTCTTAACTGATAAACCCAATCTATTGTTGGCCCGGCTCGGGCTTCATACCCGAGAACTTATGCACCGCAGTCACATTTACTACCGCAGCAGCGCTGCAAACAGAGCGTAGGGCATAACAATATTATTTCTAAGTACATTACAAGTCTAGGTCAATTGAGTGCGCTCTCCTTCGACCTAGATTTAGCTGAAGTAGTCTCTACAAACAGTACTAACGTCTCTAATCTGTGCAGTGTCTTTGTAAGCAGCTGGTTTTAAAATAGCTTAGTGGAATCCTTACTTATATTATAAAAGCGAAAGTTTGTATGGATGTATGGATGTTTGTTACTCTTTCACGCAAAAACTACTGGACCGATTGCGATGAAACTTAGTATGTAGATAGCTGGAAACCTGGATTCACGCATAGGCTACTTTTTATCCCGATGTTCTCCCGGGAACTGGACTTACGCGGGTGAAACCGCGGGGGAAAACTAGTAGTATATATTGAACTTAGTCAGGCAGTAGTCTATGTATGCTTTGTTTAACATAAGCATATTTTTTGTAATAAGAATTAACGATACAATTGAAGTGATATGGCGGTAGCCCCATGGATAAGGCAACGGACCAGCATCAGGATTTGGGTTTGAATCCAACTAACCCACTACATCGCCCAACTAACCCACATTGGCTTAGCTGGCGTGATTAACCTCCAGTTAATCTTTCTAGTAATTTGAAACCCAAATTACTAGCAATCACAATTACAAAATTACGTGTTCATTCGTTCTTAGCTTTTACGTGCGTGTATCCTTACGTATTTTAACCTTTTGACCGCCACAGTCATGTATACATGATAAAACAAAATGTGTCCAGCGTGCGACAATCACGAACTACATGACAAATTAAATACACATACATTACCGTCTTACCCAACGTATCGACTGCTTTTCAACATCTGACACGGGGAGACTAAGATGGTGGTTGTCTCATATCTGACGTATAAAGTAGATTAATTTCATTACATAGTATACATAATTAATATTAATTATTTTGTTGCAGGTTTAAAGAAACTTATGTACAGTGACGTCACAAGCGCCGAGCTGCGAAAATGCCGTGAACATTAACATATACTAATACACGAATATATTATATTAATTATTATTACTAATTGTGAAGTTTAGTGACAGTGTGTGGTGATAAGTGTACATTATATCGGATATTTATTATACTGGTAAGTTTTTTTTACTCTGGCTACCTTTAGTATCATGTCAATGGCAAAGAAGTTTTTAAATAGCACATATTATAAAAGGTAGGGCACAGTAGGTCTTTGCTAAAACCTAAGACTACACTGTAAAGAAAAACGCAAGCAGTAAACCTTGTGTTACTCTACCTTACTACTTAGTATTGTCAGGGTAATTTTCGTAGGGTTCTCAGGCTCATCGAGAGGGACAACGCTATAAGTAAGCATCCTCTAGCAGCCTTGAGCAGCGATAGCTCAGTGGGGAGACCAACAGACTGCAATGCAGATGGTCTCGGGTTCGAACCACGTCGCGCACCTCTGACTTTCGGAAGTTATATGACTTTTCGAAATTATGTGCGTATTGATTGACAATTATCGCCTGCTCCGTGCCTCGGAAGAGCACGTTAAGCCGTCGGTCCTGGCTGCCATAAACATCTATGGCAGTCGTTATTGGGAGAGTGTCGACACAACAGATCCCGCTGGGTCAAAGTGTCGCCGGTCTGCACTGACTGGCCTCAACATAAGATAAGATAAGCATCCTCTAAGTACGCGCGTGCGAGCGGAGACAACCGAATGACGCCGGCAGTTTAGTACTGCCAGTAGTACTGCTACGTGTATACGTAGTAATAGTTAATATTCTTTGTCTTCTGTTCATATGCTGTTTAGCACGCTCCTTAAGAAGGCTGCAAATAATCGCAGACTTAACTTAATATTAGCTCCTTGTAATTACTTTATAAAAGATCCACGAGGTATTAGTGATACCCTTTAGTGACATTAGCGTTTCTAAGCTACGCTTACCACCAAGCACTCAAGCTATTATAGAGCATGCTTCCTGCCTTGGCTATCTAGAAATGACGCAGGCAGATGGCAGGTCACTGTCTTAGTCCCCACTTTGCGTGTTTTAAACGGTAACTGTACTGGTGGCGTTGTGATTTAAACGTTCGCCTGACTATTGCTACTGCGCCGAGTGTGATGGATTCGATCCCTACACGGAACAAAAACTTGTATGATCCAAAAATAGTTGTTCTGCATGATCACAAAGATCACACACTACAACTATTTTTGGATGACACAAATTTTTTAACGTTTAAAAGCCTTCTTCTAATTCGTTTTAAAGATCCCCGCGAAACTGAATTTACTTCTAATGCGGTTGTAGGATGTCTAATAATAAAAATAATATACTTCTGCCAAAACAAGTAAGGTTTTCAAAGTCGTTTCTATGTATGTCAATAGATACATCCCATGTAGGTGACCTTAATGCCAATGGAGTACTATATTGTGGGCGATTATGGTTCTCGTATTATACTTACGAGCAAACTGATACTATTGACCGACCAAGTTGTCTCTACCGACTCCGAGGGCGCCACTGTCTTTCTCATAAGTCGAAAAATGCTCACGAATTATGCAGTTGTCGATTTTATCCGCTGTATAAATAAGTTGGTCACATGTGTTGTTTATTTGACATGGTTTTCAATTAGAGATGTCATAATATTTTGTTGGAAGTGATTTATTGAATGGTTGTAACGTGATTGAATATGTTTTGGGTTTAGTTTATAATTGTAGGTAGGGCAACATATTGGCCTAAAATTTTTAATAAGGTCTCAGACCTAGTGAACGATTCATGTTATTAAAAAAACCAGCTGATATTAACTTTTCCAAGCAAGTTAACAATTATTCATTACAATATTAATATTTAATGAATGGCTCAAGGCTTTTAAGTATTGTTCTTATCTTATGTGGGGGCCAGTCAGTGCAGACCGGCGACACTTCGACCCAGTGGGATCTTTTGTGTCGACTCTCTCCCAATAACGACTGCCATAGATGTTCATGGCAGCCGGGTCCGACGGCTTAACGTGCTCTCCGAGGCACGGAGCAGGCGATAATCGTCAATCAATACGCACATAATTTCGAAATGTCATATAACTTCCGAAAGTCAGAGGTGTGCGACGTGTTTCGAACCCGAGACCCTCTGCATTGCAGTCTGTTGATCTCCCCACTGAGCTATCGCTGCTCTAAAAAGTTTTAAGTATTTAGTAATAATAAAATTAAATAATAATTTTATTACGCACTCTTTCCTCAAAATAACAATAGGGCTCAGTTTTTCCTGCTTATAATTTATTCTAACATGTAAAACATCGTAACGGTCCAAAAACGTGTATTGAATATGATATTAGATAAATAATTAAATGGACGTGTTCTGCGCATGATAGATCGTCACTATTTATATAATTAAATGAATAAAATGGACGACGAGGCTGAATTTAATTTAATAAATGAGTACAGAGAATTAAACGAAATTTATTTATTTGGTGTTTGCCAACAAATGTAACAATAACACACAAATAATATATACAGAGCATAACAGGCTGTAAGGATAAAGTTACATGAAATTATAAGTTAACACTGTATGCACTAAATAATCATGGATAAGATTAATTAAATTTAAATTTTAATATTTCTTATTTTTATTTTATTTTTGCTTGTCTAATCTTTTAGTATATTTTTCTTAATTAACACTGTGTTCGTCTTACGAGTACTACTCACGTAATTGTTTATAGTGTGCGCGAGAACGCTGGTACCCTAAACACAAGTTGAATCTTATTCTGGGTACCAGAGTTTATCGTAAATACTAAATATCGTGTTTGTGACGCTGTTATTGTATTTTTGTACCGAGCTAAGAAAAAGTAAATTTTATTTATTTATTTATTATTATTAATTTCGTACATTTATGATATGTTTTATCCAGGATATTAAGAATGGATAAGACAATAATGTAAAAAATTATCAGAATATATAAGGCCGCTGCCGGTAAAGAATAAAAAAATCTTTGATATTTCTACAATAGTATACCTAATTACTATTGTTATTCAAAAGTCGTCTAATTATTATCTTATTAATAGTACTGGAAAGCTAAATTCTTTACGTAAACAACACGTTTCTCAATAGGGCCCATTCGCATTTTCCACTAGTTTGTAAAGATATTTTTAACTCAGTCACGCGTGAATTGTAAAACAGATAGAAATGAAACTTAGCAAACAGATAAACCATATCTTGGATCAACACATAGGATATTTTTAACCTGATGTGGTCGATTTATGCGGGCGTAGCCGCAGCACTAAACTAAATTTATAAATGATGCTGACACTAAATTGATCAATGCCTATTCTAAATCACCATTTGCCAAATAGAACGCTCTTATTAACCAAAGGCCCACTTATGCTATCTTTAAGTATTTGTCAAAATCTAATAAATCATCATCAAATACCCATCACGTTAGTGAACAAACATCGGAGCTGATTATAATAATGGCGCAGTGCGCCACTGTCGCTCAATCATTCAATCAATTACAACTCGATTGATTGGACTTGCACAATTGAATAGGTTAGCGTTGATCGGGAGCGGCTGTCCAATATGTCAACTTATAGCGGGATTCGGCACTTCATTATAAAAATCCTTTAGGTAATAAAACCTTTATTTCCCTTTTTATTTGTAGTAATATGGTTATAAAATATATGACCTACAAATACTTTACAGTCGTCACCTTAGTAGTAACGGACTGTATGCGCACAATTATATGACAAGAACCTACGGAACCTAAAGTACCTACAGCCCTATCAGCCCTAATACCCTAAGGCCCAAATCTATCATATACTATGTGACGAATAAACAAATAAATTGATAAATTGGGGATGCCTGTACCATGCGCCTTAAGGTAACAGGCGGAGACTACAAGTGATGTCCAGTCGAGCAGACTCACACGACTGATCAAAGATGGCTAAAGGTGTCTCGGTGAAGGGTTGGTAAGGTATTGAGTCAAATGTATACATAGACACTCGCTTGTATATATAATATAGAAGTGTAATATTGTCTTCTATTTACGCGAATATTATTCATTGAAATTAAACTGCTATATACGGATTTTATCGCGTTGTTTATTTGACACTTTATTACAAAATTTTGAAAATTGTTACACTTCTACTACTATTAAACTTTACTAATTTTTAAGCTAATTAAATTATTATTAAACTATTTAGATTTAATTTATTTTTACACTTTCCCCGACGTTTCGGTTGCTTTTCAGCAGCCATGGTCACGGGGAGACTAAGATGGCAGTTGTCTCAATGTTCCAGTGTAGTTATTTCAAAGTACCCGAACATAATTTAATCATTGGTGTTTCTATTTACGCAGAATGAGCTCAAAGTATCATGAAGTCTAGCTGTGGTTTGCTTCTTCTTGGGTTTGACTATTTTTATTACTGGATCCCAAGCTGGTGGTACATTCCAACCATCTTCTCTATTAAAATTAGGATGTTTTTTGATTTCAATAGCCTCGCGAAGCATCCTTGGTAGGAATCGTAAGGGGTGCCTTATGTAAGGGGTGTCACTGACAAGATTAGCTACATCTTGAAGCGAGCTTCAATCAACACATACTTCAAGCCGCCAACGAAGATAAGTCAATTTTTACCATCCGTCAAGTGCCAACTACCTTTACAAGATGCAGGGGTCTATAAAATAGATTGTGACTGCGGACTCTCATACATTGGTCAAACCAAGAGAAACATAGGCACCCGCATAAAAGAACACATAGCTGATGTAAAACACCAACGCTCGTTGAAGTCTGCTGTGTGTGAACATGTGCAACAGGGGACCAACCACTACCTGAGATTTGACAAACCACAGATTCTCGCTAAAGAACACCGATCCTATCCGATCCTACCAAGCTTAAAAATTAGTAAAGTTTAATAGTAGTAGAAGTGTAACAATTTTCAAAATTTTGTAATAAAGTGTCAAATAAACAACGCGATAAAATCCGTATATAGCAGTTTAATTTCAATGAATATAGAAGTGTATTAAATTCCATGTAGCAACGGCCAATTCTATAACAGACGATTGAAAATATATACAGACTTCGTGCTGCTTCTGATAATTTCATACCAGAAGACATGTACCTTTGCAATTTGTTAGACAAATTTGTTATTATGATCTAATACAAACATATGTTAACGAACAAGGCACTCAAACAAAATGTTTTACTTAGTAATTATAATAGACATGTCATCATGTATGCGAATTTTCATGATGATCGGTCAAATAGTTAAGGCGTGAAAGCATAACAAACAAACTCACATTCGCATTTATATATTTTTTTTTTATGGTATTGGAGGCAAACGAGCATACTGATCGCCTGATAATAAGCGATTACCGCCGCCCATGGACACCCGCAACACTAGACGCCTCTGCCCTCTGGTATCCTCACTCACTCGACGAAACAAAACGCAAGCGCTATTTCACGCCGGTTTTTGTGAGGCTGTGGTATCACTCCGGTCTTGGTACCAACGACTTCCTGTGCAGATTGAGTTTAGCAAACAATTTGATCTGCAGAGCCTGTGGTGAACGGGACGAGTCCATATTACACCTACTGTGTGAATCTGACGCGTTGGCTGGACTAAGGATGGGTCTGATGGGATTGGCATATCCGAACCCTGAAGACTTCAGGCTTCTCCCTCTGAAGTGTACGCTGCAACTGATGCAGTACATTCATAGGGAGATAGCTCAGGGATAGATCTCGGGGCCGACACAAAAGATCCCACTGGGTCGAAGTGTCGCCGGTCTACACTGACTGGCCCCCAAAACAAGATAAGATAAGATCACCCCGGTCGAGCCGGCCCATTCGTGCCGAAGTATAACTCTCCCACGGTAGTTCGGATAGATTTTTTTTTTTTATAAAATCTCAGTACATAGTTAGAAAGAAAATTTATTATTTTCCTACTTTTAATTACTTATCAGCTAACCACTTAACTAATTTTGATCCATAAAGACTTGTTATAAACATAACCCATCGTAACAGAAGCACAAATTCTTCGCGATCACTTATTTCAGCTGGTCTTCTATAAATTAAGCCAGACCACATGGTCGTGTTCAAACAAATTGGCAACCAGTGAAGTAACCACCTAAGTACTAATGTAATTTAGTTATTGTTACAAACCAGTTGTCTCATCGTCAATGACATTGACTTGTGACCCCTCATTGAGATTGAGTGGCTTCTGTCACTAGGTTATTAGAAAATATGTGAAGGGAATCTTTCTAGGAGAGTCTTAGTGCACTTGTTACTCAGTGCGAATGTTTTCCTTCAAGGTGATAAATATCGATCTTAGGTCCTTCAAGCGTGGAGTAAAAAATCATCTCCTTTGGCTGTCAAAGTAGAGACCTCGGCACTTATTCGTGAGTGGACTACACGACTGATTACTATTAGGCGGAGTGTAGTTATTTTGAAGGGAATACAAAAGAAATAAGCCTATAACCCGATTAATGATAAGCGGTTTCCGAAATTCTAAAATAGGACGGATAACAATTTCAATGATATTCATACATATAATAGTCTAAAGCCTAATTCTCAAAAAGGTAAGCAGAGGTGGGGCTAACCCCACCCCTGCTTACCTTTTTAGGACTAATCCTATATTTCTGCCGCTATAGATTAACTTCCCTTAAATTTGGAGGTCAACCTTTTGTCGGAAGCGAAATATTTTCGTACTGTATATTCCGATATTTAGTAGACAGGTTTAATTCTGAGGAAGAAAATAAAGGAAACCAGGAGGAAAATGTATGTGTATCGAGAAAGCAAGACACGCTTATTTCTCTCTTTAGCTCCCTATCTTTCTTTCTCTGTGCTAAGTTAATGATGATGGGTTCGCTAATTTCGAATTTATGACATTAGTTTTGTATAGAGAACATGGGTATATCTAATATTTTCTTTCAATACAATCATAATCTGGTAACCCCTTTAAACAGTTATGCCTCAGCCAGTAGGCTGTAACCTTCGGCTCGACTAAGACCATCTGTCACCGGGAATGTTAAGGTGTTGTTTCGCAACCTGCTTTATATGGCGAAACGGGTCATTGCTATCGGAACTCGACCTTAAGGCGCAAGCGCACGCCTCGCGCTCATGTTTACTTTGATTTGATATATTCATTATTTTTATCTTGCTGTTTGAACAGGTGATTTTGAGGTTATAGTTTTATTTATTAATTGTCATTTTTATGGAAAACTAACTGGCTAGGTCGTTTCATTACGTCAAAGAACTATAGAAGACTTGACATATTCTGACCTCATCATCATCTCATCATGAGTTTGTCTGTTTGTTTGAACGCGCTAATCTCAGGAACTACTAGTCGGAATTGAAAAATATTTTACTGTTGAATAGCTCATTTATCGAGGAAGGCTATATAACATCACGCTACGATCCACGGGGGCGGCGCAGTAATCATAAATGCGGGTGAAACCGCGGGCACATCTAGTTATCTAATAACTAAACTAAGTTAGGAAATTCGATAGGAAATATCTGACGGTCGAAAGACTTTTCTTTTCACTGATGGCATAGCAGTTTCAGTGGTCGTTTCACCACTGCCAATGCGTTGATGGTTGTGGATTCGAATCTCACACGAGACAAAAATTGCGACATCTTTTGTTTTTAACACGCTTTTATTAGCTTGGTATGTATGTATCTATGTATCGGAATTTTTGAACGTGATTTTCACCCCTTTCAAACCGACGGACTGATTTGAAACTTTGCACACTTATCGATGACTGATGACAATACACTAATTTAGAAAAAATATATAAAATAATCACAAAAATAAAAAACATGCTTTATTAAAAAAACCAAACAAAAAGTAGAAAATAATTGAATAATTTTAATGTAAATAAGCGTGGGGTGCTTTCTAAGATATTTTGATAATCCCCACCCCACGCTTATTTACATTAAAATTATTCAATTATTTTCTACTTTAAAAAATCAAACTAAATAGTAGAAAATAATTTAATAACAACTCCCGCACTAGGAATAAATCTTGTGTCGCGAGGGACTTATAAACATTCAAACAACGGACAGAAAGAACATCCAGACTCGGAACAACCATTTGTGGATCACACAAACTTTTGTCCCGTGTGGGATTCGAACCCACAACACTCGACACAGTAGCAGTGGTGCGGCGACCACACTTCGTCTACCATGCATTCTTAACACGTCCTATCCAATATTATAAATACGAATGTGAGTTGTTTGTTTGTTTCATGCCTTGACTACTCTAACGATTATCATGAAAGGGAACTATCCACTTTGTATGGGGGTTTTGGCTTGGAATGGACAGTCACTGAGAATAATAATAATATAATAATTTAGAAGCATTAGCCAGTAGGAAAAGAATGAGCAGCGATAGCTCAGTGGGGAGACCAACAGACTGCAATGCAGAGGGTCTTGGGTTCAAACCTACGTCGCGCACCTCTGACTTTCGGAAGTTATATGACTTTTCGAAATTATGTGCGTATTGATTGACAATTATCGCCTGCTCCGTGCCTCGGAGAGCACGTTAAGCCATCGGTCCCGGCTGCCATGAACATCTATGGCAGTCGTTATTGGGAAAGCCAGTAGCCTCTAATATCCTGACACTGATCTAGCCTTAGGGTATCGTTAGCCTTTGGGTTGCGGAGGTCAGGTGGCAGCCGCTCTGTGTAAAAACTGATATCCAGTCAAATCTGGTTAGACTAGAAAAGCCGACCCCAAGTGACTTGGGAATAATAAAGGCTAAGGGAGAATAAGAACCAGTAGGAATTAGAAAAATAACAAAGTTTTGTGTCCAGGTGTTCCTAATTCGTTTGTTGTGGTGGTTTATATAAAAGTATTTGAAATAAAAAATCATTGGTTCTATGTTATTTTTTTAATTATTCTTATTTATATGTTACTAAAATGTTATCTAGGAACTGGCCTGGTGGATTTAAATTGTTTTGATATCTTACCCAAATCAAAAACCAAATAATTGTCATTATATGGGCGCAGCAACCTTTTGTCCGTCAACCCGTCGTTGTTTTTATGTATGAATTCTATTCACGCTAAGCCAATAATGGACACGTTGATAGGGATACAGAATAGACCGTGAGGTCCCTACTCTACGTCCCTGTCTGTATAAGGTTTCTGAAAGGTACCTCCTTTCATCTAGAAAAAACGAACGGTTCCTCAGTAAAACCGCGGACAATAGCTGGTATACAATACATTTCGAAAAGGGCATTTGTGACATTTTATATGGGGTGTCCTTCTCTAATGCGTATTTTAATGCACCGTACATTTTGAACAGACCAAAATTGCTATTTTGTTTGTAAATCTTGACAATGGCATTGACCATTATAACGGTTCACACAATACTAAAGCCTTTATAATAGACACAGATTAACCTTCCACTAAATATTGGTACCTATAGTTAGCGACATAAAGCGCCGAACATTTGTAAGATTTTGAATACTTCTATCATTCAAAGTAACTATCATACCACGGTTATAGTTTTACAACAGTTACAATTGTTACAATTGAAGAACAGATAGATAATGATAATTGATCCATACGTTACATAATTAGAAAGTTTTAATTCATAATTTAATGATATAAAATATTTCAATGTTTAGCTACTTATAACACTGAATATACATTAAGTTACACTGGTTTCTTATCGTGCTTTCGCTCGTATGAATCCAACAGAAAGAATACCGGGATAAAAACTATCCTATGTCATTTAGAACCTGGCTCATATGACTGTTAAGTTTCGTCTAAGTTCGATCAAAGGCTTACGCGTAACGGAATAACAAATGTCCAAACATAACTAATATTTACGTAAATGTGTATAATATTTTTTAAGTCATCTCCTGTGAATAATTTCTCAATTACGGGGACTTAAAAAAAACGGACACAAAACACACCCAGATTAGAACTACTATTTGTGAATATAACCAATTTTTTCATCCGTGCTGTCAAAATCTGCAATGAATGTTAATTGCAAATTTTAACTAATTTTTTATCAAATTTAATATTGCCTGCGGATTTGCTTGAAAAGAATGAAAAGTATTTCATCCAGAAAGGGTGCTGTTCATAAGCAATCCCTACCCTATGTACCCTTGTTCTGTAGCTCTGACATCTCTGACTTCAAAAAGTCAGGCGATACCAGAGGCTTTAGGATCGAACTCGAGATCTCTTTGTAGCAATCTAACAGTCTCCCACTACGCTATGTATCTAGGATTTTTTATTTATATGTCAGGAATATATGAACGGAACACGGAACTACATTTTAATCCTTGCAATTAAACCTAGGAAACATAATGTTGTTTTGACGCCATTCAAGAACAGGGAACTGTTTATGCAATACTATGGTATCGTATTACATTTGCATATGTTAGTTACCATATCCTTATGTGAAGGATACTCCTAGTTGAAGTACTGTAGATAAAAGTGACGCTTTGTAGAATACGTCATAAATATGACGTCATTCGATCGGTTTGAAGTTGTTTGCATTTGTTTTTTTATTGTGACATAGTTGTAGCGGTAATGCTGTTTTATTGGATTCGTCTTTCAGAAAGTTGTATCTAACTACCAGCACGGATTCTGCAACTGTGCCCAATAAACGACTATAGGTCCATAGTTGGCGATATGTGTCTACCACTTCGGGGATATAAATGTCAGGCTATGAATGTACGTGTGCTCAAAGTTGTTGTTATGATCGTATTTATCTATTCCTTTATTTCCTCTTGTCACATTTTTTTATGTACGGTCTTATGTTTAGGGCATGCAGTTTTGGCATTTCGTCAGAATTTTTCTGTTCTGCTCAGAGAACATCCAGCATAGCATAGCACTTGTTAAGTCCACTTTTCTTTGAATGGACGTTATTAGCTGGACACATGTTTAGATTCTTCAGTAAGCCTACCCCTACCGAGGTATTACTGGGCAAAGCAAAGATTTTCTGTTAGGAAATTCCCAATACCAGTACGGAGTCTGATATTTAGTAGACATATACAGGATATCCCAGAATATGTGAATCAAATTGTAACGGGAGGTTCCTTAGGTAAGAACCTTTCAAATGAGCAAAATAAAAAAATATAAAAATTATGGCATTTGTGTAAAAATAGAAAATTTAAGTTTTGGTACAAATAAAAACACCAAAATAATGCTGCGATATCAAGGTTACGTCAGTTTTAAAAAAAATAGTTTTTCAGTTTGACGAATCAATCCTTCTCAAATAGTAATAGTAAAAAAATATGAATTAACCATAAACGAAGTACCTGTAGTTGACAGTCTGAAAAAGACATACTTTTTAAAAACTTTGTTTTTTGTTTTTACACAAATGTCATAATTCTTTTTAAGACTTTTGTATAGTCTTTACCTAAGGAATCTCCCGTTACAATTTGATTCACATATTCTGGGACACCCTGTATACGCTCACAGCATGACCGTTTTGACGTCTACTCTATAAGGGCCTTTTAACCACTGATGTAAGAATCTGAGAGTAACACATCTCAGTCTACGTATATCTATTGAGTCTATGTATGTATGTATGTACATCATTCTATTATTGCTACTACTGTTATAATACTTACTTAACAAAAACGTAGTTAACAACAGAATTATATAGTAAATACACGTGAGTCTGCACTTGTACCCTTGACCCAAAGAGCGCAAGTAACTATTGTGAGTAATTGCGGCGTCGGCGGCTGACTTGAGGAAAATCATAATTTTATAGGTTCGGTGCGATTTCGTGGTGTGACGTCATCTGGCGCCTATACTAGCGTATGCGCGTGGGATAATTATTAATAATTATTATGTTAATGTTTCATTGCAATGCTTCGGTGTAGTGATTGAAGTTGGCGTACTTGGTGGTCGGGGTTCAATTTCCAGCCGCATAAAAAGGTGGTCTAAGAATGTTAAGATACTGAGGCAATACGTTTCAGGTTTTCACTGTATGATAGAAGTACCATACATATACATAGTCTCACGCCTAAGCGTTGAAAGAATATGCATAGATGTACTACATCCATGTTTCTTCAGTCATGATTTTAAATTCCGTAATATTTTTTTACATCTAAGTTGGCAGCCTAGCATATGGGCCACCTGATGGTAAGTGGTCACCGTAGCTTACACCAGAGGCATCACTTGCGCATTGCCGACCCTTGAGGAAAGGAAGTGGGAAAGAGAAGGAGTGGTAAGGGTGAAAGAGGGTGATTGGGCCTCCGGCAATCTCACTTACCGAACGAAGCACAACAGTAGGAATACTGCTATTTCACGTCGATATTTTGTGAGAGGGTAATCCTTACCCGGTCGAGCCGGCCCATTCATGCTGAAGTCAGCGAGGCTCTACTAATCTCAGTCTATTGTCGTCTACTGACCATAAGTCCAGTCTCCGGGATCCTACTAACGATGCCTAGACAGAAACACGCAATAACACCTTGCACCACCTGAAAACAATACAAAATCTTTTTTTTCTCTTTATTATATAACAATATTTTGTTCATAGCTTTGCTTGCGTTAATCTAGATTTTGTCTATAATTTGAATGGTACAGGGAAAGATAGATCGTTGTCCATTTTTGCCGATTATGATTTAACAATGCCAACTAGTACAAAATTAATTAAACTGTTTGGTTATGAAACCAAAACAGTAAAGAAAATAATTGTACACATGCGACTCAAAAAACATCAGTATGATTGTATTTAAAAGATCATTGTCTATGGACTATGAGCCTTTTACCGCGTTTTTTTACAGCTGTCAACGTCAAGTCAACGAATTTGTGTCGTGCGTGTGCACTTGCGTTAAGTTTTAAACGTATGCATATAATCTGCAAATCTTTCTATGCACTAATCTTTAGTTTGGAAAATTTTTTTTTAAAATAATTCATGTAGTTTTAATAAAAACGTTCATGTTGGTATAATTTTGTAACATATATAATGTAGTATTGAAGAATACTTCATAATGTTTTTAAATAAATACTTTCAGAAAGTTAAATAAGTTATCAATTTTCTCAAGACAAACATCAAGTGACAATGATCATTCTTTCCCTGTACCCTTCAATTGCTATGCCTCGGCAACAGTACAATGTCTGGATGAAATGGTACCCTATGTCATTTTCTGTACCCCTGATTACGTGCATGTAAATTTTCATGATGATCGGTCGTGTCGTTAAGGCGTGAAAGCGTAACAAATAAACTCACATTTGCATTTATAATATTACTTAGGATAATATCGTTTTAGGATCTCCAGGAAAAATATTGTACACTCGCTTGACCCGCGGTTATGTTTACTGCTTTACGTCCGTAGCGTTATGTTATATAGACTTTGTTACTACTGGATAAATTAGCTTCTAATGGGAAAATCTTTGAAACAAATGGCATTTTTTTAAATCGGCCTACCATTTTATGAGGTTATTCACAACAAACATACAAAAATACTAATAGTTCCTCTTTAGATACTATTATTATATATTATAGAATTGTGTCTCAATAAATAACCATTCTAGATACATGTTATGAATATGAATAACAGTATCATAGAATGTCTCAGTCGTTTTGCACTCAACACCAATGATCGCTGCCAACCTCGCCACAAAAATTCCAGCTACATCCAACCTTAAGTAGATCTGTTCGTCATCATACATTCCTCAAGTTACGGCTATAAATAAACATTTTTGTTCACTAACGAACGTTTCTTAGAAACAATATCAGTTATGTGCTTACGTGTGGGCGAAGCGGGTACTGAGTCAGTAGATTCATTGACCATATGCTGTGTCTTGGATTCGAAATGTAGCTTAGTTATGTACAAAAATTGTGCTTCAAAGCATGGTGTTCTGGGAGAAAACACCGGAATAGAGCTACAAAAAGTAAAAGCTTTCAATCATCATCACAATCATTAACCAACTCAATCCCAAATTTATTAAAGGATATCGTTATAACTTTCCAGTCACAGCCCGGTCTAATTATTTTATTAATCCAACAGAACTACATTAGTATTTTGCACAAATTACATAATAAATAGCAGAAACAGAGGAGAAATACAATAATATGTTACAAGATAATTTGAAGCGCTGTTCTCCTAGCTAGACTACGTAATAGTCTGTGTTAAGGAGAAACAGTTTGCGCCAACAAGGTATACATGTTTGTGACAATCTTCTTCTTCCTTAGCCTTTATTATTCCCAAGTCACTTGGGGTCGGCTTTTCTAGTCTAACCGGATTTGACTGGATATCAGTTTTTACACAGAGCGGCTGCCACCTGACCTCCGCAACCCGAAGGCTAACGATACCCTAAGGCTAGACCAGTGTCAGGATATTAGAGGGTACTGACTTTCCCAATAACGACTGCCATAGATATTCATGGCAGCCGGGACCAACGGCTAAACGTGCTCTCCGAGGCACGGAGCAGGCGATAATTGTCAATCAATACGCACATAATTTCGAAAAGTCATATAACTTCCGAAAGTCAGAGGTGCGCGACGTGGGTTCGAACCCGAGACCCTCTGCATTGCAGTCTGTTGGTCTCCCCACTGAGCTATCGCTGCTTATATTCATCATTGTCACAAACATGTCATACATGTTTGTGACAATGATAAGTTTTATTATGTAATTATTTATTGATACAGTGCAAATTAAGTGAAAGGATAAATGGAAGGTGGTGATGTGTCATCCTCATTTCTAGGAAAGCACGTAAAGCTGATGGTTGAGCCTATAGAACAGGTTGTATCTGATCCATTCCTGGTCCTGGTGGATAACAGTTCCATCGGTATAAGAGAATGAACTATTTCTGTGTTAAGTTATTACTATACGCTGCCTAAACCAGCCACTATGACCAGCCAGTCATTCTTTGTTTTTTTCTAATTATTGTGAATGCTGGAGTAATTTTGCATTTCCACGGCTAAAAATCCTGAAACGAGTTCGATGAAATTCTATGTAGAGCCTGAATGCCGGGCAATTACGTAGCCTATATTTAAGGAAATGTATACGAAACCGCTATTATCTAGACGAATAGATAACATCTGTTAAAATATGTATTATCTTGTATATGACGGATGTTGGCGGGTTTTTAAGAAACCTGCCTTAATCATCTATTTTCAAGGTTATAACCGATACAACTCCCGTAGGTGGCAAAGCTACTTACAAGATTTATGGAAAATATAGGTGATTAGCTGGAAATAATAAGTTAATAAGTCCATATTTGGTTAAAGACGATGACTCGACATCGGCAGTTCGATACCTCACTGTTGGGCGTGGGCATCTTTTTCAAAAGATGTAATAGTATTGAACGTGGTTAAAGACGACGTTATATTAAAAATGTAACAACACATTTTTAATAAATTTAATAATAGTATTATAATTACACTAATTTCTGCCCGTAGATTCGTCTGCATATTTCTCGCCGTTCTAAAGAATACGTACAGGTACATACAGTCCATGTTCAGGATTATTTTATGTGTTCATCTAGGACATCTTCTATTTGTCTATAAATTTTCGTTTTTATACATTCATCGATTTACACATTATTGGAAAACAAACATTCAAATGTCTTCACAAATATTTGCATTTACTAGCGGTCGCTGAGTGCTCGAAATTCGATCAAAGTTTGCCTGTAAGGTATTGCTGATATACATATGTCATTATATCGTCGTTCTAGATGTGACCCCTCATATATGCAAACTAAGCAATTTTCCAGAAGAGACAAAAAACTAACAAAGTATATTAGATATCTTTTATTTTTTTACAAATTTGAACTAAAAATGAAATGAATTATAATGCAGGAGGCATTTAAAAGGTAACATCAGAAATACTTTTCGGATCTTTCTGCATAAAATCTCATTTTCCCAAATAATGTTAGTTACGAGGGGTCACATCTAGAACGACGATATATTGATGTATGTAAGCATAGTTACGCAATTCGACTGCGTGTGTCAAATGCATGGTTGTGTGCGTGTAGTGTTTTTTTATTAATTTAATGTATTTCTAATACATATTTTATATAAATATTAGGATTCACCCCTCCTTCTCCATATAAACTTTAACTGTGCCAAATTTCATACTTCTCCGTCTGCGTAATTTTCGTAAAAAAGGGTACAAAGTTTTTGCTTCACGTATTAATATAGAGATTATGGTAGTATGATAAGTCTAGCTAAATAAAAAATGTAAGGGTGTAGAACTGGCTATAATGTCATGTATCATCCCTGGATCATAGACGCCTTGACAAGCATTTCACTAAAGGAATTAAGATCCACGAGACTTGAGAAACTTATCAATGAATTAGAGATTTATTGTTCTGACGTAGAATCTAACCGGCCGGCGGCACTCAACTTGGTAGCGATACATATATGCTACGTATATTTAAAAATATAGTGTTCTCAGCTGGTAGTCTCATTAAAATTCAATTATCAGGATAATTTAAGTAATTTCTTTACACCCCTTCAATCTGTCGGCACAAATCAGGATGTGCCACCCATCTTAAGATTTATTACTTAGAAGTAATTCATATCAGCTGTTTCTACGAATGTATTCTTAGTATCGACAGAATAACTACCTAATTGACTGTGTGTTATGATTTTATGAATAAACAACTGCTTTCTCAATAGAGAATTATCGTAAGCAAAGCTGCTTACGATAACTCTATATTGAGAAATACAAATAGGTACCTACAACAAAAAAAGATCACTGGTCTTAGAGTGTTTGTGTGTTTGATTTCCTGACGGGGCAAAATTAGTGCAGTAACTGTGTTCTGTTTGGTGAATATATTAACTTTATATATATAGGTAAAAACAGCGATAGCTCAGTGTGGAGACCAACAGACTGCAATGCAGTAGGTCTCGGGTTCGAACCCACGTCGCGCACCTATGACTTTCGGAAGTTATATGACTTTTCGAAATTATGTGCGTATTGATTGACAGTTATCGCCTGCTCCGTGCCTCGGAGAGCACGTTAAGCTGTCGGTCCCGGCTGCCATGAACATCTGTGGCAGTCGTTATTGGGAGAGTGTCGACACAAAAGATCCCACTGGGTCGAAGTGTCGCCGGTCTGCACTGACTGGCCCCCACATAAGATACATATATATATAGGTATTCTATAAATACATAGGTATTTTGTAAAAGACTAGCTTTTACCCGCGGCTTCACTCGCACATAATATATGAAGGTTAGGTAAGATTAGTAACAGTAGGTACTTTTTTCTGGATGAAAGGGATCCAACGTCCTTAACGCGTACCCCTGACAACGTGTATGCGTAATTTCATGATGATCAGTCGGGAAGTTAAGGCGTGAAAACATAACAAACAAACTCACATTCGCATTTATAATATTAGTAATGATTTACTACCCCCGCTAGTACTATGACTTGTCTAAAATATTTTATACTATTGATGCCTCACCCTAGACTTCGACTTTTTAATTACAAAAAGGCCATGATAATTTTAAACGTAACACTCATAACAAGTAACACTCGGTAGTAAACATGGGGTCTGGATCTGTGCCTAATAGACCACAATAGACTTGCCCCCTATAAGATGGGGTCTCATATAAAGTTGGCTAGGGTGTGATCCCCCTGATATCTAGTAAGGTAATATACCCATAAGATTATCCCGATGCTCTATCATGGATTTTGATATGGTACTAATAATTTCATTGTCTGCCATTTCAACCATAACTTTCAGTTGTATAATAAACACCATTAATTTCAATTATGTGCAGGCATCATATTTGGCATGTCTTTTCAATACCCGGTGTTCAAGAGAAACTGGACTGACACATTGATTTATAATCTATGGTGGCGTTTGTCTCTTTGTGGTTTGAAATTAATGTGACGAGGGGAAATCTAGAAAAACTTGTTTATGATTGTAGGAAAATTACTGACGGGTTAGTTAAGTGGCATAGTCTGGAAATAAGTGTTGGATTTGATTTCCGAGTAGAATGTTATCGAGATGTTCTGTCAACAAATTCAGAGTGAAATAATGTTTTGAAATTAAACACCTTTATATGAATTTTATATTGTTTATTTCTTTTAAAACACTATGATTAGATTATTTTGAAACACTTTTAATAGTTACTGTTTACTTGTGTTTAAGCTATTTGAATTGTAAAAACTATTTAGTTTTAATTTTATTTTACGCTTTCCCCGACGTTTCGGTTGGTTTTCAACAGCCATGGTTACGGGGAAACTCACTGTTAAACTTCAATGTATAATATTCGCGTAAACGTAAGACAATATTATAAAATCTTCTCTCTTAGCCTTTATTATTCCCAAGTCACTTGGGGTCGGCTTTTCTGGTCTAACCGGATTTGACTGGATATCAGTTTTTACACGGAGCGGCTGCCACCTGACCTCCGCAACCCGAAGGCTAACGATACCCTAAGGCTAGACCAGTGTCAGGATATTAGAGGGTACTGACGTTCCCAATAAAGACTACCATAGATGTTCATAGCAGCCGGGACCAACAGCTTAACGTGCTCTCCGAGGCACGGAGCAGGCGATAATTGTCAATCAATAAGCACATAATTTCGAAAAGTCATATAACTTCCGAAAGTCAGAGGTGCGCGACGTGGGTTCGAACCCGAGACCTTCTGCATTGCAGTCTGTTGGTCTCCCCACTGAGCTATCGCTGCTAAGACAATATTATAAAATAATGTTGTATATTATTGACTTGTCTTAAATGACGTTCCTGATATACTAAGAATTAATAGTAGATTATTATTACACCTCTGGGCGTTTCTTGAAGCTGATGACTTTTCTACCATGTGACCAGATAGAAAGCGACTTTTAACTTGAATGAATACTCAATATACCAGAACATCTCCTGCTTGTTACTAATACTTCTGAAAGCGAGTATTAAATATATTTCTGATAGAGCATCAGTAAAAAGATAAATTACTCTAGTCCCAAAAAACAGCGTCCAGCTTAAGGTGTACTTAAGATTTATTTATAACTAGCTGACCCGAGCAACTTCGTCTGCTTCACGTAAGAGAATTTTCCCTGCTCCGCTCCTATTTGCCGTAGCGTGATAAGCTTTCTCGATAAATGGGCTATCCAACGCTAAAATAATTTTTCAATTCGTATCAGTAGTTTCTGAGCTTAGCGCGTTCAAACAAACTCTTCAGCTTTATAATAAACTAGTCGTTTTCCCGCGGTTTCACCCACGTAAGTCCCGTTCCCGTGTGAATATCGAGTTTCACCCCTTTCACCCCCTTCGGAGTGGAATTTCCAAAAATCCTCTCTTAGTGCTCCCCTACACTCTCCAAGGAACATACATGCCAAATTTCAGCATTTTGCGTTCAGTAGTTTCGGCTGTGCGTTGTCTGTCAGTCACTCAGTAACGGAAGAGTTTTATATATATATAGATTAATATAGATTATAATTCACGCACTAGTTTTTAATTCCTGTATTTCGGGAAGTTAACAAACACAAAGTACACCCAGACCCGTGTAGAATTCGAACTCATGACAATGCGCGCCGCTACTCTAATAAATCACAGGAGCTTAAGTCTCCAGCTAATTGAACAGTAATCTTCTACAGGGTGGTTATACTATTGACTTTAATATACGTGACCTACTAGAAATTCTGTATAATCTCACTACAAGAGTCACTGCCAAGTCGACAGTGCAATTCTGTAGTTCTCACAGTTGCTATGGCGATAATATATGGTTACTTTGAATTTTGTCAAGAACACAACGACTTCGAGTGTGATTTTTAAAGACTAGCTCTGCTGTCCTGATACATTTTAGAACTTTCCCTACATGTGCTCTAATATGCCACCACCAGCCCTATTTGGAGTATACTGGCGTATTATATATTGATATATTTTGAGAGTAGATGTAACATTCAGTGAAAGTACAAGCAAGTAGTTCGATGCCACTTGACTATTATGTAAAGGTAAATTTGTAAAGATTGAACCCACATACGCGCTTCTTAAAATATCAAGTGCTCCTCTTCAATATCTTGTAAAAATTACTTACTTTATTTATTTTTCTCTTGCATAGAACTGATATTTTGACGATTAGTGAGGTTACATAATGTTTTGGCCGAAATCAATAAACAATCTTCAGATTGCAACGTTTCAATGGATTGAAAAGAACTTACTACGACGCCCACACTTGGAATAAGTATGTTTCTTTTTTGTATAAAAACTAATTAAGAAGTAATGAAGGTACTTTAAATACGAACTGTGTGATAAATGAACTAAATATTTTGATTTTTAGACTAGCGACTCGCCCCGGCTTCGCACAGATAGTACAAAACCTTAACAAATTATAGACCTTAACCTCCCTCATAAATAACTCTATTGGTGAAAACCGCATGAAAATTCGTTTAGTAGTATTTGAATTTATCGCGAACAAACAGACGCGGCGGGGGACTTTGTTTTATAATATGTAGTGGTGATGTTAAATACACATTTGGCCTGCCTGAAGGTAAGCGGTTATGGCCTATGATCCCAAGGCGCGTTGCAGTCAAGTTGTCTATAAAAATGGTGTGGAGGAATGCGGTGCGAAGTCCCTAACTCAAAGGGAGGATCGTCGACCAGGCTGAGTGATCGTGCCTGGCTGCCGTGGCCCAACGGTTGATGTCGACAACTTGTATATATTATATAAGACCTCACTGGGTAAACTTAGCTTGCGTGATTCAGGAATGTATGGCGTAGTGCGAATTGTATACAGCGCCATCTTTTGACATGTGTTGAAACTTCTTTGTCTGTGTGGAGTCACTACAATGTAACTGAGAGTATTCTTTACAAAAGTCGCTACAATAGAACTGATCTCCGACCATCACTTGAAAGAAAACGAAAACGGATTCTTGCATTTTTTAAAGACTAGAAAAACATCAAGTTATTTTTATATCAAATGTTTAATCCGACATTTCTGACCTACCACACCTGTTAACATTTAAGCGGATTGAAGAAGCTTAAGGAATATTTTCATCCCAACAGGTTAGAACGAGATAGGAAATGTTGATAAATCTGTTTGTTTTATATCGTAATCCTACCATAAGTCAAGTTTAACTGTTTTGAAGTTATGACATTTGACTTAAGTATTAATAATTACATTTTAAAATAGTTATTGAGGCTTAAGGAAGCAGCTGCAGCTCAGTGGATAAGTTATTGGATTTGCAATTGAGAGCTCATGGATTCCATTATTACTCATTGCACAATCAAAGTGAAGTGCCTAGTTAAAAACCAGCGTCAGGCATTCGTCTGACACATGCTGAACTAGACCCTATTAAGCCACTGCTATGAAACTTTCACTTTTTAAGTTTTTTGGTTTTGGTTTATAGCGTTTATGTTGTACTAGCTGACCCGTGCAACTTCGTCTGCTTCACATAAGAGAATGTTGCACATTTTTCATTAATGCTGCGCTGTTATTGGTCGAAGTGTGATGCTATATAGCCTTCCTCGATAAATGGGCTACCCAACACTAAAAGAATTTGTCAATTCGTACCTGTAGTTCCTGAGATTAGCGCGTTCAACCAAACAAACAAACTCTTCAGCTTTATAATATTCGTATAGATACCTATTTCTTTTTATTTCATACTTGTTATTATGTGTTTCAACTTTCAAACAATATTTACTGATTCACATTACATACATCTGCGCACTTTTACTTATACATACATAGATATAAAATTGCATGTCTTTTTGAAATATATTTTTAAAATTTTCACTCACTAATGATAAGTCAAAGGAAGAGCTGTACCCCCTAATACAAGCAAATGATTGTTTAAAAGTGGGTCCAATACTATTTAATGTAAGACCCTGTATGTGAAGATATAAACGTTGTTATAATTTTTTTTAAATTCCCCTTTTTATTTCTTTTTTTTTTAAGTGTATATAGAATAAATACAAGCATTCTAGCTTACCTGGAAGGGTTATCACTAATACTAGTAATAAGAAACAGAAATTACTACTAATTATAAAAACTTCACGTCACCAACAGTGAGACTCTATTTCCTCCAGGGATGTTTAAGGATGCGAACGAGAGATGTATGTGATCAAACAATACTATTGTACATACTAATAGAATTGTATGATTATCAAGTTTAAGTAAAAATTTATGTAATCTAAGGCTGTGATTCGAGTAAGCAAAAGATTTTTACTGTTTTGAACCGCATATGGAACAGGGAGAAGCTTTTGCCGATCTGAGAATCAAACCCGTAACTTAACGATCAGCCATTAGCTAACAGCAAACTGCAATAAACTTGTCGATTTCTGAAATGACAAACAAAATTAAAAACCTACTCTGTCGTGCCGCCGGTGTGCCGTTGTGTGAAGTTAAACAGCTTTACACAACATCGAACTTGAGCATCTTGCCAGCTCGGGTTTACCTCTACACCACTGTGCCACCAAGTATTAATATATATTAAAATATTTCACGGCGTTTTTGACACGGTAATAGATTTTCTATATCTACTTTGATTTGTGTGGGTAGTATCGGAAGTGTAGTGTAATAATAGCGCAAGCGCAGTGTCGGCTCTTGTCGAAACATCTGAGTTGTTTCTGTGGGGTGTCATTTTGTCATTCAATCTATTATTACAATACTAGGTTTTGCCCGCGGCCTTGCTCGCGTAAAAGTAGGTAAGGTTAGGTTTTGATAGGAAAAGTAATTAACAACAAATGGTGGAACCATTTTTAAAATCCGTTCAGTAATTTTTGAGTTACATTCTTACAAACAAACAATCGAATGAAAAATCAAATCTTTTTTCGTTATAATATTAGCATAGATAAAAAAACTCATTTTACTTACTATTCTTTAGTTAGGGATGTGATTACGCAAATCGATTTATTAGTAGCCGTTCTTTCTTTGTTTCTAAGTATTCGATCACGGAAAGCGTCTTCTTTTTATAAATTGATATTTTCTCCTATTAAATGCAAATATTTGAAACAGATTTTATTTTATAGCTATCATAGCAAAGAATAATACTTAATAATAATATAATTTTATTCAACAAATAAAAGTCTTTACAAAACAAATTACAGGCTAATTGTATTAAATTCACATTAAACTATATTTAATATATTGGGAAACATTTACAATTTAAATATTGGACACAAAAAGACTTATTTATGACATCTGTTTTTACATTGTATTAACTGAACTAGGTCAGAGACCTATGTTTCAGGCTGTTTCTAATATTATATTTTTATTCTACTGTTAATAAAGCAAGGGTCTACAAAAACATTTATACACGTACTGCATATATAGTTAAGTGTACAATTATAATAGTTTTAAACAATAACATAATATTAAATAGTAATTGCTCTTATTCTTGAATTGCTCCGCGATCCCACCAGTTTCGGACCGTGACATGTACACACGGCTACACATCAAGTTAGACACCCTATATACGCATAACTACGCTACATAAAAAAATAGAACATTGTCGGAAAGGGACAGTGCATAGTGGTGCTGATGCAATGGTAAGGATAGAGCGCAACAAAAATATAACGCACTCTCTCGCACGATTCGTAGCGTTCAACTTCTAATAATTCAAAGTCCAAACAGTCTAGGTTGATGTGTCGCTGTGTGTACCTACTAGCAGGCAATCCACTATTATGCAATTTCATAAAAACTTTAAGGGGCTTAATTGAAAACAAGTGAGAATTGGCAATGAATTTCCGTAAATCTTAGAGTTCGAAAAAATGGTTCAAGTAATATGCAAAGGTCACGTAGTATCACGTGAGGTCAGACGTCAAAGGTCATAGTCATTACGGGGGTATATCGACTATGCTGAGTCGAATCGCGTTGATCGCGAGTCTCTAGCTCTTAGGGTTCTTGAGTTGAAAGTTGTATAACAGACGGACGGACAAAGCAGTTGTATAAGAGTTTTCCAAATTCTAAAAAAATTAAGCTTTTATATAACTTTTCATTTAATTTAACGGATGGCGTAGTGGTTTAAGTAGTCGCCTCGCCACTGCCACTGCACTGAGTGTTGTGGGTTCGAATCCCATACGGGAAAAATTTTTGTGTGTGTTATTTGTGTCCGTTGTTTGTATGCTTGTAAAGTTTCCCGCGACACAGGAATTATTCTTACTGCGGAAATTGTCTTTCTATAAAAAATAAATAATAACGCATGATGTTGTATAGATAAGCCATCATTTATTTAAGTGCATTCGCACTATGTATAATATCAGCACTATATTAAACTATCCCACTGCTGGGCACGGGCCTCTTCTCACTGTGAGAAGGGTTAGACCATAATCCACCACGCTAGCCAAGTGCGGGTTGGCAGACTTCACATATCTTCGAGAACATTATAGAGAACTCTCAGACATGCAGGTTTCTTCACAATGTTTTCCTTCACCGTTAAAGCGAGCGATAATTAACTATTTAAGACGCACTTATGTGCGTCTTAAATAATGTCTTAAATAATCGTCTTAAATAATAAATGTCTTCGAAAAGTCAAATATGCGCGCCTCGGGTTCGAACTTAAGACATCTGCGTGGCAGTCCATCGATTTCACACTAAGCTATCGCTACTTCGCACTATGTAATACCTCATAAAACACCCATTCCGCCAAAATCATAAAAATTCGTCACACCAAGAGAATAATATATTCCATAATAGCCTTTATAACTGTTTATTAAAAATATAAACGGGGTCAACGAACTTTAGTCGCCATTTTGTGTAAATTACCATAGATAACATATTCGACTTTTATCTAGATTCAGGTGCATATACAGTGTGTGACTGAAAACCGTGGTCATATTAAAGGACCATAATGTTTCTATACTATAATATTCTATAGAGATACGATTAAATTTGTAGTTTATAAGGGTTTAATTCATAAAC
Source organism: Catocala fraxini (assembly GCA_930367265.1). NCBI lineage: Eukaryota > Metazoa > Arthropoda > Insecta > Lepidoptera > Erebidae > Catocala > Catocala fraxini. The sequence continues at coordinate 1,512,128 of OV884044.1, read as the reverse complement.
TACGGACGCAATTTAAAAAAATATTTCTCTCTTTGAAAGCTGTAATATCAGCGAGTAATATTGGCTACATTTTATTTAAAAAGGTACTGTTACTAATATACCCCAACCTACTTTTACACGAGCGAAGCTGCAGGCAAAATTTAGTAGGTACATGATATTTATACTGTGTCCTTAGTTGACAAAAACTGCTTGTAGTCATGATATTATTTGCTTCGAGAGTTCTTAGAGGACAAGCATATAGAACATAGCTAGATGTCTGCCAAAAATTCATTTTTTTTATTTACATGCTATGTCATTTTATTATAATTGTGTGACAGAATATAATTTTATTTTATAACTAAGTGTTTCCGCGGTTTTACATGCGTTTATCGTTACTGCGCCGTCCCCGTGGGTCGTAGCGTGATGTTATACAGCCTATAGCCTTCCTCAATAGGCTATCCAACACTAAATGAATTTTCAATTCGAACCAGTACGTAACAGCACGGTAACTATGACTTACCACATTTATAGACTTACTGTTGTTTTTATTTTATTTTATACATATATAATTAATAATATTAATAATTAATAATATTCTATCCCATACACACAACACCATCTAGCCCAAACTAAGCAGAGCTTGTACTATGGGTACTAGACAATGGATAAACATACATATATACTTGTTTTTTGACATATTATACATAGAAACACCCAGCCCAAGACAAACATCCATGTTCATGCACACAAATGAGGGCAACTATCACAAATTATTACAAACACAAATAACCACAAAAAAAATGTGCGATTCTCGATCGATTAACATCATGCTACGACCCACGAGGGCGGCGCAGTAACGATAAATGCGGATAAAACCGCGGGCACAGCTAGTCCTTAATATAAACACATTTTTTGCTACACTCTGTATTATTAAATAACAGTATTTTTGCAACGCCTAAGTTATTATTTTTAGAACCAAGTCACTTATTATTATAACACTCTCAGATTGTATTAAACAGAAATTCGTATTGCGGTCTGTGCATTCAATGCTTTTGTTATTGAATTGTCAAGGTTAACACGGTCTTTACTGAAATGTGGTTCAGTATTTCTAAGTTTTGATTATAGTAATTTTTTAAGTCGTAAATGTAGATTAGTAGTGTTGTGGTTTCAAACAATATTAAAATGTAAAATTTAATTTGGTTTGTATTGTTGTTATTGTCTCTATGTCGAAAAAGTCATATCTGTTGCGTATTGCGAGCACTGCTTAGTACAAGAAAGAAAGAAAAGGACATTTATATTTATAATACATTTAAAAATCAATGTTCCAATACATAAAAACAAATGTAACTATCAAATTACAAATAATATTATGATAAAAAACGCAAAAGTTAAATAAAATTTGACTGACGAAAATATTTTATAACTTTTATGATTATTTAAATAGGTTAAGGATCTGCCAAAAAATTATATGTATATTAAATGTTATGGAAATCCGAAGCATATTTAAATTGTCATTAAATTTATGATCTACTTTTTACAGTGAAATGCCGTTTATTATACTTTAGTAATGTTTTAAATGTAGAAGTTCGATCTCCTTTTGGCACAGCATAATTGAGAATTAAAGTAATAACTTTGATATTATGTAATTATTATGCACCAATTCTTATTCAGCACACCGTTATTATATATCTCTCTCACTTCCAAAGCTCAGTAATAAAACCGTTGTTTCATCTAAACAAAGAATTATAACATAACATAGTCTCTTACCTGTATCCTCGAAGAGATGGGCATAATTTATAACACTTACATTTGGCCAGCAATGTTTTTATCTTCCATAAAAAAGAGCTAGCCAGATACGAAAGACACACAGGCACATTTTCAGGCTAAGCCTGCTTCTAAAAACTTAATTTAACATACTAACAGTTCACTTGTATCGGTGGGCTGCATTTCCATCTACAAAAATAGCGTGGATTAGTTGGTGCTTATTGTTCATCGAATCTAGGACCTCACATTGGGCCTTATACGCACATACTTATGCTTCAAGGCCAACGGGGCACACCAGACAATAAATTTATGACACACTATAACTGTAGATCTCAGTTCAATAACAATATTCTCTCTCGCTTCCAAAACAAGTAATAAAACCGTTGTTTGACGTAAACGAAGCATTATATTTTCAATAAACGCAACACCTTATCATATAGTATATTCACGGTACATTTTGGTTTGTTGACGTGTTTGAGAAGTGCTTTGATATTCAAATGAATCGATACAATGTTCAATTGTCATTGTTTCGGATTTTATTGACGTTCGTAACGTTTTTGGTGACGCTATTTATGTTGTACGTTGAAGTCAGGAGTTGGTGAGTAATTTACGATTTAGACGCGAGGGTCTTTAAACTTAAGAGAACTTTGGAAGTAGAGTTGTAAGCATAAACATGAGCGTAACTAATTATTAATCTTAAAGAATAATATCAGATCAATTTGCTCGATATAAAACAATTGCCAGTTCAAGTGTCACCAAAGTTATTCATTTGTTACGTTGTATCTATATACTATCTATACTAATATTATAAAGCTGAAGAGATTATTTGTTTGTTTGTTTGGTTGAACGCGCTAATCTCAGGAACTACTGGTTCGAATTGAAAATTCTTTTAGTATTGGATAACTTATTTATCGAGGAAGGCTATAACATCACGCTACGACCCATGGGGCCGGTGCAGTAACCATAAACGCGGGTGAAACCACGGGTACAGCTAGTAATATTATAAAGCTGAAGAGTTTGTTTGTTTGGTTGAACACGCTAATCTCAGGAACTACTGGTTTGAATTGAAAAAATATTTTAGTGTCGGATAGCCCATTTATCGAAGAAGGCTATAGGCTAAATAACGTCACGCTACGGCTAATAGGAGCAGAGTATCAATGAAAAATGTTTCAGAAACGGGGAAAATTCTCTTATGTGAAACAGACGAAGTTGCGCGGTTCAGGTAGTAATTCATAATAGTGTCAGAATCGGGACTACAGTTAGATTGTAAGCTTACTATTTACTATATGTTTAATAAGAGTTTATCTACTAAACACTAGAAACCGAAGATGTGTGTTTAACCTTTATTTACCTATTAACTTTTAATTACTCGTGGCTATTCTTAGTCACATATAGCGCTCATTAATAAAATATCTGCGCGTCTATTAAAATCAGTTTTCTGCCTTCTGCTTATGACAAAAAAAATCCTTAAAACTTTCTATGTCACCTGGTCATCCCTCAATTTATTTCGTTTAAGTTGTAATTTAATCTATTTACGGTAGAATATTACATTATTTGTGATTTTCTTTATTTACCTACACCTCACGTGACATTTAATTTTAAATAAAATAGACACCTATATACCCAGTTTGGTTTTAGTTATTTAATAATTATTAGATGAGTTTAGAAAATTCTCGATCTAATTGAAAGTACGCAAAATAAAGCTTAGCTACGAGTCATCAATCTTACAATCAACTTACAATCAATAGTTAGCCTTATAGAGAGTAAAAATTTGATTTTATGTTTGTCTGTTTGTTTGTAAGGGTTTATCTCAAAAACTACTTAACCGATTTTAAAATTATATCACCGTTAGAAAACTATATTATCTCCAAAATAACATAGGCTATATTTTATATAAAAGAAGGTACCATTACTAAAAGCAAAAGATAATAGTTAACCAAAATGGCATATTATCATGACGCTGTGGGACTGTGTTCGTTACAGGGCTGGTTTATCATTAAAACGTCATAAAATAGAACCCAACAGCATATCAAACTAATTGCACACACATATAAACACACAGAGAACTGCACTAATTCCGCGGAATGCGCATTCTTAATGAACTCAACGAGCGTAATAAATCAATAAGCGGTGAATGGTGTGAATGCGTCGACATTACCGCGAGTGTGCGCTACAGAAATATGCCAGTTCTTGGAACTGAGCGTGTCTGGTGACCGGAGCATGCACCGAGCTTTGTCTTAAATTGTCGCGTGCTATAGTTAGAGGTTAAACTACCATCTTGGGGTTTGGAATTAGATGGATGTGTGGCGTGTCTAATAGAGATTTTTAGTCTTCATGTATTAAGAAAAATGCGGCGAGCCTGTTTAAGGTGTAGTAGTAGCTATAATTTTATGTTAAGCGTCTGAATCAGGGCTTGGAATGGGATGGGGTAGGTTGTGGGCTACAGAAATATGCCAGTTCTTGGAACTGAGCGTGCCTGGTGACCGGCGAATGCACTGAGCTTTGTCTTAAATTGTCGCGTGCTGTAGTTAGAGGTTGCTACCGTCTTGGGGTTTGGAATTGGATAGGTGGGCGTTTGTGGAAATACATGAGGTTTTAAAACTTACTTATTAAGAGCTTAGAATATTCATACATGAGATCGATACACTGAGCTAGTTTCATTGGTCACCGTAGCAATACTTAGAGTTTAAGACTGCGCCGAGCGTTGTACTGAATGACAGAGCTAGATATTGAAATCGGCGCGCGGCCGCCGCAGTTAAATTGTATGGAGGATTTGAAGTGCTTTTTTGATAAATATGTATCTTTATTGTCAAGCAATAACTTAAATATTTGGCACGGACAAATTGTAATATAACTATTTATGTTTCGTTTAAGCTGTAAAATAGGATAGATTTCTACTGTTATAATCTAAAAATCACGTAACACGAGCTTACGTTTTTGCATTTATCGTGCAAATTTACATAATTTTGTAGGCGAAAATATTAATTATTTTAAGTTTTTTACACGGGGTAATTGTAAACACATTCATTGTTATGGTAAATGTATATTTAATATTTGTATGAAACAAAAAGTGTTGATTTTATTCACTTAACTGTGACCGCCTGTTTTGACACATTTCGCTTGGCGCAGTCTTAAGCTACCGACTCGAGGCTTGGAATTGGATAGGTGGGCAAAATTTTATGATGATTTCTATAACACAAGTATTATAGAAATAATTAAACGTTATCATAAAATTTTGCATTGTCAGGGGTGCCGAAAAGGACAAGGTACCTTTCATACAGGAAAAAAGAAACAGTTAAAAAAAAATTGACAGATTTAACAACAGCAAGCGAAGATTAACATCTAGTAATAAAATATTTTCATACCTACCTTTGTTTATAAATCAGTAGTAACATTATAATAGACAAGTCATTGTAACGTATACAGAAAATATCAAATTACATGATTAATAATGCTTGTGAGCAGTAACCGCTAAGTCGACACACAATTAATAGTCCCGGGAATCGAACCAAGGACGCCCACTGACACAATGACGCACTGCCGACATTAATAACTGTGTAAGTCTGAGCCATTGTTCTATGTTAAATATTAACTAAGATGTAGTTTTAGTTTAATTTTAGTTCCGAACTGTTTTATACTGGGACGGCGCAGTGGTTTAGATAGCTCGTCGAATTAAGTATGTTGAAGGATCGAGTGCCAAATGAGGAAATAAAATCAATCTATATTTTATTTTATTTCATTTTATTTATTCAGGACAACAAACAATTGTACACTATGCTAAATCAAACGACTTATTACTAGAATAGGTATCTACTTAAATATATGCACAACCAACATCGTTGATCGCAAAATTAATATTATTACAAAAAAGAGTAGTAATATGTATGTATCTTATGTGGGGGCCAGTCAGTGCAGACCGGCGACACTTCGACCCAGTGGGATCTTTTGTGTCGACACTCTCCCAATAATGACTGCCATAGATGTTCATGGCAGCCGGGACCGACGGCTTAACGTGCTTTCCGAGGCACGGAGCAGGCGATAATTGTTAATCAATACGCACATAATTTCGAAAAGTCATATAACTTCCGAAAGTCGGAGGTGCGCGACGTGGGTTCGAACCCGAGTCCCTCTGCATTGCAGTCTGTTGGTTTCCCCACTGAGCTATCGCTGCTTAATAATAATATGTAATATGTAACAAGTATTAGTTCTGGCATGACAAAACAATAATTAATTTATTACAAATGAAATTCGGTATCAACTATGTTCATTAACTATTTCGTTCAGTTTCTCAACCACGCATCTCTTGAATTGCCCAGGAGATAGTATAAACAAATCGATATAAAATATTTATTATATATCGCTGTTCTGGTTGTAGGTATAATGTAGGTATGCCTATTTATTTTTCTATTCTTTTATAAAAAGACAACTCACGCACTAGGAATAGTTCCTGTGTTGTGGAGGACTTTACAAACATTCAAACAACGAACACAAATAACGTTCAGACTCGGAACAACCATTTGTGGATCACAATTTTTTTTGTCCCGTATGGGATTCGAACCCACAGCAATCGACGCAGTGACAGTGGCGAAGCGACCACTTAAACCACTACGACATTGCAGTCGATACTACAACCTTCAGGGATATAAGGGTGTATGTATGTATGTCAGTAGCGAATTGAAAATTACTATACAATGAAATTAAACTGCTATATACGGATTTTATCGCGTTGTTTATTTGACACTTTATTACAAAATTTTGAAAATTGTTACACTTCTACTACTATTAAACTTTACTAATTTTTAAGCTAATTAAATTATTATTAAACTATTTAGATTTAATTTATTTTTACACTTTCCCCGACGTTTCGGTTGCTTTTCAGCAGCCATGGTCACGGGGAGACTAAGATGGCAGTTGTCTCAATGTTCCAGTGTAGTTATTTCAAAGTACCCGAACATTATTTAATCATTGGTGTTTCTATTTACGCAGAATGAGCTCAAAGTATCATGAAGTCTAGCTGTGGTTTGCTTCTTCTTGGGTTTGACTATTTTTATTACTGGATCCCAAGCTGGTGGTACATTCCAACCATCTTCTCTATTAAAATTAGGATGTTTTTTGATTTCAATAGCCTCGCGAAGCATCCTTGGTAGGAATCGGTGTTCTTTAGCGAGAATCTGTGGTTTGTCAAATCTCAGATAGTGGTTGGTCCCCTGTTGCACATGTTCACACACAGCAGACTTCAACGAGCGTTGGTGTTTTACATCAGCTATTGTTCTTTTATGCCTATGTTTCTCTTGGTTTGACCAATGTATGAGAGTCCGCAGTCACAATCTATTTTATAGACCCCTGCATTTTCTTAGATGTACGAGATGGCGAGGGCGGGTGAAAGAAAAGGCGGGCGGGGAGGTGCTCTGCCGCCCCGTGCCGTTACGTCCCGCTGACACCTAATATTGGGTTCTGAGCAATGACTTGTACGATGTTCAGAGCCGCCATTACGTATGCATCGGACTGTACATAAATGAGTTGTAAAATACTGAAATTATAAGTTGATGGCGATTTAAAAGAATGGCCTTGAGTTTCTTGCAGGTATCTTCTCATAGGCTCAACCTTTTGCCTGAACCTTGCAACTAACATAAATGTAAATTCAGTAAATGTAATAAACTCACTAACCCCTTTGACGTTCATAAGTGTTACTTTGTGACCTATGTGAATAAAGCATTTTTGACTTTGACTAATTATTGCAACAAAGAACAAATGCAGTCCGTAAATGTGCCCGGTAGAAGGCAATAAAAAGGATTGCATCTTATTACCTATATGTGATCTGAAATAATTTAAGTTGGCAAAAGGCAAAACCTCCGCCAACCCCTTTGGGGTTAGAAGCCTAAATAGGCGTAAATACTCACATCTGAACGCCTAATTAAGCTGTTTCATATCGAAAATGTAATGGTAACTGGATAAAATATTAATTTTTGATGCAATAATCATAATTTTAACTTTTAAAGAAACTAAAATCTTAGACAGAATACCAGACACTACGCTAACTTAAAAGATAAAAATAGATCTTACAAATCTATGAACTTCTACCCACTTTATCTCGACTAGATTCCCAATCTAATCTCGCACTGCTCCTCAATTTATTAAACCCTGCACTTACACCATTAAACCAGCAAAAGAGTGATATTTTTATTTTACTCGAAGGTATTGTTTCATACCTATAGATGTAAAAACTCTTGGTATGAGCAGTTCACCTTCATTACGTATTGAACATGATTCATACAACAAATAATAATATAATAATAACAGTATACAGTATACTAATAATAGTATTAATAGTAAATAAAAACTTCTGTTATACACGTAACAGCTTGACAGGCAGATGTAAAAAACAAATCATGGAGTTTCTTGTTGTCTATGAAGAACTATGTCGATTGGTTGTCTATTGTATAGTTTTTGTTCGAATTTTTTAATCCAGCTGCTTTAGTCTATTGGGAGACCGTTTCGACTCCTATGCCGAGGTAGATCGATCCCAAGGCTTACACTTGTGACTTTTTAGGTTATATAAAATAAATATATGTTTATTATCAGCTTTTTATATAAAGTATCCCACTTGTGGGCACGGGCATCTCTGTGTGACAAGGTTTAGGTTACAGTCCACCACACTGGCCCAGTGCGGATTGGCAGACTTCACATATCTTCGAGAACATTATGAAGAACTCTTAGACATGCATGTATCCGCGATGCGTTCTTTTGCCGTTAATGCGAGCGGTTATTAGAAGTCGATTCAGAGGTGCGTGCCTTGGGATCGAACTTGAGACATCTGCGTAGCCATCCTGCTGTTCCCACTAAGCTATAGTAGATATTTACATTAGAGAAAAAAGTAAAAAAAAAAAAAAAATTTTGGAAGACCAAGTAAAGCAGCTGTAATGCATGCGAATGCAGTGCCTGAGGTCTTGGGTCGAGTAGTGTTATCGGGGTTTACTGTAAATAAATTTTGTCCCAGCAGCACTGAATCAAGAAATCTCTGAAATACTGCAATATTCTCGCTCCATATTATGTAAGACCTAAACATTTCTTGTGAATTGTAGGAGTAGGACACCTCTGTCTACATCTTTAGGAATCTTCTTCTTCTCGAGTCGATGGTACAATTATTTTAAATATGCCCTGCCCAGTGTGGAGCCACGGCCATCGCATCAGCAGTTGCGTCCATCAAGTCCTCCATGGTGCACCTACAGGGATTGGGATCACCTCATTCACACTGTGCTTTGTGAGGCTTCCTGATTCCCCATTTTACCAGGTTGCAACCACAGCGGCCGACTTGAGTACAAAGTCGATTTAGGGATTTCTATATTAGCCATAGTAATTTCGACCCAGATGGTAGACTTCCCTAACTTTTAAATAGTCGATTGGCGGAGGAACTTCTTCCTGCCGATTTTGAGCCCAGTTGTCTCTGGCTTCTAGGGATTTAGGCGTCAGACTTATGTTGCGTAATAAATAGTAATGTTATATAAATATACACATAACTACAAACTAATGTGTTGTACTCAATCAAAATAACATGCGTTTCAATTTAAATCAAATCATTTCATTATTGTAAATTATTATTGCAATTCACAATTGCTTGTTTATGAATTACCTATTAGATTCTGCCCGCGGCTCCGCTCGCGTAAATGTAAGGCTGATTGGTTTTTTGGTTGGCCTCTCGCTCCCGGCCGTGGTTCAGGCTATGGTCCGGAGCGAGAGATCGTGGAACGCCGTCGCCTCCTTCTGTGGGGAAGTAATTTCTATCAAGGAGGCGGCGGAGCGGGAGTGGGAGGGCGCGACGGCTTCGTGGGCCTGCCCACCACCCGACCAGCACCAGGTCCGAGAGGCGGCGTGCGTGTTCCCACGCGTGTCTCTGTGTCGTTTTGTCTTCGTCCAAGGAGACAGTAGGGAAAACTATATTTTAAATAGGGTACGCATATTCGTGTAAGCGATTGATTAACAATTATCGCCTGCTCCGTACCTCGAAGAGCACGTTAAGCCGTCGGTCCCGGCTGCCATAAACATCTATGGCAGTCGTTATTGGGAAAGTCAGTACCCTCTAATATCCTGACACTGGTCTAGCCTTAGGATATCGTTAGCCTTCGGGTTGCGGAGGTCAGGTGGCAGCCGCTCCGTGTAAAAACTGATATCCAGTCAAATCTGGTTAGACCAGAAAAGCCGACCCCAAGTGACTTGGGAATAATAAAGGCTAAGAGAGAAGAAGATATTCGTGTAAGCGATTGCATATTAAAATGATTCGCGCAGCCCCGCCGACTCTGGTTATGTCGAGGAACACCGTGGTAGGTTTACCTAGATATCTTTGCCCCGGTGAGTCCCACATAACCTCTACGTCGCCCTGCGGAGAGGAATGCGTCGAAGTATTTCTCCAAGTTAAAAAAAAACAGTTTTTCTTTCTTGGGTTATGCGAACAGAATTTTTTTCTGGATTAAAGGAACCCTATGTCCTTTTCTGTGCCCCTGACAACGTGTATGCATAATTTCATGATGATAGGTCAAGAAGTTAGGGCGTGAAAGCGTACCGGAAAAACAAACTCACATTCGCATTTATAACACATATTAGTTAGGATTGTATTTAAAGTATGGCCATCGATAAAATGATTGTAAAGTGTCGTTTGTCCCTTAGTTTCTTGGAATAATATCATAACTTTGATAGATGGTATTCGTCACGTTAGGGGTAAGCACGGAAGGTGGTACCAGGTCGTGCTTGGTGTAACCATTGGTTATTACCCTGTAATGTTTCAATACTGAGGAAAATGGAGTGCGCGTAGTTCATTTTGCGTGATCTAGATCTGATGTAGAATATTCTGGTCGTTTGGTTTTTGTTTAAAAATGAGAATTGGTAGCATCACGGCTGTTCATACGTAAAGGGTTAAGCAGAGATGTAGGAGATTCACATTTTAGTCATCTTACGTTGAATGTAATAGATGGTTAATCCATTATCATCTACCAAGATGGTAACAGATTCATTAATGCCATCGATTTTTATAAGCAAAAGAAATCCTTGCTCCCACAAAGCCTCGTTTTCTTTGGTTGTCTTCTATAGAAATAAGGGTAGCTTTTAGCGTCCTCCTTGGTTGCTCAGAACCTCCAACTGTCTTCTTTTTTTTTAAGGACTACTTCCTCTGTAATTTATTTCCCAATGTCGCGGTCTGTATCCGTTATATGTATGTTTTAAAGTGCATTACTTTAGAAATATACAGCAACGGGTAAAATACTCATCACAATCATTTGTACACACAGCGACACATCAACCTAGACTGTTTGGACTTTGAACTATTAGAAGTTATCAAAGACTCATGATATTGACATATGTAAGTGAATCTTTACCTAAATATAAAAGACGCTTAGAACTGTTTATTTAAGTTTTCATTAAGTTTTTATTGTTCATTTCTCTTCTTAAAAACATGCCCAATGTGTAGCTTATTTTAATTAGGTTATTTAATTTTTTTTATTATGTTTTCAATTTAAGCTTTGTTTTTATATGTATATGCATGTTGTGGTCTCCTGTAACTGAAGGAGTAAACTATACAAAACTATATTTATATGTTTGTGCAATTTTGTGTATATTCTTTGTCGGAGATCCTTAATAAATAAATGAATAAATAAATAAAAGTTGAACGCTGCGAATCGTGCGAGAGAGTACGTTATATTTTTGTTATTTTGTCTCATTCACGCTGAACGGGACGCGATGCTCTATCCTTACCATTACATCGGCACCACTATACACTGTCCCTCTCCGACAATTCTCTATTTTGTATGTAGCGTAGTTATGCGTATATAGGGTGTCTAACTTGATGTGTAGCTGTGTGTACATCACACAAAAATAAAATCTTATGTGGAATTCGAAGACACACTACAGCAACGGCAAAGCGACTCATTCGCTATGCCATACAGTGCAGTCTTGCCTTTAAATCTAGCCTCATAACTATGTTCTATATATTGTACTACGCAAGTAGATGACCTATTTTCAACAACATACAATGTTTCGCAGAACACTCATTTACTTGAAATGTTTAAACAGATGTTGCCAATAAATAAACAAGTAGTGACATGCGCCACTGGAATTTCCTCTTTATAATCGAAGTTTTTAAATAGGGTATGTATGAATGTATCTTATATGGGGGCCAGTCAGTGCAGACTGGCGACACTTCGACCCAGTGGGATCTTTTGTGTCGACACTCTCCCAATAACGACTGACATAAATGTTCATGGCAGCCGGGACCGACGGCTTAACGTGCTATCCGAGGCATGGAGCAGGCGATAATTGTCAATCAATACGCACATAATTTCTAAAAGTCATATAACTTCCGAAAGTCAGAGGTGCGCGACGTGGGTTTGAACCCGAGACCCTCTGCATTGCAGTCTGTTGGTCTCCCCACTGAGCTATCGCTGCTCTTAAATAGGGTAACATCACGGTTGTATAAAAGGCAGAGATATAACATTAGTCATCTATTTAATATTATCTAGTCACCACACCCACTATTTAGACAACTTTGTTTATATAATAACAGCCCTGTATTAAACAGTCCCACTGCTGGGCATGGGCCTCTTCTCAGTGTGAGAAGGGTTAGACCATAATCCACCACGCTAGCCAAGTGTGGGTGTGCAGACTTCACATATCTTTAAAAACATTATGGAGAACTCTCAGACATGCAGGTTTCCTCACGATGTTTTCGTTCACCGTTAAAGCGAGCGATAAATAATAATAATAATAATATTCTACCACATACACACAACACCATCTAGCCCAAACTAAGCAGAGCTTGTACTATGGGTTCTAGACAATGGATAAACATACATATATACTTTTTTTTTTTGTAAATACATACATATTATACATAGAAACACCCAGACCAAGACAAACATCCATGTTCATGCACACAAATGTTTGACTTGGGCGGGAATCGAACCCGCGACCTCAGGCGTGGCAGTCGGTTACACTAACCACTACGAGTACTTTTATGAGTAGTAGAGCCTCGCTGATTTCAGCATGAATGGGCCGGCTTGACCAGGGAAGGACTACCCTGTCACAGAATATCGACGTGAAACAGCAGTATTGCTACTGTTGTATTTGGTTCGGTGAGTGAGAGTGCCGGAGGCCCGATCACCCTCTTTCCCCCTTCCCGCTCCTTCTCCTTCCCACTTCTTTTCCTAAAGGGTTTGCAACGTGCAAGTGATGCCTCTGGTGTTGCAGGCGTCGATAGGCCACGGTGATCACTTACCATCAGGTGGGCCGTATGCTTGTTTGCCACCTTAGTTGTATATAAAAAAAGAAAACAACTTCTGAAAAGTCAGGGATGCGTGCTTTTAGATCGAACTCGAGGCCTCTGCGTGGCAGTGGTCTCTCCAATTAGGGTATCGCTGCTTACTGCGTTCACAACTTTATTTAAGTCATATGTAATACGTAGCGAGTCTATTACCATCTACAGAAGTACGAAGTTTTTAAATAACATACCATCACGATTGTGTATCTGTGAAGGGGTGGACAATATTTTATTTAGATAACATTTTTCAACACTCCACTTTTATCATCATGTTATCGACGACTCAGTAACTTCGGTGGTCATATTTCCACTGCCAATGAGCCAAGTATTTTTGGATTCCGTTCTATACATAGTCACACGATAGTAAGGGTAGAAAGGGTAGGCAGAGTTGCAATACGTCTATATTTTATTTATTTATAAGAATCTCAACAGCTTGTTTTCTATACCAGGGATGTTGCGAATATTCGCATCTGCATCCGCAATTGCTGATCTGCCGCATCGATTATGACATCTGCATCCGCAATAATCAATGCAGATGTTAATGCGGATCTAGATATAGCGTAGGTTACGATAAGAAAGAAATCAGTTGTTCAGTAGTACGTGTTTAATTTATGAACCTTTGCAAAACAGGCTTGAACCTGCGAAGGCGATGATATAAGATACTTTTTATTAAATAAGATTAACAATTTTCATCAAAATCCGCATCCGCAATTGCGGAACTTCCGCATCGATTTGGACATCCGCATACGGATGCGGATCCGCATCCGCGGATGTGAGTCTTTAAATATCCGCATCCGCGATTGTCAAAAAATTTGCATCCACAGCATCCCTGTTCTATACACATGGATAAGATTAATTTTGCAAGCAATTTTTTGTTTCATAATTATAACGGAGGGCAAACTAGGCTTAGTAGATGTCTCTTGCGTGTCGTGTACTTTGCCGGATACTGTAATCAAACCGGCGACCTCATACATAGAAGTTTCCACTCACTGTCACGCTACAATTGCACCAATGAGGCAGTGGAGTATTAATATGATTACTGTAAAGATTCATTTCCATTATACAGAAGTGAGTACAACAGTGACCTGTTACAGAAGTGGAATTCTGTAAAATCTCACTACCGAACTCGCATCTGAACTCACTTTGAAGCTCATTTTGGCAGAGCGTAGTTATAAAGATTGTAGTACTAATACAAAAATATTATATTTTAAGTAAATTTGTCAATAATCTAGTTTGCGTCTATTAAGAAGATAATATATTTTATAATGTTTCCGTTTCAAATAACATTCTTATGCGATTACATCGTGGGTCAGAGTGGTAATATTTGAAGGCCGTATGTGCCATGTGTGAAGTAAACTATGATAAACAAATCAATTATTTAAAACTAGCCTTTGCACGCGGATCTGCCCGCGTGGTACCTACATAAAAAAAGCCTATGTCCTTCCCCACGTTTAAACTATATCTGTACCAAATTTCATCTAAATCGGTTGAGTGGTTTAGCCGTGAGAAGGTAACAGACAGACAGACAGACTCAGTTACTTTCAAATTTATAATATACTAGCTTTTGCGCGCGACTCCGCCCGCGTGGTACCTACATAAGTATAAAGTAGCCTATGTCCTTACCCAGGTTTTAAACTATATCTGTACCAAATTTCATTTAAAGGTAACAGACAGACTCAGTTACTTTCGAATTTATAATATTAGTAATGGATGGATGGCTAAATGACGGTTAATTGTCTTATGTAAAGAATATAATATAAGCCCTGTACCTATATGAACCGTCCCACTGATGTTGAAGTCGTAGTCCACCACGCTGGTTCAGTGCGAGTTGGCAGACTTCACACATATTAAATTAGCGAACATTATGTAGAACTCTCAGTAAATTGCAGTTTTAAGATTTCGCTTTCACGTTGTCAGTGGTACAGTAAATGACATACGGTTCATTTAATCTAGAAAAAAAATACTGTTCCTTGTGCCGAAGCAATCGAAACCGCGGGCAAAATCAAGCAAATAGTAAAAGTTAATAGTTAGTATCAAAACTATTACTTATATACAAATATACTAAAACGAAACATTATAAAGCATTCCTTATGTATTTGCCACATACACACAAGCAAAAACATTCAAACAAACACAAAAAAGTGTTCGGGAGCAAAGTGTCACGATCCCTGAATAGGTGGCGCGTGTTATATCGGGAACGGGAAAAAAACGAAAAAAATACGACCGTTCGGCTACTGTTCGGGCAACTCCGGAGGTGTTCGACTGCGCACCTGTCGTGCGCCGGCGCCGGTTCGGAATTCAAAACTTTGAATTGTTTACATTCTCGATTAATTTGTTTGGTAAACAACTGTTTTTAAGAAGTGGTTTGAGTTCATATGGACATGCGTTTGTGTGTGAATATCTCATAATAGGGTGTTGGAATGTCTGTATATTTTTGTGTCCCATATTAACAGATCAGAACACTTGACGACTTCCTGACTGATGTGGCTATAGTTAACAGTTTATTTTTATGTAACATTCTTCTGAGAAATTCTTACCAGCTTACAGTTTTGAACTGACCGATATATGGTGAATTTGGACTCATTTCTGAATAATCCTTTGGTTTAATAAGCGTGAAGTTCTCTTTTTTTTGTAAGTTATACCTATTGCGCGTAACAGATAGTTCTTAATTATCCAAACATCTGTCAGTAGACCAATGGTCAAGACTTACAAGGGATCGGTCGCGGAATCAATTCCCATTTTCTGCACAAATGATGTTAAGTAAGCATTCAAGCATTGATTAGTTGGCGACGTTAATAATGAAACAAGACATCTTTAAACATATTGCCTCCATTTATTAAAGAAAAATCCAATAACTTTGCTATACTCGAGAATCGAAAGCGGGACTTCTTAATCAAAGGTCATATGAATTTTAGATTGAAAGATCATGGGTTTGGTTTCTACTCATTCCACTATTTACGTGAACTGCACAATTACTACTAGAAGCGTAAATAATAAAACATATCTACTAATAATGTTTAAACAATATACCTATAACGATACATTCCAATAACACTTTGCCCGAGAGATGAATCTAAAACCTCACAATCGGTCGCAAACTTACCACAAACGCCACTAAACTAACGCAACAATAATATTTACGTTCCTCAATTTAGTCACTAAAGGTCATCGGTCAGTGACAATCGATCAACAAGTGGACCCCATTTCATGAGTATTTACCCTATTAATTCAGTTCCCATGTCCGAGAAAGGGCTTGGCCTATTACCCATCAGTGTAAAGGGTCTAAGGCCGTATAACCATCAGTGTCATTGAGATTTATGTGAGTTTGTCTGTACCAACTGTCTGAACATCAATTGGATAATTCCCTAAACTACGGACATGGTATAGTTGATCAATTAGTGCTCATTGCCATTTTTTTAGTTCTGTTGTGTTTTCTAGGGTTTGATTCTAGTACGAAACAAAGAAAATACGAATTTCTTAGATAACTACAATAATATTTTTTGTTAAATTTTGTAAAGTGCTACAAATATGTTTAATCATTGATATTGCGATATTGTATTTTGTGTCGATTCATTGTATGTTTGTCAAGTCTACGCGTCTTAGACACTGCGATATTTATCTATGAATAAATACAAAATAGCCTCATATAGACTTTTACAACATATGATTTGGAAAATTTATGAAAATTAAGATAAAGGTTCATTAAAAATATCTGTAATCCTAATATAAGTTTGTGACGCTTTCCACCTAACTACTCGACCGATCATTATATCATTTCACATACACGTTACCAAGGTTACAAAAAAGGACATAAGGTAGCATAACTTTCATCCAAAAAAAAACTTTGTCTGTGGTCTATCGCTGCTTTTGAGCTACTAAAATATTACCATTCAACTTTTAACGATAATCGTACATCTATCATAGGTTTCATGATCCCTAACTGCATTGTCACATGGAAACTATAAATTGCTAATACAATTGCAGTTCGTCACGAAAATGCATAAAGAATACCGAAATGTACGTCTGGAATAATTGCGACCAATAAATACAGTACAGGTTTTATTGTTCGCAACTATTCCAGACATAGGGTTATTTAGCTGGTATTGTAGCATTGATAGATATAATAAGGAATAGTGTGATTAGAGAGAGATGCGACATGAAAGTGGTTATAGTGACAAGAATAGAAAATGGTATGTTAAGCTGGTTTGGGCATGTAGAAAGAATGGACGAGGAAAGACTGACTAAGAAAGTTTATAAGCCTAGTGTGAATGGAACAGTCGCAAGAGGAAGACCTAGGCGAACATTTCTCGATCAGATCGGAGGCGTTCTGGACAAAGGCCAGGTTAAGAGCACCTATAACCGACGAGCGTGTATGAGGAATGTGATGAAAGTGAATGAAGCCAGAGAAGTGTGTCAGGATCGTAGCAAATGGAAATCCGTAGTCTCTGCCTACCCCTCTGGGAAACAGGCGTGAATCTATGTATGTACTACATACATTGATCTACGGCGATAGGCCTGTGGGAGCAAGAATAATGATATTCGAGTGTCTATATACTCATGCGGGTGGCCCAGGACCGGTCTGTGTGGAAAATCTTAGGTGAGGCCTATGTCCAGCAGTGGACGCCTTTCGGCTGAGATGATGATACAATCATGCTACCTGCATGCATGCTTGTTTATACATAAGGGGTTAATTATAGGGATATATTACAGTCCTATATTACTACAGCTTTGTTTAAATTATTTCATCTATCAGACACAGTTCAAGAATTGATTAAAGAATTTCCTAACCGCCAATAAAAAATGATGACACTGTCCGGCCGAATCGAATTATGGCCTAAACGATCTGCTGTAATTGTAGCAAATATAAGCGCACACTTATGTCACGGGACCAACGAATGTATAAAATTCAATAAATATCCAGAATCAAGTTAGAAATTAATAAAAACACAATATCCGATTGGAAATTTGTTTGATATTGCGTCAATTTACAATCGAATTGCTTGCTGCGGCAAAATATACCGAAAATAGAATGGCTTCCATTTTTACATTTATAAATAGTAAAAATGGCCTATGTCTGTTCTACTATTGATGAATTTAACATCACCGCATGATTATATTAATAATATCAAACCATTCAGACATGTGTTTAGGACACACATACATACATATACCGGAAAAGAATTACCGTGATTCTGACGCAGTTGGTTAAAAAACAATAGTGTCAATAAGATACTGTTAGTGTTGTCTAAAACATATGTTTATATTCACGAATTAGGCAGATAACATCGCGACAGTGTTTAATATGGTTCGTCTGTCCGTATGTGGTTTAAGGATTAATGAAAATAAAGTTTGGCACACAGTGAGTGTTGTGTATTTAGTTATGTATTGCTGTATTTCGATTACACTTAGATAATGCTAATAGGTGCAGTTGTAGGTTCGTTTTTCAGGCTTATCAAATTTTTTATTTATTTAAGAGATTGTATAAATCAATTAACTGCTCCTTATAGTCAATTTCCGATTAGTTATTAAATAAACATATATATAATTATGTATATATTATCTTCTCTCTTAGCCTTTATTATTCCCAAGTCACTTGGGATCGGCTTTTCTGGTCTAACCGGATTTGACTGGATATCAGTTTTTACACGGAGCGGCTGCCACCTGACCTCCGCAACCCGAAGGCTAACTATACCCTAAGGCTAGACCAGTGTCAGGATATTAGAGGGTACTGACTTTCCCAATAACGACTGCCATAGATGTTCATGGCAGCCGGGACCAACGGCTTAACGTGCTTTCCGAGGCACGGAGCAGGCGATAATTGTCAATCAATACGCACATAATTTCGAAAAGTCATATAACTTCCGAAAGTCAGAGGTGCTCGACGTGGGTTCGAACCCGAGACCCTCTGCATTGCAGTCTGTTGGTCTACACACTGAGCTATCGCTGCTACGATAACGAGACTAAATATTATAATATCACATATTATTATTATAAATGCGAAAGTAACTATCAGTTTTTACAATTAAATGGATTTTGTAGAAATTCGGTGAGGATATAAATTCTATCCTGTTGCCATCCACAGGATAGGATTTATATCTACATATAGGTTACTTTTTATCTGGATATGTGGTTCCGTAGGATTTACGCTGGCGAAATTGCAAGAAGAATATAGTAGTATTCTAAAACTAAAGATAGAAAGAACTACATGGAGGCAACATTAAAAATTTGTGCGTTGCGTTGCGTCGTCGCAGCGTCGACGCTGCGTCGTTTTCTATATATTTTTTGTGACGTGCTACATTAATGCGTTGCGTCGTCCGACGTTTCAACGGATCGACAGACGAGAGACGTAGCGGGAGGCGGGTAATGCGCTGCATTGTCGGAGCTCCGGAGCGACGACATACAGTGTTCCACACGGACTAAGGACGTGCGTCGTCTTCTTGCGCTGCGACATCGTGTGTCGTCGCAACGCAGGTGTGGCATACAATGCGTTGATCCGCTGCGACGACGACGCAACGCAACGCACTAATGGGGTATCACCGTTACTTGCACTTTTAGCAAATATTTGCAAAATGTCTAAGTAGGTGTTTGGCAAAATATCACACACTATACCCCGCGGTTTCACCCACTTTTATAATAACTGCTCCGTTCCCGTTACGAGATGATATATAGCGTACGTTACATCTAGATAAAATAGCTTTTTTATCGTGGAAAATTCAAGTTTCAATAGTTACAAAGTTTAGCGATTACAAACAAATTGTTTTTCTCTTAACATAGATTCACGCCTGTTTCCCACAAGGGTAGGCAGAAACTACGGATTTTCATTTGCTATAATCCGGACACACTTCTCTGACTTCATTCACTTTCATCACATTCCTCATACACACTCGCCGGTTTAAAGTGCTCTTAACCTGGCCTTTATCCAGAACGCCTCCTATCTGATCTAGAAACGTTCGCCTAAGTCTTCCCCTTGCGACTGTTCCATTCACACTAGCCTTATAAAATTTCTTAATCAGCCTTTTCTTGTCCATTCTTTTTACATACCCATTTCTACATTTCTGTTTATTATTTTAATATAGACAAAAGGACAGTGTTTAACATCTTATCAATTTCCAATAGCACTACAAAATTTCTTCAGTGTTAACCTTGCTAATATTCGCACCTGGCAACGTTGCCGTAAGTGGTCGCTATTTGTTTGACATTGGCATTTATTAGACAGTTACGAGACAGTGGGTAAACTGTGACGCAATCAACGTATAACCTAATTCTAACAGTCTCTTATGATCCGTTAAGCAGTGAACAAGTGGGCTTACTGCCTTTAAATTGTGATAGTGACTGGTTTTATCTTGTGTTTAAATATTAAAATAATTTGTGACAATAATATTGATTGGATTTAATTATAGTGTAAGTGAAGTGAAGTGACAATTATTTATGTTGGATTTTTTGTTTTGATTGCAGGTAAAGAAAAGAGTTTTGTGTAAAGGTGAGTAATAATAATAGCATGTATAATTATAATTTATTTTACGATAGAATTTTCCTTTCATCATACTTATTTGGTATAGAAGACGAAAATTTTATGTTCATACATTAAAAGTTATAAAATGGTGCAATTGAAATATTAACTCTGTAACGCCTAAATAGATTCTATATTTCTTTGTAAGCTTTACTATACCTAAATAACATAGGCATTATATTTTAATGGTATGATGAACTTAAATATAAAAATCTGTAATGATTATGATAAATATTATGTTACAATTTATTACGTAATAATAACTTAATATAATAATCTCACGCGTTTATCCCCGAAAGGGAAGGCAGAAGACAATATGATTATATATATACATAATTATACTACGGCATGAAATACTACTCATACATAAAAAAATCATAAAAATCGGTCGAGCCGTATCAGAGGAGTGCGACCACAAACACCATGACACTGGGTTTACTGCCATTCACAGGGCACAGTTTGAGACTACGTGTAGTTACTGACAAAAAAATACAATAAAATATTGCGCGACCAGTCGTACCAAGATGGCGAATCATACACAAATTTATGCCAAGCCGTATCTTATCTTGGGGCCAGTCAGTGCAGACCGGCGACACTTCGACCCAGTGGGATCTTTTGTGTCGACACTCTCCCAATAAAGACTGACATAGATGTTCATGGCAGCCGGGACCGACGGCTTAACGTGCTCTCCGAGGCATTATTGAGCAGGCGATAATTGTCAATCAATATGCACATAATTTCGAAAAGTTGTATACCTTTCGAAACTCGGAGGTGCGCGACGTGGGTTCTAACCCGAGACCCTCTGCATTGCAGTCTGTTGGTCTCCCCACTGAGCTATCGCTGCCTAGCCGTATAATAGTGGCCTTTCTAATACGAATTGCATTAAAAGAGGCGACAATATAAGCAACATTTACACTTAAATGTGACCTTAACCAACATGACACTCTTGCATGATTACACCGAGCTGATGCACACAACATATTTAAAGACAAACAACATATTTAAAGACCCAATAAAACAATAATGGACCGTTTTAAGAAGGACCCATTATTAAATGCCATAAAATTATTGACAGTTTCAACTCCTTGGTTGTAAAAATATGGTGGGTTCACGATGTCTCTTCAATCTTTAGTTTACCAATTCGTCAAAGTTTATGTCCTTTTTTTTTTTTTTTTTTTGAGGGGGGAAATGCGCCTTATGCATACCGCCCCACTTGGGGTTGTGGGACGGTTATGTCGGGCTCACCGGCCTACAACACGGCCGGCATACCGACTAAAACCCCCCTGTGCACCGTCAATTCGCCTTGACGGGTGGGCCGTTGGAACCTGATACAACATCAGCGGCCCACCCAGCGACTGCCCGCGCCTCGCGGGCACCAACACTGGCGGCGGCGTCTGGGTGCACCAGAGACGCCGCCTCTACGCGGAAGAGTGCGGGTGGGAGAATAAAAACCCCAATCTCCCACCCTCCGCTTTGTTAGGGGGGCATCAGGCGCGCATCGGCGCGCCGTCGCCCCCCCAGTTCGCCGGCGACGGATCGGGTCAGCGAGGAGACTTTCCTCCCTGGCCCGCTCCGCCGCCTCCTTCTGCGAGATGATATCCTCGCAGAAGGTTGCGACCGCACACCAGTTTCTGTCGCTATCGGCCATGGAGCGGATTATGGCCGATAGCGAGAGATCCGCACCGATGGTCTCGACGAGGGCACGACGCTGCTGCGCCCACGCCGGGCAGAACTCCAGCGTATGCTGCGCCGTGTCCTCATCACAATCACAGTGGTGACAGACGGGACTCGATTCCCTCCTCGCGACCTTGTGCAGGTAGTATCCGAAACACCCATGCCCGGATAACACCTGCACCAGCCGGAAGGAAAGGGTCCCGTGCTGTCGCCACACCCACAACGAAAGGTCAAAGTTTATGTCCTGCCTCAAGCTATTGTATCACCCTGGTACAATAGGTTGAATACGTTTTAAAATATATTATAAAACATAATTATTATGCTTCACGTGCTTAATTTTAAGTGTATAATTAATATTAACGTCTACTATTCGACTTAAATCTGATAAAAGTGATGACGGAACTTTTGGATGAGAAATGGTTTTGATTGAATCAAATACACAAACAACACAAACACGGATAAAATCATCAAAATCGCGTTCAAAATAATGGATGAGACATGAATTTATTTAGTTTTTTATTTGTTCAATATAAGTAGGTACGCCTAATGTATATATGTATATGCGAAATTACTAATAGTTTTATAATTTAAATAGTTAAATGGTTTCAAATTACCATTTTTTTTTATTTTCAAGTTTTCTGCTATAAAATAAGTATAAAGTTGTTTAATTTCAATGTATAACATTCGCAAACGTAAGACAATATTATATAAAGGGGGAAACAAGGTCAATAATTTATGGAACTATATTCTGAAAGTAGATTCTGCGATAGTTACGTCACTTTCTAACATACATACATACAATCGTGCCTGTGTTCCGGAGGGCTCGGCTGAGACTACGGATTTTCGTTTGCTACAATTCTGGCAACCCTCTTTTGATTTATTTCCTTTAATTATGTTTTTCATAAACCCTCGTTACCTAAGGGTACCTATTCTGAACTTGGTCTTGCTCCAAAATGTCTCTGATTTGGTCAGACAATGTTTGTTAGGTGAACCTATGGGGCGAACCCCACAGTCGTCCTGGAATAAAGCTTCATTTTCTTTTATCATGCACCCTCGTTGGTTTAGAGTACTCTTTACCAGTTTTTCTGTAGAATGTCTCTGGCGTGGCCAGTGAATTTTCGCCAAGGTCCTCTTCTATTCACCGTCGGTCCGTCGGTCATACTGAAATATAGAAATACATGTTCAGTGTGTTGCTCACTTTAGCGCCTATCGCAAAAACTGACCCAAATGATGGTATACGCAAGGTGAATGACATTCGCGGGTCGCTGCGCGCCATTTCAGACAAGTGCCCGCATCCTGTTTGCCGCCCAATCATTAATATATGGGTGAAATCTAACTAGGGTACACCAGTTCGATTTGTTTAGGTAGTGGCGTCTGTTAGTTAGTCACAGGCTGTGTTTCAAATTGTAGTTAGTAGGAGGTTGTTGATTTCAGTTTTATGGCATAAGTTTAAACTCGATTCCCAGAACACTGTGGGTGGTGATGTTCGCTGATAAGAAATTGTCTGTAGCAGTACGGAGTTTGTAAATGTGTTCGATAGACAACAATATGCCTAACTTAGGAAAGGAACTCAAGACTCCATGTTAAACTATGACCATTGACTATAGTAACAGCTAACCAAATGGCGGACTGTATTTTGATTCTTCCACTTGGTAGTTATAAAATTGCCTAAAAATGTTTGTTATAAACTTCTTTCACGTACTTTAGAGACTTCCCAGATATTAAAACAAACGACATGAAGCACACCCAAAATCGAAGCAACATTTTATGTAACTCAAAAAACCTTCCTTTGCCGGGGATCAAATCTACGACACTGCGAGGGTGTCATGAATGCACAAGCACCATCTATGCCGAAACAACAATTTATCGATCACAATTTATTTTGTCTACTCCAAGAGTCGAACCTACAATGCTTTGAGCAATAATAATAGTAAAGTAACCACTTCACCCACAACGCCGATAACAAAACTATAACATACCAAATTAATAACCTAATTAACTTTCGTTATATATCCAAAATAGCATTATCCTTGAAGATAAAACTATTTACACTTACTAGATATAAGATAATGTCATGTTAATAAAATACGAAAACTGGCTAATAAGTTTTAGATATAAGTACCTACTGTGGTCAACAAACTGAACCGTTATGTTAATATAGATATGCCACACTAATATCATTTAGCAAAATTGTGTATGGGATGAAAGATGGGATAAATTGTAAGGGTATAGAAACTTACTGGGTAAAACGCAGTAACTATGTTTACTTCTCCGATTTCTTGTAAGAGGGTGGTACTTTTCTGGGTAAATAGGCTTATAAGTAAAACCGTAAAACCGGCAATGTTATCTTCAAAATACACTCGTGTGTCCAACCAGTGCCGACTGTATAACAGTTTGGCAAAGTTCATCCTATTTCATGTTAATTAGTGCGAGTTTTATTACCTGTCGAAATTCGCGATTCCTGTCTACTGTTCGACTTTATCCAGCTAAAGGTTGTTTTTGGTGGTTAAGTATTATATTATATAAAGATTATACTCCGAATATATGGCAGAAATGCTCATTTATAATTTACATGGTTCTAACATCTGTGCTTTTGATTTTGATTAGTAAGACATACTGTTTCGTAGGCTCTATTACGCAATTCTGTAGTATCATACTGACTAACGTTGCAAAAAAGCAGCGATAGCCCAGTGGCGAGACCAACAGACTGCAATGCAGAGGGTCTCGGGTTCGAACCCACGTCGCGTACCTCTGACTTTAGGAAGTTATATGACTTTTCGAAATTATGTGCGTATTGATTGACAATTATCGCTTTCTTCGTGCCTCGGAGAGCATGTTAAGCCCTCGGTCCCGGCTGCCACGAACATCTATAGCAGTCGTTATTGGGAAAGTCAGTACCCTCTAATATCCTGACACTGGTCTAGCCTTCTCTCTTCTCTTCGTTAGCCTTCGGGTTGCGGAGGTCAGGTGGCAGCCACTCCGTGCAAAAACTGATATCTAATCAAATCAGGTTAGACTAAAAAAGCCGACCCAAGTGACTTGGGAATAATAAAGGCTAAGGGAGAAGAAGACACTGCCTAACGTTGGATCTAAAATATGTCTACCGAAATTTGGATGTATTAATTAAACCTACGATTATAACCATCAGAAAACTACGAGACCAGTAGTTAAACAAAGTGATATGTTTATATCACAAAATTCACAAATTTAGCGGCGTCTTATTAAAATACTTATTTATACCAGGTAATGTCCATATTCAGATTTCTCATGACAATTCCCTAATATAGCACTACCTATTCAGACAAACAGTAATAAGCGAAAACTAGTACGTTATACTAATATGGATACACCCACGTCTGAACTAGAATAATATTTACACAAAAAAGTGTTATACAGCAAGTGAAACTTTGTATAGAACATAAAACATACCAAAAGTTTGTTTTTATGTTAATTGTTATGTGAATTTCACCTCTTAAACTGACGTGCTTTTAACGATTTGTTTGTTTCTTGTGACCTAAAATACATACTTTTTATTTTGTGTGTAGTGTAAATAAAGATAGGTAGATGTACTATAACTTAGATTATATGGCCTTTCTCCATTATTTTGTGTTTTTTTGTTACGTTTTCACACCTTAATTACTCGACCGATCATCATGAATTTTCGAATACACGTTTGCAGGGATATAGAAGAGGTACCCTATGTACATTTCAATCGGAAAAAGTACTGTTTCCGAAGGATAAATTTTTTTTGATAAAATCTGTGCTCAAAAACGAGAACGAACCTGCGGGCAAAATCTAGTATATTCTAATAGTTTGTTACTCAGTCATGTGTAAACCATTCAATATATTTAAATTAAATTTGGCACAAAGATAAAACATGTCTTGGATGCTATTTATGTTGGTATGCATTCTTGTAGGAGTCAAATCAGCGGAACTACGGGTAAACACTAGTGTTTTACAATAAATCATTATTTCGCAGAAGTGCCCTACCTATTATTAATATTCTACTAACGACCGAAATTTTTTGACTGCTCTTATCACGCAATACCCTTATATTATGAGTTCCATCCCCGCAAGGGACAGGAATATCTGTTATCCAGGTCACTTTTCTACTTTAAAAGAAGCATATAATCTGGTCCTTTATCTTCTAATAATAACTAAGGCTTCTCTACACTATAACTGTGCGTGTGTGGCTGTGTGTGTGTGTGTGTGTGTCTGCAGTGCATCTAAATCCGTATGTTCTGGCGAATTAGCGCGCGCGCGTGTTAACGGCATATAAAATGTAACGAGATTACACACACGCCTGTTTTAGACGACACAATGTGTTACGGTAGGCAGCCGGCTTAGATGTTTGTATGTTTTTTTGTATACAATAATGGTGGCAAATAGTCATACTGCCTGCCCGATGGTATATACCTTGTGATAAAAGTGGTACCACTCGCAAGTCAAAATAAATTAAGAATAAGATGATAGCATTGCTTCTAAAATGCAAAGTAAACAGTCTTGTCCATGAGTGGTTAATACTGCTTTTCAGGTGGAAAGAGATCCCATCAGCTACCTGTGGCAATAAGAAAACAATTATTTTGTTATTCACTGAGGTCTTTTATACCATCAAATGTAGGACGTTCCCATCGATTGACACGAGACCAACAAGGCCTTAATTGTATCCTAATCCTAACTAATATTATAAATGCGAATGTGAGTATGTTTGTTTATTACGATTTCACGCATAATTACTCGACCGATCATCATGAAATTTCGCATAGACATTGTCTAGGATACATAAAAGGACATAGGCTACCTTTCATCTAGGAAAAAGTACTCTTACTTACCTAGTTACCCAACCAACATTTATGCGAGCGAAGCCACGGGCAAAATCTAGTAATACTATAAATGAGGAAAATACATACATACATACATAGATTCACGCCTGTTTCCCAGAGGGGTAGGCAGAGACTACGGATTTCCATTTGCTACGATCCTGACACACTTCTCTGGCTTCATTCACTTTCATCACATTCCCCATACACGCCCGTCGGTTCGAGGTGCTCTTAACCTGGCCTTTGTCCAGAACGCCTCCGATCTGATCAAGAAACTTTCGCCTAGGTCTTCCTCTTGCGACTGTTCCATTCACACTAGCCTTATAAACTTTCTTAGTCAGTCTTTCCTCGTCCATTCTTTCTACATGCCCAAACCAGCTTAACATACCCTTTTCTATTCTTGTCTCTATATCCACTTTCATGCCGCATCTCTCTCTAATCACACTATTCCTTATTCTATCTTTCAGAGTCACACCACATATATTTCTAAGCGCTCTCATTTCTACAGCATTTATTCTGCTCTCATGCTTCTTTTGCCATACCCAACTTTCACTTTCATACATAAGTGAGGAAAATCTAAAAGTTTGTAATAATATTTTGAGGTTAGGATGTTTGGTATTCTTTGAGCCGGCACTTTGCTTGTGAATGGATTTGGGTGAAACTTGACCCTAGAAAAGACCATGTGCTGAATTAAAATTTTAGCTGGCAAAGCCGTGGGAAGCAAACTATTAATAAAATAATTTATAAGATTGGACATAACTCAGCTTAACTTAATTAAAAAAACGCTACCTGTTTACAAGTCACGTCTATACAAGTCAATCTTTCACTTGTATTTCTGCTTATATCACTTCTAAATCGTGATGACCACACCTTTGGTGAAGGTTAAACCGTTTACAACTGTATTACGAAATGAAACAGCAGGTTCATCTTATCAGATCGATACTAAATCAATAATAATTAAATTGTTATATCTATAGGAAAGACAAGGACGCCAGACTCTACAATCAGGTGGAAATATCAGATGTATGAAATATTTAAGAGAGTAAGAATTGTATAAATCTTTAGTAGCACTTATTTCTAGTAAAATATTTCGTATTTTCGTATTTTAAAAAGACAATCCTCCGCACTAGATTTAGTCTTGTATCGCAGGAATTTACAAATATTCAAACAACGGACACAAAGTAGATCCGGACTCGAAACAACCATTTGTAGATTGCCCAAATTTTTGTCTCGTGTGAGATTCGAACCCACAACACTCGGCGCAGTGGCAGCGGCGAGCCGTCCACTTAAACCACTACGCCATCCGAGCAGTCAAAATAACCTGTCAAATACCAAATACATGGTATATAAATTTGAAAGAGCAGGCAGGGGTGATTAGATTAAAATTTGTCAGCAATAGTTTTTAAATTCCGCATAATAGAGACAAGAATGCTGTCTACCGGAAACATGTCTAAACTATGTGCTGCAATTTAAAATCAGACACTGATCTAAAGACCTTAAATTAAAATTAAAATAGTTTGTTTTCATTTACTTTTGAGCTAGTTCACATCATTTATTGACGTAGGTACTTTAAGTATGTATGTATCTTATGTGGGGGCCAGTCAGTGCAGACCGGCGACACTTCGATCCAGTGCGATCGTTTGTGTCGACACTCTCCCAATAACGACTGCCATAGATGTTCATGGCAGCCGGGACCGACGGCTTAACGTGCTCTCCGAGGCACGGAGCAGGCGATAATTGTCAATCAATACGCACATAATTTAGAAAAGCCATGTACTTTAAGTAACAAAAATAATTGTTAGGAGCCACCGCTCTTCACGATACAGAAACATTAAACTAGACAGGTATGTATCTATGCAGACAGCATTAACAATAAACAGCATGCGTATAAGTGTGAGTATTTCACGACGCGAAAGAAGCCACAAAACCGGTGAAGTAGTCAGTAAAACTACAAACAAAAAACATAAAGAAACACCAACAGTAATATCCCCATAAAAACACCACATCCATACCTAATCATTGATTTGAAACCAATTGTAAAAATAAATTAAGAAGTCATCTCCGAACGCAAACTGTCGCGAAATGCGTTACAAAATTAAGGCCACTTTGAACGCATGCTTAATCAATTTGACTCATGCATTCCTGTACGTACCGGGTGCCTAACGCAAGCACAATACCATGTTATAACTTTTTTTATATAAACTAGTCGTACAGACACGACAATGGATTCAAGTTTACCAATTTGCTGTTTAATATTATGCCTACGTAGGTATGCATTGATATTTATTCCATACTTGATTTTGCCCGCGTTTTGCTTGCATATATGTAGGTTACGTTAGTAACAGTACTTTTTTTCTGGATGTAAGGTACTTTATGTCCTTTTCTATTCCCTTGACAATGTGTATGCGAAATTTCATGATGATCAATTTAGTAGTTAAGGCGTCAAAACGTAGAAAATAAACTCACATACACATTTATAATATTAGTGAGGATTAGGATAGTTCTATCCTCTGTAGTACAGGGTATATTACTATCTGGCCAGTACACGACATTTTTTTTTGTTTTATTAGTCAAAATTAATACAGCACACCACCTGATCGTAATCAGGTGAACTTCACAAGCAGAGCCCTCCATACCACGTCCTCATTACAACTGCAGTGCGGCCGAGGTCTCAATGTTGACGGCCTAAGCAGGTGCTTAAGATTACTGTCATCGTGATACCTGGCACACCGAGCATAATTATTATTACAGTCACTGCAGTCTTTTCTTATATTGTTAAGTGTTATGGTGGACAAGGTGGTGGAATTTGAAGATTATGGTTTTACTTTACGATTCGGCGTAATCTTACTTATGTTATAAAACTGTTGTTTGTAGCTAAAGTTGTTTGGATGATTGTTACTCAAACATGCGTAAACAATTGAACGGGATTAAAATGAAACTTAGCATGCAAATAGGCCATGTTCTAGATTAAATTGTATTATACTTTTTACGCAGGTTTGCATACTCGTGTCATTTAAGTTAGCAAAGCGGCCCTTGCGGCATACTAAACCAAAACAATCGATTATTTAAAAACATATAGTATTAAATTTATAACAAACAATTTCATTCGTAAATTCCTTTGCGACCTGCGTCACACAATGAGCTTGACAAACGACCTGACATTTAGCTAAAATACTTTAAACATCACACATTCGAACGACTGACGCATCTGCGCTTTAGTACCACACGTTTATTCTTAGACTAAAAGTGGAGTTAATATGTATGAGTAATACAGATCATAATGTATGACGAATTGTATTGAAACTTGTAATCCAATACGGTTTAAGTGGCTGCAGCGAGCTTATTTTGGAACAGGCTAGCCAAACGTACATACATTTAGTAAGCATGTTTTTACACTGGCGCGCATACGTTTTGTGCCTGCGTATGTAAATTGTTCATGTTATGCATACCTGCGTAACCGTTCGATAATAAAGGCGAAAGTGTGTCTGTATTATTTGATAATCTATGACGTAAGTTGCACTTATTTCAAAATAGAGGTAATTGTTGCCAGCAAAAAAAAATTACCGTTATTTTTATTTCATTGAGATGATAACAAAGACAGAATAAAGTAACTTTCTTTTATATCAGAGGCAACATTATCAAATCCATGAAATATGCCAGTACCACGCACCGAAACTTGGCAAACAGAACCTTTTATGACTTCAGTCAATAATAATATTTTATTTTGACTGCACGATGGCGTAGCGGTTACGTGGTCACCTTGCCGCGTTTATTCATTTATTCAATACAAAAAAACTTTGTGTAGAATTTGCCGTTGCCACTGCACCGAGTATTGTGGGTCGATTCCCACACGAGACAACAATTTGTGTGATCTACAAATTGTTCCGAGTCTGGGTGTTCTTTGTGTCCGTTGTTTGAATGTTTGTAAAGTTGCCTGCGACACAGGCATTATTCCTTTGTTAGTTTGGCGTTTTTAGAGAGTCGTCTTTTTAATATTAAAGATATTAAGAATATCAGCCCTGTGCCACTGCTGAGCTGCCTCTTCTCAGAGTAAGAAGGGTAAGGCCATCTCAATTGTATAAAAAACAATCCACCTAAACTCATACGCACAGATTGAAGCTTTAATCTTCAGCACTTAATCGGGCATGCCCATAACAGATCGCTATTGGTCCAAATACAGATATAGTTAGTCGGTCACCGCGCATCGTGGGTTCAATGATCGTGTGCGCAGATCTACAAACGTATGGATGAGGCATGTTTGTTCGTGTGCTTGCAAACCTTGGCCTGCTTTTTTAAGGACGTTTTTGGCTGTTTTGTTGAGTAATTCGAGGTGTTTTGCAAGTGAAGGTTGTAAAAAGAAATGTATAGATTAGTTTAAGGTATATTAAGTTAATTTTGTATAATGTTTGTCCCATTTTAAAATATAAAAATAATTCTAAATTAGAGATTACGAATGCTTAAACATCGGTAAAATATATATTTAGCTATATTCAAACCTTATTACCTATTTCATAAAATGTTCCTTCACTTGTTCGGGTTCGATTCCCGCACAAGTCAAACATTTGTGTGCATGAATATGGATGTTTGTCTTGCTCTGGGTGTTTCTATGTATAATATGTGTGTATTTACAAAAAACAAAAAAGTATATATATGTATGTTTATCCATCGTCTAGTACCCATAGTACAAGCTCTGCTTAGTTTGGGCTAGATGGTGTTGTGTGTATGTGGTAGAATATTAATATTATATTAATATTATTATTATAATATTAATATAATTACTTAAGGGCATCGAGAGCACTTTAGTCTCTTTGTGGAAAAAGCTGCCAAAAAGCAATTAAAATATCGAGAAAAATGTTCATTTAAATAGTCTAGTAATCATTTAAAAGTACTGTTTGAATAATAAACTACCACATAATCCGTAAAGATATTAATTTCATTATATTATTTTTATAATAAAAAAGATATTAAGAAATAATAATAAGATAAAAGTTATTGGTATATTCGCATTTTCTATAGAAGAAATATTAACACAATATTGCCTTCTGTTTACGCGAATATTATTCATTAAAATTAAACTACTATATACGGATTTTATCGCGTTGTTTATTTGACACTTTATTACATAATTTTGAAAACTATTACACTACTACTACAATTAAACTTTATTAATTTTTAAGCTAATAAATTTATTATTAAAACTATTTATATTTAAGTTTACACTTTCCCCGATGTTTGTGTTGCTTTTCAGCAGCCATAGTCACGGAGAGACTTTAATAGTTTTTATAATAATTCAATTAGTTTAAAAATCAATAAAGTTTAATAGTAGTAGTAGTGTAACAGTTTTCAAAATTATGTAATAGAATGTCAAATAAACGCGATGAAATCCGTATTTTAATTTGAATAAATATTAACACATTGTAAAATTGACTTTTGATATCCGTTAACTGCTTACTATAACGAAGAGAACAATCATTGCAAACAATTCGAATAAGAAATTA
Organism: Catocala fraxini; assembly: GCA_930367265.1. Classification (NCBI taxonomy): domain Eukaryota; kingdom Metazoa; phylum Arthropoda; class Insecta; order Lepidoptera; family Erebidae; genus Catocala; species Catocala fraxini. Next base: position 1,479,581 of record OV884044.1, on the reverse strand, counting down.
ACCTAATATCTACAATCTTTATCTAACTTAGAAATATTTTAACTCTATATGCATATTATGCTTCGGGTTTAGATCCCAGTAGCGAGCCGATTCCCCTTTCATCTACTACTAGCTGACCCGCGCAACTTCGCCTGCTTCACATAACTAAATTTTCCCCGTATTTGCAACATTTTTAATTGATGCTCCGCTCCTATTGGTCGTAGCGTGATGTTATATAGCTTGTATCCTTCCTCGATAAATGGGCTATTCAACACTAAAAGAATTTTTCAATTTGAACCAGTAATTCCTGAGATTAGCGCGTTCAAACAAACAAATTCTTCAGCTTTATAATATTAGTATAGAAAACTTGAAAATAGCTCGGCAAAATCACTGTAATACTTTTCCCGGCCCGGGAACTAAACCGACTGATATAGTCTAATAATATATCATATTTCAAAAAGGGTCCTTTTTCACATAAGTTGTACCCTTAAATAGTAATATAATACACAAACACACAACGCAGTCGTGAGTAATCCATTGTCTGATATATCAGATCGTTAGATAATATCGCACCACTCTGGCAATAACGTTAATACTATATCGTTTATTATAATAATACTAATGCCATTCTAGGGACAGACACTTAACGTAGAATTTAACTTAAGTAACTTATTGGTTGAATTAATAATCGGTTGGATGCGGGTGGCCCAAGACCGGTCTGTGTAGTAAACCTTGGGGAAGGCCTATGTCCAGCAGTGGACGTCTTTCGACTGAGATGATGAATAGATTTTGCTCCGCTCACTTAAATATAGGTTATGGCAAATTGCTATGCTTCTTTTTCTGGATGGCAAGTACCCTATGTCTTTTTCCGTACCCCTGATAACGTGTATACGAAATTTCATAATAATCGGTCGAGTAGTTAAGGCATGAAAGCGTAACAAACAAACATACTCACATTCGTATTTATAATAAGTACTTATTAGGTATGATAATGTGATTCTGAATTATATTTTAAGCTGAGGAAACTGTTTTGGTCAAGGTAGGTAACACAGCTATCCTATAGAAAATACCAGCCATATAACTGTGTGTTATGTTCATGCGGATAAGGATAGAATGTATTTATACTACGTCGAGTATTGTGGGTTCGAGTCCCACACGGGACAATTATTTATGATCCGCAAATGGTTGTTCCGAGTCTGGATGTTCTTTGTGTCCGTTGTTTGGATGTTTGTAAAGTCCCCCGCGACACAGGAATTAATCCTAATAACAGTAATAACGCAGGATTATCTCTTTATATTTGAAAAAAGATTACGTTCGCAAGTTGACTGACAACTTTAGATATTAAAATATGGTAGTTTAGTGGTCACCCATCCATTACTAGACCGCAGTTATGTAATTTTCCTCCATTTCACTCCTGATTTCTAATCCTTATTCACAACGTTCCAATGACGTGTGAAACACATGAAAAAGAAAACAATGTTACTCACTGATATTGTGAACGCGATAGCATATCGGCTGACTCAATGTTCTTACTGGTGAAAGATCACGTACGCCATGGCAAGGCGAATAGACGCCTAGATATTCCAGAACATTCTAGAAGATGAAGATGGAATAGTAAAATGTACCTACTATTGGACTACATTAAGACTGCGCCGAGCGTAAGACAGATAATGACAGAGCTCGTGCGGCGCATATTCAAATCGGCGCGCGGCCGACATAGTAAAATTGTATGGAGGATTTGAAGTGCTTTTTTGATAAATATGTATCTTTATTGTCAACTAATAACTTAAATATTTAGGACGGACAAATCGTAATATGACTATTTATGCTTCGTTTAAGCTGTAAAATAGGATAGATTTCTACTGTTATAATCTAAAAATACCGTAACGCGAGCTTACGTTTTTGCAAATTTACGTAATTTTGTAGGCGAAAATATTAATTATTTTAAGTTTTTACACGGAGTAATTGTAAACACATTCATTGTTATGGTAAATGTATATTTTATATTTGTATTAAACAAAAAGTGTTGATTTTATTTCCTTAACTGTGACCGCCTGTTTTGGCATATTTCGCTCGGCGCAGTCTTAAGAGGCAATATTTCCATTTTATTCTTTAAACATTAAGTAAAACAATAGGATTTCACAGATCTAAAGCCGTTGCGCTGGGCCCGGACGAAAAATCAATGTAAGAAAGAGACCGAAGAATCCTAGATCTGCGAGTATACTTCATTTAAATATGGTCACTTTTCTGGACGTTGATTTGTCATCTGACACAATGCTATCTAATATACGTATTTCTAATCACGTTTGCTCATATAGAAATTATATAATTCTGTAGTTATACAAGATGGCGCAAATGTTATCACATTAAATGATATACTACCTTAAGCTGGTTGATAAAAGACGGTTAACATAAACAAAAAACTATTTTCGCAGAAATTAAGACATTATTTTTAGAACAAAATAAATAAAATAAAATTACACACAAATCGGAACACCATTGTAACCAATCGTGCGCTGTAGCCAGCTCGTTAACGGTCATAGGCTCCGAGAAATCGTCTTTGTCAACTCGCTAAGATCCGGAAATTCCCGGGCCCGAATACAATACGACGCTTTTTTAATATTGCTGCTTAAGGTATTTGATACCTAAGTACAGTTATCTCTGCATTACATAATGTACTATAATTTCTAAACAATAAAAACAAAAAAATATGTCCTGTGGCTAAACTACTGAATACATTTGGTTCATAATTTGTAGATCTTCAAAGAATACCATGTAGTATATATGGTATCAATTAATGTGATAACATTTGCACCACTTTATATATCTGATGTGTGAATTCATTTTTTTAGACAGTTTTCCGTGCGATATAATTACGCTGAGGGCACATCTACCTGTTATAAAACGTTGACATTTGCTCGAAGTATGCAAAACTTTTTTTAATGGCGTGGTTTGCAAACGAGCAGACGGATCGCCTGATGGTAAGCGATTACCGCCGCCCATGGACACCCGCAACACCAGAAAAGTCACAAGTACGTTGCCAGCCTTTTAAATTCTCCCCCACCCCCAGGAGGAGAAAGGTTGGGCCTCCGGTACCCTCACTTACTCGACAAAACACAACGTAAGCGCAATTTCACGCCGGTTTTCTGTGAGGGCGTAGTATCACTCCGGTCGAGCCGGCTCATTCGTGCCGAAGCTTGGCTCCTCTACGTTAAAAATTGATATCATCATCTCGTATTCCCATCCGTTTTGTTATTTTGATTTCGGTTTCTTAGTCTGGATATTCTCAATAGCATCTCGGAGTCTGGAATTGTGTCCGGTAGATGGCAGTAGGCTTCGTGGGTCCAAAACCACACATGGCGTGTGGGAGGTATCACTTCAGAGATTTAGGCGTTAGACTATGCATGTATGAAATCTTTACTAATATTATAAAGCTGAAGAGTTTGTTTGTTTGGTGGAACGCGCTAATCTCAGGAACTACTGGTCCAAATTGAAAAATTCTTTTAGTATTAGATAGCTCATTTATCGAGGAAGGCTATTGGCTATATAACATCACGCTATGACCCACGGGGGCGGCGTAGTAATAAAAAAAAGCTGATGAAACCGCAGGCACATCTAGTTATTAATAAAATATTGGAACTGATATTTTTAAAGTGCCAATACCAATGATCTAGAAAACAAATAAGGTAGTTTATCTTTTGTTTTTATATGGCAACTTTCGCACTAGACTTAATTCCTGAGTCGTGGCGGACATTACAAACATTTAAACAACGGATATATGGAACATCCAGACTCAAAACAGCTATTTGCGCATCACACAATTTTCTGTCCCGAGTAGCGATCGAACCCACAACACTTGGTGGCGCAGTGGCAGTGGCAACGATTTAAACCATTAGTTCCCAAAGTGGTCCAGGAGGACCCCCAGGGATCCATGGGGACGAAGGGGGACTACGTTATCGTGTCAAAAAAATGGAGGTACACAATTCGTAAGCGGGAGTCCACGAAAATTTATTTGCTTTCGATAGTGATGAACTAAAATGTTGGCTTGACTTCACCTATCACTGTAGGCAGATAATATTTTAAGAATCCCAGCGACTGTTACTTGCAAAAACTTGCATATTCCATAAACAAAATAGTAAAAATTCTAAAAAAGAAAAATGCTAGCCTGTAGAGATTTAATCAATCAAATAATATGGTAGAAATGTAGCTGCAGGGAGTCCACCGGAAACTGCAGAATTTTTAAAAGTGGTCTATGGGAAAAAATAGTCTGGGTACCTCTCATTTAAACCAATACATCGTCCGTGGAGTCAAACATGTAACTGTTCTGTTTGATAGCCGATAAATTATTAATTAACAGGATCGAAAATTAATAATCCCAAAATATGTTATTATCAATCGACTGTTATCGCTCGCGGAATGTGTCGGAAGGTCGTTCGTTATCAATCTGATCTGTTATCAGTGCGTCAAGTGTTGTTATACCTAATCATTATTTCGTGTACTAATTAACTGTAATTAATGGCAATACTAAAAAAAATGCATAAGAGTTTTTTTTTAATGTTGCTAGTAGTCTGTTTTCCAAATTAGTTACTAGTAGATATTCTTGTTAAAACCTCCAGCTTATTTGGTTGTACCAGGAATGTAGGTATTCACGTCAGTAGGTGGGATTCGAACCCATGACCGATCGCAAAGAGCCTTAGGTATTCATTCGGCTACCGCTTCTTTTAGTTAAAATACTAATGTGTATTGCAACTTAATACATAATTTAGAACTTATGCTAAATCCTTGCATCAGGTCATATTGCTAGAATTGGGATGGAACCTACAATTTCTCAATCGGAAGACCGATACCTTAACAATAACACAATAGCAATTAAAAACCTATGAATGGAATCACGCTGTTAGTTTATTAAATGAGAATCAAACCTCTGAGCTCTCGATCGCATCTTCATAACTTAACCTCTACACCGTCGCTCATAAAATAATAAACACCTATCACGTGTACAAAATGTTACATTTTGTTAATTTCCATGAAAGTGTCAAAAACAGATGCATCATTAACAATATTGCGACTTATTGCGCGTGTCTGCTATACAAACACAGCTGCGCGTATATTTATCCAGTTTGAAGACAATCAATACCGGTAATGTACGTTAAATGCAAATTATACACACCATGAACAAGAGAAACTTCTAAATGAGAAACCGTGTCTCTTTATTCCCTTAAACAATATTGATATACAGGCCCACGTGAAGTCAGGAAGACGTACTAGTCGTGATAATCGTGACTAGCTTTATAAACAGCCGAGAAACATCATTACATAATAAAAACAAATAACCAACATAACTTGACTTGCCACTTGTTCTAGAAATGTTCCAGCTTAGTACATTTGTAGAGGTCTTCTTATATTGGTGTATGTACCAGTTTAAGTTGACCATTTCAATCGAATGTAGATGTTTCAAATTGAATGTTTTCTAGAGCTCTATGTTCTTTGGTTATGTTGTTAACGTCTTTCAAATTATGTGCATACTTAATAATAACAATACTCGGTTAGGATGTCGCTACACTGTATGCGATGATATGTGAAGCGAATAATTTACGCTTTGAGTGAGGTATTGCGTAGAAGTGTTTGAATGCGTTTGTGGTACCTCATTTACAGTAATGTTCTTGAATGAATGTTTGTATTGTCAATGCATTTGTGGGTACATTATCTTTAATTTCATAAGTCGTTTTAGTTAATAGTAGTTCTTGTATGTAATTTTCTAATTATTACAATAAACAGAGGTATCGTAAGGATTTCGAGGTAAATAAATTATAAATGTTATATCCTTGAAGGGTATATTTTATTATGTACATAATTATATAAGAACATTTTGATAAGTAGGTCTCAGGTCCCACTTAATAAAGGGCAAATAATTAAAAGACCAAAATCCAGTGCTGAAGCTTAGGCAAAATGAAACATTTTTTTTTAAATTCACTTTTAAAAATTGAAATTAACTACTATATACGGATTTTATCAAATTAAAATTGTAAAATTTGTAAAATTAAATTAAATCTAAATAGTTTTAATAATAATTTAATTAGCTTAAAAATTAGTAAAGTTTAATAGTAGTAGTAGAGTAACAATTTTTAAAATTATGTAATAAAGTGTCAAATAAACAACGCGATAAAATCCGTATATAGTAGTTTAATTTCAATGAATAATATTCGCGTAAAAAGAAGACAATATCTCTTTTAAAAAGTTTTTAGTCAACAAACCATTACATTCTGGTTATTTGCTTATGTATAAGTATATTTAAAAAAGTCTAATACGTTTTTCTTTTTAAGACAACCCTCGCACTAGGAATAAATCCTGATTCGCTGGGAGCTTTACAAACATTCAAACAACGGACACACAGTACACGCACACTCCCGGGACAACAATTTGCCTTAATATTCTATGTTAGTATTAATGTAACCCAAAACTAATATCCCTGATCTTTATATCAGACACAATACCTACATCTAGAGTGATTGCGCAAGAAAACTCTGGCAGGTCGACATAGCTTTTTAAGGGCAGAAAGTGATCACAATTTACTGCTTTTGAATCCATTCATTGTCCACATGAAGGACATTTTTCTTTTCTGATTACGGCACTTATGACATGTAGGTTATAAATATATGAAAAAAATCATTCATATTCAGAAAAAATGACCATTGCTCGTGGGTTAGTAACAATATTGCCAATAATAATTCCACGAAATCATACCACGGTGATATTTTAGCCATTTCCATTTCCATTTCCATCCATCCATCAAGCTGTAAATACAAATATATCGGCATATAAAAGCTATACAATTAAATAAACAACACGATAGACCACGAAATTGATTATTACAATCAACCATTTCAACACTTCCGTTCATACTTCAAAACTGCTTCATCTATATCATTTTAAACCAAAACCCTTCAATTAGATGACCATATAAAATATCTTATCTTTATACATATTATATCGCTTTGCATCTCTGTATATAGAAACGCTTTATACTGTGTAATAGTCTGCTAAAAATGTCTACCACCCTACGGTTAAGGTTCATGAACATAATCTATTTATTTATTGGATTACCAGCAGTTATTACACTAAAACATACATTACAAAACAGAACATAGTATAATGCTTAATCTAAGTGCACAACTTATGTAGGTAAACACAACATACATACAATTTAGTAAAAAACTATTAATAAAAGTTATCCAAGTATCGGAGAAACCAAACTTATATTACAAAACGTATACATAGTACCATAGTACCTATCTCTAAATAGGACAGTAATAGTAGATGGTTAATTGATAGTAAGTTCGATAATCTTACTATCGATTAAATCCGACCACTATCCGACACGGGGTTAACAACATTTCAACGATTTAAGAACCGAGTCCATACTCGATTATTAAATCGTTGAAATGTTGTGCCGATATATCTATTTGTTTACTGTATTAATTACATATCTTACTTAGCCGCGAAACAGGCGAGTTGGAGCCTAAAACAGAATTACATCATGAAACAACAAAGTCGAGTTTCCCTTTCATAATATTATGACAGTGAACATTGCTCTCATTATCATGTACTAGCGTTTGCTTACGGCTTCGTTCGCGTAAAAGGTATGTTACGTGAAACAGTGCTCTTTTTTAAATAAATTATAGCCTATGTTACTTGGTGATAATACAGCTTTCTAACGGTAAAAGAATTTTTAAAATCGGTTAAGTAGTTTTTGAATAAATCATTACAAATCAGGGATGCGGATGCACATTTTTTGACATCCGCGGATGCGGATACGGATATTTGAAATCACATATCCGTTAATGCAGATACGGATGCGGATGTCCAAATCGATGCGGAAGCTCCGCAATTGCGGATGCGACTGTTGATGAAAATTGTTCATCATATTTAATAAAAAGTATTTAATATCACCGCCTTCGAAGGTTCAAGCCTGTTTTGCAAAGGTTCATAAATTAAACACGTACTTTTGAATAATTGATTTCTTTCTTATCGTAACCTACGCTATATCTGGATCCGCATTAAGATCCTCGTTGATTATTGCGGATGCAGATGTCTAAATCGATGCGAAAGCTCCGCGATTGCGGATGCGGATGCGAATATTCGCAACATCACTGTTACAAATAAACAAATAAAAATCTAATCTTTTCTCTTTATAATATTAGTATAGATTATATTTACGTCATGTCATGTGTCAAATTAAAAAGTCAACCTTAGCGATAAGAAGATCTCACAGAAACTTTTGTCAAAACTGGTAGACCTTTTCTGGTCACTGTAAAGGCTCTGTAAAACCATCCACATGTCCTGTGACAAAGCCTGTCCGGCTTGCCTAGTTTGGGGCCAAGGAATACTATGTAATATTGTACTCTTTTAGTAATATTTTTATTATATTTTATTTTATTTTCTTAAGCAGCGATAGCCTATTGGGAGGCCGTTCGACTGCCACGCAGAGGTCTCGAGTTTTCCGAGGCACCCATCTCTGACTTTTCGAAGTTATGTGCGTATTAAATAGTTAATTATCGCTTGCTTTAACGGTGAAGGAAAACATCGCGAGGAAATCTACATGTCTGAGAGTTATCCATAATGTTTTCGAAGACATGTGAAGTCTGCCAACCCGCACTGGGCCAGCGTGGTGGACTATGGCCTAAACCTTCTCACACTGAGGTCCGTGCCCAGCAATGGGATAGTTTAATACAGGGCTTAAATTATGATATTATTAATATAATAATTAATTAATTATATATTAATTTTTCGGCCGACTGTACATACCTTAAGCCTCATAGGCTGGCTGTGCAATGAGAAAGCTAAGGACACATGTCCCAAGGTTACCGTATGACTCGTAAGTTCAAATCTTCAAGTTCAAACCGCCCAAACACTTCTGACTAGATCTTTTGTTAGATTAGAGATCTGACATTGTAAATGTTATTGCGTGCATGGCATAGCAGACAAGCTTTTAAACGCGTGCGTGTCTATCGCAGATGGTTTGCCTCTTTTATGATTGCAATAGTTTTTTTAGATTTATGTATGTATAAATATGCATATTTGGCGTCGCTGTAGTGAATCCTGCTCTCTCTGTGCCTCTACTGTGAAGTCTTGGGTTTTAAACACGAATTGGAAAAAAAATATGGAGCAGCGAAAATATACTAACCTACATGTGTCTTTCTTCTCCCTAGCCTTTATTATTCCCAAGTCACTTGGGATCGGCTTTTCTGGTCTAACCGGATTTGACTGGATATCAGTTTTTACATGGAGCGGCTGCCACCTGACCTGCGCCACCCAAAAGCTAACGATACCCTAAGGCTAGACCAGTGTCAGGATATTAGAGGGTACTGACTTTCTCAATAACGACTGCTATAGATGTTCATGGCAGCCGGGACCGACGCCATAACGTGCTCTCCGAGGCACAGAGCAGGCGATAATTGTCAATCAATACGCACATAATTTCGAAAAGTCATAGGTGCGCGACGTGGGTTCGAACCCGAGACCCTCTGCATTGCAATCTGTTGGTCTCTCCACTGAGCTATCGCTGCTACCTTAACATAACCTACATGTGTATCTACATATTAATTATTAAATTGATTGCCGAATTTTAGGTTAGATTAGAGCGTCAATAGTGAGTGCGATTGCTATGCATGTGATCTCTGGATTTTATCTCAGGCCAGACATCTTTTTATTGGGATTTTCTGCCAAAAATTGTCAGTAGCACGCAGTTCGAATCTATGCTTGGTAGATGGCTGTAGTCTCGTCCTGTGTTACGTACGACCTAAACCTCTCGAAATTTAGGTGTAAGTCACCTCTTAGACAGAGAGGACTCCTGTGGGGACACAGACGAGTAACTAAGTATGTATATAAATATTCTACACTATATTTCCAAAATACACACTACTGTTTACGGTCTTTATAACACAAGGAAATATTACTAAGCCGCTGTCATCGTAAAGCAAAAGGATCAAGACCAGCTAATTACCCTTTAGTATGAACGCAAAGCTGACTCAATTAGACGAAATTGTGTCACCAGCCCGCAGCCATTTTTAATCGGGCTGTTCCATTTCATATAGTGTAAGGATGGATGGCGTAAAGGAGTAGGTGGTCGTCTCGCCATTGCCGCTGCTGGTGGTGCTTGTAGGTTCGAAATTCACACGTGACAAATAATCCTTTGACAAAACTTAGATTTGAATAAAATATTTTTGGATCACAAATATTTGGTCTGAATCTGATTTGTCCGTTGTTTGAATGTTTGTAAAGTGCCCTGCCATATAGTTGTTGTCTTCGTGGCGCTACTGAGAATTTCTTACAAAAAAAAAACTTATAATATAACAATTTGACCGGCCTGAAAATCGTACCTGACACCTCATGTACAGCAGTCGCAAACAGCTGCGCCACAGATTTTTATATAATATGTTTTTATTTTTATATAGAACACACATAGGCTCCGATCTGCTACAGAAAATCCTTCAGAAAACCCAATAGCACATCACCGTATCCGAAATCGAAACTAAAACTCATAAAAGCCAAGACAACACTCCCACCACTGACCCACCGAGACAGTGTCAAAGAGAACAATGTCCAATGACACTATGATTCAATTTGACCATCCCACCATCAATAATGTGGGTCTCTCCCACAGATCACCACAACTAATCAACAGATTCACCACGCTCATCAACCGTTGATGTCTTAATACAAGGCGAAGTGCCACACGCACTAGAAACTGTGAAGCCTTCAGCACACTAAGCGCTGGTCGTGTGATACACTTGCGAGCGCGAATATGCCGCTATACTGGATCTCTCCGCGGTTTCACTCTCGTTTATGATTATTTCGCCACTCGCTTGGGTCGTAGCGTGATGATGTATAACCTATAACTTAACTAAAGAATCTATCAAATGCATAAATATTTTCTTATTCGACTAGTATTTCCAAAGCTTAAGGTGTTCAGGCAAAAAAAACACACTCTAAAGCTTTCTAATAAAATATATTCAGTTAAACCCCATCTGTAATGTCACTATAATATAAATATTATGACATTGGTAGACTGTATAATTGATTTCATGCGCTATATGTAATATAGCTCCTACCTTCCCTATCCAGTAACTTAAGGATTATATTATACGCTATAGATTCATAACAAATCTCGCTATGCATCAAACACCAACACACCAAGACCAATTAAATTACCGTACAACAAAAATTAAGACATTCAAAACGTATGACTCAGTTCATCCTTCTGCCTAGTGTGTCGGTACACTAAACGCACACAAAACGCCACAACAGTCCAACTCCGGCGTCACAAATCGACCAGTTCTTCTAAAATTAATAAACAATCGTTTGTATTCGCAATCGTTTGCATAATTACGTAATAATATACTAAGTTGCGTCACAGATCATAACACTCGGCGATTCTCACGGTACATGCGCGGGCGCAGAATTATGAGTGATATTTGTTTGGAAGTACAAGTGCGCTTAATGTCAGTTTACATGCTATGTCGTCTGTATGTCGAGGGGTTAGGCGACACCCACGTTTAATTTTCTATGTTTTATGTAATAGGAGGCGAGAGTATTTTCTTTTACACCACACTGCAAAACAACGAGCTGCTTAGAATTTTCTGACTAAGATAATTTTTCTAGTATCAGGAATGTCACCTGACCCTTACGACCGACAACTGTATAAGTGCGGATAGTCCAATATCAAATACCTGTGTATTGGATGATTGAGTCGATTTTGATTGGCGTGATCGCCTATAGGTTTCGATCTAGGCAATTAATAGCTTTGAAATATTACTATGACTAGACAGGTCATCAATGTCTAATCATCTTTAATACTACGACTAGACTGCTGATCAATCAAATCAAAATTCATGTATTAATTTAGGTCATCCACTGAACCTCAAAGTTTAGTGGGTATTAAGTTTACTGCAGTTACAAAATTTATTATTTGTGTCAGTTCAAGAATCAGGGCGAGATTAAGTATATGAGAAGGTAGTTGATTAGATAGTTAGAACGAGCAAAGTATCATGACGAATTAAATGTGATGTTTTAAACATATAGAGAAGTAGGATCATTATGTAGACCATATTCAGAAGACCAATGATTGGCGACTACGCCAATTTAAATCTCTAGGTTGAACTTGTTGCCTTGTTAGCACTGACAAAAAAAAATTATGATTCACAAATAGTTCTGCTGACTCATCATTTTCTTTGTGTCTGTTTTTTAATGTTTTTAAAGACTTCGGTGACAAAGATTTTTTTAATGCGTGGTTTTAAATAAGTAGCCGACATTAAAGCTCGAGGGTGGCTTGAAATAGTCTGACTTTAGATAAAATACAACCGTACCTCTTAAAACATCAAATAGTGAAAGTGTTGCTTAGAAACGGATTAATTTTGCATTTTACAATCGGAAGTATAGCTGTTTCAATTGAGCTAATAATAATTAAAATCGTCTATTTTGCTTAATTGTATTTCGGATTAATTATTGTGAATATGTTCGGATATATTTTATTACTGAAATTTAATGAATTTATATTTTCAATTTCTTGTTTAATTTTAATTTGATTAGTTTATTGGAATGTTCGTTACATCATATTATGTCATACAGTAGAATAACAACGAATTGAGCCTACGTTCTCGTGGTTTTATATATTCCGACTGCAGGTATGGCGCGGTGCTGAGTTCGAAAAAACTCTTATACAACAGCTTTGTCCGTCCGTCCGTCCATCCGTCCGTCCGTCCGTCCGTCCGTACGTCTGTCTGTTATACAACTTTCAACTCAAGAACCGTAAGAGCTAGAGACTCGCGGTCAACGCCATTGGACTCAGCATAGTCGATATACCTCCGAAATGACTATGACCTTTGACCTCTGACCTCAAGGTCACGTTGTATCATGTGACCTTTGCATATTACTTGAACAATTTTTTCGAACTCTAAGATTTACGGCAATTCATTGATTATTCTCAGTTGTATTTTTATTTTGCTCCTCAAAATGACCACACTGCCTGATGGTAAGCGATCTTGTGGTGCAAGAACAGTGGCCTCTACACCACACTTTGCTATTGTCATTACGCCAATATTTGACACGAGATTCACACCCGGACATAGTTGTGACTTTGTGAGACTACTAAAAGCCTCAAATAGTTTTCTGAGTTTGAGTCTGCTCTTTGTCTGTTAAATATCTGATAGTTCTTCTGCAACACAGAATAGCAGAATAAGCTTGATATACGTAAGTTAGAGCCTTCTACATATGTTTACTGTTCTTTTAGAAAAGACATCTCCCGCACTAGAAATAATTCCTGTGTCGGGTCTTTACAAACATTCAAACAACGGACACAAAGAAGATCCGGACTCGTAACAACCATTTGTGGATCACACAAATTTTTGTCCCGTGTGGAATTCGAACCCACAACACTCAGCGCAGTGTCAGTGGCGAGACGACCACTTAAACCAGTACGACCGTGCAATCTACAAGTGCGCTTAATGACAAGCTATCGAGTAATTATTGTTCGGAATCTGAGTATTTCTTGTACAGAATTTCGTGGCATAATTTTATTTTATTTTTATTTTATTTATTAGGGACAAAAAACAATTACATGTTAATCTAAGATAGTGTTTTACATTAAATTATCTAAAATATAATCAACACCATTGTCCACGGTTTAAAAGTTTTTTTTTATATACAACTTTGGTTGCAAACAAGCATACCGCCCACCTGATGGTAAGTGGTCACCGTAGCCTATGGACGCATGCAACACCAGAGGTATCTCTTGCGCGTTGTCGACCCTTTAGGAAAGGAAGTGGGGAGGAAAAGGAGCGGGACGGGGGAAAGAGGGTGATTGGGCCTCCGGCACTATCACTCACCAAACCAAACACAACAGTAGGAATACTGCTATTTCACGTCGATATTCTGTGAGAGGGTAGTCCTTCGACCCGGCCCATCCGTGCTGAATTCGACAATATCGACAAAGGACATCAGGCAATACCCATACAAAGTTGATCTAAAAACAAATTACGCGGCCAGACCTAGGATGATTTCCAATAACTAGTTCATATTAAGACCTACAAAAAAATATATGAACTTAACCCTGTAACTGAATTTTCTGAGTAGTTATTCAGTATAGAAAAAAAAATGATTTAAAAATGTCATAATGCATTTAAAAAATATACTAATACGAGTACGAAAACTATGGGGTCGTACTGCGAATGGGGTAGTACAGGGAATGGTGTCGTGGTGGGAATAGGGTTGTACTGAGAATGAGGTCGTACTGGAAATGGGTTCGTGCTGGGAATGGTGTCGTAATAGGAACGGGGTCGTACTGGGAATGGGCTCATAATCCCTTCATATTTGTTTTTTTTTACTAGTCCTAAAACGTAGCTACAGGGTTAAATCCATAGTAGTAGTTTAAGGGGTATATGACCTAGCCATAAGAAATATTCCTAGGTCTGGCAGCGCATTTTTTAATTTTTAGACCATAATGCCTGATTTAATTTATTGTTCGGAATTTGAGTATTCCTTGTACAGAATTTCGCGCCATAATTTGACCTCTAAAGCAGGAGTTATCCTTAACAAATAGATTCTCAGAACTTCCTCATATTTTGTACGGTTCCAATCTTCAAATATGGCCAGCAGTTACTATTACTGGTTGTATAAGTATGTATGTATGTGTTGCTTAACCCGTGTCCTTATGATCTACCCATCTTCATAGCAAAATGGCTTCTCTGTTGTAACGGCTCACGCACCGCGGAGTCTATACAAACATTGCATTATGATTCTAAACACTTTGTCAAGGTGTTCTTGTATTGGTAGATATGCTATAAGATATGTAAGAGATAAATTTAAGTAGAGTACAGTGTTATTAATTGGGTTTTGAGAATAGTATCGCGTATTTTAAATTTTGGATGGAATTCGAGTAATATGTGCAAGTTCAGATACTTTTATTTATTGTGAAAATGACCGACAGCAATGTCTGGTATTAACGCAAGAAACATGTGTGATTGACTCGCACCTGTTGCCCGAATAACTTGCGTATGTAGTTTAGCTACTTACATTGTGTACAAGACAGAATCATTAATTAAATTGCGTTTTATTTGAAATCGGATTTATGACTTACGTCGATATTAGGGATAATGCTTTTGCCGTCAGGTCAAACACGCTTTAGTGTTCCTGTTTTAGTGTAGCTGCCTCCGTAGCGCAGCGGTAGTGAATGCGATTGCTGTGCATGAGTCCCGGGTCGGGCCAACAAAAAGTTATTGGGTTTTCTGTTAAGAAATCTCAATAACAGCCCGGAGTTAGGAAGTTGGCGGTGTTGGACACCCCCGTGCCTCGGAAAGCACGTAAAGCCGTTGGTCCTGCGCCTGATCTCTCTCCAGTCATGTCGGATTACCGTCCCATCGGATTATGAGAGTTAGGGAACAGAGAGTGCACTTGAGTTTGCGCACACGCTTGTTCATTATAATATCTCCTGTGTAGATAGCCAGTCTCAGTTAAGATTGACACCGTGACCGAAATCGGTCTGGAGGACATTAGTGTTTAAATTAACAGCATTCAATAATATTCTAATTCCGAAATACGATCTGTGAATAATTCAATTTTTAATCCTGTGCCTACTTTTATACGCATTGATTAGCTTGGTGGATATGAAAACCACTTATTGCATTCTTAAACAACTAGCTTTAATTTGGCCGCGGCATCGCTCGCGTAAAAGTGGGTTAGGTTATGTTAATAACAGTACTTTTTAAATAAAATATAGTCTATGTTACTCGTTTATAATATAGCTTCCTAATAGTGAAAGAATTTTTTAAATTGGCTGAATAATTTTGGTTGAAATCCTTACAAACAATAAAAAAAAACTTTCCTCATAATATTGGAATAGTATAGACGCATAAAAACAATGACAATACGAGAATATATACATTTGGGCGTCTATCCTTAAACGTCACACAACGAATAAGTCACAGAGTAAAGGTTCCAAATAATTCCATGTTTTCTACTTAGAATTTGCCTTGTTATTTCAAATAAACAAAATCCTAAGAATTGTTACTAATTTTATGATTGTACGTTTATAATGTTTCATCATAGAAGAAGTTGTAAACACTTCGATTCGATTCATCGTTTTGATTCATTGTTGACAGTTTGTTATGATTAATGTATGATTATTTATAATATTGATGAGTCAGGTCACATAAATAGACTGATAAATATATATTATTTTCTTAAATAGGTCAATAACTTTTCGATAAAAACAACTTTTGTGATTCAGACAGATGTCTTTGTACAGTCTTGCGTGATAATAATTTTTGTATACTTTTTTTGTGAAAAGCATCACACGGTGCAGGCATGGATTTCGCAGGTATCTTTAGAGACATTTAGAGACCTTGGTACGTACTACTATTTATGACTAAGTTTTTTTTAACCAATCCATCATCCATGCCCTAAATAGAATACACTGCGTACTTTTATAATATTATAATAATTTATTTATTTAGTCAACATTCTCAGTTTTACAATTACGAGGGAGAAAGTACTTACATAATATTGTTTTCAGTTTACACGAATATTATTCATTGAAATGAGTCTCCCCGTGACCATGGCTGCTGAAATGCAACCGACACGTCGGGGAAAGTGTAAAATTAAATTAAATCTAAATAGTTTTAATAGTTTTAATAATAATTTAATGGTCATGGCAGCCGGGACCGACGGCTTAAAGTGCTCTCCGAGGCACGGAGCAGGCGATAATTGTCAATCAATACGCACATAATTTCGAAAAGTCATATAACTTCCGAAAGTCAGATGTGCGCGACGTGGTTCGAACCCGAGACCCTCTGCATTGCAGTCTGTTGGTGTCCCCACTGAGCTATCGCTGCTTATCTTTATTATTACAGGGTTAATATAATATATAGCTATATAGCTTACACCTACATCACCATCCTAACTTCAGCAATGTGCAGCTGTCCCAATGAGCTTGTCGAATCGTTTGAGGTGTGACAACGCGTCACAAACGCACTAACAGACAGACACACCTGTCACTACTGCCTATTGTTACAGATTCGCAGTAACTGCTGCTCTGACTTAACACATATTGTTGTATTGCTAGTTGACATGTCATATTGTGATGTAACGTAGAAGATATGTTTAGGAGGAGACTGTCTGATCGCTACAAGCGAACGTTTTGATATAATATATGTATATTAATACGATAATAGAAGATATTGTATTCGATTTTAAGCGTATAGCGCGCGTGGAGAATTGTGTGATTTGGAACAAAAAAAGTTTTTTTTCTTTTTTTTTTTTTTACCACATACACCCAACACCATCTAGCCCAAACTAAGCAGAGCTTGTACTATGGGTACTAGACAATGGATAAACATACATATATATATATATATTTTTGTAAATACCTACATATTATACATAGAAACACCCAGACCAAGACAAACATCCATGTTCATGCACACAAATGTTTGACTTGTGCGGGAATCGAACCCGCGACCTGAAGCGTGGCAGTCGGTTACACTAACCACTACGCCATCGAGGCCGACGTTTATATTGAGAGTTTATATCAAGAATGAGTGCAGAAAGCCAACATTTTAATAAGAGTAACAGTCGAATCTCGACTACTGGTCGGGAGGCGATTATTACCTAATTATTTTATACTTAAGACTGCGCCGAGCGAAATGTGCCAAAACAGGCGGTCACAGTTAAGTGAATAAAATCAACACTTTTTGTTTAATACTAATATAAAATATACATATACCATAAAAATGAATGTGTTACAATTACTCCGTGTAAAAAACTTAAAATAATTAATATTTTCGCCTACAAAATTACATAAATTTGCACGAAAATGCATAAACGTAAGCGCGTGTTACGTGATTTTTAGATTATAATAGTAGAAATCTATCCTATTTTACAGCTTAAACGAAACATAAATAGTTATATTACAATTTGTCATACCCAAATATTTAAGTTATTGGTTGATAATAAAGATACATATTTATCAAAAAATCACTTCAAATCCTCCATACAATTTTACCATGGCGGCCGCGCGCCGATTTGAATATGCGCCGCACGAGCTCTGTCATTATCTGTCTTACGCTCGGCGCAGTCTTAAATTGACTGCCAGTAAATGTCTAAGTCCGTTGACTTAGACATTTACTAGCAGTCAGTTTAAGTGTATATTGTGTAGAAGGTCTGTT
This sequence comes from Catocala fraxini, assembly GCA_930367265.1. Taxonomy (NCBI): domain Eukaryota; kingdom Metazoa; phylum Arthropoda; class Insecta; order Lepidoptera; family Erebidae; genus Catocala; species Catocala fraxini. The sequence continues at coordinate 1,461,384 of OV884044.1, read as the reverse complement.
CGTAGAAGAAAATTACTGATCAGTAAAACAATCATGAAATCATTCCAGAAGCGGAAGCCAAACATGTTATGAATAACTAAAATTCGCAAAAACGTCCACTGAATACAGCCATATTTATTTGCTCAAAACCAATAATATGCCATAGATTACTCTCACTGTTAAGGTTTTTACCTTAAGATAACTTTTATTAGTGCCAGTCTTATCTTTATGTAGCCTAATCACTAATTAACTAGTAGTCTGCTAGCCTGGCCGTATCCTCCAGCTTACCCTAGAAAAACTCGCAAGACTGCCAGGATTTTTATTGCCAGCCAGGATCCATAAAGCTACGGCACTACGAGTACGTGAAAGCGATTGTGTGTGACCTCTAGCCTGCGCGCGAGCCCGGCTGCTGCGCGCGCGCATGTCGCCGTGCGCCCGCGCACCGGGTGAAACTCGTGCCGACAATGACGGACCTTCCTCATAAGAGACCTGTCAAATATTAACCGTACGGTTATTAATGCTATAGGAAGCTTGTTTACCTTATCACGAGTTATTTATATAAAGTCTCAAGCGTTTGTCCCCGAAGGGGTAGGCAAATGACTATTACAGCTGCATTTCGCCAGCTCTATTTTAGGGCTCACGTAACAAGCGAACCAGCCACAATTCCAAACTTTGCACTGTCACTAAGATTTTTTTGTCAGCAAAAATCCATAAACATTTTGCCAAGACTTCACACATCTTCTAAGATTATTTTGCCGGCTAAAATCCAATACCAATATCTAATCCGTGCATCAAACCCGAGCTCTTATGTACGGTAGTCGAAAATTAATTATTGATTCATATATTTACTAATCCTACTCATTGCACTACGTCGTGAATCCACTTTTAACACAACAATTCTAGCATAGCTAGAATGGTAAGAAAATTACTAGTAAGCCGAATTGCTAGTTATCGTTAAAATAATTGTAACTGTGTCCCACAACGAACAAAAAAATGTGTGAACCACAAAAAGTTGTTCCGAATCTGGGTATTCCTCAGTGGCGCTGTGGTAGTGACTGCGACTGCTGTGCATAAGGTCTCGGGTTCGAATCCCGGGTCGGTCCAACAAAAAGTTATTGGGTTTTCTGTTAAGAAATCTCAATACGAGCCCGGTGTTAGACACCCGTGTGCCTCGGAAAGCACGTAAAGCCGTTGGTCCTGCACCTGATCTCTCTCCGGTCGTGTCGGATTATCCGTCGCATTGGATCATGAGAGTTAGGGAACAGAGAGTGCACTTGTGTTTGCGCACACACTTGTGCACTATAATATCTCCTGCGCAGATGGCCAGTCTCCGTTAAGATTGGCCGCCGTGACCGAAATTCGGTCTGGAGGACATTATTATTATTATTCCTCAGGGGCAACGCAGAGACTTATACATTCAAACACGTCGGTGATTCAATGTCTGCTTAGTCCCCCACGACACGAGAATGATTCCTAGCGCGGATGTAGTATGGTCTTGTTTAGCGCCACCCAAAAGGCTTCTTAAAACAATCGTTATGACTTATGACTCATCTAACAATAATTTAAAACAAGGAACCACGCATAATTTAATAAACTTGTCTTTATTGACATTTAAAATAAATATATCTTAGAAATCTATCAGAATATACAAACAAAAGTCAGCTGCAGAATTAACTATTGTCACGACACGCAAAACGAGTTTAGTCGGTAATAATTAAAGTCCAATTTAACGTTTAATGTCATGAACTTGACCTTGACCTATAACTATTAGTCATAATATATTTATTTAGAACATTACACTAATAAACTAAAGAAAAATATACACAAATACGGGTACGTAGTCGTTTTAGTAGTCGCCTCGCCCGCGCCACAGCGCCGAGTGTTGTGGGTTCGATTCCACACGGGACAATTCTTTGTGTCCGTTATTTGAATGTTTGTAAAGTCCCCCGCGATACAGTATTTATTATGAGAGTGGAAGTGATCTTGAGAGAGTGAGGCTAATTTAAATAAACTGATTAAATTCATGATCTCAGCCAAAATACGTTCACTTCTCCACATAGGCCTCCCCCAAGGTATTTCACACTGACCGGTCTTGGGCCACCCGCAGATTAAATTATCTTAAACAAATTGCTAACATAATTAAAATTAAACAATCAACTTTTTATAATAAGAAAGACAGACAGTGAAACTATTGCATAATAATTAATAACAAACTGTCTGCATATATGTTGTATAGATGCGCTAGTCAATAGGTCCTGGGCACGAAGTCTCGGGTTCGATTAATATGTCAAGTAATATCTTTTTAGGATTTCTGTCAAAGAATTCTCAATAGCAGTAGTTTGTCTGGAATTATGCCTGGTAGACGGCGAAGGAAATGTATGTATTTTGACTTTTGCCTACCCATTGGGGGATAACCTGCACGGATAGCGTAGTGGTTTAAGAGTTCGCCTCGCTAATGCCACCGTGCCGAGTGTTGTGGGTTCGATTCCCACACGGGACAAATTTTTGTGTGATCCGCAAATGGTTGTTCCGAATCTGTGTGTTCTTTGTGCCCGTTTTTTGAATGTTTGTAAAGTCTCCCGGTATTATTCCCAAAACATGAGATGTATTGGTTATGAAAAAAAAAATAGAGGCGTTAAGCTATCTAATTACTAATTATGCTCACGTTTATTCCCCGTATTAGTAGGCAGAGACCATAATTTTTTTTCCTTATATACTAGGTACTATTAACCCTTTCGCTGTCCCGTGATAGACACAATTAAAAATCGATTGTTATGTATCACATGTGATTCATCGGACAGGAAACCTGAACGCTGACTGTAGTAAACTTGACCTATACAGACTATTATGGTGGTGCATTGGTTAAAATTAGCGTCTTAATCATTGAGGTTATTGGGACAGGAAAACTTACGACTAAATAACGTTATAATTCATTGATGCTTCGTAACAGGAAAATTGGTTTATTAATAACTAGTAGAGCCCGCGGTTTCAACTATGTTCATGATTACTGCGTCGCTTCTGTGACTCGTAGCGTGAAGTTATATAGCCTCTAACCTTCCTTAAAAATTTCGCTTACAAATTCAAAGAGATTATCCTAATGCGACTGGTAGTTTCGGAGATTAGCGCATTCAACCAAAAACATACAAACTCAATAATATAGATAGGAATATTTCAGCATAGGCTCTCCTTATTGCACTGTAGTTAGAATTGAACAAAGCCAAGTGCAATCCCAGTTGAAAACGCTGTTTTGTTTAATTACTTCATATTATATTATCTATATTATACTAGTAGTTTTCCCGCGGTTTCACCCGCGTAAGTCCCGTTCCCGTGTGAATATCGGGTTTCACCCCTTTCACCCCCTTCAGGGTGGAATTTCCAAAAATCCTCTCTTAGTGCTCCCCTACACTCTCCAAGGAACATATGTACATGTCAAATTTCAGCTTCTTGCGTTCAGTAGTTTCGGCTGTGCGTTGTCTGTCAGTCACTCAGTAACGGAAGAGTTTTATATATTATTATATAGATTATTCCTGTACTATACTCCATTTGATTAGGTACATAACTAAAGGTAAATAATCTTGATATGACTTTTTACACAAACACATATTAAACAAATAAACTACTGTTTAAACTAACGGTTCAATTGATTTAGTAATCGTTATTGTTGTATTTACGTTGATCTTTAGCAGCATTTTATTTATAAACTGAGTTTTTAGATAAAGACACACGTTGTTTACCTTCAGGTAAGTACCTAACCATATGGAGTATAGGTAATGCCTGTATCGCGGGGGACTTATCAAATATTAAAACAATAGACACAAATAACAATAACACTCAATGTCGGAACAACGATTTGTAGATCCAGAAAATTGTTGTCCTTTGTAGAATTCGAACCTACAAATCTTATCAGTTATTCTAATATTGGTATACCAATTTGAGCCACGGGGTTTTCCCGTATTAAAATTTACTTAAGTTGTAATACTAATTATGTAAATGTATGGTTAGTAGATAATTAATTGATGTAAGTGTAAATAAATTAATGTATGGTGTAGTCGTTGAAGTGGATGACTTTTTTTTATTTTTTTTATCTTTATTTTTTCTATAAGGGGTTTTTATCCACTAGGATACGCCAACCCCATCGTACCTTATCATACACAACACAACATTATCTTAATATTTACCAGATAAGGGAATTATTGACGATTATTGCGGCAAACTTCAACTAAAGCAACCCAAAGTGGATGCCTTGTCACTGTTACTTCGCTGTGTGGGTTCAAACCCCACACGAGTCAAAAATTTGTGTGTTCTACAAATAGTTAATTCGAGTCTGGATGTACTTGGAGTCCGTTGTTGGAATGTTTGTGAACACCCTAACAGTGCAGGACTTGTTCCTAGAACGGGCGTTGTCGTTTTTTGTAAAGAATTAGCTTATGCAAATATTTTTGCATAGGCCCATTAAAACCTTGTCCTCTTTACTTTAAAACTTAAACAAAAAAAAATATAATATTGTCTTCTGTTTACGCGAATATTATTCATTGAAATTAAACTACTATATTTAAACGCGATAAAATCCGTATATAGTAGTTTAATTTCAACAAAAAAAGATAGTCAAAATCCTTGAGGTTGACACACATATAGACGAATATAGTCGCGTCACCGTCACCGGTCTTGTACGGTTGGTATCAGCGGCCACGATCAGTGGAACGATAGAAGGAAGTGCTCGCATATCGAGGTACTCACCGCAGGAAGTGTGCGTCACGCCTTATGTCCAGGGCTGGCGCTACCGGATATTATTGTGTACAAATATCATGTTACTTGTGTTTATTAAAATATTTGATATTTGATTACAACATTGTCATATCAGCTTTGCAGCCGTAGTGAATGTATTGTGCATTTTCTATAATAGAATTCTCTGTAGTATGTATACGCCTGTTTAATAAACTACCCATTAATTTATGCCTCAATGACGTAGTGGTTAGTATAACTGATTGCCACGCCTGAGGTCGCGGGTTCGATTCCCGCACAAGTCAAACATTTGTGTGCATGAACATGGATGTTTGTCTTAGTCTGGGTGTTTCTATGTATAATATGTATGTATTTACAAAAAAAAGGGTATATATGTATGTTTATCCATTGTCTACTACCCATAGTCCAAGCTCTGCTTAGTTTGGGCTAGATGGTGTTGTGCGTATGTGATAAAATATTATTAAAAATAATAAAAATATACCTACTCATTGAGATTTCCCTCTGCCGGGAACGGGCTTCTTCTCAATGTGAGAAGAGTAAGGCCATTTTGAGCAGCGATAACTCATTGGGGAGACCAACAGACTGCAATGCAGAGGGTCTCGGGTTCGAACCCACGGCGCGCACCTCTGACTTTCGAAAGTTATATGACTTTTCGAAATTATGTGTGTATTGATTGACAATTATCGCCTGCTCCGTGCCTCGGAGAGCATGTTAAGCCGTCGGTCCCGGCTGCCATGAACATCTATGGCAGTCGTTATTGGGAGGAGAGTGTCGACACAAAAGATCCCACTGGGTCGAAGTGTCGCCGGTCTGCACTGACTGGCCCCCACATAAGATACAAGGCCATTGTCCATGTCCATTAGATATTTAATTTATCTTTGCCTTTTCGCGTCTTAAAAGAATAATATGTTTTTAGTAAGCTGCTTTTGCTACTAGCTTTATTATCTATTTGTTGTGTCCCACTAAGAGGCACAAGCCTTGAATTTCTATAGCCCTCTGTTACTAATTATCTCTTTAATAGACTATAAAATAATTTATGTGAGTACCATGTCAACAACTTCATTTTCTATTTTATAGCCCATCTTATTTCTTAGGGTTGAAGCAATCTCCTTTCTTAATTAAATAAAATCTGTGTATTAGTTTAGGTGTATACATGTAACAAGGAGAAAAAAAGAAACATTTATCGCTATAGACAGTAAGTAAGAGAAAAACGAAACAAAATATACGAGAAAGACTTTTCAACGTACTTAAACGTTTACATTTATAATATTTTAAATGCAGTGTAAGGTAGTTAGTTGTGTTTTTACACGGCAGTTCTATGCATGCAAGTATCTTTTACAGGATTTGAGATATTAGTACATCTACAGAAATCAAGAAAACGGCATTCACAATTCATTATCCGTAAATCGAACCATACACTTCACTAAAATCATTCGCATTTACGTTTTCAAACCAACTCGACAACCAAATACTTATTTAATTCAATCATGTCTGAATTATCTAACAACCAAAGTCAATAACCAATAAATTATTCAATCGGTTTCCTCTTCAATCATACCTATATTTTCCCTTTGTTTTAAACATGCATACCATACTACCAACATGTTCACCATGCATAAACCTAACACCATAGCTATCACCTATTTACCATTCATCACACAAAACCTTTTAGTAAAACCTAAGTCTTCATAAAATGACATCAGACTTTCACCAACCCTACGTTACGTAAGGATAAGTGCGCACTCGCGATTTAAAAACGCATTACGTGTGACGATTCGTTGTGTTTAATAGAAATGTGACACGCCCTCGCATTGTATTGCTTTCTATGTCATCATTAGTCACTAATGTACCTCAATGGTAAAGGATAATAACCAAAAAACTGTCTAGTTTTTGAGACTCCAAAAGGTTCTTTAGGACAGAGAGATTATAGTTTTCTAGAGGTCTGATTTGAAATAGCTAATAAACTTTGAAAGTTATTGTAATATAGTAGCTATGTCTGATTTCGTAGGTAGTAAAATTATAAATATTCTTTTTGTAAAATCTGCGTTAAGATGAGTAGAAAAAACCAGAGAGCAATTGATATTTTAAATTTAGATATGTAGAAAGTGAATATATTATTGAGATATCGTGGTATCTTCCTCGCAGGCTTGCATTTAAGTAAATAAAAAAAAAAGTATACTTAAGTAGTAGTAGTGGATCCTTTTTTGACAAATATAATTTTGTTTATAAATAAGTATTTGATATATTATGTAAATATTAATTAACCCCTAATACCAGGCTTGAAAAGATCTATCATATTTTCTATTTTTATTTATCGCACTTAAGTCCTATGGGAACGCATATAGAAATCTAATTTATTCTTTAAATAAAGTCAGAACCTGGTCTGTCTGTGTGTCAAATCCGATCCAAATCTATTTAACAATTTACGCATATTTGAGTAACAAATAACCAAACATCTCCATTTATCTTCGAGCTTTAGTAGGATTGTGGATGTAACTATGTATAGTTAAGACTGCGCCGAGCGAAATGTGCCAAAACAGGCGGTCACAGTTAAGTCAATAAAATCAACACTTTTTGTTTAATACAAATATAAAATATTCGTTTACCATAACAATGAATGTGTTTACAATTACTCCGTGTAAAAAATTTAAAATAATTAATATTTTCGCCTACAAAATTACGTACATATGCACGAAAAATGCAAAAACGTAAGCTCGTGTTACGTGATTTTTAGATAATAACAGTAGAAATCTATCCTATTTTACAGCTTAAACGAAACATAAATAGTTATATTACAATTTGTCCATCCCAAATATTTAAGTTATTGGTTGCCAATAAAGATACATATTTATCAAAAAGCACTCCAAATCCTCCATACCATTTAGCTATAGCGGCCGCGCGCCGATTTGAATATGCGCCGCACGAACTCTGTCATTATTTGTCTTACGTTCGGCGCAGTCTTAAAAGATTGACAACCTCTATATTTTCATGCAGCCTTAAAAAGTCAATTTGTGGCACTTATTCCTTTTTACCTCTGAGGTACAGATGGTATGTTTGGTTACCAAATGTCATTTTAACATGGTTAGCTTGGATATTTAATTGACTAGCTATTGTTTTACAAATGATAATACTAATGAAAGTGTAGACAAAGAATTGTTTATTCATCAGACCATGTAATTTCTTTATTGTTTATTTTGTGGTGTAATAACTTGCGACACGATCTAATGACACAGTCTAATATTACAAAGCTGTAGATTTTGTTTGTTTGGTTGAACGCGCTTATCTCAGGAATTATAAGTACGAATTGAAAATTTTTTGTGTTGGATAGCCCATTTATCGAGGCAGGCTATAAGCTATAAAACATTACGCTACAACCAATAGGAGCGGAGCATCAATGAATAATGTTGCAAAAACGGGGAAAATTCTCTTATGTGAAGCAGATGAAGTTGCGCGGGTCAGCTAGTCGAATATAAATCATTACACGGACCCCAGTAGGTAGTTAATAGATCGCCTTGCTGCTATCAGTGCGCTAAGTATTAAAAACTAAATCCCCATATGGGAGAAAATGCACACATCTTTTTTCAAAGTCAGAAATCCTTTATTTTTTGTGGTCTACGATTTGTTGTTCGAATCTGCATGTTCTTTGTGTCCGATGTTTGTATATTTGTAAAGTTTTACGCTACACAAGACTTTACAGAGTCCTCATAGCGTCGAAATTATAAAAAAAATGTCGATTAGACATCGTGTACCCAGAGCCGCCAGACCTATGTTATTAGGAAGATCTGTTTTAGGTAATATATGTAGTACATAGAAGAGATCTTCCTTACTACGTAGGTCTGGCGGTTTTGGAATCTATCTAATATAAAATATATAAATATATTTCTTCCGACGCAGTTAATAAGAAACTAAATATGTACATACATTTGGCATCGTCCTTTTGTCTAAGTACCTTATCTAAGTGCGCGCCCTCAAACCTCCACTATCATTAATATGCCAAATAACACTTATGAAAGTTAATTTTATGAGTTAGTAAATTTATTCAAGTGACTGTATTTACATTTAGGAATCATCAAATCAATATTTCAATACAATTATTTTAGTTTAATAAATATATTTTGTTGTCAATTTTGATTATAATTATTGTAATATCAGTATTAAATATTTTATACATTTCAAACAATAAATTTGATTGCCCATTTTAAACCGTATGTGTCTCATTGTTAGTATAACAATTATTATTTGATGACAAAAACGACAATCAACGGTAGGTACCTATATATGTATAGTGGCATCGTTATCTTTTATCAAGGAAGCTCAACGATCTCATTCAACGGTTGCCAAAAGCGTTATGGAATCGGCGCGTGCGCACGTGTGCTGTATGTTATTATATATTTTGATTTATTGAGCTCTCTTTCGTTGTAATGAATCTTTTTGCATAGCATCACGCCCTTATGTTCTGAAAGGTGGGACAGGGGTATATTATATACAATATATATACTGTGAATATAAACCAACTTAAAAACCCTGAGAAGAAAAATATTCATTATCTGTTTAGGTACGAACGACATCTTACCAAATAGGTCAATTTAGGCTTCCCTTAAAACTATAGATACATACATACATACATAGATTCACGCCTGTTTCCCAGAGGGGTAGGCAAAGACTACGGATTTCCATTTGCTACGATCCTGACACACTTCTCTGGCTTCATTCACTTTCATCACATTCCTCATACACACCCGTCGGTTCAAGGTGCTCTTAACCTAGCCTTTGTCCAGAAAGCCTCCGATCTGATCAAGAAACGTTCGCTTAGGTCTTCCTCTTGCAACTGTTCCATTCACACTAGCCTTATAAACTTTCTTAGTCAGTCTTTCCTCGTCCATTCTTTCTACAGGCCCAAACCAGCTTAACATATCCTTTTCTATTCTTGTCACTATATCCACTTTCATGTCGCATCTCTCTCTAATCACACTATTCCTTATTCTATCTTTCAGAGTCACACGACATATATTTCTTAGCGCTCTCATTTCTACAGCATTTATTCTGCTCTCATGCTTCTTTAATGGAACTAACTTGTCTCCTTTAGAACAAAAGTAATTAAATTAGTTTATAGATGATGAAGTCCTGACGTGACAAACATAAAGGAGGTATATTTCTTTATATGTGGATTAAGGAGCTCCTCCATTTTTGAAGTCGAATAAAAAGTAGGCCACCCTATTAATTATCAATTTAATTCCTTAGTCGGACTAAATATTTTGCTGCCAGTATACTTTGATTAATTTCAGAAGCTCCGTCTGTTATATAATTTCTGTAAACGGTAATAGAGCCATTTAGATCGCAACATAGAGTTTACACTGCCGCTAGTAGAAATTGCTATAAGTACAGAAATTTTTATTGCAATTTACAGGATCCGACACTTCACTTACATTGTTTTTTGATAATAGTTAAAGACTTTTGATTTTTTTATATTATGAAAGTTTCAGGAGTGGTTTTTATTCGTACTAATGTATATACATATATTAATTTATACACATTCTCAAGTAAAACATTACTTGCATAAAACAAATATGAAATTAAATGTAAATTTCAACTTTCGCTAGCTTATGTAAATGTTTTTCTCACTGGTAGCTCACAGTAAACACTTTAATGTATAATATTAATAAACAAACCGTCGCCCACACAATAACACATAAAACAAATGACATTAGCACACAATCACAAGACCATAGACAGACAGACAGACGCAATACCATACATACATATCCATACTAATATTATTAATGCGAAAGTGTGTCTGTTTGTAACCACTTCACGCTTAAACCGCTGAATCAATCGTCATGAAATTTGGCAGAGATATAGCTTGAGATATGGAAAAGGATAAAGGCTACTTTTTTACGCGATAATCAACTCACACGGGCGGAGCCGCGGGCAAAAGCTAGTATTGTATATAACTAATGCAGTTATTGTATTTATATGTATACCTGTTATAGAGGTGTATGACGTCATTCTCCGGTTTTGTATAGCCCCTAAGTACTAGGGAATAATCCTTCCTAACTAACATTATAAATAGGAATGTGAGTTTGTTTGTTACACTTTCACGCCCTAACCGCTTGACCGATCATCATGAAATTCCGCATACACGTTGTCAAGGGTACAGAATAGGACATAGGGTACCTTTCGTCCAGTAAAATGTACTGTTACTAACTTAAACTACATTTGCGCGAGCGAAACCGAGGGCAAAATCTAAATTGTAAGTTCTTCCAAACCCAAATTTAGTCATGGCGGCCTATTTAATCTTAACGGACTCTGGCCATCTGCGCAGGAGATATTATAGTGCACAAGTTTATGCACAAACACAAGTGCACCATTCCCTAACTCTTATAACCCGATGAGACCGACTGGAGACAGATCAGGCGCAGGACCAACAGCTTTACGTGCTTTCTGAAGCACAGTGTGTAACACCGCCAAATTTCTAACTCCGATCTGTTACTACGAATTTCTTGTCAGAAAGTAATAATTTACTATGTTTGCGGGGGACTTTACAAATATTTAATCATCGGACACAAAGAACATCCAGACTAGGAAAAACTTTCTGGATAACACAAATTTTTGTCTCACGTAGGGATCAAACCTACAACACCCGGCGCGGCTTCATTGGACTATGCTATCCGTGCAGTACTCGTAATACGCACAACATATCGAACTTAAGACTTATGAATGGCAGTGTTACGAGTAGTAGAGCCTCGCTGATTTCAGCATGAATGGGTCGGCTCGACTAGGGAGGGATTACCCTCACACAGAATATAGTCGTGAAATAGCAGTATTCCTACTGTTGTGTTTCGTTCAGTGAGTGATAGTGCCGGAGGCCCAATCCCCCTTTTGCCCCCTTCCCGTTCATTCTCCTTACCACTTCTTTTTTCTCTTGTTCCATTCCTAAATGGTCGGCAACGTGCAAGTGATGCCTCTGGTGTTGAAGGCGTCCATAGACTACGGTGGACAACTTACCATCAGGTGGGCCGTAGGCTTGTTGGCCAGATTAACTATAGAAAAAGAGTGTAATATACTTCCACAAAGTTTTACTTGCTAATGAACTACCTACCCTACATACAATATCAAAACGGTGGCACAAAGCTTCCTGTTAGCACAGCACTCTTAGCACAACTATAGCTGAGTCAACATTGTGTGTTACGGTAATGAGCACTTTGTTCATAACAATCAAGTACTATGCATTACCGGATATTTACTTGGACGTAATGAACACACTGTGTGTAACTGAGAAATTTCTTCGTAATAAATTATAGAGGCCCAGCGGCACACCAGCGGTGGCCAGATACTATAGCTTTTCTAATAAGTCTAGGTATAATATAATTAACTGTCACAAAATACACCCAGAATCGGAACGCCAATTTATAGACCCTTTATTTATAGGTCCTGTGTAGAATTCGAACCCACATCACTCGGCATAGCATCAATGGAGAAGCGACCACTTAAACCACTTCGCTATCCGTGCAGTCTGACAAACATTACTTTATCTATCTATATATATAAAACTCTTCCGTTACTGAGTGACTGACGGACAACGCACAGCCGAAACTACTGAACGCAAGAAGCTGAAATTTGGCATGTCTGTTCCTTGGAGAGTGTAGGGAAGCACTAAGAGATGATTTTTGGAAATTTCACCCCGAAGGGGGTGATAGGGGTGAAAAACTTTTATATGAAAGTTCTACACCGTTGAAGTTAGTGACTTGAAAATTTGGATTTTAGTTGTTTACTTCAAATTAATGAATACGTGTTATGATAGAAAGCTGAAAATTGGTAAACATACTCTTTGTTGTAAATAAAACAAAATTTTCAAGATTTTTTCGAAAATCCCTTATAAATTTTTCCTGCCCAAAGTATAGTACTATTCCACGCGGACGAAGTCCGGGCAAAAGCTAGTTTCCTATATATATCGACAGATACATATCAAGTAAATGTAAGTCAAAAATAGTTTGTTAGTCTGCCGTAAACTATTTTCTCAAAAACGACTAAACCTATTAACAAAAACATTAAAAGATTAATAGTTCAAGTTAAACCAGCAACGCTTTAGAAATAAAACCAACAAATTAAGTTAAAACTTTCTAACACGGGTTAGTTATTATTTCCTAAATATCTCAATGTATCGCTTAATCAACTTTATGTTAATAATAACTAATACGCCCTTTACGCTGGCCCCCTTTGAGTAAAACTTTAGTGTACCAGTAGGTCGGTGTTTTCACTGCGTAGGCGCTCTCGTGGTTTGTGTTCATCTCATTTACATAGTTTTGATGATGTTTGACATGTTTATGGCGTTTTGCTATACGCCTAGCCCCTGGTTTTACTTGACTTGTTTTGTTTAGATACACATGTCAAAATAAATTCTTTTAAATAACAGTTTACTTAAGCTACATTTGGTAGGTTCTGAAATGGGCGATGAAATATGGTTGTGATATACGCCGGTAGTCAGTGCGATTATGATAATATATCATTCCTATATATAAAATTAACTGTCTCACTGCTGGGTATGGGGCTCGTCTCAGGGTTAGGTCATAGTCCACCATACTTGCCTTCTGCGGGTTGGCCGACTTCAAATATACCTATATCTTCGAGAACATTATGGAGAACTCTCACAAATTTAGATTGCCTTACGATGTTTTTCTTCACCGTTAGAGCGAACGATAATTAACTACATATTTAATACGTACATTGAGGCGCTCATAGCCAGTTGCAATCACTAACCGGTAAACGATTAGCGAGGTTAAGTAACGTTGGGTGTGATCAGTCTGTAGATAGGTGACCGCTTAGTGGTATTTCATCTAAGCGTCTCCGTGCTTCGGAGGGTAAAACGTCGGTCCCGGTTGTTGTCAAATTGACAGCAGTCGTTAAGCCATGTCAGAGGCCTACGGGCTTGAACAACTCTTGACAACAGGTTGGCCACTAACCACACGAAAAGAAGAAGAAGGAGAAGACGTACATAACTTCGAAAAGTCAGAGACGCGCGCCTTGGGATTCGGACTCGAGACCTCTGCGTGGCAATCCAACGATCTCTTGCAAGGCTTTCGCTGCTTAAAAGCAATGACGAATGCATTTTAATTTTTATCATTACCCACCACCATCAAATATTTACTTTTGCTTTCACTTTCTGTCCTCAACCACCATAAAATACATACCAAGATGTTATACATCTACCTTATCACATCATGGTAAGCTTTCGTCCTGATTACACAAAGCCTTTTAAATTACAGAGCATTATTTTTACATGATGAAACAATTTAATGATTTTGATAATAAGAGTCTCTTTACTGCATGTTTGCAATAATGGGAATCTAATTTGATTAGCTAAATGGCAATTTAGCTAATCAAATTAGAAAATAAAACATGCGGGGCAGTCTTTGGGGACTGCCGATAGAAGTGAAACTAAGTAACTTGTGAATTGTATCGTCGAACTATTATTTTTAAATTTTGAATGCTTTCGGTGACGATGACGCGAGTTTCATGGTTTTTGTTCACCCAAAAAGTGCTCAACGCGCCTAAAGAAGTTTTCACTTCAAAAATTGACAATTATCGCCTGCTCCGTGCCTCGGAGAGCACGTTAAACCGTCGGTCCCGGCTGCCATGAACATCTATGGCAGTCGTTATTGGGAAGTGAGTGCCCTATAATATCCTGACACTGGTCTAGCTTTAGGGTATCGTTAGCCTTCGGGTTGCGGGGCTCAGGTGGCAGCCGCTCCGTGTAAAAACTGATATCCAGTCAAATCTGGTTAGACCAGAAAACCCCAACCCAAGTGACTTGGGAATAATAAAGGCTAGGGAGAAGAAGAAATGGAAACCGCTACTCTATCAATTTAACAGACTTCAAAAATGGTTATCTATTCGACACGTTTGTATGTAATATTTTTGTCCAAGCCCAGTTTCAATTCGCTTTAGCCTTAGCATTTCTTTCTCGGTATATACATTGGGGTCGTACATGTAACATTGATTTACAAATAGTTGAAACATTGCTGGTGTAAAAACATTAAGTTAAATTGGCAGCCTCGATGGCGTAGTAGTTAGTGTGACCGACTGCCACGCCTAATTCGCGGGTTCGATTGCCGCACAAGTCAAACATTTGTGTGCATTGACATGGATGTTTGTCTTGGTCTGGGTGTTTCTATGTATAATATGTATGTATTTACAGTAAACAAGTTAATTTACAAACAAGTTAATTTTTTTACATTAAGTATGTATGTTTATCCATTGTCTACTACCCATAGTACAAGCTCTGCTTAGTTTGGGTTAGATGGTGTTGTGTGTATGTGATAGAATATTATTATAAAATGAAAAAATATTTATTACAAAAAAAATACAATATTACAGTTACGAGCCCGTTCGCCCCTTAAGGTCCACCCCATAGTAGGTATTTATTAGGTTTCTTCTTAAATTCACCCAAAAATTTCAGCCTCGCGAAGCGGCACTAGGAAAGCCTGTCATGTGGATGTCTTATTACGTTTACAATTGAAATTGAAATACAATTGTACATACAAATCATAAGCAGGTAGGTAAATTACAGGGATTGAATATATTATTACCTTACATGAAGCATTCTAATAACAGTATACCTAAAGTTATTCAGTAGAGCTCACTCCGCTCTCGGCCCCAAATCTTTGTGCGTCCCATAATTATCCATAGAATGAAGGTGGAGTCGTTGACCTGTAGTTGTTATCGCGTTATCAAATATACCGGTTGTGAGGTAGATAAGGATAAAAATGTGTATTGTAATGGTTTATGTACACATAATTCTTTTGTACCTAATGGTGTACAATTATAATACACCCATTAAACTTTGAAGTTGATAAGTATATAATATTGTCTTCTATTTACGCGAATATTATTCATTGAAATTAAACTGCTATATACGGATTTTATCGCGTTGTTTATTTGACACTTTATTACAACATTTTGAAAATTGTTACACTACTACTACTATTAAACTTTACTAGGTAATTTTTAAGCTTATTAAATTATTATTAAACTATTTAGTTTTAATAATAATTAAAGATTTGATAAGTATAGTTAAAATAACCCCGGGTAGTCGTGGATTTGATACCGGGCTTAAGGAAATTTTTTTACAACATTATAAAATTAATGAACTATGTATTACATTAATTCAACTTTTATTGCATACAAAATGCCTAGTTTAGCTTTGTAAGATGTTAAATTTAATACGATATTTTTTTTGGTATTATTGTATTTTATATTATATGCTTACTTATTATATTATTTATTCTACTTTTGCATACCTACCTAAGGTTTACAATACACTCACATCTTTAAACTCAGGCTCTCTGTGATCATGGCTGCTGAGAAGCAACCGGAACGTCGAGAAATGTGTAAGTCTAAATAATAGTTTAAATCTATAGTAATTGTAGTTTAATAAATTCAAAATAATCAAAAGATTGTGTTTTCACAATACACTGCAATAAAATCTGTGTAAAGTAATTCAATTGGCGGCCTCGATGGCGTAGTGGTTAGTTTAACCGACTGCCACGCCTGAGGCCGCGGGTACGTTTCCCGCACAAGTCAAACATTTGTGTGCATGAACATGGATGTTTGTCTTAGTCTGGGTGTTTTTATGTATAATATGTACGTATTTACAAAATAAAAGTATATATATGTTTGTATGTTTATCCATTGTCTAGTACCCATAGTACAAGCTCTGTTTAGTTTGGGCTAAATGGTGTTGTGTGTATGTGATAGAATATTATTAAAGTAAAGTAAATAAAATATCTGAGTGTTATCAGATATTTTATTTTATAAACTCCATGTCATTGTAATATGTGTAACTAAAACAATTTGACTTGATAGGATTTTCGATCCTAGCGTCAAAGTCCCCACAACACAAAAGCGCTATTCCTAGAGCGAAAAATTATTTTTTATATGAACTAAAATTGAATACACATTAAAAATCTACTCATTTAATAAAGAATATTAACGTAATTAAAAGCAGTTTCTTTCGCCCGACTTATAATTAAACATGTTTATGAGGCACGTGACATGGTGGACCACTTGTGTCGACAATACATCGAGATCACGTCGAAGCTATGAGTAATATACTTGTTTAAATAATGTAAAAACAGACACACGTTTACTATAATGCAAATATACATAGTATCACGCCTATGTCTCTTACGGGGTCGGCAGGCACCTTTGCCTTTACTTCTGCTGGAATGGAGGAGGGGAAGAGTTTATGAGTAGTATAGCCTCGCTGATTTCAGCATGAATGGGCCGACTCGACCGGGGAAGGACTACCCTTTCACAGAATATCGACGTGAAATAACAGTATTCCTTCTGATGTGTTTCGTTTGATGAGTGAGAGTACTGGAGGCCCAATCAACCTCTTTTCTCCTTCCCACTGCTTCTCCTTCCCGTTTCCATTCCTAAAGGGTCGGCAACGCGCAAGTGATGCCTCTGTTGTTGCAGGCTACGGTTACGGTACGGTTGGCTACGGTCACCACTTACCATCAGGTGTGCCGTACGCTTGTTTGCACCTTAGTTGTATAAGAAAAACACAATTTTACAAACAATGCTTGTAAAGTAATAGGCGGTGAGCCTAATGAAGTCTAATTGGGAAACAACCAAAATTGAAAAAAATTCTTGACAATCATCCCAATACCTCTGTAAACAGGGCATCTAAACCGAGACTTTATGCATGGCAGTTGTATTTATTCTAGCAAGATATAGCAAATATCTTTTTAGTGTGAGATGGGTAAAGTCCAAAAAACCAGCAGTAGGACAATTTTTATACAGGACTGATATTATTACTAGTTCTGTATATAACCCCTCAGAAATGCAATTTTCTCATGATACCTATTTTCCTTTGCAGTCAAAGAAAATGACAATAAGCTATTTAATACGCACATATGAGTATCTTAAAAAAGTCAGAGATGCGTGCCTTAGGATCGATCTTAGAGCAGCGATAGCTCAGTGGGGAGACCAACAGACTGCAATGCAGAGGGTCTCGGGTTCGAACCCACGTAGCGCACCTCTGACTTTCGGAAGTTATATGACTTTTCGAAATTATGTGCGTATTGATTGACAATTATCGCCTGCTCCGTGCCTCGAAGAGCACGGTAAGCCGTCGGTCCCGGCTGCCATGAACATCTATGGCAGTCGTTATTGGGAGAGTATCGACACAAAAAATCCTACTGGGTCGAAGTGTCGCCGGTCTGCACTGACTGGTCCCCACATAAGATAAGATAAGATAGGATCGATCTTACAACTTCTGCGTGGCAGTCCAACGGTTTTTCACTAGTACTACTACATTATTATCATATGTATATATCTAATATTTTTATTATAAGCCTAATATTTACAAAACCTTGTACAAAAATCTATTTCTGCATACAAATTCTAAGTAAAAGCAAACACCCAAATATGTTATAAAAACACGTTCAGCAAGCATAATTACTTGCTAAACGACAATGCCAGTCCGTCTATAAGTCACGATATGCAAAACTGCTGCAACCTTCACGGCGTTACTCCTTGAGGTCAGCAGACATCGTTCCGTATTGTACTTATATCTCTAATAGTGATAACTGGAGTAGTTATTTCCTTTAGTCGTGTGTTTAGTTGACAAATAGTTGCAAGGACGTGTAATATATTAGGTAGTGTGCAGTTAAGTTATGTGTGATGTTCAATATTTGGCTTTCCTGGTTAGGTGTGACAAATATATAATAAATATTATGTAATTACAACTCTGTTGGTTCAGAGCATGTTTATTATTTAACTGCACGGCCATCCGAGGCGCCCAATTAAAGGATTACCCCATAGTAGTCCTTTCACTGGCCGCCTTGCAATGCTACCGCGCCGTGTGTTGGAAAAAAGGATTGTGTGATCCACACATAGTTGTTAGGGTATTCTTTGTGAATGTTGTAAGAGACTCCACAAGGTACTTTTTCAAGTGCGGGTTGTCAGTAAAAGTGCGTTATGCAATTTTAAACTTCTATTTTTGCTTTCTCTTTTTGCAGTTATTTTAAAAATAATTTAAATATGTTACTTATGTTATACCACGGCATCATTACTCTGTGTAACCTTTGTTATGGAAGAGGGAGGTATCCTAACACAGGTATCATTTTATACTTAAAAGGATGTCTTCGTCCCTAGATATGATATAAGTACGTAGGTAGGTATGTCATATCAAAATAAAATATGTATAATTTTAACTTTTTAATTACTGCTTTTGCGTTTGTTTCGTATGCTAACTTTATGCTTGTGTTTCCAGCCGATTTGAGATATCGCATTCAATTCTCGAGTTGGGCGAGGAGTTATGATTCTTTTAGTAGCCACGAAGCTGGTAGATTTGCCTGGCAGACGGTAATAGACTCGCCTTTTTTTAGATGGGAATTTAAATATCACTGGAGAAATATGAGAGAGATACACCTCTGGCAATAATAAAAAAAAAAATGCAAGTGTATTTGTGACACTCCACCGTTTTAAATTTATAATGAATACATTTCATACATCACCAACCAACAAAACCATGTCGCAAACCGAAATCAACCGGACAACCATAGCAAACATTAATCACAGAAATGTATGTGCGTATGTTGTGTACGATGTCGAGAATTAACACATGTTCGCAAGTAGGTCAAAACCGCGACTCAGGGTCAACGCGACAACCGTTCAGAGATGTGGAGACTAATGATCTATTAACTTGTTCAATGTTCACTTACTTTGTATAGAAAATTGTTTCATAACATCATCTTTTTATCGCCAAACGGTTGGGTAGAAATATAGATATTTATATGTTGCCAGGTGTTTCGGTTCAATGTGGTGGAAGCCGAGTTTAGACGGGCAATTTAATTCATTTAAAGAAATTATACTGGTATTGAGAAATTTCTAATAGACAAATTAAATTAGCGTAGTGTTGAGTGTTGTGTTTTCGAATCTCAAACTGGACAAAACTTTGTGTGATCCACAAATGGTTTTGCCCAGTTTGGGTGTTTTTTATGTCCGTTGTTCGAATGTTTGTAAATTTCCCCACGACACGGAATTTATTCCTAGTGCGGTAGTTGTTTTTTTTAATAGAAAGTAAATATTAGAAAAAAAACACCAATTTGCTTAAAGCTAAAATAAACTTGCGACATAATGATAGAAAGACATAACAACAGCGATAGCCTAGTGGGAAACTGTTGGACTGCCACGCAGAGGTCTCGAGTTTGATCCCAAGGCGAGCATCTCTGACTTTACAAAGTTATGTGCGTATTAAATAGTTAATTATCGCTTGCTTTAACGGTGACGGAAAACATCGTGAGGAAACCTGCATGTCTAAGAGTTCTCAATAATGTTCTCAAAGATATGTGAAGTCTGCCAACCTGCACTGGGCCAGCGTGGTGGACTATGGCCTAATCCTTCTCACACTGAGAAGAGGCCCGTGCCCAGCAGTGGGACAGTTTAATACAGGGCTGAATTATATTTATATTATTATAATGATAAGAGTTCAACGTAAGTGCAAACCTGTCTAACAAGACAGTCAGCGATGTTGTAGTAATTTTTTAACTAGTTTAATGATTGTGGTTTGCTTTTCATTGATGATGATAAAACACATAAGAACTATGAGATTGCGGTAATAGAAAATACTCTTTTGTTTGCGCACACACGGACTATAGAATTAAGTATTCAAATAATTATTTTTAGATTTGTATACTCCGTAATATATAATATAATGGCTGCTACACCTTCGTTATGTGAGTTTTGAAATAATAACTATAATGTCAGTATTTTATGGCAGCAATTTGAAATAATGACCTCTAGTTCCTTGCACTTATAACCTTACAGACCCTCAACCCTTTGCCTGAATCTGATCATAAACATAAATGTTCCTTCAGTAAACTAACCAATAAATATTTTCATGTTCATGAGTGTTACTTTGTTTCCTAAATACATACATACATAGATTCACGCCTCTTTCCCAGAGGGGTAGGCAAAGACTACGGATTTCCATTTGCTACGATCCTGACACACTTCTCTGGCTTCATTCACTTTCATCACATTCCTCATACACGCCCGTCGGTTCAAGGTGCTCTTAACCTGGCCTTTGTCCAGAGCGCCTCCGATCTGATCGAGAAATATTCGGCTAGGTCTTTACCTTGCGACTGTTTCATTCACACTAGCCTTATAAACTTTCTTAGTCAGTCTTTCCTCGTCCATTCTTTCTACATGCCCAAACCAGCTTAACATACCCTTTTCTATTCTTGTCACTATATCCACTTTCATGCCGCATCTCTCTCTAATCACACTATGCCTATTTGTTTCCTAAATGAATTAATTATTTTTGACTTTGTGTTGCGGGAATGGCTATTCCCTGTCATAAGTGGCCGCCATGATGAAATTCGGTCTGGAGCTCATCATTCAATCCTCTGTCATGGGAACTTAACGCTGGAAACGAGTAATACCCAGACTACATCAATCGCGAAAAATAGAGCATAGCAGAAGCAATACATTAGTTCTGGTACACTGTTCTAGTAAGGATCGATTACGTCGCAAAGATTATTATATCAGAGTAATATAACCATACAGGAAGATGACCATATCAAGATAGATCCGTCGCAAGTAGTTGAGATTGATTTATTGCATACTAGATTTTGCCCGCAGCGTCATTCGCGTTAATGTAGGTTAATCAATAAATTAATATCCTTCGGTAACAGTGTTTCTTATCTGGATGAAAGGTACCCCTTATCCTTTTCTATATCCCTGTCAACGTGTATGTGAAATACCATGATGATCGGTGGATAAGTTAAGGCGTGAAAGCGTAACTAACAAACACACATTCGCATTTAATTAAGTTAGGAAGTTGGGATATCAAGAATTTCTTCTAGATATTTTCCGTCATCCGCTACCTGCAGTGCTGCTTACCCTTTAATTGAGCAAGCGTGAAGTAATTCAGTAAGTCCATATTATTATTTAGTACAGTTGTTTAAAGAAATGGTAGAAATGTCCATGGGACAGGCTTTCAGTTGAGAATTCCAGTGCAGCTTCTATATTTTATTAATTAACTGTATTCTATGCATATATGTGTCTAAAAAAGTTGGATTCGCGGCAAAATCTTTTTATTTTTTTTAAATATTCTTATCTTATCTTATTTCGGGGGCCGATCAGTGTAGACCGGCGACACTTCGACGCAGTGGGATCTTTTGTGTCGGCCCCGAGATCTATCCCTGAGCTATCTCCCTATGAATGTACTGCATCAGTCAGCGTACACTTCAGAGGGAGAAGCCTGAAGCCTTTTTAAATATTACTGTCAATTTGGATTTCAAATTACTAGTATTCTTGTTGACCCCTCCAGCTAAGCTACAATGTTTGTATTAAGAACGTGTTCACGTCAGTAGTGCAATGGGTGGGATTCGAACCCACGACCTCTCGATCGCAAGACCAATGCCTTATCCATTGGGCTACCGCCGCTTAAATGTGGTGAAGGCTTAGGCAGAGAAGGACATAAGGTACTTTTCATCTAGAAAAAGTAGTGCGACTAACTTTACCTAGCCTACAATTACGCAAGCGAAACCGCGGGCAAAAGCTTGCATTAAACAAATCTGCAACAGGTTGAGCAACTTCATAAATATTGCATAAGATGTATAAAAGTCATACAATCGAATTTATTGTATCCTCAATTTAAAGAACATGCATTCATAGATAATAATCATTCATTCATTCATTCGTTCATTCATGTATACATATGTGAATGGCCATTTTAATAATAATATGCAATCACTGCCACATCAATCTAAGACATTTACATAAAATTTTATGCAGTTTAATATAGCACTATTGGTTTTTATTTCAATTTATAATTAATTGAAAGCCTCAGTGTCATTGGTTACTGCTTCAATGGCGCAGCGGTTAAATGCGGCTGCTGAAGACGTCACAGGTTTGATCCTAGTGATGTACATAATCGCAATTAAATTACCTATATTCGAATGTGTTAAGAGCGTGCGCTGCGCGTTATGCACAACTGTACTCAAATAGCACTATGTGGATCATAATTCGGTTCCCAAGTCGGACAATGTTAGATTTTCTGTTAAAAATTCTCATTAGCAACATGGGATCTCGAGGTGTGACCGGTAAATCAAGTTTAGTGAATTTACTTCTTCTTCTCCCTAGCCTTTATTATTCCCAAGTCACTTCGGGTCGGCTTTCCTGGTCTAACCGGATTTGACTGGATATCAGTTTTTACACGGAGCGGCTGCCACCTGACCTCCGACGATACGATAACGATACCCTAAGGCTAGACCAGTGTCAGGATATTATAGGGCACTGACTCCCCAATAACGACTGCCATAGATGTTCATGGCAGCCGGGACCGACGTCTTAACGTGCTCTCCGAGGCACGGGGATTAGTATTAGTGAGTTTACTAAACCTACTAACATTTATGTTAGTTGCAATGGCAATAGACTAGCGTTCGCGGAACAGCGGCTTTGC
The DNA here is from genome assembly GCA_930367265.1 of Catocala fraxini. NCBI lineage: Eukaryota > Metazoa > Arthropoda > Insecta > Lepidoptera > Erebidae > Catocala > Catocala fraxini. The sequence continues at coordinate 1,438,187 of OV884044.1, read as the reverse complement.
TGTGTCCTGACATTGCTGAAGTCCATGAGCAGCGGTTACCACTTTCCATCAGGTGAACCATTTGCTCGTCTGCCACCAGTGGTCATAAAAAAATACTAAATTAATGGCTGCCGAAATGTGAGAGTAATACACTTCTGCTTAATCCTTTGGAAATATAGACGCAAGCATATGTACTATATGTACGTATTTACTTGTTACTCTATTTAAATAAGTAAATGTTTTAATCGTCTTCTTCTTTTCGTGTGGTTAGTGGCCAACCTGTTGTCAAGAGGTGTTCAAGCCACCCGTAGGCCTCTGACATGGCTTAACCACTGCTGTCAATTTGACAACAACCGGGACCGACATTTTACGTGCCCTCCGAAGCACGGAGACGCTCAGATGAAATACCACTAAGCGGTCACCCATCTATAGATTGACCGCACACAACGTTGCTTAACCTCGCTAATCGTTTACCGATCAGTGAGTGCAACTGGATATGAGCACCTCTAATATTTTAATAAAGAGTCAGTGTGCTGGACTTCACAAACATTCAAACAACGGACACAAGGAACACCCGGTCTAGGTACCTACAACTATTTGTGAACACCCAAATTTTTGAAACGCTGGCTTCAACAACGCAACTGCCGATTGTTAACTTAGTTTTGAAATTTAACAGAAGCTCCACTCCACTCCACTAACTCTTTTAAAAATAATCAAAAGACAGGCTAATAATTGGACACTGAAGTTGACAAGATACGAACTCGCATGAATAAATTACTCGATAATATTGTCTTCTGTTTACGCGAATGTTATTCATTGAAATTAAACTACTATATACGGATTTTATCGCGTTATTTATTTAACACTTTATTACAAAATTTTGAAACTGTCACACTACTACTAGATACTATTGAACTTTACTAATGTTTAAGCTAATTAATTTAAGTTTACACTTTCTCCGACGTTTCGGTTGCTTTTCAGCAGCCATGGTCACGTATATAGTAGTTTAATTTCAATAAATTACTCGATGCTTCACAATTAACCTATTTGTTTTGTTTTTTAAAAAAGGCAACTCCCGCGTTCGGAATAATTCCTGTATCGCGGGGGACTTTACAAACATTCACACAACGAACATCCAGTCTCGGAAAAACCATTTGTGGACCTCACAAATGTTTGTCCCGTGTCCTATCGAACCCACAACCCTCGGCACAGTGGCAGTGGCGATGCGACCACTTAAACCACATCGCCATCCGTGCAGTCTCATTACTCTCTTATTAGATTATTCTAAAAGCTCGACCAATACGGCACCCTAGTATCGATAAATCAATCGGCCGATAAGATACTCATTCTTTATACAAATTGTTTGATGTTTATCTACATATTATTATGTAGAAGACTATTCATGATTCTGTTTGGTATACCACAATAGATATTTTGTCAACATGTATTCAAAGTATCATACATTGTTTTCAATAATGTCATTATAATGTTATTTGTTATGATTTATGATTTATGATTTTACGGCTGTTGGTAGTCTGATACAATATCTATACATATAACAAAATTGTAAATTGTTAATGTATGTACATCCTAACTAAAATTATAAATGCGAATGTGAGTCTGTTTATTTTTTACGCTTTCACGCATTAACTATTAGACCGATCATCATGAAATAACGGCGAACAGAGAATTACATAGGGTACCCCTTTTATCCAGAAAAAGTACTGTTACAAACATAACCTTACCTAATCTATATTTACTCAGGCAAAACCTAGTAGGAGCTATTTAAGAAAAAAGGTGAGGATCTGTTAAAAGCTATAGAAATTTATTCTGCTGTCTGTCTGTATGATTGTACACACATCACGCAAAAACTACTGCACAGAATTGAATGCGGTATTCCCAATCTTATTGCTGGTAGTTTAACTTAAAATCTGATGCATTTGATATGCCACCTAGAAATTTTGTGAAAATGAGTGTAGTCTCCATTTTTTTTCATATATGCCTTCGATGTACAGGCTTTGCCTAGGTACAATTTTATTATATGTGTAGATATCTATCAATACAACACATACCTAACGCGTGTATTAACTACTATTACGCTGCGTCGCCCACTATCGGGCACAAACGTCTCGTTTAATGTCGCCGCCGTAAGACACTTATCTAAACTAATATTATAAAGAGGAAACATTTGTGTTTTTGTATGTATGTTTGTAATGTTTTCACACAAAAACTACTGGACCGATTTCAAAAATTCTTTCACCTTTAGAAAGCTGCATCTTCACTGAGTGACATAGACTATATTACATTATCAAAAAATAGGGATCCTTAATAAAAATGCAATAATATAACCCACGGTGTGAAAAAATTTATCATATAAAATCTGTCATCGCGTGCGCTGCGGAAACTATTGATGATAGAACAAAAAAATGTTCTACAGTATTATAGAACGTATATTTTTTTAAATATATAGCTAACTACTCCTATATAGGTGTAGTTAGACTTATTAATTTCTTTAGTTGTAGTTTTATATATTAAAATTAGATAACTAATTAAATGTAGGTATTGGGTAATAAATTAAAGTCCACGCGGACGAAGTCGCGGGCAACAGCTAGTTAGATTATATATTGCTCTACGTACATACTTATTACGTACTAACTTTTGCCGGAGGCTTTTCCGGGCAAATTCCATGGGAGCGTATGCTAGGGTAAAAAGTATCCTTTTTGTTAGTCTCTTGCCCAATTAATTATATATGATACATAGCTGTAGCTTTTCTATTGTATGTATCGCAGAAGACCAACAGGTTAATCCAGGGCATGGTATATCTGTTGGCCAAGTAACATCAAAATCTGATGAACAGTTAACTCGTGATTGAAAACCAAACATTAAAACATCTTTAAAACATTTCAAAAATATGCCGGCGCTTCGTCACCGCGAATTCCGGGAGGACGGAATCCCAGACTTCGCTACGCTAAGCTAAACTATCAAATTGCGAAAGTCACATCGAAATCCATTTAAGTATGAAAGGCAAAACCACAGCTGCTCTGATGCTATTCTTGATTATAATACCCTAGGCCCGGACCCTATATTCAGAAAACGTGATGTTAAGCTACGGACACAAAAAATTTGTAGATTTTTATAGAATATGTGTCAAAAATGTAATCGCCGTAGGTAAAACGACTCGTTTCTTAAATATAGGAATCAGGTCTTAGTGGTTTTTATAAGTTACCCAAAGATAAGATAGACAATTATTCATAAAACTGTTGTCTTGAGTTCAGACCTCTTTCAATGCGATCCCAAGGAGATAATATAAATATATCTGATTAGAAACACAACCTCGCGATAGTTTTAATAGTATATAAAGCTTACGAACCATACGGGGTCATACAGGAACCGTCATATCATTTCCCTTCCTGCTCTTACCACAGTCGTGGCATATTTCTTTCGACCATACATTTATTTATTTATTTATTTATTTATTATACACACACTAACAACTATTTTTACAGGATAAACCTAATGCAATAGTGTAGCAACTTAATAATACATTTATTTATCTAGCACTCAATTTACAATAGGTAACTCGTGTAAATTCACTCAATGAGCAATTAAATATATCAATAGACAGCGCCACCGTGTTGAGCGTGCGCAGCGCGCGCGTCAGCGGCGCGAGCTGCAGCAAGTTAGTGCGCGCGCGCGGCACCGCCAGCAGCGCCGGCCGCCGCCGCCGGCCCGCGTACCCGTCCGGCACGCACAAATGAACCGTTCGCAGAAGCTCCGGATTGGATACTGTACCTCTAATCATTTTGAATATATAGCACGCCAGCGCTACTTCCCTTCTAACCTCTAGTTTGAAATACCCCACCATACCCAATACGAATAACGTAGGATACAACAGAGGATATCCAGGGTAGACCCCATACATTTTCAAATACAAGAACCTAGTAAATTTATTCTGGATACGTTCCAGCATTAATTTATATTTCGCTTCATGTGGTGACCAAATGACAGCATTACATTCTAAATGGCTCTTTACTAGCGCTGCAAATAATGTTCTAAGTGCCCTAATATTAGTGAATGCATTCGCTTGTCGCAGTATAAGACCCAAATTGCGGTATGCTTTTTTACATATTTCAGTGATATGTTGGCGAAAGTTTATATCAGATGTGAACCGCACACCTAAGTCCTTAACCTCGGCAACCCGCTGCATAGATGTCCGGTCCACAAGATATTGGTAATGGCTCGGGGCACTCGCTCGGCTGAATGACAACACTGAACATTTGGCCGCATTAAAATATAATTTATTTTCTTTACTCCACTTTACGACCGTATCAATATCCTTCTGCATCTCAATGTGATCTTCAGTATTGTTTATTTTCATAACTAACTTTAAGTCATCTGCAAATAGTAAGGGTGTAGACTTATTAACTACTTTAGGTAAATCATTAATCATGATAATAAATAGAAAGGGTCCTAAATTACTGCCCTGACTTACACCAGATTTAGTCAAGTAGGGTTCGGAGAACTTGCCACTACAATCAACATATTGAGACCGGTCGCGGAGATAGGACGCAAAAAACTTCAACGTGTGTGGCGTACACCCTACACTAGCCAACTTCATTAGAAGAACGTCATTATCCACTGCGTCAAACGCCTTCCTGAAGTCAAAGTAGGTCACATCCACTTGCAGACCAGCATCCACGGCAGGTACTAAGTGTGTCATGAGTTCCAACAAGTTCCCCGTTGTCCCCCGCCCAGGACGAAAGCCGTGCTGCGCATTAGACAACTGAGAACTAATTTGCGGATACAAACAGTTGTGAATAGCCATTTCAAACACTTTAGCTGGGGTGCTTAAGATCGCCACCGGTCTATAATCACTAGGTGATGAGCCTCCGCCTGCTTTTGGCACGGGGATAACTCGGGTGAGCTTCCAAAGCATAGGAAAAGTTGCACTTGAAATGCAGACGTTAAACAGATGCAACAGAGGTTCCACTAACAGTGCACGACAATCACTAAATATGAACGCCGGAATCCCATCAGGTCCCGCCGACCGCTTGGGTAGCAAGCGAGCGAGAGCGCGGCGCACGTCGGCGGCGCTCAGGCGCGTCAGGTGCGCCCACGCGCCCGACGCGCCAGCCGCACTCGCGCTCGCCTGCTCCGCGCTCAGCGCTGGCGACTCGGGGCTATATACAGATTGAAAAAACCTAGCGAACTCATTGGCACATTCGTGTTCAGATAGTATTCGTCCATCCTTTATAAGTCTCCGTTGACATGAATTGCCTTTCCTAAATCTCATGTACTCCCAGAACGCTCGCGGATCCCTTGCTAAGTGCTGTTGAACGCGGTCACGATAACGATCGTGGGCTCTTGCTGTGTCCGCCTTAACCTTTGCTCTGCACCTTGCAAATTCCTCATAGTCTCTACGCGATTTAGTAGATTTATATTTTCTATGTAGTTTATGTTTAAGCATTATATCGCGTATAATTTCTGACGTGTACCAAACCGGATAAACGTACCTGGAATACTTAGGTCTAGATATTTTCGCGGGAACACATTCGTCAAAAATTATGTTTAATTTTTGATAAAATATATTTAATACTACGTTCGGTTCATTTGAACAATACATCTCCGTCCAGTCTATTTCGGTAAACATGCGATATAATTTTTTAAAATCAGCTTTATTAAAGTTCCAAGATGTTCGGTTTACTGATGGTTGAGTGAGAGACGAGGCGCGCGGTGCGGGCGGCGCGGACGGCGGCGCGGGGCGCGCGGCACGCTGGACGCTCACGGTGAGCGGTGGGTGGTGCGCGTCGACGGGCCGCACGCACTCGTCCGCCGCGCTCACGCACACCGCGCCGCGCCCGCTCAACACGAGGTCCAGCTGTCTATTGTTGCAATTAGGTACCATGTTATACTGAGTGAACTCACAATATGACAAAAAGTATCCGAAATAATTGGTAATACTGATATTGCACGAGTACATATTAAAGTCTCCTAAAATAACTAAATTATTCTTAAATCTAACACAAAAATGTTCTAAAATACTAAACATCAACATATATTCATTTTCGTCTGCCATTGGCGGAATGTACACTACACAACAAGTAAATAAATAACGGTTATTTAAATAAACAGTAGCACACACCAATTCAAAGCTATGATAGTCTAATTGAATGTCACCTGGTAAATCCACTCGTCGCAACTCAAATCGCGGTGTGGCCACTAAAAGGGCGCCTCCCTGCTTGCGTCCGTCAGCACGATCACAGCGTAAAGTTTGATAACCAGGAAGTACCAATTCTGCGTCTTGAATAGAACTATTTAAACCAGTTTCAGTAATAGCAAATATATCCGCTCCTGATGATTCCAGAAATGCTAAGAATTGGGTAGTTTTTGTCCGGAGACCTCTGGTATTTTGATAAAATATGTTGAAATATCTATTCGGTTTGAATTGTTTTTGGCTCGGTTGAGCGACGAAACCATATCCACTCACTAAATTCTACATTCATTGGCCAAACCTGGGGATCACAAAGTTTCTCGTAATTGCTTAATGTTACCCCAATCCTAAATGAGGCGTAGTCCCGTTCAGTCTTAGGTAGTAATTTTTCAATGATAATATCAGCATCCTCACCCAATACTCCTTTGACATAATCCTTAATATTGTCTTCAGTCGTACATTTCTCTAGCCTCCAAAGATGTAGATATTTCTTTCGTTCAACTGCCTTCAAGTATGGAATTGTTGAATTACCTCCTCTCCTTATCTGCTTAACTCTGTTCTTTTTAACCTCAATCCAAGAATTAGCATCTTTTCCTCTGTGTTCCGTATTTGTCGCTGCTCTCCTGGCCACTGCCGCGTAACAGACCTGGGACTGAGCCGTCGGCGCCCGCTCATGCCCCTGCGGCGGCTGCGGCGGCAGTGACGCGTGCGCTTGCGTTGTGGTGCTGCAACTGATGCCCGAAGATACAGCCGGGACAGTAGTATACATATGCGGAGTAACACTTGATTGACGTTGACACTGGGCATAATTTTCATTTCTCCCTGTATTTATCTCAGCCTTCAAGGATTTAATTTCTCTTTCGTAAACGTAACATTTCTCATTAGCTTCCTTTAATTCCTGCCTTAATTTACAGTTTTCTAAGGCCAGTACCTCTACAGTTGACTTAATTTCTGCCCTAACTTTGGCTTCAAATTCATTCATTCTTTCCATTAATAGTGAATTAATTTTATCTAAAATATCTTGTGAGGTCAACGCCCCCATCTCCTCCTGCAATACGATCTCCTCACTAGACAGGTTAGGGTCACCCAGGATCATCCACCGCTACCGGCATTGCTTGGATACGTTCTACTTTGAACTTGCCGACACCTATCCTACACATTAGGTGTTTATAATATGTTAGATATAAATATAGTATCAGCAGTAAAATTGTGGATTAGTTTATGGTGTCGTAATTTATATTTCGTTTTAGCTGCTTAGGAATTACTTTGGCTATAAAATATAGACTATTGTATAAACTGTGAGGCGCTCACAGTCAGTTGCACTCACTAATCGGTAAATGATTAGCGAGGTTAACTAAGTAGGTAAGTAGGTAGCGAGGTCTATAGATGGGTAACCACTTAGTGGTATTTCATGCAGGGTACGTAAAAAGTCGGTCCCGGTTGTTTTCAAATTGACAGCAGTCATTAAGCCATGTCAGAGGCCTATGGGCGTCTTGAACAACTCTTGACAACAGATTGGCCACTAACCACTCGAAAAGAAAAGAAGAAGAACTGTATGTGAAAGAAGATAGCGTTTTGTGGTATATATTGGGAGATGGTTTTGTCTAGTAGTGGATAGAGAGGTGTTGAATGGACTTTAAATCCATTTACTTACCAACTTACTTAATAAACAATTATTATTATTATTATTAATTTCTAGGTAGCTATTAATGAAGGTATCTAACTTGCAATCAAGAGGATCTGGTTTTGAACGCCAATTGCTGGGCTACCAATCAGTACCCACTACTAATTTGCAACCCTAATAGCTAATAGGATTGCAAGATTGGATGGCAAGTTTGGGTCTTGTGTAATAGAATTTTTTATTAGCGGTTCAAATCTCACCTACATCATGAGGACCACTCTTAGGTATCGCATATTTCTTAAATGGATTAGTTAACTGAAATAAGTCATAGACACATAGATAACTTCATTACTTTTGCCCGGATTGGCAGACACTGTGGATTTTCACTTTCAACAATATTGGTATGTCTCTCTGGCTTCATTCAGTATCATCACATTCCTCATGCACTCTCGTTAAAGTACGACGCTGTTATTCTGGTAATTCTTTAAAATGTATCTGATGTGACCAATCTCCCTAAAATGTAATCAAATGTGTTACGCAAGTTATCTTTAAATATAATATAAATGATTTCTTCTTCAAACCTAGGTAATTTTTATTTAATATCTACTAATAAACCGATCTGCAAGAAAAATCGTCTTGATATCCAAATGGTATCAAGAAAATGATATTTAATCATAGCCTACATGTTATTTTAATGACTCAATCATTTTCTGTGGCGCGTTGTTTATCTGTATAAATAAATATGCTATGACAAGCATTAATTACACTGTTTTCTTGTTGCAGATTTCCTCATGTTGTGCTGCATAAGATAATTGTAAGTGGTTTTAATATATTATGTGTAATATTATATTATGTAAGGTATACGAACAAGCTGGCTTGAGTTCCTTTGTTCACATACAAATGAGTACTGCGCTTATGTTAATAAGGCGTGTGATATCATTCATAGTTTTAGTATGAAGATAGTTTAAGCTTCCGTTATCGCCTTTTAAAAGTACGTAAATTTTGTCGCTTGCTATGTTTAAATTTACATCAGTAATTTAAATGGTTGTTATTTCAAATCGAAGGCTGCTCAATGAATGGATAATAAAATATACATATGACAATACAAATGGTTAAATCAATTTTTATAACCGGTTTGTCTTTGGTAAAGTAATGGTTACGATTTTCTAAAACTCTAATTATTTTTTATCCTAAGGTGGCAGATGGACCACATAAATTTGCAAGGCAACTAAAACCAATTGCTTTAGGAACCGTCAAAAAATTTGATGATCTTATATTATATTAAGAGTTATTCCGATCATGCCAATTCCGAAGACTACCATTGAAAATAATCTGAGCACAGTTGATTCCTTATCCTACTATTATTTCACTGTACTTGCTTATCAAATATTTGCACACTTAATAATGAATTTAAACTTGCATATGTCACAATATGTGTAATAGAAACACAATACCTATAACAAAATATTAAAAATGTGTTAAACATAGCATGATATAATATTGTCTTCTATTTACGCGAATATTATTCATTGAAATTAAACTGCTATATACGGATTTTATCGCGTTAAAACGCGAACGCGATAAAATCCGTATATAGCAGTTTAATTTCAATAGCATGATATTATCTTAAAAACAACTAAAACAATTAATCTCCAGATACGTAATATGCAGATTAATCGATTCATTATAATAAAAACAATGCTCTCAGAAAATATCTTCTACTTGATTATATAAAATTATGACATCCAAAAATGTAGGTAGGTGTTAAATTAATTTTTATTTCGCGACTACTGTATTTTTTTACACATTCTACTGTCGCGACAATCTGTTCACAAAACAAAGACACCACGACATATGGCGCCATAAAAACTTGTAATTAATCTCGTTGGTAAGGATAAATGGTCCTTTTGTTGCCATCTAGATGCCACGCTAGGAAACGACATGGCACTCCAAATATGGCACAAGAATACTGCCTTGGGGTACGCCATTATGCCAGTAACGTTGTTTTACCATTTATGTATTTAAATGTTTAATAGATTTTTATATAGTTTATGCTTTATTAAGTTCCTGGTTGGTCTGGTTTTAAAATATGTGGTTTTTATATCGGTTTCCGGTTAGCTAAGGAATTTATCGGACTTTTAGTGTGGATATTGTGTTCAAAAGGTTAACTATGTGCAATTGTACTACAGATTGGTGCTTTCATGTCACTATGCTATGATGTTTTGGGACTACCATACTGTAAATTTTTGCTTATAGGATATTTTTGGTTTGTTTTTTGAAAAATGTGCTTTGCTGGGTCATGACTTGGTTAGGAAACTATCATTTTAGCTACGGCAGATTTTCAAACTCCTACGAAATTAATCGGTTAATAGTGCTCTTTTACCATAATTGGACTTGAGTAGTTCTGACTCGTTTTATAAAAACGAATTAGAATTTAGAAACAATATCTATTTTAAGAAGTAAGTTATGTTGTGTTTGTACCAAATATTTTCCAATAGGCTCAAAATTTATAGAGTGTTATGAAACTACTAATACTTTATAATTTTAATTCAGTCAATTGGTGTCTATATGCGAAAGCGAAAAGTAAATAAATAAGAAATATGATTAATTTTAACATTCTCTCTTCGAAGAATACATGACGCAGTACATACAGTTGGAGAATAAGTCAAAACCAGTGCAAAAATAAATAAAGTAGCATAATGTGATAAATTGTGTGACTGTCATCGATTCTGCACATGTTCTGAAATTCAATATTTCAAGTGCAGTGCTCAGAGCATCCGCTAACGTAATGTAACAAATTGATGCACTCAAATCATGTCCAATGATGTCACCATAAACACAGTTAATGCGTCTGTAGTCACAAGCAATTTCATTCAAGATATTTATTTTCGACGATATGGCTGCCTGATAATGAATAGTTTCTGTAGTGTAGTCAAACCAAATCAAAATATCATTAGTCATTTCGGTTACAAAATAACACTTATGAATGTCAAGACTAACTAAACTATTATATTAATTTACATTTAACCTGTAAATTCATATTTATCTTTTGTCACGTTATTAACAATTTAATTCCTGCTAGGATACCCTGGTTTATTAATAGTAATTTAAATAGAAATATTATTATTATAGCGCATAGGCTTCGCTCAGGCCACTATCCATCTAGAAAGTTTGGAAATCTCATGAAAAAAGTCGATACGCCCGATTGTGATACTTGCGGAATCCTTGATGATGTCAAACACTTACTGATGGATTATGTCAAATATCAGCGCCAAAGGAACTCGTTGATGTTCAAATATAACTTAACGTGTACGATGTAGGGCTTTTCAATATTCTAAGTGACCCAAATTCAAATGCGGCATCAGACCTATTTAAGATATATGCACAACAACGACTTCCTCTGTCGCCTATTATTACATAGTAAGTTAGTATCTTAGAATAAGCCACGATGGGGCTAACATATTACTCTGTAATAAAAGCCAAAGATTAAAAAAAGAATAATTTCATAGATACCTATTATATAATTCGCGCGTTGCCCTGTAAATAACCATTTTATGCTCTTTGGAGTAACGTGGTGTTATGCCTCTCCCACATAAAAGATGGATCCTCCAACAGGCTGGATTATCGTGTCTGGTGGTCTGTTCTGTCTCAATGGTTGATCTCGAGAACTTATATATATAGTAACTAGTACTTATGAAATTCGCTTGAGTGGTTTAGCAGGTAGTAATAGCCTAATCTATAGAGTAGTGAAAACATGTAGTGGTTGTAATATTTTCATCTATAGTCCGGCCATCTCAACCACATTTTATATATACTAGCGGTCGCCTAGTGGTCAAAATTCGACCAAAATTCCTAAGCTTGCTACTTTGTTTTATTTTTTCTTTATTACATATAAATATACCTTATTTATATGTAATAAAGACCATAACTTATTAAAGCATAGTTACAAAGAATTGTACGACGTCAGACGAACAGTGTCGAAATACTACGAACGTGATTCGACTGCGTGTGTCCAATGCATGGATGTGCGCGTGTAGTATTTTTTCATTCATTTAATGTATTTCTAATGCATATTTTATAAAAATATTAGGTTTCGCCCCTCCTTCTCCATATAAACTTTAACTGTGCCAAATTTCATACTCCTCCGTCTGCGCAATTTTCGTAAAAAGGTGTACATAATTTTTGCTTCACGTATTAATATATAGATAGTCTGTCATGCAAAATATAAATCCATGCATATTTGTTATTGCTGGCAACGTTGCCAGACACTATATATTTTTTTAATTATTTGTTTCTTTTACAATAGTAGGTTTTAAACTAGCTAAACGTAATTGTTTAACGGCGAGATACGCTCTTAATTCTATTACTGAACCTACGTTGAAATAAAAACACAATAAAAATATAAAACGAAAAACAAAAATTAACTAACAATATATAGCCATACTTTGCAAATAAATACTGCCGCTCTAAAACTTTTCAATTCACGTGTTGTAGAAGTAGAATCTATCTAACTGAATTTCATTTCGATATACGTCCATAGTCTTAAGTACGTATATTTCCTAAAAGTTGATCAGACATGTAATTTTACATCCCCATTTCGCTATTAATGTTTTTGTGATACACGTAACAGGGTCCAAGCTTATTGCCGTCAAAGAAATTGTGCAGCATTTTTTTTAAATTGCCTGTCTCTCTTTAACTCTTAGTCCGACACGAAAACTAAACCCAAAACTTCAAGATCCTCCGCAAACAAGCCACGCACCCAACACGTCAGTACCACCATGAATCCTAGGCTATCACCATAAAATTCACCTACATACTCTAGCCTTCAACCCAAATTCAATCAAACAATACGTTACCCACGATTGGGCAGCGACCTCGAATCCCCTTATACTCACGACTCGGACGTCACAGGCAGAGCCGCGGTGCACACTAATGCAGTAGTGTAGGTCGCTCGTGTCCGGTGCAGCAAGCATGTCAAGTACTTACTTCCTGCTGTCAGGGGTGCCACTAATCAAGGTTGAAAAATAGACATATATATCTAATAATATATGTAGTTTGATTGCATGGATGTTGTAGCAGACAAGCGGTTGCCTCGCTTCTACCTTAGTACCGAGTTTAGTGGTTTAGATTCCCATACGGGACCATTATTTGTGTGATTTAGAAATAGCTATTCTGAGTCTGTGTGGAGGTCGTGTCCGTTAATTGTATGATTGTAGCCCGCTATACAGAGCCTAATCTCTAATGCGGGAGAAATCCTAAAAAACTAAATTTTGGAAATGACCTAAAATCTCGAGCCGAACAATGGTTTTTAATACTGTTTCGGTACCGAGACAATCTATTACATCAAAAAGAAGAAGATTCTCACTTCAAATGATCAACTTAATTATAACATTTTCCATTAAAACAGACATAAGAAAACATTTCCGTACAAAATTGCTATCTGTGATAGGCTTGAATAGCGGACGGTTTTAATGAGCGCTGGTTAGTTATCATGGTAGAATTTGTCAGTATAATGAGTATATTACTACTGATTATTATTATTATTATACGATGCATAATTTATGTACCGCAGGGTTATAATAATAATAATAATTATAATAATAATAATAATAATAATTTATTTATTTTCTCACCACAATATAAACATTATTTACATTTGGTAGGTTACATAATTATTTCAATTAGATATTGTGGGGAGCCTGGTGCCTAAACTAGACTCAAGGCCTGTATTTCAGGTTACCAGGTCTCCACCCCTTAGGCTTAACATCTTATTATGTACAGCTTACCTTAGTTTACGGTAAAATATTTATTACAAACCAAAAATAAAATAAGGCAATACAAAACATCTGCATGTGCGTATCTTTGAGCGTGTGCGAACGTGTGTGTGTGTGTGTGGTACGTATCACATTTATATAATAATATGTGGTATAATATTATTATATAAATGTGATTTACCCCTTATTTTTTTATATCTATCTTGTCTTTTTCGTTTCATTATACGGTGGCTGTTGCGACGTCTAATAGGTTTACTTCATTTTATTTGAGACCTATGTAGGTATATTTATTAAAATGTATGTTATGGCGTATTAGATACGTACAGAATCCTTCACGCTACCTTATCTTATATAAAAAAAACAAACTCCTAATATATTTATACCTTCAGCTGTTACCCATATCGTAATTTCTCCTTATTAAAGTAGCCCTAGATCTTCGGCTATAAGCCTAATTCTATCAAAATCGGTTCAGCAGTTTAGCCGTCTTTCTTTCTTTTCTTTCTTTTCGTGTGGTTAGTGGCCAACCTGTTATCAAGAGTTGTTCAAGCCACCCGTAGGCCTCTGACATGGCTTAACGACTGCTGTCAATTTGACAACAACCGGGACCAACTTTTTACATGCCCTCCGAAGCACGGAGACACTCAGATGAAATACCACTAAGCGGTCACCCATCTATAGACTTAGCTTAGTTTAGACGTAAAAATGTAACACAGCATAATTAATTTGAATGAAACTAACAGAGTAGAGATACGATAGGACTGACATGAACAATTGTATAAAAGTTCCAAATAACGAAGTAAATTTCTATATTCAATTTGTATACATATAAAAAAATATATAATAATAATAATATTCTACCACATACACACAACACCATCTAGCCCAAACTAAGCAGAGCTTGTACTATGGGTTCTGATAATGGATAAACATACATATATACGTTATTTTTTTTGTAAATATATACATATTATACATAGAAACACCCAGACCAAGACAAACATCCATGTTCATGCACACAAATGTTTGACTTGTGCGGGAATCGAACCCGCGACCTCGGGCGTGGCAGTCGGTTACACTAACCACTACGCCATCGAGGCCGACAATATATAGGGCACAAACATTTATTAATTACGAATTAATTATAAGATAAATAACAATTATGTCTGTCAATGTTGGGATATCTATAAGCTATTACATAAATAGTTTGAAAGCTAAAACTAAATTATATATATGCGACAAACCAGTTATAATATTATAATATATTGCTAACTATACTAATATTCTAATCATGACGAGTTGTTAACCTTTCTGTCATAATTACTATCATAAACTATATTAATTAATAATTATAATATACTTTACGATATAATTACACAGCTGGATAGGCCTTTTAGTAACGAAATCGATGAAACCGACAGTAACATTTTAATTGTTACTTTCACTAGTTCTAATTAATCGTAATTATAACCAAGTAGATTGTGCCCGCGATTTTGCTTGCGCAAAAGAATTTATTTATTTATTTTGGGAAAACAAACAGATACAAACAATTCTTAAAATAAAATAACTTATATAAAAAGATGGTAGTAAGTATGTATCTCACAACGTTATCCACATGTTAGAAAAATATTTATTTTGAACTTAATTGTATGCGAGCATAATAAAGTTCTGCTCGCATACAATTAAGTTCAAAACAATGAAAAAAAAAAAACAATGAAAATATTAAAAGTCTAATACAGTAGGTACATATAACTAATAGAAATTACAAAACCACAAAATACAGAAATCTAATGTTAGAATGCTAGGTTATGTTGGAAATTGTATATTTAAAAAAAAATACATCCTATGTTACTCAGTCATAACACAGCTTACTTATGATAAAGGATTTTTAAAATCGGTCGGGTAATTTTTGTTTTAAATCCTAACAAACAATCAAAAAATCAAATCTTTCCTCTTCATAATATTATTATTGATAATTAGTTTGAAAGGTCAGTTGCATGTGCTACTTCTGATTGTCAAATATGGGTATGATTTCTTAGCCAATCATTTTTTGTAGGTACTATCATGGTAACAAACAAAAACCTGAAACCTACTACGGTATCCTATGAACCCTAGCGATATAACGCATTACAGACCCAATAAAGGAATCGTACCAATGTAAAAAATAAAGGTTAGTGTGCCACTTATAGTACAGTGCACCTTCGGGGAGTCTGGAAGCCTTACGAACCATAGGAATACATCCAAAGACTACTTGGCTGTGATCTTTTATAAGATGGAGGTTCTTCATCGGTCGGGCTACGCCAATTTAGGTTACATCTCAGTTAAGCATATCAAATAGCAAAAACCAGACAATAAAATAATATTTTTCTGAGCCCAAGGACTCTGCTGTGCTTTGCATCTATTAAACCAACCTTTTATTTCCTGCAGGAGTATATAAGGCGAAAATACAGATTCTGAAACGAACATTATAAATCTGTATAAGTATCTCCAACGTTTACCTGTAAAATAGTCGTATTAAACTAAGTACGAGTGATAAAGTTAAGGTGGCACAGAATAGTTACAAAGACAACAGGAACTCTGGGTCTGGCCATCATCATATTGTTTCACTTCCCATCAAAATAGTGATAACATTGATTGACGTTATGACAATCTAGTCTTGGGGCATGGTAAATGGAAAATAAAATCGAAGCTTCAAACGAATAGTAAAGAAGACTGGCTATCTGCGTAGAAACTGGTGCACAAGCGTGTTCACAAACAAAACTGTACTCAGTATTCACTCATAGTCTGACAGGACGATAATCCGAACGCAAAAATCAGGCGTAATACCAACGGCTTTACATGCGTTTCAAGGTATGGCGGTGTACAATTATGAGCTGCTATTGAGAATTTCTTGACAGAAGAGCCTAATAACTTTTAGCAGGACCGATCCGCGATTCGGACTCGAAAACTCAACAGTTGCATTGCCGCTGTGCCTCCGAAGCAGTCAAAGAGACAACCCTATATCAAACGTCAGCGATGAGTGTTCAAACAATAAGCCATATCGTCCATTTACGGCGACTGTATTCACTAGCGATGACCCGCGGCTCCGCCTGACACCGGATGTTATAAGTGAATGTAGCTGTCTATTTGACAGCACGCCGTATTACATGCATTATTGGTAATGGGTTTTATTGGGGCTATTGTTTGATTGAAGGTTTCTGTGGGTGGAATGAAACTACATTTGTTTTTAATACTTTATGTGTGGTACTCTTAGCAGATGAGTATTGATGGCAAGGTCCCGAAGTCAATTCTTGAGTCACAATATAAAATAAATAGTTGCCTAATATAAAATAATACATTGATACGTATATATCTACAGATAGCTAAAGATTGGTCTACAGTGTCACAACAGGAATCTAGTTATTTTTAAGGTCATACCTGCAATGCAGTCCTTGTCTCACAGGCGACTTGACTAACGTTTAAATAAAGGACACAAACACCCAGATTTGGAATAAGTATTTGCGGATCACACTAATTATTATTGTGAATAGATAGAATCAAAATCATCGCGTTATCGCTGCGGTCTTCAAAAATCCATGCACTCTACACAATATTTCCAAAATAAATTAAAACAATTTACGCATTCGATAAAAAGATCAGCGCAGGCAATAAAAAATACAAGCAAAATCAATACGTGCGGTAAAAAAACTGCAGTCGATTAGGATAAAAACATGCGAAGTTATGTGACTTTTCGAAACTATGTGCGTATTGATTGACAATTATCGCCTGCTCCATGCCTCGGAGAGCACGTTAAGCCGTCGGTCCCGGCTGCCATGAACATCTATGGCAGTCGTTATTGGGAGAGTATCGACATAAAAGACCCCATTGGGTCAAAGTGTCGCCGATCTGCACTGACTGGCCCCCACATAAGATACATACATAAAAACATGCAGTTAATACAATTCCGTCAAAAGTCAATAAAATTAAAATTAAAAACTAAGATCATTAATAAAAAAACTCCGTGAAACCAATAACAAAGTCCATGCAGTCAAAAACCACAGTGAGATGGTGTAGCTAGCAGAAGCTGTCAGTACTAATGCGTTATGCAACCACCAAAGACCAAATATTCAGTGTGTTGTTTAGAGTATCAATCAAGTCAACAGTAGGCGGAGTGCGTTCAAAGATTTTATACAGATAAGAAGATTAATTGAGTTGCTCATCAGCGTGTTATATTGTTTAGATAGCAACCTTGATTTAGCTGGTAACTTGTTTGAAGACATAATTATATCTTGAATGATAATATGAACGTAATGCAATACCGATGTTGTATATCTTAGAGATGAGACAGCGGTTTTTGTAGGTAGGGAAAAACGTATAGTCGTATCATTTGTGACAACCTAAGTACGGTAAAAACGTTTTGGAGGTAGGGACAAAGTATAGCGGAATTGTTGAAAATTCGATTTGACTCTGAAACAACCCCTTTGGGGGAGTACTTCCTAAAGATTGCTAGTAAACAACCTATTGTTATATTCCTGTTGTTGGATTCCATGCTGATTTCAAGAACCAAGCCAATTGGTCAAAAATTAACAGCAAACTCGGCTGTTATTTCTAAAGGATTGGAGAAAGATCGTGAGCTAATTTCTGTTTAAATTATCACTTAAATGTAAAGTGTAATAATTAAAGGTCTCTTAATAGGTGATATTGTACTATATAATTTATCTACATATAAAAATATTGTATTGTCTTAAATATAAAAGTTACTTCTGTAAACTACATAAATGTTAAATATGTTAAGATGCTGGAATTCACACGAGCAGAACCTTTTTATAGAAGTATATGACTATAAAACAGTCAAACTTTATAGACAATTTTTTTAGTCACGCCATATTATTTCAATCCCCATAAGGTCTAAAGCCCTATTCCTACAAGTGTGTCATCAAATTCTTCAACCGATTAAATAATCTCCTCACGTAACAACTTCCAGTAATTGTCACCCTAACTGTACTTTAATGGCTGACCACCTGGACAGAGGGCGTTCTATTGATATCATTCGTCAAGAATATTGATTACACCATACAACTGTTTAACTTGATGTATAATTAACTAGTTGTCACTAGCACTGTACAATGAATATAGACTTTTTTTAAAGACCTGTACCACGCAGTAATACCTAGCATTTTTTTAGCTTACGTAAAACTTAGATCTTCTTTTACGGTTAAAAATATGTCTAGATACTGAAATATGTAGACATATATAGCAAATACACTTTTCCTGTTATATTGTTAATTTCGTTAGGAATGTAGGACAACGCGCATTTTATGTAAATGTTGCGTGTTACCATCTCTCTCTCTGCCTCATTCCCTAAAAAAACGTGTATAAATTGTCTGGATACTTAATACTTTTATACTTTATTTATTTATTTATTTATTTATTAAAATTCACCAACAGTTACTACAATATCACATACACATAAGACAAACATTTTGAGTCTAACCAATTGTATAACTAATTACAGGTGAATTCAGCATGCATTACATTTTAAACATTACATAAATAATATGACATAACAAACAAAGATAAATATTAAAAGTGAAGAAATATCAATATTAAAGTTAAGTTTAAAATTAAATTATGTCAAAATCCAGTAAATTTTATTTGTTTTACAGTCACATAAATTTGTATGAATTACTATATCCCCTCTGTCCAGTAGGATCCACTGCTTCGATCCCTTGGGGGATTTATTTGGATTTTTTGTCCGAATAGATCCCCTGGGAGATCGAAGTAGGCGATCCTACTGGACAGAGGGAAAATATCAAAAATAGTTCTAGTATAATCTAATAAAATGACAACTCCCGCACTAGGAATTCCTCAGTGGCGGGGGACTTAACAAATATTCAAGCAACGGACACAAAGAACACAGACTCGGAACAACCATTAAATTTGTGGATCAGACAAATGTTTATGTTGTGTTGGATTCAAACTCACAACACTCGGTGCAGTGAAAAATAGATTGCAAAAAATTACAGGATACTTTAAAATCTTTCATTTTACAGTTACAAATGTACAAGTGTTCTCACATTTGAATTTATTTGTGAATTATAAACTTTTAAATATTTCCCTTGTTCATCAATAAAACATTCTACACGTCCACCGTATATCACTAATTCTCAAGGTAACACTTTCCTTAAGCCCGCGACGCTGTCAAATTATCAACAAACGCATTAAATATTTATTTAACTTAACAAACTTAAACAAATCGTTCCACTGTCCGACATAACAGCAGCGATTAACGCCGTCAGTAAGCTCGCCGGAGGCGGCTGTCAATATAATAATATTGCATAACACACCGGTTTCAAGGTCACTGTCGATGCGCAGGCGCACGATACAGCTTTTATATCGCAGTTGACTTTTTGTTTAGATCGTATCGCTGATGGCGCGTTTGTTTTAGAGTTTTAATGGTGATTATTGATTGTTGTTGGTGTGATAATGAGGAAGACTCATTTTTATGTTGTTTGTTTATCGTTATTTATAGTAATAAATTTCTATTAAGATTTTAGTTCGAATATAATCTGAGTTGAATATCATGAGTATTGAGCTGGTTGTGTCATGAATTGTAAAAGTTTAGATTATTGATTTGGTATGTATTTCATTTTGTATTTATAAAAACTACTTATAAAAAATAATTACTGTATTTCTTGAGTTATTTGCGGCGTACTTTACGAACTTTAGAATAAAGGACCAAAGTCGGATTCGTGGACGATATTTTTCTGTATTGTATTGTATATATATATATATATATGTTATTGTATACGTCAAATAGAAGTTTAATAGAAAATATAGAGCAGCGATAGCTCAGTGGGGAGACCAACAGACTGCAATGCAGAGGGTTTCGTGTTCGAACCCACATCACGCACCTCTGACTTTCGGAAGTTATATGACTTTTCGAAATGATGTGCGTATTAACAATTATCGCCTGCTCCGTGCCTCGGGAGAGCACGTTAAGCCGTCGGTCCCGGCTGCCATGAACATCTATGGCAATCGTTATTGCGAAGTCAGTGCCCTATAATATCCTGACACTGGTCTAGCCTTAGGGTATCGTTAGCCTTCGGGTTGCGGAGGTCAGATGGCAGCCGCTCCGCGTAAAAACTGATATCCAATCAAATCCGGTTAGACCAGAAAAGCCGACCCCAAAGTGACTTGGGAATAATAAAGGCTAGGGAGAAGATAAGTTTAATAGAAAAGGTTTTGTATTGTTGCCACTAGATGGAACTGTGCCCGCCTCACCCTTTCGCTGAATCGTGGTGTTAAGATTCCCCGCAGATAGTATATAAACAAAAATTATAAAGTGTCAAAATGTCGAAAATACACCTGTGGAAAAGGTCAGTTTTGTTTTATTGACATCACCCTAGTACACAAACTAAGTCGACCACAACACTTCCCGCGTTCACCCTAACTGGGCCGAACACGTGAATTTTGTTTTAATTTATTCTAACCGTGTAGAATAAATTGAAACAAAATTCCTAGTAATAAAACGAAAAATTCCATATTAATAGGTTTAAAGATATTATACGCTATACTTATATCAAAATAAAATATTTATATTTATATATAGAACTAGATTTTTCCCGCGGCTCGCGTTGATGTAGATTTATCTATCCCACAAAAACAATACATTTTCTCAAAAAAAGTATAAAGGATATATAGGTACCTTATGTTCTTTTTTGTACCCGTGACAACGTGTATGCTACATTTCATGATGATCGGTTGAGTAATTAGGCCATGAAAGCGTACAAGAAAACAAATAAACTCACATTTGTATTTTTAATATTAGTAAGTATTAAATAAACGATTTTTTTTACATAGCTTTCCAATTTATCATTAAAAGGCATTTGAATGAACATAATGATAATAATACTAACTCTATACGACCCCATGTAATGCAACAAAAAACTCTCTACTACAACGAAAAACTACCTCCACGTGAAGGACGGTTTTTGTCCTACCGGTCGTCACGTAAACCACCAGCATACAGAGGGTTAAAAGCTAAAACTCTGTGAGAACTTGATATTTTAACCCTTCAAAGATATACCAAAATGATTTGGTCTTGCTAATAGTACATACATTATCGAAAAGGTGTAGATAAGCGAGCGGGCGTTACAAAAGTATCATTATGTTTGATCTTTAAAAGTACACAGACCAGTATGTGCTCACTTATTGAATGTTAGGATAACTATGGTATTGTTCAAGTGATGCGGAGATGTGTGTAGCGAGTTAATTTTATTAATGCCTGAGATGTTTCGCCTGTTTCTGGGTATTTTCGGTGTTGGTGAGCATGTGTGTGTGTTTTTTTTTTATATATCTGTTACCGCGTGATTTCTATCTTTTACTTTGCAAGCGTTATTGAATTATGTTTCTATACAAAGTAAATATGGTTCAATTATATTCCATGTACAATTTATAGAGCGATAATTTGTGTGTGTGTGTGCATTTAAATAATTAGCGATAGTTAAATGTATAAATATACCTTATACAGCTTTTCAAAGTCAACAGTCTACACTTTTGTATTTTATTCGTCATTTAGATTGTATTTAGCATTTTACTCTTATCGTCTTCGCTTAGTTTATCATAGCCTCGTTCATTTATGCTCCACTTATCTCATCTCTCAAGTAACCTCACCTTTAAGTTCGCCTTTGAGGCGAACCTTTTGAATATAGTGAGTGATTTCTAAATTATAGCAGATCAATGATACATATGGCCGTTCCTAGTCACGTCGCATCAATCCCTGCTGTGATACAGAAGAACTATAAGTTTCTATAGCTTTTAACACCTTGACACGTTTGATAACAAGAATGTCCTGCCTATTGAGTTAATATGTAGGTACTACGTACTTGAGGCTATGACAAAAATGAGATCTTATTGAATTAATACGTAATACAGGAGACAACTCAACTCGATTACTTATACGCGCTAAATTGCTTGCTTTACGACTCATTCTGAACTATGTGCTTATTCCTATGACATGTTTAAGTGCAAAATTAATAAAGCAATACTCCTGTATACATTTTAAATACTAAAATTCTGCACTTACATTTTGACCGAACTTAGAACACCGATCTTCCTATCGTCATCGTAATCGTAAGTTTAACTTTGCCATTGGACCAGCAGGACGCGTCAGTCAAACAGTTACAAACCTCAAACCTTTATATACCTGAAAGAGGAAAGGCATATATGTATAACAGCTCAATTCTGCAATCTATGTTTTAGGTACCATTTAAGAGAAAACCCTATCTACTACACCTAACAAAATATCCTTTTGCCTAACCTGGGAATATGAACAAAGACCTTTCAATGTCCGTCACAGCGTTAACTTTGCTGCTGGGCAAGCAAGGCAATCTAAAATACTAATGATTCTTAAAACCACAGTCGAAAATAGATACAATAACACCTTTTTTACTCAATGCTTAAGCAAAACGCCTTGTAATGCTAAGTTAAAATTTAAAATGAGGTATACAAGCCTTCGTAGGTAAAAACCCGGAGATAAGAACTTCCGCAGTGTTACTGGGAATACTTAGAATAAGCGATGACTAAACATCGGATTTTAAATGGCAGATCAATACAAAAATTTGTTAACAGACGATGCAAACGTATGTCAACTGCTGGGATTGGCCGACTGGATTAGGAAAAGATAAATTTGATACGAATCAAACTCGTATCAAATGATTTGATTTCATTGCCTTTCAAACATCGGATGTAAGTTATATTGTGAAATATTATTTTGGCTTGTTATACCGAGTTTTTTAAGGCGCCGTAACCTACCCGCATGTACTAATAACACAGTGAACAAGCGGTCGCTTCGTCGCTACCGCCATGCAAGTATTGTGGGTTCGATTCCCACACAGGACAATTATTTGTGTGGTCCACCACAGAGCTTGATTCTGGCTCTAAGAATAAATCAAAATCAATTTTAATTTCAAGTGTCATTTTGCCTTGATATCTCGGTGGAAGTAAATGTGCTGTGCTATGAAATCTAACGTTCGATATCCGGAACACGAAATTGTCATAAGCAACGGATTGTGGAACTATGTCCAGTAGATTAAATACGGCCTAAAACCCTAACTAACGAAATGCAGTTGTCATACACCACTGTTTATCCAATTAGGGTTATAAGCGTGAGATTGTGTATGTACCGTTTTTATAATGTTTGCTTTTAAAACTAATGAATGCCATAAAATATTTTTATTTCGCTTAAAGTTAATGAACTTTATTTGTACTGTGAGAAAACATATTAAAAGAAATGTTATTTCTTGAGATACATGCTCATCTTTATATTTTTGGACTAGCTGTCCACCGCGGCTTCACTCGTTACTTGTTTATTTATTTATCGAAATAAGTGCGATCAAATATATATAATCTTCAGCTTTATTCTCCTACCAATTTTAAATGTGAAACCTTGTTAAGATGTATGTATGTATGTATGTGTCTAATGATGATATGATATGATTTTGATGAAACTTATCACACAGATATACCATGTCCGGTTCCTTTTTATCTAGATATGTATACGATCTTATAGGACTCATGCAGGTGAAGTCGCGAGGAAATTAATATAAGTATATATTCATACTAGCTTTTCTGCCTTAGATCTCAAGATCAGTGCATGTATTCTAAAAAAAGTAATATGTATTAGTTTTATACTTAACTTCCTAACTAATATTATGCGAATGTGAGTTTGTTTGTTTTTTGTTACGCTTTTACGCCTAAACTACTCGACCGATCATCATGAAATTTCGCATACACGTTGTCAGGGGTACAGAAAAGGACATAGGGTACCTTTCATCTAACCTAACCTAAATATACGCGAGCGAGGCCTCGGGCCTCTTTTAAGGTCATAGCGCACATATCAACTCGGAAAAGGATCGTCACCGTATCCTTAACCCTTTATTTATCCGTAGCCTTTCGCCTCGCCGTCAAACAGGCGTCAACCTATCGTAACCAAATCGGATCAACAGCGCCGGTACATCTACTCGGCTACGGTTAGGCGACTTTGCGCTCACTTAAATCATATTAATATGGATATTTTCTCACTTCTTCAATGATCCCTTTACGTCGTTATTATTTGTTTGAAATCTAACCTACAAATTCAATAAAATACGCGCGCAACACGACTGTTAGTTGTATTGTGAATGACAGCACGGTCGGAAACAGTAGTGCACGGAGAGACGTAAGCGCGGGGACGACGAGCCGTGCGCGAGGACTGCAAGCTTGTCCCGAGGCGAGGCGATTACGTTACGATTCCGATTAGTGTCATTGCAGTAGGGAGTTTCATACAAAGAATACTGCACGGCTCGAGTTGATACGGTGACGATCCGTTTTCGAGTTGATACGTGTGCTAGTCTGTATTACTCTCCGGCCGATAAACTATCAGTGCTAAAATGACGGTCTATCAATTTTCTATCTTGCTACATAAAAGACGGACAAACAAACAAATATTCTACAGTATTATAATACTAACGACCCACCCCGGCTTCGCACGGATAGAACAAAACCTTAACAAATTATAAACCAAAACCTTCCTCATAATCACCCTGTCTATCGGTGAAAACCGCATAAAAATCCGCTCAGTATTTTTTGAGTTTATTGCGAACAGACAGGCAAGGCAGGGGAACTTGTTTTATAATATGTAAGGATTTCGTATAAAAAGCCGTTTTCCGGTGATGAAATATAGCGAATTGATTATTCACTTCCTAAAACACAGATTGATTCGTACGATAATGATACGATGTGATTTTATTACTCAATTAGTTTTAAAGGTGACTATTAAAGAAATGTCCATTTAGTAACTGTATTGGATGAATAAAATATTATACGGTTTTGGCGTCCTGTTTTATTGCGTGGTAACTAATTCGTTTTGGTAAGAGTAATGATTTGTAGCTTTATAATAGTATAATATTGTCTTCTGTTTACGCGAATGTTATTCATTGAAATTAAACTACTATATACGGATTTTATCGCGTTATTTATTTTACACTTTATTACAAAATTTTGGAACTGTCACATTACTACTAGATGAATACTCTGATACTCTGAGCTCATTCTGCGTAAATAGAAACACCAATGATTAAATTATGTTCGGGTACTTTGAAATAACGACACTGGAACATTGAGACAACTACCATCTTAGTCTCCCCGTGACCATGGCTGCTGAAAAGCAACCGAAACGTCGGGGAAATTGTAAACTTAAATATAAATAGTATTATTAGATTTAATAAATTAATTAGCTTAAAATTTAGTAAACTTCAATAATATCTAGTAGTAATGTGACAGTTTCCATTTTTTTTAATAATGTGTAAAATAAATAACGCCATAAAATCCGTATATAGTAGTTTAATTCCAATTTATAATAGTAATTAGCTTTTGCCCGCGGTTTTGCTTGCTCAAGAACAGTAGTTACTTGTTTCTGGATGAAAGTTAATCTATGTCCTTTGCTGTACCCCTGACAACGTTCATGCGAAATTTCATGATGATCGGTCGAGTAATTAAGGCGTAATGGGGAACCAACAAAATCGCGTTCGTTTTTATAACATTAGCTGGAATTAGGCGTAAGCGACCCTCTCTAGCTTTGCACGTCTTTGTAAGACACGTAACGCAAGCAACTTTTATATGCATAGGTATGCGTAATTTTAATTCTGCGATATCTTATAAAGTATTAAACAAATATCTAAAACTACCTGTTTTACTCAAAAAATCATCTTGCGAACTAGGAATAATTCCTGTTTCGCGAAGGAGTTTACAAACATTCAAACAATGGACACAAAGAAAGATTACTTAGATTCAAAACAATTATTCGCGGGTCACATAATTTTGTCACGTGTGGGAATCGAACCCACAGTAACCACTAGTAAACCACTATGCTATATGCGCACTCAAATAAATTAATTATCTATTCTTCTATATTAATAAGAGGAAATATTTGTATTTATAGTTCGGGAAAACTCTTACAAAAGTTTTGTCCGTCTGTCTGTCTGTTTGTTATACAACTTTCAACTCAAGAACCGTAAGAGCTAGAGACTCGCGGTCAACGCCATTCGACTCAGCATAGTCGATATACCCCGAAATGACTATGACCTCTGACAACGGTCACGTGATATCACGAGACCTTTACATATTAATTGAACCATTTTTTCGAACTCTAAGATTTACGGCAATTCATTGCCGATTCTCACTTGGTTGATGTTTAGATCACCGATTTTAAAATTTCTTTCTCCGTTGGACAGCTTTAGTATCGTCGAGTAACAAGGGCTATACTTTATTTTAAAATAGTACTGCTACTAACCTAATCTACGTACTTTTAGGCGAGCGAAACCACGGGCAAAAGTTAGTAGTAAATATACCTCTGCGTACTACTTGGGCAATTAATACACGTGACCTATTATCAAAGCCATATTTAATGTGTTTTTGTAAATTTTTCTCATCCTCGATGGCGTAGTGGTTAGTGTAACCGACTGCCACGCTTGAGGTCGCGGGTTCGATTCCCGCACAAGTCAAACATTTGTGTGCTGGAACATGGATATTTGTCTTGGTCTGGGTGTTTCCATGTATAATATTTAAGTATTTACAAAAAAAAGAAATTAATACCTATGTATGTTTATCCATTGTCTAGTACCCATAGTACAAGCTCTGCTTAGTTTGGACTAGATGGTGTTGTGTGTATGAGATAGAATATTAGAATATTAATAGGTAGGTAGATATACATACCGATAGTGTCAATATATATCAATATAAACATTTTGATGCACAACACGAGTTGAATTGAATACCGTCTCTTGATGCGCATGAGTTCTCACAAACAAGAAACTCGATACTTTGACTAAAATCCTTTGTTAATGGATCAGTAACATCGATGAGACAAAAAATTTACTCTTAATACTCAGATCATTGACCGTTCCATTAGTTATATGATCCCTAAGGCTGTGTCTATAAAAGGAGCGGCAAGCGAGGCGGTTTCTAACGTACACGCACTGTTATTACAGCTAGCATTTTGCAGGACACTGCTGGACAATACCGAAATCTTAATATAGTGGACTGAAAGGGTGGCGCAACTATTGAACCAGTGTGCCGAGTTTGTGAACCAAAATAGTTGTTTCGAGCAGGATGTTCTTTGTGTCCGTTGTTTGAATGTTTTAAAAGTACTCCAATGTGGTTTGGCGGTTAATCCTCCACTTTCCGCATCCAGGTTACCCACCCGACAGTTCTTGAAACCACATCGGCCATTGAAATTAAACTACTATATTTTATTGCTTTATAACATAATTTAGAAACTACTATTATTAAACTTTACAAATTTTTAAGTTAATTAAATTATTTAAGCTATTTATATTTAAGTTTGCACTTTCCCCGACGTTTCGATCGCTTTTCAGCAGCCATGGTAACGGGTAGACTAAGATGGTAGTTGTATCAATGTTCCAGTGTAGTTATTTCAAACAGAAGACAATATTACGCACATCAGCCATACCGTCCGCCTGCTATATTATTCGGTATTGTCCCTGTAGCTCTCAGAAGATTTAGAGAGCATTTTTGTGGCAGCATTTAGTGTAGCGATTGAGTATATTGCGGTAGCGTCAGTAGCGCTCATATAATACACATAACATCTGAGAATCGTTTGATTTTTGTGCTGATGAGTGCGTTATCTAAAATAGCTTTGCTTTGCTTGATAACTTAGCCAAGTACTCAATAAACATGTTGTTTATACTCTTAAACATACCTACACTTCCCGCTATACGCCTCGCTTTTCGCTTCGCCCTTACCATCTGTGATCTTATCCCTTTAGCGGATAGAGTGGGTAGTTTGAAATTGATACGTCGTCGGCTCAGCTCGTTGAGTTTGAAAAACAACAGTTATAAATTAACCGAGTCTGTTATCGATGTTGCTAACTCGCTTTTCCTGTGATGATCTTGTTGGTAATAGCTGATGCAGACCTTCATTTCCTGTGCAATTCTGTATTTCTTATAGCTTTGTGTAGCTATAATCATACTGAGAGTCATTCAAAACGGCAACGAAGTATCTAACTCAATTTACACCGAGCCGCCCGACTGGTGAGTACCTACGTCCATTTTTCAGAAGATTGCGGGCAGCCTTGTGTTTTGTTCAGTGCGTTCCCAGTACTTCTTAAGGAGACCCTGTGGTTTAAACAGGGTCAGTAGCCTTTTGGAAGTATGCCCTGTGTACTAATGATGCTGAAATATAATTTTCTCTTTAAAAAGTCTGTCGTGTCAGAGTATATATTTATTTTAAATTATTAAATCTGTAGGGTTAATCAAGTTTTCGGGTGATCGTGATGTCTTGTATTTTATTCATGAGCTACACAAAGTGTTATGGGTTTACTTTCACAAAATTCCAAGTAGCAGTACGAAATGTGCGTGGTGAAGAGTTTAGAGTTAGTTTATAGAGGTTTAGTCCCTGGTAACCAGGTTCAACAGTAGTAACCATAAATTATTTCTCATTGCCTTATCTCACACATTCACAAAACCTTCTAATTTCCTTTCACACATTTTACGATCATTCTCACCAAAGATAACTTCTAAACAACAACATGTACGGCCACCATTGTTCCCGAAGATTCAATGTTGTCCATATTAGCGGTGTGCTGCGCGTGCACAGTGAAAGTGACCCGGCTTTGACCTTTCGCTCGACTAAAGGGCCGCTTGTGCAATACTGTGATCTATATTCAAGGTTTGTTATGATTAAAGGATTTGGAAAGTAAGGGTATGTTTTCAATACCTTGGAGGCTGCGCGAATGGCGCAGTGGTTTAAATAGTGATTTGATTACCAATGCGACAAGGGTTGTGAAAACTCTCAGCAAAATAAATAAGTAATGCTATTCCAATCAGATTAAACAATATTCATTGTTTTTAAAAATACCACTAAGAATCATTTCTATGCTTTGAGACTTTACAAAAATTTAAACAATGCCCTAAAGAACCTCCAGTTTCGGATCAACGATTTGTGGATCACACAAATTTTCGTCACGTGTAGGGATCGAAGCCACAATACTAGGCGCAGAGGATGCGGCGAGACGACCCCTTAAATCATTAAGGCATCTGTTTTGTTATGGAAAATAATTAAATATTCATATAATATAGGAAGTAAAAGTGTATCTGTGTTTGTTTAGATGCAATTTGGCATCTATGTACGATGAAACTGACACTAAGCACGTGAGTTAAAATGTAGTTTTAAGAAACGCAAGCTAAGACGCGAATAACAATGACTAAATATAAAATTGAAGAGCAGCGATAGCTCAGCGAGGAGACCAACAGACTGCAATGCAGAGGGTCTCGGTTTCGAACCCACGTAGCGCACCTCTGACTTTCGGAAGTTATATGACTTTTCGAAATTATGTGCGTATTGATTGACAATTATCGCCTGCTCCGTGCCTCGGAGAGCACGTTAAGCCGTCGGTCCCGGCTGCCATGAACATCTATGGCAGTCGTTATTGGGAGAGTGTCGACACAAAAGATCCCACTGGGTCGAAGTGTCGCCGGTCTGCACTGACTGGCTCCCACATAAGATACATACACAATATAAAATTGTAAATATAAATCCATCAAGGTTGGCTAATCATATTAACGGTTAATTAACATTACTTAAGAACCTCGTACAATAAAAACAGTCACTGTTATTACTATTTTAATTTGTTTTTGTTTGTACGTTTTAAGGAAACAATTACGAACAACTTTTTGTGTCTCGTCAGTCGTTGTAATTAGTTGATTTTTTATTAATGTTTTGCTCTGAGTCATGTGAAAATGCATTGGAGATTGCTCATTTGTAATATCTAGTCGTCCAGTCGTCGGAATTTGACCGTAACATTAAGTATTCTACGGTAAATTTCGACATTGTCCGTGTAGGTAAATATATTTAATAAACATTTTGCCTTACCAGCTTGTCGTACAGTAGCCCGTGCTAATTCGCCTATACCTTGGTCTCTCGGCACACTTAACGCTCTCCTTATGGACAACATTCAGTGTGATATATTTGCGGATGAATGGAAGAAGATATTGTTGGTGTGTAAGGAATGTTGTGATAATGTCCTCCAGACCGAATTTCGGCCACGGTGGCCAATCTTAACAGAGACTGGCTCTCTGCGCAGGAGATATTATAGTGCACAAGTATGTGCGCATACACAAGTGCACTCTCTGTTCCCTAGACCTCATGATCCGATGGGACGGTGATCCGACACGATCGGAGAGAGATCAGGTGCAGGACCAACGGCTTTACGTGCTTTCCAAGGCACGAGGGTGTCCAACACCGCCAACTTCCTAACTACGGGCTTGTATTAAGATTTCTAAACAGAAAAATTCAATATTTTATTGTTGGCCCGACCCGGGATTCGAACCCGAGACCTCATGCACAGCAGTCGCATTCACTACCGCTGCGTCATGGAGGCAGTTACCTATGATAAGTTAGTATGTATAGTTGCGTCTAAGTGGCATTAAGTAAATAAATAATATTTTTAATTTGTACTCAAAACTATTTGAAGTATATTAGACTTAAGTTGAACTCTGCTGTGTGTGAACATGTGCAACAGGGGACCAACCACTACCTGAGATTTGACAAACCACAGATTCTCGCTAAAGAACACCGATTCCTACCAAGGATGCTTCGCGAGGCTATTGAAATCAAAAAACATCCTAATTTTAATAGAGAAGATGGTTGGAATGTACCACCAGCTTGGGATCCAGTAATAAAAATAGTCAAACCCAAGAAAAAGCAAACCACAGCTAGACTTCATGATACTTTGAGCTCATTCTGCGTAAATAGAAACACCAATGATTAAATTATGTTCGGGTACTTTGAAATAACTACACTGGAACATTGAGACAACTGCCATCTTAGTCTCCCCGTGACCATGGCTGCTGAAAAGCAACCGAAACGTCGGGGAAAGTGTAAAAATAAATTAAATCTAAATAGTTTAATAATAATTTAATTAGCTTAAAAATGAGTAAAGTTTAATAGTAGTAGTGTAACAATTTTCAAAATTTTGTAATAAAGTGTCAAATAAACAACGCGATAAAATCCGTATATAGCAGTTTAATTTCAATGAATACTATTCGCGTAAATAGAAGACAATATTATATATTAGACTGTACATACGATGTAGTAGGTATAAGTTTACGTGGCCGCCATGTTACAGCCACTGCGCCGAATGTTGTGAGTTCGTTTCCCACGCAGGACAAAAAATGTTTGATCCACTAGTAGTTATTACCGAGTAGTGTAGTGTTCTCTGTGACCGTTGTTTGGATGTTTGTAAATTATTCCTTGTGCAGCAGTTATATTTTTACAAACATAATATAAAGTTTCAGGTTTTCAGACGCATGTTTTATCAGTGTGTCAAGTTCATCTAGCTGTGGTTTAGGACCAAATTCAGCGTAGTTATGTTCATATTTGGTATCTTTCTTATATTATCTCCATTTGTTTCAAAAACTTTCAAGCGATTGAATTATTAAGCCTAGTTATACATAAGAACTCATTAAATAATTAAAACGTCGACTCTAATTGCTTACTAAAATATAGCTCTCCCAATATCTGACAGCGCGCGCTCCATTGCATAGACGTCACTTACCTTACCCTTCTCCATAAAACTAATTAAATACCTGGAAACTTATTCGGTAATCTTCCACTCCTGCCAGCTATCACTCAGCTGGCCCTGGTACCGGCAAGATAAGGGCACGGACCAGGCTTGACCAAACTCGGCGAGGTCCCGCGAGGTCGCTCGGAGGTCGCCCGCAGGTCGTTGAGGTCACCAATGCACTAGTGAACCGCGTTAACTTGACTACAACTTTGTATGAATCATACAATGTTATTTTTGGCGGTGTGTTTTTTATTGCGCGTAAATCAGTAGTTTTATTTTCGGATGGAAAGCTGTTAGCTGTTTATTTGTAAGTAAGGTAGACAAACTATAATCAATTAGATATGCATCCGGCTTCAGTTGCTTTGCTTGTGACGTGATGTTAGATATCCTTTATCTTCCACAATATATCCTAACTAATATTATAAATCCGATCATCGTGCAATTTCGCATATAATTTGTCAAGGAAACAGACAAGGGGAGATGCTATTTATCCAGAAAAAAGTTGTCCTACTAATCTAACCTAACCTACATTTGGCAAAAATCCCAATAAGTGTTTAAGTCTCGGTTTCAATACCCGAC
Source organism: Catocala fraxini (assembly GCA_930367265.1). Taxonomy (NCBI): domain Eukaryota; kingdom Metazoa; phylum Arthropoda; class Insecta; order Lepidoptera; family Erebidae; genus Catocala; species Catocala fraxini. The sequence continues at coordinate 1,405,422 of OV884044.1, read as the reverse complement.
CCGGTATTGAACCCGAGACTTATACAAAGAAGTCACCTTCACAACAATAAAATTGCTAGTAAATTGGCTGTCATCTGGATTCAATTAAATAATATTGGTTTATGTATGTATGTATCTTATGTGGGGGCCAGTCAGTGCAGACCGGCGACACTTCGACCCAGTGGGATCTTTTGTGTCGACACTCTCCCAATAACGACTGACATAGATGTTTATGGCAGCCGGGACCGAATAATATTATTATTAATAATATTGGTTTAACTCGAGCAATCTAGGCGTAAACACATTAAAATCGAGGACACACTAGCAGTAAAATGGTCGACATTACTGTTTGCACAGCTTATTAATAAGCTTTGCGTATACTGTATGTTTTATCTATTGTTAATAGTTTCTTGTGTTTTCAATTAGCAACAAACTAGAGTCAATGTTTTCTTGCATTGAGTGCATTTGAGTTAGGTTAGTTCATTCAAAAATTTTTCTTTATTTATTACTAGATTGCCTGCGGCTTTATTTATTTATTTATTTAATATTTTTGCACAAAATTGGGCATTATCTACCAGTCAACCGTTGGGTGATGCAGAGATAAAAAATAGTGCCTCCCCCGTGAGTCATAGCGTGATGTTATATAGCCTATAGCCTTCTCTAAATGTGCTATCCAACACTAAAATAATTTTCAATTCGAACCAGTAGTTCCTGAGATTAGCACGTTCAACCAAACAAACAAACAAACGCTTCAGCTTTATAATATTAGGTAGTATAGATTTGAATGTGTTTGTTTGTTATCTTTACTTAAACCCGATAATCCGTGAAAGGAATTCACATAATTTTTTTATCCAATATAGGAGTGAGATAAGTTTTATAATTCATATTATTACTTACAATAGCTTTAGTTACCTAAGTAATTAATTGTAAGCTTGTATATTTATAATTGCCTGTGTTATGATGGGGCTGTCATGTATATTATACGCATAAGTCCCCAAAAAATTAAGAAAATGGAGTGGGATAATGTGCGATGGTAAATTATGACACAAAATGGAGTGCCATTGATTTCTAAAATACGAGCAAGTATCAGTTTAGGAATCGCTGTTTTCTGCTTTCTAATATTTTGTGTTTACTTATTATTTGTTGTACTTTTAAGCAATAAATATTTACTATTATTATTTAAATTTCATGTTACATTCGCACTTTCAAGTCGAAGAAACATTGTCCTTCATCAGTGTTACTTTGTGACCTAAATGAATAAATCATTTGTATCTACGCATTTTGTTTAATCGCGCCTCACGGAGACCTTCACGGTTCACAATCAGTTATATAAAAACTTACCTTCATTTGAGTTAGTCCTTGAGAAACAGGTTCCCGTGTTATGGTAGACTGTGGACACGCATTTGGACCCTTAAACGCTCAAGATACGAATGGAAGTAATATATTGTGGGTTCTGTATGGTTTTATATAAAGACTGTAAGGCGTTCCGCAGATGACGGTCTTTTTGCAGCAGCTGCTCAAATTTTACTAAATTTACGTGGCACACAAATATAGCACTATGTCCTTTAAATAGAACTGGGTTTACAGCCGAAAATTTCGATGATTTTAGGCCGTAACCGACACTTTATTTTGATCAAAATTAACCGAAGCCAAACCTTCGGGCTGTTACTAAATTAAAAACAGATAAAAAACTTTGTCCTCAAAGTATGAGTGATATCCGCCCTCAAATTTCTATATTTATGTTACCCGTTTTATGTTAGAGGTGACATACATATAAAAACTTAAGTCTATATCACTGATTTAGATCACATTAATGAAGCGAGCCTGTAAGACTAAACGAAGACTAATAGTAAATCCAATAACACATTACCCGAACCGTATATCGAACCCAGCTCACAATGAGCCATAAACATAAACCATGGGACCGCACACAATAAAAATAGAAGCTCCATTTTATTTCTCAAAGAACTCTAGACATAAAAAAGTTTCGTCCACGCGACCATTATTCTGTTTATTTCCAAGTTATCATTAAATGTACATCAGCGATTCTGCGTAGCCATTACTAACCTCCCAGACTGCAAGCCCCAGGGTCATGCAAAATAGGGCCTTAATATATTATTACATCGGCTGGTAATCTTCCATGGAACAAAACAAAGACGAGAATGAAAGAATTAGGTATTAGGTAGACTGAATCCGAGAAGCTTGTAATTTTGTAATATTTTTATAATTGAGGATCTGGGTTAGATTTACAGGTGAGGACTCGATGGCGTAGTGGTTACTGTAACCGACTGCCACGCCTGAGGTCGCGGGTTCCATTCCCAGGCAAGTCAAACATTTGTGTGCATGGACATGGATGTTTGTATTGGTCTGGGTGTTTCTATATATAATATGTATGTATTTACAAAAAACAGTATATATGTATGTTTATCCATTGGGTAGTACCCATAGTACAAGCTCTGCTTAGTTTGGGCTAAATGGTGTTGTGTGTGATAGAATTTTTTTTTTTTGAAGAAGGCTTTATGCCTATGGTATACTTAAGTTACCTGAAGTTTTCAGTATGCGTTTCACATTTTACTAGTTATGATTTAAGACCTACATAACATCCTTATTATGTGGCACTAGGCAAGCCTACTCGAGTATATTTCCAGAATCCATGCTGCTTGAGTTTTTTTCCAGACACAAAAATCTAGTAGTCATCAAAATAGCAAAATGGATTCTGAATATGTGACAATAGTAAGCAATAGGTTCGGCTCATATAACATGACCTAAAACATCGCTGTTAAAAAGAGGTGTCATACACCGCTGTCAATCCGTTAGAGATGTATCTATACTTTTAGTGACTTGATTATATGTATGTAAGTCCTAGACAAAAGTAAGTAGGTACCTATTATTCATGTGTTGAAGGCCAATGAATTGGAACTGTCATCGTCTATCACGACTCTATTGAAATAATATCAATTAAATTTAAATCTATGGAGCGTAGCATTCTTGGCAGCGGCCAATTAGACCGCGTCAAAAACACGGACCTGCGCTCCAAAAACTCAGATCAGAGATGTAGGTGCTGAGACCGCTATGCTGAAGTGGAACTGGGCCGGACATGTCTGCCGCATGAAGCCCGATAGGTGGGCCAAACTATCTATCTATCTTTATGAAGAGGTGGCAAGACGTTGCTCAGGAGCGAGAGCAGTGGAGATTGAGAGGGGAGGCCTTTGCCCAGCAGTGGGATACAAAAGCAGGCTGAGAAAAATAAATAAGAATATAAATGGTGCAGTCGTTTGTGTGGTCACAACAAGCTAAGAGTTGCGGGTTCCATCTTCGAGAGTATATACATATACATATCCGGATACAAAATTATTCAAATTCTAAATACAATTCTAATTACAGATGTGTAATAATATAATAATAATATCAGCCCCGTATTAAAGTGTCATACTGCTGGTCACAGACCTCTTCTCGGTGTGAAAATTTTTAGGCCATAGTTACCCACGCTGGCCCAGTGTGGATTGGTAGACTTCTCATATCCTTGAGAACTTTATAGGGAACTCTCAGACATGCAGGTATCCTTACAATATTTTCCTTGACCGTTAAATACTTAACTATTTAATACACACATAACTTCGAATAGTCAAAGACGCCTTTGAATCATACTTGAGACCTCTACGTGACAGTTCGGCTGTCAGTTTATAGGTCAGCGTCGTAGACTACGACCGCACAACGACTAACCCTTCGCACAAGAATAAACCTGTTCCCAGTAACCGTACTGAGAACAGGTTTCTTCTTTTTCTGGATAAAAGGTAACTTATGTTTTCTGTACTGACAGAAAAAACATAGGGTATCTTTTATCGAGAAAAAGTGTTGTTGTGGAGCGAAGCCGCAGGCGAAAGCTATTTTTTATTTTAATAGGCAACGATTACCTCTTGCACTCAGAAACTGCCGTAACGTAAAGGTAGTTTAGTAATACCTACGTACACTGCTCTAGTTTCATCAGGCTTAAGCGAGATTTCTGTACCATACCTCTCTACAAATAGAGCGTAACCCATCATACGGCAACACTTGTTTTTACTGTCACCAACACGTTTTTCTATTACCTACACTTTTTGCTCAACAAATCGATTATTCATAATTAATAAGCGAGCTTATTTGCCTGTCGATTACTATCACAAACCGGACGGACATACAGACATGCATATCAATCAATATTGAGAAGTTGGTGAACAAGCCTCCGGCAAGGGTATCACGTGGGTGATGACTAGTTCACTGTCGGATTAGAGGCGGAGGAATGTGAACATGAGTTCCTTGGAACTAGAGAGCATGTATGTCATATGACTGATCGAAAGGATCACACCGGTTCAAAATCAAAAAGAAAATCTCAACTCACAGTAAAGTTTAACAGTAGGACCTGCAAAGAAAAACCACAAACCACAGCTAGACTTCATGATACTTTGAGCTCATTCTGCATAAATAGAAACACCAATGATTAAATTATGTTCGGGTACTTTGAAATAACGACACTCGAACATTGAGACAACTACCATCTTAGTCTCCCCGTGACCATGGCTGCTGAAAAGCAACCGAAACGTCGGAGAAAGTGTAAAATTAAATTAAATCTAAATAGTTTTAATAATAATTAAAAAGCTCAAAAAAAAATTTGTAAAGTTTAATAGTAGTAGTGTAACAGTTTTCAAAATTATGTAATAGAATGTCAAATAAACAACGCGATAAAATCCGTATATAGTAGTTTAATTACAATGATTAATATTTGCGTAAATAGATGACAATATTAAGTAGTACCTAGTTTAATAGTTAAACATGATGTAATAATTGTATTTTAAAATAAACAACATGTAGTCTAAGTTCTATCACAAAGTGTAACTTTGAGGTACAAAAGTATTTATGACCGTTAAAGTTACGACGTACTAACACTCCGTGTGACTACAGAAATTGAATTAATATGAAACCTAATAATACATGTATGTATGTATCTTATGTGGGAGCCAGTCAGTGCAGACTGGCGACACTTCAACCCAGTAGGATGTTTGTGTCGACACTCTCCCAAAAACGACTGCCAGAGATGTTCATGGCAGCCGGGACCGACGGCTTAACGTGCTCTCCGAGACACGGAGCACGCGATAATTGTCAATCAATACGCACATAATTTCGAAAAGTCATATAACTTCCGAAAGTCAGAGGTGCGCGACGTGGGTTCGAATCCGAGAGCATCTGCATTGCAGTAATAATACATACTTGGTCCGACTTGGAGATCGAATCGGAGAGCATAACAGTCGCATTTCGCCAAAGTGATGGCAATTACGCTGGCATTGTTTGATGTTATTTATTTCCTTTTTTTAAAAGGTGATTCCCGCATTGATGTCATTTCTGTATCGCGGGGGACTTTTCAAACATTCAAACAACGTATACAAAGAACATCCAGGCTTGAAACAACCATATGTGAATCATATAATTTTCGGATTTGCGTAATTCGAACCCATAACACTCGGTGAAGTAGCAGTGGCGAGACGACCACTTAAACTATCCGTGGAATCTATGTCATAAAATGTATTTTGATATGCGTATACATATATTAATTCCTAACACATCCCTCTGTATTACAAAGTTTACTAGTATAATCAGTAGCTACAGGTTCACTTGCTAAATCACATTACATCACAAAAAACCTAAACGAATTTTTAACTCGTTTACATTGGGATTAACCGATTAAACTTGTTGCCCACGCGTGGTCGTGGGCTGTCAAGGTCGAATGGTTACTTTAATGGTTAACTTAAGCCAGCTCTGTAAATACTATTAAAATAAGTGAGGATTGTATTAGCTGTGTATGTGTGGGTGCATCGGAAAAGATTATTCGCCATTGATAAAAGTTACGACATGTTTCGAGGTGTATATAAACTGTCCCACTGCTGGGCACGGGCCTCTTCTCAGTGTGAGAAGGTTAAAGCCATAGTCCACCACGCTGGCCCAGTGCTATATCGGCAGACTTCACATAATTATGTTCGAGAAAATTGTAGAGAACTCTCAGATATGCAGGTTTCCTCACGATGCATTTCTTGAATTTATGAGCTGGTATAAACTATTGACCTATTCGCACACACATCTTATTTTGCCCTGTGAACATATTCTACGTTCGAAGCGCAAACTTTTATAGACATTGCAAAATTTTACGATCGTACAAAATGTCAATCTTACTATGATTAGATAAACATAGTATTAAAGTGACTATTTCGATGCGAGTCGTGTAAATGTGTGACTCATTCTTCAGAGGTTAGAAGGAAACAACAAATACATACTCGATTTCTCAAATTATATTATTTTACAATTCTTATTTAGTATTGATATGACTTTGGAAAGACTTTTAAATTCGCTGACATAAAATTTTACTTTTAAAATAAGAAATACGGCTTTTGCATTTCGAAATACTCCTGTCCTCTGGCACTTACAAACTTTGGAAACAACGGCCATAGCCATGTACAATTATCAACCAGACTCGACATAACTACAACTACTTATGGATCACATAGAGCAGCGATAGCTCAGTGGGGAGACCAACAGACTGCAATGCAGAGGGTCTCGAGTTCGAACCCATGTCGCGCACGTCTGACTTTCGGAAGTTATATGACTTTTCGAAATTATGTGCGTATTGATTGACAATTATCGCCTGCTCCGTGCCTCGGAGAGCACGTTAAGCCGTCGGTCCCGGCTGCCATGAACATCTATGAGAGTCGTTATTAATAATAATAATAATAATAATAATTGTTTATTTGTTCTCTCACACGGTACATAATATTTGACATCATAAACAAACAGTCCATTCAAGAATTATTGGGAGAGTGTCGACACAAAAGATCCCACTGGGTCGAAGTATCGCCGGTCTGCACTGACTGGCCCCCACATAAGATACATACATATATGGATCACACAAATGGTAGTCCCTTGCGGTAATCGAATCCACTACCCTCGGTGTAGTGGCGATTATGAACCAAATCAATGCTAGTGACTGTACAGATTATTGAAAATTAATGTTTTTGCGGTGTCAATAAAATACCAGATTTATTTTGCTTCCTACCCGTTTTGTAGATGGTTTTTCACGACAACTAGTACCTGTATATTTAGATGCTCTTTTAACCATAAAAAAATCATATTATTTTTACTTGGCCACAACAGATTTTTAACACAACCGGAGGGCCAATTCTCATAATAAACACAATTCAAAAAGACATCCTATAGTATTTGCATAGATCTAAACTAATACCTGTTTTTTTTAAATTAACTATTTTAATTCACATCTAAAGATTATATTAATAAATGTAGAAGAATACCATTTGTGATATTTATAACAATGAGATTAAATCGATACTCTACTTTAACAGTTTTAATACGAATATCTGCCCTCTGGCATAAATTCTCCACAAAACCTTCCATACCAACATTCCACGTCAAATTTTCCGAATACTTAGCATATTCTACATAATACTTAACATCTAATACTCTGTAATCTGTCACGCAATAACCAAGTTAATCATCTCGGAATGCCATATCTGATCAATCGATTCTCAGAACTGACGATCAACATGGACTAAACATATCGACGTGCCGCATGTCAAGTGATCGATACAATCAATTATGGATGCTTCGCATGTCGGATGGTACTAAGAAAGAGTGATTATCATTTTTGACTATGTATGTGTTTTTCCTGTTTAAAGTTAAGATTGAAGAACAATTGTTTATTGTATGTTCAAGTGTTGATTAGTTCGGAAGTGTTTATTGTGGAGTAATTAATTATTTAATTAAAGGTCTCGTGTGTGCTTGTTGTTATCGGTGTATTGTTATGTATCGGCGGCAGTTTCGGAAGTAAGTTTTTGTTAGTTAATGTTGTGTGCAAATAATATTACGATTTTAAGTAAGTTTGTTTTCTTTTTAACACGCTCTTATTAGCTTGGTATGTATGTATCTTTGAATATATGTAAATTATGGTATTGTCATCGGTCCTCGATAAGTGTGCAAAGTTTCAAATCAATCCGTCGGTTTGAAAGGGGTGAAAATCACGTTCAAAGATGCCGTTTTTGGATATATTTTATTTACTGGGGATATTCGGGAAATAAAGTATTATTTTATGATTTTGCAGAAATATGTCACCTAAATAAACACGACTAGCTTTTACTCGCGGCTTCGCTCGCGTAAAAGTAGATTACGTTAGGTGTAATAGTCTTCCGGCTGACACAGGTAATGACTGGCCACGGTTGTTTTGGCCAGTTCCTGTGTCGTATAGGCCGGCAGGCGACGCCCAGATGTCATCACTGCGGCGACTGCCGCAATGTTGTTATGGACACGGCGCTACACACTTTGGCGGATTGCCCCGCCTGGGCATTGCAGTGCCGTGAGTTGATCGCAGCAGTCGGACTGGTTGCCCTCTCACTCCCGGCCATGGTTCAGTCTGTGGTCCGGAGTGAGAGATCGTGGAACGCCGTCGCCTCCTTCTGTGGAGGTGGAGCTCCGGTGGAGCGGGAGAGGGAGCGCTTAAACCCTCTCCCCAACCGCAGAACCGGGTGCCGAAGGACGCGAGATGACCTCCAGCCACCTTGAAGTTTGACCTGGGGGTGGTGGGCTACGTGGGCCTGCTCGCCACCTGATCAGCACCAGGTCCGAGAGGCGGCGTGCGAGTACCCACGTGCGCCTCTGTATCGTGTCTTTGTGTTTGTCCGCGGAGAGATATGCGTCAAAGCATTCCCCAGAGCAAAAAAAAAGTAAGAACGTGTAATAGTACTTTTATTAAAATAAAATATAACCTACGTTACTCGGTGTAAAAATAGCTTTCTAATGGAGACAGAATTTTTTAAATCGGTTCAGTAGTTTTTGAGTTAAACCCAAACTTTGTTTTATAAAAAATGTTTATAAAACAAACAAAAACCCTTTTTTTCTTTGGGTAGGTATATTAGTATATATATAGAATTACATGTTATGTTGGTAGAAACTATAAGCTCTATAGTTCATGGTTTCAGTCACAGCCTGGTTGATTGAATGGCATTACTTTTTATGTAGGTTTATTTCGGAATAATTTTGGGATTAAGTTGAAGTGTTAATGGTTTTCTTGTAAGGCAATCTTCTGTAGCAGCACAGAGTCAGGCAATTTTCGCCGGTAAAGAGCAATAGAGCCTATTGCCTCTATTACTAAAATAAGAAAAAAACGTTGCAATTCCTTTGGACATTAACAAGGTCGAGACGTCAAAAACCGACATCAAAACTGAATATTGTAACCGTTTTATTAATATTGTAAATTCTAAACCAATCTACAATTGAAGTCGAATGATTTCTATTTATAAACAAGTTGGCAAGTAGAGGTGTAGCTGTTGTGCTCAGATAAAGGACACGACAGACAACTCCATTCTTCAGGCGAAGGCTTGAGGCGCTCGCTCTGTGCGCATGCGTGGGTAGACACTAGACAGCATGCCTTTATTGACGGTGTACTACAAGGCATAAGCAGGAGCGACTGAATATGGTCGCTAAATACACTTCGTTTGTGTAAATCAGAAGCATATTTGGATGGTGAAATTAAAAGTAACTTTTCGATTAATACGTACCTAATATTTGTTTTCGGTAGGCAAATCTTCTTAATGGAATTTTTTTTGGACCTGTCTTTACTCAATTTTGAAGTATATTGAAACACATTTTCTTTCTTAAATATTGTCAAATCACTCACATTCAAATATTTCCCATTCGTATTAGGGGTTAAAGTATGAAATTGCCGGTATGTACTGAAAAATGTAAACTCGTTTTTTTCTAAGATGTACCATATTTATTTAATCGAAATATTTACCCTCATTATCTATACATTGCTGCCATATAAATGGAAGTTCATTTATGCCTTTACGATAGAACTCCGGGATCTAGATTCGACAAACTGTGGAAAATCATTTTATACTGCCTCCAGGAAATAATTTTTTTAATCACATAGAAATTTTTCCAAATCTCTAAAAAAATGGTAGTCTGTTGGAGCAAAGTCTGGCAAATACGGAGGATGACGTATGGTTTCTAACTGCAGCTCCTGTAGAGTTACAACAGTTTCTCGTGCATTGTGAGGTCTTGCGTTTTCATGGACCAATAATGGTAAAGATCGATTCACGAGTCGAGGCTGTTTCGCTGCCAGTTTTGCCATCATTGTTCGAAGTTCAGCACAGTAAATATCTGCGGTTATTGCTTGACCAGACCTGAGAGAGCTATAGTAAATAACACCATGAAGAGACCACCAAACAGTTACCATTACCTTTTTATTGGTAAGCTTTGCTTTAGGGCACTGTTGCGGCGTTTGTCAGCCATTGCATTTTTCGCTTACGGTTATCGTGAAGAATCCACTTTTCGTCACATGTCACAATTCGATCCAATATTCCTTCATTTCTGTACCGATTCAACAAGGCAAAACAAGTTTTAATATGATTTTTTTCTGCAGATCAGTCAAATCATGAGGCACCCATTTTTCATATTTTGTTACCTTATTGATTTGATGAGCCAATATTGTAGGTAAGGTACTGTTAAACCATGGCGCTAATTCCTGGATAGTTTGACTCGGATTGGATTCCACCATCTCCTTCAATTCAGCGTTATTCGTATGTGTGGGCGGTCTTCCACGTCGTTCGTTCTTCAAGTCAAAGTTTCCATTACGAAACCGTTTAAACCAAAAACGCACGGTGCGTTCATTAGCAGTCTCCTCTCTAAACGCAGCGTTGATATTGCGAGCCATTACTGCCGCGTTAGTGCCGCGTTGGAACTCGTATTAAAAAATGACTCGGATTTTAGAAGAACCCGTCTTTCCCGTCTAAGCTAAATAAAAAAAACAATTGAAAGTCGAAAATCGTTATGTTGCACATTTTTTAAAAGAAGAATCTTATAGATATCACATCATTAAGGTTTTATGTCAATTCAAAGTATCTATTACTATACAACGGCAACTTCATACTTTAACCCCTATTATTTATATTATTAGTTATGATTTTATCATTTGTGTTCAAGTAGAAAATATGAAATGGGAACCAAACCACTTTTTGATTCATTGCAATAGAATTATATTCAAATATATAATAATCTATTTTGCTTAAAATTGCCGACTTATATATACTTATTCATACTAAAGTCACGATTTTAAAATAGGTACATGCAAATGAACGGTCTAATCTCTTATGAGTTGCACCAACCAATCACCGAACCTCGCATAACTTAGCGCTGTAAACTTACGACTGCTAGATAAAGTCGCCACTGACAAAATTTCACGAATGCCGACACATTTTGTAATGACAGATCTAGTTTCGAATCGTTATACTTCATGTTTTACCAGCTTCTCGATCACGACAGGCTTTTTTAATACAACTTAGGAAGTATATAGCGATTGCCTAGTGGGAAACCATTAGACAGCCACGCTGAGGTTTAAAGTGCGATTTCAAGGTGCGCATCTCTGACTTTTGAAGAAGTTATGTGCGTATTAAATAGATAATTATAGTTCGTCAATTTCGAAAGAAAGAAATCCGACATATATTTATGGCCACTGTATACATAATATCTCGTTTAGACTGACGCGGACGTTTCGGGCTGACATTTTCTTGGTAGGTGTTTGCCATATTGCTTGTAAAAAGATATTTCTTCCACAGTAAGATAATGGATTGGGTTAACATACTGTCAGACCCATCTGAGAGTATGTATTTTTATTATTATCCTGATAGCTGCCCACTGTTGGGCAATGACAGAGATCCAAAGTGGTGGGAGAAAGGCCCTCCTTTCTCCCACCACTTTGGCATCTTCGACATTCTTTGTTGCTTCAAATATACAATAGCAGATATACAGTCAAATAATCAGTAATCTTAACACATTCTGGTACCGATCAGCAGAACAGTAGCTGTTACAACACATGATAGAGATCACAGAGGTGCGCAGGCGCAGGCGTGCTCGCGCAACGCCACCGCGGATCGTCTGTCCACCTTGGCATAGTAATGTCAGAGCTACTAATGGTTTGAGATGTTAATGAAACTCGATGGGAACTCGTTTAGCGTAGTACCTTCTGCACACGGTTTCGCTCGCGTATGTGTCAAAGCTACGAGTATGTGTCAAACATACACGTATGTCAAAAATGGCAACTTTTCATGCAAGTAAAAGAACTGCATTATTTAACATAGATGTAACATTTTTATTTTGTGTTCACTTCAAATTAGTTCCATAATATGAGACCTATTTACAGCAAAAAATTAATCAACTCTATTTTTTTTACAAATGGCATCAAAATCTAAAAACCGCCAATATTGACTTACGTGGTATTAGAATTTAAGCGGAGCTTTACGTTACCCCACAGATTTACCCACGTTTAAGATTATTGTTTCGCTGTTATAAAGTAATATCACAGAGCCTGTAACCATCCTTCAGAAATGGGCTATCAAATTCAGAAAAATAGTTTTAAGGACTGGTAGCTCCACATATTAGCGGCGTATTTAAATTTAAAAAATCAAACAAACTCTTCAGATTATTATAATTATTAGTATAGGTATTAAATAGCAGCGATAGCTCAGTGGGGAGACCAACAGACTGCAATGCAGAGGGTCTCGGGTTCGAACCGACGTCGCGCACCTCTGACTTTCGGAAGTTATGACTTTTCGAAATTATGTGCGTATTGATTGACAATTATCGCCTGCTCCGTGCCTCGCAGAGCACGTTAAGCCGTTGGTCCCGGCTGCCATGAACATCTATGGCAGTCGTTATTGGAAAAGCCAGTACCCTCTACTATCCTGACACTGGTCTAGCCTTAGGGTATCGTTAGCCTTCGGGTTGCGGAGGTCAGGTGGCAGCCGCTCCGTGTAAAAACTGATATCCAGTCAAATCCGGTTAGACCAGAAAAGCCGACCCCAAGTGACTTGGGAATAATAAAGGCTAAGAGCGAAGAAGAGTATAGGTATTAAACTTAAGGGACACAATTTGGGTGTCTCGGGCAACTAAACTCACCTTGGCTGTGAAAAAAAATTTTGAAACATAATAACCCTTTTTGGACCTTAAAACCTTTTTAGTGTGATAAGCTTTCGACTACCATCAAGTTCTTAGTACCTCAAATCCATAGCACCATTAAAAGTGTGAACTTTAATAGAATACTATGACTATTGTCAACTAGTATTGTGTTGCAACGTGAGAACTTATCAGTATAAAATATATGTATTATACAATACCAAATAATAACTTTGAGGGTTAAGTAACATGCTTTATTTAGACGGTATAGCGCGATAGCTCTGTGGGTAGACCAACAGACTGCAATGCAGAGGGTCTCGGGTTCAAACCCACCACGTCGCGCACCTCTGACTTTCGGAAGTTATATGACTTTTCGAAATTATGTGCGTATTGATTGACAATTATCGCCTGCTCCGTGCCTCGGAGAGCACGTTAAGCCGTCGGTCCCGGCTGCCATGAACATCTATGGCAGTCGGTACTGTGGTAGAGTGCCGACACAAAAGATCCCACTGGGTCGAAGTGTCGCCGGTCTGCACTGACTGCCCCCCACATAAGATACATAGATACATAGATGGGGTTGTGTGAGTGTAAAATTCTTGTTGTCAAAGTCAAGTCAAGACAGTTCTTTATACGCCATTTTGTGTTTATGACAATTTAGAAGACATTAATTATAATTTATCTTTTATTCATGGTCCTCATAAATTGGTTAATAACTAGATTTTGACCAAAGTTTCGCTTGCGTAAACGTAAGGTAGGTAGTAGATAGTTTAGGTTAGTAACAATAAATATGGATGAAAGCTACTCTACGTCTTATTTTGCACCCCTGATATCATGTATGCGTAATTTCATGATAATACCTCGAGTAGTTCAGGTGTGAAATCGTACCAAACAAACTCACATTCGCATTTATAACATTGATTACGATTGCTTATAACATATGGTGCTAGATAACCGCAGAACATTAACGTATTGTTCGACCAGGTAATCAAACTGGCGACACAGACTCACTTATACTTAGACCCACGAGGCACTTCATCTACATAATATATTACCCATTAATCCATTCAAAACGAGTTTAAACTTCAATAAACATGACAATAAATTAACTCCGACATACTTTACAAGCTCGTCCTTACTTACGTACTGGAATAATTTATCATGTACGTAATTGTCTATATCAATGATGTATAGATTTACCATGTTTATATGGTTCACGCTGGCACCTGCAATGTGCGCAGTTCTTACAAGAGCGTCGTAAAGTATCAGGTGACTTTACCGCAGCGAACATGGACAATATCGATTGGTTTTATTCGTTTGTTTGTAGTATTCTAGACACTAATACTATTTTTGGTGCAGAAAGTATTGTGCTATTTGCTAGCAGTTTTTATATTGTGTTTAGTTGCCGGCTATTTGATGACTTACGGGATTCTACGCACTAAACCGGCGTAACATTTTAATTTTTTTTTTTCATTAAAAATAAGTTGGGTAGGTTGCATTCTGCTTTTATTTATCCCAGTATCGCTATCATTGTTTTTCATTCATCTCTCATTTATCTCTCTTTGTTTCGATTCAGCAGGTTCGAAGTTTAATGACAGGCTAATATAAACATGGTCGCACTATACCAACAAACAATGTATGTAACGGGCACAAGGAGATTTGGCACCAACTATTAGATAATGCTTATAATAATTTAGATTCAACAACATCTTACCTCTTCATAAACATTGACGTCAGTACGCGACCTTAGAAAACACTTATTGTTTCTTTTTTAAACATAATAGTCCCCTTCGTCGTCTCATTACTAAAGTTAATCTAACTTGACGCCATTATTTATTATGCTTAGCCTACGGGTATATTATGCGCTGAAACAATATCCTGCGGGCACAATATAATATATACCGGCACACGCCTGTATCCCCGAAGTAGTAGACTAGGATTTTATACCCATATTTTTCCAACTATGTTTTTAGCAACCACCTTAATAAGGACCAGCGTATTGCCGTATATTAGGAACCGTTCCGTGACAGGCTAACCATAAGCGCACTCTGGAGGGAATAAACACAATTGGATAGAACTCAACGCATTGACATTAGCAAAGTTAGTTGTTAAACAGCTTTTTCGGGAAATAGACGTGAGATTATAATATAATGTATCCATTCATATATGCATAAACCCTAGTGCCAAGGGGGCGGTAACTAAGCCTGCGCATCGTCTCATTGTCCTACTTTATAAAGAGCTCTATCTTTTGAACCGTAAGTTGTCTTCATAAAATGGATTGGATATCGTAACAAATTACTTAAAATATAACTACTTTATTGTATCTGTTAGAATAGAGTCCGACAAAATAATTTAATTTCAATGCATGACGCTCGCGTAAACGTAAGAAAATATGAAAGAAACCATTACTATACAACATTTTAGCAAAAAATATCCTGTAAGTTATTTAATCAAATATGCGTACCAATATTAAAATGAACGAAAACAGTAAAGATAGTAATTAAAAATACAAAATATTTCATTCACAAACAATATCTGATAATTGATATGCAAACTGCGATCTCTAACCAATAACAGTTAACGAAATAACGATGCTAAATAACACATATCTATTTTGTTGAGTAACATATAAGCGTTTAATATAATTTGTTGTCCTGACCGGTTGCGGGTAGTTTGAATATTAGATGGTATCTACAGATTGACATATAGCGTCTAGCTGTTCAGGTGTGTAATAAATTGTATTTATCGCCGAAGGACATGGTTTTGGGTTATTAGTTTTATGATTTGTGGATTCGTAATGAACGTCAATTCTTTTTGCCTATAGATATCTTTACTTAATGATATTAATATTGTGAAGATTTGTGAAGATGTATGCTTGTTTTTAACTCAATTACGCGTTAACTGTTGCACATATTTAAATAAAATTGGTGACATATTATATAAAACATTTCCTAGATTATCACACAGGATAGTAATAAATAATTAATATTAATAAACATTATCGCATACTGGGTTATCCCAGTGATATGTTACGTTGCGGGAAGAAATTAGTAGTGTATATGCGGTTACTGTGTCTATTGACACTTAAACACCAAGGAAATATCTTGCATGTTGTCTAATTATACTTACTGTATTTCCAGCGCAAGTTATAAAGCTACTGGTTCTCTGCCTGACAATACCACAACGTCTTAAGGATCCTGAAAACCCTAGTTACGGCAGCAACGCAACACAATATTTGGTTTTTGTGGCGGTGTTTAGCTTACAGTGGGTTTATAAATGATGAGTTGGATTAACGTGCAGAAATCGAGTTTATTTCACGTCACTTAAAATAAGACAATGTTAACTACTAAACTATAGAATGTTAATATTATAAGAAATGTTTGATGAGTACAAAATGTTGCAATCGGAACCCGATTGACGCGACTGTAAATGATGTACTGACTTATGCCTAATTTCTAGGTCAATATATAAAATTGTTTATTGCGTGTATGCACACACAAGCATGTATGTATGTAGGAGTGTATGAGGTGTTCGGTTACATTACCCGAACAGTTTTAGACGGACAGATTCAGATTATGCAAAGAAAGATCCTGCTAGTGCGCCTCTCAGCGACCCTGTATTGCATGATTAGCCAAACATATTGTTAGAGTTATATATATATATGTGGTTCTCTCAGCTGTAAACATAACAGTCTTTGTGTATCCACTTATCATGAGAGCCAAAAGCTTATTATAGTATAAAAAGCCCTTTATAGCATAAACATATATCAACCAGGCTTGTTTAAAAACACTGCTTTATTTAGCTTGATCTTTGAAATATATTACCTGACGCGATTTTGTGTAGAACATTTGCATGTAATTAAAGAAATATATTTATGAGGTATTTAAATTAGCTACCTGTGGCTAATGAGGGCTACAGCCTCATAAATTAGACAATTTGAATCCTTAATAAATTATGTTGTTCATTTTAACGCTAATTAAGCAGCTATAGCTCAGTGGGGAGACCAACAGACTGCAATGCAGAGGGTCTCGGGTTCGAACCCACGTCGCGCACCTGTGACTTTTGGAAGTTATATGACTTTTCGAAATTATGTGCGTATTGATTGACAATTATCACCTGCTCCGTGCTTCGGAGAGCACGTTAAGCCGTCGGTCTCGGCTGCCATGAACATCTATGGCCGTCGTTATTGGGAAAGTCAGTACCCTCTGATATCCTGACACTGACACGGAGGTCAGGTAGCAGCCGCTCCGTATAAAAACTGATATCCAGTCAAACCCGGTTAGAATAGAAAAGCTGACCCAAAGTGACTTGGGACTAATAAAGGCTAAGGGAGAAGATTTTAACGCTAATTAAAGGGGAAGCTGGTTCGATACAAGGTGTTAAATTCGCGACGTAGCGTCGCATGCAGTTTTTAAGTCTTTATTATCTCTGTTCTACCTTAGAGTTCAAGCTGTATATATGCAAAATTCGCTAAAAATATATTCGACATTTTAGCCGCAAAACGTTTTGATATTAGCTCTCCTTTGCTGGACTTAGGATCTCCTCGCAACATGAAAGATGTTGAACATAAAGATTTCTTTTTTAAAAGGACAATATCTAACCTAATACAACTAATTGTGAACCACACCATTTTTTTTAATTTTCACTAGTATAACATTCGGTGCAATAGCATTTTCGAGGCGACTACTAAAACTATTATGCCATTTCTGGAATTAAGTTAGTTCCAGTTCTAAGTCAGGCCAAATGCGATTTGACGGACTACACATCTTCAAAAACATGATGGTCTCCTGGTACTTTTGGCACTGGTTTTATCTATTTTAAGTACCAGCTGCAAACAATTTGTATCACACTAGCTGAACCGACATACGTTGTCCTATCATATACGTACTGTGAAGCTCGCGAGGTTAAAATAGTCGTTAAGTTTCTGAAACTGTCCAATTTTCTGCGCAATTTTCTTAACTTTTTAAAAGATTAAAGAAATCGGCAAGATCCAAGGTACCAAGGGAAACAGGATTTATAGATATATATTACCGTTGCTTGTTTGTGATTTGTGAAACAATTTATTCATTTATGCACTCGAGCTGCCTCACTAAAAACTACAATTTAATATCGGCATTTTAATTATTGTTTCTATGTGTGGAGAAAGTCAATAAATGTACGTAATGATCACGGATGATGCAAAAGAATTCACATCACATAACACTATGTTATTATTTAATAGTTATTGTAAGAATTAAGTCGTCGACTATACATATGTGATAGAATAATGTTTATGATACTTTTTCTTAATAATATGGTTTGTGAAAACTATACGAGTAGCTTACAACTATTAATCTATTAATGTCTTGAAATAAAAACGGTTAAGCGCAGGGGGTATTGTAATCACTCACACCGGGGCAGCTCGGGTAGAGAACTTCGTCGCCTCTTCAGAAAATTGCAATATTGTTTTGTATCGTGCTCCTACAGTGTGTAAGAATTTTACGCTCGTTGCTCGTTAAGACTGCGCCGAGCGAAATGTGCCAAAACAGGCGGTCACAGTTAAGTGAATAAAATCAACACTTTTTGTTTAATACAAATATAAAATATACATTTACCATAACAATGAATGTGTTTACAAATACTCCGTGTAAAAAACTTAAAATAATTAATATTTCCGCCTACAAAATAAGGTAAATTTGCTCGAAAAATGCAAAAACTTAGCTCGTGTTACGTGATTTTTAGATTATAACAGTAGAAATCTATCCTATTTTACAGCTTAAACGAAACATAAATAGTTATATTACAATTTGTCCGTCCCAAATATTTAAGTTATTGGTTGACAATAAAGATACATATTTATCAAAAAACCACTTCAAATCCTCCATACAATTTTACTACGGCGGCCGCGCGCCGATTTGAATATGCGCCGCACGAGCTCTGTCATTATCTGTGTTACGCTCGGCGCAGTCTTAAGAAGGCCCTGTTATGACAGCAAGACAGCAATAACCGTTGAAATTAAACTACTTAATACGGATTTGAACGCGTTTGAGTATAGCTTATGTATTTTATACTAATAGGAGGTACTACTTAAATAGTTTAATTTCAAGGTGTAACATTCGTGTAAACATATGATAATATTAGGTAACCAGTAATATATTATGTCGCTTGCGCTGGCTGTATATACAACAACTCTGTTTTTAGGGGTGGCAATACGATATTTGTATTCGCACCTCTAGTGTTGCAAGCGTTCATAGATTACGTTTGTTTTCATCATGCGACGTATTAAAAAACATTAAAACATTACATATATAAATTGAGCTTCCGTATGATTGTCCACAGAACTCAAAAAGGTGCCTATGGATTAGCTTCAATTTTATTTACTTAGGTGATTTTATTTACTTTTAATCCCTTAATTCTCTCGGAAGAACAAAATTAGTCACTTTAAAATTATCAGACTTATTTACAGCAAAGCGTGGCCGAGTTTAGCTAGCTTTTCAATTCGAAAGGAAAATATTGTTATCAACCTGAAACTAATTTTGAACACATGCGGTTACTGTACATTTTCAATATCAGAAAAGTCAGTATTCGTTTTTATTAATCGAAGCCAGGACCTCACAAGTTACTCTTACGTCACCGTACCCAAAGGCAATGTTACAAAGAAGATGATTGTAGACACGTTTTATTTCTCATACATATTAAAAACATCACACCTTTGATTACTGGTAGGTGTACCAACACTCTTAATTAAAAGCACAAGTTATGTAACATATGTACGCATATGAACGTAAATTGGCACGATTTAATGGGGGATAATTAACGATAGCGTAACTGTCTGGTCGTGAGTGGGATCGATTCTAGCGGCAGACAAAAAATATATTTTTATTTATTTACTGACCCTATGTATAACCGTGGGGTTATAGGTTCAAAAGGTAGTCAATATTCATGTGCATGAAATGATATACTTAATATATACTATACTAGTTAGCCCGCGGCGTGCGTTCGCGTAAATATATATAATGTAAATTTTCTATCCCTCAGGAATAGTACTTTTTCCTGAATGTTAGGATAGAAAAAAGAGCAGCGATAGCTCAGTGGGGAGACCAACAGACTGCAATGCAGAGGGTCTCGGGTTCGAACCCACGCGGCCACGTCGCGCACATCTGACTTTCGGAAGTTATATGACTTTTCGAAATTATGTGCATATTGATTGACAATTATCGCCTGTTCCGTGCCTCGGAGAGAACGTTAAGCCATCGGTCCCGGCTGCTATGAACATCTATGGCAGTCGTTATTGGGAGAGTTTCGACACAAAAGATCCCACTGGGTCGAAGTGTCGCCGGTCTGCACTGACTGGCCCCCACATAAGATAAGATAGGTACCTTATGACCTTTTCTGTTGCAATGACAACGTGTATGCGAAATTTCATGACGATCAGTCGAATAGTTAAGGCGTGAAAGCGTACCAAACAAACAAACAAACTGACAAAATAAATATATAATTATAAAATTAAATGTGAATGTGATCGCATTTATAATTTAGGAAGGATTAGTATTTCTACCACGAAACTCTGAGTAAGATTTCTATGAAACCCTTCGTTTTGAAGATTTTGTTTAAGGAAGATGGACTTTAATTATACAGATAGCTCAGTGGTCTGAGTGATCGCCATGAACATGGTGTCTACGTTAAACTAGTGGCTGTGTTGCGGGTTCGATTCGAATACAGAACAAAGAAATTGTGATGATAATAATTGTCTCGAATCTGATTATTAAATGGATAATATTGTGAGAAAACCTACATGTCTAAAATTTTTCAATAATGTTTCTAGTCTGCTAATCCGCACTTGGGCAGCGTGGTAGACAATGACCTAAACTTTTCATACCAAGGATAAGCCCGTGCCTAGTAGTTAATAAACATGGCTAATATTATATCTAAACTAATATAATTTACCTAACGAGTTACCTATTGTAAATAAATAAATGTATTATTAAGTTGCTACGCTATTGCATTAGGTTTATCCTGTAAAAATAGTTGTTAGTGTGTGTATAATAAATAAATAAATAAAAAAAAAAAAAAGTTTAAGAGATTATTTTCTTTTTTATAAGTACGCACCAATTTCTGGAACGACCAGCTGGATTAGAAAATCTTTTGCATTTGATAGCCCAATTCTTGATGTAGGTTATTGGCTTTTAAACATTACTTTACGAGCCATGACAGCGGAGTAGTACTTATAAACGTGGATAAAACCGCAGGTGACAGCTAGTACTATTATAAAGTAAGAAAAAGGAAATATATCCTCATCATAATACCTTTTTTATTTTAATTAAACCGCATATCACCATAAATATCGAACGTTTCTCTACGCAGAATATCACGTCTTTAGTTTCTAAGAATTCTCAATAAGTTGCCTCACATTATTATCAAGTTGGGTAACCGCCGACCACATTGAATAAACAGCACGTTTAAAAACACAGTTTAATTTGAAATAGCTTCATATTATTTATAAAATCAACATAATTTAATACATTTACCGGATCAAAACATATTTTATCGAGACTTGTTAATAAATTTACGTTCATGTAAATTTTAATTGCTTAGCAACAGCGATCAATATGGTAACGGCTTTATTCATGAATATAGGGGCTTTTGAATGTTCTGGAAGGCTTTTTTTAAGGTCAGAGCTAGCAGTCTATCTACGGTTTTTTTTCACTGGTGGTAAACAAATCAGCGGCTAACCTGATTATAAGCGGATTTGGCTGTATTTTTCGTTATCACAGTAGTAATTCCAAGCAAATAACCAATTCTGCCTGCTGTAAACTACATAGGTAGGAAATAAGCATATAGTCTGTTTGATGGTAAGCAGTTTTCGTAGCCTTAGCTATGGGGCAGGATCAGGGGAAAGACGGTATACAGTAGTATAAGGGATCAAGAGGTGCTTCGGTTTCCACCGCTTTTTACTAATTGAAAAATAATAATTATTATTGCCTATAGCGAAATGGAGATTAATCATGCTTTCCATAAAAATAATCAATTAATTAACTAAATATGTAAATACATAGACTCACATAGTAATGGTGTACAATGTAATTATGGTGTACATGATGGCGATGTGGTTAACGTGGTTACTCAGTTACTGTTGTGGGCTAAATCCCAAAACAAGAGACATCAATTTTTGAAATCAATAACTATTTCCGTTACCGAATCTGCCTTCTTTTAATGTTTCTATAGTCTCCATAATACAGAAATTTATAGGCCTTTAAAGGAAAATTTAGTTAAAAAGACTTCTTTCCTTCAATAATATGCTAGCTTGAGGGTATTCTTAGTCTAACGTTTAGTAAAAGCTTGATATTAAGAAGTAATCAATGTTTAATAGCATTTCCGTCATCAGAACATCAGTATTTAATGGTAGACAGTTTTATCTTCTTTCTAAGAAACCTTTAACTATCGTATTAAGTCATTTTAATTCAACCTTAGGTCATTCGGATACCGTATTTCGTTAAACACTTTTAATTGTGGGAGAATTTCTTAGAGAGGCGTCATACTCGCTTAGTTGTATTAGTACTTCTAAATACTAGAGTAGTTCCATGTTTAAAATGTAACTAAAGGCCCATATATCAATCTTTAGATCGTTTACATGACTAAAGACATATTTATCGTACAAAAGTTTAACTTATATAAAATTTAACTTATCAATTGATTAACAAGTATTTATAGTTTCCAGATTTTGACCGCGACTTCACGCGCTTAAATGTAGGTTTGGTTAGTAACAGTGGTCCATGTCAAAAGTTAAAAATCATTTATTCATTTAGGTCACAAAGTAACACTTATGAATGTCAAAGGGGCTAGTGAGTTTAATAAACTCACTAGATTTATTTCTTTTACTGAATTTACATTTATGTTAGTTGCAAGGTTCAGGCAAAAGGTTGGGCCTATGAGAAGATGCCTGCAAGAAACTCAAGGTCACTCTTTTAAATCGCCATCAACTTATAATTTCAGTGAAATTAAACTACTATATACGGATTTTATCGCGTTGTTTATTTGACACTTTATTACAACAGGGGACCAACCACTACCTGAGATTTGACAAACCACAGATTCTCGCTAAAGAACACCGATTCCTACCAAGGATGCTTCACGAGGCTATTGAAATCAAAAAACATCCTAATTTTAATAGAGAAGATGGTTGGAATGTACCACCAGCTTGGGATCCAGTAATAAAAATAGTCAAACCCAAGAAGAAGCAAACCACAGCTAGACTTCATGATACTTTGAGCTCATTCTGCGTAAATAGAAACACCAATGATTAAATTATGTTCGGGTACTTTGAAATAACTACACTGGAACATTGAGACTACTACCATCTTAGTCTCCCCGTGACCATGACTGCTGAAAAGCAACCGAAACGACGGGGAAAGTGTAAAATTAAATTAAATAGTTTAAATAGTTTTAATAATAATTCAATTAGCTTAAAAATTTGTAAAGTTTAATAGTAGTAGTAGTGTAACAGTTTTTCAAAATTATGTAATAAAGTGTCAAATAAACAACGCGATAAAATCCGTATATAGTAGTTTAATTTCAATGAATAATATTCGCGTAAACAGAAGACAATATTATTTTATAATTTCAGTATTTTAACTCATTTATGTACCAGGTGATGCATTCATTATGCCATATGTCACTGTCCATATAAAACTGAATTCTAAAAATGGGAAAGGGAAAGTTAATAATATTTTGTAAGAAGCATTTCAGGTTTGAAATAATATTTATTAGTAGGTAGTCATTTGTAATAGACAGTCGTATGTCATAAGGACACATACACTTACACTTTGTGACATATGAAGAGGTAGTTCGTGACTAAGGGGAGTTAAATAAAATTTTTTTTTTTTGACTTTATTGGCTAGCAGGCGTACGGCCCACCTGATGGTAAGTGGTCACCGTAGCCTATGAACGCCTGCAACACCAGAGGCATCACTTGCGCTTTGCCGACCCTTTAAGAAAGGAAGTGGGAAGGAGAAGGAGCGGGAAGGGGGAAAGAGGGCGATTGGGCCACTGGCACTCTCACTCAC
Organism: Catocala fraxini; assembly: GCA_930367265.1. Taxonomy (NCBI): domain Eukaryota; kingdom Metazoa; phylum Arthropoda; class Insecta; order Lepidoptera; family Erebidae; genus Catocala; species Catocala fraxini. The sequence goes on along the minus strand of OV884044.1, from coordinate 1,381,420 downwards.
CGAACGAAACACAACAGTAGGAATACTGATATTTCACGTCGATATTCTGTGAGAGGGTAGTCCTTCCCCGGTCGAGCCGGCCCATTCATATTGAAATCAGCGAGGCTCTACTACTCATAAAATTAACGTTAATACTTACAACGTTTGTTTAATACATTGTGTAGGTAAGGTGTGGTTAGTAACAGTACCTTTTCCCGCATAAATAATACCCTATGTCCTTTTCTGTACCCATGACAACGTGTATGCAAAATTTCATCATAATCGGTCCAGTCGTTAAGGCATGAAAGCGTAACAAACAAACAAACTGGTGTTACAGGCGTCCATAGGCCACGGTGACCACTTACCATCAGGTGGGCCGTATGCATATTTGCCACCATAGTTGCATAAAAAAAAAACTCATATTCGCATTTATAATATAAGTTAGGATTACGGACCATCTTGGTAGTAAGCGCGAGTACTGCGATGTCTCGGTTTTGATACCCGCATAGTATTCGCAGATAATTTTGCTCCGGTATTATTTATTTCCTTCATCGCAATATATTCTGCTATTCCCACACTTAACAGTTATTCACTTCTACGCAAGTAAGAATCGAAATCTTTGGCAACATCGCAAGCAAAGCCGGGGGGCATAAATAGCAATTTACATAGCAATTCTAAATAATGTTGCAACGAGTTACTCAGTTGGAATTATTTTGCATATTAAAGCACCCTGCCGATTGATTGCGATGTCTATATTTAACTCGATGTTGAAATTATCAATTACTCACTGCATATTGGTTTTTTTTATTACATCGTACGTAGTTTAGGTTCGATTCCTTGATTGAGGAAAATGGTAGTATTTATTCTGAGAAATATATGTGGTGTGACTCTGAAAGATAGAATAAGGAATAGTGTGATTAGAGAGAGATGCGGCATGAAAGTGGATATAGTGATAAGAATAGAAAAGGGTATGTTAAGCTGGTTTAGGCACGTAGAAAGAATGGACGAGGAAAGACTGACTAAGAAAGTTTAAAAGGCTAGTGTGAATGGAACAGTCGTAAGAGGAAGACCTAGGCGAACGTTTCTTGATCAGACCGGAGGCGTTCTGGACAAAGGCCAGGTTAAGAGCACCTTGAACCGACGGGCGTGTATGAGGAATGTGATGAAAGTGTATCAGTGAAAATGAAGCCAGAGAAGTGTGTCAGGATCGTAGCAAATGGAAATCCGTAGTCTCTGCCTACCCCTCTGGGAAACAGGCGTGAATCTATGTATGTATGTATGAATGAACAGCAACCAAATGAGATATGATATTATATAATTTTATTTATTTATATAATATAATCCTTTTGCTAGGTAATTCCGGCCACACGTCGCTGTGGCTTAGTGTCTTATATTATAAATGATGAGGAAAGTGTTGACCGTTTCCGTGCCATCTTCGGGACGTAAAGTATATAAGAACATACTTATATAGAGATGTAACGATGTGTTATAATTTTAATTTAACCTATCTACAACTTTTCGAGTTTGATGGACACAAACATGTAAATGCTGAATTTACCCGCTGCTTCGCCTGCAAGAAGTCCACGGTAACGTAAACATGGATGAAAAGTATTCTTTTCATTAATCAAGGACATGGTCTATTTGTTTGCCAAGTTTTGTCCAAATCCGTTCAATAATTTACGCGTGATTAAATATCAAACATCCAAACACTTTTATAAACTTTCATATTTATAATATTAGTAAGATATATAGGTACATGGTAGAGCGCCAGCCAGCCTATACTAATATAAGTATATTGTTTTTGCTTCAGTTTGGCGATGGAGAGCCGCGTGGGTCTGGACTACATCGTAGAACATGCCGAGTATACAGGCAAGCTTGCCGCCGCGCTCACCTCACCCGCTCCGCCTGTTAAGAAACAGGTAACAATATATTGTCTTCTTGCAAAGAAAATCTTGAAATGCCTTTGAGGAATTCGATTGTGTCAGATCACTCTGCTGCGGTGCTGTGTTGTGGATTCGTATCCAACACTAGACAATTATCGGCCTGTTGGCCTCGATGGTGTAGTGGTAGGTGTAACCGACTGCCACGCCTGAGGTCGCGGGTTCGATTCCCGCACAAGTCAAACATTTGTGTGCATGAACATGGATGTTTGTCTTGGTCTGAGTGTTTCTATGTATAATACATACGTATTTACAAAAAAAAAGTATATTTGTATGTTTATCCATTGTCTAGTACCCATAGTACAAGCTCTGCTTAGTTTGGGCTAGATAGTGTTGTGTGTATGTGATAGAATATTATTATTATTATTATTATTATTTATTTGTGTGATCTACAAATGTATGTTCTGAGTCTAGATATACTTTGTGTCTGTTAATTATACGTTCGTAAAGTCTCCCGTGATGCTGGGCATGGAGACCAGTGGAATTGTCATTTTAACTTGAGTTATTGCTAACACTTATTGAGTTTTTAAGAAATTACCAATGTACCTCTTGATTACATAGGTTATTTCTTAAAAACTTTACATTATTATTCGCCTAATACTCAGGTGTCTTCCAATCTTATACAAGATTGTATGTGACTTTTGATAGCAAAAGAGTACTAGCGTCTAATGTAACTCTGTTTGTGTTCTGCAGGTGTTCGAGCTACTATCAGCGTTGTGCGTGTACAATGCTGACGGCTACGCCAGAGCGGTCGACACCCTAGAGAGATACAAGGTAATTATTTTTCTACAACCAAGATTGATCTATGAATGTCAACTGGGCATTAAGCCTGATGTAATAAATTACGGCCATTTATTATGGGCACATATACGACTAGCTGTTGCCCGCGACTTCGTCCGCGTGGACTTTAATTTATTACCCAATACCTACTTTTAATTTGTTATCTAATTTTAATATATTAAACTACAACTAAAGAAATTAATAAGTCTAACTACACCTATATAGGTGTAGTTAGCTATATATTCAAAAAATACATATGGTATCCCGGACTTTTTTGTAGATATTGATACGTTCTAGAATACTGTAGAACATTTTTTTGTTCTATCATCAATAGTTTCCGCAGCGCACGCGATCACAGATTTTTTATGACTAATTTTTTCACACCTTTGGTTATATTATTCCATTTTTATTAAGGATCTCTATTTTTTTGATAATGTCATATAGCCTATGTCACTCAGTGAAGATGCAGCTTTGTAATGGTGAAAGAATTTTTGAAATCGGTTCAGTAGTTTTTGTGTGAAAACATTACAAACATACATACAAAAACACAAATGTTTCCTCTTTATAATGTTAGTTTAGATATGAACTAAAGAGAGACTACAACTTTAACAATCTTAAACTTGGCAGGTACTTTTATTTTTCTATATTTAATTATCTAGTCTCTTCAATAAGATACCATTGATTCGCATATTTTTAATTCCTACTTTGGCATAACGAGGCATAACTGTTAATGGTATAATAACAGATTCACATAATTTTGCATACAGTTTTTGCTGGCATGGTTATATTTGGTGTTCTTTTTAGACTAATTTTAAGCTGCATGAAGTTATAACTGTTATATGGCATGTTCGCATAAATAATTAATTAGAAATATTACTTGTATGACGATGTACTTTATGCTTTAGAATAATATGCTGCTAAATCGATTTGCTAACAGAAGTTATGGTTAATAAATATGCCTAAACATTTATGCAGAATTAATATCATGCATAACCATAATTAGGATAAGTAAAAGTATGCCATGATGAATTATGACATAAAACTTTACACGAATCGATAATAAATCGTCTTTAATACGTAGTTCTAGAGAGGTATTCTAAATGATTATCATCACTCAATGATTTTGCTATGATTTCATGATTAAAAGTGTAATGTTTTTTTAATATCAATACGTTGTTATTTACCACCGATATTTGTAAAACGACCACTTCTAGGACTAAAGATGTGTATGGTATATAAATCAATGCATGATCTCCACTAAAAATATATATATTTTCAATAAATTTCTCTCCTAGAGTTCAGTATTTTTCTCGTGGATGAAATATCTTCCATCCATGAAAAAATATTGATACATAGGCTACCCCCTATGCCCCTTTCCGTTACCCTAAATACGTGTATGCGGAATAGAATTCTCATTTATTTCAAACTCACGTTCGCATTTATAATATAGTAAGAATTTATCGATTGACGGCTTCGGTGGCGTAGTGGTTAGTGTAACCGACTGCCACGCCTGAGGTTGCGGGTTCGATTCCCACACAAGTCAAACATTTGTGTGCATGAACATGGATGTTTGTCTTGGTCTAGGTGTTTCTATATATAATATGTACGTATTTACAAAAAAAAGTGTATATGTATGTTTATCCGTTGTCTAGTAACCCATAGTACAAGCTCTGCTTAGTTTGGGCTAGATGGTGTTGTGTGTATGTGTAGAATATTATTATTATTATTATTTCACCATTTTTTAAGCTAGCCTAACTAATATTTATTACAATATCCAACACTCTTCATGTATTATTAACAAGGCGCTCATAGCCAGTTGCACTCACTGATCGGTAAACGATTAGCGAGGTTAAGCAACGTTGGGTGCAGTCAGTCTATAGATGGGTGACCGCTTAGTGGTATTTCATCTGAGCATCTCCGTGCTTGGGAGGGCACGTAAAAAGTCGGTCCCGGTTGTTGTCAAACTGACAGCAGTCGTTAAGCCATGTCAGAGGCGAGCGGCTTGAAAACCTCTTGACAACAGGTTGGCCACTAACCACACGAAAAGAAGAAGAAGAACAAGTGAGAAACGGCAACAAATTGCCGTAAATCTTGGAGTTGGAAAAATGGTTCAAGTAGCCAGAGGTCAAAGGTCATAGTCATTTCGGGGTATATCAACTATGTTGAGTCGAATGGCGTTGACCGCGAGTCTCTAGCTCTTACGGTTCTTGAGTTGAAAGTTGTATAACAGACAGACGGACGGACAAAGCTGTTGTATAATAGTATTTTCGAACTCTAAAAAGTCCAGTCGTTAACTATAAACGTTTCTAGGCCACTGCACGGCTGGCGTAGTGGTTTAAGTGGTCGCCTTGCCTCTGCCACTGCGCCGAGTGTTGTGGGTTCGATCCCCACACGGGACAAAAAATTCTGTGATCCACAAATGTTCTTTGTGTACGTTGTTTGAATGTTTGTAAAGTCCCCCGCGACACAGGAATTATTCCTTGTGCGGGAGTTGTCTTTATTTAAATAAAGAAAGCAAATTCGAAACGCTTAGAGAACTTCAGAATACTTTACATTTATTTTAAAATCTGTTGTCTCTATAATTTTTACACTTGCAGACATTGAAAGGCGAGAGGTATCGCCTCAGCGTGGTGGTGGAAGAACTGAAGAATGCCACCACTACTGACTACAAGACCGCGCTGGTGGCCTTTATCAATTGCCTCATCATCTCCGCGCCACGGCTGCCTGACAGGATCCGAGTCAGGAATGAGTTTATAGGTACGTTATTTGATACTAAGATAAGATACTAGAATATGGAGAGAATGATCGGCGGATCTAACAAGACTTTTGTATTTATTATTACAAACAGCGTTTTGATCTGCACCCTCGCCACATTTTGGGCTCATATTGTCACAATTATTTCAATCATCATTCTATCTATATTCGAATGAGAACACCATGAATTATGTACAAAACGAGAAGGTAAACAAAGAATTTAAACATACATATCTAATGTCTTATCACTCTAATCATACTGAATTTCTAGATAGAAAACTTCAATATTAAATGTAGATCAGCTACATTTAATGTTAGGGTTTTCTATCTAGATCTATCTATTGTTAGTAGTAGAAAATTTGTAAGTATGTCAGGTAAATGGCAATAAGTTCGGCCTCTATCACGTTAGACCTAAAACCATCGCTGGCAAAATATGTTCACTTACAATATATGTATGTAGTTTTACATTACCAGTAAATACAATTACTAGTTTCAAACAAAAAGCTTATAAGAAAGAATAAATTGGTTAAAAAACCACTTTATTTTAATCTCTAGGAAGTTAAAATTTCGTGTGTTTTACAATTGTCATAATTAATATCTTAAGGGTATCTTCGCCTACAAAGTGTTTCTTTTTTTTATACCACTAAGTTGGCAAACAAGCGTATGGCCCACCTGATGGTAAGTGGTTACCGTAGCCTATAGATGCCTGCAACACCAGAGGCATCACTTGCGCGTTGCCAACCCTTTAGGAGAATAAGAAAGTGGAAAGGAGAAGGAGCGGAAAGAGGAGAAACCGAACGAAACACAACATTAGGCATATAGCTATTTCATGTCGATATTCTGTGAGAGGGTAGTCCTTCCCCGGTCGAGCCGGCCCATTCATGCTGAAAACAGCGAGGCTCTACTACAATATCTTATGTATTATGTATCTACAATAATATAAAAGCAGGCCTACTATAACAACAATAGATAACTGTATCAAAACCATATCATTTTAATTTATGACACCGCGCGATCAAATATTGAATCATGTGCTGTATCACGTTTTGATAAAGGTATTTCTAATTACAGGATTGGGTCTTCTGCCGACATTGAACAACTTAAGGTAAGTAAACCGATTAAATTGCTGTTTAAAAAGATGACGTAAAAGCTTAAGTGATAGTCTAGCTACTAAACCAAGTATTGTAGGTTCGATCCCCACACGGGACAAAAAATTATGTGATCGACAAATAGATGTTCCGAGTCTGAGTTTTCTTTGTGTCCGTTGTTTGAAGTTTGTTGAGGCTGCACAACACAGGCGATATTCCTAGATATTTTCTCATATAGGGTACATACAATGTACCTACCCTATCCAGTAATAAACGGCTTCTGTCCTATAGAAAAAGAAAAACCCTAAGTTGGGTTTCAGGACTCCTTAATAAAGTGCGTTGTTCTTCTCTATGTTGTAGAAACAATTTTACTGTATATGTATTAGATTTCTCCCGCGGCTTCGCTTACGTAAATGTAGACTAGGTTCGGTACTTTTTTCTGGATGAACGGTACCCTATGCCCTTTATGTTCCCCTGAGAACATGTATGCGAAATTTATGATGATCGGTCGAGTAGTTAAAGCGTAAAAGCGTTACAAACAAACAAACGCACATTCGCATTTTCAATATTAGTTTTCCAGCCAGCCAGCCTTTCTCAAAAATCCTTAAGACTGCGCCGAGCTTAAGACAGATAATGACAGAGCTCGTGCGGCGCACAGGCAAATCGGCGCGCGGCCGCCATAGTAAAATTATATGGAGGATTTAAAGTGCTTTTTTGATAAATATGTATATTTATTGTCAACCAATAACTTAAATATTTGGGACGGACAAATTGTAATATAACTATTTATGTTTCGTTTAAGCTGTAAAATAGGATAGATTGCAAATTTACGTAATTTTGTGGGTGAAAATATTAATTATTTTTAGTTTTTTACACGTAGTAATTGTAAACACATTCATTGTTATGGTACCTAAATGTATATTTTATATTTGTATTAAACAAAAAGTTCGCTCGGCGCAGTCTTAAGCTAAATAAAGAAAATAAAATTATACTCGATTTTAAGACTTTAGTCTAGACCACACAGGCAATGAACCAGTTAATCAAACGAATTTCACATAAATAATGATATTCTCAATATACCCATTAAACAGTTGTCAAACTATGAATTATATACCAACGCATAAATTATAGAACATCAATATAAATTATATATTTAGTCAGTGCATGTTTTTTGTATCGCTCTGCTTGATCGAGCGTGGTAATTTGATTGTGCTCAACACAAAAAATAGTCATACTATTATGCTTTTTGTTGATATCTTTATTTAGTAATTTGGTCTACAAATGGTGTATATTTTTTGAGATTGAGCAATTTCGTTGATTAAACAGTAGTCGAGTTTTTTGGTTGATTACGTTGGCTAATAGATTTTAGATAGAGGTTGCTTTTAGTTTGACTATCCGTACGTATGTCACAATTATGTTTTGAAACTGATGGAACCTTAGAACTAAAAAGCGCAGTTAATGTGTTCAAGTACCGATTAAAACAAAGACCATTTCTCTAAAATTATTACTTAAATCTGAGGTTTCGATAAAACTAAAGTGACTTTGGAAATGTACTTCCATCCTACACGTCGTACCTCAAAAACTTAAAGGCTATAAGCAAAAATGATTCCTAGAAATTTGTTTAAAATTTATTGTACGTACATACGTACGTGTTATGTACAACAATATAATTATATATAATTAGCTTTTGCTCGCAGTTTCACTCGCATAAAAGTAAGTTATATTCTATTCTATTCTATCACATACACACAACACCGTCTAGCCCAAACTAAGCAGAGCTTGTACTATGGGTACTAGACAATGGATAAACATACATATATACCTTTTTTTGTAAATACATACATATTATACATAGAAACACCCAGACCAAGACAAACATCCATGTTCATGCACACAAATGTTTGACTTGTGCAGGAAGGTTAGTTATTATGTTAGGTTATGTTAGTAACAATACTTTTTTTAAATATAATATTGCCTATGTCTCTAAGTGATATTACAGATTTCTAATGGCGAAAGAATTTTTAAAATCGGTTGTGCAGTTTTTGAGTTAAAGCCTTACAAACAAATAAACAAACGAACAAAAAATGAATCAATATCTCCTCTTTATAATATTAACTATAGATCTCATCAGCTCATAGCCAGTTGTACTCACTGATTGGTAAACGATTAGCGAGGTTAAGCAACGTTGGGTGCAGTCAGTTATATATATGGGGGACCGCTTAGTGGTGTTTCATCTAAGCGTCTCCGTGCTTCGGAGAGCACGTAAAAATTCGGTCCCGGTTGTTATCAAATTGACAACAGTCGTTAAGCCATGTCAGAGGCCTACGGGCGGCTTGAACAACTCTTGACAAGAGGTTGGCCACTAACCACACGAAAAGATGAAGACTATAGATTACTATAAGATAAAACAGAAAATTAAGACATGCATAGACAGAGATGTACTGCCTACCCCTTCGGGATCATAGGCTTAAAACCATAAGTCTATAAAATTTTCTAATAAGATCAAGTATGGGCCAATGATTATATCGCCTGTAACGCAATGCCTAAAGACCAACGTCTTTGACCAGTGCGTCTTACATGTTATGACATACGGTGCCGAAACGTGGACACTCACAGTAGAGGTAGACCAAAAAATTTAATTCACCGGGCAATGGAGTTTTTTGAGAAATGAGGTTATCCGTCAAAGAACTAAGATTACCGACATAGCTCACAGAATAAGCAAGTTGAAGTGGCAATGTGCTGGCCATATCCGTAGAAGGACCGATGACCGTTGGAGCAAGCGAGTCCTAGAGTGAAGACCGTGACTTGGTAAACGTAAGGTAGGACGTCCCCCGGCTAGATGACCGATGACCTGAAAGTGATAGATGAGACGGATGTTGTGGCGTAAAATGGGAGAGGCCTATGTCCAGCAGTGGACTGCAGTAAGCTGATTGATTGATGAGCCAATGATGCGCAGAAATCGTTGCTATTATTATAAAGACATTACCTCTTATGTAATAAAGTAAATGTGCCTCTCCAATCGGATAACTCTTTTTTATTTGTTCCAAATAGATACCAAGAAATATTTCGTGTTGTAATATTATTTTAATTATACCTGTTCTGGTCTCAATATTCAATGCAAAAAGAGAGCTACACGTGCCTTTGTCTGTGTCCATCTAGTGTTGGAACGGATAAACCGATTTAGATGCGACGTTTTTTCAACAGTTCAGTTATTTGTAAATATTTTCATGTCACTATTTTTTGTAATAATGGGTCCGAAATATTTAAAATATTGTGTATTTTCTAAATAATGAATCTATTAAAATTTTAAATGTTCTCGCGTGATCTTCTACCAACATTTGCTAAGTAGGCATTTGAGTAGGCAGTTTTCCTTATCTTAACTTATTTATCATCAGTTCCTTCAGTGATAATCATATTACTACATCTTCTTGTAAAATATCGTTACATATTTCATCCAACCTGTATATACATATGTATATGTAAGTTATGGCTTGCTGTTGCAGATGATTCAAGTAAAGTCATTACTTGAATCATCCAAGTGATAGACAAAAGCTAGTCATCTTTTCCCCGTGCTTTAGTGCTTGATTACTGAACATGTCAACTGTGTGTAAACATGTGCAACAGAGGACCAACCACTACCTGAGATTTGACAAACCACAGATTCTCGTTAAAGAACACCGATTCCTACCAAGGATGCTTTGCGAGGCTATTGAAATCAAAAAACATCCTAATTTTAATAGAGAAGATGGTTGGAATGTACCACCAGCTTGGGATCCAGAAATACAAATAGTCAAACCCAAGAAGAAGCAAACTAGACTCCATGATACTTTGAGCTCATTCTGCGTAAATAGAAACACCAATGATTAAATTATGTTCGGGTACTTTGAAATAACTACACTGGAATATTGAGACAACTGCCATCTTAGTCTCCCCGTGACCATGGCTGCTGAAAAGCAACCGAAACGTCGGGGAAAGTGTAAAAATAAATTAAATCTAAATAGTTTTAATAATAATTTAATTAGCTTAAAAATTAGTAAAGTTTAATAGTAATAGTAGTAGTAGTAGTGTAACAATTTTCAAAATTTTGTAATAAAGTGTCAAATAAACAACGCGATAAAATCCGTATATAACAGTTTAATTTCAACGTCAATAGATAGCACTGTAATAAATTATTAGGCGGAACTGCCGAGTCCTCCCCAACAATGTCGAGAGATAGCACTTTCTTACCAAGATCTTTTATAAAGTACTCAATTTTGTCTGTGGCTTCGCTCGCGTTAGTGTTTCCTGGATAAAAGGTACCCTATGTTCTTTTCTGTCCCCCTGACTACGGGCATACGAAATATTATAATGATCGGTTAAGTAGTTAGGCGTGAAAGTGTAACAAACAGAGATACTCAAATTCACATTTATAATAATAGCTACGATGGGACGCCATAAAATTTAAAATTTATATTGAAAGTGCTGGGTTAATGATATTGCACTGTACCTACTTAAAAGTTATACTAAAATATTTTATCAACCACCCAATTTTACATCAAAATGTTCTGCTAAATGCGTTTATTATACTTAAACAGGTATCATGTAGATACCTGTTTAAGTACATAAGCACCAAAAAACAAGATATAATGTAGTTAATCATGGGGATTAATCACGAGTAAACGCGCAAAGACAAGCTCTTAACGAGTCTTACTCAAGTTAAGACACTGTTCAACACTGTGTTAATATACATTGGTATATTATCCAGTAATATAATATTTGAAGACCAAAATAATGGCAGTTACAAAGCTGAAGATAAACGCGTTTAAAAAGATTTAGAATATCAGTTTTGACGATTTCTAATTTATGTATCTAATTTGATTTCTTATAGTGTTAATAAAATTGGACTATTATGCGTTTTGTGATATTAAATTACAAGTTCCCTGTGCGATGATTTTTAATTAACATTATAACAAGGATGAAATAACACTCCATCCCAAACCATCCCATTTAACCGAAAATACGTTCTGACAGTATAATATTAATGCAACTACCTGCTCTTGAACCTTTAATCCGAAAGTATCAAAACAACACAGAATTTCTGTGTTCTCAGTTGGAATACGTTTAAAAAGGCACAGGGTGCGTGGGCGCATCACTTGGACCGCTCCATATATGGCCACCAGGCCGCTCTGAATAATCTTGCACTCGTTAAATTATTAGCCACAACGGAAAATGTGACTAAACCCCTTATAACCGGTTCGCTTTGTGGCTGTGGTACATTTATTTATGCAATATTGTCTTGATTATAAGAATCGTTATGTATGTTACATTAGTTGTTGGTTTCTAGTTATATTTTTGCTTTTAAATCGAGAGTAGTCCAACTAAGAAAATATCATCGTGTGACATATCACAGCCAAATTTTATATATACATATATGTCACAGGAATACTATCATAATCATATATTGTAAACGGGCGGCATATTATGAACGGTACATAACATTTTGTTACTATATTTCAATGCCGATAATTGTAAGCATAGCGCTGTCTAGCAGACCTACACCTAAAACACTTTTACACCACCGACATGTCAAGTAAACATTATAGTTCACATGGTAGTAAGCAGTTGAAGTAGCTGATGGACGCTAGCAATACTATGGGATCGACTCGTACGTTGCCTGCTAAACAAAATCAAAATTAACTATACAAATTACTATCCTATTGGCTACTATTGAGAACACAGCACCCTTTTGAGGACTTCTGAAATCCCTGCTCTTTGCAGCATCATACAATACAAGGATAATAGTCTGCGACCTTTCGTAGAGCTTTTTCAACAATCAAATTGCTCCTCATTTCGTTGGTCCCGTGGTTGACAAAGCTTGCCCATATATTTGTGACCAATCATGAGTACTAAGTTCCATTTCCGAGTTTGGAAATATTCTTTGACTCTTGGTGAGTCCAATAATATTGCTCAATTCAGGAATAGGACTATTATGTGCAACTTAAATCATAGCATATATGGTTAAATTTACAGTGATTGACCAATACCTTACCAACCTCTCACTGTGGCCAAGACATCTTAAGCCATCTTAGATCAGTCGTGTGAGTCTGCTCTGGGTTATCTTTCCTCAGCCTGGACATTCCGTCTACTCTCCGCCTGCTACCTTAAGAGGCAAGGTTTAGGCAACCCGAATTTATCTATCTATGGGATGATATGGGTACTTAAGATTACTAGACAGGTTAGTTTTATGAAAAAAATCCTATACCTAATAAATTCTTCTGTTACAGACATGAAGCTGCCAGCCAGCCTGACCTGGGCGTGCAGCTGGATGTGTTTGAGGAACAACGGGAGAGTGACGAGGCACAAGGTCCTGGAGGCATCAACCTCAATTCACACTTAGACGTCTTCTACGCGATACTGAAACAGGTACGTCATTTGTTTAAATACTACCAGCAACGATTTCATTTGCGATTATTAAAAGTAATTACTACAGGCACTGCCACGCAGATGTCTCAGTTAGATCCGATTCGAAATGAAATATTTTTTTGGCAATTTGGTATAAAGATCGATCCAGGTTGTAAAACTATGATAACTCATTGCATAGGTGAAACATGAATTCTTTCTGAAGCCTCAGTAAACTATTTGAAGTTAAACTACTTGTATAATTCCATAATCAGCAACGACCCAGCGTTTAAACGAAGACATGTTTGATAAATACAAAAAAAAAACTTGCAGGTGGCTGATACTCCACAAGAGATTCCGTTCCTGAGCATCCTGCAGCACCTTTTGCGGATAGACCCCAAAGAGCCTGTGAGCGACATCGTGTGGGACACAGCAGAGACGCTGGTACACCGCGCAACGTTGCTGGAAAGCAGAGAAGATGCTGCGAAGCTGCTTAGAGCTCCCAGTGTTCAGGTTTGTAAAATATATATTCTTACAATCTAAGGTATTTTATTTTAGTGATTAATAATTTCTTGTATTTCTAAAGTTTCCCAAAACAAAATAGAAAAGTACTTAAGTGCGAAATATTTTAAGAAATCGCAGTCTATACAAGGGCGGTATTTGGGACCTCTATACGGTGCTGGAACTCTATATGGAACTCTCCGTATATACAAAATAATTGTTGGTTTGTTTGCAACCTGCCAAAAGTACGAACATAACAATAACATGCCACCAAGAGACATATTACAATAAAATATGACAGTGGTCTTTTTGCGAATATCATGTATTTAGAGCCCTATAATTCAATGAAAAACGACTTACACATAATTTCTAGAAGATCTACGACTATTTTTTAAACTAAAGCCAATAATTCTTAGGTATTGACTGGCTTATGGAACCGTTTGTATGTGCGTTTTCAGGCTAAGGTCGGCTGCACATGTCAGCACCGAGACATATCGGGCGGCGGCAGGAAGCAGAGCTTGCAGCGAGCCTTATCTCCACCACCGCCACCGCCTCCACCTGCGATGATGGTGCCCCCTGCAGGTAATCAGAGTCTCTTGAGCCAATTTCACTTCATACTAAGCAGAAACACAAGATAATCCAGTGGTATTGCGGTGAGCTCCGAAAGTCATCTCTCATCAATGAAACCCGTCACTAACTGTTATTTATTTGCCAAAAAGTAAACATTGAAAACAAAGTCGTTGAGCGTTATGTTGTGAAGATTACCGTCTGCTAGCAATATTTAGTTAATTGTATGTGCTACACGACGTTAAAAGTTTAAAATAACAAATAGTAGTTTTGTCAGTTGTTAAGCTTTTCAAAGAAAATGCTACATTTATTATTATACATTATTTATACATTTATATACATTTGGATTTACACTATTTTTTTATCCAAATTCTTAATCTATACTTCTTTGCAGGTATCCCTCCACCGCCAGCACCAATGCTGCCTCCCCCTCCTCCCTTCGGACCTCCTCCCCCTCCCGTCCCGCCGCCCCCCTCCGCACCGTGCCCCGCCCCGCCTGCGCCCGTGCTTGACGTGAAGCTGCCGCAGCAGGAGACTCCCATACCGAAGACCAAGATGAAGACTATCAATTGGAATAAGATTCCTAATAACAAGGTAAGATGTCACGACTATTCAATTTTTAGCAAAAAGGTGGCTTCAGTCATTATTTGTATTCACTTGGGTATCACTGCAACCCTTTATGCAGTAGCTGTATTGAGACCAAGGAGACACCTACTCAAATGTTTTTACACTGCAAAAGCGAAATTCTTAAATATCCAGAAACACAGAACGAAGTTAATAACAAACTACTGCGTGATCAGATCACCGCTGACACATTAGTTTTGTGTAGTCAGGCATAACGTATACGATAGCATCGCGCAGTAGTCGTCTCTCCGCAACCACCCAGTTAGATCGTAGTTCAATTTATATTTGTAACTGCGATCAGTAATTATACAGCCTTATCTGCCATGAAACATAGCATTTGAACACAACGAGAGGTCGAGAATATTTAACATTGCATCAGTCATTCTGTCTTTCTATACAGAGCTGAGGTGGTATGATTAACCGACCACACATGGTCACGTAAGCACAATGACCCTATTGCAAGGCTAAGTTGGCTAAAAGCCTTACTTAAAGCCTCTAAATGGAGCTCAAGCCAGCTAATCCTAGTGAAAGACGCGTAAAGGTTCATCTTCAAAGTTATTAATCACTTATGATGGTTCCAGGTCATCGGTCAAAACAATATATGGTCTCTAGTCGCGTCCAGTCACAAGCACTCACCAAAAGCAGAACTGGACTGGACCGAAATCGAAGGGCTTTTCTGCCAACAGGTAAGCTCTTCAGAAAACATTGATCTTAATTTTGAATACCGTATTACACCTTAAAAGTAGTAGAGATCAGATAAACTGGACTGATAATTTAATTTACTGCCATTCCAGATTCAGCCAACTGGTTCAGCAGGTTCATCACCCCGTCTTGGCAGAAGTCCAATCTGCGACAGCTCCGGTGAGAGGAAACCCAGAAAGGAATCCTCCGAGATTACACTGCTGGACGGCAAGCGAAGTCTTAACGTTAACATCTTCTTGAAACAGTTCCGCAGGTAAATATTATATCTTTATCACACATATATTTGATATCAGTTACCTGCCTCATTGGTCTAGCTAGCTACATGCAAGCTGGACAGTTTTGGGTACTCTTAACCTGCAAATTCTCTAGAAAGATTCCATTCTGGTCAGAGAACATTTGACTAAATCTTCCCCTTCCGATTGAGGCTGATTATGTATAGCTGACAAAATGTGCGTGTAATATACATACCTCTGCCTTTCCCTTCTGAGACATAAAGTCAGATATGATGATGTAATTCCACTAAAACTTCTGTCTACTTCCAGTTCCAACGAAGACATAATTCAGTTAATCCGCGAGGGTTGCCACGATGACATCGGCACAGAGAAGCTGCGCGGTCTACTCAAGATCCTCCCGGAGATCGATGAGTGTGAGATGCTAAAGGCGTTCTCCGGTGATGTCACTAAGTTGGGCACCGCTGAGAAGTTCTTGCTACAACTTATTCAACTACCTAAGTAAGTTACTGCAGTAATGATTATTACAATCCATTGAAAAAGAAGACTTTATCAAAAGATCCTTACAGATATTTAAGATTTTTTATAGGATTCTTATATGGCTTAAGTCGGTGCACACCAGTAACCAGACACACAGGATTATCAATTATTATGCCTGGCATTCTAATATTTTTGTCGTGGCGCAATGTTTAAGCATGCGATTAAGGAGATCTGTTAATCAAATCCAAGACCACAAGCAAGGCATATGCATTCATAGGATTTGATTCGAGCAGTGTTATTAGATTTTCCTGTTAAGGGATTCCAGTTACAGTATGAGTTT
This sequence comes from Catocala fraxini, assembly GCA_930367265.1. Lineage (NCBI taxonomy): Eukaryota > Metazoa > Arthropoda > Insecta > Lepidoptera > Erebidae > Catocala > Catocala fraxini. The sequence continues at coordinate 1,365,057 of OV884044.1, read as the reverse complement.
GAAAATAAGTCTTGTAGAAGGCAATATGCTCGTCCTGAATACGTGAGAGCGGGTACGGCTGTTCAAGATTTTAAAAATAATTAAAATCCAGTCTTTTAATTAATACTTAATTTTAGTATGTCGAATAGTTTCCATAAGATAATTTTCAATTAATAGGTATGTGTATTTAAACTACATTATTTATTTCAGTTACAAGCTCCGTATCGAGTGCATGTTGCTAAAAGAAGAGTGGGCGGCGACATCTGGGTACTTAGAGAGTGCCATTAACGCCATCCTCGTCGCTGGAGACGACCTCATGTCTTCTAGAGCACTACAGGTAAGAAAAATATTTTTACTAGTCTTTTTCTGCGACTTCGTCTGCGTGGTCCTTTACTCGCTTCGACCGCCAACTATGGTAATGTATGTAACCTTCTCAACTTTTAATAATGATTAATTTTACGACTGCTTTGCGTGAGCTATTGGAATCGATGCCCAGCTGGGGCGTGTTACTGGATTTTCCTGTCAAGAAATTTAGGAATTTTTCGACTGAAATACAGAGTCTGGATAGGTCTCACGTTAAAAAGAACATTTTAGCAGATTATTCAGCATTTCAATTGATCCGTGTGTTCTCTACATTTGACCCTAAAAATAAATATATACGCTTAATGACCTGTTTCACAACTATCAAGTAAAAGTTATCCGAAAGATAAATCGCATGCTGTCTTACTCTTGTCAGTTTAAAAATGGTAAAAAAAGGGGATAAATGTTATTTGGAGGTGGTGGAACAGGCTCTAAATATATGTATGTATCTTTGTGTGTAGGAGGTGCTATACATCGCGCTGATCGCGGGCAACTTCCTGAACGCGGGCGGGTACGCGGGCGGCGCGGCCGGAGTCAGACTCGCGTCGCTGCAGAAGCTCACCGACATCCGCGCCAACAAGCCCGGCGTCACTCTTATACACTATGTTGCTCTGGTAAGTACTACTTTATAATTACATACAAATACATAAAAAGGGGTTAGATGCGGATGGTTCAAAATTGGTATGTGTAGAAATCCTCCTCCAAGGATTATAGACGGACCTATGCCCAACAGTGAATGTCTTTCGGCTGACATTATGATATAGAAGGAAATGTGTGTTTTTTTATCAAATAATACATTACACGCCATAGACGGAACGGCTACAGACCATACTTTATATACTAACTTGCTCTTCTATTAATTAAATTTGTAATATTGTTTAGTTATATGAACTTTACAGACTTAAACAACATAAAAAGAGATGTAGTACATATCTGAGCACATTTAATATAATAATAATAATAATAATATTCTACCACATACACACAACACCATCTAGCCCAAACTAAGCAGAGCTTGTACTATGGGTACTAGACAATGGATAAACATACATATATACTTTTTTTTTTTGTAAATACATACATATTATACATAGAAACACCCAGACCAAGACAAACATCCATGTTCATGCACACAAATGTTTGACTTGTGCGGGAATCGAACCCGCGACCTCAGGCGTGGCAGTCGGTTACACTAACCACCACGCTATCGAGGCCGTCACTATACCTATGTAGTTTCATCTCAGAACATTTATTTAAACTTTGGACGTATATGAGCTTCTAGATTACAATAGAATACTACAACTGTTATAATATTTGTATACACGGATGGTGTTATTTGATTTAAATGATCACCTCACGCCGAGTCTTGTTACAGTTATTTGTGTTTGATGTTTGAATGTTCGTGAAGTTCCCCTCGAGACAGGTAATATTAATAATGATAAGCTATCTTTCAGAAAATAAAGTTTAGTTAATTAGAGCTTATTCAAATTTCATTCTTATTTAGCAAGCGGAACGTAAGAACAAGGAACTGATCCACTTCGCGGACGATACTCGCGTGCTGGAGGAGGCTGCGAAGGCGAGCGTGGAACAGCTGCACAATGAGATCAAGACGCTGGAGAACAGGATCGCCTCGCTCAAGAAGGAGATACAGCTGCCCACCTCGCAGCATGACATCAAGGACCAGATGGGAGAGTTCTTACAGGTGATTGTTATTGCTTCTCAACTTTTGGTAAAGATTAATTCTTACCTATTTTTTTGTCTCGTTCCCAGAAAACGTTTATCATAAAATGGGATCAGCAACCTGGTACCTCACAATTGGCAAAATTATTATTAGTTGAAATAAGTGCTATTAGGTTTACCATCTAGAATATTTCATGGACTATTCTTGTAAATAGTCTAGGTCATCAAGATAAAAGAGGTTATCTGTCAACAAAATGCGCAATATTTCTTATAGTGAAGAAATTTTCGAATCTTTTTAGATTTTCATTACGGTGTTTCCCTTCATTTGCTCATCACAAAATGGTTATCATCATTTTATATTACACAATAATTATAATTGATTATTACCAGCAATTTGCAAAGACTTTATATATATAATCTACTTACTGCTAATGGCTATTGCACCGTGTTCGAAGTCCACATAGGACAAAATAGGTGTGATTATTTTTTTTTGTCATAACTCATAACTAATAATTGTGGATCACACATATTTTTGTATGTATCGGTGTTCTTTGTAACCGTTGGTTAGTATTTGTAAAGATTCCCGTAACGAAGGTACTTACTTATCAGTTCTGTTACGAAACCAAAACAATACATTCATTACATTCGTGAACAGTAGTCATCTTAAATAACGGGTATAAAGCAAAATATATTATACATCTTTGGTCAAGTTTTTCCAGAGACACAAAATAATGTTGTTATTGTTTGTTTATAGGTGGCTGAACAAGAAGTTTCAGCGTTAAACAAAGATATGGAAGAGGTAGAGAGTATCAGGAAGCAGCTCGCTGAATTCTTCTGTGAAGACCCCGTCTCCTTCAAATTAGAAGAATGTTTCAAGGTGTGTATTTGATTTGTGGATGTGTTGTTTGACTGTTGTTTGACTGTCTACCAACAGGCAGTCAATTCTTAGAGAAAATATTATACGAAAGTGTTGAGAGTAGTAATTGCCTATTCAATTTAATAACCTAGCGTAGCAAGTTAAGTGATATTAAACCAGAAAAATACACATAAAATGCCATATATATTTTTAACACTTATCGCCAAAAGAGAACGCTGCTCGAAACATGATATAGGAACAAACATTTGATAATTTCTTACAAAAGTAGTAGTCCACTGGACGTAAAATGGATTCTTCATTCTTAAGAATCATATTCTTGCTAAAATGATGAACATATAGTTCATATCATACGTGGTTATATGGGCTACCATATTCCTCTCAAGTTACGATAACCACTTTCCATCAGGCCGCATATCTCTTTCCACCCCTTTCTTTTATAAAAAACTAAGCATAGACATTTACCTTATCTAATTGCAGCACAGCCTTCTAGCTTTTTGCCACCAACCAATATTTATATTCTCATTTTGTGTGTGTGCAGCTGTTCGTATGGTTCTGCAGTAAGTTCCGTTCAGCCGTGAGTGACAACGCGCGGCGCCGCGCCAACGAGGAACAGGCTGCCGCCAGGAGGCGCGCCAGAGACCTCGCCGCGCAGAGACTTAAACCTGGTACGTATACAAATAGAGGTATCATAACATCTTCAGGACTTCAATATTCAACGTCATTAATAGTAACTGACGAACTTTCTACGTACAAGTGTGTGCAATTACAAGTGCAAGTGTTTTTTACTGCACGGATGACCTTGTGGTTTAAGTGGCCTGCTCGTCACTGCCGCCGCGTCGAGAGCTGTGAGTTCAAATCCCATAACGGGAAAAAAATTGTGATATCCTCAAATAGTTATTCCGAACCTGGATGTTCTTTGTGTCCGTTGTTTCAATGCATATTAAGATCCCAGCGACACACTATAAAACATGTTTGATACGCTGCCAAGAAGAACAAGTTTAACCTTATAATGTGTGTAAATTAACTTCCTAAATACAAAGGGAGAAAAATATAAATGGGTACCTACTTCCAAATTCCACGTATACGAAGTCGTGGGCAATAGCTAGTAGGCAATAAAATAACAATCTAAGCGTTTAGGATACATATTATTGGAAATCAGAATTAAAAACATTTTAAAATACAAATTTGAGTCCTAAGTCATCATCATTCTCTTGCCCTGGTCCCAATTTATTTGGGGTCGGCGCAGTATGTCCTTCGCTTCCATACTTCTCTGTCACCCGTCATCTGATCATTTACCCCTTTTCCTTTCATATCCATCCTCACACAGTCTATCCATCTTTTCCTTGGCCTTCCTATCCCTTTTCGTCCCTCTACCTTCATATCCATTACTTGCTTACCTACATATGTATCATCTCTTCGCATAACATGTCCATACCAAGCCAAACGATTTCCTTTCACCTTCTCATCTATGGGCACCACTTTCAGACTACCTCTTACGTATTCATTCCTAATTCTGTCCATTCTCGTCACTCCACACATCCATCGTAACATTCTCATCTCTGCTACATGCAATCGTTTCTCATCCATCGTCTTAGTAGCCCAACACTCAGCTCCATACAGTACAGTAAATTTGAGTCCTAAGTGCAGGATACAAATTAAATAAATGGACTATTACAAATATTTAAGTTCTCTGATGATTCGTTTGTAAACCATGACCGTTTCAGAAAGAAAGAGGCCTGTGTGGTAAGCATAGTACGCTTGTTTTTACACTGCTCGTCTGTCCTCCCTTGTATTTTCTTCAAGTACCCCTGTTTATTTATTATTGTTTTATTAAGATTTATATATTTATATCAGCAGGCAACGGCAGCAGCGTGTGCAGTACCCCGGTGTCGGAGTGCGAGTCGCTCATGGAGTCCCTTCTGCTCGACATCAGGAACGGGCTCGGCCGCCGCTCGCTGAGGAAACCACACGACCCATCGCCATCCCCAGGTCAGTTACTTACTACTTATCGTGATATACTTAACTTGAACTAATGAATATAATTACCTATATATAGTCACTGCACTCTAAAACCATCTTTCACCATCTAACCTAACATTATGATTATGATAGATTATAAAAATAATAACAGCCCTGCATATAAACTGTTCTACTTCTGGTACGAGCCTATCTTCAGTCTAAGAATGTTTATGCCATAGTCCACCACGCTGGCCCAGAACAGGTTGGCACAGTTCACATATCTTCAAGAACGTTAGAAAGAACTACCAAATGTTAGCTTAAGCTAGCCTTTTTCCCGCCAAAGAGGTTCGCACGGTACTCGCTCCTACCATACCTTAGACTCCATTAATCATTCGTCCAAACACAAAAATGATTATTCTTAATAATATAATTCATTTAAAATAATTAAACCCAGTTTCATTTCAAAACTATTGCAATATATTTTAACCAGTATCTTAATGATAAAATCCAATATCTAAAAATATGTAGTTTCCTTTTCAGAGTTCGAGAAAACTCTTATACAACAGCTTTGTTCATCAGTCCGTCCGTCCGTCTGTCTATTATACAACTTTCAACTCAAAAACCGTAAGAGCTAGAGACTTGCGGCCAACGCCATTCGACTCAGCATAGTTGATATACCCCCGAAATGACTATGACCTTTGACCTCTAACCTCAAGGTCACGTGATAACATTTTTTCGAAATCTAAGATTTACGGCAATACATAGCCGTTTCTCACTTGTTTAAAATTTGAGTTTTTCTTGAGTACAGTTGACCAAGAAAGTGGTTTACATGGTGCGTCCCAACCACTCGCTATCATAGACTTACGTGTATTCTAAGTCCTAGGAAACGGCGGTGTTTGCCTGCCAAATGTATCGTTATAGGGTTGTGGATAAAATATCTACTCCGTACATAATTGATGTATGTTTTTGTTCACAGATGTGACTCCAACAGGCAGCTTACGTCGCAGAAGTAGAGCAAGTCCAGGAGATGATGAAGAGGGTCTACTGGAATTCCTACGGCATTCGTCTCCGGCTGCTAACGATCTTAGGGAGAGGAGCGCTTGGGGTAGTCTAGGTATGACAACATTTTTACATTACATACATAGCTTTTGATGACACGGATGGTGAAGTTGTTTAAGTAAGCGCGTCGCCACTGCCATTGCACTGAGTGCTCAATGGGCTCAAATCCCAAACGGGATAAAAATTTGTGTGATCGGGAAATTGTTGTACGGTCAGCTACATAATAAGAAAGAAAGAAAGAAATATTTTATTTTAATGAAGCATTGCAACACACAATCAAAACTATTATAATACAAGAGCAGCGATAGCTCAATGGGGAGACCAACAGACTGCAATGCAGAGAGTCTCGTGTTCGAACCCACATCGTGCACCTCTGATTTTCGGGAGTTATATGACTTTTCGAAATTATGTCGTATTGATTGACAATTAATTGTCAATTAATGCGCACATAATTTCGATTTATCGAAATTATCGCCTGCTCTGTGCCTCGGAGAGCACGTTAAGCCGTCGGTCCCGGCTGCCATGAACATCTATGGCAGTCGTTATTGGAAGAGTGTCGACACAAAAAATCCCACTGGGTCGAAGTGTCGCCGGTCTGCACTGACTGGCCCCCACATAAGATAAGATAAGATAAGATTATAATACAAAATTTGTACAGCATTAACAGCAATAAATTTATTAAAAAAATTATAATAATAAAAATAAAACTTATATACATTATTATATACCTATATGAATTACTACATTATAATACGTTAATTAATTACATATACTATTATTTCATATATTATTATATATAATATAGAATACATATTTATACATGGGGCCCTTGCTGTTCAATGTGCGGCGCAGTGTTCATTAAATAGAGATGTTGCTCGGCATAATGCTGCACCGCTTGCGATACAGCGCTGATTTTCAGCAACACCTCAATAGTGATTATGAGCGTCTAATACAGTCCAAATTAATAACATTAAACTACAAAAAAGTACAGAATTTTTAATTATTACAGATAATAAGAAACACAGACTACAGATAAATTAAATAAATATTCAAGTCACATTTTTTATAACTACAGATAAGAATTATAAATAAAATATTTTTTAATATTGTAGATAAAACTATTAGTAGATGACACAAATATGAAACAAATATGAGTAAGATGTCAATAAAGAGTTAAATACTTGGCGATTTTAAATTAAGAGTCTATTTGTCGATTTAATAAATACTTTTTATAATTTATCTTAAATATTAAGTTTGTTTTAAATTTTCGCATTGGTGGAAGCAAGTCATTCCAACATTTCGTGGCCGCGTATTTAAAACTTCCCCTAAACGCTGTTGTGTGACGTAATAATAAGTCGCTGAACATTATACAATTTTGTAACAGTATTTTATGAATTAAAATCTACTTATAATTCTGTAATAGTAATAAATTATGAAGAAAATAACTGTTAATTCTGTAAAAAATGATAAATTACCACTATTGTGAATGATAGACCACTTCAAAATCTTGGAAGTGCTAATCGATTTATGAGGCTGACTGTACCATGCCTAGGTGATTTTTATGCCTTTTGTTTGAATGTTTGTGAAGTCCCCTGCAGCACAGAAATTTGTTCCTAGTGCATCGCCGAAGGCGTAGGCGTAGGTGTATTACACACCCACATTTTGTGAAACATTAAAAGTCCCATATAATAGGAGGTGATTGTTGTGTATGGAGCACAGTAGTAGACGCCGAGCTGCCATTGAGAATTTTGTGGCAGAAATCCCGATAACACTATTCTCATTATCATAATATGCTCTCATCATGTACAGCAATCGCATTTACTAGCACTGCGCCATCATGGCCATCCCACATCCACACACATATTTTTAAAGTTAATTATATCATCAGATCGTTCATGGTCCCGCCGCGGAGCCCCCCGCGCCCGGCTGGAGATCCCCGAGGCAGGCCGTGAGCGTCCCGCGTCCCCACGCGCGGTGGCCACGCCGCCCACGCCCAGCTCCGCTCCAGTGGTGACCATGTCGCCCGCACACTCGCCCGAAGTCGCGCCTGCTAAACCCAAGTATGACATTTTTAAATAAGAATGAAAGGGTTCTAATTTCGGACCCTGAGGTACATACACCAGACGATATTATTCTGATAGATTTATTATTTATTGCTTTTATGAGATGTGAACTATTTCAATAAAATAATGAACACCATCTTATTGTGAAGCCACCGATCATCGCATAAATCAACTTTCGTATTATCAAAGAATGGTGATAAACCAAGTCGAAAGCTTTGGATAAATCTGTGTTGATAGTGTTTATTTGTACCTTATCTTTATTGCTTTATATTTTATAAGTAATATAATCTAAAATAGCCTACAGTTCGTAATGTTGGTATTAAGGTTAACTTATGTTGTCTAGGGAATGGCGACAGAAGATCGAGTCGTGGTTACGTGCGAGCAGTCAGGAGGAGTCCCGGCCGCGCTCGCGCAACGGTCACGGCACTCACGCGCGCCTCAGCGACAAGCGATCCTTGGAAAACGACTCCGGTAAGCAAAAACAATATTTATATCTATATATAAAATCAGCCCTATGTATAAACTGTCTGACATCTCAGCACTGGCCTCTTCTCAGTGAGTGAAGGACCATAGTCCACCACGCTGGCTCACTGCAGGTTGTCAGACTACACATATCTGCAAGAACGTTGTGAAAATCTCTCAGATATGCAAGTTTCATCGCAATTTTTTCCTTCACCATTAAAGCAAGCGATAATTAACTTATTAATACACACATAACTTCGAAAATCAACGGTACGTGCCTTGAGACTGAACTCGAGACCTCTGCGTAGCAGTCCAACGGTCTCGCACTAGGCTGTCGCTGCTTTTTATCTATATAATTTCAGGTGTATTCTGAGAGTAGGCTAAATGATTGCACCGGTAGTATTTATTTCAGTGATTACAACGTCAATAGTGCCACGCTGAGTGTTTTGGGTTCTATCCTGATCGTGAACTGCTATTGTATTATGTGTAGAAATTGGGAAAGTCTCAAAATATTGGATCATAAATTATATAACAAGTATAACACAATTGTATCTATGCAGAGAGCGAGCGCGCGTCGGGCCTGGAGCCACTACCGGAGGGTCGAGCCGAGTGGCGCCGCGTGCTGCACGACAGCGACGTCGTCAAGGCGCTCGAGACTGTCGAAGGTATGTCCTGTATATATGTACAGAGAGCGAGCGCGCGTCGGGCCTGGAGCCACTACCGGAGAGTCGAGCCGAGTGGCGCCGCGTGCTGCACGACAGCGACGTCGTCAAGGCGCTCGAGACTGTCGAAGGTATGTCCTGTATATATGTACAGAGAGCGAGCGCGCGTCGGGCCTGGAGCCACTACCGGAGAGTCGAGCCGAGTGGCGCCGCGTGCTGCACGACAGCGACGTCGTCAAGGCGCTCGAGACTGTCGAAGGTATGTCCTGTATATATGTACAGAGAGCGAGCGCGCGTCGGGCCTGGAGCCACTACCGGAGGGTCGAGCCGAGTGGCGCCGCGTGCTGCACCTGTCGTGCGTCCTGTATATGAGTTCAGAAACCAAGGAAGTGTAGTACTTAAATACATGAAATTGTCTTCTATTTTAGAGTTCTCAACTATCGCCGTAATATGTATTCCTATAAAGTCGACTAACTGATATCTTATATTGTACCTTACAATAATATAATCGGATAAATGACAAAATCGTTTCTTACTCAAAACCGAATAGGAAAATCAGCATACTCATGTTGCTAAAATAATCATTTTGTTTCCAGATGTACAACCACAAAAGAAAGACAACAAGGTGCCTTGGAGGAAAACAGAAGAAAACGAGGAGATGAGAAGGCTTCGAAGGCAAAGGTCGCGTCAGCAGATCGAATCACCACAACCTTTAATATCCATTACCGAAGAACAACGAAAGCTACCTGATATACAAGTCACCACAGATAGAGGACAGAAGGTCGAAAGTAGACTAGAAAAGTCAGACAAGGTAGAAATAGATTCAGATAATATAGAAACTCCTCCAGCTCAGAGGAAGTTTACCTCAACCTTCAATCCACCACCAGAAAGAGAACCTTGTAGAAAGTTCCAACCATCACTTCCCAACAGGTCGAATGTAGGCGACAAAGCATCTCCAGAAATGAAAGACTTGTGTCAAGAAATCTTAGGCGATGGACAGTTTGATAGGTTCTCCGCTGCAAGAAGAACTCGAAGATACAAGAGAACAACGGATGCTAGTTCCCCTGAAGAAGAAAAGAAGCCAGAGCCAGCTCCTGAGCTAGTTGCTGAAACTCAAGTCATTAGGCCTTCGAAATTGGATGTCCAAGCTTCATACAAGGTGGAGGCACCACAAGAAGTGGCGAAACCCATCGAAGTTACTAAGGACGACAAAGAGAATAGGCTAAAGCGCTGGCAGGAGAGACTAAAGAACCAAAGCACAGACAAACCGACCAAAGAAACGAAGCCTTACCTTCGAATGAGGAGACAGACTTCGATAAACCAAGAAGACGTGCAAAAGGCCATACGGGAACTGAAGTCGCCAGCTGAAAACCCAACAGGAGTATGGTCCAGAGACGGTTACAGAAAATCCCTGAACACCAAAACGGAGAAAGTTCCAGAAAGGACAACATCTCCTAGGATGTCGAAAGTAAAGAGTGAGCATGAGTTAAACGATGAAGGCTTTGAAGAAACGCAAAGCCTGAACTCGGAAAGTGCTTCACAAGGTGCTTCATCAGGCTGTAATGTAGAATGTGAGTCGCCGGTACCCAAAATTTCAAAATCCCCCATAGTTCCAAAGAAGATTTCAACCAAAGAAACGAGGACGCCTCCTCGTACACCTATAGACCCCAAACGCGTGATTCCAAAGCGGGCAAGCTCCTTAAGAGTGGAAAGGTCTACCTCACGAGCATCACTTCGAAGTTCTAGAAGTTCTTTAAACAGTTCTGCATCAGTCGCAACTGTGAAACGTGCACCGCCATCTCCTGTCAAACCTACACCGAAACCAGTCCCAAAGCCTGTCTCCAGGATGCCTGCATCCAGGTCTTCATCCAGTGGCAGCTCAATCGGCACGACAAGGCCTCCATTAAAAAGTACCAGTGTTAGAACCCCAACGTCAGGCTTCATGAGGCCTACGCAAGCTTCAAAAGGCAAAGTTGGATTAACGTCTCAGCAAGTCTTGAGAGCGAGCGTCAAGTAAAACTGTAATTTATAACTGTAGGCAAACTATCAGATGTTTCTTTAAGTATTTTATAGTTTGTGTATGGTGCTTTGTTTTTAAGGTGCTAATTTTAATTTTATAGAAAGACAAAAAGTCAGGACCAAAATATATTTACCGCGTAATTTATACCAGTGAGTAAATACAAAAAAAAAACATTTATGTTTCTCCTTTTTACTTTTTTTACTTCTGTTGTCGCGGTAAATTTTATTTATAAGTGAGAATCCAGTGCCTTGTTTTCCGACCAGACCTGTTAGTTTTAAATTTAAATAAAATAAAACATATTAATCTATAAATAAACAGATAATTATTGGAAACTTCAGATATTTAGGCGCTAGAATCTCAACTGAAATAAATCTGAAGTCTTCAATGACTGATTATTTTAATTTAGGTTATTATATTAGATCTGTTTACAAAGATTATTATCATTATACGTAACCCGTACGTAATTTTTACTATTATATTCTTTATTTAATTTAATAAAAATAAAATTTCAATGAATGTGCCACGAGTCAGTACGGGTATTTTATTTAAATTACCATTTTTATAAAATAAATTGTGGATTATCTTAGTTGCAATTTTTGAAGATTTTAAAATCGTTTAACTTTCTGTATCTACATTTTCCAAGAAATGTAAACTATTGTTTCTTTTCGATTGAAAAGTATTATTTATAGTTATGGCTATCCTTAATCTACTTACTCAGTCGTAGTAAGTGTAAAAGAGATAGCATTCGTTCGGCAGCGCATAATTCAACCGAAGAAAATGTTTACAATTTTTGGGAAAATATTACTTAGAATGTAAAATTTACAGAAATTGCTACCGAGGCATCCAGGTATCAAAGTCATTAATTTGTTTATTGTATTATTTACTAAAATAATTATATTATACAATTAGCATTTAGATATTTTTTTAATTGCAAGACCTACAGAAATGATCTGATTTTTATAATAAATTCAATAGATCTTGATCAAAGGACACATTGTCACAAAATATAATATAAAATAATTGTAAGCCTTTAACCCAATACTTTATTGTACGTGTTTATTTACTAAACGATATACAATAAATTTGACATACCTACGAGATAACACTTGTATTATTTTATTACCTTGTATCCTATACGATATAGACATTTTCGATGCAGTAGTATAATAATAATATAATATCAGCCCTGTATTAAACTGTCCCATTGCTGGGCACGGGCCTCTTCTCAGTGTGAGAAGGGTTAGGCCATAGTCCACCACGCTGGACTAGTGAGAGTTGGTAGATTTCACATATCTTCGAGAACATTATGGAGAACTCTCGGACATGCAGGTTTCCTCACGATATTTTCCTTCACCGTTAAAGCAAGCGATAATTAACCATATAATACGCATATAACTTCGAAGAGTCAGAGATGCGCGCCTTGGGTTCGAACTCGAAACCTCTGCGTGGCAGTCCAACGTTTCCCACTAGGTATTGCTGCCACTGTCAAATCATACTATAGGTATTGACGCCTTACAATGTGTAAAGGTAAAAATTGTTTGTCATAAATGTGGTTCTTAGTTTGTGGTTTGCTTTATCTGAAATTAATTAATGTAGTATTTAAACATTTCATTTTTAAATTTTAGGTAAAGCGAAGTACTTTGGTATAAGTATGCAAATAAAGATTTAAAATGGTGAATCAATTTAAACAAAGTGTGTCATAACCGTAAGGTAAATAATTTTCGGAATTTATTTTCTTATAAGTATATACATAATTGACTATAATACGTATACAATCACATTAATTTATCTTTTAAATCAGTGGTTCTCAATTAGTTTCTTTCGGAGTGTCTAAGACACTGATCAAATAGAGCTAGCTACTTTTATTACTACAATCTTTTTTTTACCGGACTGACCAATTGATCCAATATTGGTTGTTATAAATCTTATGATTTTATTCCAATGTTCGTGCTCGCATCTAATTCAACAAGTATTTAAGAGTATGATGACTCTTGGTGGGAAACATGTCAGGAACATATATCGGAAAAAACACGTCACTAGGGGAACTCGTACCTATTAATTGGGAAGCACTGATTCAGGTAATTATACATACCAACGAGATTCTTTATACAAATTCTATTAAATTAAATCTATAACATTCATCTGTAGATAAAACATTCGTTACATAAAGCATTTATATCTAAATAGTTAACATTTTTGACCCTGACTCCTTTATATATAGGTACACATAAACACTAAATTATTATTACATCTAAAGGAGATGTTTCACTTTTGTATAGGACTCCGGCTATATCTTGTACATCCTCAGGAAACCTGGGCAATGTTCCCCTAAATACATTTAGTTGAGCGATTCTTTATTATTTTCTAGTATTTTCGTTGCGCAAAATAAAATATAAAATGTTTGACGTTTGTCGTGCGGACTATCGATGACAAGTTGGTAGATTACATTTATACATAACCTAGAATTCTAGAATTGTCAGAAGTAAAAGAACTCTTGCTGCAATAATATTCACCAAAGAATTGATAATTCTTGTAAAAATGAAAGGAAAACGTATGGCATGAATTCAGGCAAGTGTAATAAGAAACACCAATTCAGCATTGGAATATTTATTATCAGTCAATACCTTGATAGTTAATGTCAAACATAAACAAAATGTTTCGTTCCGGAGTGCACCCTGCAAAATCAGTATTATAATAAATTAATATATTTTTTATGTTGATTGTTTGTTGAAAAGATGTGTATGATAGTTGAAATGAATAAATGATACTCTAAAACATATTTATTGTTGACATACATATATATTTATATATTATTTACTTTATATATAATAAAATACCCAGGTGCATCAGAGAAAAAAATGAGTTAAATGAATTTAAAAAATCGCTGCTGAAATTCCTGACACAGAAGGCATATTACTCAGTACAAGAATACCTAACCGATGATAATTTAAATAAATATTCAAATAAATTGTAGATAAATATGTGCTTTAATAATATTAGTAATATTTTAACATTTTTTCAATTTAATAATAATGTAATTATGTGCATGTAAATCATTTAATATTGTGATACTTATTTTTTTAATTTAGTTGTATGGACATTATATATAATTAATATTTGTATGCCGCTATCGGCTAGACATGGCGAACTTATATTTTATTATGTACACCTTGTATATTACCTATGCTCTACAAATAAACATTTGATTTGATTTGATTTGATATTATATAGTACTTTCATACAGTTTTCGATATGATTTATGAACGCATACAAAATTATATAACCGAGAACTACCGCCATATTGAATCTTCTTCTCTCTTAGCCTTTATTATTCCCAAGTCACTTGGGGTCGGCTTTTCTGGTCTAACCGGATTTGACTGGATATCAGTTTTTACACGGAGCGGCTGCCACCTGACCACCGCAACCCGAAGGCTAACGATACCCTAAGGCTAGACCAGTGTCAGGATATTAGAGGGTACTGACTTTCCCAATAACGACGGCCATAGATGTTTATGGCAGCCGGGACCAACGGCTTAACGTGCTCTCCGAGGCATGGAGCAGGCGATAATTGTCAATCAATACGCACATAATTTCGAAAAGTCATATAACTTCCGAAAGTCAGAGGTGCGCGACGTGGGTTCGAACCCGAGGCCCTCTGCATTGCAGTCTATTGGTCTCCCCACTGAGCTATCGCTGCACCGCCATATTGAATATAATGGCAATAATATAAAAACTATTACTTTTAAGCGCAAACTTAATTCGACTTAAATTCATCAAATAATATTTTTCTCCGATTCCTGGTATCTTTTACTAATTTTTGTCTGTCACTACATTTTATAGCCGAAAATGAAACATCTCCTTTAAGATTTACTGAATATACCTATAGGTACATAGAATGTAATTACAATAGTGCTATTCTGTACGATGGCACTACGGAATTCACTTCTGACCCTGCAGTGAAAAGTTATATTAATACATTGTCTACTACTACAGTAGCATTTGTGTTTGATATTTATTTGGAGACATAACTTGACGATGGCCTAACGATGTACTTACTCCTTATATCAAAACGTCAAACTATTATAACACAAGTGAACTTATTTAAGAATAATTATAGCATTTGTTTCATTCATGAACATGGTTTGTCTTGGTCTGGGTGTTTCTATGTATAATATGTATGTATTTACAAAAAAAAACGTATATAAGTATGTTTATCCATTGTCTAGAACCCATAGTACAAGCTCTGCTTAGTTTGGGCTAGATGGTGTTGTGTGTATGTGGTAGAATATTATTATTATTATTATTCATAATGGTATAAAACAGCCGTTAACGAATAAATCATAACCAGGCTTATAATCCTGTTTATGATTTATTCGTTAATGGCTGTTTTGTTTTTATATAAGACCATTGATTCTCACAAAAATTGTCATGTCGGATATATGATTTCTATATTATCTTTTCTCACTCTCTTGTTGTCTACTTCTCGCCAGCGCAGTTAAACCGCCAGAATAAAGTGATACAGATGTTATCAGACAACCCCGTTGTCCACAAGTTCCATGAGTAGTTCTGTCATTCTCCTTCTGCACGCCGCGCTTGACGTATTCACCGGGTGCACAGCTGAACCTTCAGACGCGCTATCCTGTCACATAGAATTATGTCGAATTTCAAAATAAATTAATTCAGTTATCTAAAACGATAGGTAGATTAGGACGGTAAGACGACGTGGCCTAGAAACCCAACTTAAAGAGATGCAAGGCTATATTACAAGTTTGTTTAGTATTGATCTTCTGAAGTGTGGAAGCATATATTTTTTTGTTCTGTATGTGGAGTACTTACGTAAGCTGCTACAATTTGAGCAAAATTGCAGGCTTACACAAGAATTCTACAGTTTCACATCTCCACCTAAAACTAATGAAAGAAGGTTCTGTTGAAATTAAACTGCTATATACGGATTTTATCGCGTTGTTTATTTGACACTTTATTACAAAATTTTGAAAATTGTTACACTATTACTACTATTATACTTTACTAATTTTTAAGCTAATTAAATTATTATTAAACTATTTAGATTTAATTTATTTTTACACTTTCCCCGACGTTTCGGTTGCTTTTCAGCAGCCATGGTCACGGGGAGACCATGTGACCATGGCCGTGACCATGGCTGCTGAAAAGCAACCGAAACGTCGGGGAAAGTGTAAAAATAAATTAAATCTAAATAGTTTAATAATAATTTAATTAGCTTAAAAATTAGTAAAGTTTAATAGTAGTAATAGTGTAACAATTTTCAAAATTTTGTAATAAAGTGTCAAATAAACAACGCGATAAAATCCGTATATAGCAGTTTAATTTCAATGAATAATATTCGCGTAAATAGAAGACAATAGAAGGTTCTGTGTTATAAATTACCTCTGGTTGATAAACGTTGGGCGCTTCAGCGCTGTCACAAGTCATGATAGGCAACATGTCAAGCGCCATGCCGAGAGCAAACTGACCACAATGCCTCCATTCACATTTCACCCTGTAAGGAATAGATGACGTTAGTGTTCTCACATTTCAAGAAAGTCGTCAATCTCGTAGTGTAACTTTATTTGCAATCCGCAAATCCAGGGAAAAGGATTAACATATGGGATGAAAGGAAAGTAATGGCAGAGGTAGATATGCCTCCAAAGCTTATACGGTTACTCGGCGCCACGTAGTAACAGTGTTACTTTTACGCTGGTTTCTTGTATGAGTGTGGTACCTTTCCAGGTGAGTTGGCTATTTCCTAACGTTGCCAACTAATTGGCAACAGCATTCCGTTCCACACATACACCGAAAGTGGTAGGTTCATCCATTTACAAGGCTATCTACATACATAACAATTTCACGCCTAAATCTCCGAAGGCGTATGCACTTATGCAGAGGTGGCGAACCTATTGCCGGCACAATATACCAGGCATCATCGTCATCATCATCATCGGGCTATAATAGTCCACTGCTGGACATAGCCCTCCCCTAATAAGCGCCATAGCGCCCTGTCTTCGGCTTGCCGCATCCAGCATCTGGTCAGCAAGTATGGAACTATACCAGGCATAGTTCCATACTTTATACCACTACTTACAAAAAAACTAAATAACATTTTGCCGAGTAGAATACGGAATCTCGACGCACAAAATATCGATAAATGCTAATACGATGCTACAAGATCGCGATGCACGTTACTGCGAAAGACCGTCTCTGCGAAGACACTATACTTCGATGCACGTTACTGCGAAAGACCGTCTCTGCGAAGACACTATACTTCGATGCACGTTAACCTGACCCAGTAATAACACCTTTGATCTCATGCACAGCTTACACTTCCGCTGCGCTAACGAGGCATCTACATATATGTGGTAGAATATTATTATTATTATTATTATTATTATTATATAACTTACAATAGTTTGAATACAAATAATACAGATACTAATTAAAATACTGTCACGCGGACCAGTTGTGCTCAGTGGCCGCGTTCGCGCTGGAGTGGTGGCGCCCCCTCTCCCACTCCTGCCGGCGCGCGGCGGTAGCCGATATATAAGATCAAGACGCCCTGATACGGGCTCCTTCCTTTCGCTACGCTGCCTACTGAAGTTAAGTGGTCTTTATTATTAAAGACCACGCAACAAGCCTTACTAGAACCACGCCCTAAGTTTGCAAAAACGCGTAGTTTAAAGTTCAATGTAACTCTGTTATAATATTCCGTAATTATTGTTTCACTTGTAATTAAAACTTTGTACTTGTGTAGAAAATTGTTTTAAATTATCTCTGCTTAGCTTACAACCCAGGTCAACCTCGCCTCCAAAGCGGGTTGAACAGAATACACGTTACAATACTTTAAGTAATCTTACAGTTCGTGTACGGCGTCTCTATCCAGAGAGGTGGTGAATATGGAATCTTCTTCGCTCATCTGCAGCAGTCTCTTATGCAACTCGTCGGAGTAATATTCCAGGAGAGAGGTGAGATGTTCGGTCCTCAGTTCACGCTCCACGCAGAGATACAGAATGAACACTAGGTCGATAGCTGGTGACGAGTACCGGACTAGTTGGAAGTCTAATAAATACATCTGAAATTACAGATACTATAAGATTTTCTAGTCAATATTATGTTTAAATTGACCTGTTAATTCAAGTAGTATGTTTAATTGTCAGTAGGTACATATATATTCTGCATAGGGTTTATAACGACTGGTTTAATTTATGTTTAGGGATTTATCGAAGAAATAACCATATCATTCACGAGTCACTTATATTTGGCTGACGGCCAAATGGATGTTAGTGTTAAAGTTAGTGGATTTGATTACCAAAAAAAATTTTTGGTTCACAAATAAGTTGTGCCGAGTCTGATTTCCTTTGAATCCGTTGTTTGAATCTTTAAAGTTCCTCGCAACATAGACAGGATATATTACTAGACGGGGGTCGTCTTTTGAGAACTAAAAAAGGTTATATTGTATTCTTAGAAAAATTACAAGCTATGGACGGTTTGAACATAAATAAACTTTTAATTGATTTGATTGAAGATCAATTTACTAGATCGCACTCATCATATATTTCAAAACTTCATTAAATTATGTGGCTTATAATAAATATTATTACTTACATCAGCAATATCGCCGTCCACGTATTTAAACAAGAAGTTATTAGTCCAGCAGTCGCCATGGCATATCACCGCCAGAGGTTCCTTAGGATTGACCAACTCAACCATGGTGTGGAAGAACCGATCGTCGCTGCAGAACTTTCTAAACTTGTCTAGGTAAACTTCTTTGCCTTCATAGCCAGCCAACTCCTGTTCCACCATAGATATGGCATTTCTGGTTGCTTCCATATAGTAGTTTTTGTAATACTCCATGTTTTCTTCTAAGAAGAATACTAAAATATATAATTACCTATTTAGGCGTGTCAGAAATATTTAGATTTATGAAAAATCAAAAGAAGCTTTTTTTATTTATTTTATGATAGTAATATTGTAAAACTAGTTTGCACAACAATACTGAAATTGCTCTTGTTTAATTAACTGAAAATACTGACACTTGAATCAGCCGAAAAGAATGGCAAAATTAATGCAATAAGGTTTTTGCTAACATATTTTAGTAAACGATACCTATTTGTAGGTAACTAAAAATTTTTACGATATTGTGTTTGTATACCGTATAAAATATTGGTTACCCCTTCAAATTTTGACGCCATTCTGTTTCAAATTGCTTAATTTAAGTTATTTACCGACTGCAAATAATTTGGGTAAAAAAATATAAGTTACTTATATGGATTTTTTGACAACACTTGTACAATTTAATGTCTTGTTACATATTTTAAGACTACATTGTTGTATTTAAATTCCTACCTTCATTGATCCCATCCTTATCATTCAGCAATTCATAAAACGCCTCTGGATTGTGAGCCTTCATGGCTAACGACAATGCGTGAAAATGAGACAGTTGCTTTAGAACCAAATAGCACTGCTCAAGACTCAATCCCTGAGTTCTATCAGCCATGACGTAGCCTTCCCTCTTCAGATCTTTTAACACCACACAGTCATTCTGCGCCAGATAACATTTAGGTATCGATTTAAAGGGATTGTGGATCTTCCACTTCCACTGACTTTGGAAACTTAGGTAAGCTGGCCAGATCTTATTGTAAAAAGCCACCTCGTTACAGAACAGCTCATCGCTTTTGAAGGTTTCCCTACGTTGAAGGTTTTCGGGAAGGCATTTGTAGATGATGGAGCTTTCCCATGGTTCCTCAGACTCACTGGATCCATCTGGTTTGACGTGTCTTCGGGTGCCAGTTAGGGTGATGCGGTAAACCATGGAGGTATAGTTGTCTCCTCGTTTGGAGCCAGGAGCACCCTGGTTTTTAAATATGTTAATATTTATAGTTATGGGTCAAATTCAGTCATAGTCATTGTCATATGCTATATGTATATTATATTATGAAGTCTTCACTTTAACTATGATAGTATCGTTGATAAAACTTACAAGAAGCTTAGAAATGTTAACTTGCCTAAATATATACAGCGTGTAACAGAAACGTATGATCATATTACATATAAGTGTCAACTTATATTATAGAAAGCAGCAAAAATCAAATCCGTATACATTATTTTCACTAAGATATACTTAGCAGTTATTTTTATCGACTAATCCATATCATACGTGTTAGTCGATACTTAAGCAACACTAACAGCTGACTTGGCTGATCTCTGTGAACCCAAAAATGACCAGGCGCAGTTTGGATAGCGATATGATGCGTTTATTTCGATGTTTAAATAATAATGCAATGAATGATGAATGATGACAGAACCTTTATTAAAGTTATTGAGTATTTTAACTACCTACTGGACGTAAAACTTTTATTACGGTCTAAATATAGTCCTTTATATGCAAATTTATAATAATTAATACAATTTCGGACATTATTGCTTATGGATAAAATTTATTTTTCCTTAACATTCATTATTCATACATCCTTCCTCCTAACTCAAAAAACAACAAGACACACTCCGATTATTTTATAGCTTTATTTATGCCAGACTACCAAATAGATGATAAAACACACAATACACGAAATTCATCCCACCTAGATCAATTTTCTCCAACGAAATAAATTCAAATTAAAATTATCTTTCCAAAATAACTAATAATTTACTCTGACTATTTTAACTACTAGACGTAACATTTTCAGCAGGGATTTCTTAGTCTATTATAATTATACAAATTTATAATAATTTGAATAAATATGTACACTATTGCCAATGGATAAAGTTTATTTCTCCTTGTCATTTGTTGTTTGTACTCTACCTCACTTAGAGTCCCTTTTCCCAGCTTGAAAACAACAAAACACACGCCGATTATTTTTATATAATATTTATGCCAGCTAGACTATCAAACAGATGACAAAACAAACAACACGCGAAATTGACCACCACCCTGGCCCTAATTTCTCCAATGAATTAAATTAAAATGAAATTATTTTTCCAAAATAACTAACAATTTTATCCACTTACCTCAAAATGCTGTATCGTAACATCAGGATGATCATCTTTAAGCAGGCCCTGCAAGAAGTCGAGCGTGATTTCACTCATGCTGATACTGTCTGTGGAACTCAGTCCCTCACTGATGAGTTGCACTCCCATTATCTAGTTGTATTATTAGGGTGACTAGGATTTTATCGAAACGGTGGACTGTCCGACGTTAGCTATGAGGGTTTAGGGAGACCCAGAATTTTCCCAATTTATGTCCTCCAGACCGAATTTCGGTCACGACGGCCAATTTTTACCATCTGCGCAGGAGATATTATAATGCACAAGTGCGTGCGCAAACACAAATGCACTCTCGGCTCCCTAACTCTCAAAATCCGATGGAACGATAATCCGACACGACCGGAGAGAGACCAGGCGCAGGACCAACGGCTTTACATCGCCTGGGTGTCTAACACCGCCAACCATCTAACTCCGGGCTGCTATTGAGATTTCTTAGCAGAAAACCCAATAACTTTGTTTTGGCCCGAACCCAAGACCTCATACACAGCAGTCACATTCACTACCTTTGCGCCACGGAGGCAGTTTGTCGAGTCGAGAGAAACAAAAACTAGTGTGCTCCACCAAGTTGTTACAAGACTAGGTGTTCTTTATATTCTTTGTTTGAATATTTACAATAGGATTATTCTGCTCTCATTCTCGCTTTTGCCATACCTACCCAACTTTCACTTCCATGCGTAAGTGTAGGCATTAATAGTTCTCTATGATCAGCCAAACATGCCTTTTCGGATACATTTCGACTGTTCATAAAAACGCGTAGAGCGCCATTCACTTTATTGCCAGCAATTGCAGTTCAGCAAACTACCACTTAATCGTTTCTAAACATGGCAATAAGAGAAAATAGATTTCCACAAAGAAACTGCATATCTAACTAGATAACGGAACGAAATAGGTACAAAATCAACAGATTTTGTACCTATCATAAGTGTTCGTTCCGGTTAGATTGCTCGGTCACGTAAATTGTTACTGGATTATTACGTTAAGTAGTTCTCAGTAGTAGCACGAAGACTGGAAATGTATACGGTAGACAACAATAGGCTGGTCTTCTGTTAGGTGTACCAAGTAATATAGCTAGACAAATATAGGCGCAATACGCCATTGCGTTACATATTATAAGCGTAAGATTTGGAAAAAAGATTTGCATATCCATACTCTACCTACTCCATTTGAATACAAAACGCCTGCTGTAATTTTTAATGTGTGCGTTGTTAGAAAATAATGATGCTTCTAAGAACATTTGTTCCTATACTTTCAATTAGATCGATGTGTTCAAATATCTCCAACAAAATAATTTGCATAGTAAATGTAATGTAGCTATTATATACCTACCTTTGTTTGTATTTGATATTATCATTATAAATTATGTTTTGTACAACTTTAAACACATTCGTAAAACTTACGTCACAAATTATTACCATAAGATAATGTTTTTGAGATCTTGCCTAAAATGATTAAATATTTTTATACAACTAAAGTAACATACAATCGTACGGCCAGCTTAATGGTAAGCGTTAACCGTGAATTGTCAATTATAATAACTAGGTACCTATAAAACATATGAGGCAGAAGAGCAGGATCTTTTCTTGTTACGGGACCTCTCGTCTTCCCATGAACATGCCTGCTGAAAATCAACCGAAACGTCGAGAAAAGTGTAAAATCAAATCTAAATAGTTTTTATAATTTAAATAGCTTAAAGAAGTAAACAAAAACTAGTAAAAGTGTTTAACAATAGTAGTTTAAAGTTTCAAAATGATTATGTAATACCTAATAGTGTTTTATAAAAAAATAATCAACACGACAAAACCCGTACAAAGTAGTTTAATTACTACCTACATCGGCCGAACAATACCGATATACTACGAACGCAATTCGACTGCGTGTGTCAAATGCATGGTTGTGTGCGTGTAGTGTTTTTTCATTAATTTAATGTATTTCTAATACATATTTTATATAAATATAAAGATTCGTCCTTTCTTCTCCATAATATAAACTTTAACTGTGCCAAATTTTATACTCCTCTAACCGCACAATTTTTTTAAAAAGGGCTACCATATTTTTGCGTCACGTATTAATATAAGTATAGCTGATGTATAACACTCGCCTAAACGTACAACAATTAGTAAAAAAATGTAGGCTCTTTACTTTTAACTTGCAGTGCTGCGGTGAGTAGTTTCTTGGCACCACAATACTACGGTCACTGGACAGCCTTGTAGTGACGAGGTGTCTACTTGAATCGTCCTCCGCACCTTCCACACAGTTATGTATACCTATACACTTACTATCTATATACTTACTACCTATATACTTACCTATTTTCTACATAGGTAGGTACCTATGTAGAAAATAGGTAAGATAAAATTACAGCGAGATTTTTTACATGGTCGCCCTACTTACGTGGGGTGCATATTGAATTGCTAGACGGTTGGGGTCGGCGTGATTGGATAATGTCGGTTGTTGGAATAGTTAACTACGCTAGTCAACCAGCTGGCTATAAGTACCTTCCCATTGCGCAACATCGTTTCCCAACCAATTATTCTGATATACTTACCTATATATGCATATCTATTGCTTTATTTTTTACCTAAATAAATTTGCGAGGTGCTTGCACGAAATTATTTTTTCTGGCAATGTTGATATTATTACCAAAATGCCTTAGGCTTAATGCCCCAGGTGTTTATAATCATAGTTACAAAATTTTCAGCCATCGTACTTCATTTGAGATGTTCCTAGTTATTGGACTGTTAGTTGAGAAAATTCACCTAAGAAGAATTGGTTGAGATTTTAATTATTAACTATAATAAATGGCCAGGACATGACAATAATAATAAATAATTATACGTTCTATAATTCCAGAAAATGTAATCTCAGTAACATAAAATATAATTATGTTGGTATGTGTATATCTCAAAAAATGAAACGTAATTCGCGCCACTTCGTGCGTTCGAAAGAAAAATATATGTAACTATTTGTTTTAAAAAGAAATAAGCTAATAATAAGTTAATAAGCTGCTTATTTGAGCACAAATTATTTTACAATTCAAACAAAACCTTAGTCTCATGTTTTTAAATAAATCAGTGTGTTTATTAATGTATAAAGAAAGTTACAATAAGTTTTAATACTGATAACTATAACTATGTTCTGAATGTAAACGTCAGTGTCAGATGAAAATTTGATTCTCTGCGACAGAATTGGTGGTTAAAAATCAAAAAGAATATCTGTACTTATATGCTTTAATACATATTAGATTAAATTCTTATTTCAAGAGTAAACAGTGAGTATTGAAAGAAGCAACGTGCAATATGCCCGTGGATCAAATACAGTACTCCGAGAGATATACTGATGACGTCTATGAATACAGGTGATTTATAAGCTATTTTTAGCCAGATTTCGCGCAAAATTATTGTTTATACAGTCTTAATTACCCTGTTTATTAATTATTTGACATGATAATGTTAATTTAAGTGTTTGTTCGATGATTTCACTGCACAATATGGTTGATGCGTACGTGTGTCAAATTTCGCAAGTAACTTACGATATTTCATATTAGATTACTTACTAGAAAAACCATTTTATTGATCATACTAGTTTAAAACTCGATAGCACGTATTTGGATCACTAGAATAGCATTGTAGTTAATTATTTCAAGAATGAAATTGTGACTTATCATCGTATGACGTAGTAATACTAAAGCAAATATGAATGAAGTCTACTCTTTACTAATTATATTAAGGCTCATAAGACATGCTGAGAAGATTCTCAGATACTTCCTCAATCAATGTTCGAATGCCTGTGTGTCAGATTCTTAATCAATTGCACAATAATTCATTTAATTTAAGCCAAGTACTTGAGCTTGAGCCTGACCCAGAAATAATATGTTACTCTTCATGATCATTGAATACTTTACATAGATACACTGACATCATACAATCAACAACTCTGTTAGGTACTGCAAATATGGTTTAAGTAGGTAGTGTGTAATGCCAGTGACAAGAAATAGAATTTGTTGTTCAGAATCTAGGTGCTCTTTGTGTCCATTATATTATAATGTTTGTGTGGACGCGTCTACACATTCTACGCACACATAGACAACAGTGGATGGCGGCTGTGGGGAGAGTAGATGCACGAAAGCACTGTCAGGTGCCATGTTCACCCCCCCTTGCGCCTCAACAGTTTGTAAAACCATATTACAGGTATAAAACACCCTAATCATTCTTTTAATTTTTCCATGCCAGACATGTCATCCTACCTCCAGACATAGCCCGTTTGGTCCCCAAGTCTCATCTGATGACTGAGACTGAATGGCGTAACCTTGGAGTCCAGCAAAGCCCTGGCTGGTTGCACTTCATGGTCCATAATCCGGAGCCTCATGTCCTGTTGTTCCGGCGGCCACGGACCGATATACAGACTCCTGTTAATGGTCTGGATAGTAATAGCAACTCTGCTGTGAAAGTATGATTAACCAGTTTCTAGGGATTTAAAATTTAGTGTTGGTACTGATAGAATACTTAAATATTGTTGTACAAGACTAATTTACTTGAAAATCACTATACCATGCATGTATTATATAATATGTGGCTAAATTATTAATTTCTTTAACCTATTGAGTCGTAGCAGCAAGGCCAGACCTAATAGGTTTTCAATTATGTTTGGTGTTCCAAGAATTGACAGGTCAAATTGAAATCTATAAAAGTAATTCACGTCACAGTTATCATTGTAACTGTTTATCATAGCTATCACAGCTTTATAGGAAGTAATAATCTGAAACATACCTTTAACCTTTTGACTGCCATATTCATGTATACATGACAAAGAAAAATATGTCCAGTATGCCATGGTTACAACTATATGACAAATTACAGGATGAAATCGTAGCTTAGCGCCGAGAGCACGCTTTTGGTTTTTAACGTAGCAGTCAAAAGGTTAAGTAATCCATAACAGCATAATCACAATTATAAATAACTTTGATCCATGACCATAGTTTAAAGACGAGTCAAAAAGCAACAAATGTTTAATATTCTATCGGTACTTACACACTATATCCATATTATAAATGTATTCTATTTAAATAAAGTAGGTAGTTTTATGGAATTTATATTATAACATTATTGAAGACTAATATAATAATATTTAGTTTTTATTTGACCAAATATCTCCATCCAAAAATGTAGATGTTTAGCATTGTCTTTTGATCATAGCACCCATTTATTTTGTCATACAAGCTCAGAAGCCAACCTAATAGAATATCTATTAGTTTAGATCATCTTTGATGACTGTGAAATTGATAACAATACAATGCTTATAAATCAATTCAATTCTTGTTTGAATGTTGAAGGTATGTATTTCTCCTATTGTGTTGGTCAGTCACCTAATTGTCCACAGGTTCAGGATAAAAGCTTTTCAAACCATATAATATGAAAATATGTATAATATTGAACATGAGTAACAGCTGAATCATATGCAAAATTATAGTGTGGCTTCCGTTGTATACAAAGTGTTGTCTAGGAGTAATGAAATATGATATAGAATTTCAGTCAGTGTACAAAATGCTTCCAAAATTTAAAATATCCATATGATATGAATAAGTGTTATGAAATCACATGTTTACAATTCACAGAATGAGAATGTAATGTGAGCATTCTGACAGCTTGACAATGTGAGTGCTATATTACTGTTGCTTTAGACTTCAAATTAATACAATCCTTATTAGCAAATGGAATTCTGTACACTGATCATATGGAAAACAGGTGTGAAAATTTGTATGTATGTATAATTTACATATTTTGTTTACCTTATTCAAGGAAACAAGTATGTATATTGTATGCACAACACAGGTAATTATTTTTACCTTATTCAACAAAGCTGGTAACTTTTGTTTACAAGTTGTGAGATTGTGACTGTTTGAAAATGTTTGCAATTCTGCTGTCAACTAACTTAAAGGATTTGGAATGCATAATATGCATATGGCCTAACACTTTTTAGTTAGCGGCTGGCAGAATTCTGGGATTTCCAATCCATCTTAAGATCAATGTAGACATAGTTTTGTTTATAGAATGTCTTATTCTTTGTATTGGCTAGACTACTTATGATTTCACAGCATATTAAGCAATAAAAGAATTCAAATGCCTTAAGTCATTGTTTTCATAGAGACAACAATATAAACTAACACAATGTTACTGTTAATTGTAGCTTGATATATTGAGCAGCTTGGCTTGTATCTGTTGACTAAAGATTTAATATGGAATTGTGTAACAAATTATATGTGCCTTTACGCTGTGCAGTTGAAATATAATATGATTATATGTAGGACGCTTTTGTACTATCATTATAATCTTTTATTATACTCATTATAGGGTTAGGTTGATGGTATATTAATTTGTTTTTAAACAATTGTTGCTAGTATGCACCATTGCTGATTTGCCAAACCTACTTTTTAAATCTGTAGAAGGAGCTTATAAGCATTGATAAATTATTTTGTATACTAAATTATCAAATTTTTTCTGTTATTGCCTTAAACATAAAAATTGTTGCTGATGTCAGGTTTTGGCATCTATTTCGAGTTGGTGTGTTTTACCTGTCTACATGATAGAAAAAACATACCAATAACTTATAGAAAATGTTATTGCATCTGTGAGAACAATACTATTACAGAGTATAAAACCTTGTTTTGTTTTCGCGTATGTATTTACAGCTTAGTTATGGTGGTGAAAGCAATTGCTGTAAATGAGATCTCCCATAGATTCGATATCTGAGTCGGGCAAAGTGTTAATATTGGTATTTTCTGTCAAAAACTTTTCAATAGCAGCAAAGAGTCTAGAACTATGCCTGGTTAATGGCAATAGCCTGGCTCACGATTATTTGGGACCTAATACCATACTTAGGTATGGTTAAGGTATATTAGTTTTAGTAAATGTGGGTATTATACAAATCTGGCTACCTTTTTCGGGTATATAGTGTTATGTACAGCTTCAGACATGTTATAGATGTTCCTTCGTATCTATGGGTTATAATAAATATTTTTATCATTTACTTTACAACCTAACTGGAACCACAGCAAGCAGTTCCAAAGAAATTTTCTCCCGCGGATGCTCAGGTTGTGGAATGAACTCTCTGCCGAGGTTTTCCCACAACACTACAGTATGGGGTTCTTTATAAGAGCAGCAATAGCTCAGTGGTGAGACCAACAAACTGCAATGCAGAGGGTCTCGAGTTCGAACCCACGTCGCGCACCTTTGACTTTCGGAAGTTATATGACTTTTAGAAATTATGTGCGTATTGATTGACAATTATCGCCTGCTCCGTGCCTCGGAGAGCACGTTAAGCCGTCGGTCCCGGCTGCCATTAACATCTATGGCAGTCGTTATTGGGAGAGTGTCGACACAAAAGATCCCACTGGGTCGAAGTGTCGCCGGTCTGGCCCCCACATAAGATACATACATGGGGTTCTTCGAACGGGTTGTTAAATGGTTTTTGCCACTTTAGTTGTATAATAAAAGAAAAGATTTCAATTTAACCTGGCATAAAAATACTACCTAATTGAAAAGTGGTATGTTGTTTGCTACCTATACATCATTGTCTGGTAATATTAAGTGGTGAATAAGTGATTAGCAAAACTCCAACCATAGTCTCATTATTTACTTAGCTGTACCTATTTTGGTATCTCTAAAAATCACTTGCTTTTACAATATAATATTTCATTGTAGTTATTGTTTACCAAATGGTGAGTTGGTTATAAATCCATGTTCCTTCTAAATGTATTGATAAATAATTGAGTGATAATAAAATATTAAATGTTAATGATGGCTATGTATATTTATATAATGGTGCAAATTTCATTGACTAATGTAGTTAGTATAATAATATAACGATTGTTAAATAAATAAAGGTTTATATGGGCGATAGAATATGTTTTATTTATTTTAACTGCCTACTGAGTCAGTCAGGTAAATCCGATTATATTTAAAATAATCTATACTTCTATACTAATAATAAGAGGAAAGATTTGATTTTTCGTTAGTTTGGTTGTTTGTAAGGATTTAACTTATAAACTACTTAACCGATAAAAAAATGTCTTCACCATTAGAGGGCTATATTATACTATATTTTATTTTTAAAAAGTGCTGTTTTTAACATAATCTAACCTACATATTTATGAGAGTGAAGCCGCGGCCAAAAGCTAGTAATTAATAAAGAGCAATTCAATAGCATTTTATGCTTATTAAACTGCCTCCGTGGCGCAGCAGTAGTGAATGCGAATGATGTGCATGAGGTCTCGGGTTCGAATCCCGGGTCGGGCCAACAAAAAGTTATTGGGTTTTTCTGTAAAGAAATCACAATAGCAGCCCGGAGTTAGGAAGTTGGCGGTGTTTGACACCCCCGTGCCTCTGAAAGCACGTAAAGCCGTTGGTTCTGCGCCTGATCTCTCTCCGGTCGTGTCGGATTGCCGTCCCATCGGACCATGAGAGTTAGGGAACAGAGAGTGCACTTGTGTTTGCGCACACACTTGTGCACTATAATATCTCCTGCGCAGATGGCCAGTCTGTTAAGACTGGCCGCCGTGGCCGAAATTCGGTCTGAAAGACATTATTATTATTATAATTAATATTGGGCTATGAAAATAATTATATTCATTAGCACAGCAGTTAACTGTGTCTTAATGGTTTTAATTATCTCCCACAGTAGGATTAAATTCATATCGTGGGGGACTTTACAAACATTCAAAGAACATAATATTCTCACGCTTCTATCACTGTACATAATGGAAACAACCTTATTTGTCAAAAACAACCAACACTTATTCCCACGATTAGCTAAAAACGGAAGGAATAATCGACGACGGGACAAAAGTAGACTTTGTATTCATCACGCCAAAACAGCGTTGCTACATGAGTGTTGTGTGCAAAGCTCCAATAATCTAAAATAAGATTCCCGAAAATATTACACTACTTAACATAGAATGATGTAAAAAGCATTAAAAAAATGTCTTTGTGATAAATGTTAATGATTTTTTTTAATGATAAAAATGTATGAGAATTTTGACATGTTATATATAATAATTTGCTATAATTGTTTTTTTTTTTGATATGTTATACTGCTGTATAATTCTAATTAATATTAATTAAATTTTTACTATTCTAATCTCTTGTCTAATTCTAATTTGTATTATTTTATTTTATTTAATTCTGGACATCTGTATTATTATAATTTGTAGGTATTAATTTATGTGGTTAATTAATTAATTTTTTGATTTGGTCATAATTATGAAACTATAGTAGGTACCTACTTCTATAATGGGACTAAGAAGATTTTGTATAACAATTAATAATTTATTATAATCATATTTGTACGCCAGTTTTGGTAGAACATGTTGATTCTAACGAATATTTAACATCAATAATATGCATTTACTATGTATTATACATAGCAGCGATAGCTCAGTGGGGAGACCAACACACTGCAATGTAGTAGGTCTCGGGTTCGAACCCATGTCGCGCACCTCTGACTTTCTGAAGTTATATGACTTTTCGAAAGTATCTGCGTATTGATTGACAATTATCGCCTGCTCCGTGCCTCGGAGAGCACGTTAAGCCGTTGGTCCCGGCTGCCATGAACATCTATGTTATTGGGAGAGTGTCGACACAAAAGATCCCACTGGGTCGAAGTGTCGCCGGTCTGCACTGACTGGCCCCCACATAAGATACATGTATTATACAAATAAACGTATCTTTATCTTAATCTTTAGAACGGACGCAGAACATCCTGACTCGGAATAACTATTTGTAGCGGAATAACTATTTGTAGATCACACAATTTTTCGATCGAACCCACAACACTAGGTGCGATGGCAGTGGCGAGGTGACCACTACACCATCCGTATAGACAATAATATTTCATTACAATATCTGAGAAACTCACACTGGACAAAGCTTGTTCCTCGCATAAGTGATACGATAGTTGTGTAAGCGACTGCTGCGCAGTCTCGGGGTCAACAGTGTTATTAAAAGTTTACGTTTAAAATTCTTAGTAAGTAGCAGCACGTAGTTTAATACTATACCCGGTAAACGGCAATAAGCTCGTTCCCTATTACATAAAGTTCTGGAGGAACTAGGTGTGATGCCCCTTCAACAAAATGGGAGGATCTGCCGACCAGACTGGGTGATGCCAGGAACATGTTATACTTAGTCGCTGTGTAAACATCCCTTGCGTGATCCAGGATTGTATGGCGAGTGAGATTATAAGCGCCTATCGTTTAAAGCACCATTTGTTGTCAGTCATCGAAATTTCTTCGTCTGTGTGGTGTCGCTACAAAGTCATAAATGGTAAAAAGTAAGTGTAGGTAATAGGTACTATCGACTTGAGCGACGGTTGACCATTTCAGAAAAAATTTCGCTTGCACATGTACTGGTTACATGTACTGCACGGGTACGGGTACCAAGTGTTGGCCTGCTATGCGATTTTAACCTTAGAAGTGGTCATCCGTCGCTCAAGTCGATAGTACACCCCATCACTCATAAAAATCATTTTTCATTAAACTTTGTAACTATGGTACCTACCTATCTGGCTTATTCTTCCGAAAAATCTGCACGGAAGGTGAGTGGTTTAAATGGTCGTCTCGCCATTGTCACTGCGGCGATTGATGTGGGTTCGGGCTCCACCCGGGACAAACATTAGTGTGATTCATGAATGGTTGTTTTGAATTTGGGTGTTCTTAGTTTGTAAAGACACCGATTTTATTCAAAATAATAATATAATAATAATATATAATATTCTACCACATCCACACAACACCATCTAGCCCAAACTAAGCAGAGCTTGTACTATGGGTACTAGACAATGGATAAACATACATATATATATTTTTTTTGTAAATACATACATATTATACATAGAAACACCCAGACCAAGACAAACATCCATGTTCATGCACACAAATGTTTGACTTGTGCGGGAATCGAACCCGCGACCTCAGGCGTGGCAGTCGGTTACACTAACCACTACGCCGTAGAGGCCGACATGGTTCAGTAAGGTAAAATAAAAAGAAAATATTTCTTTAGTTTTATTTTAAATGATACTTAACCGTAGGTAGTAATTTGGGTTGCATATTACTATCTTTCTTGTCTGTGGTTCTTGTTTACTTTGGTATCTACCTACTAAACTAATTTTAACCGTTCATAATTAGCACTACGGCTGACACAATACGATGCGTAAGCACACACAATCACTCATACCGGTTCGGTGTCGGTGTGTGATTTGTGTCATTAGCTTGAAGTTCAAAGCGTGTACTGATGTCTGACTGAGTCGTGGCATACATTCAGGATCCATGTTGAATTGGCTGTCTCAATCTGTTTTATATATTCTTGCATTACTTGCGTCTTAGTAGGTTCGCCTCGAATCGAATCTCCAGACACCGGTATGTGTAGATGGGCTCATGAAACGATTTTCATACTTAGCTTACATTTTTGATCACCAAACATCTAAAAAATTTGTTACAAGCCCGTTCGCCCCTCAAGGTTCGCCCCTTAGTAGGTATTTGTTAGGTTTTTCTTAAAATCCACGCAATAATAGGAGCCCCGCGAAATAGAGCTCCGTCTTTCTATGAAAGGGATGAAAGTCAAGGGGCGGACGGGCCATAGATAAGACACGTACGGGCTCGTGGCCAAAAAATTCTGTGACAGCCGTCTATTTAAATTAGCAAGTAGGTATGTATTTTAGTCATGATGCAGCAAGTTTCGCAGTAGCGATAGCTCAGTGGGAAGACCAACAGATTGCAATGCAGAGGGTCTCGGGTTCGAACCCACGTCGCGCACCTCTGACTTTCGAAAGTTATATGACTTCGAAATTATGTGCGTATTGATTGACTATTATCGCCTGCTCCGTGCCTCGGAGAGCACGTTAAGCCGTCGGTCCCGGCTGCCACGAACATCTATGGCAGTCGTTATTGGGAAAGTCAGTACCCCGTCTAATATCCTGACACTAGTCTAGCCTTAGGGTATCGTTAGCCTTCAGGTTGCGGAGGTCAGGTGGCAGCCGCTCCGTGTAAAAACTGATATCCAGTCAAATCCGGTTAGACTAGAAAAAGTTGACCCCAAATGACTTGGGAATAATAAAGGCTAGGTAGAAGAAGATGCAGGAAGTTTCGGATTCGATTCCCGTGTCGGCCAAACTGTTATTAGGTTTTTCCAGGAAATACTCAGTAGTAACTAGCAGCACAGATTGCCAAACCCGGTAGATGGTTATAGCTGGCCTTCTCTTACGGATCCTTAAACTATAACTGACAAACATCTCTATCCTCGCCTTCAGAGGTATAGGCGAATGTTTAGGTACTTATGTGAAATTGTAATCTCACGATGTAGGGTAGTTGTAATAAAATAAAATACCATACATACTATGTTGAATGTTTATTTGTGTTTAACTTCTAAAAACATTATGAACACAGTAAAATATACAAATAAATGCGGAAGTAGTACATTTCGTAAAGTTGCCAATATTAAAATAATAATTAAATTTTGTAAACAGAAGACTATCGTACTACACAATAAACAAAAATAAAATTATTAACAATATATTAGTGTAAATTTTTAATTTCTATTTTCGTTAAAAATAATAATAAAGATTGTGCTTTTCCCTTAAATACTATATTAGCGAAATTAATAAGAATTTTAAGTAACAGTCGCTGGGTGGACCGAAATTTTGGAATGTTGCCAGCTCTAAAAATAGCTGTGACATCAAAATTTCAGTACACCGTTGCGACGAAAAAAATAAAAGTAAACCATGATATGGTTAGATCGGAAGTTCTTAATGTAAAGTTAGCTTCAACAGGATTATTTAACGATCGTATAAAAGTCTCTCCAATATATCCTTATCTAAAAAAGGTAGGCAGCATCTTACTAGTAGACACACGGTACATATCGAGATACATCGGTATGCGACATAAAAATCGTCACATCCAAAATTAGCCTAATCGAAAAACGTGTCATCATGCCCTTTGTAATAGTGAAAAAGTTTTGGATACATGTTTTAGTTCCTAAGAAGAGTCCCTAAAGTCCGACAGTACTGCCTAACGTGCGCTGCGATTATCTGTGTCGATGTTACGATTTTTGGTCGCACGACAATCGCAGCGCAAGTCGACCTAACAGTGAAGGAAAGGAAACTGTCTACTCTGCACAGAAGCACTTCGATTATTTATTTTCATCATCTAACGATACACTTTTGATAACTCGATAAACGTTTAACATACGCAAACATGCATATAAATAACATGCTTGATATCATTTTGGCTACATCTAAATTCTACTCGCAAAATGTTTAACGAATCAGTTTTATCTACGACCATACTATACATATGGCATACATTTTTGGAAAATCGGAGAGGTCTATCTATGTATATAACAATAGGTTTCCACTAAAACTTAGGCCCTTCCAGTATTAAGTGGTAAAAACTCCAGCATTGCATTTATTATTGCATTTTTATCAAAATATGTCACAGTAACATGGTTTAAAGCTAATTGTGATCCTATTAAAGCTTTCAGCTTCTCCAGTGTGACCACATGTTTGAAATTGCTACCATCGTAGTAGTTTCATATGTGTTCTTGTATAATTGTAGAAAAAGATTTCGTATGAACTTAGAAGGATTATTGATATGGTTAAAAATATGGTCCAACCAATCGTGTTGTTGTAAATAATACAATTACTGATTCACCAGTGACCTGTTGCCTCAGTTTCGTTTCACGTGATTATAATACATATGCTTGTATTTTACACAGCAAAATGATATGGAAGTATACAAGAAGTGATATGATATATAATGGAGATTGTACTAACAAGATATGTACTTATACGATTAAAATATCAAGTATCGACAAATTTGGTACGTTTTTTTTTTTGTTTAATATATATAAATATATAAATGCTCGTTACGTGTCTTTTTCGTTGGATGCTCTCGTTCTAGCAACACTGTCGGGTTGCGGAGGGGAAAAACAAAAACAGTAGAATTTCTGTCAGGGTTGCCTACTAGGAAAAATATTAATACAAATGGTAGAAAACGACTCAATCACGATACGTACTGCAACAATGGCATGCCCTTATTAATACAATAAGCGTTGCATACGACTATCGTTTAAAATAACGCTACAAGGAACTAAATTGCGGTCATCTCCGTTAGTTCTATATAGCTGATTCCTTACAGGCTTCTACTCTTAGTATCTTTCCCCGCGAAGCCTTCGGTTAGAGAATGTGTGAAATGTTAGAGCTTATGTATAATAAGGTAGAGACAGCATGTGCAGGGTTAGTGATGAGTCGAAAATTAGTAGAAATACTGTACAAAAATTCGATGTTGCCAGGATAGAATATGTCAATTTTAAGCGTATCTTTGGTATGCTCGACAGTGTTGCTAGACCGATAATTTTTTTGGAACAGCACCATCGCATTGGTTCGATGTGTGGCTACTCTTTGGAGGGAGGTTTGCCGTTGGTGTACTGTGGCGGGGAGGTCGATGTTTGTTTGGGTTGGTCCTCCGTCATAACTGAAACTAGTTCTTCGACGGCGCGGCCAAGGTCATCTGTAAGAAAGAATTCTCGATTAGTATTGAAAATTATTACATCTTTGGTAACCTAGTTAGTATTTAGCTATAATTAAAGGGATGGTGTTACCCCTATCATAATCGTTAACTATGAACTAATGTTATATACTCAACTGACCATTCATATATTTACGGTGTAATTGGTTGGAAGTAAATAATATTTGATATATATGTAAATAAGATATCTAACCGTAAGTCATAATAATATTGAAGATTACCTCAAGGTATACGTCCTGTTAGGTTGGCAGTAAACAGAAAGGAATTGCGTGAATATTAGATATTGCTTAAAGAAGACATTAACAACATGCGTCACTCAAAATCATGCAACAATCTTAAGACGTACAACAGCACCTATGACAAAGTGGATACAAAACTAAATTGTAGCTGATCCATATTGTATAAAACAGAATATTTGTTCCTAAAATTAAAACATATTTATGCTTTATCTGCTACTGCAGCTTGTGGTAGTGAATCTGTATTAAGTAATCCTGCAATGCAATAATAAAAAAATATCGTTTGTGGAATAAAATGAAGCAAAACAAAACCTATAACTACATCGTTATGTTAGAAATATCAATATCTAACAGCAAAACAAACTAACACTCGTGGCAGCAAATCATAAGTTATAGCTGATACAAAAAACATCGTCTGTGCTAAGAAGCGTCAAAACAAAGATTATCATCACACCGCTAACCTGCGCAGTGCATGAGCGAGTGCACGGCATGTGGCGGCGGAGGCGGACGCTCCAGCGACTCGCGCTCACCACCGGGCCAACGACCTCCACCGTCTTTGTATTAGAAATATTGTATAAGGAATATTTCTTATAGGGACAAATATATACGGGACCCATGTTGGGACCTTGTGGTAGCCCAAGTTAAAATATTAAAGAAAATTGTATATAAATATTAACAACTGTTTGTTAGTATTTGATAATAATTTTATGGGTAGTTATTTAATTGGGATCCTTTGAATCTGGTAGAACTACACAATATGTAGAGTACTTTCCTGTTGAACCTTGTGAAAAGTCAATTAAAATTCCAAGTATGAAATAAAATACTCACTAGTTTGCGACTCATGGTAAAGTCCATTGTGCATCTTGGCCGGTGAGTCGGTAGCGAGTTGCGACGCTGTGACAGACCGGGTCTGGAGAGTACCGGTCCTTGCCGGAGGAGAGCCTTGTGCGGGCTGAAAGAATAATAAAATCATGAAAACTTAGTAATGAAAAAATTACTAACTTGTTATTGGTTCAAAGTGATTTTCGCGAGTAGTAAGAGTAAGTCACTATGGAAGCACAATTTTAGCCAGATAAATTATTTACAAATGTCGTAAATCATATCGCTGGCCTCAGAGAGCATGTAGACAGAATACTATTAAAATAATTTTTATGTTAAATCATTTGGGTTGATAATATGTAGTTTGGACAACATAAGTATCAAATGCTGAAGAAAATTTGAAAATGTGCCATTTGTCCAACAAACACCATCAGTCACCAAATTTGACCAGCATGATGGACGTTTGCGATCTGAAAAACGTCTGACCTTGAGATTGTTATAGAATTCTGGGTAACAGGCTTACCTCATCCAGCAGCCTCCGCAAGCGCTGCAGCTGAGCCTCGAGCTGCCGGTTGTGCTCCTCGAGGATCTGCATGCGCGCCTCCAGCCGGCCCTTGTGCTGTCGCAACAGCCTCGCCTCGGCCATCATGTCCTAGAGGAATGATTACTTGCATTAGCATTTGTTTTATTATCCATATACGAGTAATGTTTATGTACCTATGTTAAGAAACTTTGTAAATATAGAAGATGCAGATTTGGTGCAACTAACTAACTACTACTAACTAAATATTCGTCCTACGCTAAGACTGATATATTTTTATTTATAAATTATTCTGATTAAACTAAAAAATGCCATATACTTTCGTTTATAGTATATGCCGATTCTTAAAACGCTATATTAGTAGATTGACAAAGAAACGTGAATTGCACCAGTATAAAAGATAAAGTAAGTTACCTGATCAACTGGAGCATTTCTATTCTCATTAACGCCATGCTGCTCCTCAGGAGTAGATCCTGGAGTCTGCTTCGCCTTTAGGCGCTCGTACTCAGCCTGTAGGCTTGCGTTTTCTTCCTCCAATTCTCTGCGATGACATTTTAAATTGATCAATGACTTAAATAAATGCAGAGAACAGTAAATACGCAAAAAATTTAAAGCATATCTGAACGTTACATCTAACAAAGGACTGCCAAAGACGGATAATGATGACTACTTCGAAACTGATATGACGGATCAATACTTATAAGTAAATAAAAAAATGAATGACGCCCGTAAAATTATTGAGGCCATTGAAAATCTGAAGACTGAAGTCTTTTACAAGTATCTTACCTGATCATAGCCTCAAGCTCATGTCGTTGCTCCCGGTGTATGATGGACACAACTTGCACGGGCGAGCGCGGAGCGTCATCTGTTTCACCGCCACCGTTCAGCGAGGCGCAGTACTGTGCTATGAGCTGATGTTCCTCATCACTGAAACAAATATGGAGAAATGGGTACTTCTTTGATCAAAGTTTTTCAAAGGTTATATAAATAATTAATCATAATTCTACAACCACAACTTCAGAAGGAATTTAGCTGTTTCATGTAGCTGTTATCTGACAGTTTTATTTTGAAGATAATAATAATTTGTTTGACAGCAATAGATTAAACGTAATCTGATGATAGTTTGTTTGATGATTAAACGTAGTTTTATAATAGTTTCATTTACTTTGTTTATTGGTAAAATATCTCTTAAATTATTTAATATAATGTAAAGAAACATTGTATACCTGTCAGGAGTATCTCCCGGCTTGGCGCCCAGTTCGACCTGTGCGAGTCTGGTGGCGTACAGCTCGAGACGTGAGTGCATGTCGTCACCGCCGAGTCCAGCACCTGATCCACCCACGTGCTGAGGAGATGGAGCTGGAGACTCCAGGGCGTCACCTGTAACATTGCATAATTGTGTTGAAAGATTATTTTATTTACCGGAACAGACAGTTTTCGGTCTATACCGCTGTCATAATGAAAAAGACGTATCAAATTTTTCATCGAATTTGTTTTTCTCTTTATATCAGTAAAAAAAAAGACGTATACGCCATTATTTATGTCTTTTTCTATGACGGCAATATAGTTACGTAGCAGATGTAGCTCTGACTTCTGTCTTGCTATGAATATTTAAAAGGAAGCTACTATATGCCGAGAAAGTTAAGCGCTTTAGAGATAGTTTCAAGGGAAAACACACATCTATTGCAAAAAACATAGGTGAAGATCTTGGTAAAACGATGACCAGGTATAATTATAAATTTAACATCTAAAAATGATTAACGAATGGTATTATTTGCTTCGAATGAATAACTTACTACTTGTAGAAACTATTACAACTATAAATCATCGTAGGAAATAAGGACATAAAATAATATACCTTCGAGAACTGTCTGCACAGGTAGATATCCAACTCTGGGATGTTTCTTGAAGTATCGGGCTGACTTGAACTTGTTGCGCAGTGCGCGAGTGAAGTCTCGTACATCCTCGCCCGAAGTTGTCTGGAAAATACACATGATATGTATATCAACGGCACCACTCCATTATATCATATCACATTGTTGACATAAATAGGTATAAGGTTTTTTGTGGGATAATGTTCACTTTGAAAACGGCTATAAATACTTACAGCAGTGCAGTACTCCTGCATGGGATGCGTCAACTTGTGGTTCTTGGCTTTACGTCCATTGAAGAAGCACTTCTGGCACATGTCGAAGTTGAAACATTTCAGGCAACGATATCTGAATAATAAATTATTGATATGACTATTTGATTATGTATGTACTAAGAAGATATACATTTAACTTTTAACTTCAATGAGTAATCTTGCCAGTAACGACAGTATCAGTAGATAGTACAAGGCCATTTTAATTTCAAACTGCAGCGGACACAACTGATTTACAACTATGTCTGGCATTCTAGCAATTGACAGATTAATTACCCATATATACTTATTTAAGATTCATCTAAGAAATACAAGCGAATGATGTAAGATGTGATAAGTATTAAGATTCTTGGTGATTATTTGTTTGTCGTCCTAAGAATGTAATTGTTGCTTGAATATTCTTGTTAATACTACCACATCTAGTATCGAATTTAAATTTAACCACTTTTTACACCGGTATTTGTATTATGTGGATCAAGGGAAACACCTACAAAATATTAGTTAGTGATATTAACCTGAATCCAATAATAGGATACTCCTTGCAGATATTGCACTTGGCTTGATGCTTAGCGGTCTCGGCGGCGGCTAAACGATGCAGTACTGGCAGCCAAACCATGGACTGTGGTTCCTTCTGCAACCACTGTAGGAAGTGGAACGCTTCGATGTATTGCAACTGGCCATCAGCGTCACGTTCTAGAGTTTTCTCTTTAGGCGGTTCTTCCTTTTCTTTTTCTTTATCTGTAAGGTGAATAATATTTGTATTAATTTACATAAGATTTGTAACTAATACTATGTTTTAAATCCTATTACTATATTTTGCGAGCAGCAATAGCCTACTGGGAGAACGTTGGACTGCCTCTGGTCTCGTGTTCGATTTCAAGACACGCACCTCTGACTTTTCGAAGTCACGTGCGTATTAATTAGTTAATTATCGCTAGTTTTAACGGTGAAGGACAACATCGTGAGGAAACCTGCATGTCTGAAGGTTCTTCATAATGATCTTGAAGATATGCGAAGTCTTTCAACTCGAACTAGGCCAGCGTGGTGCCCCTTCTCACACTGAGAAGAGGAACGTGCCCAGCAGTGGGAAAGTTTAATACAAGGCTGATATTATTATTATTTTACTATATTTGATATAGTGATACCTTTTAATGGTTACTTACCAACTTTCCTATCAAGAGTACCGCCTTTGTTTCCTTCTTTGGTAGCAGCAGACGCTTGTTCAAAGCAGCTCCTCACTGAGGGTTCTATGTTTGATCCACCAAATGCAGCCACTTCACCTAGTTGTCGAGGTACCTGAGAAAAAAAGATTTAGTCAACGTTTTCACAAAGATTAGTAACATCTATCGGATGGATGGAATGAAAGGCAAAACTTACTTGTATACAATCGTGTAGTAATAATCCAAGTTTTCTTTGGTCGGCTCTACATGATGGGTCCGCTATCAGTCGGAATAAGTATCTGGAAATTAACGAGGCAATAGTAGTAGCAGCACTTCTTTATACTGTTAGAAAAGAATTAATACTGATATCAAGAGCCAAAAGATTTCTAGAGGATTAAAAGCTGCTAATCGGTATAAAAATTCAAGACACACTGACATTAGAAGGTCTACTGATGTTTTAATTTATACGTTAGTAGTAGGTTTTAAAAGCAGTTCAAGGTATAACAAGACTTCTGGACTAGTTGAGAAATGCCTAGCCAATACAAGTATTGAAATGTCCAGCTCAAATGCCATAGTCTTCTAATTCCTAACCACGTCAACAGTTTTAGTTTTTCTGTCACTGTAGTTTTAAGTGGTTTATATTTACCTGTATTTCTCCTCAAGATGTCCCTTGCACAGCAGCACGAGGCCAACCTTGAAGCTCAGTACTCGGATCTGTCCGGTCCTCTGACTGTCGTATACGTTCAGCAGCCAGTTGATGGACAGGTCCAGGCAGAGGGGCACGTTGACTAGGCTGGGGTTTTCTGCTGCTATGACCTGGAGTTAATTGGAATACCTTAGTCAGTTTCATGGTATATGAGTATATCAGCATGGTATATCAGCAGCGACTCTGTAACTACACATATGATCTGAAATTTAAAATTTCGTCCATTAACAGTTAGAGTCAAATTCATACACATAGAAATTAGGACGTACCTCATATAGTGAAGTAAGCACAGTGATCATGTCAGGTATGTCGATGAGACGGTCGTTCTGCGCGCGAAGACCGTGAGAGTCGAACGCTTCCAGCGCGGCCGGCAGTTGTAGCATGTGCACTGTAATATAAACAATGAATATAAGATTTTTCCATACATACATAGTTCGGTAATTGGCAATATGAAAACAGATCTCGTAAATTGATGAGGCTGGTGAAATTACTAATTAATTTAATAATAGCAAAAGAATTGCTAACATAGGTAATATGGCTACTTGATGGCTTCACTTAATTGCTATTAGTGAATTTGACAACTTCTTTACTTATCGTGAACATTAAAATCTACGTCTACTTACTGCACAGCGCCTTCTGCACAGTCCTCAACTTAAGTGCTGTCCTGTACGCTGAGAACCGCACCTCGTTCAGATCAGCCAATGAGTTCATCAGGTCGATCATTTTCGGGTGATCCCAGTGTGTCGTTTCTAGTTCATGGCTGAGGAGAAGGAAATTTGTTAGAGTCTTCCAGAATATTCAAAGATCTTACATGCAAATGCAGTCAAAGAGTCCAATACAATACTGCATTACTGTGTTAAAACTCTCTACTGAGAAGAATTGTTTGTCATTGGATGTTTAACTTGTGGCTTCCTTCCATTGATTGTTAGGTATGGAATGAAAGTATCATACTTA
The DNA here is from genome assembly GCA_930367265.1 of Catocala fraxini. NCBI lineage: Eukaryota > Metazoa > Arthropoda > Insecta > Lepidoptera > Erebidae > Catocala > Catocala fraxini. Next base: position 1,322,752 of record OV884044.1, on the reverse strand, counting down.
CATAATAGTGTGGTGTTTATATTCAGAAATATTTAGACTCAAAACTCTCGATGTTGTAGCTTGAAGATCTCAGAAGATTTAATAAATTGATAAATACGATTATTTGATTGGAAACCAATGCAATTCGGGAGATTCATTCTTGCACACCATAGTGTACTAACGAATAACGGTAAATTAATAATAATAATAATAATGTTTATTTCAGTTAAGTTACACATATATTAACATTAATTTGAACTTTGCATTCTAATGGTACCCTACATTATTTTACTACTTAACGTTAAATCAAAGCGACTTACTTGATATAATAAGGTACATTAGCGGGTGTGACAGCTCTCTCCCAGGGCGTCTCCACAGAGCCTGCGAGGAAGCCCTGCGCAGCGCCAGCACCACCATCTCTGGCGACACCAGCCAATTGCCGCACTCGTTCCTCTCCGCCTGATACCAGGCCGGACACCCTGGAATGAAGTAAGCAAAATTAAGTAAATGGTGACTTAGCTATTTAATATTTGCAAGTTGTAACCCATCCATTTTCGTTTGCTAAGACAGTGAGCAATAAATCATGATGGAGTAGCAATGTTTGGACAACTATACTGAGCGTAAAGCAGCTGATGTGAATTAACATTATTTTATTTGTTTTTACAATCATAAATTGAGCAGCGATAGCTCAGTGGGGAGACCAACAGACTGCAATGCAGAGGGTCTCGGGTTCGAACCCACGTCACGCACCTCTGACTTTCGGAAGTTATATGACTTTTCGAAATTATGTGCGTAATGATTGACAATTATCGCCTGCTCCGTGCCTCGGAGAGCACGTTAAGCCGTTGGTCCCGGCTGCCATGAACATCTATGGCAGTCGTTATTGGGAAAGTCAGTACCCTCTAATATCCTGATACTGGTCTAGCCTTAGGGTATCGTTAGCCTTCGTGTTGCGGAGGTCAGGTGGCAGCCGCTCTGTGTACAAAAACTGATATCCAGTCAAATCCGGTTAGACTAGAAAAGCCGACCCCAAGTGACTTGGGAATAATAAAGGCTAAGGAAGAAGAAATGGCAACTGAGAAATATGTATCGCGATTCACGAGTTACCTTCGGGCAGCGATAGCTCAGTGGGGAGACCAACAGACTGCAATGCAGAGGGTCTCGGGATCGAACCCACGTCGCGCACCTCTGACTTTCGGAAGTTATATGACTTTTCGAAATTATGTGCGTATTGATTGACAATTATCGCTTGCTCCGTGCCTCGGAGAGCACGTTAAGCCGTCGGTCCCGGCTGCCATGAACATCTATGGCAGTCGTTATTGGGAGAGTGTCGACACAAAAGATCCCACTGGGTCGAAGTGTCGCCTGGGTCTGCACTAACTGGCCCCCACATAAGATACATACATACCTTCGGGCAACCGAAGCTACTTAACGGAGGTAAGTCTTGCTTACATCCATTGGCTTTACTATAAACAACTAATAAGTACCTAAGCAACTATATTTACTGGAATTATAGTATATTTGTTACTAGAATGTAATGTTTGTAACTCATAACGTATAAGGCGTTTATTTATAAACTAATAATATATAGCAAAGAATGTGATTTGACACATGCGTTAATTACATCAGGTTAAAATCAATTCAATCTACAATTGTGTTCTTCTGTGTTCTTGTAGAAACAACCACAGTAAAGAACAGAATATAAAGGTGTATTTAGTAACATCCATTCGACAAATGGAAGCCTGACATCACTGCGGCAATCTGCTTGTAATTATTAGTGCAACCTGACTGGAGCGTCAAGCGTTTCAAAAGGGTATGAAAATATCTAGTGTCACTGCGTTAATGCCCGTTTTTCCATTAGATAAATGATGTAACGCAAATACATAAAATTGATTGTGTACAACTATGTCACCTCAATATTTAAGACGTACTTACGACTTCAATTGTGCTGAATTATTATTTAATATTTTTACTTAGTCTCTCACACATTCTTAATATTGTATTATAAATACTCTCGTAATGACAAAATAAACAAGCATTCTGAACAGGCAATCGTAGTTTTCACTACATTGGTGGGTTGTAACTACGTCTAAAATATTGAGGTGAAATAATTGTAATGTGCCTACACTGATCATACAGAAAGAAGTAGAGAAGTAAAACATATATGCTACAAACCTTGTATTCAAATCATCAAGTCTGGCTAACAGATGATCAGGCAGTTGGATCTTGTCTCTCGCTAGCTGCTGAGCTTGGGCATGAAGCTCATCAGCTAACCGCCTCAGTGGTGGGAGCTGGGCGCGCGCACGAGACACAGCATCGAGCTGTGCGCGTGCATCGCGCGCATCTCCCGGGCCGCGCCACGATGAGCGCGCGGCTTCAGCTGCTTGCACGCGCCCGGCGAGCTCATCTAAAGATGTCGTGAAGGTACGGACACGCTGTAAAGAAAAAGGATGGGTTAGCTTTAACCATGTAGGTGCTAAAGGAATAAATTCAACAGGTTATTGTAGTTATAACGATCGCGTTGTTTATTTAACATTTTAATTACATTATTTTATAACTATTAGATACAATATCACTGTTGAACTTTACTACTATTTAAATTATTAAACCTATCTATTTAGATTTAAGTTGACATTTTCCCAAATGTTTCAGTAGCTTTTCAGTAGCCATGTTCACGGGGAGACTCAATATTTATGTAATAAAAGCGCTGCGCCGAGCGAAATGTGCCAAAACAGGCGGTCACAGTTAAGTGAATAAAATCAACACTTTGTGTTTAATACAAATATAAAATATACATTTACCGTAAAAAACTTAAAATAATTAATATTTTCGCCTACTAAATTACGTAAATTGCACGAAAAATGCAAAAACGTAAGCTCATGTTACGTGATTTTTAGATTATAACAGTAGAAATATATCCTATTTTACAGCTTAAACGAAACACAAATAGTTATATTATAATTTGTCCGTCCCAAATATTTAAGTCATTGGTTGACAATAAAGATACATACATATTTATCAAAAAAGCACTTAAAATCCTCCATACAATTTTACTATGGCGGCCGCGCGCCAATTTGAATATGCGCCGCACGAGCTCTGTTATTATGTCTTACGCTCGGCGCAGTCTTAAATAAACAACACGATAAAAGCCATATAAAATCTGAAATCGACCATTGAGATCACACATTTAATAGAAGACATGACATTGTAACAATATATGCAATCCATATTGGTAAAGGGTTCATTAAACTTTGGTTCTAAGAAACAACATAATTATGTTACTCAGATTTACATCAATTTGCAATATATTGATAGTTTCCAAATCAAGAACAATTCAAAATCAATGTAAATGAAAGAGAATGAGTATGTTATATTTTCTAAGAAAATTAAAAACTTACATGATTAAAAACTTTTAATGCACACGTGTAAAATAATAACAAAACCTTCACTGCGGTGTAGAATATTTCTAAAACATCTATGAAAACATTACACAGTCTCTTAGGTATGCAGGTTTCTTCACAATGTTTTGTGTGTTAAATGTATATGTAAATACATATTATAGTTTAGTTAGTGTAACCTTGACGTTCATAAGTGTTACTTTGTGACCTACATTAATAAAGATATTTTAATTTTGATTTTCCTGCATCTACAAATTGAGTAGGTACTATTAAACTGTTATAATCCGAACTAATATTATTAATGCGAATGTGAGCTTGTTTGTGACGCTTTCATGCCTTAACTTCTCCACTAACCATCATAAAATTACGCATTGACGTTGAAAAAGACCTTTTATCCAGAATAATGTACTGTTGCTAATGTAAGTCTCTTTTCTTTTTATCTTTTTTTTACTTGGCATAATGCTCGTTATGCATACGCCACAAGGAGAGACGAGAGGGTTATGTTGGGTTCTCCTGAGACTTCAGGTCTACCAACTAAAACCTCACGTTATGCCAACTCGCTGCTTTTATGGTGGGTGGGCCGCCAGAACTATGACTTCAACAGCCACCCAATCTAACCTCCATTTAGGCGCAGCGCGGGCAAGATCAAATACGTAGATAACTGCGAAACCGTCCTTTGACAGTCCAACGGTTTTCCTAATCATTTATCTTTATTCTAATCTCGATCTAAAGCTAATAATATAACCATCGTCTCACGTCTCAAAACGTTTATTCCTTTCACGTCTGTCTAGAAAAAACAAGTTGGTTTATTTAGCACCGAGACCGGTTGCCGACAGTGACCTTACAAGGGCGGCGAGCAACCTTGCCGTGCGTATAGAGTTACTCGTGCGGGCTAAAACCGCAAACGCTACTTTCCTAGGTTACTCGATCACCGTGCAAAAGTGGTTGTTTTTGTATAAACCCACCAAAGGGTGTTAGATGACTGGCATGGTGATACTATTTAATAAAAATGAAAAGGATTTGTGATTGAGAAGTGCTTTTAGCCAGTTAAAGAAGTTTTAAAACAAATTTCAACTTCACTTCAATCTAAATTATTGAGTACTGTTTACTTTGATCTAATTAGACATTTCATTAATAAAAATAAAGTTTAATGAAAACGAAGAAAATAAACCTAAGATCTAAAACCTTAGTTTAAAAATAAATTTGATTTGTAGTATAAATATTTTTAAATAGAACCTAATCTTAGTAGTTTATGCTGCAAATGACGCGTTTTATTTAATCTTATGAGAAGCACAATGGCTGTATCATTGTGCTTCTCACTCACTCTCTCTCACTTAATTATCTTTATATGCAAACATATTTTTTTTAACAAAATTGTGTGTTTGTGAGTTTTTCGGCGTTTAAATGTGTTATAGCTAATAGTGTATCGCTGTATAACAGGAACAAACAAACGCTCGTATATTACTGCACATTTTTCTTCTACAAAACAAAATAAAACTTTTTGTACATCAATTGTGGAATATTTTCCAGCATTTTTGTTTCCCTCAGCAATATAAAACACCCGTGTCGATAATGGTGTGAGCCGTGACGGGTAGTTCGACGTATATCACGAAACGTCGCGCTGACAGCCAGGGTGCGTGTCGATAGGGGACATTTTGCTTATGTACAGATATGTCAAGTTTCGCACGGATAGGAAATGTGTAGTGAGGGATTGTTTTGTTGTTTGTTTTAGCCTCTCTAAATATCGGTGTAGTACGACTTACAAGGAGTGAGCTTAAAAAATAACTAGGTCATTCCTGGACTGGGTTTAGTTTGAGTTTTAATCTTTCAAGTCTTAAAATTCTAGATATAACTAAAATTGTATTGCATCTGGCCGTCGCTGTGTCACTGCGACTCTATAAGTTAATATCTCTCGATTTTGACATACGTCTTAGTATCGAATGTCGTTTTTTTACGTTTTTATAGAGTGCTTCTTCTCTCTTAGCCTTTATTATTCCTAAGTCACTTGGGGTCGGCTTTTCTGGTCTAACCGGATTTGACTGGATATCCATTTTTACGCGGAGCGGCTGCCACCTGACCTCCGCAACCCGAAGGCTAACGATACCCTAAGGCTAGACCAGTGTCAGGATATTAGAGGGTACTGACTTTCCCAATAACGACTGCCATAGATGTTCATGGCAGCCGGCATCGACGGCTTAACGTGCTCTCCGAGGCACGGAGCAGGCGATAATTTTCAATCAATACGCACATAATTTTGAAAAGTCATATAACTGCCGAAAGTCAGAGGTGCGCGACGTGGGTTCGAACCCGAGAGCCTCTGCATTGCAGTCTGTTGGTCTCCCCATTCAGCTATCGCTGCTACGTTTTGTTTTTTTATAGAGTGCGTTTACTGAAAACTTTATTGAACTAGTCAAAATATACATCGACATTTACATAGGTCCGTAATGTCTGTATAAACTTGTATAAGTACTTTTCAGTTCATGTTTGAAAATTATTGGTAACAACGTCAGTCTTAAGATTTAAAGTGAGTTCGATCCGCATTACCGATTTAAAACAAAACAAGCATTTTTGTTTACTTAGAGCGGCTTAACACAAATGGAATAAATAGGGATTTCTTTCTGGAGGCGCTCATAGCCAGTTGCACTAACTGATATGTAAACGATTACCGAGGTTAAGCAACGTTGGGTGCGGTCAGTCTATAGATGGGTTCGCGGTGAATGCTAGCGCGAATCCCGTGGCACCGACACTAGGTACTGGAGGAATGTCGTCAGGGGTTTAGTGGGTATGGGGCCAGCTTCTCTGGCTCGAGTCCCACACATTCGCACCCTGCCCGGGCGCGGACGGTGCGTAAATGAATTCGCCGGATGTTAAAAAAAAAAATTGATGGGTGGCCGCTTAGTGGTATTTCATCTGAGGGTCTCCGTGCTTCGGAGGGCACGTAAAAACTCGGTTCTGGTTGTTGCCAAATTGACAGCTGTCGTTAAGCTGTCAGAGTCCTACGGGCGGCTTGAACAACTCTTGACAACAGGTTGGCCACTAACCACACGAAAAGAAGAAGAAGAAGAGATTTCAATTTGACTGCATGGATTGCGCAGTGGTTTAAGTGGTCGCCTCACCACTGCCATTGCACTGAGTGTTGTGGGTTCGAATCCCACACGGAATAAAACTTTGTGTGATCCACAAATGGTTGTTCCGAATCTAGATGTTCTTTGTGTCCGTGGTTTGAATGTTTGTATGGTCCCTTGTAAGGTACCATTTCTGGTGCGGGAAAAATCTTTTGTTAAAAGGAAACCTATGTATTTTACCGCTGACTTACATGACAATTGATATGCGCTTATGCATTGTCTGGAAAGGTTCGTAACAAATTATACCTATATATGTACATTCAAATGAAACCATGCATGCGATGAACCTTATACTAAAATTTAGTTTTATTGCGCTCTTTGTTCAACTAGTAATAGCCGACTCAAGTGAGATAAAGATGGACAACACAAAGATTTAGACCGACTTAATAAAGAAACAAAGGCTATAAACGGCTGACCAATAAAAGCGTTAGTACTTAATTGTCACTTAATGAATAAGTACAGGCGGACGATTGAGTTGATGGAATAATAGCATACGAGTTGTTAAGTTAACTGTGTCGAAAGGGATCGTTTTACAGTTCAGTTATATTGTGTTTAAAATAGTAACAACGTTCTACATAAAAAATATCTTATACTATATCAGCCTGTATTAACCCGTCCACAGCTGGGCACGGGTCTCTTCTCAGCGTGAGAAGGGTTAAGCCATAGTCCTGACGCTGGCCCAGTACGGGTTGGTAGACTTCATATATCTTCGAGAACGTTATGGAGAACTCTCAAACATGCGAAACTCACGATGTTTTTCTTCGCCTTTAAAGCGAGCGTTAATTAACTATTTAATACACACATTACTTCGAAAAAGCAGAGATGCGCGACTTGGGATCGAACTTGGCACCGCTGTGTGGCAGACGGCAGTCCAACGGTCTCTCACTACACTATCGCTGCTTAAAAATATCTTACTAAAGGCCTAATACGACAGGTAGTTAAAATACTTAGTATGTCTAATAAATGCATTGTAAAAAACTTTATTCATTAATTTTTTGTAAACCTTTATTATACAGGATGTCCGGTAATTAGGTAATGAATAACCTTGAAATATCTTATAGAAGAACTGATGGCCGTTCAGAAAATAATATGAAAAAAAATCTATCCTTACTACTACCCGAGATATGTATTTTTCTAATTATCATATTTAGCTTTGTTGTACACTATGACCATAAATGAATGAATTCCATCAGATTTTTGTTGTTTTATTATTAAATACTAATTATGCTAATAGATAGACAGTCAAAAGTATGACTAGCTACTGCATTTTTGTGATATATGTACATTCTTTTTTCTTTTTTTCTGAACGGCCATCAGTTCTACTATAAGACATTTCAAGGTTATCCATTAATTACCGGACACCTTGTATACAGTATCGGTTTTAGGCATGCTAGCATTCTTATGCATTATTAAATTATTATGAACAATAATTTTAGGATTTTTACTTATAAAGATGCTATTATATATAGGTTTTATAAATATAGCCGTAAGTCTTTAAAGATGGCTGTGTAGATTACAAAGACATTTCTTACAAGTATCATCTTATAAGAAACTGGTAGTTTTCCCGCGGTTTCACCCGCGTAAGTCCCGTTCCCGTGTGAATATTGGGCTTCACCCCTTTCACCCCATTAATGGTGGAATTTCCAAAAATCCTCTCTTAGTGCTCCCCTGCATTCTCCAAGGAACATGCCAAATTTCAGCTTCTTGCGTTCAGTAGTTTCGGCTGTGCGTTGTCTGTCAGTCACTCAGTAACGCAAGAGTTTTATATACATATATAGATTAGCATTTCATATTTCTAATTGCATGGATGGTGTAGCGAGCGTATATTTGATCACCGCGCCGAATGTTGTCGGTTCGGGTGATCCACAAATGGTTGTTCTAGAACAAGGTGTACTTTGTGTACAAAGTACACCTAAAATAATGGTAATTTTAAGTTTTTAGCATATGTATCAGTAGGGATTGCGACTACAGCTGTGCATGAGGTCTTGGATTGGAATCCTGGGTACACTGTTCTTGGGTTTTTCAGAAATTCACAATAAAATCTCGAAGTGTGAGTCTAGAACTGTTTTCGGTAAATGGCAAGGGTAACGGTAGTGAATGCGACTCCTGTGCATGAGGTCTCGGGTTCGAATCCCGGGTCGGGCTAAGAACAAGTTATTGGGTTTTGCTGATAAGAAATCTCAATATGAGGCCGGATTTAGGAAGTTGGCGGTGTTAAACACCCCTGTGCCTCGGAAAGCACGTAAAGCTGTTGGTCCTGCGCCTGATCTCACTCCGGTCGTGTCGGATTACCGTCCCATCGGATCATGAGAGTTAAGGAACAGAGAGTGCAATTGTGTTTGCGCACACACTTGTGCACTGCAATATCTCCTGCGCATCGGCCTGTTATCGGCCGCCGTGACCGAAATTCGGTCTGGAGAACATTATTATTATTATTACTTGAGACCTATAAAACAGAGCTGTTGAATTGTGGGTGTAAAGGCTCATTAGAGCCGCCTGGAACACGACCAGCACCGCCACGCCTCAAGCGGTAAGTATTCTTAGTATGGAATAACAAGGGTATACGCTCACTACATCAACTCCGCCTTGCCCGCGGGCTGACCGCGCGCGGACGGCGAGTGGGCCACTGAGTGACCACTCGTTGCCCGCACGCTTGCCTTGCGTTAGCCACGCGCAGTTCCCGAATGAATCGCGCGCCGTCCGCGAGTGGTTTACACGCGTGGACGATGCATCGGCGGCACACCGCTCCCTCACAAACTACTCATCTATTCGCGGTCAACGCAATGTCCACTCGGTGACCATGCGACGTCCACTCGTTGACCACGCGGCGTCCAACCGTGGACCACTTATCGTCAACGAGTGGACATCGAGCGACGAGGCTGTGATGGTCGGGCGCCGGGTGGCTCTAGTGAGACTCCTTAAAACACCTCTACCTAGCCCTTCGGAGATAAAGGTGTGAGACTTTGTAAAAAATAATTTTATAAGTTCTCAATACGCGTGCAAAAATTCAGATTACTCAGAACTCTGGCGGTAGGTGAAAATTTGATGGAAACATTCTATTACATTTATATAATTTATAGGACGGTTAATATAAAGCGTTTAAAAAACGGGTGATTGGCACACATCATCCTTTACCAATATTCCTTTGCTTAGGGACTTGACATTCTCGTGGGATTTATTTTAAACGGGTTGGAATTGAATCCTCCGTTTTCCCTATTTGGAATCGTCTTCGTCTTGATTTATAATAAGGTATTCTTAACATTTCATTGTATGAGTGAAATGTCGAATATTTTAGTTAAAAGACTGTAAATTACGTAAATTAATAAAGGCTTACTATATATATTTTTGTGTGTAAACTGTCCCACTGCTGGGCACAGATTTGAGTTTGAGGGAAGTTAGGCCATAGTCTAGCTAAAAAGTTAGTATGTTTTTTGTTTGAACGCGCTGATCTCTGGAACTACCAGTTGGATTTGAAAATTATTTTAGCACATATTAGATAATTTTTATATATAACATCACGCTATGAGTATGGGTAAATAGGTAGTAATAAATAATATACGAATTGTTAACACTATACATCTAAACAAAAAGGGACAAAAAATATCCACCACGCAAAAGTAAATTGTTCCCTTGTTCATCGTGCGATCTCTCTCGGATAACCGGGCCTATCCCGGGCACATCGGACACCGTGCCCGGGTAAGATTCCCGGGAAGATAAGAACCCGCATTTAGCCGGGTATAAGGATGTGTTTTGTTCAATTATCTTACGTTTTTTATGTTCTGTCGTGTAATAGTATTGGGAAAACAATCTTAGTTTATAATGATTTGTATAGTCTGTAAGGTTAAGCAATTTGGTGTGGTCATTTTATGGATGGGTGACCGAGATGCATAAAAAAAATAATGTTAAATATACGTGCATTTTGTGTACAATGTAAGCTGAACGTGAATTCCTGAGTTCTGATTTCATATCCTAATTTTCTATTAACATAGGTACGTATTCTAGATTTACTATTGTCTTTATGCGTATCCGAAGAAGAGACTTCTTCTTCTTATTTTATCTTTTCAGATATAAAAAATGTTGACATCGTGGTCTATCATAAGCATATCCAAACTAAAACATACCATAATTAAAAAAGACTAAGAAAATGTAAGTTAATAATTTATACAATTAAAATTTGTACACTACTTTATACTATATTATAACCTAAATATAACATCACACCTATATTGATCCAAGTAAAGATTTGTACAGAGAAGAGAAAATGTATCACACCCAATATTTAGGAACCATCTAAAAGGCGGACAACTTCTTGTCTCCAACTGACGTTCTTTACGACAGCAGAAAAATAATCGAGGTTTAAAACTGCGTCGAGCATAAGACAGATAATGACAGAGCTCGTGCGGCGCATATTCATATCGGCGCGCGGCCGCCATAGTAAAATTGTATGCAGGATTTGAAGTGCTTTTTGGATAAATATGTATCTTTATGGTCAACCAATAACTTAAATATTTGGGACGGACAAATTGTAATATAACTATTTATGTTTCGTTTAAGCTGTAAAATAGGATAGATTTCTACTGTTATCATTAAAAATCACTTAACACGAGCTTACATTTTTGCATTTTTCGTGTAAATTTACGTAATTTTGTAGGTGAAAATATTAATTATTTTAAGTTTCTTACACCGAGTAATTGTAAACACATTAATTGTTATTGTAAATGTATATTTTATATTTGTATAAAAAAAAATGTTTTGATTTTATCCACTTAACTGTGACTGCCTGTTTTGGCACATTTCGCTCGGCGCAGTCTTAAATATAAAGTTGTATGAAGAAAATCGGTAACGTTGGAGTTTTCATGATAACTATATCATTGCCATTTTTTGAATGGCCAATTCAAATTCTATTTTTTTTCATATATACTACCTACTTTTATTTAGGTTATTTATATATAATTTGTCTTAATTAATAAAAACATCAACCATTATGTACCTAATTATGGCGAATTGAAACAACGAATACGGGCAGACATTAGCGATAGGTTTCATTTAAAATTTAAAATGCTTCTTACTTAATATTATTAACTATGTATTTCTTTATTTTTAGAATTCAGTTTTATATGGACAGTGACATATGGCATAATGACTGCAACACCTTGTACATAAATGAGTTGTAAAATACTGAAATTATAAGTTGATGGCGATTTAAAAGAGTGGCCTTGAGTTTCTTGCAGGTATCTTCTCATAGGCTCAACCTTTTGCCTGAACCTTGCAACTAACATAAATGTAAATTCAGTAAATGTAATAAACTCACTAACCTCTTTGTATACGTAAATAAGTGTTACTTTGTGACCTAAGTGAATAAATGATTTTTGACTTTGACTTTGAAATACAAATAGTTGAATTTATTATTAATAATATATGTTATTAATAATATATAGGCTAATATTATAATCTTTATTTTTGTCTAGCATTCACAAAATTAAATAAACGAGAATTTCATAGTTGTGTCTTTGTATCTTATGCGGGGGCCAGTCAGTGCAGACTGGCGACACTTCGACCCAGTGGGATCTTTTGTGTCGACACTCTCCCAATAAAGACTGCCATAGATGTTCATGGCAGCCGGGATCGACGGCTTAACGTGCTCTCCGAGGCACGGAGTAGGCGATAATTGTCAATCAATACGCACATAATTTTGAAAAGTCATATAACTTCCGAATGTCAGAGGTGCGCGACGTGGGTTCGAACCTGAGATCCTCTGCATTGCAGTCTATTGGTCTCCCCACTGAGCTATCGCTGCTCTAATTTCATTGTTAAAGACATAATATTATAGCTATTTTAGGAACATGCGATCGGCAGTCGCAAAAATAAGAACACTTTTGAACCGTACTGTAGAGTGTAGACTATCCCTATAATGCTTCTAAGTTCGTCAGCTTAACAAAATGTTTTGATCGCTCCACAGGGGACTGTCTGCAGATGCGTCTTAAGATAGCGAGCCACGGGTTGCTTTATGTCACCGCTTATCTCCAGCAGTGGACAAAAACTGCTATACTCCGCAGCGATTGCATTTTATAACTCTCTTGTACATTTTTTCTGTACTTTGTGCTTTATTTTTTCTATAGAAGAGACGTTGTTACTTACTATTGGCGTATATTCTATTAAGGTTTTATTCTCGCAATATTTATAAAAAAAAATAAATATCAAAGCAATGTATGAGTGCTGTCTATAACTTATTCCGTTTAAATTTTACACAAAGTTTTATGTCTTTGTCTCGGAGGAGTTGGCGAGCAATGAACCCAAGACCTCATACACAAAGGTAGCTGTAGACATTCGCTGCGTCAGCGAGACTGTATTAAGAATTCATACTTTTAAAAACCAGACTATTATATTGAAATCCAACTTATTCGTCAATCGGTCTTTATCAATCAATCCGTGACACGGACGATACAAGTGAACAGAAATAGGCTATTATCCTTCACGCTAACCCAATGCGGGTTGGCAGACTTCACATATCTTCGAGAACATTATTGAGAGCTCTTAGAGATGCAGATACCCCACGATGTTTTCATTCACTGTTAAAGCAAGTGATAATTAACTATTTACTAAGCACATAACTTCGAAAAGTCAGAGATGCGCGTCTTGGGATCAAATATGGCCTCTGCGATACCTATGCGTGGTAGTCAATCAGCCTCCCGCTATTGTTGCTATATAAATATTATAGGTATTGTATCTACCTATATAAACATTGAAGGTATGACGATGACGTCACCGCAGCGGTAGGCGCGGCTGCGTTATTTATTGCCGAGCAAGTTAACGCAATGTGGGGTAATGCCTTTCGCAGCATAGTTGCTCTACACTCATATTTTAAATATAATTTGCAATATATATTGTTCTTTAGACCGACGTTTATATCCTTGAAGGGGTTTCATATGTTCTATGTTTAAGAATCCCGCGTAATATGGAGGCAATTGGCTATTGTCTACTGGGCATAATCGCAGACCTGGTTACCTGTTACTAAGCATAACAGCACAAAGAATAGAACAGAATAAGTTTATTTCGTAAAAACATGAGTATTACATTGCATGAAGATGATACATAAGTAAATTATTCTATATTTTTTACCAATTCTTCTTCTCTCTTAGCCTTTATTATTCCCAAGTCACTTTGGGTCGGCTTTTCTGGTCTAACCGGATTTGACTGGATATCAGTTTTTACACGGAGCGGCTGCCACCTGACCTCCGAAACCCGAAGGCTAACGATACCCTAAAGCTAGAACCGTGTCAGGATATTAGAGGGTACTGACTTTCCCAATAACGACCGCCATAGACGTTCATGGCAGCCGGGACCAACGGCTTAACGTGCTCTCCGAGGCACGGAGCAGGCGATAATTGTCAATCAAATATATATATTTTACCAATTATGGTGTACGAAAACAATTTTCTCGAGAAGTATGCATCTAAATTTATATTACTAACAAAGACTGGGATTATGCCCAGTAACATTATCTTTCACTTCAGTTTTCTTACAGAAACTCGCAGTAACATTTCTTCGACCCGGGAATTGAACTCGAAAGAGAGTAGCCGAGTGGAAGTCTTATATTGTTTACTAAGCACGATTGCGGAGTCCTTGCTGTAAATAAGAACTTCCTAAAATAAAAACGATGGCGTAGTGGGTAGTGTAACCGACTGCTACGCCTCCTCGCGGGTTCGATTCCCGCAGAAGTCAAACATTTGTGTGCATGGACATGGATGTTTGTCTTGGTATGGGTGTTTCTATATATATTATGTAGATATTTACAACAAATAAAATTATATATGTTTACCCATTGTCTAGTACCCATAGTACAAGCTCTGCTTAGTTTGGGCTAGATGGTGTTGTGCGTATGTGGTAGAATATTATTATTATTATTATAAATCTGTGACTAGCATTTTGTCTACGATCCAAATGTTGGATTTCACAATTGACAATTACAAAACTCACAAAATTATGAAAGAAGTCTACACAAAACTTATCTTCAAGCACAACGCTTATTAAAGGGGACAGCTAGAGATAGTAAAACTATTTATATCCCGCCGGAAGTTCTTGAGATGTAAACAAACAAACACACGAAATATAGAACACAAGGTCACCGCACAGTGCGCGACTAAGCGGCGGCTGGCGAGTGATTCATAGCTTAGTGTGCGCTGGTCATTATCAGATCTTAAGAGTCAATGAACTGAGTATGGGATTCATTATTTATAATAGTACTGTTAGATTGGTTTGATTTACTGTTAGAAATTATGGTGTATAGTTCTGCTTATACCTTAAATTCGCCTAGATTTTGCCCGTGGCTTCGCTCACGAAAATGTAGGTTAGATTCAGGATATTTCTGATATTTCTAGATGAAAGGTATAGTCTTTTCTGTACCCCTGACAACGTATATGAAAAGTTTCATGATGATCTGTCGAGTAGTTAAGGCGTGAAAGTGTAACAAACAAACTCACATGCGCAATTATAATATTAGTTAGGATTAGGCTGGTGGTAACTTAGTATGCTTCGATGGTCCCGTGGTTTAAGTTTGCGGTCGATCGTGACGGACAAGATTTGAGTCCTCAGTGTGGAAAACGAGAAAACAAAATTTTTATATCTTAAAAATTTCGTATTTTCACTAGTTTATAACATGCAAACTACAAGAGGCAGACATGCCATTTTTGGCATGAGTATCAAAGCAAACTCCTAAACAGTTATAAAGTTTTAATATGAGTTTTACTTAGATACAACAATTATTAAGATTGTTAGCATCGATATATAAGGTCCACCAAACCGAATATTGGTCATGCTGGCTAATTTTAACGAACTGGCCATCTGCGCAGAGGATATTACAGTGCACAGGCGTGTGCAAAAACAATTACACTCTCAATTCCCTCACTCCCATAGTTCGAAGGGATTCGACAACGGTAATTCGACACGAATGATGAGAAATCAGGCGCAGAACCAATAGCTTTACGTGCTTTCCGAGAGTACGGAGGAGGTGTGCAACACCGCCAGCTTCCGAATCTGGGCTGCTATTAAGAATCGTTTAAAAGTTTCCCAACCCGGGATTTGAACACCACACCTCATGCACAACAGTAGCATTTACTACCGTTGCTCCACTAAGCCAGTACATATATACATATTATGTAACGCGAAAGTTTAAAAGTTATTCCTAAATTAATATGTCTTAAATCTAAACTAACAAAAATCTAATCTTCAATCAATCTAATCCAATGATAATAAATAAATAAATAATGAATTGATTGGCATTAACTTAAATGTAGTTACAATTCTGGTTTGGGTATGTATGTATAAGTAACGACTTATCATTACGGTTACACGGAAGCCACAGATAAGAGAGTTATCGGGAAGCAATAACCTCAATCAGCCGACTACCGGTACACAATAACACACAGATAATACACAGTTTGTGTTTGATAGTACCTAGCCGATACATGGCATACTGGTAGTACGTAGCCTATATACATACATAGGTGCCTTTATTCAAGAAACGAGTAGGTTTACCTACAGACAGTTAATTTTTTAAACATTCTATGAAAAATATGTCTTTACCTGGATCATTGAGCCATAATCTCCTGAGTCTAGTAGCGTAAGATTGCGTTTGTTTGAGGACGATCGTGATATATCAGGTATACTCTCCGATTCGGATAACCACAATGCAATGCAGAGGGTCTCGGGTTCGAACCCACGTGGCGCACCTCTGACTTTCGGAATATATATGACTTTTCGAAATTATGTGCGTATTGATTGACAATTATCGCCTGCTCCGTGCCTCGGAGAGCACGTTAAGCCGTCGGTCCCGGCTGTCATGAACATCTAGGGCAGTCGTTATTGGGGAGTCAGTGCCTTATAATATCCTGACACTGGTCTAGCCTTAGGGTATCTATCGTTAGCCTTCGGGTTGCGGAGGTCAGGTGGCAGCCGCTCCGTGTAAAAACTGATATCCAGTCAAATCCGGTTAGACCAGAAAAAGCCGACCCCAAGTGACTTGGGAATAATAAACGCTAGGGAGAAGCAGAAGACTCTCCGATTCGGATAGTGTTATTAAGATTTGCTTATAATTAATTACATGTAAAATGATATTAGGAAATATATAGTGATAGCCCATAGACTTCGTTCTGGACATGCCCACTCAACAGCTTTCGACATCTCATGGGGAAGATAAACAGCCCGCAGTGCACAGAGACTCTTGACGATGTTCATCACCTGTTGGTGGAATGCGTCAAAACCAAGAGATAAGAGATATTATGAGTGAAGCTCTAAAAACTTGTACGATGGATGTTGGTGCCTTTATAAGTATTTTAGTAGAACCCCCTATCTATAATATATCTAATCCCTATCTTCAGGTAGAATATGAATAATTAATAATTTTAGGGTATGATCGGCACGGGGTTTATGTCTGTGTGAAGAGGGGTAGGACATAGTCCACCATTCTGGTCCAGTTGGGCTGGCAGACTTTACATATCTTCGAGAACATTATGGAGAACTCTCAAACGTGAATGTTTCCTCATGCTGTTTGCGGGAATTAACTATTTAATACGCACATAACTTCGAAAAGTCAAATATGCGTGCTTTGAGATCGAACTCGAGACCTCTGCGTTGCAGTTCAATGGTCTCTCATTAGACTATAGTTGATTTACAGTTAAATCTAATATTATAGTAGGCGAAATGTGGATATAATACATCACTGCCTACCTCCATGGGGAAAGAGGCGTGAGAATATGTATATGTATGTACTTATGAGTAAGGCCATCCAAGTCCCATACAAGTTATAAAGACATCTGCTTCCAATCAGGTTAATCCGTTAATTTCCATGTATATTTAGATGCGTCAGGTTTTATTTATAAGGTGTTTCTAACGGATAGACAGGTTCTGACGGACTGGTAATCTGGTTCTGTCAGCTGGCCTTACGGAGGTTTTATAAGGACATGTTTAAGATGAGCAGGTAATTTATAAGTTCTAGTAAATCTTGATGTGAAAAGAGAGCCAAGTTTCTTATTTAAAGAATTTTGTGCTAGGAACTTAAGAAGAGTTGTTCAAGCCGCCCGTAGGCCTCTGGCATGGCTTAACGACTGCTGTCAATTTGACAACAACCGAGACCGACTTTTTACGTGCCTTCCGAAGCACGGAGACGCTCAGATGAAATACCACTAAGCGGTCACCCATCTATAGACTGATCGCAGCCAACATTGTTCAACCTCGCTAATCGTTTACATATCAGTTAGTGCCACTGGCTATGAGCGCCTCCAGAAAGAAATCCCTATCTATTGCATTTTGTTATTGTCGGCCTCGATGGCGTAGTGGTTAGTGTAACCGACTGCCACGCCCGAGGTCGCGGGTTCGATTCCCGCACAAGTCAAACATTTGTGTGCATGAACATGGATGTTTGTCTTGGTCTGGGTGTTACTATGTATAATATGTATGTATTTACAAAAAAAAAAGTATATATGTATGTTTATCCATTGTCTAGAACCCATAGTACAAGCTCTGCTTAGTTTGGGCTAGATGGTGTTGTGTGTATGTGGTAGAATGTTATTATTATTATTATATTATTTGTGTTAAGCCACTCTAAGTAAACAAAAATGCTTGGTTTATTGCTTGTTGTATTAGCAGTGGCGAGGCGAACACTTACGTCACTACGCCATCGGTGCAGTCATATTAGTATTAAATAACATATTATATACTAGTTTTTAGTACCTATATTTATTCGCCATAATTTGCAATTATAACATACATACATAGATTCACGCCTGTTTCCCAGAGGGGTAGGCAGAGACTACGGATTTCCATTTGCTACGATCCTGACACACTTCTCTGGCTTCATTCACTTTCATCACATTCCTCATACACGCCCGTCGGTTCAAGGTGCTCTTAAGCTGGCCTTTGTCCCGAACGCCTCCGATCTGATCAAGAAACGTTCGCCTAGGTCTTCCTCTTGCGACTGTTCCATTCACACTAGCCTTATAAACTTTCTTAGTCAGTCTTTCCTCGTCCATTCTTTCTACATGCCCAAACCAGCTTAACATACCCTTTTCTATTCTTGTCACTATATCAACTTTCATGCCGCATCTCTCTCTAATCATACTAAATGATAATAATCACACATTATAACAAAATGACTAATAATTTCAATATGAATAAGTTCTGCCATTAATTACGTCGCCTAAGGCTCGTAAACACGAAATAGAAATTGCACCTACAAAGCGCTCGATCGCACACATTTAATAAGAGAAACATATCACGACAGGGGATCGAACCCGCGCCAACTGGTTGACTCACTAATTGGCATACGTCCAGTTTTCACTGCCGCTAGTGAGGCGGTAAGTACGTATTAGTAGTATATTAGCAATAAATAATATCATGTAATGATGTGATTTAATTATAGTTACATACACCACCTTTTTAGGGATATTATAAGGTACGCTTAACGGCCGCTTTCAATATTCGATCGTGAATCTAAGATTTCTATTGATCCAGATTTTATTTGATCCCTCGATTGATGTCGAATCTGCATTTCAATACGCCGATCTCATCTCCAAATCCATTGGAAAATAGAGATTAATCAATTTGCGCCCTCCTTAACGTTTTGTTTTAAGCATTTGCAGTAAAAGTACATCAGCTATTATTAATGAGTAAAATGGTGATTGGTTTCTTAAAGCTAATCTATTAAATGTATAATCACAAGAAATTTCATACACAGTAAAAATAATAAATGATTGCGAAGTTGCAGCGGTACAGTACTATAACTATACGTCGAGATTAGTAAAACATAAAAGTTTTGTTGAAGAGGAACGGAACGTCAGTCAATCGAAAACGTCAGTCAGCAACATTTAACATTATAAAATCTTAAGTTTGTTTGTTGTTGTGTAAAGAAGAAAAGTGAAAATGGAGCCAGAAACTGTAAGTAAATAATTATGACTAAATAATCGTGCAATAAACATTCACGTCCACAAATTGAATGTATTATTTTTAGCTGTAAAAGGTAAATGCGTGGGGACGCGGTATTTCGCGCCATTTCGTACAAAACTTACTAAGGTTTGATTGATTGACAATTATCGCGTGCTCCGTGCCTCGGAGAGCACGTTAAGCCGTCGGTTCCGGCTGCCATGAACATCTGTGGCAGTCGTTATTGGGAGAGTGTCGACACAAAAGATCCCACTGGGTCGAAGTGTCGCCGGTCTGCACTGACTGGCTTCCACATAAGATACATACATATTAAAGTTTATTTTATTTGTTTGTAGAGTAAAACCAAACCTCTTTCGAAGGAAGAGACGAAAGGGCTGCTCTCCTTAATTGAGGGGAGCAGGATAATAAATAATAAGAAGACCAATGCCATCAATAATAAAATAAAGGTGGAAGAATGGACACGGATTGCAGACGTCTTCACGCCTTTATCAGTACAATCGGTCAAAATTGGAAGATCGCAAATAAAAATCAATAACGTTCAAATATCGATTTGTCAAAATCAGAGATCGATTATAGAATACGCATTACTGTCACATTTATACAAACACCAATCTATAAACACGTTCCGCCCTTCCAAAGATGGATTGAAAAAAAAGATCGGGATAGCGATTCATCGATCGTTTATTGAAATACTAAAAGTAGGAATAGATTGAATTATCAATCTCGACCAGCAAATTAGGGATTGAGATTGAATATAAAAAGGCCGCTTTAAGAGGGTAGTCAAAAGTGTTTTACACACGCACACCGCAGGTGGTATGTTTCAAGGTCTGCGTAATATAGATATATTATAACTGCCTCCGTGGCGCAGCGGTAGTGAAAACGATTGCTGTGCATGAAGTCTCGGGTTCAAATCCCGGGTCGAGCCAACAAACAGTTATTGGGTTTTTCTGTTAAGAAATCTCAATACCAGCCCGGAGTCAGGAAGTTGGCGGTGTCAGACACTCCCGTGCCTCGGAAAGCACGTTAAGCCGTTGGTCCTGCGCATGATCTTTCCGGTCGTGTCGGATTACCGTCCTATCGGATCATGAGAGTTAGAGAACAGAGAGTGCAGTTTTGCGCAGACGCTTGTGCACTATAATATCTCCTGCCTAGATGGTCAGTCTCCGTTAAGACTGGCCGCTGTGCCGTGACCGAAATTCGGTCTGGAGGACATTATTATTATGTAAATAGTCTTTTAAACCCCCAGAGGGTAGGCAGAGCTTTACTTCTCCTATAATTAAATTAAAGATTCACGTTATAAAGAACGAGCCTATTACCGTCGACTGTATTTTTATTTTTACTAGATTTTGCCCGCGGCTTCATTCGCGTAAATGTAACCTACATTTTAGTTAAATTAGTAATAGTTTTCTACCTCGGCGGGGTCGCGAATGCATGTGAGAGTGAATCGCACGGCCCCACCAACTCTGGCTATGTCGAGGAATACCATGATAGGTTTAGTCGGTATTACCGAGAGTAACAGTTTTTCTGGATGAAAAGTAATCTATGTCCTATTCTGTGCCTCTGACAACTTAATTTGATGCGCTTAAGGCGTGAAAGCGTTACAAACAATCTCACATTCGCATTAAAATTTCAATTACAAACGAAGTGTCCCCTCACTAGAACTGCGAGTGGGTGTACCAAGTCAACGAAGTGGTAGTTACGTGGGTAGGAAACGCGCTGGTTCGGTACCAGTTATGTGCCATTGTGGGGGTAACCAGCACCGGCTAACTGGTTTTCTGTCCTATCGTTAGCTCTGCAAGATTTGTCTTTTAGCCATATTTATTGACTAGATCTTACTTATTTTATAGAACGGTACAACTAAAACCTGAAACATAATATACGTAAATAAGATTTTATTTAAATTGTTAGAACTACGAACTACAATCATGCCTTGTCTTGATTATTTATGTACATGTAAGTGGATGCTCCTATTTACCATACTGCTGCTTTAGAGGCTACCATCAAATTTTATTAAATGCTTAAGTATGTTCAGTAGTAGTTCATGGAGAAATGGTTGCAGCACTTTACAACTCTTATGATTTGTAAACAAAACTTGGCGATTAAAAAGAGTGGCCATGAGTTTCTTGCCCGTTCTTCTCATGAGCCCTACACCCTTGTTTTGCTGAACGTGGCAGTAAATGTAAATTCACAGGAAAAATTTAGTGTAAATTTGACATTCATAAGTGTTACCTTGTAACCTAATCTGAATAAATATATTTTGAATTTGAATTTGAATTTAAAAAAATCATTTAAAGCTGGGACTAGTATATCTATCTTCTTAGCGTTTCGGTGGCAATCATAATTTAATATTATATAGTTTTGGCCCGAACGCAGCCATCTTGATTTCATCGTCTCATCATCGTCATCGTCAGCAATCATTAAGTCTTATTTCTAAGAACCGGTTGCAGGACTTTAAAGAAATATAAAGATAACAACAATAAATACTTCAATGGTCTTTTTAACTAGTTTTTGATAACCATCTTATATTATGAATTTCTTATTTCACGAATATTCGTCGGCCTCGATGGCGTAGTGGTTCGATTCCTGCACAAGTCAAACATTTGTGTGCATGAACATGGATGTTTGTCTTGGTCTAGGTGTTTCTATGTATAATATGTATGTTTCTATAAAAAAATATATATGTATATTTATCCATTGTCTAGTATCCATAGTACAAGCTCTGCTTAGTTTGGACTTGATGGTGTTGTGTGTATGTGATAGAATATTTTATTATTATTGTCTGTTTTGTTTTTCGTGTGGTTAGAGGCCAACCTGTTGTCACGAGTTGTTCAAGTCGCCCGTAGGCCTCTGACATGGCTTAACGACTGCTGTCAATTTGACAACAACCGGGACCGACATGTTACGTGCTCTCGGAAGCACGGAGACGCTCGGAAATACCACTAAGCGGTCATCCATCTATAGACTGACCACACCCAACGTTGCTTACCCTCGCTAATCGTTTACCGATCAGTGAGTGCAACTGGCTATGAGCGCCTCTTATTATATGACTTTATTATTTTGTAGTGTCCATAGACCTCAGCAGCGATAGCCTAGTGGGAAACCGTTGGACTGCCACGCAGAGGTTTCAAGTTCGAACCCAAGGCGCGCATCTCTGACTTTTCGAAGTTATATGCGTATTAAATAGTTAATTTTCGCTTGCTTTAACGGTGAAGGAAAACATCGTGAAGAAAGTCTGAGAGTTCTCCATAATGTTCTCGAAGATATGTGAAGTCTGCCAACCCGCACTAGGCCAGCGTGGTGGACAATGGCCTAACCCTTCTCACACTGAGAAGAGCCCCGTGCCCAGCAGTGGGGTAGTTTAATACAGGGCTGATATTATATAAAGACCTTAAAAATAAAATTTAATATTCAAAAAATTTACAACGAAATACACTAATTATTAATACTATCAACGCTTTTACGCTTGCTTCGGCAATATAGCGTCGTGTCGTCACACGTTTGTAAATTAACATTGGATATCAAGTTAAACAGAAGACGTTTACAAACCTGTGACGTCACAATAAATTTTGGCAATCAAAACCGTTTACGATCACGTGGTTCCAATTATTTAACTTTGGGCTTTTTGCTCAAGATATTCAATATTTTATATACCTATATTGGTTTTAAAATCTATAAGCTACGCGGATAACAATACATAAATCACACTGAGAAATAACCTACTGCCATTTTATTAAAACAAAATATTATGCTCTCTTGGAATCTTGAAACGAAAGCCTATATCAAATACTTCGACCTATATCTCAAACCCAAAGCAAAATACTGCACCTCTACCTATTCTTTCCAATTAAACCTTGCTTTCCTCTTCTATTATTTATTTAGCAATACATCATTTTTCTAATATACCGATACATAAAGTACAGGGTTCGACCCCTCGCTGTGTATAGTCATAAACGGATCTCGGTAGACGGGCGTAAAGCTGGGAATAACGGATATAACCGGCTTTCTTCTCCTAATGAAAGGGATCTTTGGGCGTGAAAATGTTGGATGGATGATGATATGTATTTTTGTTTGTACTGGTATTAGAACTGTGTTTTTTTTATTTTATAGGCGGAAAACGAGCATATGGATCGCCTGATGGTAAGCGATTACCACCGCCCATGGACACCCGCAACAGCAGAGGAGTCGCAAGTGCGTTGCCAGCCTTTTAAGTTCCTCCCTCCTCCCCAGAGCGGGGAGTTGGGCCTCTGATACCCTCACTCACTCGACGAAACACAATGCAAGCGCTATTTCATGCCGGTTTTGCTGGCTGTGGTATCACTCCGGTCGAGCCGGCCCATTCGTGCCGAAGCGTGGCTCTCCCACGGATAGTCTTAGGATTGGTAAGGTTTTGTGGCGAGAGTTTGCGTTTTTTTATTTGCAGCCGGCGAAGTCTTAGGTTCGGTGCTTGGGTAAAGTAAATTGTTATAAAAAATTGTCAGTAGCAGCCCACTGGACTGACTATATGGTGTAAGTAGTCATCTCATCTCTACCACTACGCCAAGTGTTGTGGGTTCGAATGCCACACTAGTCAAAAATTTGTGTGATTCACATTTTATGTCCGTTATTTGAATGTTTGTGAAATCCCCCTTGATATAAAAATTGTTACTAATGTGGGAACTGGCTCTTTAACTTAAACAAAAGCTAAAATTAAATTAAAAGCTGTGTAAACGGAGATCTACATCTGCCTACCTCGATGATACTACTTCGATGATATGTTAGCGTGGTCTTACGTGGACCATATTCTACTTTTGTTTCACGTAAATTGAACTCGCATTGGTAGGCTAAAGTGACCTTTTAATCCACTGCATCATCTCTGTAGCCTATACTTATTTATACGAACATGTTTTGTATGTCTCTTTATGCGGTATGCGGTCAATGAATCACCATGTTTTGCAATGGTCAACTCTATTTTATAACCTATAGCTTTGCCCTGCGATATCACCCACGTTTATGATTACTGCCTCGCTCCCGTGGCTCGTAACGTAAAGTTATATAGTCTATAAGCTGCCTCAAGAATTGGGCTTTCGAATGCAAAAATAATGTTTTAAATCTGACTGGTAGGTTTAGAGATGAGCATGTTCAACCAAACAAACTCTTCAGATTTATTATAATAAATATAGATATAATTTATATTATTATGTAGATAGGTACTTAGGCTGATCAGCCTTAGTCAGTCAGTAAATCAGTCAGTCTATAAATACTAATTTATAGACTGAGGAAAAGATAATAAAATTATATATGTTGTATTTGATCTAGAATCCTATTCAACTAATCCTAACTAATATTATAAATACGAATGTAAAATTGTTTGTTTGTAACGCTTTTACGACTTAATTACTCGACCGATCATCATGCAATTTGGCATACACGTTGTCAGGTTTACAGTAAGAAGTATGTATGTATCTTATGTGGGGGTCAGTCAGTGCAGACCGGCGACATTTCGACCCAGTGGGATCTTTTGTGTCAACACTCTCCCAATAACGACTGCCATAGATGTTCATGGCAGCCGGGACCGAGAGCTTAACGTGCTCTCCGAGGCATGGAGCAGGCGATAATTGTCAATCAATACGCACATAATTTCGAAAAGTCATATAACTTCCGAAAGTCTGAGGTCCGCGACGTTGGTTCGAACCCGAGACCCTCTGCATTGCAGTCTGTTGGTAGTAAGAAGTAAGTAAATATCCAAAAAAAGTACAGGTTTCAAGCGAAGCCACGTGCAAAAGCTAGTATTATAAATGCGAAAATAAAATTGCTTGCTTGTGACATTTCACGACTAAACTGCTGAACGAATCAAAATGGAATTTGGCATGGATATAGATTGCATCCTGGGGAAGGACATAGGCAACCTTCTATCTTGGTATGTGTTCCCATGGGATTTAGGTGGACAAAGCCTCCGGCAGATAGTAGTATCTTTACATATATAATTCTACTGTACGTGTGTATGTCACTGAACTCCTCCTAAACGGCTGGACCGATTTTGACAATAAGAATTTGTATGTGTTCATGTGGATTCGAGGATGGTTTAGATATGGGTGATTTTTTTTTCGTGTGTATAGGAAAACGTATGTCGGGACAGCTGGTATTTATGTAAAAAATACCAAATCAATTGTAAAATTTACTCTATGATGCGCAAACTATTGAACTGATTTGGATGAAACTTAGCAGACAGATAGACCATCTAGATTAATACAGTATGCATTATTTGGGATTCTCACCTACCCCTCCAGGACTATAGAGGTAAGTATATTGTATGTATTAATTAATCACGATTCATAAATTTTACTACGAATATCCAAGACCATTTCTTTGCGAATTAAATATAAACATTTTGCAGTCCTATGCTTAACTGAACAAAATTCGCAGATTCAAGTTACCCATGTGATTAATATCTCGACGAAGTCCTAAAACCTGTGCTTTTTGAGGTCAAATAATAAAAGCAACACAAACTGCCATCGGAACAAGTGACTCACGCCTACCATATGGCGTGAATGGACCACAATACAACCACAAAACAAAGTACACGTTATTTTCAATGCTATAGAGTTCAAACTCCCTTAGCTGAGATGTAATGGGAATCCTTAAAGGCGCTTCACATATTCTGATTTAGTCGAGGAAAGGGACGCGTTTATAAGCTGAAGTGGGATAGAAATATTTATTTCTCACTTCAATATTTAAACGCTCGATCGTTTGACTCAAATCAGATCGTATGTAGCGCCTTAGGACACAATTTTCTTAGACATTCTTCGCTAAAAATAGAATTTACTGGACTTGGTTTGGTTGGAATATAGACTTTAATACTTGGGGTCTTAAGTTTAATTTCGATTGTTGCATAGTTAGCTAGCATCTCTGTTTTTTGTGCGACGGAAGTATTACTAACAAAAAAATTTTGCTGTAGGCACATAATTTGGGGACATTACAAGTGATTACTGGTAAGGTGATATAGTCAAGGTATGTTCATGAGATAGTTTGTTTGTAAATACCTTTTGTATTGGATACCAGATTTGCTCGCGATCTGTATATATTTCTTTATGTATATTTTCTTCATTCGCCTGTAAGAAGAAGCTGACCTTTCTCTGTGTATATTTTCTTTATTTGCATGTAATATGAAGCTGATCAACACACATAATACTCGACATAGACATGACAAGATGACACATGACCAGATTTTAAGTTAGACCTCCAACAAATAGCATTCAATTTCGTGCAGTAGTTTTTGAGTGACGTACGCACAAACATAGAGAAAGACAAAAAAAAAATTTTTTAATAAAACAACCTTGTTTATAATGTAAAGGCTTTAAACGAGTATACCAATGTTGCCAATCAATAATAATAGTATATGTGATAAGAAGCAAACACGTTACAAGCGAAGAAAAAGACTCAAAACGAATAGGGTCGTTTTTGTGCTCGTCTCAAAACAAAGACAGTTTAATGAAATCCTTAAATGCAAACATTTTAAACGTAATTGTTCGATTAGTTATATTATTAGTATTGCACTTCTTTACTTTACCTAGTACAAATAGTCAACACCTATACGGTTACTAAGTAAAAAATTTTGTAGGCAGAAATAGCAGCGATAGTTTAGCGGAAGACTCAAGGAGAACTCAAAATCTCGGGTTCCATCCCAAGACTCTTGCGTTTAAGGAAAACATCGTGAAGAAACCTGCATGTCTGAGATTTCTCCATAATGTTCTTGAAAAATAGTCTGCCAACTCACACTGAAACAGTGTGGTGGACTATGGCCTAGCCCTTGTCACACTGAAAGAGGCCCGTGCCCAGCAGTGAGACAGTTTAAAACAGGGCGGATATTATTATAAAGTGTCGGCAGCAGATTTTTGGCAACAGTTTTTTGAAAGTAAGATATCTTATTTAAAATATCATTGTTGCCATTCCTTTCTTATAATTTGTATTCAATGTTCATATACGTTAACTTGAGACTTAAATGAACCATATTTTCTGACGATAATTACTGTATTAATAAACATTGTAAGTCGGGTACTTGAACATTTAAAGATGATTTCAGAATTACAAATCGTATGCAAATTGTGTGATCATAACGTCAATTTCTGCTCAATTTCATGGATCGAATCACACAGACAGACTGACGAATTCCAAGCGCGCCATTTTAAAATGTCATCCTTGAAAAGCCTTACTTGGCAACGTTGAAGATTTAAATCTTGTGAAGTGTGGCAACTTAGGGCGTTTTTTGTGATGTAACTTTAAATCCTTTTTTGGTGCTATTCGTGGTCTTTCTATATGAGTCGTTTGTTAAGTATAAATGCGGCTAATGATCACGAGTTCTCAGATTTGATTTTGTGTAAGATTTCGGAATATGGCTTAACCTTTCTCACATTGAGAAGAGGCCCCTGCCCAGCAGTAGGACAGTTTAATACAGAGCTGATATTATAAGATTTCGATGACCTGGATAGCGCAGTTGTTGTTAATGTGACTGCATGTGTATGAGGTCTCGGGTTCGGAATCCGGATTGGGCTAATTGTTATTGGGTTTATATGTCAAGCAATTTGCAGTAACGGCACAGGCAACTGTGCCCGGAAAACGGCAATAGGCTTGCAGGATGATTATGAGGGACTGCAAATCGTAGCTTAAGCGAAATGTGTACCTACCTTCCTCTTTGAGGACAAGGCGTAAGACATATGTACATAAGTTGTAATAAAAATATTTAATATAGGTACCTACGAATTTTTTTTATATTGTTATCTAGCAATCCGTCCCTGCTTTGCACGGATAGTATAACTTTAACAAATTATACACCTAAATCTTCCTAAAGAATAACCACATGAAAATCTGTTCAGTGGTTGTTTAGTTTATCACGAACAGACAGACAGACGCGGCAGATGACATTGTTTTATACTTGTAGTGATGAGTATTTAAATTGCAAACAAACAGGTATGTTGTTGATATGTAAGAAAGTGATGTAATTGAACAAGTGAGAAACGGTCATGAATTGCCGTAAATTTTAGAGATCGAAAAAATGGTATCACGTAACCTTGGTCAGAGGTCAAAGGTCATAGTCATTTCGGGGGTATATCAACTATGCTGAGTCGAATGGTGTTAACCGCGAGTCTCTATTGAGATAGATTGCAGACGGGGGCACCAGTTACGTACTGGTATTAATATTAGATACAGAACGAGTGTTGCATTTGTCGATTGCATGCGGAGATTACTGTCATCCCCGCGGGCGAGGTGGGTGGAACATACTCGTAGTTAACAGGCAGTTAAGTTAAACGATATTAGGAATGATCACTTAGCTTTGCAGAATGATTTAAAGATCAACTTTTCAGACTATTTAAAAAAATATATATCTATCTTACAACGGAAGTGTATGTGACTGCTGAGAACGAGGTCTCGGGTCTGATTGCCAGGTCAAGCAAAGTTTTAATGTATTTTTTTCATTATTATTTTAGAGTCTGGACCAGAACACGATAAACGGGTTTGCCATTATGGGCTACCTATGGTTTTACACCCACAGTTGCACTCACTGATCGGTAAACGATTAGCGAGTTTAAGCAACGTTGGGTGCGGTCAGTCTATAGATGAGTGACCGCTTAGTGGTATTTCATCTGAGCGTCTCCGTGCTTCGGAGGGCAAGTAAAATGTCGGTCCTGGTTGTTGTCAAATCGACAGCAGTCGTTAGGCCATGTCAGAGGCCTAGGCTTGAACAACTCTTGACAGCAGGTTGGCCACTAACCACATAAAAAGAAAGAAGAAGGTCCCAGGTAATTAGAACTTAAAGGCGCTCCTTTTAGTCCTAATTAAGTGGAGCTATTTTAATTTATGGGGACATTTGAATTTTGACATTTGACATTTGACTGCCTTATTGCTCCTACTGAGAATTTTCTAACAGATTAACTCAATAATATTGTACTCGACTCGGGTATCGAATCCAGGACCTTGCGATCAGGTCAGTTAGCAAACTTAGGCCATGAGACAATAAATATATGTAACATGACAGCTGTGATTGAAGGCTAAACTTAGGCGTAACATGCGTTCTAGGTGCGAAGTAGCGTGACTTTTTACCTTTCAAATTGCGACGGCACACCGGTGGCCAGACACAATATAATTTTGAATATGTCTGGTATTCAGAAACTTGACAAATTAAGTTTTAGAATACCAGACACCCTCGCTCTTGCCCATTTCCTTGCTAGGAAATCCAATACGACAATGCCAGAAATCGAAACCAAGACTTTATGAGCTTGCGCAAATATAAACGTTACTTATGCTACATTACCAATGCAATCGATTTGCTTTAACTGCAGTTAGCCGCGGTGTAATCGAACACAAGTTTATCTCAAGAGCTGCGGGAGACATATTTGCGAGTTTATCCACGATCTGTGCATCGCAGACTCGCGGGCTATTCTTGTATTGGCAATACTTCACCGTCCTGTAAAGAGTAGCTTAGTAATAAAGAATCTGTTTGATTGGTATACTTTATCCTAATTTAGTTTAGCATAACGAGTTTTGCATAATAATTTAATGCATAGTAAAACTTCGAATTTGTTTTGGCATATTGTTAAGATAGACTATAAGATTAGCTGCCGTGACAGTTTTGTCTGAAGGACATTATTATAATTTTTAATATCAGCCTTATTTAAAAACTGTTTTACTGCGGGGCACGGGCCTCTTCTCAGTGTGAGATGTGTTAGGCCCTGATCACTCTTATCACCATCAATTCTTAGACATGCAGATTTCTTCATTCTGCGTAAATAGACACCAATGATTAAATTATGTTCGGGTACTTTGAAATAACTACACTGGAACATTGAGACAACTACCATCTTAGTCTCCCCGTGACCATGGCTGCTGAAATGCAACCGAAACGTCGAGGAAAGTGTAAACTTAAATATAAATAGATTTAATAGTTTTAATAATTTAACTAGCTTCAAACTTAGTAAAGTTTAATAGTAGTAGTTTCTAAATTATGTAAAAAAAGTGTTAAATAAACTACTCGATAAAATTCGTATATAGTAGTTTAATTTCAATTAAATCATTGTTCTGAGTTTGTGTTATATCTTGTAAAGACCTCCCCGACTTGTATTATAGAGTTGTCCTTTATACAATTGTAGTATATTTGGCTTTCATTTGTCAAGTCTTAGAATACCAGACATAATAAAAAATCTATTGTGATAGGCCACCGGGTCCGAGTTAAGTACCTGTCTTTAAAAAATGTTAGTAAAATGCTCTTTTTATTGTCAGGCACACACATCAAAATTGTCCTATGTTAGTGCTTGTGCGGTCGTGGTAAGCAGATGGGACCCTAATATTTCCTGTGGATGTTGCAAGAGGTGTCTAAGAGATGACATCCGGCGAATACACAGCATCTATTAATCGCATGTTTTTATTAGACATCCAGTTACAGACCGTGGGATAAGTACTTACCCTGATACTAAAATTTTGTATATTAAAGTACTTTCAATGCAAGTAACGGCATCTACATCATGTTTTTCTTTTAAATGCTCCAGCTACCACAGTACCAACTGTTGTGGGTTCGATCCCCACTTAAGACAAAATTGTGAGATCCACAAATGGTGGTTCCGAGTTGGATTGCTTTTTGTGTGAATGTTTATCCCCCGCGACACAGGAGTTATCCCTATATTAAATTGCATTTAAAAAAATGAAAGTGATAACACCCCAATAAATTCTGAACAGCTTTGTGGATCACACAATATTTTGTCCCGTATGGGGATTGAATCCAAGATTACTTCTATTGCACCCTTCCGTGCAGTCAAACCATTGTAGCACAGTATAATAAATTCCTATCTATACTAATATTATAAAGCTGAAGAGTTTGTTTGTTTGCTTGTTTGGTTGAACGCGCTTATCTCAGGAACTACGGGTACGATTTGAAAAAATATTCTAGTGTTGGATAGCCTATTTATCGAGGAAGGCTATAGGCTATATAATATCACGCCACGACCCACAGGGGAGGCACAGTAATCATAAACGCGGGTGAAACCGTGGGCACATCTAGTCTGTTTATAATTGACTAGATGTTCCCGCGGTTTCACTCGCGTTTATCGTTACTGCGCCGCCCTCGTGGGTCGTAGCGTGATGTTATATAGCCTATAGCCTTTCTCGATAAATGAGGTATTCAACACTAAAATATTTTTTTAATTCAGGCCAATAGTTTCTGAGATTAGTGCGTTCAAACAAACAAACAAACTCTTTAGCTTTATAATATTAGTATAGATTAAGTATTAATCTAAAACGAACCGAAATATTCTAAATTAATTAATTTGTCTGTCGCTGTGACAGATTTATTGATTGCCCATGAATATAATTTGTATTTAATTAATCCACGCTAATGTGTCTAAAACATGCATGTATCTGACCTTTGGCGAGCGGATACCTCTGACATTAAATGTTGCATACCTAAAACAAAAAACATAATACGTTTATAATATTTGCAAAATAAAATAGATAAATTAATTTACATAAATTTGAATAGCAGCGACAATACAACTTAATGGGTAAATCTTTTTGACCGGGTTGACGTTAGTTTATTTAGTCCGATCGTTAATCGGTGTGTACCTATGCAGAAACTTTAACTGCCTCCGTGGCGCAGCGGTAGTGAAAAAGAAAACAGCGACTGCTGTGCTTGAGGTCTCGGGTTCGAATCCCGGGTCGGGCCAACAAAAAGTTATTGGATTTTTCTGTAAAGAAATCTCAATAGCAGCCCGGAGTTAGGAAGTTGGCGGTGTTAGACACCCCCGTGCCTCGGAAAGCACTTAAAGCCGTTGGTCCTGCGCCTGATCTCTCTCCGGTCGTGTCGGATTGCCGTCCCATCGGATCATGAGAGTTAGGGAACAGAGAGTGCACTTGTGTTTGCGCACACACTTGTGCATTATGTCTCCTGCGCAGATGGCCAGTCTCTGTAAAGACTGGCCGCTGTGGCCGAAATTCGGTCTGGAGGACATTATTATTATTATTATGCAGAAATCTTATTTTATCTAGGAGTACGTCAGGCTCAGAGACCAATATAGCAATTGGCACTAATATACCTAATTAAAATATATAGGTAACCATTTTATGCGTCTGTGTGATAGTCATTATAATCAGTGTCACAACCTTGTGCGATCAACAAATAGTTATTACGAGAGTGTGTTTTCTTATATAGTAGTGCAATATTAATTTGTTAAATTTCAAAGGCTTCTTTCTAAATCACTTTATTCGTAGCTGTAACGACGCGTGTGAAAGGAACTTTGGATGAAAAGAACCTTTTAAACACGTCCAGTTCATTTCACCATCTCCGTTTAATTCATCTCCGTCGCCATCGACTGTCTTATATTGCACCCAGTTTGCCAAAAATTGTGTAAAATATGATAAAAGACTAATATTATAATATGGGCACAAGAATTTTCGTCTCAAATGTTTAAAAATCGAATGCCTTTTTCAACAATCGTGACTAGAACTCAGCCAGTTGACTTATGATAGAACAAAACAAGTATGGGACTAAAATTTCAATAGAGGACCCATTGATACTTATGTTAAACAAATAAATAATCGTATTCAACGCATGTGCCGAGGCATGAGAACGTAGGCAAGCGCCAACTTTGACTCGTAATGATGTTCCTGCCTTTAAAATTCATTAATTTTATGTTGTAGTACTGTTCATGACATAGCGATGTAAATACTTTAATCTTATAATTGATTGTCCAAGTCAGGGGTTCCTAAACTTTTAAGGTCACGAAACACTTACCAAATGCCTTTTATTTTGTGGAACCCCATACATATAATTTAAATAAGAACAAAACCTTTCATTATAAACTAGCGACCCACCCCGGCTTCGCACGGGTATCACAAAACCTTAACAAATTATACACCTAACCTTCCTCATGAATCACTCATCAGTCTATTGGTGAAAACCGCATGAAAATCCGTTCAGTAGTTTTTGAGTTTATTGCAAACAGACAGACAGACGCGGCAGAGAACTTTGTTTTATAATATGTAGTAAGATTTTAAAAGTGAAACACTTTCGGAACGGAACAATGGTCACTTTTCTACGGCACCCTTAGGTTCCGCAGAGCCCACTTTAGGAATTACTAGTCTAAGTGATAGAGCAGTAAATGTGGCTACGAGCCCGTACGCCCCTTGACTTTCGCCCCTTTCATAGAAAGACGGAGCCCCGTTTCGCGGCGATTCTATTTTTGGGTAGATTTTAAGAAAAACCTAACAAATACCTATTAGGGTGCGAACCTTGAGAGGCGAACGGGCTCTTAACTGTAAATGTGATTGCTGTGTATGAATGAGGTTTTGAGTCCGATTCTCGAGTCAGGCAGTATACTACTGCATGGAATCATCAGATTCCTTGACAATAAATCTCAATATACCATATTATATTTCAAGCACCTATATTTTTATTATATAATTAATAGGTATAGGTAATAACCTCTATTAATTACTTTATCGACTGCATTCATGTTTTACCACTGTAATTAATTAATAAATAATAATAATTATTGTCAGCCATTCCGACTTTGTACTGAAACAGTATATCAGGCAGACGCCGTTTTTTTATCCATGGTTTTCATTATACCAGCCCATCAAACACCCATCCCTATAGCCCAGATTTATTAGGTTCCATATGTAGCAATAGTCTCCTACACTTGCCGCGGCTAGTGTCTCGGTAAGTGTCCCATCTCACTCTAAATTAAAACTCTCGCCTCTGCTTGTTGGACTCATGTCTCCGTGTAAGTCTCCCAAATGGCCGGGTTTACCCTAACGCATTAGGTAAATATCCGTGAAAGAGAAACACATAATAATTAGTATTAGTAGCGGCACGAAGTCTGGGATAGTGCCTGGTACCTATTACGTGGGTCCTAAAAAAGTAGCGGGTACAATTTGCGTGCAAGACACCTCCGTATGCAGTCCAAATTATAGACAATGCATTAGTTGTTTTTAAATTGTCCCACTGTAGGCCATAAACTTTTAGGACTAAAACGTTAAGTTACTCTTGTTTGACATGCTGTATAAATACATATAAGTTAAAGAATTGCGTATTTCTTTATTAAAATAGCTGTTCTGCGAGTCAGGGATCATACGTAATGGACTGCTTATAGAAACGATTTCTAGTACGTGATAATTTTGTATCTGATATTACTTTAGCACTATTTCAAATGTTACTAAAAAGAGAAGTTTATGCATTTTTCCGTGTCTCATACATAACCACCGAACTCAGATACTAGGATTGTGATTTATTTGTCGGTTTATTACAAAAAAGGTTTCATTCAAAAAAAAAACTTTGGAAGAAGATAATAAAAATAAATGTATTTTGTAGTAACAAAATCAGCTTTATTATCTGTCTTCTGTCATCGTATCATATCAAGTTCACCAAAATAGAAATACAGCTCCGTATTAACAACCTAACACTTAAAAATACAGTCACAATTAATCAATGCCTAATTAACGTACACAAAATATAATCCCGACTATTTTTTAATTCTCTCGCACCGTTGTCATTCCCAAAGTCAATCTGTCACACCTGTCGTCGTAAAAATGCGTTAAAAGAAACATGGCCGACTATCCGTCAGTGTCGCAGGAAACGTCAAATTTGAATTTCGAAGAACAATGCGCGGCTCACGTGCGCCTGAGTCACAGCGGGAATGTTTTGACATTTCACTTATTTCTGTCGCCGGTGACGGGAATTGTGATGTCACCTTATTGTCATAGCGATGATTGACGCTTGATTTGGAAGGTGTAGTATGATTTTAAACACCTGTGTTGACAAATAGATCGTCGGTCCATTTATAAATATATCTGGTTTTGTTATTTTGGATATTATATACATGCATAGCCTTACGCCCGTATTCTGGTGCAGTAGGCAGAGGTGTATTACATGAACATATCGCCAACTATTTGCTATTTTTGTGGGGTCAGAACCCACTGGTCCCCTGAAATAAGTACCATGTAACCACTCGTCCCCTCAAATGTTTGAGGTTTCCACTCGTCCCCTGATCTATTATTTATTTTAAAATCATTTATATTTCCCATTCAGTCTACTAACTTAGATATTTCCTTTCGGTTCCTGTGGATGTGGTACAGTCGCAGTAGATATCATATGTATTTAAAATCACAGAAAATTAGCTCACAACATAAGGTTTAGTAACAATCAGTCTTCCATAAAATACACGATTAGTTTTTTCAGTACTTTTGAAACTTATCTATAAAGATTATTAACAAATTAAAGAACGTGCACATCTATAGATTCACAGTCACTTAGAAATGCTGTATGCCGCAGCGCGTGAATAGCATTTCTATTTTCTACGATCTAATATAATTTTAATAATATAACTGTTTTAAATTAATTTTGTTATAGTACTGTTCACAAATGTACTAGGTCAACGCTTTTTTATATAAAAATATGGCTGGTTTTCTATTAGGCAACCAAAAGGCACCTGAGCAGGTGCCGAATCTATAACTTTTATTCCAGGGGACGAGTTGGTACCTTAAAAATAAATTAATATTGACTGGTTTCCTACCGGGGTACCAATGGGCTACCTGACCTTTTTTACGTCTTACGTTAAAACTGGCGAGGTTATCGCCTTTTACCGGGTGCATCTTTTAGACTTGGTGCTGCTATTGCGAATTAAGCAAACATCTACATACTAACATCACATTATCCGACCCGGGAATCGCACCAGACCAACATGCACGGCAGTTGTATACACTGCCACTGCGCCACCGAGGCACTCATGTAAATATACTTATATTTCCTTGGCTCACCTATAAGTATAGTGGTAGGTATCAGCATGATACTTACCAGAGTAATACCTGGTCGGTCATAATGTCATTAAGTTACTGTCATTGGCAAGCGATAGCTCAGTGGGGAGACCAACAGACTGCAATGCAGAGGGTCTCGGGTCCGAACCCACGTCGCGCACCTCTGACTTTCGGAAGTTATATGACTTTTCGAAATTATGTGCGTATTGATTGACAATTATCGCCTGCTCCGTGCCTCGGAGAACACGTTAAGCCGTCGGTCCCGGCTGCCATGAACATCTATGGCAGTCGGTATTGAGAGAGTGTCGACACTAAAGATCCCACTGGGTCGAAGTGTCGCCGGTCTGCACTGACTGGCCCCCACATAAGATACATACATACTGTCATTGGCAGCATCGGGATTTTGGCAATATACTAGGTACTAGGTAGATAAGGGATTCCCCTTACCTACCTAGTACTTTGCTTTGATGTTTGACATAAATAATTAGCAAAATGCGGGTGCAATTCTCCTCAGGATATTTTTTTATTGAAGACAATGCCCGTACTAGGATTAATTCCTGTGTCGCGGGGCACTTTACAAACATTCAAAAACGGACACAAAGAACACCCACCCATATTTGGCTGTTATAATGGCGATTCGATATTATTATGTATCTGGTTTATAAAAATAATCTCGTCACGTATAATTTCTACCATCTGGTTCGGTAATTATGGATATCGCAGGCATTAATTTAAACAGAAGTTGTATGACAACTTATTTTTGTGTATATGCAGAGTTATTATTAAGATTCGTGTATTTTCCAGCTATCATTGCGAAATTCGAAAGTAGCTATTGCAATACGTAAAGGACTTGTTTTGCATATTTTGAGAACATGCCTTAAAGTAATACTTAAGTAATCCTTTCGTAATGATACTGTGAAGGTACACCCACTTCTTGTGCTCAATAAATGACAGGATTCCTATGCGGGACAAATATTTGTATAGTTTGTAGATAGTTTTTTGAGTGGGCGTTGTGTACGCAACGGCTTTTATGACTTGTAAAGTATGCTGTTTTTATGCAAATTTGGTATAAACAGTTATGGATGAAAAAAGACATCTCAATATAATGAAACCAGACAATATTAGCTGGCTAGTCTTGTCTGGTATTATATTTTAAGCATTTAGAACATGTTGCATTTGTGATTGATTTGCGGTCAGTTCTTTAGACAGAGTCAATCAATGGAAAGGTGACCGAGTCTGACATAGTTGTTGTTATCTAAGGATTGTAGACAAGGTAAGTCTGTTTAGCTGCACAGAAGGCGTAGTGGTTCAGGTGGTCGGCTCGCCACTGCGCCAAGAGTAAGGAGTAACTTAAGCTACTTTATTTTAGAAAAAAAAACGTAGGACAAATATTAAAACCAATGAAATACACAACAATACAATATTCGATTTATCTATACAAATAAATAAAATTGAAGTGTCTGTTTGTAATGTCAAAATAACAGCTTTTTACCTAATGCATATGAAAGTATATAAGGTACCTATACCAAAACATCTATCTTTAAAATGTTTATCTGTCTGTCTGTCTGGGTGTCTGTTTGTTCCGGCTAATCTCCGAAACGGCTGAACCGATTTTGACGGGTCTGGCAGATAGCTGATGTTAGAAGTAAACTTGGAGTTTAAGAGTAACTTGGTTTAATGGGCTTAAAACATAATTCTAGGAAAAATTGTGTACTTCACAAATAATTGAAAGGAGTCTGGGTGTTCTTTATGACCGTTGTTTGAATGTTTATAAGGTCCCTCGCGACTTAGGAAATGTTCTTAATGCGGGAATTGGGTTATATCAGACAAATAAAGTGACAGTCTCCCCGTGACCATGGCTGCTGAAAAGCAACCGAAACGTCGGGGAAAGTGTAAAATTTAATTAAATCTAAATAGTTTTAATAATAATTTAATTAGCTTAAAAATTTGTAAAGTTTAATAGTAGTAGTAGTGTAACAGTTTTCAAAATTATGTAATGAAGTGTAAAATGAACAACGCGATAAAATCCGTATATAGTAGTTTAATTTCAATGAATAATATTCGCGTAAACAGAAGACAATATTATGATAGAGAACATAAATAAATTATTTGAACAAATCTGGTAGTGACTACTTCCAAAACTTGATGGGTTTTGTCTTATAGTGGGCTAAACGACTGTACGACGAACGAACGAAACGAAACTAACAAACGCGCTTTCTTTAAAGAAATTAATGTAAAAATAGATACTGACGAAAACTGATCTTGTGTAATGAACGTCGTAAGCAAAGAATACAGCAGCTGCATCATCAATTTCCAAGGAATTCGGATCTCAACAAGCAATGATCAAAGCTGTTTACGACCATTTATATCAATTGCACCAATGTCAGCAATGCACTACATAAATATATCAATTAAATTTATACATCCTTTGTATAGCTGTCGGATGCAGTTAAAATGAGGAGACAAGGAATCAGACATGCACTGAAGAAAAATAGCACAAACGTATTGATTTTTTTAATCTAACGTGGCAAGCAATGAAACTGCCTGCCTTGCGGTAAGAGTACAGTCGTCTCGTAACTATACTAAATGTATTCCACGAAGTTGCTGTTAAACATAATAGGATTTTTGCAAGACAGTAATAAAAACAGCTGATCGACGCTTTCCTTGGCCAGAGGGCTGGTCTTTATTTCGCGGATAGAATAAGCATTGACATTCAACGTGACAATGCTGCCAGTCTTCTGGGCAGACTACCAGTCGACTGTGATGCAGTGGATTTCTATAACGTCTGTTAAAAGGTTTGACACTCATGATTTTACATATGTATGTCTATTTGAAAAATAAATTATTAATTGAAATATAGGTATATTAGATTAATTAGTGTAATGAAAATTATATTCTTAATAGTCAATAGATATAACAATTTGTACATTTAAATAAATATCAAGCCTAATTTAAAAATAAAATACCGTTACCAACTAATTGGCAATGTCAGGCGTAACCACTCTAAAACATATTATCATATCTATCCTCTACATCAACGGGAAGTGTTAATATAATATAATTATTATATAAGATTGTATTACATATATTATATAAAAAAATGACACGACGTCTATTCAATGTATTTTATATTTGTAATTGATTGATTAGATAAAGTATTTCAACATTTTTTTTATGCTAATTTCTGTAAGGTTTGGTTACAAAAAGTAGTTAGTGTTGTGATCAATATTAAACTTACAAAACACAGTCAGTGCTATGATTAATGTTGGTTTTGAAATATATTACGCATGAAATATGATATTCATGTGCATATATCTGTGAACTATACAGTCACACTGACAGGCAGTACGACTTGCTAGACAGAAAACAATTTCGTCCAGCGCACCCTTTTCCTGTGCTGAATGCAGAAAGGGAGCCTCTTAAACCTCAAACGCCAATATAGGGAATCCACACGCGAAACGGAGATTATAAACATAAAATCCCGAACTCTATGACCATACTAAACATTGCGTGTGGAAATCCTTTCATACAAACACAACAAAGTGATCTTCAAAGTAAAGGTTGAGATAAATGAAAGCGATGCAATGCTACACTTAGATATATAATATCAGCCCTGTATTAAACTGTTCTACTGCTAGGCACGGGCCTCTTTTCAGTGTGAGAAGGGTTAGGCCATAGTCTACCACGCTGGCCCAGTACGGGTTGGTAGACTTTACAACTTTTCAAGAACACTTCTAGTTTAGTTCAAGTTCTCACATATTTTCAAGAACATTATGGAGAACTCTCAGACATGTAGGTTTTCCCACGATGTTTTCCTTCACCGTTAAAGCGAGCGATAATTAACTATTAAATACGCACATGACTTCGAAAAGTCATAGGTGCGTGGCTTGGGATCGAACTAGAGACGCCTGCGTGGCAGTCCAACGGTCACCCACTGGGCTATAGGTCTACTTTTGTGGCTATCACTGCTTTTTAGAGTTCGAAAAACCTCTTATACGACAGCTTTGTGCGTCCGTCCGTCCGTCTGTCTGTTATACAACTTTCAACTCAAGAACCGTAAGAGCTAGAGACTCGCACTCAACGCCATTCGACTCAGCACAGTCGATATAACCCTGAAATGACTATGACCTTTGACCTCTGACCTCAAGGTCACGGTGGTATCACGTGACCTTTGCATATTAATTGAACAATTTTTTCGAATTCTATGATTTACGGCAATGCATTGCCGATTCTCAGTTGTTTTATTATATATACATCGCGATGCTTAATTAGCCACGCGTAGCTTCGCTTTGCAAAGATTCTTGCGATTCTTGGGTATAGATTACACATTGTGCATATTTAATTTAGAATTAATAAGCTGCACGGATGGCGTAGTGGTTTAAGTGATCGCCTCAACAGTGTTACTGCGCCGAGTGATGTGGGTTCGAATCCCACACGTGACAATACTTTGTGTGATCCAAAAATGGTTGTTCCGAGTCTGAGCGTTCTTCGTGTTCGTTGTTTGAATGTTTGTAAAGTTGCCGCGATACAATAATTATTCCTAGTATAGGATTATTCTTTAAAAAATAAAGATATCATCTTGCATCGATCGGACGTCGGTAGTCCCGTTTTCTAATATTATGTTAAGTATGGGTACAAACGTAAAAGTCTAAAACCGTTTAGTTTCAAAAAGCCTAATCTTACCTATATAGTAAAAACGTTACACGCTTTGAAACGATATTTAGTAGATAGATACTAATATCACGCTTCAGGATCCAAAATACATAATAGGTATGCTAAGGTTACTTCTTGCATATGCGTTTTGCGATGTCGCATCGCATCGCTACTATATGCGTTACGATATCACTTCACTTCGATGAATATTAACCCCTATCAAGAGCCGTACCGATATGAGACCGTTACATAATGAACCAGTTGACATTGAGTAGCAATTAAAAGCAAAAATATTATTATTTATGTCTCTCATTTCTGTTCATGATATTTCGCCATATTTTATTGCAAAAATATCTGTAATTGTCAATTAAAGCTTACGTGTGCATTCGTTTTGGTTATAAAAAGTTGATGGCTTAATTTTAATTGAGTGTTTTTAATACCAGTGGACTCTGGACCTGACGACTCGATGGCGTAGTGGTTAGTGTAACCGACTGCCACGCCTAAGGTCGCGGGTTCGATTCCCGCACAAGTCAAACATTTGTGTGCGTGAACATGGATGTTTGTCTTGGTCTGGGTGTTTCTATGTATAATATATATGTAATTACAAAAACAAAAAGTATATATGTATGTTTATCCATTGTCTAGTACCTATAGTACAAGCTCTGCTTAGTTTGGGCTAGATCGTGTTGTGTGTATGTGATAGAATATTAATATTATTATTATTATTATTATTGGTATTATTATTATTATTATCTACTGAGGACAAATATTATACCTACATACATCGGAGCAGGCGCAGGACCAATGGCTTAACGGGCTAACATCGCCAACTTCCTAACTTCGGGCTGCTATTGAGAATTCTTAACAGAAAACCCGATAACTTTTTTGCTAGCCCGAACCGGAATTCGAACCGGAGACCTCATACACAGCAGTCACATTCTCTACCGCTGTGCCACGGAGGCAATAATAAAAAAATCCACTAACAATAAACCGATAATAATATAAAATCCATTTATTACTATTTTCATGACTTTCCAGATAGTTATTTGTATGTTTTTAAATAGATTATAATGAGTATTTAATTGTAGATCGCGGCGAAAGGCCGCTAGCAAATCGCAATTTTTGCTGAAATTGTAATCGAGTATCTTGAAGGAATTCGCTATCCTTTAAAAAATATTTCTCAACGAAAGATGAATTATATTTATAATTTAGTGCCTACGCAACTTCGAAAAGTCACGTGCTGTAATTTCCAACTTGATAGGTACCCCTAACTTGGAAGTCACGTCAGTCTACGCATTTAACATAGTTTCTTGTTGCTTTCCTATTATTGCCTACACTAATACTATAAATCGTAAGATTTTTGTGTTCGTTTGTTTGAACCACACTAATTTTGGAACTGCTGAGCCAATTTAAAATTATTTTTGTATTAGGTAGTTTACTGGAAGGATATACAAATATTATACGATATAAATCTATATGTATAAAACTCTTTCGTTACTGAGTGACTGACAGACAACGCACAGCCGAAACTATTGAACGCAAGAAGCTGAAATTTAGCATGTATGTTCCTTGGAGAGTGTAGGGGAGCACTAAGAGAGGATTTCTGGAAATTCCACCCTGTAGGGGGTGAAAGGGGTGAAACCCGATATTCACACGGGAACGGGACTTACGCGGGTGAAACCGTGGGAAAACTACTAGTAGGATATATAACATCGCAAAGAGCTGGCATAGAAATCATAGAAGTGCGTAAAACTGCGGGGTCAGCTTATATAAATTTATATGTTTGACGTAAGCGTGCACATATCTCCTTGTAGAGTTTCTGTACCTACATACCATATTAAATATATTAACAGAATGAGTTCAAGAACAAATTTGTTACAAGCATATAATTGCATATTTAAACGCAAACAGGTTAGCTAATAGAATCACTACATATTCAATATATATGCAAAATATTGAGGTAAATGACCTTACGAAATCAAATTTACATGTGAAACGTCCTCATATGGTTGACCACAAAACCATTGTATTTATTTGTGCGTGTTGTAATAATAACTATATATAAAAAACTTCGACAACATACGCAGCGGTTTAAGTACTCGCCTTGCCAATGCCAGTGCACTGTATCGGTTCGATTCCCATACGGGACAAAAAAAGAAACGAAGTCAATAATGTGATCACAACTGATAGATACTGAATATGATGCTAGGTAGCCGGTCATGGGGTGACTCGACCACGATCGATGCAAGTCAGTAGATTTTTTTATCGTCTTGGAGTCAAGCGAGCCGACGGATCGCCTGATCGTAAGCGATTACCGCCGCTCATGGACACCCGCAACACCAGAGGAGTCACAAGTACGTTGCCGACCTTTTAAATTTGACCCTCCCCCTAGGATTTTGGGGCTCCGGTACCCTCACTCATTCGACGAAACACTATGTAAGCGCTATTTCACGCCGGTTTTCTGTGAGGCCGTGGTATCACTCCGGTCGTCCGTCGGGCAATCAATAGGTATGTAGTACCTTTAAAATACTTTATCGCGAGTAAGACCCGTTGTCTAGCATTATATTAAGTATGTGTACATATCAGGGATGTTGGGGATGCAGATTTTTTGACATCCGCGGATACGGATGCGAATACGGATATTTGAAAATAACATCCGCGGATGCGGATGCCTAAATCGATGCGGAAGCTCCGCAATTGCGGATGCGGATGTTGATGAAAATTGTTCATCTTATTTAATAAAAAGTATCTCATATCACCGCCTTCGTAGGTTCAAGCCTGTTTTGCAAAGGTTCATAAATTAAACATGTACTACTAAACAACTGATTTCTTTCTTATCGTAACCTACGCTATATCTGGATCCGCATTAACATCCGCGTTTTCATCATATCATCGATTATTGCGGATGCGGATGCAGATATTCAAATCGATGCAGAAGTTCTGCAACAGCGGATGCGGATGCGAATATTCGCAACATCCCTGGTACATATCGCTATAGCCGAAAAACGTTTACTGATAGAGATATTTGGATAAAGAAGACATATTGCTTCCACACCAATTGAATTGGGATTACGTAAAGGAGTGATGTGAGTACTTTAAGCATTGTGGTTTGTGGTTTAAGAGGTCATTTTGCCAATGCCTTTTCGCCAAGTGTCGTAGGTTCGATCGCTACCATAAAACAAAAAAATTTATGATCCACAATGCATAATTATTACGAGTCTGGGTGTTCTATAAGACCATTGTTTGAACGTTACTAAAGTCCCCCGCGACACAGGAATTCTCCTAATACGGGTGATGATGTCTTTATAAAATGTATCCGAATGCCTTAGATAGTATGTGTCAATACAACTGTTAAAGATGACCTCACGAATCCCACCCAGAACTGTGTTCTGGCCACCCACTACGCTCCATAATTTTATTATACTATCACAATCATCTCAAAAACAAATACTTACAAATGAAGTGCAATTGCGATGGATAGCAGTTACATTTGGTTTATTTAGGACCTATATCATGAACAAACTGCACGGCTTATTTTATAAGATCACGCTTGTTTATTGAAAGTGGATAGGCAGAGAAACACCACAGTTCGATAAATGCGCTTTGAAATTTTACTGGGCATAATGCCTGTCTAAAAGTTAAATAGAATAATATCTTGCCCGATCCGAGATTGAAACCTGTGTTCCACAGAAAAACATTAAGCGTAAGCACTAAAGTATACCACGCAGGACCAACATGATAATAATTTCATCCAAATACATAGAACTGTGTTTATAAGTCAAATTTTGTACAACCCTAAACTCTGTACCACAATAATATAATAATATTCTATCATATACACACAACACCATCTAGCCCAAACTAAGCTGAGCTTGTACTATGGGTACTAGACAATGGATAAACATACATATATACTTTTTTTTTTGTAAGTACGTACATATTATACATAGAAACACCCAGACCAAGATTAATATCCAAGTTCACGCACACAAATGTTTGACTTGTGCGGGAATCGAACCCGCGACCTTAGGCGTGGCAGTCGGTTACACTAACCACTACGCCA
Organism: Catocala fraxini; assembly: GCA_930367265.1. Lineage (NCBI taxonomy): Eukaryota > Metazoa > Arthropoda > Insecta > Lepidoptera > Erebidae > Catocala > Catocala fraxini. The sequence goes on along the minus strand of OV884044.1, from coordinate 1,277,825 downwards.
TCGATTCGTCTGTCTGACAATATTCATTATTTGATTACTATAAATATTTGTATATCTAATACTTTTTGCATTATATGGAAATCTAATTAACAATAGTCGCTACATGGCAGGGATATAATTACTATTTAGTCGTAAAGTAAAAGTAGTGGTCGTATTTTCAGCCGAAATTCGGGAAATATTTAGTTATTGATATCCAACTATTAATCTGTAAATTCGAAAACGAGGTTTATGAATGTTCTAACACTTCTCTCGACATTAGCTATCTTCTCATTAGTCATTGATACACAAGTTTCAAACGGCTACGACATTAGTCATCATTAACAGTTAGAAAAACAAACAGTGATGTACTGTGAACAAATATAGCTATGTAAATTAGGCGTTTTGGCCATGCTATGGAAAATACGGGCTATTTATACAAGAAAGGTGACAAACTAGCATGTTTAATGGTAAGCGTTTCTTTCTTTATCTTTTCTGTTATAAAAATACAACTCTCGCACTAGGAATAATGCCTGTATCGCTGGTGACTATACAGATATTCAAACAACAAACATAAAACACAGCTAGCCAGACACAAATTTTTGTCCCGTGTGGGATTCGAACCCACAAAACCGCAGTCTTTGATCTTTTGCAATACCTAGGGTATAACTAGGGCTTTAACAACCCTATGTATCTGTATCTTATGTGGGGGCCAGTCAGTGCAAACCGGCGACACTTCGACCCAGTGGGATCTTTTGTGTCAACACTCTCCCAATACCGACTGCCATAAATGTTCATGGCAGCCAAGACCGACAGCTTTATGTGCTCTCCGAGGCACGGAGCAGACGATAATTGTTAATCAATACGCACATCATTTCGAAAAGTCATATGACTTCCGAAAGTCAGAGGTGCGCGACGTGGGTTCGAACCCGAGACCCTCTGCATTGCAGTTGGTCTCCCTACTGAGCTATCGCTGCTTAAACTTACTTACTTACTTAACGACCCTAAGGAAAAGGTATTAAATATGGAAATGGTACAGGTTGGTATATGAGAAGAGAACTCATCAGGCGAAACGCAGTAACTGTATCTTACAGTTACGCCAATGGTAATGATAAGAGCTCGGTTTCGATCTCGATTTCGTTTTTGTTTCGATTCGCGAGTCGAGCAAAATGATGTTAAGTTTTTTTTTGGTAAGAACTTCTCAGTAATAGCACGGAATATGGAACTGTGCCTGGTATAGCTTCACTCCCTATTAAGTGGGTCCTAAAAACAAAACTGAAGAACTGTGGGTTCTTTAGACCTCTGCCTACCTACTCAGCGGTTTGAGCGCAAGATTATGAATGTATGAATGATGGTTAATTATATACATAACTGATTAACACATACAATAATTGTTTGTTTTACAAATTCAAGTTAGAACAAGAAAATATATAATTCATCACACGAATCATGGTTGACTGCGATAATAATTCAAATATTGTGGTCGTGAGTTCAACGTGAGCCCAAACTTTTAACTTATTCAGACAACCGAAACATCAACAGGTTTCTCATAAATCTTTTGGATATATTCTCGCAAGATATTAATCCTCTTTGGCAAAAGGTATAAAAAATCGACGACACTTAATATGTAACGGCTTGAAATAAATTATGTGATACCGTTTTAGGTTTATTGAGTCTTGAGTGAGTTCGCTTAACACGTTCTCGTAAGGCGAAAGTCCGTTAATAATATATTAACGTTAAATTATTTTATATCAATTTGATTATAGTTAATTGATCATCTTGATACGGCGCTGTAATTTATGTCACTCTTACATGGTACCACGATATATGTTTAATGCGAGAGGTGTATTAAATCGACATTTCGCCAGAGCTGTTTTGCTTTTGTGTTGTAATTTTTGGTCGTCTATTGGACACAGTTTCAGCTTCCGTGCTGATGCTGCATGCTGACAGAGAATTTCTTAACATGATCCTCATAACAATTTGCTTGACTTAAGCATCAAACCCAAGACCTAATCCACAGCAGTCGCTTTGTGCAAACTGCCTCTCTGGACTATGTGTGCGACTACTTTGCTTGAGGTGACGGATTGGATATCAGGTCGGATCAACAAAAAGTTATTGAGTTCTTCTGTCAAGTAATTATTAGTAGCAGCCTGGAGTTGGGAAGTTGGCGGTGTTCCATATTTCCAAGCAATGCACGTAAAGTCATAGCTCGTGCCTCTGATCTCTCTCCAGTCGAATCAGATTAACGTCCAATCGGACTATGAGAGTGAAAGAATAAAGAGTGCACTTGTTTTTATACATACATTTTACACTATAATTATCTTCTGCGAAGTTTTTTTGTTATTCTACTACGGTGGCAAACAAGCATACGGACCACCTGATGGTAAGTGGCCAGCGTAGCCTATGGACGCCTGCAACACTAGAGGCATCACTTGCGCGTTGCCGATCCTTTAGGAAAGAAAGTGGGAAGGAGAAGGAGCGGGCAAGGGTAAAGAGGGTGATTGGGCCTCCGGCACTCTCACTCACCGAACGAAACACAACAGTAGGAATAGCGGTATTTCACGTCGATATTCTGTGAGAGGGTAGTCCTTCCCCGGTCGAGCCGGCCCATTCATGCTGAAATCAGCTAGGCTCTACTACTGTAAGTAAGTAAGTCGACTAGTCTGACAATTGCATGCTATAATAACTCCTACGCAGCAGTCTATTCTCCGTTAAGATTGGCCGCCGTAACCGAAATTCAGTCAGGAGCATACATTATAAGTTTTAAGTTCTTACCGTTTCTTCTTCCTCGAGTGCTCTGATGAGCTCATAATACAGCATCTCAGCCTCCTGGGAGATCTGTACCTTCTCCTCGCAGTTCTTGTACGAGATATCGCACGACAGATCCGTTTGTAAATGCATCTTCATTATATTTCACTCACCACACTTCGAATATATTTATTTCGTTTTATGCACGGATGTGGTCACTGCACATTGTGGTTGATAATTTTTATTGGTCAAACTCACTTTATCTTTGATGATGTAACACTAGTTTTGATTTTTGTATCTGATTTCTAATAAGATAAAGGATATTTTCGTTATGTTGTGATTTCTATTGTTGCTGCTGTAAATAAATATGATTGCATTTTTGTTACGTGAATCTTTTCCGTTGTCAGTTTTTTCTCTCTGGACTATTTACGTGAGCACGACATAACTTATGTTCCTATACACCGGAGAGTTTTATGAACCGTAGAATTAGTCGTAGTATCTATTAGCCTTAGCCGGCTACATAAACTAAAGTTCTTGATGAGATTTTGATTCTTGATTAAATTATTATATTATTTATATTTCTATTGTTTTGCCTCTCTTGATATACATATATTAGAGATAAGTATTTGACATAACTATTATCATGGAGCTATTGCCAAATTTTAATCTATAGTAGGTGGACACAATAATATTTGAAAGATATGTTATTCATTATGGATTTTAGTCTGTAGCCTTGATCTTAGTATTATACCTCTAAATAATAATATATTAAATTCCTTGCCACTTCGATACGAGTAGCTAGTTTGAAAGATATATGTATTTAATAATAAAATTAAAAGACTACATTTAATAATAAAATATTGATAGATATAATTTCGGATTAAAATAGCTTAGCATAAAATTTCATAAAAGATTTAAAGGAAATTTCCTATTATAATATCGGTTCGTTGCCACATAATCTCTTGATATACAAATCTAGATCATATTTATAACTTTATTAACGGTTCCATTAGCATACGTGCAAAATGACCATATTTTTAGCAGTCAATGCACCCAGGCTTCATCATAACTCATTAATCAAACGTAACTAAATAATTTATCACCAAGTTTAAGTGCACTAATAATTAATATTGTCTCGCCACGTCCTGTCTCTGAGGATAGCCAAACTTACACTAAGTCCTATAAATACAGTAATTCGTCACTGTTCGGGGCTTTTACATCAAACGATATAGCTTTGGTCTAGCCAAAAGCATAAGAATACGAGAGCAGATTAGCTTTTAACCATGATACATGGAAGATTTACAAAGGCAAATGCTGCGTTAGGTAGGTATATTTCTTGTATAGTCATTAGAAATTATATCCGCTTAGGCCATAGTCCAACAACGATGGCTTAGTACAGGTTTGCAGGATTCAAACATATTTGACAACATTGTAGACAACTGAGATACCTATATATTAGTTTAATTACGCTGTTTTGAATACGAGTATATGCATTACTTATTAGAGCAGCGATAGCCCAGTGGGGAGACCAACAGACTGCAATGCAGAGGGTCTCAGGTTCGAACCCACGTCGCGCACCTCTGACTTTCGGAAGTTATATGACTTTTCGAAATTATGTGCGTATTGATTGACAATTATCGTCTGCTCCGTGCCTCGGAGAGCACGTTAAGCCGTCGGTCCCGGCTGCCATGAACATCTATGGCAGTCGTTATTGGGAGAGTGTCGACACAAAAGATCCCACTGGGTCGAAGTGTCGCCGGTCTGCACTGACTGGCCCCCACATAAGATACATATGCATTACTTTGAAATATGGTGCGTATCGTAGGATTGAACTCAAGATGGCTATGTGGTAATCGAATTTTTCTTTACCAGGCGATCGCTCTTTTGAACCTAAAGCTTATTAAATCGCGATTATTTTAATGAATTGTATCGTAACAAATATAAAGTATCAGAACTGATCAGGTACTTTCGCATCACTACATATTATAAAACAAGGTCACCCGCCGCATCTGTGCACGATAAACTCAAAATATATTGAACGGATTTGCATGCGTTTTTCACCAATAGACAGAGTGATTCATGAGGAAGGTTTAGGTGTATAATTTTTTAAGGTTTTGTACTACCTGTGCAATGCCGAGGCGGCTCGCTTGTCCACATTAAAAGTATGGAGTATTGGTTGTTTAAACTATCACGTCTTCAAGTCGTCGCGTAGCCGTCGTGTGCAAACGAGTTAAGCAACACGTAGTCACGAGGTTATTCATAGGATGGCGCATCCCAGGATTTAGGAGTAAGCCGCCAGTCATCGGGGAATTTAGCAGATACTCGTGGATTACGGAAAAATATGGCGGAAATAATGAAAATATACTATGCGTGGATAACTTAGCACGAGGAGCTTGCTGTAGCTTAGATTTAAGTGCTGTGGATTTTGCTTGGTATATAATATAGTTATGTAATATTTTGTTGGTGATAAGCTGCCGTCCGTGTGCTTGTTTGCGTTTTATGTTATTAAAATATGGCCTTTGTTTTTTAGGGATTGAATGGATTGAATGGCTTTTATTAGTACTATTATAAATAGGTAAACTTTAAATATCTACCTATATGAAAAAAAATAGGAAAGATATCGTTTGTTTTTAGGTATACGTACAAATTAGAAAATAGGTTAAGAGGACACACTAAAAAAAAGGCACTAACTTTCATCGAATAGTATAGGACTATGAGAAGACCAATTAATCTAGAATTTTGATATAGGTAAATTGATGTCTTTAACTAGAATTTCCTAGCTCAAAAACACGATATTGTGATTTTGGCTCGATCATAATTATTTTCGAAAACACCTCTGAATAATTAATATTTTTGAAATTACAAGGAAGTTACACTATCATTATGCTTAGGAATTACTCAAATATATTCGTAACATCAATATTAGTGATTTGCTAGCTCATTATTTCCATAACTAAAACCAATCATTTTTAAATAATATTTTAAGTTTTTTTAACAATTTCGAAGCGTTCTCAATCATTGCGGGCGCATCGCAATTTTAGACCTTATGACGGCTATTTAAGGATTGATACACAATGATTGTCATTGGGGCGGATATGGGCGGAGCTATTCTAAACGATAATTTTCGCGGTGTCCCCTTAACCTAGCTTAGCCAACTCCTTATGTTAGTAATGAATTCACGTCGAAAGTACAATACGTGAGGATTCTATCCACAACCTCTTAATGACAGACAATAATAAGCCGTTTTTATAATCGTCTTTGTCATTGTCTGAACCTTTCGGTTCCTGGGTTTCCAATATGTTGGCAATTATAAAGTGTACCTATAAGTACCCCTATTGAGAATTTTCTCACAAAAAGGCTAATTATATTTATGCCCAAACCGGGAATCCAAGCCACACCTTGATAACATAAACGCAAGTTACGTATGGACAGTATTTATACTAGCACACCTAAACTAAATACCCCATAAAGGTGCACATAAAATATACATAATTATATGGATGCTACGGCTTTGCCTGAGTTCAAACACTCTTTTTGCATACCTCAGCACCGATTTAGCCGCGGCATGCGTATACAGACGTACACACAAACATACGGACACTCAGATTCTTTGAAGTATCTTTGGAAAGCAGTCTGCGGTACTAAAGATGTTAAGCTTGATTTAAACGGCGGCAGAGAATTAGAGTTAGATTTATATGTTTTTATTCAGTCTGGAATGGGTTTGATAAATGTATTGTTAAGGGTTAAAAATAGGTCTAACGAGTCGTTATGGTACTGTGTGAGTCATAAGTACAAGGAGAAGAAATAGAGGTTGGTTAGTATTATTACTAACTCTGCTATATGAGTTACATGTTTTTCATTTAGATTAAGAAAGTATAGTATTTTCTTTTTGACTTATAATTTAACTTATAATTATAAAATATAATTAATTAAACTACTTTATAGAAGTCAACATAAAAGTCGAAAATCTTTATTTCTATAAAAGATATTTAACATTTCTTGGACACATCAGTTTAAAATATTATTTATAAAAAAATAAAAGCGTAACAAATATGTTGGAATTAAAAAACGTCGGGGAAAGTGTAAAATTAAATTAAATCTAAATAGTTTTAATAATAATTTAATTATTATTATTAAAACTATATAGCAGCGATAGCTCAGTGGGGAGACCAACAGACTGCAATGCAGAGGGTCTCGGGTTTGAACCCACGTCGCGCACCTCTGACTTTCGGGAGTTATATGACTTTTCGAAATTATGTGCGTATTGATTGACAATTATCGCCTGCTCCGTGCCTCGGAGAGCACGTTAAGCCGTCGGTCCCGGCTGCCATGAACATCTATGGCAGTCGTTATTGGGAAAGTCAGTACCCTCTATATTCTGACACTGGTCTAGCCTTAGGGTATCGTTAGCCTTCGGGTTGCGGAGGTCAGGTGGCAGCCGCTCCGTGTAAAAACTGATATCCAGTCAAATCCGGTTAGACCAGAAAAGCCGACCCCAAGTGACTTGGGAATAATAAAGGCTAAGAGAGAAGAAGTTTTAATAATAATTTAATTAGTTTCAAAATTAATAAAGTTTAATAGTAGTAGTAGTGTAACAATTTTCAAAATTATGTAATAAAGTGTCAAATAAACAACGCGATAATATCCGTATATAGTAGTTTAATTTCAATAAAAAAAAATACGATTACAAATTTCATCGCATTGTTTATTTGAAGAAAACTACTATTACATAATTTTGAAACGATTAAACTAACACTGTGAAACTTTACACTTAGTTTCAGTTGCGTTTCAGCAGCCATGGTCACGGGGAGATTAAGATGGTGGTTGTCTCAATGTTTCAAACCTACTTAATTACTGCCTTCACACTATATTTACTAATAAATAGATATTTACTTTATTTAGAACAACAAACAATTACACGTTAGATAATATATAGAAAGAACCTAATCTTAAACTAACAACTGCCTAATCCAATACGTTATTGACAGAATATATTATTATAATAATATTCTATCACATACACACAACACCATCTAGCCCAAACTAAGCAGAGCTTGTACTATGGGTTCTAGACAATGGATAAACATACATATATACTTTTTTTTTTGTAAATACATACATATTATACATAGACACACCCAGACCAAGACAAACATCCATGTTCATGCACACAAATATTTGACTTGTGTGGGAATCGAACCCGCGACCTCGGGCGTGGCAGTCGGTTACACTAACCACTACGCCATCGAGGCCGACCGAATTATGAAGACAAAGAAAATAAATATAGACTTAGAGATTGTTGTATGTATTGTCTCTATCACTTATTTATTTACTTAATAAGACAAGTAACACTAATTGACTTTATACTGTAATATGTAAACAGTAGGTAGGTACTGATACTATAATTAAAGCTAGTAAATAAATACATAACATAACGCAGCGATAGCCTAGTGGGAAATCGTTGGACTGCCACGCAGAGGTCTCGAGTTCGATCCCAAGGCGCGCATCTCTGACTTTTCGAAGTTATGCGCATATTAAATAGTCAATTATGGCTTTTTTTTTTTCTTTTCGTGTTGTTATTGGCCAACCTGTTGTCAAGAGTGGTTCAAGCCACCCGTAGGCCTCTGACATGGCTTAACGACTGCTGTCAATTTGACAACAACCGAGACCGACTTTTTACGTGCCCTCCGAAGCACGGAGACGCTCATATGAAATACCACTAAGCGGTCATCCATCTATAGACTGACCGCACCCATCGTTGCTTAACCTCGCTAATCGTTTACCGGTTAGTGATTGCAACTAGCTACGAGCGCCTCAATCGAATCGAATCATCGAATCAATAAATTATCGCTTGCTTTAACGGTGAAGTAAAACATCGTGAGGAAACCTGAATGTCTTAGTGCTCACAATAATGTTCTCGAAGATATGTGAAGTCTGCCAACCCGCACTGGGCCAGCGTGGTGGACTAACCCTTCTCACACTGAGAAGAGGCCCGTGCCCAGCAGTGGGACAGTTTAATATGGGGCTGATATTATTATATAATAGATACACTATTTAAGTTTCCTTTCCTAGTAATGCTGAGTGTGTATCGTAATCTTTCTGATCCCTCGTGAGCCTCCATTTTTAATGTCCAGGTTGGACAAAATGGTTATCATTAAAAAAACCCTTAATAGCAGCACGTCGTTTAGTATTGTTTCCAGTAGACTGAAATAGCTACGCTCTCTGTTGTTTGAAACTACACTACAGCAGGCTACTTGCTCTAGATCTGAGCAGAACGAGCCACTGACATATACCAGACTACAATATAGCAGTCTGAAAAAACATACATATATATGTTGGATATGGAGTGCTTTCAGTAACCCCATCGATAGACATAATGCGGGCGTAAAATAGGGTGATCGAGCAAAGTGAAACAATAAATGCACACTGATCACTTTTATTGTCTTTACAATAAATTAACACGAATGTCTTGCACGAAACGAATGATAGTTCCTAGCGAGGAGATCCGCACTCGCCGACGGTAAGATGACTCCCCCCCGTCGAATATAGGGCGCCTCCATTTATGTAGGCTCTGTCGTAGCACGCGAAGTTGGCTGCGTGTTGACGTCATCGCAACAGTGCTGCCACATCTTCACTAACGTGCCGCGTTTCGTAACCATACTAATGACCGTCTCCGACATATATAGTCTCACGACTATAGAATAGATACTCCCGAAGAGGTAGTAAAAAATATACCCACATTAAACGACGCGATGACGTAGTGGTTAGTGTAACCGACTGCCACGCCTGAGGTCGTGGGTTCGATTCCCGTACAAGTCAAACATTTGTGTGCATAAACATGGATGTTTGTCTTGGTCTGGGTGTTTCTATGTATAATATGAATGTATTTACAAAAAAAAGTATATATGTATGTTTATCCATTGTCTAGTACCCATAGTACAAGCTCTGCTTAGTTTGGGCTAGACGGTGTTGCGTGTATGTGATAGAATATTATTATTATTATTATTCAGCCAGCTATTTTTTTAATTGCCACGTTTTGGAGGATGAGTCTGTCCCTATACATAGTTTCACCATATATCTCTGAATGGGTTGGCAGAGCTTTATTACCCCAACATTTAGCCAGCTATGGATAAACATAACTGATTAAAGTTGGTGGCTTTATTGGTAGAGTTAATATACTATTTATACCATATTAAAAATATGTCGCTTGGGACTTTACAAACATTCAAACAACGGACAAAGAAAATTCAGACTCGAAACAACCATTTGTGAATCACACAATTTTTTGTCCCGTGTGGGATCGAACCCACAACACTCGGCGCAGGGGCAGTGGCAAGGTGTACACTTAACCCACTACGACATCCGACAGTCTGTACTGTCATATAGTATATAATATGGTTAGTAATGTAGCTCTGGAATCTAAAACGATTTCACATTTCAGTGAGTAAGCCTGTTTAGTTCTAGTTTACCGGACACAGCTCCAAAAAGAGTGCTGCTACTTGAAATTTCTAGACGAAATAATAATAATAATAATATAATATTCTACCACATACACACAACACCATCTAGCCCAAACTAAGCAGAGCTTGTACTATGGGTTCTAGACAATGGATAAACATACATATATACGTTTTTTTTTTGTAAATACATACATATTATACATAGAAACACCCAGACCAAGACAAACATCCATGTTCATGCACACAAATGTTTGACTTGTGCGGGAATCGAACCCGCGACCTCGGGCGTGGCAGTCGGTTACACTAACCACTACGCCATCGAGGCCAATATATAATAACCCAATTAACACTTTACCCAATCAGGAAATTGACCTTACACTATCGTTTTGTCACCTTTAATACCGCTGCGCCGAGACAGTTTACATTTTTACTCGATTTTTTAACGTAAAGTCAAAGTAAAGAATCTTTTTATTTTGCAGTAAATTAGTGATTTTATCATGAAAATATTAACTTCAGACGTTGTCGATAAGGATCGCAGTCGTGATAGAATTAATTACCAGTACAAATGTTGGCGACTCGCCATTACCTGTCAAACGTGACACCTAGTTATGCTTAATGACACTTTGAAGCGGACATCTTGAATATTAAGTTTGTTATTAAATTAAAAGCAACGTTTTGCTATAAAGCTTTGAAAAAGTTGATAGCACCGTCTTATTACATATATAGAGACTCACGCCTAGATCCATGAACGTGAGGTCCTTCAAGGGGGTACCCCGAGAGAAAGAAGAAAGGGTAATTATTTATTTGGCACTACAAACACATAACAATAAGTATAAAATAAAAATAAATAGGTAGGTACAAAAATAAACTTAAGCAAAATGAAAACAAAGAAAAAATAATAAAATACATGTAGAGAATGTGTCTAATAACAGTGTCAAATAGGGCTCAGCATGTGTCAGATGAAAGCCTGACGCTGGTTTTCAACTGGGCCCTTTAGTGACTCACGGATATAAACCATCGATTACTAAAATCAAAGATAATAAAAAAAAATATCCCTATAGCAATTTGCCTGACCCGAGCATTAAACAAGAGAACTTATGCCTATCAGTCGCATTCACTACCGTCGCACCACCAAGCAGTCTTTATCTGTGTATCTAGGTATAAATAGTAACAATATGCATACATTGTAACAAATAGCCGTACTTCATACAAATATTAGCACCGTACAGGAAACAAACCCGCGTCTAATGACGCGGAAGGCACCGAGCCATTTAGGTCATTTGAACAATGTCTCAATTCACAACTATTTGTAGTTGGCAATACCGACTAATATATCAGAATAAGTAACTTGTATGTTCATTACTATATTATGTTATATATTATATATTATTTATTGTTGTTATATATTATTACATAATAGATGTTCTAGATTATGCCCGCGGTTAGGGTCGCAATAAACTACCCTATTTAAAAAAAAGCTATTACTTGCAAACAGTTTTTTTTGTTGTTGATGAAATTTACTACGACACGCACACACAGCGACACATCGACCTAAACAGTTTGGACTTTGCACTTTTAGAAGTTGAACGTTGCGAATCGTGAAAATCTTAAGTCCGCCGATGTACTATTTTGTGCATTAAGTTATAAATAAATAAAATAATATATTTACCATAATGACTCGAATGGCGAGGCGAATACTTAAACCATCCCTTCCTTCTCCCTAGCCTTTATTATTCCCAAGTCACTTGGGGTCGGCTTTTCTAGTCTAACCGGATTTGACTGGATATCAGTTTTTACACGGAGCGGCTGCCACCTGACCTCCGCAACCCGATGGCTAACGATACCCTAAGGCTAGACCAGTGTCAGGATATTAGAGGGTACTGACTTTCCCAATAACGACTGCCATAGATGTTCATGGCAGCCGGGACCGACAGCTTAACGTGCTCTCCGAGGCACGGAGCAGGCGATAATTGTGAATCAATACGCACATAATTTCGAAAGTCATATAACTTCCGAAAGTCAGAGGTGCGCGACGTGGGTTCGAACCCGAGACCCTCTGCATTGCAGTCTGTTGGTCTCCCCACTGAGCTATGGCTGCTTGCTTGCTCGCTGATCGCTGAATACTTAAACCATCCATGCAATGTAAAAAAAATGGAACTGGAACAAAATTTTAGTTCCATGCAGGTATCGAACTTGTGCTACTCCTTGCAAAGGCGAGCTGTCCATTCATTGAGACAGTCATACAGGTTAAATAACTAAGCTAAACATCCTACATAGTTCTTTACCACAGAAACATACATTAAAACTATTGTCAACATCAATACGCATGCCAATCCAAAAATAACCAACCCGGAATTCGTACCCAAAACAATGTCTAACAATCCGTGTGTCGTTGAACGTTCACAGACACATTTCCAGGTAATTCTATTGCCAGCCTATTCTCGACTACATCACTAAACATATGAACTGCACAGTTCTAAGTTTAATCTGCAGAAATCTAGCCTATTTTTGCCCACAGTTACCCCAACTTTGGGGTAAGAAATACTAAATCTGACATTTATACTTACTAGCTTTTTCTCGCGGCATCGCTTGCGTAAAAGTAGGTACGGTTATGTTAGCATCAGTACTTTTGTAAAATAAAATATGTCTTTCCAAAAAATTATTTTTAAAATCGGTTCAGTAGTTTTTGAGTTAAATCCTTACAAACAAACAATCATACAAAAATCTAATCTTTCCTCTTTATAATATTATAATATAGACAAAGGAGTATGCAGAAGTGTTTTTCACCCATATTTCGCTAGATATGTCTTAGGTCCCAAGTAATAGCAGCGAGCTTATTGCTAGCGAGAATCGATTGACTTAAAACGCTAATGAGATTTTGCCAGACTTCGAAATAGAAACTGGGACTATCTACCATTACCAAGCCAGTTCATTATCATGATTTTATAAAGGTGTATTTTTTAATATGCTTTTCAAGTAACGATGTACCTATTTAATATCTTACCGCGTAGCTTGCAAATTAACAGATAACATCCACATTTTTAAACTTTCATGGCAATTTTAACTATATTTTTAAAAACAAAACACCTTTGCATCTTCTAGAGGTTTTTTCATACAAGATGCAAGATATCCACACAAAATCTGCTTTAAAAGATACAACGCAGCTTCTTAATGACTTTTTTATTGGGGTCGACGATCTTGAGCGAATAAAAAAAAAGATCTTGCACAATTAAGGGCACAGAGGGTGGCAATTTTAGGATTATTTTGCTCTGGCAACAATTTTCAAATGGAGAACGTTAAAAAATTAATATTTATTATGCGTTTACGGCTTCAAATGACATGGCGATGGGGTCTGAATGTGATTTTGCAATTTTAGATAATTTGTAGAATAGAAGTTTTGTTCAACGTTAGAATGTATTTTTTAACACTAATGTATCTTTAATAATTTATCTGAAATCAAGTCCTTTTTTAGTTGCCACATTACAGAAATCTTTGTATTGAGGTAGGCTTCAACAAAATATTAACAAGCGATACCTACGTATCATTTGTACAATTCTACATTTTGAATTCGTTTCTAAAATAGTGTTCCCAAGTATATTATTAGTTACTAAGACTAGAAATGCAGCCAAAATCTTATAATCTGTGGGCATTGGGCGCGATATTTATTGAGCGAGGGGGTTTTTAAACATACTTGTAAATAAATTTATAACAATTGTTTTGAAATGTACCCAGATATTTACTATCTTTTCAATCACTAGTCCTTACTTATAATTATTACGCCCTATAATTAATCTCAAAATATTTTTATTTTGCTAATTCGTACTCATTTTTATTCAAAGATTCGATCAAAACAGGATAAGTTTCCGGGTAAACGGAGCAGAAAGTGAATTTCACTCGAAACTAGTGAAAATGTCCTCGAGTATTGGAGCCGGATCGCGCCCTGAATACAGATGGCGGTAATATCGCGCATTACGTATGCGATTGGCAACACTGATTAAATTAAATGTCAAACATCCTTGACATTAGCAACAATAATAGCGTTGGTTTTTTAATGTGCTAAGAAGTGTATTATGATATTTAATTTATATTTAGTGTTTTTGTAAAATAGTAGGTGCAGTCGCGATTGCCGAACGTAAGAATTTGGATTTGGTTTGAATCAGGCAAAGCTTGATAAGGATTTTTTATTACGATAATACGCACGATATTGACTACACAGATGAAGTAGTGTTAAAGTGCGTCATTGCCACTGCGCCAAGTGTCGTAGGTTCGATCCGTATACGGAATAAAAATGCCGAATCTGGGTGTTTTGTGTCCGTTGTTTGAATGTTTATAAATTTCCCCATGATACTGGAATTATTTCATTGGCGAGAGATGTTGTAAAAAAAGAAGAGAGAAAATCATATATAAAAATAACATTTATGTAGTTTCGATTACGGTTATTAGAATGTGTCTTGTAACTAAAAATACTCTATACAGTATATTATATTATATGGTTTATAGATTATTTCTTGATAGAAAAGTACAATCACTTGTTTGGGCTGGGAATCGAGGAGAGACACCTCACGATCGGCAGTGCATACGTTCGCCCTTACGTCAGCTCTCTGCCAGATTTATGTTTGTTATTAAAGAGACGTCGATGGATGGATAGCATTGCAGGCGCAATGACTGAAATGGCTCTCACTATATTTGTAGCTTACACTAACTAATGTAAGAAACTACAGTACGAACCGTACACAATCTTTCAACTGAGCAATGATAGCTAATCTTTCACGTTCAATAATATTATTACGTAGTCTTGTTACTTTGGTAAATAAACAAACTTATTATAAAATCATTCAGATTCCGCTTTTAGAAAATACTAGATTTTACCCGCGGCTTCGCTCGCCTAAATGTAGATTAGGTTAGTAACTTATAGTACCTTTTCTTAGATGAAAGATACCATATGGCCTTTTCTGTTCCTCTGACAACGTGTATGCGAAATTACATGATGATCGGTCAAGTAGTTATGGCGTGAAACTGTAACGAACAAACTCACTTTCGCATTTATAATATTATTTCGTATTCGTCTCTATTATTCATTTTTTCAGATGACAAAAAGAAGAAAGAGTTGCACAAACACAAAGGTTTACATTACAATTACAAGTCACCACAAGTGTCATGAGTACCTACTTAAATAAATAATGTATTAAACGATGTTTATCCGAGTTCATATGTTCTTTCTTTGTTATTCATCTATTAGTAAAGTGTTAAAGATACAGCTATTATTCGTAGACTTATAATTGTGTTTACTAATAATATCTTCTTCTATCTCTTCTCTCTTAGTCTTTATTATTCCCAAGTCACTTGGGGTCGGCTATTCTCGTCTAACCGGATTTGTCTGGATATCAGTTTTTACACGGAGCGGCTGCCACCTGACCTCCGCAACCCGAAGGCTAACGATACCCTAAGGCTAGACCAGTGTCAGGATATTAGAGGGTACTGACTTTCCCAATAACGACTGCCATAGATGTTCATGGCAGCCGCGACCAACGGCTTAGCGTGCTCTCCGAGGCACGGAGCAGGCGATAATTGTCAATCACTACGCACATAATTTCGAAAAGTCATATAACTTCCGAAAGTCAGAGGTGCGCGACGTGGGTTCGAACCCGAGACCCTCTGCATTGCAGTCTGTTGGTCTCCCCACTGAGCTATCGCTGCTTTACTAAAAATATGTATACCATAAAATAGGAAGTTCCTTTTTTTAAAAGACAACTCGCGCACTAATATTTGTTCTCAAGTCGCGAGGCACACCTGAAATAGATTTCGTGTTGTGGAGGACTTAAGAACCATGCGAACTTTTTTATTGAAACAATCGACATAAAGACCACACCATCGATATTTGTGTCCATTATCTAAATAAAAAGTTCTGGAATATTTACATTTTTCATGTAGGGATCGAACTCACACCACGCATGACTATTTATTGCAAAGCCTATTTCAATCCCGTTGACTCACGAGTTATCAACTTCCGCCAATAATTTTATAACTAAGTTTGTGCAGAGAATTCAAACGACAGAAACAATGGCATGGCGTGATTTCTTTAACACTATGAGTAATATTTCTACCAACGTATTTGCGACATGCAAAGACAATAATTTTGTCATTATTCTATTTCTTAATATAGTAGTTATTTGAAACGATTTTAAGGATTTATGTGTGTTACATTCAACCAGTGCTTTAAATTCGGACTAACCTTTTACATTACAAGTATGATTCTTATACAATGCTAAAGATATAATTTCTTGAATAGAAATCGAAAGATGTGGTATTAATCGATTAATACATCGATTTATTGATAGGTACTATAAAGTTTTCATTTTATTGTGGCCAATAGAAGACCCTTTTTATAATGAATGCTTTCGAATAACGTTTTAAATGATTCCCAGACATTTATATCACTGGACGATTCAAATATTTTATCGATAATTGCTAATCGATACATTTTTGTTTAAAGAAACAACTCCGCACTTGGAATAAATCCTGTGTCGCGAGCTTTACCAACATTCAGACAACGGACACAAAGAACACCCAGACTCGAAATAATTTGTGTATCACACAAATTTTTATCCCGTGTGGTATTTTAAAAAACTCTGTTAGTATCAACCTTTGATAATAATCGAGACTCGTAAGTCTCAATCATTCAGATTAAATAGTTGATTAGTATACCATTGTTAGAGTTAATGACTACCTACTTAGTAGGTCGGCTTGAGTGAATGTTTGTGTTTTAAACATTATACGTAATTATACAGTTACATAGCACGGCAAATACTCAGGTGTTGAGTAATCGATGTGATTTGAATGAATAGTGCTGTGCAGTTGTTGAGTGCCATTATTTGGATTATATATTATGATCAGACTGAAGCGCAGTGGTCACAATTATAACATAATTTATTTATTTTTTTTACGTGGGGAATGCTTCGACGCATACCTCTCCGCGGGGCGACAGAGAGGTTATGTCGGGCTCACCGGGGGAGTAATACCCCGGTAATACCGACTAAACCTACCACGGTGTTCCTCGACATAACCATAGACGGCGGGGCCGCGCGAATCGCTTTCACATGCAATCGCGACCCCGCCGAACAATTATAACATCATAAACTAGGTTTGAGTCCCACGGAACGCACATTTTTATATGTTTCATAGATAATACACATTTTATTGACAGTAAATGATTGAGCTTATTTTTTTTAGATACCTTCTTCCATGGGAATTAAGCCCGTGTCGCGGCGGAAAACATTAAAAAAAATTAATACTTTTCAATTTTCAAGTGGCGGTCGCCCTATGGATAAGGCATTGAACTTGCAATCCAGAGATCGCGGGTTCGAATCCATTGCACTACCGACGTGAACTCACTCTAAATACAAGCATTCTAGCTTAGCTGGACACTTACATGAATACTACTAATTTGAAACCTAAATCACCAATAACCTTTTATTAAAAAAAGCTACGGACACAGAAAACACTAGTTCAGATTCGAAACAATTATTTAAGGATCACACAAATTTGTCCCGACTGGAGATCGAACTCACAACACTCGACGCAGTGATAATAACAAGTCGACCAAATAAACCGCTACGTTATCCGTGCAGTCTAAACAAAAACCATTATTCAGTCGGCAGGAAACGCGGTTTTCCCAAGAAAGATAGCGAGTCTAGGCTCCTTTCTAAAACCCAATTGGCAGCAGACCAGGAAAAATGGAAAGTGGGAAGTAAAGTTTTTACTCTGAAAGCGGTAAACTAATAATAATAAGGCTGTACGTATATCAGGCAGACGCCGTTTTTTATCCATAGCTTTCATTATACCAGCCCATCAAACACCCATCCCTATAGCCCAGATTTATTAGGTTCCATATGTAGCAATAGTCTCCTACACTTGCCGTGGCTAGTGTCTCGGTAAGTATCCCATCTCATTCTAAACTAGAACTCTCGAAGCGCCTGTGCATGTTGGACCCATTTCCTCGTGTTTTTAGGAAAATACAATGAAAGAGAAACACATAATAAGGCTGTAATAATGTCCTCCAGACCGAATTTCGTTAACGGCGGCATGTCATAACGGAGCCTGGTCATCTGCGCAGGAGATATTATAGTGCACAAGTGTGTGCGCACACACAAGTGCACTCTCTGTTCCCTAGCTCTCATGATCCGTTGGGACGATAATCCGACACGACCGGAGAGAGATCAGGCGTGGGACCAACGGCTTTACGTGCTTTCTGAGGCACGGGGTTGTCTAACACCGCCAACTTCCTAACTCCGGGCAGCTATTGAGATTTCTTAAAAGAAAAACTGAATATATTTTTGTTGGCCCTACTCAGGATTCGAACCCGAGACCTCATGCAGTCGCATTCACTACCGCTGCGCCACTGAGAAGGCTGTACAACTATGACGTATGATTACGAGCATGTGGTATTCGGTAGGCACGTTCCTACTTGATGTTATTATAAACAAACCGTTGCGTGATTCAAGATATTATGTGCATGTTCTTGGTGCAACGTACATGTGTTATCTTGGACCAAGTTATCTGTAACGATCTTGTCGATGTTTCGAAAGGGTTTTCAGCGAAATAATGATCGGGTTATGTAATCTTGGTATATTTTGTTCTTATGGTTTTGATGTCGCACTGCTTATTCGAAATACGAATCTATGGAATACATATGTATATGTATTCCATAGATTCGTAATAAAAATAAAATAAAATAAATAAGCTAAATTTTAAAGCATATATACTTTAAAATTTAGCTTATCTATATATATATATATAAAACTCTTCCGTTACTGAGTGACTGACAGACAACGCACAGCCGAAACTACTGAACGCAAGAAGCTGAAATTTGGCATGTATGTTCCTTGGAGAGGGGAGCACTAGGAGAGGATTTTTGGAAATTCCACCCCGAAGGGGGTGAAAGGGGTGAAACCCGATATTCACACGGGAACGGGACTTACGCGGGTGAAACCGCGGGAAAACTACTAGTTTATCATATACGCTGACAAGCATCGCCTATCTATACAGATAGTATAACAAGGAATACGTCGTACTGCGCATGCGCAGCATTTTCTATTAACTATGTAAAAATATTAATTGAAATAATAAATAATATGTGCCAAAACTTTATCGAGGATGCAAAAATATATTGAGTTGACCCAGTTTCTTATCGTTATAACTAAATATTTATACTAAGTATTAGAATTAATGTGTTTAATATTTTAAAATATGGTCATACAGAGGTATTCACCCAAAACAGTAGAGTAAAAAACAATTAATAACTCCTTAAAGTGCGTGCGTTATCTGTATAATGTTATCTGTGTCTTCATACTCAGCGGTGACTATCCTTAAACGGTGATAGCTTGCATTGTTACCTTTCTTATAAGGAAAGATGAAGGATCTTAGTTTTATGGCTACAACTGTCTAGCTAAGAATTTTATAAAATAAATTAAGTTCCTTTCTTGTGGTTAATAAACTATTGTCAGAGAATTTCAAGCCTTGCTTAAGCTTAAGCTTGTCATTTCGCTTGAAACTTAACATCGGTATTCTCTTGACAATGTTACGATATTTTTAGGTTATATTCTCGGTGGGGCACCGGTAGTTTATGCGAATGTGGTACATCAGGTCTCAGGTTGATCTCGAGGTCAATAAATGTGGTATTAGGTTTTCTGTCAAGAAGTCTCGTTAGTAGTCTGGAATGTTGCTCAATTAGCGATAACTAAACAGTTTTTGACGGCAAAACGTGGCTCGGTTGATGGCAATAGGCTTCCTTTTTTTACGTGGGTCCTAAAAACATAGCGAAATGTAGGCTTAACACACCTTTGTCTAAACCTTCAGGATTGAAGGCGTGATGCTATGTATGTTAATCAAAATTATTTATTCATTTAGGATATAAAGTAACACTCATGAACGTAAATGGACGTCAACGGTAAGCTTTTGTATTGCAAATGAAGTTACATTTACATTTGCCAGAGTCAAGCATGCATATCGCCTGTATAAAAGTTATTTGTGACATTGGAACTGGCTGAGCATGACCTTGAAAACATTGGATGAACCATCCTTACAGATGGTGGTGTTACAGAGAATTTTCTGACTGAAAAGCCAACTTTGGTTGACTCAGGAAAATAATTTAGACGCACATGGTAATCACATGTAGTCTTTATAAACGAAGTTTGTAATGTCAGCAATATTATATGTGACTGTTGTCAGTGATGCCTCAGGTTTGATTTCCGTGTGAAGTGTTATTGAATTTTTGTGTGAAGGAATTTTCAGTTGCAGCTCCGTTTCTGAGTCTTGACCTGTGCCGCGTAGATGTGCTAACATCTACGTGGCACAGGCTCGGACCCTATTCATATTTTTTGTCAGCTTTGCTTTTAGGGTAGGTCTCCTAAATGCATAGTTGACAAAAATATGAGTGACCTGCATCTCTGCCTATCTCTATTCAGAAGCGATATAGGCGTAAGACTGTGTGTATGACAAATAGGTAAAGTAAGAACTTGGCTTATTAGTACACGTAATGACATTTTAAAGCTCCTAAAATGTCGACTATTCAGGATGACTAAATGCGGCAAGAATAACCTTAGCTGTCTCGATTAGTGTCGTAACTCCGTATTTGACATTTACTATGATGAGGGTTTGTCAACTACAGTTTGAGATTGCCGCCAATAGATTGCTGCTAAATAAGGCAATATAGTAAAACATTTCCTTGACGAGGCAGCGATAGATGTTATTTTTACATGTTTCAATTGTGTCGCTTTTTTAATTATGTTCTATTAAATAGGCAGTTTATACTATGTCCTTTGCTATGGTCGTATTTAAATAATGTGAGAGGAGTAAAGACAGCTAAAGAAAAACCTAATTTAAACCCTCGGTGTCTTATCGTGACCCCTAAATTTTTACAGGTATACATTTATTGTGCACTATTTTCCTTCTCTGCTGCTATTGAGAAATTTCTAACAAAGATATCTTATAACAATGTTTCTGATCTAGAAATCAACCCTAGGACCTCACGATCGTTTGCAAATATAAGCGCAAACTATTATAGCGAAATTGGTTCACCTAGAACATACATAAAAAAAAACATACTGTCGAATTGAGAACCTCCTCCTTTTCCGAAGTCTGTTAGAAATCAGCAAGCCATGCAAAAGAAAAATGCAATCGTTTATCTCTGCATTATCTATGATTGAATGATAGACAATGTCTATGCTATTAAGCCCTCTTAAGTAAGTAGATACGTATCTTGTGTACTAGAAAAATGTTTTATTAAAATAACAGTAAGGTAGAAGGATAGGAAAAAGTTCAAGACTATTCTGAATTTAACAAAGAATACATGCCTCATTTTATATATGGAGGTGTAAAACTAAGGATGGCCACGAAGCCTTATCCTTGGCTAAGGTTGCATATCCACTTCGCACGTTGGGAAGTTCATACATGACGTCATCGGACAACCGGTTAGGAAAACCAGTCCGTTACTGGATAGCCTAAATATGCATGTATGGAGACCAGATGATTATCACTAAGGGCATATGGAGTAACCAACCGAATTTGGTTAAGCTTAAAATCTCATAATGAAACCGTAACGAGCGTGGAAGTTAGTTAGGTATATTAAAGATTCCTTAGAAAATATTTTGCTAGATTCTAGTCATGTGTAACATAAAATACAAAATATAATAATATTATAAATTCGAATGTGAGTCTGTTTGTTACCTTTCACGCTATAAATATACGATCGATCATCATCAAAAAATACGTTGTCAGGGGTACAGAAAAGCCCAAATAGGGATTCATAGGAATTTTCATAAACATTTAATTCAGGAAAATAAAACTATTACCGAATGAAGCAGCAAACAAAAGCTAATTAATATATTGTGCTATTCTTTTCAAGTAATTTATCATTGTCTATAGTTCTTTTACATTTGAATATAATACTTTAACTAATTTTATATAACTAATTTTATATAACTAATTAATAGGCGAAAGTATAATACAGTGTCCTGAGGTTTGTATTGCATAAAGTTCTGACCAGGCCTCATTGAGTGCTATTTGTATTTGAACAATTCAGTGAAGTTCTATTTTTAGAACTAAAGATCTCGGAATTTGTGTTGCCGAGAGTTTATGCATACAATTATAAATGCAGCTGAATATTTTGTTAAATAAACTAAAGAACAAATTAAAACTAGATTATTGAAAGTTGGTGAAAATTTCTAATCCGTATAAGCTACTAAAATAAGGCGTAAAATCCGCTTATAAATATGCCCGTAAATTTAAAATAACCGTTTTCAAAAGTAATATGTAATAAAATATAATAATTAGTTGTATTATCACGATCGAGCGAGCTTTTAAATATTCACAATTCGGTGCAATTACCGCGCTTGCGAAACGGAATGCATTGAGATCAACGAATTATATATGCATTTATTTATAATATGCACAAAGGATCGCACCAATCACGCCTTGGCTTAACACCAGACGTTATTAGTGTAAATAAACACGAATAATTAAGTACTAAACCGATTAAACAAACAGAAACATGACTCCCGTAGGTCATACGAAACCCATCATAAGATAACAAACATTGCAACCCAATCCTATTAGAAATCAGAGCTGGATACACAACACCACATTAAAAATCACTTATACAAACACAAAAATATACAAAAAAGAAAACACTTGCACAATATTGCACTATTTAAAAAACGAAAATGTCAAAATTGAAAAAAATCTCGTCGTGGTTGTCTATGGCGCGGCGCGCGTGCGCCGTGCGGCGGCCGCCATGACACTGCGGGGCTAACGCATGCGCAATGGGCACATTTACATATTCAATTCATTATTATGCGAGGTCCTGTAAAAGCTACTGCATTTGTGATTTGAAAACGTCGAGATTTATTTGTTTGCTCGTTAATGAGGGATGCTTTGTATGGATGTAATTTATTCAAGGTAAATTCAAATTCAAATCTGCTTTTTAAGGAAGTAGGACAGAGGATGTGCTCTCTCCTTTATAGTGGTGTAGAAAATGGGCGGGAGTAGCTTATCGTCTTGCATGAATCGTAAAAATCAACCAAGTGGGAGAGTTGCCATCATATTGCCTTTGTTGTACGGGATAAAGCTATAGGCTCATAAGTTATTACTTTTATAGCACAGCATCGTGAACTTTTGACCCATTTTATGAACTTTTCAAGCGTAACGTACGTTGTTTTGCTATTAATAAAAAAATAGTATTGATAATATATTGCCAAACATTCTAAGTTTAATATTTTTGATTGTAATAATGTCAATAAAAGTATCTTACCTATCCATATCAGGATATATTATTAAGGTAAAAAAATCGTGCACTTGTGTCATCTTAGTTCCCTATTTATAATCTTATCTTCTTTTCAAACTATATCTGTCGGAAAGAGATAAATTGAGGTCAGTAATAAGAGTTTGTTTAGAAGTATATAGAGTAGAGATGAAACGGATAGCAGTTTAGCCGGATACCGGATACCGGATATTCGGCCAACCTTGTAGCCGGATAGCCGGATATTCGGCCGCCAAATATCCGGCGGAACGTTGCCGTTTGGTGCATTACTCATTTATGATAGTGGCGCTAACGTGATGAAGGGTGTTCATTTGGCTGAGTACGATTCTGCTAGATGTTTCATACATACGCTTCAAAGAGCTATGAATGAGTCACTCAAAGTCCAGGCTGAAGCTACAACAATGATTGCTACTGGAAGACGACTTGTGGCGCACTTCAATCACTCAGGTATATAGCTCAAGAAAAACTGCTGACGATACAAAAAGAGCTAAATTTACCCGAGCAACAATACCAAAATCTATCTTTCAGCACCTTGCAGCAGTGTGTACAGCGAAAGACTTTTTCCTGAAACTTTAGGCCTTATTTACGAAGACAAACGTAACCGCTTAGAAGAGAGCAGAGAAATTAATTTTCATTCACCATAATTTGCCCTTAGTGCAGTATGAGTACTAATTCATTTTCTTAGTTGTAGAATTATCTTTTGATTACTAATTGTATTTCTTAAGTGATACTAACTAAATAAAGCAATTAATTACCTAAAATATAATAATAATAATAATAATAATACGTTTATTGTTCAGAAAAAAAAATACAAATAACAGGTTAGTCACTAGACCCACACTAGGATACCCTGTGTTGTGGGTTCTAGTCTCTTTCGTGCCTTGTAAAAATTTTACATTTGCAACTCAATTATGTAACATAGAAAATAAAATTTTGGGATTAGTTATTTGTTTATGTGTTGTGTGAATGTGAAGGTGTCTACGTGTTGTGTATGTAATGAGAGTGTATGTGTTATGAATGTATAGTGTATAGGTATATTAACAGTTTTGTATTAAGTTTTCTGTTTGTAAATAGCTCATTCCTAGTAACCAGTCAGTAACATGGCTTTTACATTTGGTATTTGGCATAGGTAATATATTTAGTATTTTATTAATCTTATTATATAAATGTGGTCCCATGTATTTATAAGCCTTTTTACCAAAACTCAACCGAGTTTTTTCTTTGTGCCAGTTAGGTTGTCTTCGCGATCGGTGATCTGACACTTTGGTGGTGATTGCAGTTTTGTGAAACTTGAGTATTACTGATAGTATATACAATTGGCGGACCGTCAAGAAACAAGTTTCAGCATACAGTATATTTGTTGGATATCGAAACTGCCTCTTATAAGCTACTTTTAAAATGGCTCTCTGTGCTCGTTCAGATTTGATCAAAATATTTTTACCAGCCGATCCCCATGATAATATGCAATAGCTCAGTATAGACTGGCATAATGCGTAATATGTAATTTTAAGAGTTTGTTCATCTGCTATTGTTCTCAAAGTTTTAAATATATGGAGTAACTTTCTTACGCGTCGAGTGAGAGATTCGATGTGGTTATTCCAGGTTAGGTGTTTATCAAGATTTATACCAAGGTACTTTACACAGTCTACTTGTTCAAGTGGTTTACAGTCACAGGTACAACATACGCTATACTTACAGGTATGGAACTTCAAAGACAGCGGTTTAGTGAGTAAGGTTGTTTTTCTTACAGAGAAGTTCACGAGCTTGGTCTTATTTGCATTAAGTGTGAGTAGATTATGCTGTAACCATTGAGCAACTGTGTACATAGAAGTTTCAGCGTTGTTGTACACCTCTTCCCAAGTTTTACCATGGAAAATAATTGCCGTGTCGTTAGCGTATGCAAAGATTTGTGCATTGTGTAGGTTAAATGAACACAGACCATCTACATATAAAAGGAATAGGGTAGGCCCGAGCACACTGCCCTGGGGCACCCCGTACTTTACTTTCGCAAAGGAGCTTTGGTGGCCACCTAAGCAAACCCTCTGGTTGCGTTCCGTTAAATACGAGGTGAACCAGTCCAGTGCGACGCCCCTGACACCAATACGTTCCATTTTTTTAAGCAGTAGTAACCTTGATACGGTGTCAAACGCCTTTGAGAGGTCAAGGAAGACGCCTGTACACTTTTCACCACTGTCGAGCTTATTAATAACGAAGTCAACTAAGTTACTAACAGCGTCCTCCGTCGACCTTCCCTTGCGGAATCCATATTGATTATGTGATAAGAGACTAAATTTCTCAAGGTAAGCCAATAGCCTGTTATTAACAATTTTCTCTAATATTTTTGAGAGCGACGTTAGAAGAGATATAGGCCTGTAGTTAGACGATATGGTCGGATCACCAGCTTTAAAAATTGGGCAAATGTTTGCAATTTGAATTGGTACGGTACTATTCCTGTCGATAAGCTAAGATTGCAAATATGAGTTATCGGAGATACAATACAGTGCTTTGTCAGTTTGAGCACGTGGTTTGAAATATTATCGAAACCCGGAGCAGATTCATTTTTAAGTTTCGAAATGATGTCACTTATCTCACATTCATCAGTGGGATTCATAAAAAATGATTTCAAGGTAGAGGCGTTTTCATTCTCGAGAGGATTAGCCGAAGAAGCGAGTTCCGATTCAGACATATTTAATAGTGCTAGATTCTGCTCAGCAAGTTGTTCACCTATATTGGCAAAGTAGTGGTTAGCTATGTCTAGCGAGTTTACCGGGCTTGTGTTGGCATTTAGTAAATCTAAGTTATTAGTAGATTTTCTGTTTAGATTGCATACCGTTTTTACTGCTGACCACATCTTTTTACTATTGCCCTTGGAGCTATCTAAAAGGTTCCTATCATAAGCATTTTTAAGGTTTTGTATGATATTATTACAATGGTTTCTATAAGACTTATACTGTTGCAGTAAGGGATAGTTACTAATGTTTTCTTTTTTCTTTGTCGCCGAGTGTAGCAGATCTCTTTTTCGTATACATTTAATTAAGTTATTTGTCATCCAGGGCCTTCTAATAGCTTTAGAGTTTTGTACTATCACCTTTCTAGTATGTCGTTCAATAATGTTATTTAAATTATCTGTGAATTCATTCATAGCCTCATTTACGTCGCAATATTTTAATATTTTACTCCAGTCAGTGCATTCAATGTCATTGGTTACGCTAGTGTAGTCAATTTTTTGTCTATATTTATGTTTATCCGGTACGATTGTTACATTTGGGAAACGCCTGTTTATACCTATCAATACCGTATCGTGATCTGTTATACCGGTCTCACATACAACAATATTTGTAGGTTTTATAGTTTTGATCAAAGCATGATCAAGACACGCGCGTTCTCGTGTGGGATATTGGTGTCCAGGATAAAAACCGTGATGACTCGTTACATCAAGGTATTCACCAGCACGTTTGTCTAATGTGTCTACCTTTATATCTATGTTAATATCTCCTGTTATGACAGCAGAAGGTGTGTTACATGTTTGAAGCTGACTATCTAAGTCGTTGCAGAAATTGTGTATGTTGTGTTTCGAGGGCGATCTATAAATAGCGTAAATTGTGTATTCTAGGTCTACTTGTACCACTAGGCAGTTTGCGTCATTGAATGCTGGTTCTCTGATAGACACTTGTAATTCTGTTTTGCAGAGGATAGCAAGACCGTCATTTTGATTAAGATGACATTGTGAGTAATGGCAATCATAACCGTCTAGTCTAACTTTCGGAGTCAGGTCATTGAGTCGACATTCGGTTAAAATTATAAGATCAGGCTTAAATTTTAGCCTTGATAAAAATATTATAAAGTTGTCGAAATTTTTTTGTATGCTACGTAAATTTTGATTTATTATTATCAGCTTATTCTCAATACCATCCAAGTCTTCAATGCATTGTTCAGGTACATTGTGTTTTATACTTGAGTAGATGTCGGTGCTATCAATTTCATCCATCAGAACAATTTGGGAAGCCATTTATATATATTTGTTTTTAATAAAAAAGCATACTGTGTTTATGCTTTCCATAATAATAGTATCAAGACGAGTCATGAACAGGTCAGCAACAACAGAAAGAAGAAAAATTGTTTTATATTTTCCTAACCTTTGGCTGCTTATAAAGAAGTTGTGAGCTATTAATATTATGAGTAATTGTATAATTAAACTTAGTATCTAAATAGTTGTATAACTGTGTGTGTGAGTATTTAGTGAGAATGAGAAAAAGTATGTGTGTATAACTATTGACTTTAGTGTGAGTGTCAGTGAAAGTGAGTAGTTATAGTTAGTAAAAATAACAATGTAAGTATCTAATTTAGAATTAATGGTCGCGCAGTTGCTTGAGTGTATTTTCATCTTTAACAAGCACGTACTTTGCTCCTTCTTCTTTACGGAGAAAAATCCTCCCGTTCGCGGTCCAGCAAAAACGATAGTTTTCCGAAGCAGCAAAGTCGCGAGCGAGAAAAAGCAGTCTCCTTGATTTAGACGTCAGATGGTCGGAGAAGTATATAGGTGATGGTGCGCCCTCTATGCCCAAGTGAATCGAGTTAAGCATGGAGTTTTTATGTTCATTATTGTATTGTCTAGTTCCTCTTAAGAATGATTCCTTTGTGAAAATGTCGGTAAACTCCACGACGACTGTAGACGCAGTAGCAGTATTCTTAGAGGGGAGACGATATACATCTCTTATGTTATTAGAGGATGACTCAAGGTTTATTATTTTCTTTAGGTTGCAAATCAAATGTAGGACATCTGACTTATTCTCCCTTGTGCGTTTTGGGACACCCCTAATCTCAACAGAGGTTTTCCTGTTGAGTCGCTCGAGATTTTCCATTTTATCCTCCAGTTCCGCAATAGAAACTTTCGTACTGCTGTGTTCCTTCTCCATCTTACATATTTTCCCTTCAAAGTCGATGATCTGATTCTTGATGAAGTCAATTGACTTCTCTATCTCTATGTTGGATGTCTTAATGTCAGAGTTTAGTTGTTTAATATCATACAAGCTTTTTTCGACAGTTTGCAGTCTATTGTTTAACGGGCTTATGATATTCGTGATCATTTCTTTGATATCCGCCTTGAATAATTCAAATTTGTCGGTAACTAAGTCATCTTCGAGTCGCGCCCTTTTGGAGTTAGCTCTGATTGTGATATTTGAATTAGAAGGTAGCTGTTCATCCTCCATTTTATTTAAGGTAGGATCTGAGGTTGACAAATTCTTAGGCGGCGTGCGCTGCATTTTATAAACTCGAGTTGTAAATATTTAGGATGTTTATTTAATAACAAAAAGTTAACTCACGCACGTAGCTAGGTGACAGCTGACCCTGTGTGCTTCAATAACAGCAGTGTATATCGTAGATACGCATAAGTGTGCGTGCGCATACGGCCACAGCGATGCGAGAGCGGGATGGCAATTATTGCGGGTGTTCTCTTTTCCTCGCGGAGGGTCGGGGGGCTTCTCGAGCCGCGCACGCTTGCTGCCGCAGCTCAGCGTTGTTATGGAATTAACTATTTTGTATAAATTACGAATAAGAACTATTGTTGTTAATGACTTCTTTAGTAAGTTAAAAAATAATTAAGTAGCACGTCTACACTCGAGGAAAGCTCGGACGAAAGAGGATATATTTTTATTAAATCCGGTATTCGGCCGGATAGTATTTAGGCCGGATACCGGATAGTTACCGGATATCCGTTTCATCTCTAATATAGAGACCCTAGACCTGGAACTGAAAGCAGCATCAGCAAAGCCAAACATTTTTTAGAGACACCGCAGAAATATCTACTGTCATGCAACATAACATATTGGCGTGAGGGTCGGTATTACTTAAAATCAAAGGTCGCTTGATAAGAGTTGCAATTAAAGTGTAATAGTGTAATAGGAATTTAAGCAATATTAACAATAAGTAGCAATATGTACTATAACATTAAGTATTATTAATGTTATTATTAATGCCATAAATGTAAAAGATTTTTTATTGATCTGTTGTTATTGCACAAAGCTAGGAACTAGTTTTTATCCAGAAACCGGTAAAATCTATGATCAATATACAGTTTTATTTAAATAAATATATCTATTATTTGTCGGCCTCGATGGCGTAGTGGTTAGTGTAACCGACTGCCACGCCTGTGATCGCGGGTTCGATTCCCGCACAAGTCAAACATTTTGTGTGCTTGACCATGGATGTTTGTCTTGGTCTGGGTGTTTCTATGTATAATATGTATGTATTTACAAAAATAAGTATGTATGTTTATCTATTGTTTAATACCCATAGTACAAGTTCTGTTTAGTTTGAGCTGGATGGTGTTGTGTGTATGTGATATAATATTATATTATATTTGACAAACTTAACTTCTTTCTTTCTTTTCGTGTGGTTAGTGGACAACCTGTTGTCAAGAGTTGTTCAAGCCGCCCGTAGGCCTCTGACATGACTTACGGATGCTGTCAATTTGACAACAACCGGGATCGACTTTTTACGTGCCCTCCGAAGCACGGAGACGCTCAGATGAAATACCACTAAGCGGTCACCCATCTATAGACTGACCGCACCCAACGTTGCTTACCCTCGCTAATCGTTTACCGATCAGTGCAACTGGCTATGAGGGCTTCTTTAGAAACTTAACAAGCAGTGTATATTCAATATAAGAAAAGAAAAACGATATCTTAAATGTATTAGTTTCTGATTAGATAGATTAATAATTCCAGCCAATAATGTCTAATTTATCTGTGCCATTCGACGCCATCTTTAACTTGATCCGTTCAACTAGTAGTATATGTAGAAAAAGTAAGTTTCACGAGAGTCAACCCGGAACTGAACCGATTACCCGCGGGAGGCATTGTGCGCGTTCTATTTAGCAACATCCTGTCCACACCTCGGTTCAGTGACCGACAGACAGACAAACATTGCGTAATATTCATATACTTAGATCGATTATTATTACGCTTTCATGCATTCAGTACGAACAGAGTTGTACGCCGCTAATTGATTTGTGAAATGCATTTGAATGTTGTGCAATATGGGAGAGAGCTATTTAAAGCTTTGCGTCCATTGATTGGTTCATCAACGGAAGTTAGTAAATGTCTGTGCGGGCAGTCAATGGCTTGATAACTATTTGAGAGTTTCGAAAGGTCGTAGAAATTATAACGCCTATACGCTCGTGGCTTCGGAGCATTTTCTATGATGCATATAGATATATAAGGTAGTTGGTGCTAGCGCTGAACGGGAGTGACTTAAATGGCAAAGTAACTCTTCTCTCTTAGCCTTTATTATTTCCAAGTCACTTGGGGTCGGCTTTTCTGGTCTAACCGGATTTGACTGGATATCAGTTTTTACACGGAGCGGCTGCCACCTGACCTCCGCCACCCGAAGGCTAACGATACCCTAAGGCTAGACCAGTGTCAGGATATTAGAGGGTACTGACTTTCCCAATAACGACCGCCATAGATGTTCATGGCAGCCGGGACCAACGGCTTAACGTGCTCTCCGAGGCACGGAGCAGGCGATAATTGTCAACCAATACGCACATAATTTCGAAAAGTCATATAACTTCCGAAAGTCAGACGTGCGCGACGTGGGTTTGAACCCGAGACCCTCTGCATTGCAGTCTGTTGGTCTCCCCACTGAGCTATCGCTGCTCTTAAATGGAAAAGTAACTAATGAAGATATATTAAGAAGAGTAGGTACCTAATTGAAGAAGACTGACATAAACTAATTGCGAAGAGAGGAACCCACCACGAACAAATATAGACGAGAAGAGGAAACATTATTGGTCAATTTTAAAGAGGGAAAATATAGGCAAGATGAAGAGAGGAAGACCGAAAAGGGAGCACACAACCCACCTGAAAGAAAAGGGGAATTTAAAGACATAAAGAATTAAAGAAAGATGGAAATGGCTACATCGATAGGTTCCTAGCACTTAAATGATATCCTTGGTATATATACAAGCGACTTTACAAATTGTTGCTAATTAGCCTTTCAACACGCACTTGCGACTGCTACACACGAGATGTCAGATTTAAAACCCGGGTCAAGCAGAGTGTATGTGGGTTTTCTGTATAGAAATTCTTAGTAACAACACGCTGTAGTAGCATCAGCCCCTATGACATGGGTGATAAGAGATCGGAAATTCGGATGCATATTTACAAATGATACATAATTATAAATAAAAGACATTTACTACTATTTTCACTGCATGGCACCAATTATTTATAACAAAGTACCAAAAAGTTGGAAGGAACTGCCTCAATCTATGTTTAAAAATAAACTTCGCACTTTTTTGACCGCCAGAGCATATTATAGCGTGACTGAGTTCCTTAATGAAAAAGAATTTGTATTGACATAATTAAATGTATTTAGACCTGTATAATAAAGCTGATTATTCTTATAATTTAAATATAAATTATTTAATTTAAATAATTTGGACAAGAAAATAATATATTGTAACATGTATCTTTTTTATTTTTTATAATTTTATATTCTTATTATTTTGCACGTCATACTGTGACAAACATGTCTGCACTTAATTTATTTTGTCATCTTGTATGTATGCACTTTCTTTGTATGTACACACACATGTTTATGCAAATAAAGCTTATCTTATCTTATCTTATCTTCATTTCTTTTCTATGCATTTTCTGTATGTGCAAAATAATTAAATATTTTGTAAGATAATAATAATAATAATAATAATAAATTATTTATTGTAACAAAAGTAACAAACATTTTCTTAATAAATACATAATACTGAGTTCGATAAAATCAAAATCAAAAGCAGCGATAGCTCAGTGGGGAGACCAACAGACTGCAATGCAGAGGGTCTCGGGTTCGAACCCACGTCGCGTACCTCTGGCATTCGGAAGTTATATGACTTTTCGAAATTATGTGCGTATCGATTGACAATTATCGCCTGCTCCGTGCCTCAAGCACGTTAAGCCGTCGGTCCCGGCTGCCATGAATATGGCAGTCGTTATTGGGAAAGTCAGTACCCTCTAATATCCTGACACTGATCTAGCCTTAGGGTATCGTTAGCCTTCGGGTTGCGGAGGTCAGGTGGCAGCCGCTCCGTGTAAAAACTGATATCCAGTCAAAATCCGGTTAGACCACAAAAGCCGACCCCAAGTGGCTTGGGAACAATAAAGGCTAAGGGAGAAGACTGTGTTCTATAAAATACTTACTTTTATTTATGTTTTTCTGTACTACACCACCTTTTCCTTCACACCCTACATACACACATACTTGAATCTTCTTCTCCTTAGCCTTTATTATTCCCAAGTCACTTGGGGTCGGCTTTTCTGGTCTAACCGGGTTTGACTGGATATCAGTTTTTACAGGGAGCGGCTGCCACCTGACCTCCGCAACCCGAAGGCTAACGATACCCTAAGGCTACACCAGTGTCAGGATATTAGAGGGTACTGACTTTCCCAATAACGACTGCCATAGATGTTCATGGCAGTCGGGACCGACGGCTTAACGTGCTCTCCGAGGCACGGAGCAGGCGATAATCGTCAATCAATACGCACATAATTTCGAAAAGTCATATGACTTCCGAAAGTCAGAGGTGCGCGACGTGGGTTTGAACCCGAGACCCTCTGCATTGCAGTCTGTTGGTCTCCCCACTGAGCTATCGCTGCTACACACATACTTGAATGGAGAACTAAAATTTAATGTCTAAATATACTTCCGACTAGTTAAGCAATCCCGGTAACCCGGGATTTTATTTTCAATAAAAATATTCTTAGATGCCACTTCCTTAATATGTTAGCCGAAAATTAACTTTAGGTAAATATGCATCCGATTATCCGATCTCTATATTGATAACTTTACAGGTGATGAAATATCGGTATAATATACCCTACAGAGACCTGAGTTTATGTAGGTGTATTATTATGAAAAAGAGCCGCAGTTTTATAAGATACTTTTTTTTGCTAACAACAATCAAATTCAAGTTATAAAATGATGATGAATAACATAGCAATGACATCATTGTAGTACAGTTATCTAATAATACTCTTACTAGGAAATTATAGGTGAGGCCGGCTGTTTGTCGGAGCCAGTTTACAAGGCGTTTATAATGTCTGTGCCTCGCGGAAACACTGCAGCTAAACATGATACGATAGATGAAGATTTTCTTTATAATGTTACTTGTTTAAAACCAGAGTTTTCCTGATGTGTATATACTACATTATAGATCATTTAAATAAGTTGGGCAAAAATGCATACCCTAAGTATTTAAGGGGTAAAATTTGTAAAAGTATTTTATTGTGTTAGTTATATTATATTATGTATGAGCTTATAATATAGTTTTAGGATATCCTATAAATGTGTTGATATAGTGACAAGAATAGAAAAGGGTATGTTAAGCTGGTTTGGGCATGTAGAAAGAATGGACGAGGAAAGACTGACTAAGAAAGTTTATAAGGCTAGTGTGAATGGAACAGTCGTAAGAGGAAGACCTAGGCGAACGTTTCTTGATCAGATCGGAGGCGTTCTGGACAAAGGCCAGGTTAAGAGCACCTTGAACCGACGGGCGTGTATGAGGAATGGGATGAAAGTGAATGAAGCCAGAGAAGTGTGTCAGGATCGTAGCAAATGGAAATCCGTAGTCTCTGCCTACCCCTCTGGGAAACAGGCGTGAATCTATGTATGCATGTATGTATAAATGTGTTTTAATTAGAACTCCTGTTTTTAGTGCGTTTCCACGGCTAAGCCTTTGAACAGAACCCGACTAACTTTGGACGTAATTTGATGTGGAGAGAGCTAGAGAAAGGAGAGTGAGAGTAATAGGTAGTATATTTGAAATCGATAAGCCTTAAGTACGTAAGAGGTCTAAGGTACGATTCTCGGGTTAAGTAAACTGTTATTGCGTCATTTTTAAGAATTTCTTAGTAGTAATATGGATTCTGGAGTCCTAGGCTCTGAGTTGTTACTAAGAATATCATCATTTCCTAATGTTTAGACGACGTCAGCATAAATTCTGGCACTCAAGACTTTGGCAGTATGCCTGGAGTACCAACGTCCATATTACCACAAAGAACTTTATATAATTTAGGGCAAATTGTCATCTATCAGGCACAGTGTTGTGCGATCCGGAGGGTGTTACGTTTTTACGAATGAAACGATTTCAGCAATCTTGGCATAGAGAGCTTGAGCTCAATACAACACGCAAACGAAGTTGCGGGTAATCGCTAGTATATAAAGAGAAAAGATATAATAATAATAATAATATTCTACCATATACACACAACACCATCTAGTCCAAACTAAGCAGAGCTTGTACTATGGGTACTAGACAATGGATAAACATACATAATAACTTATTTTTGTAAATACATACATACATATTATACATAGAAACACCCAGACCAAGACAAACATCCATGTTCATGCACACAAATGTTTGACTTATGCAGGAATCGAACCCGCGACCTCAGGCGTGGCAGTCGGTTACACTAAGCACTGCGCCATGGAGGCCGACATATGTCTGTTTGTAATCGATAACTCTAAAACTATTAAACTGACTTTTATCATTCTTTCACTATTAGAAAGCTACTGTATCCAGAAGTAACATAGGCTATATAACATCACGCTACAAGCTACGAGGACAAAGCATTAATCAAAAACATAAATAAAACCGCGTGACTAGCTAGTATGGTATAAAAATACAAATAGGCCAGTATTTCCTACTTCAAACTTCAATGGAACACGTGTCCTGGTATTCATTCATGACATACAATAAAAGTATTACAATTGAAAATAATTGCACCGAACAATGGACCTAAAAACGCATTGTTTTGTATTGAAGGGTTGTGAAATAACTCCCCGTCGAATTATTATGATAATAACATTTTTATTTCATAGAATGCATTTTAGCGAGTATACATCTCTTTTAATATTGATATAGAGATGGCCACACGTTTATATCCCTACAGGAAGACAGAAGCATATAATATTATAACAGCACTACGTTTTGTCAATAAACTTCTATTCGATTAGATTTCGATTTCGATTAAAAAAAAGACAAGTTCCGCATTAGGAATAAATCCTGTGTCGCGGGGGACTTTACAAACATTCAAACAACGGACACAAAGAACATGCAGACTGGGAACAACCATTTGTGAATCACACAAAATTTTGTACGCTTTGTACCAGTGGCGAGGCGACGACAAAAACCACGACGCAGCGCCGCACTGCCGCCGTTAAAATTGTCGGCAACAGTACTTTTTCTGAATAAAAACTACCCAATATTCTTTTATGTTTACGCGTTTATGATTACTGCGCCACCCTCGTGGGTCGTAGCGTGATGTTACATAGCCTATAGCCTTCCTCGATAAATGAGCTATCCAACACTAAAATATTTTTTTAATTCGGACCAATAGTTCCTGAGATTAGCGCTTTCAAACAAACAAACAAACAATCAAACAAACAAACTCTTCAGCTTTATAATATTAGTATAGATGATGATTTAGAGATGGCCTCACGTTTCTATAGCCAAAGGGCATGGCATGAGCGTATTATAACAGCACTAGTATTTGCCCACAGATTGCCTCGCGTTAATCTACGTTTTGTCAATAAAATTCTATTACTCGGGAACAGTACTTTTTCTGGATGAAAAGTACCGTATGTCCTTTTCTGTACCTCTGACAACGTGTATGCAAAATTTCATGATGATGGGTCGAGTATTTAAGGCGAAAAAGCTTAATAAACAAACAAACTTACATTCGCATTTATAATACTAGCTTTTGCGCACGGCTCCACCCGTGTGGTACCTACATCAATAAACAGTAGCCTATATCCTTCCCCAGGTTTTAAATTATATCTGTACCAGATTTCATATAAATCGGTTGAGTGGTTTGGCTGTGAAAAGGTAACAGACAGACAGACAGACTTACTTTCGAATTTATAAAATTAGTAATTCTGTTAGAATTTTATCGGCTATTGTTTTCTGTCGTACGTTATAGGGTCTCAGCTTTCGCCGTTTATCAGGCACACATCCAGAATCCATATTGCTACAGAAGATATACCTTCATACCTACATAGTATCAAGCCTAAAATCATCGAAGGAGATAAGCAAGCGTATTTCATAAGTTTCTACGTGACAGTTAGCGAACCTAATGCTATCTACCCGTTAAACCTCCAAACTTCGTGTTGCTGCTCGAAATTTCCTTACAAAAACACTCAAAACTTAGGCCGATTCGGGAATCGAAACCAAAGCAAACGGTCACGACCTACAAGGCAATCTATAGGCATAATTGATAAGGCTAGTTCAATAAATCAGTACCTTTACAATGTTATTATAATACGAAATGTATACACAGCGGCCAGGTGTGAACTGAACTAAGAAATATAGTTCTAGTAATGTAATAATTGTTGATTTAGTGCGCCTTTATCAGGCGCAGCTCACTGCGCGCGCACAATCGGTAACGCCTTATTTAACCGTTGAGCAATTGACTAAAACCTGACGAGGTTCGATTGAAGCTAAGATGTGTGGAGAACGAAGATGAGCGAAGTGCAGATGAAATATTCGGCTAGTAAACATTAATAAAGTTGCCACAATATTTTTGAGTCGAGGTTCGATTGAAGCGAAGATGTGTGGAGAACGAAGATGAGCGAAGTGCAGATGTAACGTTCGGCTAGTAAACGCTAGCGAAGCCGCCTCAAACCTTTTGAGTCGAGGTTCAATGGAAGCGAAGATATATGGCGAACGAAGATGAGCGAAGTGCAGATGAAATGTACGACTAGTAAACGTTAAAAAAGTCGCCACAAAGCCTTTGGGTCGAGGTTCGATTAAAGCGAAGATGTGTGGACAACTAAAATGAGCGAAGTTCAGAGGATTATTATGACCGGCCAAGAAACGCTAACGAAGTCGCTTGATAAGGCACGGTGCTGAGTAGATATGTAGAATGAAGAGAATCAAAGACAAAATTAAATGTAGCTAAACAAAGTCACCGAACTTAAAACCTTTGAGTTTAATTTGATAAGAGCGTAGAGTTGCGGAGATGTGCGGATAAGAGAAAAGAGTAACAAATTATAGACGAACGTGCGTGGACAATCAATGCTAGTGAAGCTTGCTATAACTGAGTAGAAGAGACAGATATACCTATACAAAATATTTGGTATATATATTTTTATTTATTTTGTTCTTAAAAATGGCCACACTCCGCCTGATGGTAAGCGATCATGCAGTCCAAGAGAAGTGGCCTCCACACCATCCTCATGGTAGCTGAGATGATGTTGAGGTCCCTACTTTAACGACCTAAGAAAGTACTTTTTCACGCCCCGCTTAAAGGACCCAGGATTGAAGGTAGAAGTCAACATATATTAGGTATAGGTATACTTAGCACACAGCAAGCAGCGATAGCTCAGTGGGGAGACCAACAGACTGCAATACAGAGGGTCTCGGGTTCGAACACACCTCTGACTTTCGGAAGCTATATGACTTTTCGAAATTATGTGCGTATTGATTGACAATTATCGCCTGCTCCGTGCCTCGGAGAGCACGTTAAGCCGTCGATCTCGGCTGCCATGAACATCTATGGCAGTCGTTATTGGTAAAGACAGTACCCTCTAATATCCTGACACTGGTCTAGCCTTAGGGTATCGTTAGCCTTTGGGTTGCGGAGGTCAGGTGGCAGGCGCTCCGTGTAAAAACTAATATCGAGTCAAATCCGGTTTGACTAGAAAAGCTGACCCCAAGTGACTTGGGAATAATAAAGGCTAAGGGAGAAGTATACTCAGCACATCTCATCTTTATATTGCTCTACATTACTAGTGTAATGTATGGCTTCGACTGCACGAATGGCGTAGAGGTTTAAGTGGTCACCTCGCCACTGCCACAACGCGAGTGATGTGGGTTCGAATCCCACACGAGACAAAACTTTGTGTGATCCACAAATGGTTGTTCCGAGTCTGAATGTTCTTTGTGTCCATTGTATGAATGTTTGTAACGTACCTTGCGACATAGAATTTATTCCAAGAGCGCGAGGCTTTTTAAAAAGAAAAAATATTGAGATAGGCAGACGACCGCCCATCTTAATATTTTTTCTATTTGTAAGGAAGCAATGAGTGATTTCGGTCAACGGATTTTGAGTAATATTCTGCAAAATTGTTTATGACTGCGCCGAGCGAAATGTGCCAAAACAGGCGGTCACAGTTAAGTGAATAAAATCAACACTTTTTGTTTAATACAAATATAAAATATACATTTACCATAACAATGAATGTGTTTACAATTACTCCGTGTAAAAAACTTAAAATAATTCATACTTATGCGTATAAAATTACGTAAATTTTCACGAAAAATGCAAAAACGTACGCTCGTGTTACGTGATTTTTAAACTATGACAGTAAAAATCTATTCCATTTTACAGCTTAAACGAAACATAAATAGTTATACTACAATTTGTCCGTCTCAAATATTTAAGTTATTGGTTGACAATAAAGATACATATTTATCAAAAAAGCACTTCAAATCCTACATACAATTTTACTATGGCAGCCGCGCGCCGATTTGAATATGCGCCGCACGAGCTCTGTCGTTATCTGTCTTACGCTCGGCGCAGTCTTAAAGGTTATTGCTATTTTCTTTAAAGCCTTTTTGCAGTATTCAGCTTAATATTAAAGTTCTGTCCGTTCGCATGTTCATTAAGCACTAGCCAAATGCGGATATGACGTCCCGATACTAATGGACTCGCCTCCCTACTTTACCTATCTATTAAAGATGACTTTCGTAGGCAAGAAATTCTGGTAAAACCTTAAGCAAAATAGCAAGAACTTGCTTTTATATAACGCAAACACACCAAGAAAAGACCGTACTCCTTTTCAAAAGGCCGGCAACGCACTTGTAACTCCTCTGGTGTTGCGGGTGTCCATGGGTGGTGGTAATCGCTTACCATCAGGTGATCCGACTGCTCTATTGCCCACTAAACCATAATATATATATATATATATATATATATATATATATATAACGAAAACCAAACAAGCAGACTCAGTGAGCTTGTGACGGGTGACCACGGCCAGTCCAACCTGGCCTTTACATCAAAAAGACATTTTCTTCTCCAAATTGCTCAAACTTACCATCTTTCAGTTGAAATATGATTTGATTTGATATCAGCCCCTGTATATTGTAATATATAAATAATAATAAATATTGTAACAGCTCCGCTGCTGGGCACGGGCCTTCTCAGTGTAGGAACAGTTAGGTGATAGACTTCCACGATAGGCCAGTGGTAGATTTCACCCATCTTTGACAACATTAAGGAGAATTGTTAGACTTTCAGGTTTCCTCACGATGTTTTTCTTCACCGTTAAAGCGAGCGATAACTTCGAAAAGTCAGAGATGAGCGCTTAAGGATCAAACTCGAGACCTCTGCGTGGCAGTCCAACGTCTAGCATGGTCAACACCCGTTTTCCTATCAACATTGGGCCAACTGTCTTTAAGTTGAAACCGAAACGATTCCGCAATAAAATCTTGCACTTATTCAGGAAGTCTTACTCAAAAGTAGTTTATAACGGAGCGGTGATGAGATGAGATGAGCGCTAACCGTGCTGCGGGTCGTACAGAAAAATTAAATATATCCCGTCATAACGGTGGACCTGGCAGTTCGCTATTTAATTACGAATTTATGAGCAGCGGGTGAAATGCAAACCTAGGTACGGTGCGATTTCATTCACAAGCGGAAGCGATAGCGAGTAATTAGGGTTTATTGCTTTTAGTTGAGACTTACAGACATTTCTTGTATTATTTTAGTAAAAGATTATTAGTTGTTTGAGTTACAAATTCCAAGTATTCTTGTTAACTGTGCAATGTGCGATGATTTGAATCTGCGATTTCTCGATCGCATCTCCACAATGCCATATCTATTGCGGTTCCATCGCATTATATTTTGGATTATGGTTTAATTATTTTATATTTAACTTTTTCAATGAGGTACTCTCATCTCGATCTATACTAATATTATAAAGCTGAAGAGTTTGTCTGTTTGTTTGTTTGTTTAAACGCGCTAATCTCAGGAACTACAGGTCCGAATTGAAAAAATATTTTAGTGTTCGATAGCTCATTTATCGAGGAACGCTATAGATATATAAAATCACGCTAAAACCCACGGGGGCGGCGCTGTAATCATAAACGCGGGTGAAACCGCGGGCACATCTAGTGTTTTATATGGTTTAAGCAATGTGACAATGTCTGTGTCATCCTGTAAAACTCGTAGTTAGATATAATTTTGACAGTAACCATAGTAAATAATTTATTATTATAATGGTTACTTAAAATCAAATAAGATCTGATATCATCTCATCATCACCTCATCGATTTTAATATGAAATTGGTGCAAATCTACAAATTATGAATTTCAGGTTACACAATAAAAGTGAAAAAATACAGCTTAGACCATTGTCTGACTGTGTTCTAAATAAAGTTTAAAAAAGAAAAAAGAGTGGCGGATGTTTTAATTATAAATAAAGAGAGCGTGTCCGCGCAGTCTGTGCGGTTTGAGGCAAACTAGCCTTTGCCTGCGGCTTCGCTCGAACAGTTTCTTTTTTTTTCCAGGATAAACTGTAGTTCTGTATTCATACAGAAAAAAACAAATTGTTGTTCATAACTGTACCCTTGACAAATTGTATGCAAAATATTAAGATGATCGGTCAAGTAGTTAAGGCGTAAAAACGTAACAAACAAATTAACAAACATTCGCATTTATAATAATAGTTAGGGTTGCATACTTCTAAAATATTTCGCATTATTTTTCAACTTACACAGAACTTAACAGAGCAACTTAAGCAGAAAAATAATAATATAATAATACCAGCCCTGTATTAAACTATCCCACTGCTGGGAACGGGCCTCTTCTCAGTGTGAGAAGGGTTAGGCCATAGTCCACCACGCTGGCCCAGTGCGGGTTGGCAGACTTCACATATCTTTAAGAACAATATGGAGAACTTTCAGAAATGCAGGTTTCCTCAGATTGTTATATTTTAATTAATAATTAACTATGTGATATTATATTATTCATTAAAAAAAGCTCTTGGGCCATCACTTAAAGTACTCGTCAAGCTAATTAGCTCATTTGCTTTCCGCTATATCTCATGACAGTGTCCGCACCCGAACCATTGCAGCTTCTCTCAGTTTCTAGTTAATTAAGACTGTGTTTTGAGTGGCACTTAGCGCGGACTAAATAAATAAATAACCCTAGACAATACATCGGGCCGTATGAATACGATACAATGGCGGAAATTTGTAAAGAGCAGCCAGAATCGGGCCTCATTTGGAAGAAATTTATTTAGCAAAGCCATGTTATGAACTGTACTGACTTACGTTTACGCGAATGTTACATTATCGTAATTATACTACTTTATTTATTTATTTATTAGTATAAACAAATGGACAACATAACAGTATACACTAAATCGTTGTACAAGTTAAAACTTATATCTAATATTATATACATACATTTATATTACCAGACATAATATACAAGGTTTATATAAATTATTATTACATGTCCTTACATGAGTACAATAAAAGATTCGTAACTTAGTAAGTAACTAAATATCTATCATCTCACAAAATTTTAAACAACTCACTTCCATTCCGAAGCAAATAGATCACATTCAGATTTTGATGTCAGAAGCATATTTAATAAGGTTAGTGCACGAACAAGGGGCGAGTTGGCATGTTTATACGTCTGTTTACGAACATAATATAATAATATCAGCCCTGTTTTTATAGTATCCCACTGTTGGGCACGGCCCTCTTTTCAATATGAGAAGGGTCAGGCCATAGTCTACCACGCTGGCCCAGTGCAGGTTGGCAGACTTTACGCAAGTAAAGTAAAATGTTTTTTTAACAGTAACGTTTAATTGTTTATTTTCAATCATGTTTTTGGTTAGCTTAAAACTACTTGGTATGGTTTGGATAGCTCATAAATATTATTTTAACTGAAACATTTATTCATATGAATAAATATAAATATTATAATTTTATTAATACGATTTTATTTTAATTTTAGTCTGTTAATTTTTATGTATTGCCTAGAACAACAACAGCCTAGAAACGAAAAATAATATTTATCAGATTACTCAAAATAGTTTGTAGATAATCCAATTAATTAGAAATTATAAATTAATTAATGATCACTTAATTTTATTAGCCCTCATAAAATTTGCTTATACTTAATCAATTGATGATACTTGATTTTACTTTAAATACAATGTTCGCAAAAATATAATATAAAGTAAAAGTTTTATGAAAGCTAAAAATCCTACCTTCAATCCAGAAAAAACTACTGCTTCCAAGCGAAGTCGCGGGAAAAAGCTAGTCTCAGATATTATGTTCTAAAGTAACAATCCTTACATACGCATTCACTTTTTAGCGACAATCACATCTCATATTGAACCTACGAAAGCCTAAAAATAATTTACGCACAGCGACATCAATATCAACTTGTTTCAATTATATATTCATTATAGTCATCGGTTTTAATTAGAGATCTGTGTGGCATGTTAATTAATTGCGGTGTCGATAATGGCGGTACAGACTGGGATAGCTTACGGGATAGTAGTTATACTGACGCTTGAGTAATTTGGACGGTAGTTAGTGGTGAGCGGCGTGCCAGCAGAGGGGCAATTTTGATATGATATACCCGGGAATTCTGTCTTGTAATCGTGTGTGCATTTTGAAGAGTTGTCTAGTTTTAGAATAAGGTAGGCTCGATATTTCAATAGTAAATGAAGCCAGATTTATGTTTTTCAATTGGTTCGAGTAGCGTATTTGTTTAAGTGGTTGCCTTGCCACTGCCCATAAGCCAAGTGTTGTGGGTTCGAATTCCACCTGGAACAAGAATTTTGGTGATCCACAAATTTTGTGTCTGTTGTTTGAATGATTGTGAAGTCCCCTAAGATACAGGAGTGACGTCTGCAGAGACAGCAGTGTCATTAAAAAAATGCTTGCATATCGTGTAGCTGACCGAAGTACACTGTTGGCGTGCTTAGTAAAAGGTTTGATATAATAAACTATTATATACAATAACTAGTAGTTTTCCCGCGGTTTCACCCGCGTAAGTCCCGTTCCCGTGTGAATATCGGGTTTCACCCCTTTCACCTACTTTCGGGGCTGAATTTCCAAAAATCCTCTCTTACTGCTCCCCTACACTCTCCAAGGAACATACATGCCAAATTTCAGCTTTTTGCGTTCTGTAATTTTAGCTGTGCGTTGTCTGTCAGTCACTCAGTAACGGAAGAGTTTTATATATATAGATTAGTAGCGCACCTCTGACGTTCGGAAGTTATATGACTTATCGAAATTATGTGCGTATTGATTGACAATTATCGCCTGCTCCATGCCTCGGAGAGCACGTTAAGCCGTCGGTCCCGGCTGCCATGAACGTATATGGCAGTCGTTATTGGAAGAGTGTAGGCACAAAACATCCCACTGGGTTGAAGTGTCGCCGGTCTGCACTGACTGGCCCCCACATAAGATAACATTATATATAATACGTAACGGGTATTAAAGCGATCATGCATAATGTTAACCTTTTTAAGCTTGATGTTTCGACCAGGTTACAAATTATAAATAAACTATTATATTAAAATCTGTTTTAAGTAGATTTCCCCTAACATCTAATTTACAAGTATTATTTGTGATTAAGCACGAATGCATTTTAAATTAACATATTTATATTAAATGCTGTTTACCAAAACTAGAAGTACCCTAAATCGTAGAATATAATTAAAGTGAATAAAATAAGATAAGTATGTCAGTATCATAGCGAGTTAAAATACGGAGTCTCTGCCTACTCCCTTTGAAAACATACCTGCGTCAATATATGTAACTTAAATGTTGTTTACCAAAGAAAATATTACAAGAATGCCACATAAACCTTCCGTGTTCACATATCTTCCTACCCAACATACTTGCCCTCTCCTTGTATGAACTTGACGTAACTATTATCGGTCGAACATCGCACGGTAAATAATTATTGATAGCCGCTGATTGAGTTAGTAGCCATTAATACTGAGAGTAACTAGGGGGTATATGGTTCTATTAATTAATAAGTACGTGCGCACTTAGAAATTAACGGTTAGCGTTGTTACTTCTAGTAGTAAGATTGGTAGTAACATGGGCAATAAAGGGTTTTAACGTACGAACATGGCGTACTTAAGACTGCGCCGAGCGTAAGACAGATAATGACAGAGCTCGTGCGGCGCATATTCAAATCGGCGCGCTGCCG
The DNA here is from genome assembly GCA_930367265.1 of Catocala fraxini. Taxonomy (NCBI): domain Eukaryota; kingdom Metazoa; phylum Arthropoda; class Insecta; order Lepidoptera; family Erebidae; genus Catocala; species Catocala fraxini. The sequence goes on along the minus strand of OV884044.1, from coordinate 1,233,075 downwards.
CCATAGTCAAATTGTATGGAGGATTTGAAGTACTTTTTTGATCAATATGTATCTTTATTGTCAACTAATAACTTTAATATTTGGAACGGACAAATTGTAATATAACTATTTATGTTTCGTTTAAGCTGTAAAATAGGATAGATTTCTACTGTTATAATCTAAAAAGCACGTAATCACATAATGCAAATTTACCTAATTTTGTAGGCGAAAATATTAATTATTTTAAGTTTTTTACACGGAATAATTGTAAACACATTCATTGTTATGGTAAATGTATATTTTATATTAGTATTAAACAAAAAGTGTTGATTTTATTCACTTAACTGTGACCGCCTGTTTTGGCACATTTCGCTCGGCGATATATGTCTATCACAAGATTAGCTATTAAATATTTTTGTTACTAAATAAATTAGCTCAGAAAGCCCTGTTCCTTGATTTGACAGACCATAGACTATTCACAAGCAATTTCAGTCATATGTAGAGACAATGCTTAGTTCTATGCAGTACATAATGTATATTAAGAACTTAGTGAAGCGCATATTAACGCATTCGTTGGCGTGTCGCAAGACTCGCAAGCGTATGAACTGTTGCGTTCCGGTCGTCACACTGTCGCACAATAGTCGCGTTTACATTGTTGTAAGTGATATTGTGTTTGACGAAGAATTTATATCGGTAGGATCTGAAGGCCCACCATGGAAATGTCAATCCGAAACTTCGCAGCGGACGAACTATCAGGAATAAACCTACCAAAATATTTGTTCGGAACTTTTTTTTAAAATTAAACTACTATATACGGATTTTATCGCGTTATTTATTTTACACTTTATTACAAAATTTTGAAACTGTTGCACTACTACTAGATACTGTTAAACTTTACTAATTTTAAGCTAATTAAATTATTAAAACTATTAAAACTATTTATATTTAAGTTTACACTTTCCCCGACGTTTCGGTTGCTTTTCAGCAGCCATGGTCACGGGGAGACTAAGACGGTAGTTGTCTCAATGTTCCAGTGTAGTTATTTCAAAGTACCCGAACATAATTTAATCATTGGTGTTTCTATTTACGCAGAACTTTTTCCTTCAAAATGATTTGACACTTTCATGGACGAACAAAAATTTAACGCTACCTTTAATATTAAGCCTACTGATTCGGAAAATATACCATTGCTTCTTCTCAGTTAGATAGAGGTATATCGTGCTTGCAGGTCGCCAGCTCGCTTAGATTTTATGTAGAAGAGGATCTAATGCACTCCTGGAGGCACATTTCCGTACTTGCGTTACTGAGGAGAACTTAGCGACAGTTTTTTTTTTTTTTTTTTTAAATAATATTTAGTCGCGCGGTTAATACCCGTATTTAACGATCAGTAGTTAAGTAAACAATCAAATTAATATAAGACCAACGGCATAATATTTAAAAAAAAATATATTAAGAAAATTTATTTTCACGTATCTTGTATCTTGTATCTTATGTGGGGGCCAGTCAGTGCAGACCGGCGACACTTCGACCCAGTGGGATATTTTGTATCGATGCTCTCCCAATAACGACTGCCATAGATGTTCATGGCAGCCGTTTTGTTAATTTTCACGTAACTGGAAGCCGCTAAGGCAAACGTTGAATCTCGCGTTAAAAACTAAACACCATCTAGCGATAGTATCGACAAAGATATTAGGGATAAATTTCTCAGTACAACTTAAAATAATCAGTAGGATCTCAAGAAGCTATCTTATATTATGTTGACCCAAGTCATAATTTACTTCCCGCGGCGCCTCGATAATGGTGGGCTCGACGCGCGTTCCCGTCCAGGCCCACATGAAATATCTGGGCTTGGTGCTGGACGGAAGGTGGCACTTCGACGAGCATTTCAGACAGCTCGCCCCGAAGCTTCTCGGCGCTGCGTCCGCCCTTGGGCGGCTATTGCCAAATTTGGGCGGGCCCAGTGCTGGTTGCCGGCGACTTTACACGGGGTCATCCGGTCGATGGCGCTTTACGGCGCACCGGTGTGGGCGGACTCCCTGACCGCTCAGTGTAGGACTCTCTTGCGGAGACCGCAGAGAGTCATAGCGGTCAGGGTAATACGTGGATACCGCACGGTGTCGGCCGACGCAGCTTGCGCGTTGGCCGGTACACCCCCGTGGGATTTGGAGGCTGAAGTGCTCGCCGAAGTGTTTGCAGTGAGTGAGGCGGTGCGGGAGGAGACGGGTTGTCGTCCCTTCCCGACAGTGATTGAGTGCGCGCGCAATCGAGCCCATCAAGGCATGATTTTAAAGTGGAAGGCGCGGCTGGAGGCGCCCTTGGCTGGTTTCAGAACCGTTGGGGCCCTCCAGCCGGTATTGGAGCGGTGGGCAGGGCGGCAGCATGGGACCCTTTCCTTCCGGCTGGTGCAGGTGTTGTCAGGGCACGGTTGCTTTGGCAAATACCTGCACACGGTCACTAGGAGGGAACCGAGTCCCGTCTGCCACCACTGCGACTGTGAGGAGGACACGGCGCAGCACACGCTCGAGCAATGTCGTGCTTGGGCGGTGCAGCGCCGTGAACTCATTGAGGTTGTGGGTGAAAATCTCTCGCTGCCGGCCGTGATCAAAGCCATGGTCGACAGCGAGAGGAAGTGGGCAGCGGTCGCGTCCTTCTGCGAGGACATCATCTCGCAGAAGGAGGCGGCGGAGCGGATCCGTGAAGAAAGTATCCTTGCGGATCCGAGCCGTCGCCGGCAAACCGGGCGGCGCAGGCGCGCTTTCGCGCTCTTAATGCCGCCATAATGAAGGCCGCGGGCGGGCGAACGGGAATCGCCCGCCCGCCAGCCATTGAGTCGGTCCGACGCCCTATGTAGTGCCGGGGCGTCGCCGAGGCGTTGTAGACTGTTGGGTGGGTCGCTGAGGTAGTAACTTTTGCCAGCGGCCCATCCAATATAAAAGGCAGCGAGCGTGCACACCGTGGGGTTTTGGTCCGTAGGCCCGAAGAACGGGAGAGCCGGACATAGCCCTCTCACCTCCCCTTGTGGCGAGAGGGTATGCATCAGGCGCATTTACCCACGAAAAAAAAAAAAAAAAAAGTCATAATTTACTTGTTTGCCAAGTTATATAGAAATTAGTTCGTTTCAGTAGTAATAACGTAACAAACATCCAAACTAATAAACTTTTACATTAACATTAGAGGCAGAGGAAAATATCGTGTTACAATGGACATACATACACACTGGCCGTAGCTTTTAAATAAACGTCATCCTGTGTTGCAGCTGACACTTTTAATACAGCTATTGTTCACCAAATTGATTGCGATGCAACCGACTTTATATTGAGGAAGTGTAAAAGGTTTTAGTGAAAATATATCGTTGTGTACGTGTCCTGTTTTTACGATAGTGCGAGCATACATAAAATAAAGATTAGGTAGCATTTACGGGCAATGTGGTGGCGTGTGCGACTGGTGCGCAAGAGGTTTCAGATTTGGTTTTTGAGTTGGCATAAAGTCTGGAACTGTGCCTGATAAATGGCAATGGCTCACTTATTACACTTATATACACACTTAAGTCGGCTTCGGTGGCGTAGTGGTCAGTGTAACCGACTGCCACGCCTAAGGCCGCGGGTTCGACTCCCGCACAAGTTAAACATTTGTGTGCATGAACATAGATGTTTGTCTTAGTCTGGGTGTTTCTATGTATAATATGTATGTATTTACAAAAAAAGTATATATCTATGTTTATCCATTGTCTAGTACCCATAGTACAAGCTCTGCTTAGTTTGGGCTAGATGGTGTTGTATTATAATATAATAGCAACGATAGCTCAGTGGACACACCAACAGACTGCATGCAGAGGGTCTGACTTTCGGAAGTTATATGACTTTTCGAAATTATGTGCGTATTGATTGACAATTATCGCCTGCTCCGTGCCTTAAGCGTGTTAAGCCGTCGGTCAGTACCCTTTAATATCCTGACACTGGTCTAGCCTTAGGGTATCGTTAGCCTTCGGGTTGCGGAGGTCAGGTGGCAGCCGCTCCGTGTAAAAACTGATATCCAGTCAAATCCGGTTAGATTAGAAAAGCCGACCCCAAGTGACTTGGGAATAATAAAGGCTATGGGAGAAGAAGATATATATATATATAAGATTTTTCAGAATAAACATTTTTATTTCTTTTCTCGACATTTTATCTGTAAACAAGTTCTTAAGCATAACCTATACCCATATCTACTACATAATAGTACATATTTAAAAATTCTATACATACATATGACAAAAAATATGACAACGTACTTGTGTAGGTATATTGCTTATAACAACTATCGGACATAACGTCCGAAGTTATATGGCCCTTTCAATGTCGTTATATCCGGGTTTCTGTACATTTATAATTATATTATCGTACCAAACACATTTTCTCAAAACCCATCATCCAAAACTGAGTACTAACACCAATTAATCAGCATAAAATCATACAGCAAACGCAGGCGTACCCCGGGGCGGTTAATTATGTACACGTTGCCATGGTAACCGGCCCTTAAGGGCGATGTACTGGCTGATGACACCGCACCGCACAGTAATACAAACATGCGAACAACTGGACAAAATTAAATATTTGCCAAGTTCATTTGCGATCGGGGAACTCGCTTATTTGCGAACGAATGGGTCACAGGGTCACGGGGGATGGCCTAAGGAGAAATGTAAGTTGTTGAGCATTTTTTTTTCATTAAAGTTAATTTGTTTTCTTGATATACAATTACTTAGCTGGTTGAATTGTAGCATTTCTAATCATAATGTGTAACTGTCTGAACTCTAGAAATCAAAGGTTAAGATTATAAATTATTTGTATCCAATGTCTATGATGACATGGATAGATTTGTGTTGTCTAAGGTACCGAGAGTGGACTTGATTGACTATTTAACGTTCAAGGAACCTAGAAGACGATATGTAAGTATAAACGAAGATGATAATCGTTTGATATTAAGTGATTCTTGAAATAATAGCGATTGTTTTAGCGTATAAATTAAGACCCTTATTTGAGACACATTTATGAGTAAGCAGGCGAATTTTAGGTGTATGAAATATTGTTCAAATTAATTAGTACAATGTACTAGTATATTGTATTAATGTTAACAATAAATTAATATAATATAATAATGAAAAAAATTATCCGAAATTTTTCGGTGATTTATGACAGGCTGAATTTCAGTGAAAAATGGTCGTATCTGAAATCTAAAAAAAGCATTTTAATGATTTAAAATTTTAGTTTTTAGTTTAGGCCAAAAGTTTTACGGTCTTCAACGCAAGAAAAAGAAATATAGAAAAAATAATTATTATTCTTTTTCTGGCGGCAGTAGATTAAAATTTTTTTTTTACGCTATACGATCTTATGGCTTCGTAGCTTGTTTATTTAGATTCAATTTCCTTTGTTTAAGATTTTCTGTATATCTATTTCTCGCAGAGTTATCAAATTTTGAATGGAAAAGGACCTTTTTGTCTTAAATTGCCGATATCTCAGCAATAAATCGCCGTACAGAAAATTACTGTCATATGTTGGGTCTCATTTCTTTCTACGAAAATATCATGCCATACTGAATTATCGTCTAAAAATATGACGGTATCATCGGGAAGCCATACATGATTGAAAAGCAATTTTCCTCGGCCACCCAATGAAATTAGTGTGATATAATTTATAGCATGTTGATCAAATAACTTTGTCGTCGTGACGGCGGATATACTTAGGGTGTTGTATGTAGATAGTAATTAGCACTGACTGATGATGGACAGTGGGTTCATACGGTAATTATTGGACAAAACTCTGGACTGCGAAAATTGTGTTATATTTTGAAGAAAATAATATTTGTATTACGCTGTGAGGGGTGCGATATATTTTTTAACTGTCTTATTTTTCGTGTTTATTATTTAGTAAAATAATACATAGACACTCATATTTATGTACAATCTTTAATTTATATAATTTATTTTATTTATTTATTTATTTATTTATTAAGATTCACCAACAGTTACTACAATATCACATACACATAAGACAAACATTTTGAGTCTAACCAATTGCATAACTAATTACAGGTGAATTCAGCATGCATTACATTTTAAACATTACATAAATAATATGACATAAGAAACAAAGATAAATATTGAAAGTGACGAAATATCAATATTAAAGTTAAGTTTAACAATTAAATTATATCAAAATCCAGGAAATTTTAACAATCAAATATAAATATAAAATTAATAATGTAAATATATTGTAAATGTTATATTACTAATAGATCAAATAAAATTAGGTATAGCAAATAAAAATAAAAAATAAAAATATAAAATCTATTACAATTAGAACGAATAATAAAGAGTAATTAAAGAAATAAAAGAAGAAGATTAACGAATAATAGAGTGAGTAATTAAAGTTTGTCAATATTCACACGGAAATGTTATCGTAGATTTTTCTTTTAAATTTCATTAATTCGTCATCAAATATGTCTATGTCTACCGCGATTGTGGCCATGCTATTATATTGCCTCGACAATCTTGCAATGGGTGAGTATTTACCAAGATTCGTACGATGACGAGGAATATTGAAAAGAGAGCTAGGATGACGCGGGACTCTATAAGGTACGTTGATGGAGAATTTGCTCAGAAGATTCGGACAGTCAATTTTATTGTTAAGTAGCTTGTGTAGAAACATTAGGTCAGCAACCATGCGACGCGATTCTAGAGACACAATTTCAAAGTATTTTAGTCTTTCTTCGTATGATTTAATATTTGGCGTACCGATTTTAAATCGATAAGCCAAATGACGAACAAATCTTTTTTGTATACTCTCAATTCTCTCTACGTGGACTTGATATGTGGGGTTCCAAGCCGTACTGCAATATTCTAAACGGCTACGTACATAACTATTATAAAGGATCAGTATCGTTGAAGGCTTTCGGAATTCTTTTGAAGAACGTAGAACAAATCCGAGTGCTCGGTACGCAGCACTAATCATTTTGTCGTAATGTTCAGTGAACCGCAATTGACTGTCCAAATGAACACCCAGATCTCTGATTGTAGCGAGTTCAGTAAGTTTGCTTCCCTGCATATTATATGTAGTCTGGAACTGTTTCCGCTTCCTACCAAACTTCATGTGATAGCATTTACCGTGGTTAAGATTCATTTTATTAACTACGCACCACTGGCATAAGCTATCTATGTCTGTTTGAAGCATATGCGAATCATATTCATTTTCTATAACATTAATCAACTTTAGGTCGTCGGCAAATAGGAAAGACGATGAATATTTAAATGTGTCTAATAAGTCATTAATAAAAATATTCAAAAATAGCGGTCCTAAGTTTGATCCCTGCGGCACCCCAGAAGAAGAAAAATAGAGTTCAGACTCTTCTCCGTCTAATACCACTTTAGACGGTCTACTGGTAAGATATGAGTCGCACCAGCTAAAGGCCTTATTGGTGATGCCCATGGACTGGAGTTTCTGAAGAAGTAAGCTATGGTTCACTTTGTCGAAAGCCCTCGAAAAATCAGTATAGACTGCGTCAACCTGAAGTCCCCGATCAACAGCCGCAGTAACCTCAATAATGTAGCTGACAAGATTTGTGTTAGTTGACCTGTTTTTCATAAAGCCATGCTGACTGTTAGATAAGAAGTTTTTGAGTTTGAGTTATTTAGTAAACAAATATAAAATATAGCGCACTTCAGCAATGTATAAATCGTATTTCTTTTTATTTGAAAACTGATATTGTCTAAAGTAGTCTGACTTTTAGAATGAGTTGTTTGTTTAATAAGTAAACACTTTTCTTATATAAATATAAGAAAAGTGTTATATCTATCTATATATATATATATATGTATATAGATCACTATCTATAAACGTATATGAACAGCCATTAATGGATATGGATTATTTAGGCATAAAATCTACTTAAAAGAAAGAACATAAGATTAATTAAAATAAATCCATTCCTCACATCATAGTTTTGAAATTATGTTCTACATGTAATAAATACAGAGCAGAAATAAATAATTTTAGTGTAACTAACATTATATTCCTCTTCTAAAAGTCATATTCATTACTACGAATACTCTTTAAATATCTTTCGCAGAACACAAGTTTTATTAACGGACTGGCAATTATAAATGTTTATTCATAAACGTTTCTTCCCCTTGCTTTCAAACGATTTAAATACATGACTATGAAATTATTAATAGCTTTCACACTTAAGATTCGCTCTATTTCTTTTCCAGCAATACAATCACAAAGCTAACATACATATCCCAAAGAAACCATCTCAACCCACACGAATTGCGAAACACAACTCTAATCACAAAACCATGTATTGTCAATTCAAAGCTTGGAGCAAAAAATTGTGCAATTTCCATTTTGGCCGTTGTCCAGGCACCGAGCTTTACATCCCACTGTGCAGTGATTAACATATTAATGCAGAATGTTATTAGTGGTAACTGATGGTCGGCTTAAGTGCATGTTATGGTTGACGGGTATGCGTCTGATGTGATTTGGTGGGTCAGCAGAGAAGCAGGTAAAGGGATAGAAAGGTAATCAGAGTTTCTCGAGATTATTTTTATACCTTATTTTGTATGAAAATGGAAAAGTTATTGATGAGTTTTCTCTGTCGACTGTCAGTGAACAGTGAATGGAGGGTCAAGGGTCGTAGGGTTCTGTTATGATGGAACCGTTTTTAAGTGATGTGGGGCTGCTTACTTTGTATCTCTTTTAATACTCTTGTATTAAAAGAGATACAAAATATTACAAGTGACAAGTTATATACAGAGTCAAACTAGTCGCTATAGGAAAAGCGTTATCCCCAAAGAGCTAAACAGACATGTATTAAACCTACATTATGCCAGCTAAAGTTTTAGGTCTCACGTAGATGTAACCTGCAACCTGTAACGTCTGCCAGGCAGTTCTCTTCGTACTGCTACTGATAATTTCTTAAGAGAAAATCCAATTACACATAGCCTGACTTAGGCGTCGATACCATGACCTTATGCACAATACATTCACAACCGAAGCGCCACAAAGCCAGTACGAAATTTTCGTGTCTTTTCCAGGTATTAAGAAGTGGTTTTTAGTACTTGAGGTTTAAAATAAAATCAAAACTTTGTATAATACATACTACATACAATTTTTTTATATACACAATAACATAAAAGAGTTTGTATATTTGGGTACTTTGTTTACAAGGGATGGTAAACATGAGGGAGATATTGAAAGGAGAACGATTGCGGGAAACAAAGTGAATGGAGCTCTACGCGCTTTTATGAACAGTCGAAATGTTTCCGAAAAGGCACGTTTGGCTGTTCATAGAGGACTATTAGTGCCCACACTTATGTATGGAAGTGAAAGTTGGGTATGGCAAAAGAAGCATGAGAGCAGAATAAATGCTGTAGAAATGAGAGCGCTGAGAAATATATGTGGTGTGACTCTGAAAGATAGAATAAGGAATAGTGTGATTAGAGAGAGATGCGGCATGAAAGTGGATATAATGACAAGAATAGAAAAGGGTATGTTAAGCTGGTTTGGGCATGTAGAAAGAATGGACGAGGAAAGACTGACTAAGAAAGTTTATAAGGCTAGTGTGAATGGAACAGTCGCAAGAGGAAGACCTAGGCGAACGTTTCTTGATCAGATCGGAGGCGTTCTGGACAAAGGCCAAGTTAAGAGCACCTTGAACCGACGGGCGTGTATGAGAAATGTGATGAAAGTGAATAAAGCCAGAGAAGTGTGTCAGGATCGTAGCAAATGGAATTCCGTAGTCTCTGCCTACCCATCTGGGAAACAGGCGTGAATCTATGTATGTATGTATGTATGTATATATTCCATTCAATTGAACCTACATAAATAGTATGAAATCTCTTGAATCAGAATATATTGTATAGTCCATTTTTCTTTACTAGTCTTATTCAGTAATTTAGTTCGTTGTCATCTTTAAATATTAGAGAATGAAACAGTACATAACTGAATGATATTTTAATGAGTTACTTGTTTGCCAATAAGATGAGTTCCAAAAATAGACTACACAACATTTTATTTATTACATTTCTGTTTAAGATGCTTGCTGCATTCAACGGTTTTAATAGTGTTTCTTAATTCCACTGTGGCAAGCGTTCTCACTGTAATTTTAGCTCAGTGACAATTAATTTTTGTGCACAGTTCATTGCGCATTCTTTACATAGTAGACTGTAAAGCAAACTTTTTAAGCGAGTAACGGACGGTAGTAGTTACCTTTTGTCGTAATACTAATATACCATAAAATTACATAACTGTTACTTACTTACTTTGTGAGTTGTGGTTGTTAAATTCATAGATTGAGCTTACCTGTAAATAAAGAAATAAATGTTAGTGTTAATGGTGGAAAAATTTGAAGGACTGGTTGTCTAGTGCGGTTTCGTTCACGTTTTGCTGCCGTGGCTCATAGCGTGTACGTGTGTTACTTCTAGATAAATTATGAGTAGTAGAGTCTCGCTGATTTCAGCATGAATGGGCCGACTCGACCGAGGAAGGACTACCCTCTCACAGAATATCGACGTGAAATAACAGTATTCCTACTGTTGTGTTTCGTTCGGTGAGCGAGAGTGCCGGAACCAATCACCCTCTTTGCCTCTTCCCGCTCTTTTTCCTTCCCACTTCCTTTCCTAAAGGATCGGCAATGCGCAAGTGATGCCCCTGGTGACCACTTACGATCCGGTGAGACGTACCTACGAGTGTTTGCCACCTTAGTTGTATAAAAAAAAAACATCTTTCATATTCTATCTGTCTTCTAATTCTAATTATGGCGTTTACAATAACATTCTAAGTTCGATTTTCTTCAATCGGGTAGGTTTATTGAATTATCTCAGCAATATTTAGTAGCCGCACGGAGTCTGATGTGTACCTGTTAGATTACAATAGTTTATTTTGTAGGGCGTTAAAATAAGTACATAAGTTGCTGTGATATGTCTGCTTATCCCTTCAGATATAAAGGCGTGAGCTTAGTATGACGAAAGGTTACAAACATCAACAAATTTAATTTTTTGTTTTTTATACTGACACTAGAAATGATACCTGTGCAGTGTCGCAAGAGAAGGCTAGTTAATATCAGCGCAACTGTCAACTGTGAAGTTTGAGGTTCTATTACCGGGTGAAGAAATATATGTAGGTTTTTGATTATTATCTAATGATCCGGACTGAAATCGAAGCTTTTTTAAAAAAGGAACTCCAGTTTTTGGCGTGCATCCTGCGTGTCCCTGGCGTAGTGCTTTACAAACATTCAAACAACAGACACACACTATACCCCAACTCAGAATAACATTTTGTGGATCACATTTTTCCATGTGGGGATTGAACCCACTTCCTTTGCAGTGCAGTTGATATATACCAAACCAAGAATGATTTCACATCAGTATTTTACAATATTATTTCCAGATTTGCTTGCTATGTATCCCGTTACTTTATGAAACACAAAGTGCCATGATTGTTCGGCTACATTGTGACTACAATGTTGATAACTACCGATAAGTCATACTTCTTAATAAGTAAAGTTGAAGGAACACCGAGTGCAACTGACATCAAAAATGTTTGAAGGCGGTACTTTTGAAACGCGACCTGATGAAAAATAGCGTGTTGAGGCGAATCATATTGTATAATTTCCCGCTGTCTAGAATTACGCTATGAACATCCGAAGCGACGCATATTACTTCTCGCGTATTTAAACCTTGCATTACGTTCTTGACCAGACAAAGGGTTACAAATGCTCCCATTTATAGTAATTTTTGATTTTAGAGTACTTTATGTCGTTGAATTTATTTCATATTAATTTATTTATATATTTTGACGTTCATAAGTGTTACTTTGTGACCTAAATGAATAAATGATTTTTGACTTTGAATTAACATTTATGGAAAGACAAAATTAACGACCAAAGGTACGTTTGCTAAGTTTTGCATTCTTACGCGTGCTACCGGTGCTACACGTAATTTTTTACGGTGCAGAAGTTTTTGATAGGTTCTAATATAATTAATTGTGGACCGGATTAATGACAGGATTCACCTTTGAATAGTCATTACGCCTTTTATGGCCGTTATTTCTGTATTTTCTATATCTAATTGATTATTTTTGTCAATTTCAAGTTAGGTATGCTAGTAAAAATATCAAACGAACATATAAAATATATATGCAATTTTCTAACATAAATTTATTTCGTTTATATATGACCTTAAAGTACACGTTTCATTGTATATGTGTATCCCACACCTAAAAGTGGAGCGCTCCAATCATGCGTAGCGCGCGTGCGCCGGCGCCGCGCCGGTCTCGTATATCTGTCACTTGTATGCGCGTGCGCACTGCAATGTATTGCGCCAATTGAACTCCCATTGAAGTTCGGGTAACTTCAAACAATAGCTATTCTATGAATTCGAGTGAAATGCAATTTTGTGAATAACTTACAATGTTTTACGAAATTATGTAGATGTTACTATATTTAGAATTCCGTTAATATAATAATAATATGTAATATTAGCCCTGTATTAAACTGTCCCACTACTGGGCACGGGCCTATTTTCAGTGTGAGAAGGGTTAGGCCATAGTCCACTACGCTGGCCCAGTGCGGGTTGGCAGACTTCACTTATCGTTGAGAACATTATGGAGAACTTTCAGAGATGCAGGTTTCGTCACGATATTTTTCTTCACCGTTAAAGTGATAATAATTTACTATTTAATACGCACATAACTTCGAAAAGCCAGAGATGCGTGCCTTTGGATGGAACTCGAGACCTCTGCGTGGTAATTTAACGGTTTCCCACTAGACTATCGCTGCTGGTAATTTTTCGTTTAAGTTAAAAATAATCAAGCCTCACTAATGACTGTATTTCCTTGAAGGAGCAGGCAAAGAGGTATATTAAACCATCAATTTATCAGCTATGTTTAGGTCTCATATAAAACCGAACGAGATTATTGCCAAATGCCATTTTGCTACTACGAATTTCATCCCACAAAATTCAATAAAACTTTCGTCTAATCCGGCCACTGAACATGGTACTTCACGACTGGCCGTCGTAAATAAGTAACTAAACCACGTGGCTAAAGAGGCTGCATTTTGCAAAGCCTATTTAATCTGTCAAGTCTAAGAACACCAGACATAATCCTTTTTAAAAAGATAACACCCGCTCTAGGTATAATTCCTGTGTCACGGAGGACTTTACAAACATTCAAACAACGGACACAAAGAACACCCAGGCTCGGAACAACTATTTGTGGATGACACAAATTTTTGTCCCGATTGGGATTCAAACCCACAGCATTCGGCGCAGTGGCATCGGCGAGGCGATCACTTAAATCGCTACACCATCCGAGCAGTCGAATTAAAAAACCTGTTGTGTTCCCACCGGTGTCCCGCTATGACTCAATAGGTTAAAAGAGGTACCTACTACTAGTGTACAAAGTCCCGTTTTCCTTACTTTGTAGCGATTATCATAAACTCCCTGCTCCACATTTGAGAGAGTCCTATAATATTTTATACCCCCTATTTGGTGACATGGTAGACTCCAAGTTTATGTTTTGCAAGATTGAAAACCATCGTTTTATATACAATATGGCAATAAAAATATAAACTCGTACATTGTCTGTAGGATTTTGTAAAGGATCATATTATATTTTGTAGGAGATGACATTTAGAGAGAACTAGCTTTTGCCCGCAGTTTCACTCGTCTAAATGTAGGTTAAATCAGTACTTTTTTCTGGATGAAAAGTACCCTATGACCCTTTCTGTTCTCCTGACAACATGTATGCTAAATAAACAATTTTATTTTCGCATTTATAATACTAGCTTTTGCACGTGGCTTCGCTTGAAACCAGTACTCTTTTTGGATACTTACCTACTTCTTACTGTAAATCTGACAACGTCTATGCCAAATTTCATGATGATTGGTCGATGAATTAATGCGTGAAAACGTAACAAACAAACTCACATTCGCATTAATAATATTAGTTAGGATTAGGATGACTGCACGAATGGCGTAATAGTTTAAAAAGTCGGCTCGCCACTGCCACTGCGAAAAGTGTTGTAGGTTCGATCCCCAGACGGGACAAAAATTTATACCAATAGTTGTTCCATGTCTGGGTGCTTTTCGTGTCCGTTCTTTAAATATTTGTAGAGTCTCTTGCAATACAGGAATTATTATCCCTAATACGGGAGTTGTATTATAAAAATCTATCCTAATATTATAAAGAGAAAAATATAATTTTTTGTTTGTTTGTAAGGATTTAAATCGAAAACTACTTAACCGTCTTTAAAATTTATTTCACCATTAGAAAGCTACATTATCACCGAGTAGCATAGGTTATTTATTATTTGAAGAAACTAGCGTTCCTAACATAACCTAATCTACTTTTACGCGACGGAAGCCGCGGGCAAAACCTAGTATTAAAATAAATAGAATTATAGTTTCCTAAGGAGGCCTAAAGAATGCTTTTAGAAGAGGTGCGGTGATCTAAGTTTCCTACATTAGCGTTCTATTTCACTTCTAGCTTCTATATACATATCAGAGATGTTGCAGATGCAGATTTCTTGACATCGCGGATGCGGATGCGGATAAGTATATTTGAAAACTCACATCCGCGGATGCGGATACGGATGCGGATGTCCAAATCGATGCGGAAGCTTCGCAATTGCAAATGCGGATATTTAATAAAAAGTATCTAATATACCTTCGCAGGTTCAAGCCTGTTTTGCAAAGGTACATAAATTAAACACGTACTACTGAACAACTGATTTCTTTCTTATCGTAACCTACGTTTTATCTGGCTCCGCATTAAGATCTGCGTTAATTATTGCGAATGCGGATGCGGATGCAGATGTACAAATCGATGCTGCAGCTCCGCAAATGCAGATGCGGATGCGAATATTCGCAACATCCCTGATACATATATATAGTCTCATCCCCATATCCCCAAAGGGGAAGGCAGAGGTCTATTACATACACTTTTCTCCAATCACAGCTTAGCTACGACGTAATAGAAGATAACTACTATACAAAATTACTTTTGACTTGCTTTTGCCCTCGGCGTCACTCACAAATAGTACTTTTTTCTGAATGAAATGTATTCTATCTCCTTATTTGTATCCCTGACAACGTGTACGCGAAATTTCATGATGATCGGTCGAGTAGTTTAGGCGTGGGAGCGTAACAAACTCACATTTGAATTTACAATATTAGTCAGGATACATTCTGCTGGTAAATTTCATTGTTATTTTACAATTAATCTTTTTATTGCTCATACGGTACAATTTATGTCGTAAACTACAAAACAACTATATGATGGCTCAATAAAAGTGTATACTTGTGTTAATAGTGATTGCCTAATACCGTTGTGAAATATAATGAGGTTGTTTATTTAGTGGTTAATAAAACAAAGATTTATGTTGTATAGCGATAGGCGATAGTTAAGGGATTACTTTGTAGCTTTTAGTATTAGCGTTGTATCGTGATAGGCACAAAAGTCTGTTGTTAATATTTCATTTTTCAGTACGGTTACAAATTTTTGCAATGTTTGGCTGTATGGATGGTGTAGTGGTAGAATTGGTCCCTTTGCCAGTGCCATGTGGTGTAGGTTTGATACCTACTCGGGACGAAATCTGTGTGGTCAGCAAAATTGTTGAGTTGCGTAAGTCCGATGCTTTAATGTTGTTGTAGAGCAGCGATAGCTCAGTGGGGAGACCAACAGACTGCAATGCAGAGGGTCTCGGGTTCGAACCCACGTCGCGCACCTCTGACTTTCGGAAGTTATATGACTTTTCGAAATTATGTGCGTATTGATTGACAATTATCGCCTGCTCCGTGTCTCGGAGAGCACGTTAAGCCGTCGGTCCCGGCTGTCATGAACATCTATGGCAGTCGTTATTGGGAGAGTGTCGACACAAAAGATCCCACTGAGTCGAAGTGTCGCCGGTCTGCACTGACTGGCCGCCACATAAGATACATACATACATAATGTTATTATAAGTTCCCTGCGAAATAGTGATTTTAGTAATGTAGTGTGAAAATGAAAACCTATAGAATAACAATATCTCGTTGCTGAATCCCTAAGTTCAATTATACTTTACAAACGTCAGACGCAATGGAGAATCGGTCTCGGAATAATTAGGTATCTGTGGATTTAACAATTGCTTTATACTACATATATGGAAATCAAATTAACAACATACTACATTGAAACTGCCGTAGAAAGTAATTAAAACATTACCTATACCATTCGCGTAAACTATCGTTGCTATTTCCTTGGCTTCGTTGACTTCGGATAGTTAACTCTGATTGGTGTATAAAACACAATTTCCAATTATAAGCTCTCATTAACTCTTAAAATTTTTCTGAAAACCAGTGGCATGTCCAGCCAAATCTTTACTTTTAGTACACCTAGGGAACCTTTGTGAAAATTTCAGTTTTCTAAGTCCAAAAGATAGCAAGGCTGGGCGTTGATGAGGCTTTCTAAGTTCAAGGGTTTGGGCTGGCTCTCATGAGTCAGTCAGAGCGTAATTCAGGCCTTCACTTTTATATTAATATTTTAATAAACGAAAAAGTCAGATAAATTATATTACTACACATATCAGCTAACGTTTCGACCCAATAAATTAAAAGTCTAGCTCTAAACTTACACCGACTAACTAACTTCACTCCACGAAAGTTTCAGCCACCGTAATAGATAATGTGGAACCGTCACAAGCACTTATAAAAAACACAAAATGTTCGGTATTTTCGGCAAAAATACGGCTGGAAGTGGAGACCGCAGAACGATTTATTTTAATAACATTTCAACGGACGAAATACTGCGAAAAAGTGTTGTAAGTATTTCACAAATCATTTTGAACTTTAAAGCGAAGGCATAAGGTTGAATGTATATGAATGCGATGCCCAAAAATAATTAATTTCGTCTGCGTTATAAATGCAGTCGGTATACCACAAATATTGGTACAAATTTGTTTCTGGCTTTTACACAAGTTTAGGGTTTATAAAATGTATATTAAATTGGCCGTGTATTTACACTTGTATTTGGCTATAACGGTTACTTAACAAACTTTCGTAATTATCCATCATAAAACAAATCATTATGACCACTCTCGATCTTAAAATTCTAAATTTATTAATCTTTGCCTGACGTCACAAAGTGCTAGGCACTGGTCTATTCCACTAACAATTCACTAGCTATGGGTCAAAATCTCACCTCATAGAAGTCAAGCCTTTCACTGTCTATTAAACACAATTCTAGTCGCCGTGCTACTGAAAATATATTATAAGCAAAAGAACTCAATAATACTAACTTCTAACCTAACCTGGATATCCAACCCCTTAGCCACAGTAGTCGCGTCAGCAAAGCAGTCAGGCTCAAGCAACTCAGGGATTCTCAAAACAGGATCCTTCTCCCTTCTCCCTTAGCCTTTATTATTCCCAAGTCACTTGGGGTCGGCTTTTCTAGTCTAACCGGATTTGACTGGATATCAGTTTTTACACGGAGCGGCTGCCACCTGACCTCCGCTACCCAAAGGCTAACGATACCCTAAGGCTAGGCCAGTGTCAGGATATTAGAGGGTACTGACTTTCCCAATAACGACTGCCATAGATGTTCATGGCAGCCGGGACCGACGGCTTAACGTGCTCTACGAGGCACGGAGCAGGCGATAATTGTCAATCAATACGCACATAATTTCGAAAAGTCATATAACTTCCGAAAGTCAGAGGTGCGCGACGTGGGTTCGAACCCTCTGCATTGCAGTATATTGGTCTCCCCACTGAGCTATCGCTGCTTTTCATTTCATAAACAGGATATCATGTAATATTGTCTTACGTTTACGCGAATGTTATACATTAAAATTTAACTGCTTTATACGGCTTTTGTCGCGTTGTTCATTTCATAACACTTTTGTTACATAATTTTAAAATAAACAACACGACAAAAGCCGAATTAAGTAGTTTAATTTCAATGGATATCAAGTAGTTAAACATTTCAATTTATTATATTAGGAATATATGTACAAGCGTCATATTGTGAGTACCTACTCAGCATTTTAATAAAAATATTACTTCACAATATTTTTTTGATCAACTCTCATCAACACAGCTTTATAATATGATCCTGTCATCATAAAATGATATCAGCAGTCATGCAGGCCACTGAGTACGTCACAACAGGGTGTATCAATTAAAGTAATTTTTATATCGTATGAAGCTTGCCTGTCCAAAAAATTCTTTGCGTTGTCACGCTCGGTGAGTTTAGTTAGGTACGTATACAAGGGTTTCCAAATAAAAAGGATATTCAGGACAATGTATGGAACACCAAAAAATATGTTTTTCATTAATTGTACAAAATTATTTATACTGCAATTTGTTATCCTTAATAGAAAATAATAGATGTAATGGTTTTAAGTAAGTATATATGTCTGCAAGTAGAAATCTTATCATAGTATCTGGTATCTACTTTCCCTTTTGCGAAAAGGCGTCTAAGTATAGTATTGGCTCACGTATAGGTAAATGTTACAAATTGTAATTAAACTATTTTATACGCATTATATTACAGTTTATTTGCTTTAGTTTTGAATTATTATAAATGAATAGCGGCCTGCTTGGCACTTGCTCTAGATAAATAATAATTTAAATCGAACGAGTAGTGACGAGGATTACCAAACATCCAAACGAACAAACTTCATACGCTTATACCTAAGAGTAATATCGATATGAACTAATTCATTTTAATGTTAATTTCAATTCAATTCAACGTTTGATTTGCAGAATGCAAAATGTGTACCTAGAATTTCAATTCTAATGTATGTCAAAAGAAATTTGGCTGAAAGTATTTTAATTGAACTATAAATATAATAATAACCCATACAAAACAGTTCAATTTTAAAATATACATCTCATTCAACCAACTTAAAAGTCATCCGGCTTGTACACTAAGGGAATAAGACGCCACTCAAGCCTTCAGCCTTCCGTTCTCAACAAAAATCCCTCGAGCAGCGACCCAGGACATGTCCGGCGTTAATCAAGGCTTATGGCATCAGTAATCTGCGTATAGTGACGAGGCGTGTGCCTGCATACATTATGAAGAGTTTCGAATGTGTATGTGCGAGTACGGCGTAATAGCGGGTAGGCTTAAAAATATAGCTGGCAGCATCCGAGCTAGTGCTTACTGTGTTAAAATGCACAGTCTGTTTACGGTGAATAAATAGATGAATGTGGTAGGATCGATATACGTTATAATCATAGACAGGTGTGGTACAATCATATTTAGCCAGTTATAATTGGTTGCGAGTATATAATTTGTCCTACGTGATAGACGTCTAACGTTGTTACGAGAATAGGTATTGTTTGTATTTCTTATTTTAATGTTTGTAAACTCCCCACGCATAAATATTTCCAGTGCGGGAGTCGTCTGTTTAAAAGGATAAAGAAACTATAAGCACGTAGTAGTTAAGACGAGGTAAAACTTCTCCTTTCCCATCCTTCCTTTCCTCTCATTTCAGGTGGCAATTAGAATTATATTTTATATTGCAAGCACCCTTTTGTGACAGTAACAGTACTCCATTAGGCAGATCGTGTACCTACAATCTTTATGATTTATGAGTGCAAATCTTTTGCTGCATTTCGTTGACATTGGTTCTGTAATACCAAAGAATCATAGCCATATCCATGTGGTTACTATCAGGTGGATGGTAAGCTGATAGCATATTATCAACAGCGATAAAAAGATAAAAATGCAAAGCCTAATTAAGCGGAAATAAAGTTGCGTTACAAACAACCAGCTTTCAAACACTTTTATTTGCTCTACACTGCACTTAAAACCAGCAAATACAATTTTTCACAAATAAAAGTAAACGTCAGCCGGTGAAATATGGCAGCTCGCGAGCCACAGATAGCATAGAATTGAATTTATAATGCCGCGCATTCATATACTGACATGTATGCCGATGTGTGTGCGGCTGAATATTGTTGGTTTAACAAGTTTCCGTTTGTATTGTGGGTAGATAGATAAATATTTGGCGCGCTAGTTAGATACCTTTACAATTTATAACATCGTACCTGTTTATTCCGATGGGTATATCGTGCTGCGTATTTGAAATAATAAAGTTGCTATTGAACAGATAGCTAAAGCCAATTGAACTTTGTTCGGTCTGGATGTCGAATCCATGATTTCATTGTCGATAGCTAAGGTAATGTTGCCATTTGTGCAAGACCGGCAAGTATATTATAGCTTATAACGTATAAAGGCGACTGTTTTCTCATTATAGAAAATAGATAATTAAATTTGAATTGTCACTTGTACAATGCCTAGTGACAATATAAATTCAATTATTTATATTATCTCAAAAATATTATATTGATAATGATATTATATAGCACATATTTATAATTTCGTCCTTATTAAAGTGCGTACAAAATTCAATCTCAATCGTTGTAAATTGTAGTCTATAAAACAGCACTATGTTTACATGTTTAACTGATGTGTATCTACATACATACAAATCTATACATATTATATACAACATTTTCAAGAGTATAAGAGATAACTATCTAAAACGATATTGTCTTCATTTAATTTTTTGACATGTTTAAGCGTTTTGCCGAACTGATTGAAAAGTGCTACAATTGAGTTATATTTCGGTTTTACTCTTGACGCATTTATAAAATATGTATTTATTTTAAAATATCACATCATTCCTAAATGCTGTAGATTTGTGAAGCTGACAATTCTACACATTGTAACATGTTTTTATTTACCTAGGTGATTTTTTCTATCAGGCAATACAGCTCCTGCTCTGGGAATAAATCCTGTGTCGCGGGGGAGTTTACAAACATTCAAACAACGGACACAAATAACATCCAGACTCAGAACAACAATTTGTGGGTCACAAAAATTTTAGTTCCGCGTGGGATTCGAACTCACAACACTCGCCGCAGTGGCAGTAGCGAGGCGACCTCTTAAACCAATACGACATCCGTGGAGTCGAATAATACCTGATAGAATAAGATTACGATCTATTACGGTAGACCTAAACACATCTGATGAAATGTGGGTATAATAGACACTATTATGATTGTAGGCGATATCTATTGTGTATGTACATATATACTGAAGCAAAAGTACAGCTGGAATAATATAATTAAAAAGCGATCATATCGATATCCTAGATAGAGTATTATGTAAAATAGATGCGACATACAAAAAAATATTACAATTTGTAACGGATTGAACCGATCGTAGTGCTAACGAGCTCGGCTCTGTGCGAATCTTTTATATAGGGATGTCACTGTATTAATTATTTTTATCGATGTCGATAGTTTGGTCGATCACTAAAAAGTAGGTCATAATTTGTGCCTTTGTATTTGGAATAAAACTGGTAGTTTGAACTGCTTATTTTGTTAATTTCAGCTCAATAGCGGACAAAAGTAAGGAAAGTTTTTGTAATCGGGACTGGGGCAAGAATTTTTAATATAACGAGATTATCTAAAGATGTTCTATATTCAAAAAATAATCACATATATTTACAGACTAGAACAAGTTATAAAGAAACGACTGTGCTAATTATCATATTAGCATATATAGTATGGTCTTGGAGCTTAATACCTTAAGGTACTGTTTTGCTAATGCCTTCACTTTAAACAGTCAGTATTTCCCTAGCCAAAAGAGGAAAGAATTGCTGAAAATTACATAAGGTCAATAAAATACCACATGAACAAAAATAAATACTACATCACGCATAAAGCCGTATCTAAATCTTACATACCTTGAAATCCCTAAAACTGGTCTGAGAATATAAATAAAACAACTGATTGTTGGTCTGTCAGTTTCAATATATAAGAAGGCAATTAGAGCGTATTCCTAGCATTTCATTATTCTGTTTTGTATTGTTGAGTGTGAACAATACAAAACAGAAAAATGAAATGTTATCGATATGTTTCACCGTGCCCCATTCCTAGCACTCATCGCAAGTGGTCGCATAACGACGTCGATAACGAACCGCCGTGCATTGTTATCGACAAAATGCTAAGCAACCCGATATGCAGCGGATTAGTGTTGTGTCGGTGCTGTATGCACTCGAATGTAGTGTCGATTTGTACTGGGAGTTTGGTTAGATGGTCCTCGTTATTACTGGCAGTCTTGAATGTTATTTGAAGACGAAGACTTGAAAATTGGCCCGTGTTTTGGACATAACTATTTAATTAACATACATAGCCTCATAACTGAACTGATGTCGTAGTGGTTTATGTTCTCACCTTACTACTGCTACTGTGATGAGGGTTATAAATTCGATCTCCATCGAGACAACAATTTGTGTTTCACAAATATTTGTTGCAAGCCTGAGTGTTCTTTGTGTACGTAGTTTGAATGTTTGTAACGTCCTACGACATAGAAATTATTAATAGTGCTAGATTAGTCTTTAAAAAATATTTCCCATGGTAATCAGCTGTGTATTACAGTCATATTTCGCTATAGTTCTACGTCTTACGTACATATAAAGGACGAGCGTATTGTGGACCATCGGGCACAATTCCAGAGTGTTCCGTGCATGAGAATTACTTGACAGAAAAATCTAACAACACTTTAGCTGATCCGGGAATTGATCCCACCCACTACAACTGCGATATCGAGGTAATATCGATTGCTGCTGTCGGGAGTAACAGTTACTTTCGTATTCTGTAGTAGTATAGACCAAAAGCGCCTAACAACTAAAATCCGTATCAATTTTAATTAATAGACCCTTCTGCTCCTATTCCGGGTCTAATTCGAAAATTTCCAAAAGAAAATTACTTACATGTTTAAAACATATAGCAGTCGTTATTGGGAGAGTGTCGACACAAAAGATCCCACTGGGTCGAAGTGTCGCCGGTCTGCACTGACTGGACCCCCACATACGATACATACATACATGTTTGAATTGAAATCTCTAGTAATAATAACATTTTAGTTTATTCCCTGTCCCATAGTGATTTCACACACTGTACTAAATTTCAGCCTTTTCAATCCAAGGAGCTTAGACTGGTTGTTGATACGTTAATCAGGCAGAAAATCAAGACTTCTCTTTTTATAAATTGATTACAATTTAGCTTTAGATAATTGCTTATAGTAACAGCTTGACTATATAATATACAAAAGTAACATATTCAATGTGCAAGTTTCCCATCGAGAGCGCGTCGCACAAGGTTCGACGCCTCGCCGGCAATAAATCACTGAAACTATTTTAATTACACCGACGTCCATTCGCGTCAAGTTCTGGACGAACAAACACACATGTATATACTATTTGTATTGCTACTAGTATTATATACTAACTAATATTATAAACTAGCCTTTGCATGCGGCTGCGCTCGCTGTTTTTCTAGATACAAGGTATTCCATGGCTTTTTCTTTAACCCTGACAACGTGTATGCGAATTTTAATGATTGTAATAGAAGTACAAAGTTCGTTCAGAAGTCGTGGAAGCGTGTTAAACAAACTCACATTTGCAATATTATAAATGAGAATGTGAGTTTGTTTGTAACGTTTTCACGTTTAAGACTGCGCCGAGCGAAATGTGCTAAAACAGGCGGTCACAGTTAAGTGAATAAAATCAATACTTTTTAAAAAATAAATATGTTATATACATTTACCTTAACAATGAATGTGTTTACAATTACTCCGTGTTAAAACTTAAAATAATTAATATTTTCGCCTACAAAATTACGATTACGAGAAATTGAAAAAAGTAAGCTCGTGTTACGTAATTTTTAGATTATAACAGTAGAAATCTACCCTATTTTACAGCTTAAACGAAACATAAATAGTTATATTACAATTTGTCCGTCCCAAATATTTAAGTTATTGGTTGACAATAAAGATACATATTTATCAAAAAAGCACTTCAAATCCTCCATACAATTTGACTATGGCGGCCGCGCGCCGATTTGAATATGCGCCGCACAAGCTCTGTCATTATCTGTCTTACGCTCGGCGCAGTCTTACCTATACGACCGATCATCATGCAATATCGCATACAAGTTATGTTGAAAAGGATATGGGGTACCTTTTATCCAGAAAAATACTATTCGCGAGGGATGGTTTGTACTCAAACTAATACGCATGCATCTTGTTCTATGGAATAGCATTAACGTATCTAGATTTTAGAATAAGGTTGGTCGTAGGGAATTACGAAATTTACATTAAATTAAGAAAAATGAGCCACGAATGGCGTAAATATTTAAGTGGTCACTTCGCCACTGCTATTGCTCCGAGTGGGTTATATCTTCACACGGGACAAAACTTTGTGTGATCCACAAATAGTTGTTCCGAGTCTGGGTGCTTTTTGTGTCCGTTGTTTTAATGCTACCTGCCTCTGTGGCGCAGCGGTAGTGCATGCGACTGCTGTGCATGAGGTCTCAGGTTCCAATCCAACAAAAAGTTATTGGGTTTTTCTGTTAAGAAATCTCAATACGAGCCCGGAGTTAGGAAGTTGGCGGTAGATACCCCTGTGCCTCGGAAAGAATGTAAAACCGTTGGTCCTGCGCCTGATCTCTCTCCGGTCGTGTTGGATTACCCGTCCCATCGGATCATGAGGGTGCACTTGTGTTTGCGCATACACTTGTGCACTATAATATCTCCTGCGCAGATGGCCAGTCTCCGTTAAGATTGGCCGCCGTGACCGAAATTCGGACTGGAGGACATTATCATTGTTATTATTTTAATGTTTGTGAAATCCCCGTGACACGGAAAATATTCTTAGACTGGGCGTTGTCGCGATTAAGCAACGCATGCATGTATTATTTGTTACATAACCTTTATAAATAAAAATCAGCTTTCGAATGCTTGTATCCGCAAACTTACTTATTCTCTGAAGTTTCCACGGGAATGCGCAACCAAAAATATTAAACATATCAAAGCGAAGCCGGATATAACTAGTAGAAATAACTAAAACCACAAATGATCAACCGAATGATTTAATTTAATACACGAACTATTCAGCATTTAATCCTCATCCTCGTTCATTGAAATGGGTAGGTAGGCGTGTTAGAGTTAAACAATGCTCTCTACCGATCTGTAGCGCTTTTGTGCGAGAGCAGCCGCGTGACGGCTGTTGCACCGGTGTGCCGACTCTATAGCTCTACGTAGAACTCTGTGCTAATCTGTGCACCTAGTTAAACTTTGTATAGCGGGATACGAAATAGTAGGGTCATGTTTCGGAGGTAGTAGCCATAGATTGATCAATGGAAGTGTATACACAATAAGAGGAACAGGCTAAGCATTAATATGAATAGTAACTAAGAAGACGATTTTTAAAATTTGGTGTTGATAGTGTTTACCTATTGCATTTACTGTATAACAGTAACACAAAGGTGGCAAGTGAGCATACGATCGGCTTGATAATAAGCAGTTCTCGTAGCGTGATCACTTGCAATATCTTAGGTGTTATTTGCGCATGCCGACACTACGGCATAATGTTTAGTAGTAATTTTCTGTCTTGTATCCCTATTTTCTATTTCATTTTATCCCTTTTTAGTAGTAGTCTTCTCTGTTTTAGCCCTATTTTCTTCTTAAGTTTATCCTTTTTAAACCTGTTTTCTTCTTTATTTTATATTCTTTTAGTAGTTAATAAAATAATATAATATAATATATTCTATCACATACACACAACACCATATAGCCCAAACTAAGCAGAGCTTGTACTATGGGTACTAGACAATGGATAAACATACATATATACTTTTCTTTTTATAGTTGTGTTTGAAGCTCACATACCTACCTGTTCAATGGTTCCCGTGGACCCAGGACTTTTCATCTTTACCCAGGTGAGCTCGACATACCCTCTACGCTCCCCTTTTCCCGTAGAATAGGATGCGTAAATGCATTCCAACAACTAAAAAAAGGCATGTGAGCCTCAAGAACTATTTATTACTCCTCAAGCGAAACGGAGTAACATCGATTGTATATTCGGATAACAAATAAAAAGGCTATAGAAGTAAAATAAGTTCCTTTGCCAGCAGTGCAGCAGTAGAAAAATGAAATGCCTAACACTTTAAACCCTACATCTAATAGTTTACAACCTACTCTTTTAAAATATACAGGCATGATAATATGTCTGCGTGTGTGACAAAGAATACGGCTCGGAGCCCACACGGTGGCACATAGCGATCGTATCGGTCGGTCGTGATGCGAGCGCAGACTGCATTGATGACAATTAGCGCTCCAGACACACCTCGAACACTGTATATATAGATACTAGAAGTGGCTGGGACGTTCTGACAACTCACACTTGACTGGAATGCGTTTAGATGTGTAATGCCATACACGCGAGTGTAAGTTTGTTTGTTACTTTCATTACTCGATCGATCATTATGCAATTTCGTATACACGTTGTTAGGGGTACAGAAGATATAGGGTATCTTACATCCAGGCAAAAAGAATTGTGCCCAAGCAAAGCTGCCGGCAAAAGCTGGTTTGTATTATATTAGCTTCTGCTCGTAGCTTAACTCGAGTATATATCGAGAATGCGTAGGCGTTCTCAAAATTTATCTATCGACTAACACAATGGTATCACTGTGTTAGGCCAGGATGTGATTTATCTGTATGCCAAGATGCATCCAACTCTGCTTAATGGCATAAGTACATCTAAACTCATGTTTATAAGAATAATAGAGTAATAAAAAATGCCCAATCCATTGATAACATTTATTTTGAAATTGGATATTCTTAGTGCGTTTATTTTGCTTATGTACTGTGCGATGTCATTACTATGTCTTATTCTATTTTGTATATATCTTCTATCTTTTTCTATATTATATCTTCATGTGAGCCTAAAAGCACGATTTGTCTTAAATAATAGTTTTTATATTAAATCTATTACTAACAATGGCATGTAGGTCATGCCATTTATGTACTTGGTGAGCTATCCACGTCATGAAAATGGTAACAAATTTGTATTTATATGCTATAATCCTAAACCATCACATAAATATGGGAATGCCTTATTTTAAAATCTAAACACGCTACAGTCACTGCCTGTCTAGGAAACAATCATGAGACTATTTGTATATTTAAAAATTCTGCTTCCGTATGTTTGTGTTGGTAAAACACAAAAAATCTTATTGATATACCGTTACATGTTTAAATAAGAGTATTTGGATATTATTTTACCCCAAAATTCATACGAGAACAGGCGAGTAAAGATATTAGACACACATAAGCGTGGCCGGGTTTAGCTGATGCATGTATGAAATTAAGTGAGGCACATCTAGAAACGAATATATCAGTTGGAGGTACGTTTTAGCAATGCATAGTTGATTGAGCCGTCGCTATTTAGGGCGCGGCGCGATCTGGCGCCTACCATTAGTTGACATTGTGTTGCTCTTGCTTTATTTCAACACAAAACACGATAGCAACACACATAACTCTGTAGGTAAGGATCGACTGCCGAGGTAGTTCTGTTGAGTTTGCGTTTACGTTGCCGTAGTCGTGAGATTTCAGGCAAGTTCATACAATGACATATACATATAGAATCTTGCCTGGTTGTATCTGAATGGACCAGGGTAGACGGTGTTCTAAGTCCTTCCGGCTAGGGATTGAGCTTATTACCGTACCCCGGTTTCATAGCCAAATTCCTATACGATTTCTG
Source organism: Catocala fraxini (assembly GCA_930367265.1). Classification (NCBI taxonomy): domain Eukaryota; kingdom Metazoa; phylum Arthropoda; class Insecta; order Lepidoptera; family Erebidae; genus Catocala; species Catocala fraxini. The sequence continues at coordinate 1,205,469 of OV884044.1, read as the reverse complement.
CCAGGATTTTTTTATAAGCAAGAATCTAAATCTATGTCCTAGAGGTAGACCTCTCTCAGTATAGATTCTAGTCTATTATAATTTGCGTCATAAAATCTAGTCGATGTAAGTTGTTTCTTGTAGAACCACCACCTTGTGGCCTTATGCTTGATATAAAGGATCCTGGTGCTTGATATGTGCATGTTATATGCTAACATAAGGTACGGCATTCGGCGACCTCCTTATAACAAGACTAATACTTATTTGGTTTTAAACCAGCCTCCTACTGATGACAAAAGTTAATTCTATGGTCAACTATAGCTAGTCCACACTAGCCAAAAGTCTATGCTATTAAAATGACTAGAAATTCATTTTTTAATCTGCGCACAGCTTAAAATTCACGCTATAAGCTATTGGCATATTTATTATTTTGCCGGATACGTTTTTGTAAAAGTCTGATTGTACTAGAATAACTTGTAAAGAATTTATATAACATAAAACGAAAACGTGGTCTGGCATATTAATTACAGAATAGAGATACCGACATCGATATCTCAATATTTTTCTATACATTTAAGCCGGATGTCCGGCTCAACAGCTAACTGAATGAGGTCTTTTCTTACATGACGTTCATTTTATATTGGAATTTAGTACAACGTCATCTGTGTTGGCTATCACGAACTAACAAGTATGGAGCTTTCAGTTTGTCAAAAGTTGTGGATCGGAAAATGAAGATGGCGCTGGTACAAAAGTTATTATTTTGTTTTAAAACACTATACTTAACACCAGAGAAACTTATATTGGTGTTATTTGATATATTGCTTACCTGTACAGCATCATCCAAGCATCGTCCCCAGGCGTCGCTCCGGTCCACCAGCGTGTTCCATTTGTCTGCCAGCTTGGCGACCTCCCGCCTGATAGACCTGGCAAGCTCACGGGCCTGTTCCTCCACTGAACGGTACCCACGGGAATCACCTTCGTTTTCGCGACTCGCTGTCAAAGAAAATATAACGTTAATAGGACATTTGTAATTAATATCAAGTATTTTTAAACTCAAGACGTTATTTTACTCCCTCCCTTTTCTGTACCTAAGGATTGAAAGTGACCTTGTCCACAGTAACTGCGGCTAAGATTATATTAAAAGGTTTATTGCTAACTTGATATGCAAGTAATTTAGAACAATTATTTCTATATGAAATGAACCATATTGTTCTCTCAAAAATTATATAGATAATTGCAAGAATGGGTTGGTAGCTTAAGTAGACATCCCCCTATTGTCTATAGGTCGAGTGTTGCAATTCCAATGTACGTATATCACTGATATCTGTCAATAGACGGAATAGTCTTTGTGCCCGTTGCTTCATTCAATATTTAGAAACTGTCCCGTAATGAGATATACGTAGCTCAAAATCTCTTTGATCTTGTTAGAGACCAGTCGGCCCGGACTATGACGTACGTACGTACATACATTCACATTTGTCTTATATCTTCATTTTATTGGTCTGCCATACAAGATATCTACAATAATCTAGAAAGGAATTAATTCCACCCACATTAGTCAATCGGAATGAAAAACAAGGGAAAAAATTCTTGACGTGATCTATCTAGGTAAGTGCTAAGTTTCATATAAATTTGTTCACCGGCATATAACTTTAACATTTAAACTATGTATAAGTAGGAAGCATTTATTTTTTATCTTCTTATATTCTGTTCATTGCATTAAATTGGAGAGAACTTAATAAAATATTTCGCATTTATTAATAGGTCATACACGTTAGGTAAGTAAACTAAGAATAATTTAAATCGATGAGATATGGAGCGAAAATTAAGATAGATCATGACGTGTGGCATTAACGTATCAGCTTTCGGAATTAGAAATAGATATTCAAATACACTCTCTAGCCTATAACCTTTTACATAAATACATAGATTTATGACTATATATCTGGGATAAGCAAAGTCGAATTACGCGCACAATTAGTTACTAATTCCTAAAACTAGTATTTACTTAAAAGCTTGTGTTACAATTGGGAATTTTCTAATAGAAAACAACAGGAAAACTCAATAACAGTTTGCGCTAACTAGGACTTGAACTGAGGATCACACGCTCAGTCACAATGACAAGCGCAGAATATGCAACATATTATGATTATACAAAAAGAAATATTAAAGCCGAAGTAATTTTTTTATTTTATATCTTTACAAAGAAACAAACGAAAATCAATTTTGCCCTCTTCATAATATTTGTATAAATATACAAACGTATACAAGAAAGGTTTAGCAATAAAACAACAAAGTTAGCATCTAAATCTTCACAATGAGCATTCCGATTAAAAAAGATCCTACAATCTTAATAAACATTGTTTTTATTAACATAAATACTTAATTCCTTACTACTTAAATGTTTCTTTCGACGGTATTCAGTATTTGGAGCGCGTTGAGCCTCCGTTAAAAAGGGCGGGCATTTAATAATTGCATCGTTATTTACGCTCATAGCGCCATCTACTGTTCAAACTCTCTATTAAACTGGCATAGCTAGGAAACTGTTTATTTTAGTTAATACATTAGTATATAATTATTTAGTAAATATTAATTTACTAAACCTAAATAAGATTTTATAGAAAATGTTTGCGTCTTGTCTGGATTTAGGTTACACGCGTGATTGCCAAACTTCTGGATTAACTCAGATTAGATTTTTGACAAAAAAGAAATGGGCAATCAAGAGCTGTGCGAGGTATAATCTTTAAGATACGTAGGACGTTTTGTGGCCTGTGTATATACTTCCTAGTTTGGTCACAACACACGTAAAATAAAAACGCGTCAAGACTGGAGTAACTTCACTGGGGGAAAGCAGAAATAGGCAAATAACTACTAACTACTAACTACTAATTTAGTTAAGGATACCATACGACCTTTAAAAATCATTAGGTATGCTAACAATTGGACTAGTGAAGTATTTCGCCATATTTTTGATAGGCACCGCTGTAAGCTTTTTGTATGGTGAGCAAGCACATAAGTGTCATACATAGTACTAGAGTCTAAACTGCGAGCGATACTAACTGTGCACAATCACATGCCTTACACTAAAATAAAATATTTAGTTTTAGTTATTATGCTAACTGTGGCCCACTGGTCGTTTTCATTTCCGTTCTTTACTCAGATAAGTTCTAAAAGCAGCAAAAAAAACGCGGCCCAATTTTATAAAGCCAGTAGTTTTCAAGTCCACTCGCTTTGTCACTGGCGCACGAATCTAAACGAGGCACTTGGTCGTAGCGCTGTCGACCGAATATTTTTCAATTTTTCATCTTGTAACATTTTTCTCTCATTGCGGTTCTATAATTCAGTTAGTATTGCCGTTTTCAATATAATCCCGTATACAATATAACATATTTATATTATTGTTGATTTTTGTGTGGAGTGAACTAAGAGTAAATTATATAACTATGCAATCCATCTACGACGTAATAGTAACATATAATTATACTTACCTCTCTGAAGTGTAGATCATGATTATCAAACAAAGACTGCTGAAGAAAATTAAGTTTAAACTACCTGTATCACAGTTATAAACTAAGCAACGGTTAGCGTTAGATTCATATTTAATAATCACTACTATTTAAAAAAACGTCTTTAACTAAAGTACTCTTAAATTAAATTCCAAACGTATTAAGACGTAGAAAATCATTCAACTTAGAATAAGTTATTTTCGACATTTTCAGGAAATCAAAGGTATTGCAAAAACAAATCATAAAACCAATCCATCTGTGTCGCTGGAAACGTTACCTCCATCACGAAAAAGTCACGTAAAAGATGTATTCCCGAATATTCCCATCGATTCAAAAAGAGGAAAGCCATAGAAAAATACACGTCATCGAATAGGTCTCGTGTTATTTTCCAGCTGATATTCCACTAGAGTGGCTACCCGCCAATCGACTTACGAGTTTAGTCGACTTTTTGGCACATCACTAGTTCTGTTGTATATTTTTCAGTGAGGCTTTTGGCGCGCAATTTTTGGTAAAAGGATTTCGCTTGTCTGTAAGCCTGATATATTGGATTTATTTGAATACTCTTACTTCAGCTTTATCGTGTAAAACAGTTTCTTGGATATATTTATGGGTAAGAAACGATAGCTTCAGTATTTTATCTTATACGCTTGTCTTAGATAGAGCTGGACCCTACCCGCGGCTTCGTTTGCGTTTAAAATGTAAGGTACCCTACGTCCTTCTCTGTTCACATAACATGTAGCGATTTCATGATGATCGGTTGAGTAGTTATAGGTGTGAAAGCGTAACAAACAAACTAACTCACATTCGCATTTATATTATTAGGTAAAATGTTTACTGAAGCTATATATATATATAGCTATATATAGTAGCAGCGATAGCTCAGTGGGGAGACCAACAGACTGCAATGCAGAGGGTCTCGGGTTCGAACCCACGTCGCGCACCTCTGACTTTCGGAAGTTATATGACTTTTCGAAATTATGTGCGTATTGATTGACAATTATCGCCTGCTCCGTGCCTCGGAGAGCACGTTAAGCCGTTGGTCCCGGCTGCCATGAACATCTATGATTGTCGTTATTGGGAAAGTCAGTACTCTCTAATATCCTGACACTGGTCTAGCTTTAGGGTATCGTTAGCCTTCGGGTTGCGGAGGTCAGGTGGCAGCCGCTCCGTGTAAAAACTGATATCCAGTCAAATCCGGTTAGACCAGAAAAGCTGACCCCAAGTGACTTGGAAATAATAAAGGCTAAGAGTTTACTAAAGCTATAGAGTTAATGATCGATCACTGCCTGTGAACATTTATAATACTAATTTATGTATAATTCGTTTATAGGTCACTGCTAAAGACGAGAGACGTTGCAAATAGGAACAGAATGACGTGTTAAAACACGAAATACAGTAAGATAGGCTATAATTTGCCTCAAGAAATTTATTTAATTAAAGATATTAGGATTACAAAGTAATGTGATTGTTGATTTTGATTAATGTCAATGAAATGTATTTGTTTAAATCGTGCAACAGATTTATTCTTTTACAGTTTTGACTAGTTATGAAATATTATTAACGTTGTGTTTCGAGATATGTTGTTTAAAAATAACTTGTTGGATAATAGTTAATCATTTATCCAATCAGGAAATACTACATACGAGAACGTATTAAACAATCTACTTTCACTATCATCCACCTGTTCAGGATTATTGTTATTTAAAAGACAAAGCAGAAGTGGCTTCTACTACTTATCTGTATTAGATGTACACTGTCATCCACACTATTCAGTCTTTAATAATGCATTCTTCTTTTCCAAGTTAATCTTCATCAATCGAACGCAATCATACTCCATAAATACAGAAACATTCACGCCACGTAGTAACAAATCCGGCGTTCATCCTCCTTTAATTCTCGGATAAAATGACAGTTGTAGCCAAAGGGTGCTGACGTGTTTCCAGCGCGAACGCCATTGGTTCGACGAGGTTCCATTTTCAAATTTACGACTCGACCAATGGCCGTAACGGACGTTCGTACATACGTCCCGATACTTTATCGATATAGCTTTGATTTCTTTGAGAATTTTATCGAAAAGTTTGCAGTTGGATATTACGAGTGTGTTAAAATTTATCTACAGTTATTTGAAAGGGTATAGACGCTATTATTTATAAGTTTAACTGCTTATATCTCCAGAAATAAATTTGGTATGGCTTTTTTATTGTAAATGTGTAGTAATTTTATAAATACATAATTATATACATTACACTAGTTTTTGCCCACGACGTAATAAGTGTATGTGAAGTAGATTTTATCATTTATCCCTTCAGAACATTACTTTTTCTTGGACGAACGATACCTTATGTCCTTTTCTGTAGGTACCCTTGACAACAAGTATGCAATACTTCATCATAATCGGTTAAGTAGTCAAGGCGTGAAAGCGTAACACATAAAAAATAGACTCACATTAACATTTTTATACAGGATGTCCCAGAAGATGTGAATCAAATTGTAACGGGAGATTCCTTAGGTAAGGATCTTCCAAATGGGGTTAAATAAAAAATTAAAGAGTTATGACACTTGATTAAAATAAAAATCTAAGTTTTTAAAAAGGCACGATTTTTTTCAAATTTTTTGCTGCAGGTGCTTCGTTTATAGTTAATTTTCATTTTTTCCATTATTATTATTTGTGAAGGATTGATTCGTCAAACAACAAACAATTTTTTTTAAGCTGACGTAATTTTTAACTCGCAGCATTATTTTAGTGTATTTTTTTTTGCACCAAAGTAAATCCTGTACGTTTGACCAAGAACACAACATAATTTTAGTATTTTTTTTTATTTAGCACATTTGAAAGTTCCTTACTTAAGGAATCTCCCGTTACAATTTGATTCACATCTTCTGGGAAACGCTGTATAAGTAAAGATGTTATTTCAAATGGTTCTAAAAACTATTGAAGCAAGAAACAACCAAGCTCGGCACAATTATTGTCTGTATTTCTATACGGCCCATTCGGCAGTCGCAATGCGACCACTAAAGCACTACGCCATATCCATACAATAATTTTAGATAATCATACAATTCTGCATGTGTACACAATAACAACAAATATCATGGCACCCATTGTCTGAAACAATACGAGATCGTTTGGCAAGCACCTGCTTCACAGCGTCTTAGCAAAGCCTGAGACAGGCAGTTAATCCTGCATTCATCTCCGACTGGCATCTGGCATCTGGCAGCTGCCAACGCTCCGATGAGTTCAACTTGCCAACTATTATGCCAGTAACTAAATTGAGTGACAACTTGTGTATACGGACAAATATAATTGGGAAATTGGACGTTTCAGATGTCAATGGTTTAGTGTAATTATACAAGTTACTAGTTATGTTATGTAGCAGCGATAGCTCAGTGGGGAGACCAACAGACTGCAATGCAGAGGGTCTCGGGTTCGAACCCACGTCGCGCACCTCTGACTTTCGGAAGTTATATGACTTTTCGAAATGATGTGCGTATTGATTGACAATTATCGCCTGCTCTGTGCCTCGGAGAGCACGTTAAGCCGTTGGTCCCGGCTGCCATGAACATGTATGGCAGTCGTTATTGGGAAAGTCAGTACCCTCTAATATCCTGACACTGGTCTAGCCTTAGGGTATAGTTAGCCTTCGGGGTGCGGAGGTCAGGTGGCAGCCGCTCCGTGTAAAAACTGATATCCAGTCAAATCCGGTTAGACCAGAAAAGACGACCTCAAGTGACCTGGGAATAATAAAGGCTAAGGGAGAAGACTAGTTATGTTATGTAAATAGTTTCTGCCCATGAATTCGCTTGCGTGAATTCCAGGGCAATGCATTACTGGGAGAAAAGTGGCCTATATTGTAATTTATTTATTTATTTATTAAGGATCTCCGACAATGAATATACACAAAATTGCACAAATATATATAGTCATTAGTTATCTGACGAGTTTTATTACAATCCATTGTGCGGCTTACACTTGATTGAGTAACATCCAAACAGACACACAACTTTGTGTGAAGACATAGCTGGTAAAACATGGGTATTATATCTATACTAATATTATAAAGCTGAAGAGTTTGTTTGTTTGGTTGGACGCGCTAATCTCAGGAACTACTGGTTCGAATGAACATTTTTTTAGTGTTGGATAGCCTATTTACCGGGAAAGGTTATAGGCTACATAACATCACGCTACGACCCACGGGGGTGGCGCAGTAATCATAAACGCGGGTGAAACCGCGGGCACATCTAGTAATGTAATATCAGCCGTTTATTAAACTGTCCCACTGCTGGGCACAGGCCTCTTCTCAGTGTGAAAAGGATTAGGCCGCAGTCCACCTCGCTGGCCTAGTGCAGGTTGGCTTCACATATCTTCAAGTACATTATGAAGAACTCTCAGATATGCAGGTTTCTTCACGAATGTTTTCCTTCGCCGTTTAAGCAACCGATAATTAATTATTTAATACGCACATAACTTTGAAAATTCAGAGATGCGCATCTTAGGATCGAACTCGAGACTTCTGTGTAGCAGTCCAGCAGTTTCACTATGCTATCGCTGCTTTAAAACATAAACATGGTGAAACAGCTATGGTGAGCCTATTGCCATCTACCGGATATAGGCAGCCTTCACATATCTTCAAGGATATTATGGAGAACTTTGAGACATGCCGGTTTCCTCACGATGTTTATCCTTCACCGTTAAAGCGAGCGATCATTAATTATAGGCGCTCATAGCCAGTTGCACTCACTGATCGGTAAACGATTAGCGAGGTTAAGCAACGTTGGGTGCGGTCAGTCTATAGATGGGTGACCGCTTAGTGGTATTTTTCATTTGAACGTCTCCGTGCATCGGAGGGCACGTAAACGCATAAAAAAAAATGTCAGAGGCCTACGGGTGACTTGAACAACTCTTGACAACAGGTTGGTCACTAACCATTCGAAAAGAAGAAGATTAACTATGTAATACGCTCAAAACAGTTAATGCGTGCCTTGAGCTCGTAGGCTAGACTAGGCTAGAAATATCTGGTCATCCATCAGACTACCGCTATTCCAAGTAATTATGTTAAATAAATTAATTATCACCCAACAGTACTCATAGCAAATTAATGCAATTAGTTGACACGGTACGTGTCGTCTCATATTCGAATCGATCATCTCCCCAGAGCGTCGTAAAGCTTGTATGAGATTATTCAATGAGAGAGCCATTGTGTGCAAACACGTACAATTGCCGTTAATATGCAGGACAACATCATGCTGAAATACCCCCGAAGGGGTAGGTTGAGATGGGCTAAACTCACATTTTAATAGCTATGTTTATGTCACATAAAACAAGCGAGCAGGCTGTCTTCATGATTAGTTTACCTACCTCCGGGATATTACAAAAAAAAATCCTAATGGAACCTATACCTACAATAATACCCTTTAGAGTTAAAAAAAACTCTTATACAACTTTGTCCGTCTGACTGTCTGTTATACAACTTTCAACTCAAGAACCGTAAGAGCTAGAGACTCGCGGTCATCGCCATTTGACTTACGATAGTCGATATAGCCCCAAAATGACTAAGACCTTTGATCTCTGACTTCGTGGTATCACGTAACCTTTGCATATTACCTGAACCATTTTTTTCGAACTCTAAGACTTACGGCAATTCATTGCCGTTTCTCACTTCATTTAAAAGACAACGCTGGCTTTATGGATTGGGCCCTGTGTCACGATGGACATAAAGTCTTCTGCGGATGCAAAGTACATTCAGACTCTAAAGAATAAATAATGGCTCTTAGAAATAAATATCCCGTATGGGATTCCAATCCACAATACAGCGCGTAGCGTCAACGGCGAGGCGATCATTTGCCGTTGCGTTACCAGTTACGAGACCAATATGGTAGTTACAGAAGTTAAAAATACCTGATTCTATCCATTTATCTCATCGATCGTGAGCATCCAGGTTCGATTCCTAAAAGGAATGGGCAATTCTCAGTAACAACATGCAATCTTGAAACATTGTATCGTAGACGAAACTAGGTCGGCCGATCATTACATGGGACCTGAAAATAGCTGGCGGTTTGTGGGTATAATACACCTACCTTCAGCAATATAGCCATGAGATTATTGATTCTACTATAAATAACTCGAACCAAACCCAACTGCATAATTCTAAAACATTTCCAAAGCGCTTATAGTTTTAAACATTCTCAACCAATTAATTTCACATTTCACACAATAACCACAAGCTCAATATCGCTTCAGATACAGCGCAAACCCTGCGATCGCTACATCAAACGCAACTAACAACAAAACGCACCACAAACAGGCAGTCACCAAAACGCACTTAACCCTCCACTGACCGCTTAAAAACATAATCGTTCAATTCGTTCCACAATCAATCCATCCCGGTGCCGATAGATTGCTATCACCTTGTGAATGCAAACTATATTGATTGAGCCAGCCTGCCTGCCGGCACGGAATTTGCAATTAGCGAGCCGGTACGATTCTAATTGCGTTCACTCGTTCATCCATTCACTCACTCACTCATTTCATTCGCTCACTGCTTTGTTTCAGCTGCGCTTTTGTGAGGCGATTTGAGCTTAGTGTTTGGTGAATGATTTGTAAGTGCTGTTTGTTGTTTGGTTCTCAAATGCGTGTAATCACTTGCTTTTAGAAAAGTAGGCTGTATTTTAAGATGCATAAATATATTTAAAATTATATTTTATGCTTTCGGCTGACATATAGTTCACTTTATTGGTGGCGCAGCGGTAGTGAATGAAACCACTGTGCATGCGATTTTCTATCAAGAAATTCTCCGTAGCATCAATTGTGCCGTATAAATGGCAATAGGCTCGATCCCTATGACGTGGTACCCTAAAACATAATTGGCAGAACGCGGATGCCTACCCTTTCAGTGACATCAGCCTAAATATTTATATTCAAATGTTCTTACAGCACTATATTTGAGTACGTGCACGGCAGCACGTAAAACAGGTAGCGTGTTATGTACAATAGGGTAGATGACTGTTAATTTTTATTGTTTATGTCAAATTTTTACCTTGCCAAAACTTGATAATACAATGAACTTTTAAAATCTACTCAGAAATAAATGAGACATTTCAAAACTGGTAGTAGGAGTAATTATCACATGACAAAAAAGGTTGCACAATACAAACTGTCCGTGTGCAGCTGTCCGATGGAAATACCAAGATATGATAGCGTAAGAAACAAAAATAATGCAATTGAAAGAACGGCATGTCATTATAAACTCTTTAGTTCGATATTGTATGAAAATACTTTCTCTGTTAGTTTTCTTTGGTTTGGAAGCACAATGTGCCGAGGACCTATATAATATTATCAGCCCTGTATATAAACTGTCCCACTGCTGGGCATGGACCTCTTCTCAGTGTGAGAAGGATTAGGCCACAATCCATCACGCTGGCCCAGTGTGGGTTGGTAGAGTTCACATATCTTCGAGAACATCATGGAAAACTCTCAGATATGCAGGTTTCCTCGCGATGTTTTTAAAACGAGCGATAATTAACTAATTTATACGCACATAACTTCGAGCAGTCAGATGTGCGTTGCCTTGGGTTCAAACTGGAAACCTTCACGTGGCAGTATTACGGTCTTCTCACTAAGTTATCAATCCTATGGTAACGTTTAAATATTCCATAAATAGTTGTTGATAGTATATCTAACCTTATTTATATCCAACAGTACTGTATAAAAAAAAGCGAACCATCTATCTAGTGTCGGACCATATACACCGAAATATCGATATTACCAAGTGTGTCCGTCCTATCACGAGTGACGTCAAAGTGCAATGTTCCGCATCGCTGGTCACTTCACACCTTGATTGTTTGACGGGCATGATATTTGCATGTTTGATACTGACACCTTGTGGTCAGTTCACGTCAAAACTAACTTGGATATACGACATCGATATAGGTTAAAGCAGGTGTAAGTTTTAGTGTCGATTAGCTGGCTGAAATTGAGGGCAATATTCTTGATATAGATGATAGAAATTTTACTGTAGATGTTGCTGTTGTCAGTAATATAGACAAAATAATAAACGTGTCTTTTTAAGTAAAGGAGTGGATTAGATTTAAATGCCGTACTATAAATGATCCCTATTTTACAACATATTCGATACGAAGAAGTGGCAGAGTGAACACTTAAGTCATTGCGCCATCTATGCAGGCTAACATATCATTTGTTTAATTTACGTAATTACTGCCCCTATAGTGAGAGCTGTGCTATAACAGAAACTGGATCCATGGATCTGCTGCTAAGACCTGCCTAAATCTAATCTGAGGGTATTTTTGGGAGAGGAGCGGTCTTCTCTCTCGTGGCCTTATGATTATTGGAGAGAGAACGTTATCATAAATGTGGTATATCCTAACTAATATTATAAATGCGAATGTGAGTTTATTTGTTACGCTTTATCACCCCACCGTCTTAACTCCTCATCCGATTATTCTGGAATTCCAGATGCACTTTGTCAGGGGTATAGAAAAGAACATAACGTAACTTACATTCAGAAAAAATCTAGCGGATCAGTGTCCAAAAGCTAGTAGGATGTAATAACTAGGTGTATTTTTGGAAGAGCTTATAATTAGAATAAAAACACTAATATTTATTTTTACTTTTAACTAACCTTCAGTATCACTGGTGTCAGAGAGTGGCGGCTCGTTGGCGATGTATTGCCTGCCGCTGAGGAGGTTGCTCTCGACAACTGGTCGCTTATCTTCCAGTTGTCTTCTGAAAGCGCGGTGGTCATCCTGGAATCGGAGTGATTGATTGAAATTTGATAGAATTAATATTTCTTTCCTATTGTGTATTAGATAACGTAAAGATCATGTTTTACGTTTACAACTGATATCTAATCGAAATGGCCTAAAATGGTACACTTAAGGTTAATGAGGAAAATATTAATTTTGGACACAATCAAACTCTTAATTTTAAATTTTCTACGTCATACCCATTTAAGTAAAATGTTATTTACGCATAAATATATGCATTATACACGTTGGTGTGTATGGTTAGTAAATTAGTTACTTACAAGATAATATCAAAATATGTTAAATAATCTTAGAATCATAACATCATAAACTACTAAACATTTGAAGTAAACGCTAACATTTACTACTAACATCAATTACAAATACGAAATCCCGAAGTTAACCAAACACACTTGTTACATTTCCCGCGTTCGCGCCATTTTGTGCACATTTCCCAAAATGGCGTTATAGCGTCACGTGCTTGATTTAGCTGACATGATCCGAAGATTAGTGGCCACTAACTATTTAACGTTTATAAGCGTAATCAGTAAATTTCGAATCAAAATTGAAATTGTTTGGATTCATTTGGAATTTTAATTTGCTGGAAATTTGCACTATAATTAGGAGAGTAAGAAGATTCATATTTTAACTTTATATTTTACTGTTACATGTAGTTATAATTTAATGATTTTCCTAGCTCATTTTGTATCCAAACATTATACGAAATTTTTTTTTTTTTTTTTACAAACATTATACAAACATTTGACGACTCGATGGCGTAGTGGTTAGTGTAACCGATTGCCACGCCTAAGGTCGCGGGTTCGATTCCCGTACAAGTCAAACATTTGTGTGCGTGGACATGGATGTTTGTCTTGGTCTGGGTGTTCCTATGTATAATATGTATGTATTTACAAAAAAAAAAGTATATATGTATGTTTATCCATTGTCTAGTACCCATAGTACAAGCTCTGCTTAGTTTGGGCTAGATGGTGTTGTGTGTATGTGATAGAATATTATTATTATTATCTCTTTATTACTATTTTTCTTCTAATTATTACATTTTTAAATATAAATATAAAAACATACATATTTAAAAATATAAAAACTGAAACGACCCACCGGCATCGGGAACAGGGTCCAAGCTGCCGGTGGTTAGGATTCCAGAGACAGGAACCTCCTCACAATGCGTGCTGTATCTAATAGCACTGCCTTCTGCATCAAACCCCTGATCCATGCACCTAACGCGAGCCTCTTTAGATGGTGATCGAGGCTCTTAGCAATTAGACCATTGACAGATATGACTATCGGCACAATGATTGCCGAATCCACATCCCACATGTCGACAACCTCGCGAGCTAAATCGATATATTTAATTTGTTTATCCTTTTCAGCTTTCACGAGATTGCCGTCATGCGGAATGGTGACATCGATAATCATTGCACGGCGCTCTGATCGATCTATCACCACAATGTCAGGTTTGTTGGCCACAACAGTCCTGTCTGTGATGATAGTTCGATCCCAGTACAACGTGACATGACCATTTTCGAGAACTGATTCAGCTACATACCTGTAGTACGGCACTTCAACATCTACAAGTTTGTATTTCAGAGCAAGTTGCTGATGAATAATCCTGGCTACTTGGTTATGTCTGTGCAAGTACTCGCCGTTAGCAAGACGAGAACAACCGGAAACTATATGCCTGAGGGACTCACCAGGTAGATGGCACGCCCGACAAATGTCAACCGTACCATCCCTCAAGATATATTTCCGGTAGTTATTCGTCTTGATAACTTCGTCCGCAATAGCACAGACAAAACCTTCGGTTTCCCCAAAGAGGTCACCGAAACGTAGCCAGTTCACGGAGGCTAACAGGTCTACATCGGCTCCATATAGAGCCTTGTAGAACCTACCGTGAAGCTCCTTGCTCTGCCATACATCCCTGCGATCGCTAGTGCTAAGCACTACAGGCTTGCGCCAGTTCTCTTTAGCCAAACTGAGCGGGGTGAGTCCGGTGTCCACAGCAACTACATCACGATGCATACCCACGTCTGCCTGGAGAAAGTATTCTCTGAGGTTGCACACCTCGCGGTTATGAAGGGCCTTGGCATTCAGAAAGCCTCGGCCCCCACATTTCCGCGGAATATACAACCTCATCACAGACGAACGTGGGTGATGCATACGGTATGCCGTCAAGAGTGTACGGACCCGCCGGTCCAGGGCATCCAGTTCAGTCTGAGTCCACTTAAGTATGCCAAAGGAGTACATGAGAACTGGCATGACCCAACCGTTACAAGCGCGCACCTTGTTGCCACCTGATAAAAGACTATTTAAAACTTTTTTCAGGCGACCAAAGAAACGCTCCTGCAGCGATTGCTTCATGCCAGCCTCATTGATACTTAACGCCTGTGACATACCCAAGTACTTGTAAGTATCGGTTACAAGAAGTGATCGTAGGTTAATGGAATCCAAAAGTTGTATTCCTTCGGATTCCACTATCCTTCCTTGCTTTACATGGATGACAGCACATTTATCCACACCGAAATCCATGCTGATAGACTTACTAAAAGTTTCAGTTACTTTGAGTAAATCCATCAGCTGTAAATCAGTGTGGGCAAACAGCTTTAAGTCATCCATATACAGCAAGTGGGATATTACTCCACCACCTCTTTGTAACCTGTAACCTAGCCCTGAACCCTCTAGTAATGTACTAAGAGGATTCATTGCTAAGCAAAACCAAAGAGGACTCAGGCTGTCGCCCTGAAATATACCCCGCTCAATTTTTATCAGTTCGCCATTCCCAGAGATCTGTCGACATCCTGGATAGCTAAGAACCGTTTTCCATTGCCCCATGCATGACTTCAAAAAGGTGCGCAGAATTGCATTTACTTTATACAACTCTAACACCCTCAAAAGCCATGCATGTGGCACCGAATCATACGCTTTCTTATAATCTATCCAACATGCTGCTAGATCCCTTCGTTTACGGCGAACCTGTTGGCTAATGGCCATGTCAATGAGGAGGAGCTCCTTAGTGCCACGAGCCTCCCTCTTACATCCATTCTGAGAAGCTGACATTATTGAATTTGTATCAATATGTTTAGATATCTTGGTTCTCAAAATAGATGTAAGAAGCTTATAGATCGATGGTAAACATGTTATCGGTCTATAATTGCCGGGCTCATTGGTACTACCTGTTTTATGGAGTAGGTGGGTTATTCCCGTGGTCATAAAATCTGGTAACGACCCAGATTCTAGGGCAGATTGAAATTGAGCAGCCAAACAAGCATGTGAGCTACGCAGCCATTTCAGCCAGAAATTGTGCAGTCCGTCCGGGCCTGGCGATTTCCAATTCGATAAGGATCGGACCTTATTATTATTATTATTATTTTTACATTGCATAATTATGTGACTATTTTGTTATTGTAGGGTAGAACACTAGTTTCATATTAATGGTCTCTCATTAGCGTTTAGAAATGTTTTATTTACTAGCAATTGATATACAAAATATTATTATCATGACATTAATCAGTATTATTTTAACTCATTATTTATATTTACCAACTAACTACGTGGTATATTTATAGACTAACGTAGTCCAGAGACATAAAAAGCGAGTGAATGTATCACCCGCTTTCTATCTATTTGGACTAATTGAACTAAATAATAGAGTGCCAAATTTAGTTACTTAAAACACTTTTAATCTAGAATATATTTTACCTAAACCTAACAATAATATATAGTCAACTAAACAAATATACAAGTCCTAAAACCGACTATTATTTCTAGTCAAATTGCTTCATCGTCCATTTTGTGGTGCCGCTCCGACCAAAATGGCGTCGTTTAGTCAGTTGACGAACGCTAGAATCACTTCACATAGACATTCCTACAATCGGCAACTTTTAGAATAGGGGAAAATTAGCACTATGTGTTACTTTTTAGATGACCTAGTCAGCTTGAATTTTCATCTATCGTTACATCACGAAACGTTGTCGTGATTAAGCATTTATGTAACTAGATTTTAATTATATGAACCAATATATTTCTTTTCTCAAGAAAGATTGGTAAACTAATTAATCCTGAATACGCTTCTTTTAAAATAATATGTTTATGATAGCCTAGATAAACAAAAGTAATTCTTTGATGAAACTTTACTTAAGTACTAAGTTTCATTTGGCATTTCTTTTGGGACTTTCAAGGCTTATATTTCTTGATATTACAGTGCGTTGTGGTTTTGATTGAAAGTGTGACTGGATATAACAGTAAGAGGTCTTTAGCAAAACTAAAAACAGATAAATACTTAAAGTTACAGTATTAAGTAGTCTTAAAATTATTTTTATATGTTGAAGTATTTTAGAGCAATTTATAATATTAATAACTATTTTCTTGTGATTTTGTTCAGTTTCAGTAAAGTATAAGTATACATTAAAATTTATTTTCAATAAGTAGCATAACCGAAATATGTTGCGTTACAGTACAAAGATAATAAGTTCTAAATTACTAGAGCTGTCAGATTATCAGTGTTTTAAATAATATATATATTATATAAATAATAACAACACAAACAAGTAATTTTTTTGTATTTGGAACTTGTATGTGCTATTTCGTGTTATAAATGACCAAATAATTTTGTATTAGTTGACTTTGTTTGATTGATGAAAGACCCGGCGTTACTTATTAATCAAGTTATCATCATACCTGTTGTTTGAGTAGCGCTGGCAGATCGCCTCTCGGAGGTGCGAGGGCGTTCAGCTCGGTCTCCTTCCTGATAACCCACTCGGTGAGCTCTCTGAGGGACAGGAGTAGCGCTGACCAGTGCTCCGCGTTACTTTCTAGACGATTTCTGTGGAAAATAATTAGATTAGGTTAGTAAAAAAAGTAATTAAATCATGTCTATTCTCGAGGCACTGGAGCTTTGTCGCTCAATATAGAGCTCTACACCAATGATTATTAGCGAAAGAGATTAATTTAATGCTGCTTTTTGATATTACAGTAATGTTAACAATTCATGTGTGTTTGTATAGAATGTAGGATAGAAAGCTTTTTATGCAATAAGTACGAAGAAATTTTTCTCTTCATAAAATAGTTAATTATTTATATATTTATTTCTAAGTACCCGCCATAGCGCTAGCGCCTACACCAACATATATATTAATCCTCAACAAATCCTTTGCTGGCTTAAAGGATTTGTTGAATAATAAATTAAAATTAAATTATGTATATTATTTTCATAAGCTAAAATAAACTTGAGCAATTTTTTTTTGACAAGCCTCCCTCGTTTTCCATCTAATTATTCATCGTAAGAACTACGTGCCTTGCTATTCTATATCTTTAAATAAAAGTCTCCTTCCCTGAAAGACGGATTGTCTTGCGTTCTGTATTTTTACCACGAAGGCAGTAAAACATTGCATAATTTTTCAGTTAGATTATTAGTTTGAATCCACCTTAAGCCTATCTTACTTTAAGCCTAATTAATTTACTTTTGTAAACCCTCCAAAGTCGTGCAAGCCACCACATTGTAGTATCTAAATCCCCAATAAAGTGAATCTGTATAAATATCACGAGTGGAGAGGGGGTGGGAGGGAGGTTATACTCGTAACTCAAAAACTTGGCGCTTGAACAAAGCCCGATGAGTACAATTGTTGAAATTTTGGCCGGCGCGCGATATGCTTGAGCCGGTTTTGGATAACGTTAGTGTTGGGGTTATATACAATGGAATTTATCGTATTTTCTCGTGTTATCGTATGGAGAAAATGTGAACGATATCAATTTTCAAGTTTGCCGTAATAATATTATTATTTAATAGGTAAAATATCGATAGTTTACTGAGAGAGTTAACAAAATAAGTAAATATATTTTTTTAAACAATCGCAGTTTTGTACAGTATTCTTCTAAATTTGATAATAAATCAATAAGTTCAATAAAAACCAATTAATTGATTAAAGCCTGCATTTAGCGGTTCTAAATGCAGATTTTAATCACTTGATATCGTTGCAAAATAGTATTATTTTACCTATAATTTGTAACAAAATAAATATGAAAAATAATAAATAAACATAAAACCAACAGCAAATCGCTGGCAGTGATGGGACCCTTGACTTGTCGATATTATATTATATTATATTATGACGACTCGATGGCGTAGTGGTTAGTGTAACCGAGTGCCACGCCTGAGGTTGCAGGTTCGATTCCCGCACAAGTCAAACATTTGTGTACATCAACATTAATGTTTTTCTTGGTCTGGGTGTTTCTATGTATAATATGTAAGGATTTACAAAAAAAAAGTATATAGGTATATTTATCCATTGTATAGTACCCATAGTACAAGCTCTGCTTTGTTTGGGCTAGATGGTGTTGTGTGTATGTGATAGAATATTATTATTATTAATATAGCAAATATAAGTGTGCGCCAATAGTCAAATATTGATAATGAAACACAGCAATCTTCTTAATAGATTAAGAAATAAGTACGAGTGCTTCTTGCAGCCAATACAATAATAGTTATTTTATATTTAGGTCTATAATGAAAATAAGCAAGAATTCACTTCAATTATATTAAATACTACTTATTCCTTTCAAGACCATAATATCAACATTAAAATCTGATTTAATTATTTTGTTAGAAATAATAATGTAAAATAAACAATCGACAATAATATCGATAAGTCAAGGGTCCCATCACTGCCAGCGACTTGAGTTTGAATCTAAAGCTAAATTCAAGCAATTGCTGTCGGTTTTATGTTTATTTAATTTTAAGACATATTATATAAAATTCATGGAGTGTAATAATTTTGGCACGTTTGCATTTTGTATGAATGTCAAATAAAATCTTGTAGTTTGAATTAGAATAAGGTCTTAAATTTTGTCAATTAAATACGCAGATTTTTTATATTGTAAGTAGGTACTATTTAAGATTGATCGATCTGCGAGGTTCGGCAATGTTGTCACATCGGCGCTTCGGATGGGTAGTCATTTATGGAAAATGCGACTATCTCAGTATTTTAAAGAGAATGTTTAGCAAATTGATGGGCATGACTGTCTACTAATATTAATAATACGACGTCTAGTATTAAAATGAATTAGCAGAAAAAATATTATTTATTTATTTTATATTAAATTAATATTATTGCATTGCATATACAATAGGTAGGCAGTGGTTAACTACCTACATATTTCGCATCCATAATTATAATCTATTACGAGTACCTAGTAAAACGGTTATCTGAACGAAAATGCCTGAATAGACAGGGATTTACCAGGATTTACTTCACTCATTGACTCTACTCGACACTTCATTGGGTCTTACAACCGCACTTAAAGCATTGCCATTGTATGCGTGAGAGCGAGACAGAGCTTTGCTATTGTGTGTGTGAGAGCGAGACAGAGCATTGCCATCGTATGCGTGAGAGCGAGACAGGGCTATAGACTCTGTAATGTGCTGTCTATAACATCTCACATTATCGACACAACAACTAAGTGTACATACATAAATTGTCCAAATTATAAGTCCACTATAATCCCCATGTTGCGGTCAGCTTAACCCTAAAACACTCGTTTTAAGTTTGACTGATATTGTGCGGTCGCATTCAGGTGGGTACCGTGCGGTCACAGCGCAGGTGGGTTACCTGCGGTCGCGCCCTTTGAGGGTTAAATCTGTTTGTAACCCTTGTAAAGTTTAAGGATTATGTTGTAGTTTTATCCTTTGAAATATTTCGGTTGTGATTATGGTATTTTGTGTATTTAATTTTGGGACTTTACTGCCTCAAAATTAGCAATTTATTTGTGTATACATTGAATAACGCCTGTTGCCTTATTTAATAATTATATTTGCCTTTTTAAAAATATTACTAGTAATTTGAATCACAAATAAGGCAGCGGCGGCACATAATTTAGATTTACATAATTTGGTGCCCGGTTAACATTAAAAGGCATATTCTTAATAAAAGTTAACGTGAAATTAAAGTCATAAACTATTTGTTTACTATAGTTTCTTCAATGGCTATTGTTCAAAATCTTAATAAGACTGCACCGAGCGTAAGACAGATAATGACAGAGCTCGTGCGGCGCATGTTTAAATCGGCGCGCGGCCGCCATAGTAAAATTGTGGAGGATTTGAAGTGCTTTTTTGATAAATATGTATCTTTATAACTAACCAATAACTTAAATATTTGGGGCGGACAAATTGTAATATAACTATTTATGTTACGTTTAAGCTGTAAAATAGGATATATTTCTACAGTTATAATCTAACAATCACGTAACACGAGCTTACGTTTTTGCATTTTTCGTGCAAATTTAGGTAATTTTGTAGGCAAAAATATTAATTATTTTAAGTGTTTTACACGGAGTCATTGTAAACATATTCATTGTTATGGTAAATGTATATTTTATATTTGTATTATACAAAAAGTGTTGATTTTATTCACTTAATTGTGACCGCCTATTTTGGCACATTTCGCTCGGCGCAGTCTTAATGTGTCGATCGCAAGTTCAATATTTTGTACATTGGACGACCAGCGTTTTAAGTTGCTAAAATCAGTTTTTCTTTTTGCGTGTTTTTGTTAGCCTCAGATGGCTTTTACAACTTTACGCGGACTGTGGGTGAACGCAGAGGGCTCCCAACCCGTTATAAAGTACACTAGACAACGTTAACCCCCAAGGGCGGACTACCACGGACCTCGGCTTGGGGCGTTGTCGGCAACGTGGATCTTAGATCCACGTTGTCGACACCATCCAGTGATCCACGGGATTAACAGTAACGCGACGCGTATTCCGACCTCTGAGGCGAGGGCGGAACCGCGGACGACTTTGTGTGGCTTTGCGAGCCTTGTATGCTTTGCCTTGAGCGAGTGGCCAAAATGTGAGTGAAGGCGGTACATTTAAAAGTTGTAATACTGGTTTTTGGACATCTGAATTTGGAATAATTCTTGTATCACTGGGTATTTTACAAACATTCAAATAACAGATACAAAGAACTCTCATATTCGAAACAACTATTTGAGGACCACACAATTTTTTGTGAGTGGATCTAACCTTGGGCGCGATGGCAATGGCGAAACCACATAAACCACAACGCCGGCCGTGCAGTCAAAATACATATTTTTTAGGTTTAAGACATTTACATATACTATGTAGATAGAATTATAAAACAGTGGCTGCACATTACATCAACGTCGTTCATCAGTCACAAACGTAAAAGAGACAATAAAGTGATTTTAATGCTTCATCTCCGTTTATTCTCTAAACAGGAGGTTTCGTCGACATGCAGATTGCGTTTTATAGTAGGGGATCAACCACAGTAGGAGCGAGCGGCGAGTTTATAGCGACAATAGAATCGATTTTACTGTGGAAGAATAGGGTAAATGGCTTTGTTTCCTTTTGCAAGTTATTTTATTTACAATTGCATTCGAAAGCACCCCTTTTGTGAGCAATGTGAAATAGCATCCAAATAGGTAGCAAAATTAGATGCTAATTGATGTTTAAACTTAGGATTAGAAATCAAGCAGTTAATGTATCGTGCATCTCTTTTCTGTAATTTTACAAGCCTCTTACTACTAGATTCAAGAGGTTTATTTAATTTTGAGTAGATAACAAAAAAACATTGTATTTTAGATTTTTGTGACGTCTTTTTATTAAATGTTAAAAATAAGAGTTGACCGTATTAAGGAAATTTGCGGTCATGGTACGGTATCAGAACAACCTTATATGTTGACAAAAGATTTTGTGTTTAGCTAAAGTATTAGTCAAGCATAAGGCCTAGGTGTTGGTAAGCGGTTATCATAACTTATAAACGCTAGTAACAATAGAGATCTTGTGCGTAGCTGCCGCAAAAAAAGCCGCTGTGTTGCCAGTGCAACGCTGAAAAAGTACTGGTTTCCTTCGGTGAGTTCAGGCTCCTTTTAAAGATGCTATGACGTCAGAAAAGGACAAACGTCTCTTTACTGAAAGGCTGTGGTTGAAATTGACTGCTCGGATAGCTGAGCGGTCATGCGGTCGTCTCGCCATTGTTCTAATGTTCTGAGTCTAGGTGTAGGTGCTTTGTGTTCGTATATTACCCATATGTTTGTTAAGTTCCCATGACTCAGACTTAATAGAGTGGGAGAGAATTGTTTATTTTAAAGAATAGCTTTGTTGTAAGGAAACATATCTTAATACCTACATATATCAGAAGTAATTGTTATTTTAAAAGAATAGTTCTGGTCGATGGGATATGATAGCCGCTTACCATCTTTGGAATTGTTTGCTTGTCTTCAGAAGTAAAAATATTTGAAGCGGCTTTCTACAAAGTAGAATTCATCCCTGTGTATCAGTGTAGTCATGGTATCATCCCGCGGTACTGTAAAAGTTTTATCACTGCGCTATCACATGTAAAGTGGGCCGTAAAGTGACTTTATGTGATCGAGCTAGTGGCTACGTGTTTTAATGGCTAGAGATATATTTTATGGGTAAATCATATGGGTTTTGAGAAAGATAGACTTTGGGAATTAAGTACATTGTACGATATACAGAGATATTGGAATGTGCAAGCATCGTATCAGACATAATCAAAAGTCTTTTCAACAAAAAATTATATTAAATGTCGTTGTTCGTTGATGGAAAATTTGCAAATATGCTGAAGTAAAATGAGTGACGACTGCTTTGCTTGAGGTCCGGGGTTTGTTTCCCGGGTTGGCCAAAGTGTTACTGTGTTTTTCTGTAAAGAAATTCTCAGTAGTAGCGCTGAATCTAGAACTGTGCAAGGTAGACGACAATAGGCTCGCGTCCTACTGCGTAAAACGTAAAATGTAAGTTGGACAAATGTGGATGAGTTACACCTCTTCCCACGTTTTCGCAGATATAGCTGTGCGACTATGCATTTTCACATATCTGTCATTTATTTATACGTGACATGATAGACAAGAAATTTTGCCATATCTTATCGGCAAGGCCCTTATTTTTAACTTTAAAACGTCTTCTTTTTCCTAGCCTTTATTCTTTCCAAGTCACTTGGAGTGAGCTTTTCTAGTCTAACCGGATTTGACTGGATATCAGTTTTTACACGGAGTGGCTGCCACCTGGCCTCCGCAACCCGATGGCTAACGATACCCTAAGGCTAGACCAGTGTCAGGATATTAGAGGGTACTGACTTCCCAATAACGACTGCCATAGATATTCATGGCAGCCAGGACCGACGGCTTAACGTGCTCTCCGAGGCACGTAAAACAACATAAACATTAAAAATTATTAGGTAATCTTTAATCTTATTTTCAATTTTATTTTGCATTAATAAAGCCATCTTAAATGTTTATTGAGTGATTAAAACTCAAAGTCAAGTACGCAACGTTGAAGTATGTATTTTCTTAATAAAGGCATATGTTTACCCGAAGGCGAAATATGAGTTTTAAAAATCAGAGCTCCCCAACAACAAAATCCATCAGTGTCCTTGTACGATCAGTGCAGCGGATAATAGAGTGGTTCTATTATGGACGAGTATATAATACCGCCTTATATATTGCCTTATGTATTGTTATACATAAGAATTAAGTAAAATACATAGCATTTAGACTCTTGTCAATGTTGTCCCGAAGAAATAAATAGCTATTTTATACTGTAGTCAGCTATTTTCTAGGCTGAATATAATATGGAGTAAGTCTTTTGCCATTAACTAAACATATTTCAGAGAATTTTCTGCCAGAAATCTGCATTTGCAAAGTAAATTATGTCAATTTGTCTATGTCTATTGTACCATGAGGTCCTGGGTTGGTTTCTCGGGATATTAAGATAGTCAGCGGAGTTTATGTTACAAGATTCGTACATGAAATCCGGAAATGTATTCTGTAGACGGCGTAACGCTTTCTATGTTACGTAGGACCTGAAACATGCTGAACGAACAAGGGAGTGATACACATAATTTCTAGGCAACATGGGTATGCGTGTTAGAAAATATTTTTATACTAGCAGTTAATAAAGAGTGACTATGAATGCCAACCAATGCTTTTCTTATAATTCCTCGGTTTATTCTGGGAGGAACATTAACTGACTATAAGGTCTTATAAAATAAAAGATTCATCATTTTTACTCATGTAGGTTTATTCTAAGCCCACGTGTATATATATACTAATTAAGACAACTTATGCATTACTGTAATCTTCTGCATAATCCATTCGTCCAAATGCAACCAAAGTAGGTACGCTTATTCTGAACCCATAGCTCTACAACCACAATAACCTTAAAACTTCCATTTAGCTACACGTTTTATTCAACATACCCCTACATAGTACATATAACTAGTCCTCAAATATGTACAAAGAGCTACACGAGACTACCCGCATTACTGCACACTGCTTCCAACGTTAGGCGGAGCGCACTCGGCTATGTTCGGCCACTTTCGGCCACATTCGGCATGCCAGTTATGCCCCAAAGCGTGTGTGGCAAAGGGGATAGATCTCAACAAATGTTTTTGAAAATTCCGTTGTTTAGTTGAGCGTATTTTGGTAATGATAACTATTTTTTGCATGTTGTAAAGAATTAAGTTCATTTTGTAGAACTGCTAGTTATAGTAAATCAAATCAAAATATCTTCATGTCACAAAGTAACACCTATGAACGTCAAGGTTACAAAACTAAACAATAATACCTATGAATTTACATTAACCATGTATTTTATTGATTGTATTAACTGTAGTTAGAGAGATGGTTTCCTCTTTTTAACCATTATTTTACAATAAATGTATGTATGTATGTATGTATGTATCTTATCTGGGAGCCAGTCAGTGCAGACCGGTGACACTTCGACCCAGTGGGATCTTTTGTGTCGACACTCTCCCAATAACGACTGCCATAAATGTTCATGGCAGCCGGGACCGACGGCTTAACGTGCTCTCCGAGGCACGGAGCAGGCGATAATTGTCAATCAATACGCACATAATTTCAAAAAGTCATATAAGTTCCGAAAGTCAGAGGTGCGCGACGTGGGTTCGAACCCGAGACCCTCTGCATTGCAGTCTGTTGGTCTCCCCACTGAGCTATCGCTGCTTGTACAATAAATGTAACGTGTAAATCAATGAATCTTACTAATATTTATAACTAGTGAATTTTTCAGAGTTTGTTTGTTACTCAATTACGCCTATACGACTGAATGTGTTTTGATTATATTTGGCGCACGATATGAATATACACACTTCATGATATAATAATATGGTAACAAAATACGTACACGATAAAAATGAACAATGATCAACAACACATACAAATTATGCCAAAATACGAGGAAAACAAGAATAATTCTTTCATCTTGGAGAACAGATTCTGTACTGTTTAAAGTGTAGCTATGTAGATGGCGTTGGTAGGTAAACATTTTGCCTCGATAACCGATAGATACTCATCCGAGCAGAGCCTGAGGCAAGAGTCTGTCATAAATATTCATTCTCTCGCACACGATTTATGAAATTGTCAAAAATCGCGTTTGAAAATATTGATGACATACTGAAATATAGATTTGAAATATGATTTACGTGTATAGACGATAAGTAGAGCACTGCAGAGTATACAACACATCGAATGGTTCGATTTCCCGGCGGGGAAAAGCGCGATTTATTGCAAGTCGTTAAGTTTAAATGAGTAATTCACTGATAGCTTTGGGGCCACAGAATCGGCCGACATGACGGTGGATTTAAATGAGTTTTGAGTTGGAAATATTCTTGATATATCTGTATTCACTTAGATAAATACGTAGACTCGCAGATGTGTGGCTGGTTTTAAACCCTCTTTGTACGCGGTGATGTGAGTAGACCCATTCCTGTATACCAAGTACATTTTCAGAACTTGTGCTATTGTTTAAGTTGAAAGAAAAAAATCTCCAACCTGAGAATCTAATATAGGACCACATAATTGGCGGTAAGCATAAGTGCAAACTAATACCGTGGGCCCAAACTGTCTTGACTGTCCAACTCATGAGACTAAGTCATTACAATATAAATCGTATTGTAACTGTAAGTTGGCCCATTAAGTCAACCCATCCTAGTAAAATAATAAATCTACCTATATATGGGTTTTTATTCAGTAAGAAACGCTAAAAGGCTCAGTGTTGATGTCAGTCGACTAGTACCATCCTATTCAATATTATTTATGCGATATATCTAGTTATTGTAGAGATAAAATAACATATCGAAAAAATGTGAATGATTGAATAGATTGGACTCAAACATTAATGATCAATACCATTTGGGTAATATGAGTAATAGTAATATTATTCTATTGTCAACAATAAGACATTATACGATAATAATACGACCTTCCTTTGTGATATATTATAAGGATCCGTTCAGTAGCTATCTAGATGAATTTTCTTTTAGAAAAAAGCAAGCATACTGAAGTTATATTCAAACAATTTGTTTTGCTCCTTATTAAATTAATCTCTCAATTAGTCGGACATAATAACAATAGACTTAAATCCAATTCTGAGGCATTCAGCCAGGCATTCAATCATCAGTTTCTCTATAATGGTATACTTATTTATATTTTGAAATATAACTTAAATTTTCGAAGTGTAACGTATTTTTTAAGTTTATGCAAATGTTACAATCTACCATTGAATACTTTTACGAACGTCACTTAAACAACATTTAACTATATTTCAGTCTTAAATTAAATAAATCTTTAATCTATACTAATATTACAAAGAGGAAGAATTAGATTTTTTGTTTGTTTGTAATGATTTAACTCAAATACTACACAAACGATTTTAAAAATTCTTTTACCATTAGGAAGCTATATTATCACCGAGTAACATGGGCTATAATTTATTTGAAAATGTAATGTTACTAACATATCCTTTTTTTTTTTTTTTTTTTTTTTTTTTTTGGTCAGGGGAATGCGTTTACGCACCGTCCGCGCCCGGGCAGAGGGCGCGGGTGTGTGGGACTCGAGCCAGTGAGGCCGGCCCCATACCCACTAAACCCCTGACGACATTCCCCACGTACCGGTGTCGGTGCCACGGGATTCACGCTAGTATTCACCGTGACACCGACAGGTCTTGGCCCGCCACGTAGCGAGGCGAGCCCCAGCTGTTTGGGGGAGGACTAGATGGTACAGCCCTCCCCTCCACTGAGGGGGGCGCGCGGG
Source organism: Catocala fraxini (assembly GCA_930367265.1). Lineage (NCBI taxonomy): Eukaryota > Metazoa > Arthropoda > Insecta > Lepidoptera > Erebidae > Catocala > Catocala fraxini. Next base: position 1,178,126 of record OV884044.1, on the reverse strand, counting down.
GTGCTTACGCCCCTCCCTCGGGCCTGTGCTGCTCGGGCGGCAGTCCACCGCCCGCAGGCCGCCCCCTAGGGTGGCTGGAGGTCTGTGCGCGCCCTACGGTGGCGCCCTGGACGTCTCCTGCGGTTTGGGTGGGGAGAGACCAGCTCCCTCTCCCGTTCCGCCGCCTCCTTCGCGGACATCACTGCCTCGCAGAAGGCGACGGCGGCCTCCCATGCACCCTCGCTCCGGACCATGGACAGAACCATTTCCGGCAGCGAGAGGACCTGGACACCCAGTGCCCCGGTTAACGACCGGCGCTGCTCCTCCCAAGCTGGGCACTCCACGAGTGTGTGCAGCACCGTATCCTCGGGACCGTCACCGCAGTGGTGACAACAAGACGTCTCCTCCCGGCCTATACGACACAAGTACCTCCCGAAGCATCCATGCCCGGTGAGGACCTGCGTCAGCCGGAAGGTCAGGGCGCCATGGCGCCGCTCCAGCCACTCCTCCAGGATTGGACTTACCGCCGCTATTGCGGCGTGCCCTGCGCTCGGTCGCGCAAGCCGTTCACCCCAGTCCGCCCTTAGGACGTCGCGGAGCTCCGACCGCCGCGCCTCCACCTCTCTCGGCAAAGGCCGAAAGCCACGCTCCAGAGCCTCCCCGCGCCACTGGTAAAGCGACGCGAGAAGTCTGGCCTCCAGGTCCCAGGGCGGTGATCTGGCCAGGAGGCTTGCCGCCTCATAGGAGATCGTGCGGTACCCTTTCGCGACCCTGACGGCCATCACCCTCTGCGGTCTCCGCAGCAGGGCGGCGTTACGGGCCGTCAGGTTATGCCCCCAGATGGGGCTCCCATATAGGGCCATCGCCCGCACGACCCCCATGAAGAGCCTCCTGCATGAGGCGTTTGGTCCCCCCAGATTGGGTAGCAGACGCGACAACCCTGCGGCCGCGCCCATCAATTTGGGGACCAACCTTCGGAAGTGTTCTCCGAAAGCCCATCGGCCGTCGAGGACGAGGCCCAGATACCTCATCGATTTCTCGACGCCGATGCGGACGCCTCTCACCACGATGTGAAACCCCTCCGGCGGCGCGTTCCAAGGCCCGTAGAAGAACAGAGCCTCGGATTTGTGCAGCGCCACCTCGAGGCCCAACCGCCGGATCCTACCCACGACATGCGCGACCCCTGCCGTCGCCAGGACAGCCGCCTGCCAGTGCGTCGCTCCCCGAGCGAGGACGAGCGTGTCGTCGGCGTAGCAAACTACGCTAACGCCGGGAAGGAGCACACCGCGCAGCACCCAGTCGTATCCGATGTTCCACAGGAGCGGGCCGAGAACCGAACCCTGTGGAACACCGCACGACATCTCCCGCCGAGACCACTCGCTCGAACCCGGGTATACAACGGCCCTCGCTGTCAGGTACGCCCCGACGATTCGACGGAGGTAGGTCGGCACCTGATGGTAAAGCAGTGCCTCCCTTATGCAATTCCTGGGCAAGGTGTTGAACGCGTTGGCGATGTCGAGAGACACCGCCAGCACCACCTCACCCCGTGAAACCGCTTCCTTCTTCCTTCCGTGCGATCGCATCGACCGTGGAGCGCCCACGACGGAAACCGAACTGGTTGTCCGCCAGATCCGGTCCCACACCGACCAGATGCCCGACAAGGCGGTCAGCCACCATTCTTTCGAGCAGCTTTCCGACCTCGTCGAGCAACACAATGGGCCGGTAGGCGGACGGACTGTCCGCCGGGCGCCCCTCTTTACGGAGCAGAACCATTCTCCCGGTCTTCCACCTGTCCGGGAATTGGCCCCGCTCCAGACACGCGCTGAACAGGCTCCTTAGTCGGGGCTCGAGGGCCTTGAGGGCTAGGACCCATGCACGGCCAGGAATGCCGTCTGGGCCCGGGGCGGTGCGCTTGGCTTGCAGCCTCTGCATCGCTACCCTCATTTCCACCCGGGTTACCTCGGGCACATCGTCGTCCGTCGTCAGGTCCGCTTCTGGCACCAGAGGAGGCGCAGCCATAGGCGGAGGCTCGTGCTCTCCCCTTTCGGGGAACAGAGCGACCACCACGTCCTCCAGCAATTGGGGCCGGAGACTCTGGGTCAGCGGGGGAGCCCAGGAGCGTAGTTTGCCCCTTACCATAAGGTAGGGACGCCCCCATGGGTCCACATCCAGAGTCGCCAGCAGCTCCTCGCGGGCGGATGTTTTTGCCCGCAGGATACCCAGCTGCAACGTCTTCTTGGCCGCCCTGTACGCCTCGTACAGCTCCTCCTCCCTGGTGGCCGCGTACTGGTCGCGGCGACGCCTACGTCGATGTCTGGCATACTGGCGCCGGGCAGCCATGCACGCGCCCCTAAGTTGCGCGAGCTCGGCCGACCACCAGTACACCTGACGCTTTGCAGGGCGAGACTTCACCCTGGGCATCGCTGCGTCACAGCACCGCGACAAGCTCTCCCGAAACCAATCAGCCTCTACTTCTATGTCGGCAGGCCTGTCGGGCACTGAAGCCCAGGCCTGCACGATAGAGGCCTCCAGGAGAGCCTCCCTGTTGAGCTTACTTAGAGCCCAGCGCGGACCCTCCCAACCGGGGCCCATAGGGGCCGGCGCACTCGAGACCTGGGTGGAGACGTCGAACCGAATGTACCGGTGGTCCGACAAGGTCTCCACCTCCTCTTCCACGCGCCAGCCGACAACACGACGCGCTAGAGCGGGGCTTGCGAACGAAATGTCCACAATCGAACCGCCCCGCTGACGCACGCACGTGTGCACATTGCCCCGGTTGAGGACGAGCAGGCCAGATGTTAAGGCCCACTCCTCCAACACCTCCCCCCTCGCGTCCGTAGACGGGGAACCCCAAGCCGTAGACTTGGCGTTGAAGTCCCCGAGGACTAAAACGGGGTGAGGGTGGAAAAGACGGACGACTGCGTCCAGGTCTCCGAGGAAGACCTCAAACTCGGCGAGAGATCGGTTGGGTGAGAAATAAATTCCCACCACGGCCACCCCGGCAACGAAAACCGCCGCAAATCCCGACCTCCTGGTGATGTTCTCAGGGAGCGGTGTGCCGGCGCCAGCTTTAACTATTACGGCCACCAAGCCGTCCAGGTCTCCCACCCAATCCCCTCTGGGCGGGACAAAGTACGGCTCGGCGACCACGGCGATGTTTATTTGCCACTGCGCCATACTCTGGAGCAGCAAATCCTGAGCATTGGCGCAGTGGTTTAAATTTCCCTGGAGGAAGCGGTATGGAGCCATTGCTGGGTTTCCATTACCGCTTCACCCACAGGTTCGGCAGCGGCATCAGATGGGGCCGCCTCCATTGGGACTGCAACGTCGGGTGGGCCTGCCGCTTTGCCCTTTCTACTTTTGGGCGCGGCGCAGGCTCTACTGCCAGCCCGATGTTCGGCCGGCCGGCTCGCCGCTGCACAGATGATGCAGTGCGCAGCGGACGTGCAGCTCCTGGCTATGTGGCCCTCTCGGCCGCAGTGGTAGCACCGGCCAGCACAGTTTACCTGCGCGGTGCACCCAGCTGCGACGTGCCCCTCCGCCAGGCAGCGGTGGCACCTCAGGGCCCTCGGCTCCAGGAGCTTAACCTGCGCCGAAACCCACCCGACGAGGAGTCTTTTCCCCCCATTTGTAATATTTCTGGCCGCCGTTACAGGACACTTAACGACGGCCGTTCCCATATGGTTCAGTCCGGGCCGAATCGGTCCGGACCTCACCGTTTCTGGCGGGCAGTGTCCGGCTTTGGCCACGGCGCCCACCAACTCCTCGGCACTGACCGAGTCATCCAGGCCCATGACGCGAAGATCGACGCATCTTACTGGCCTGGTAACTCGGACGTCCGCCTCATCGAAGGATGCCCTCAGCTTTGCAGCGAGGGCGTCCGCGGCCTCGGCGCTGGCAGCGCCGGGCACCTCCAACAGTCTGGCCCCGGTGAGCGTGGGTTTGCACCGGAGGCCAGAGATGCCGAGCTCGCCAAGGCTGATGTCAGCCTTGGCTTTGCTGAGCAGGGCCGCGTATACTAACATATCCTAAAGTAACCTACTTTTACGCAAGCGAAGCCGCGCGCTAAATCTAGTGAGACAACCAGTATAAGACAACCAGAATACCCACTTATGTTGGGCAACACTTTTGCTATATGTACTCAACTAAGATGTGTTTGTATTAAGTTCACTGCAGATTTCCATCCGCTATTCTCGTGGCCACAAATTCAAAAAAAATGACTTCCTAAATTAAGAATGACCGTTACACAGGCGAAAATTTAATTTTTTACCGAAGGATTATTTATGGTAGCAGCGATCGGAGCTCTCGAGTATAAATCTACTTGTTTGCACTGTCGACTTAATTGGAAATGGCGATTTTTTTATTCAATCATGTACATGAATATTCATAATGCTTGGTTTTGTCAACGTGTCATGGAGTTGTAGTCATTTTAGAAACGAAAGTACGGTTTTTGTTTTCGTAATCAATTATGCCCATTCAATTATTATGGTACGCAGCAAAATTTGTCAATATTGTGAACAGATTGTTATTAAAAAGTTAGTTATTGTGTAGAATAACGGCGTAGGTAAACTGTCGTATGGAAATATATTGTCCTAAGCTTGACCATAACGTTCTTAAAAGTTAATTCTATACAATTCTCAAAAGATAATGACTCTAGTTTGTGTGCATACTTGCATTGAAATTATGCTAATTTGAATGTATTGAGAACAATACACAGTGTACATCTTTGACTATACAAAATAGGTATTTTGTAGTGCACATTTACTGTATGGCTATTTAAATATCATAAGAAAACAGTTATACCTAAAGCATTACTAGCCAGAAGAATGTCACTAGTAGAGTAGTTTCATCATCTAGGCTGATAAGCTGCTTATAACAATGTGTAGGTATATTTCAACTGATTATAGTAAATCAGGCATAGTTTAGGGATATTTTTATTATTATATAGCTCACATGACAGTTAGCATCTTCGATATCTACAGACGGACAACACAACAAAAGACCACACTTTTAAAGTATCGTTGTTTTCCTACATATACCAACCATATTTACTGTGAATTTAGCATTGAATTTGATAAAATGACGTAGGTTTGGTGGTTTGCAGATCTCAGACCAAGAGAGTCTCATACTCTATTTTAAAATCTGCTCACGGGTTTATCCGTTTTCGTCCTATCCGTGTGCCAATATCCGTACTACATTTGAAGTAAAATTTTCAAACATTTTCATGTTAATGACTAGTTGTAATCTCTACCTACGAACGTTTTATCTAATTGGCTCGAGAATCACAATAAACAATATATAACTATATATAAATGTACCGATAACTCCATTAATCATAACATAACCAAACTATGTATATCAGCTTTAAACTGTAATAAACACAGCTCCATAGATCACTTCAAAAACATTTCCTTTCCAATATCCTGACTCAATAAATTATATTATCATCGCCATCTCAACTCAATTACGAAGGCGATGATACCTTTCAGAGGTCCCTTTAGTCACAATATCAATTCCTTCTTCCATAGTTTCTAAAGAAATGAGATACCTCTTAAAATAATACATAAAGGCACGTAAAGTAAATTCACTGAACAAAGTGAATATCTAATTTTCTCTTAATTGACAACCCTGGGCCGTCAACCCTTTTAACGCCAGCGCCGGACGAAATTATTTCCATTTTTAGTTGGATAGAAGTGTCTCGAATGTTTTGAATGATGGCCGGGAGATATTTCAAGTATTTGGACGAGTTAAATTAGATTAAATATTGTTGAAATTGTGTTCGTAATGCTGTGAAAGGACTGAGAATTACTGCCAACTAATTTAGACTTAGGATACTGATGTTGGGTAATACTGTCGTTGGAGTCAGATTGAATTATGATGATACAGATTTATGTACTGTATTGTTAGAGAAATCAATATCTATGATATTTATGTATAATGAATATTAATTGTGCAGCTTGTCGAAATTTGTCATCAATCCTTCCCTCTGATATACGACGTCTATAGATCAGCATGAACGTTCTCGAGCATGACATATGTACCATGTTCATGTCATGCACGGTTGTTATTTGTAGCTATTACTAGTGCATATCACAAGATTTGGTATGTTGCACTGAGTGTATCCAATGATATTGATAAAAGATTTTAATTTCTTATTATAGTTAAAGGCACATCATTTTTTTATCGAGGCATTTATATGGCGAAATTAAGTATTTGGCGCTCGGTGTTCAGTTATTTAATCAAAGAATTTTCAACATCTATTACTTGAGTCCTAAATATAAATGGCAAAATGTAGGCGTGACATACCTGACCTTATAGATATCAAAGAATTTATACATTATTATTTTGATGCTTGATTATGTTCAATGGTTTACATAAAGTTTGTTGTCTATAAAGCCTATGCCTATAACAACTTACAAATGGTACGATGTCATTTACTTCCTGAATATATATTTACTTAAAAGGAACAGCCGTGAGTAGTTTTTGACTATGATAGCGTATAATGGTTCAGAATAATCAAATCTTGATATATATATTTTAAACAGTTATGAAAGCCAAATCCATCTTGGCCTGTTTTTCTTTTTTAATTATTTAAGCTTACGTGAGCTCGCCAAACCACACTTAAGACATGCTAGTGCATGATAATAACCTGTCATATATTTTGGACAGAGTATTTTGGTAAGTCAAGCCTATTGCTCTAGTCTTTTTATAAAACATTCTATCCATTAATGTTGGCAATATTTTCCTCCAATAACTATTAAATTAGTAATGTATCGTAGCCCAAACCTTAACAATCGCTTATTAAACAACATATTTCCTTTATCACCCCACGTGGTTGTATCCCATGTTCCGTTCCCCCATAAATAACAGTTAACTGCCCGTTTTTATCCGATCGCCTGTAAATGCGCTCAACTTTTTTTAAAGTCCCATGTGTAGGTAGACATTTTAGGGTTAATTTAAGCTTTCGATGTTTTCTGTCGCACTTTTTATAAGGGTTTTCACACTCGGTGTTGCTGTTTAAAGGAAAGGGTTATTACCGAAGTTTGGGTTATTAAGGCTTTTCTGTGGTTTTTGATATTAATAATACTGTGGGGTTACGGTGAAACTTTATATTTATATGTATCTCTTTATCTGTTTTGTTGTATCCGTTTTGTAACGAGAGTAACTTCGGTACGTGGCTACACTTCGAAATAGAGGACTTTTAAATGAGATATTCTGGCTCGAGTTTGAATCCCTGAAGCTTTACAAATATATGAAACAATGGACTCAGGGAAAACTTAGAATTGGAACTAGCATATGAGATTTTAATGCGGATTTCGAAATAATGACTGCATGGGTGACGACGAACGGGTGCCCTGTCACTACTAGTACGTTAAGTGGATTTGATGCTTACATATTACGTAAAAATGTGTTATTTACAAATAGTTAGTAATAAATCGATGGCGTAGTTGGTTAGTGTAACCGATTGCCACGCCTGAGGACGTGGGTGCGATTCCCGCACACGTCAAACATTTGTGTGTATGGACATGGATGTTTGTCTTGATCTGGATGTTTCTATGTATAATATGTATGTATTTACAAAAAAAAGGATATACATATGTATGTTTATCCATTGTCTAGTACCCATAGTACAAGCTCTGCTTAGTTTGGGCTAGATGGTGTTGTGTGTATGTGATAGAATATTATTATATTATTATTAGTTCTATCGAGTATGAGTGTTCTGTGTGTCTGTTATTTATAAAGTCACACGACACAGGGAGTATCCCTAATGCTGGTAGTTATATTTTCCATAAAATAAACTGAGTATGAAGTGCAACTTTAGTGGCCGGTGTTATATTTATTACAATAATAGTTGTCTATTATTTAGTATTCATGTTTGTGAAGTACCTAGTATTATAAAAAATGTTACTGCCTCCGTGGCGCAGCGGTAGTGAATGCGACTGCTGTGCATGAGGTCTCGGGTTCGAATCCCGGGTCGGGCCAACAAAAAGTTATTGGGTTTTTCTGTTAAGAAATCTCAATACGAGCCCGGAGTTAGGAAGTTGGCGGAGTTAGACACCCCCGTGCCTCGGAAAGCTCGTAAAGCCGTTGGTCCTGCGCCTGATCTCTCGCCGGTCGTGTCGGATTATCCGTCCCATCGGATCATGAGAGTTAGGAAACAGATAGTGCACTTGTGTTTGCACACATACTTGTGCACTATAATATCTGCGCAGATGGCCAGTCTCAAAATTTCATAAAGACAAAAGTCGTACTTTTTTACAGAAAAAATAACTATAATTTTAAAAATAAATACCTAAATACGATGCAATACAACAAAATATGTAAACGTATTTTAATTTCAAATTTAATTGCAAATATCCAATTTATTTCCTATCAAGAATGTTCGTAAAGTAAAATGCTCCAGTAAATAGAAGTTTTCCAACTCGCGGCCCCGGGTTCGGTTCGCGTCGTTGTGACACTTTGTAAATTAATTCTTGCTTTACAAAATTAGTTCATTTTGCACTTTTAGTTAACAGGTTTTAGTTCTGAAATTTTAGTTTTAATTAATTATTGTGTGTTACTGGCGTTGGCTGCTTCAGTGGTTTTGTGACAAACATTTTCGCTTATATTTGTAGCTGATCTTAACTTTTGAATTAGATTTCCGAGTCGGGTAAATTGTTATTCGATTTTTCTAATGTGCAATTTTTAGTAGTGTGCTACATAGTCTATAATTGTGTCATAGGGTCATAGGGTCTCTCTTAAGTAGGTACGTGGGATCTAAAACCTAACTATTTTAGCGTGAGTATAATACTGCTGACCATATAGAGGTACAGGCGTGATAATGACAGATTTTCGATGTTGTTTGATCTAAATTAAGCTTAGCAATGGCAAAGCTCAGTTCTAATAGTTGGGTTTAGGTACTTTTATCTTTAAAAGACAATTTTTTAAAGAGAAGGTACATTACAAGCTTTCAAACAACGGAACATCTAGACTCGGAACAACAGTTTGTGGATCACACAAGTTTTAGTCCCGTGTGGGATCTGAACCCATAACACTCGGCGCAGGGGCAGTGGCGAGTCATCCACTTAAACCACAAGGGCAGGCTATGAGCCAATGAACTCTAGACTAAGGTGTAATATACTTATATATTGTCACTTACGTTAAGGTCACTTACGTAAAAGTAGGTTAAGTTATATTAATTAAAGTAAACGGTCGGCTTCGATGGCATAGTGGTTAGTGTAACCGACTGCCACGCCTAAAGGTCGCGGGTTCGATTCCCGCACAAGTCAAACATTTGTGTGCATGAACATGGATGTTTGTCTTGGTCTGGGTGTTTCTATGTATAATATGTATGTATTTACAAAAAAAAGTATATATGTATGTTTATCCATTGTCTAGTACCCATAGTACAAACTCATCTTAGTTTAGGCTAGATGGTGTTGTGTGTATGTGGTAGAATATTATATTATATTATTATTATTAGTAACAGAACTTTAAAAATCATTAAATATAACCTCTGTTACTCGATTATAATATAGCTTTCCAATGGTGAAAGAGTTTTTAAAATCTGTTAATTAGTTTTTGAGTTAAACCCTTACATTCAAACAAACAAAAATCAAGTCTTTCTTCTTTATAATAATTATTAGTATAGGTGAATACATCAAAACCATATTGACATACGGCACCTTATATCGATCAGCAATTAATACCAATTAGCAACCGTAACCAGTGACGTAATAGGTTTAGCAACCAGTGGCAACCGCCCGGAGCCGGCGGCTAACGGATTGATATTGAGTTAAGGGCGCTAGACGGTAGTAATTGTGTAAAGGGTGTTAAAGGCTACTTAGAATTAAGGCTGTATATTCTCAAATAGGGTAAGTAGAGATGTATAAGACTCTATATGATAAAAATATAATTATAATGTTGTCTTGTCGTGAATGAAGCCAGAGAAGTGTATCAGGATCGTAGCAAATGGAAATCCGTAGTCTCTGCCTACCCCTCTGGGAAACAGGCGTGAATCTGTGTATGTATGTATTGTCTTACGCTTACGCGAATATTATACATTGAAATAAAACAACTTTATACGAATTTTATCGCGTTATTTATTTTTTATAAAACACTACTATAACATAATTTTGAATCTTGAAACTACTATTGTTAAACACTTTTACTAGTTACCGTTTATTTTAATTAAGTTATTTAAATTATAAACTCTATGTAGATTTAATTTTACACTTTCCCCGACATTTTGGTTGCTTTGCAACAGCCATGTTCACGGTGAGATAGTCTCACTCAGAGTCTCAGTCTCAGATGGTGGTCTCTTAGTCTTCCCGTCAACAAGAAAATAAACAACGCGATCAAATCCGTATAAGCGCTCGAGTACACGATACCGCCGCCGCGCCGACACCGCTGCGTCACCGGGTCTCTCAGCTGTGTATACGTTCGCGACCGCACCGTCCCCGCGCCGCCGTCGCGCCGTCACCTCGCCGCCATTCGCCAGTATTTGATTTTGCTTATTCCATTACCGGCCGCCAACGTATGCGCTCGTATTAACTTTTTAGTAATCTATCATGGATAATTTTGATTACGAAACTCTCATAATTTTTGTGGAGGACAAAGCAGTGTTATACAATGTATTACTAACAACTGTCTCGAGATATATTAAAATCAAACGGCGGGGATGCGACCGTATACACAGCATAGAGGCGCGGTGGCGGAACAGTTACGGCGCGGCGGCGGTATCGTGTACAAGAACCGTAAAGATGTTTAATTTCAATTGGGGACCACATGTTAGAGATAAGAAGAAAGCATAAGGTGTTTTCGCCGACTATGTTTTAAGATCCACATACTACAATGCTCGTTTAAGAAAGTGTAAGGATTAGTGATAAAGAGCGATGAGGCTTGAAAGTAGATTATGTACGAATAGGGGTGTAAGTACAAGTAGTATTCTATAGTTATCTGTATCGATTAAATTAAACGAATGATCGATATGGATTAATTGACTTTGTTTGAATCTTTATTAATATGCACTGTAATTCTTTAATGACAAGAATTGAGAAAGATGTATTAATATAGAACATTTTCGTGTAGACTAAGATGGATTGGGTATGTAAAAATAATGGACAACATCGTGAGTATGGACAGGCAATAGCTTATAGAAGACTACGAAAAAAATTTAAACTTAAAATGGAATAGAGATATTTAAAGTTTACAGAAAACAGGATATAAACTTAATATATGATTTTGTTGCGATTTTAGATCGGAGCCTAAATAAACAAGCGTGTACTTGTTTATTTTGGACTTCTGAGATTTTAGGTGTATATATCTCTAACTCGCTTTATCTTTCTGAAATGGCGTACACATCTACTTGCACAAATAATAAAACGAATTTTATACATTTAGTTTATAGTTTAGTTTGGTTATTTATGTTCACACTAATAATACAAAATACAATGCACCTTATATAGACCCCAAACTAGGCAAGCCAGTATCTTTGTAGTTAAAATAAAAGGTTTATGTTATATCACTTAAGAATAACTTTACTAATTTAATTTTTTTTTGACGGCCTCGATGGCGTAGTGGTTGGTGTAACCGACTGCCACGCCTGAGGTCGCGGGTTCGATTCCCGCACAAGTCAAACATTTGTGTGCATGAACATGGATGTCTGTCTTGGTCTGGGTGTTTCTATGTATAATATGTATGTATTTACAAAAAAAAAAGCATATAATAATATGTATGTTTATCCATTGTCTAGAACCCATAGTACAAGCTCTGCTTAGTTTGGGCTAGATGGTGTTGTGTGTACGTGGTAGAATATTATTATTATTATTATATAAAATAACAAGCGTTTGTTCTCGGCTTTGCTCGCGTAAAAGTAGGTTTGGTTATTTATGTTAGTAACAGCCCTTTTTTTTAAATATGACGTAGCTTATGTTAGTCTGTAATATTATAGCTATCTAATGGTGACAGAATTTTAAAATCGACTGTATAGTTTTTGAGTTAAACCCTTACAAACAAACAAACAAAAATTACTTTCCTTTTTATAATATTACTAGCTATGCCCGCGGATTTACCTGCGTTTATAGATACTGCGCCGCCCCCGTGGGTCGTAGCGTGACGTTTTATAGCCTATAGCCTTCCTTGATAAATACGCTACCCAACACTAAAATAATTTTCAATTCGAACCAGTAGTTCCTGAGATTAGCGCGATCAACCAAACAAACAAAATCTTCAGCTTTATAATATTAAGTACAGATAGTATATAGATTTAAAATATAGATGAATATAAATGTTGTATATGCAAAATACCGACTCTGTATTAAACACATATAAAAACATACATATATCCCTTAATTTCACTGCAATATGTGTCCGAACTTCCAATTTTTAATGTCATTCATCAATGACAGATTGTCGTGTCGCGACACAAGCCTGCATTGTACAACGTGCATTTTTTATTTATTTAAAATAAAAGCGTTTTGTATTCAGCCGGTTGTTTGAATATATGTTGTTTAAAGTAAAATAAACTATTTGCATGAGCTAAAATAGCTTTTGTTATCGATTGAATGTTAAAAATAATATAATATGTAACGGGTATTAACGCGATCATGCATAATCTTTACCTTTTTTAAAAAAGATAAACATTATGCATGATCCCGTTAATACCCGTTACATATTATATATATATATATCATGCAACGCGAAAGTTTAAAAGTTATTGTTAAAAATAATGTCATTATACGATTCATATTCAATGATACGTAGACAGGTACTGCAGTGGTTAAATTGCTTGCCTAGCCTTGCAAATGCGTGGAGGATTTCGGGTTCAATCCGAGCATGGGGCAAACATTTTGATGATCCACAGAAGGTTGTCCCGATCTATATGTGTGTAAAGTCTCACAGGTGTTTTTTAATATGCTTTCTGCCTCATTTTCAGTGAAGTTAGGCGATCTACTGAAGGCTGTATTATACGACAACGGCTTAAGGTTTAAATCCCCACACGGAACAAACTTTATTTGATTTACCGATACATTGGAATTAAACTACTATATACGGATTTTATCGCGTTGTTTATTTGACACTTTATTACATAATTTTAAAAACTGTTACACTACTACTACTATTAAACTTTACTAATTTTTAAGCTAATAAAATTATTATTTAAACTATTAAACTTTTTAGATTTAATTTAATTTTACACTTTCCCCGACGTTTCGGTTGCTTTTCAGCAGCCATGGTCACGGGGAGACTAAGATGGTAGCTGTCTCAATGTTCCAGTATAGTTATTTCAAAGTACCCGAACATAATTTAATCATTGGTGTTTCTATTTACGCAGAATGAGCTCAAAGTATCATGAAGTCTAGCTGTGGTTTGCTTCTGCCCGTATATAGTAAAATCCGTATATAGTAGTTTAATTTCAATGAATAATATTCGCGTAAACAGAAGACAATATTACCGATACATGTTCGAAGCTTAGATATGTTTGTGTCCATTGTTTGTAAAGTGCCCGCTATAAGGGGTTCAGGATGACACAGGCAAGTTTAAATAAATATCAGTTTATTGATGTGTTACCCATTAGATTGTGAAGCTGTCGCACAAAACATAAGCACTGTTTCACAAAAATCAAATGGAAGTATGTGATATCAAATTGCATATTGTCTTTCTCTTGCTAGCTTAAATAAGGATGAGAGAGATCTTATTGATAAAGGCTAAATGGCTTTTGTAAAACATGCTCTTACTCACTACTGAAATTGCCATAATATTTACGTTTGAAGGTATGAATATTAAGACTGCGCCGAGCGTAAGACAGATAATGACAGAGCTTGTGCAGCGCATATTCAAATCGGCGCGCGGCTGCTATAGTAAAATGTATGGAGGATTTGAAGTGCTCTTTTGATAAATATGTATCTTTATTGTCAACCAATAACTTAAATATTTGGGACGGACAAATTGTAATATAACTATTTATGTTTCGTTTAAGCTGTAAAATAGGTTAGATTTCTACTGTTATAATCTAAAAACCACGTAACACAAGCTTACGTTTTTGCAAATTTACGTAATTTTGTAGGCGAAAATATTAATTATTTTAAGTTTATTACACGGAGTAATTGTAAACATATTCATTGTTATGGTAAATGTATATTTTATATTTGTATTAAACAAAAAGTGTTGATTTTATTAATTTAACTGTGACCGCCTGTTTTGGCACATTTCGCTCGGCGCAGTCTTAATGTCACTGCACAGATAGCCTAATGACCTAAGTGGTCGTTTCCCCACTGCCACTATGCCGAGAGCTATGGATTCATATCCCACACGGGCAAACAAACATTTGTGTGAGTCACGAATGATAGTCATAAGTGTGGAAGTTCTTGTCTCCCGCGATACAGGAATTATGCCTAGTGCGAGAAATGTCTTTGAAACTAAAAACATAATTTGAACTGACCTGATAGCCATACTCTTGGCTTTGAGATGATGCCATCTCTGGTTCATCTCGTCTAGCCGCCGCTGAAGCATGACGGCGTCCTCCTGGGAGGACAGGCTGCCGAGGAGACGCCGTCCCGTCCCTGTGAGGGACGCGTATACATCCCGGTGAGTTTCGATTTCTGACTGTAGGTCCTGGAACAAAATATTGGATATGTTAATTTGTGTATAGCATATAGTATTTCACACCTGTTTTAGGAAATTTTCTCATTAAAATTAGGAGGAGGCTCCGTAAATGTTATGTTATCAATATTCTGAAAAAGGCACACTCGATCAACGTGAATAATTACACATTTATTTTCTAATATAAGATATAATTTGAAGGTTTCTGCTCAATACATTTACAATTTTCTATACGAAAATTGGTCTACATTTAAATGTAAATTTCTCCAAGATTGCTTAACTATATACATCCAAAATAAGAACAATCAGTTATAAAATATGATTTTAGAGCAGCGGTAGCTCAGTGGGGAGACCAACAGACTGCAATGCAGAAGGTCTCGGCTTCGAACCCAATCGCACACCTCTGACTTTCGGGAGTAATATGACTTTTCGAAATGATGTGCGTATTGATTGACAATTATCGCCTGCTCCGTGCCTCGGAGAGCACGTTAAGCCGTTGGTCCCGGCTGCCATGAACATCTATGGTAGTCGTTATTGGGAAAGTCAGTACCCTCTAATATCCTGACACTGGTCTAGCCTTAGGGTATCGTTAGCCTTCGGGTTGCGGAGGTCAGGTGGCAACCGCTCCGTGTAAAAACTGATATTCGAAAAGCCGACCCGAAGTGACTTGGGAATAATAAAGACTAAGATAGAAGAAGAAGTTATAAAATATGATTTTAATGCAATCACAATATATGTTAATTCTAGATCAATTATTTATAATATAAGATTCGAGACTATTAGTGCCGTGCTAGAAATGCCAAAGAGTGCACGCAATTTATTTATTACGGCGTTTAACTTGCACAACTTATTTTTTAACTTAAGTGGAATTATTTTATAGCGCGTGATCTTACACAAAAATAGGCGCAATCTCGGTGTTATTCACCTCTGCCTACCTTTTACCTTATCTTTACCCTAGACATAAGGCTTTATATCTGTAAAATTAAAACGCACGTCTCCTAACCTAATATGCTTTCTTAAAAAAGTAACTCCAATATCCAACAAGAACAATCAAATCTAACGTACGTTCGAATATCATATTTCCTCTTCCAACCCAGTCCAGGAAAGACAAAAGCATTCCAACAAATAAAACAGGGAAGCTAATGCAATACAATATTTTATTCATACGACAATTTCATAAAAACTCTTATATGTCATAGTCTGAACAGAAATAGTGGGGCGTCCGTTGACGTAAGTGCCTCATTTGTAGTAGCTTCGGTTGGTAAGACCCCGTGACAAATGTTTGCGACGGTTGGTTTTGCGAGCTTTGGCCAAACTTGATGGCGAAGCAAAATGTTGAAGCGGTGTATTCGACTAATTTGAGTTTTGGTTTAATTAGAGTCATTACTATTGGTTGAGTAATTATAGTTTGATAATTGGGATGAAGGATTTAGTTTATATATAGATGGTTAATTTCTTTATAATAAATAATATTCATTTTTAAATTGCATTGGTAGGTGCAGCTGTTGTGTATACAATTACTGTGAGATAAAGTGTCTCGTATTTGAGCTTAGATTCTAGCATAATGTATTTCGACTTTTCTGACAGAAAATTCTTAATAGCAGCCCGAAGTCTGAGACGTTCCAGTAGACGGCAATAGGATCGTACACTATTACATGAGACCTAAATCCATAGCTGGCAAAACGAGTGTTGTAAATCACTTCAGCCCACCTCCTCGGGCATGAGATATGTATGCCGTCCATATACATATTCGACCGTCGCGTTGTCCAAAATTTTCGACTAGGATCAGCCATAGGAGAAAGACTCCTATGATATTGCAACGATATGTATACCTGGAGAGGTAGGCAGAAGTATATTACTAGACATTTCACCAGCTTCAGCCACGTAGTAAAGAGCTAAACCTATTGCCGTCTACCAGGCTCAGTATCTATTAGTAAATATTCACCTTCACAAAACGCACATTCTATGAAAATGCTTATCACAAAATGTATATGTCCGCGTTTGCATATACGTAATCATTAAAACTAAGTAATGAGTAACCAAATTGTCATCTACCTGACTCAATGCAATGTATTAGTAAATATTCACCTTATCAAAACCTACATTCTATAAAAATGCTCATCACAAAATGTATGTGTTTGTGCATGTACATATGTAATCATTAAATATATGACGACTAATTAACTGAACATGTTTACGTACGTACAGTTAATTTGTACCGATGATTCGGTTACCGTCGAGTTTAATAATTAACCGCTAGTGAAACCAGGAGTTCATGAATAACCGAACAGCCGCGTAATCGGTTACGCATACAATCACTGATGTTTACTTGACGGTAAACGGATTGACTGCAACCGATGCGGCGATAACATCAAGCTTGTTTACGGATGGATAGGCAGAAGCGTTTGATACACTTATCTTATAATGTTACAAGGTGAATATCTTTACACATACTTAAGTCATTCTACCATCTCTATTAAGAAATAGAGATGGTAGAATGACTTAAGCATCAAAGTCAAAATCATATATCTCTTTCTTTTCATTATAATGTATAAACAAACACGTCAATTAACTAATATATTAATATAAATACTCGCTGGGGATCTCTAACAACAATAAGTTTTGGATAACCTAAGGTTTTTGCCCAGTAGTCGGACGCATTATTAAGTTCCAACGAGAATAATACTACATGCATTTAGCCTATTATATATTATGTATATACGGTTTTATATAATAATAAAAATACCTACTTAATATGTTAAAAGTGTTCATAGCCAAACACTTTAAACATATCGGGTATCTTTAAAAAGGCACTGATCTGCCTACCCAGCGTGCAAATTGAGAGAAGTAACGCAATAGATATCTTTTAAACAGTCACTGGTCTGCCTACCCTGGGATTAAAAGCACAGAAAAATAATGTGAGAGTCGTAACACAGTTACTGCAATTGGCCCGTTAAGGAGGATGTGGGAAGTGAATTCACGTAAAATACCTTGAAGCCACATGTTCCAGAAGGAACAAACCATAGAGACCCACCATACTATGACTTATGGCCCACCCGATAGAGCTTATATACACTGCTATTAATATCACGAAATAATAATATAATTAGCTTACATGAAATATGTATGACGGCTTAATTGGTCAGAGTGTAGAGATATTAAGTAGTAGAGCCTCGCTGATTTCAGCATGAATGGGCCGGCTCGACCGGGGAAGGACTACCCTCTCACATAATATCGACATGATTTTGATTTTGATTTTGTAGTATTCCTACTGTTGTGTTTCGTTCGGTGAGTGAGAGTGCCGGAGGCCCAATAACCCTCTTTCCCCCTTCCCGCTCCTTCTCCTTCCCACTTCCTTTCCTAAAGTGGGCCGTATGCTTGTTTGCCACCTTAGTAGTATAAAAAAAAAATCTAACAAGCAAGATCTCAAATATGATCGTCCGTGACTCTAACGGCCCTGACAGGGCCGGGCCGGTTTCTATATTTAAAAATAGTTTTACCTACAGATATTTAATTTTAGACACATATTCTATGAAAAATATCCTATTATGCTAAATACATTGACTGATTATTAAATATTACCTGTAATTCTAAATTACAATAAATGTTTGTTAATTATATAATTAATGCATGCTCACTACACATAAATTGCATTCAAATTAAGTTTATACATTGTTTTATTAAGTGAAAGAGACAATAAAGAATATTTTAACCTAAAATATGTCAAATTTAACTGCTTGTTGCTAAAACTACTCAATTCTTGAAGATAGTAACTGGGACTTATTCTCTTTTTACGACAACTAAGCATAGCTTTAGCGCTATTCTTTACCCGACACTATAGAGCTAAGTCTAGATTTATCTTAGTATTTCTGCGGTCAATGCTGTACTATTTAAACCATATCACGTACGAGAGTATATAAAAGTTTCATATCAAAAGGATAAGCACTAAACAGCGCCCTCGTTAAGGCTTGACACACAAACCTCCCTCTGTATATAGGGCAAGGGAGCCAGGGGCTTTTCATACATCCTACCCTACTACATGAGGCAAATAGTTAAAGTAATGGCACTTGTTACTACGTCAGTCTGATTGCGCGTGGGGCCCCGGGTTCGATTTTCGAGTTGTGTAAAATGTTACTGTGTTATTCTATTAGGAAATATTTAGTCGTAGCATGGTGTCTTTCTTGACAAAATGTAGGTTGTTAGATTTACATTTTAGTAGTCCTCGTCTGTCTTTCACTTTCAATATAATAATAGTCCTGATATTATATTATGTAATCTGTTTTACAAGCAAAAAATGTTTAGTTTCTAATACCAATAAAATACTACATATATATTTTTACCTCTGTGCCCAAAGAGATAGGCACAAGTGTATATTACCCAAATTCTACAAACATTTTTTAAATAATAAGTAATTATAAGTAACTAGATGTGCCCGCGGTTTCACTCGCGTTTATGGTTACTGCGCCGCCCCCGTGGGTCGTAGCGCGATGTTATATAGCCTTAACCTTCATCGATATATAGCCTTACAACTCTAAAATAATTTTTCAATTCGAACTAGTAGTTCCCGAGATTAGCGCGGTCAACCAAACAAACAAACTCTTCAGCTTTATAATATAAGTATACATAGATGTATGTATCTTATGTGGGGGCCAGTCAGTGCAGACCGGCGACACGTCGACCCAGACGGATCTTTTGTGTCGACACTCTCCCAATAAAGACTGCCATAGATGTTTATGGCAGTGGGGACCGACGGCTTAACGTGCTCTCCGAGGCACGGAGCAGGCGATAATAGTCAATCAATACGCACATAATTTCGAAAAGTCATATAACTTCCGAAATTCGGAGATTCAGGATTCGAACCCGAGACCCTCTGCATTGCAGTCTGTTGGTCTCCCCACTGAGCTATCGCTGCTCTTAGTATACATAGATACGAGGCAAGTAAAATTATGGCCAACAGCCGGGCACAGTTCTAGACTCGGTGCTGTTACTAAGAATCCTTTGAGAGGATCCTTTCTATCACCGTACCGCTCTACAACGAAGCAGGGTTCATCCATATCACCTGGAATCGTTCAAATCCAAGACAGTACGCTTTCCCTCACGCACGTACGTGCAAGCTCTGGAATGAACTGCCTGCTTCGGTGTTTCCGGAGCGCTATGATATGTCCTTCTTCAAACGAGGTTTAAAGAGAGTTCTTCTTTCACGGTAGGCAGCGGCTTTGCTGTGTCCTGACATTGATGAAGTCCATGAGCAGCGGTTACCACTTACTATCAGGTGGACCACTTGCTCGTCTGCCATCAATGGCAATAAAAAAAACCAACCTTCCAACTCGGCAGAGCATTCACATTCACCAAATTACCACGGCAAGGACAAGGCAGGCATTAAAATGTTTTAACACATTTCGCAAGTAAAATACATAACATCTAAATATGACCAAACTTTTCTGTAACTCGAGGCTTAGATATTAAAACTCTACTAATACTTCAAAGCCAACAACATATTCTAATGACGTCAAAGATTATTTAAATTTGCCTGTTCCCTGAGTACTGACGTAATAATGATTGTTTAGCAAGCATTGTGTGCGCCGGGAGTAGGCAGTATTCGCTGTAACGAGAGGCACTGAGGGCTGTGTACATAGAACAGCTTACCTGCTACTGTTTCACTAGTGGACTAGTGTTGGGACGTGTCGATAGTTACGTAATGTAAACTATGAACTCGTTTTTTCATACATCTTAATTATACGCCAATATTTTTATAAACTTTAAAGATAGGAATTTTTTTCATTATAATAATTACTTATTTCTAAACTTCCTGCATCGCAGGGATTTTTACAACAGATACAAAAAACACCCAGACTCAGCACAACCATTTGTTGATACCAAAAGTGTTGCCCATGTGGACAAACCCACAACATTGGCTGTAGTGGTATCGAGACGAGGCGGCCACTTACGCCACGAGGCTCACCTCAACGTCTAATAGAATAAAATTTGGTCAAGCATAAATTAGTTATAGTGTGTGTCGTATATATTTGAACGAATCATTATACATTTAACAAGTGAGAATCGGCAATGACTTGCTGTAAATCATAGATTTCTAAAAAATGGTTGAAGTAATATGCATAGGTCACGTGATACCACGTGACCTTGAAGTCAAAAGTCAAAGGGCATAGTAATTTCGGGGTATATCGACTATGTTGAGTCGAATGGCGTTGACCGCGAGTCTCTAGCTCTTACGGTTCTTGAGTTAAAAGTTGTATAACAGACAGACGGACGGACGGACGGACAAAGCTGTTGTATAAGAGTTTTTCCGAACTCTAAAAACGTGCTTTAATTATTTAAAATCCTCAATATGAAAGAAGGGGTTGCACAGTAGTTCAATAAGCTTCCAGGCTACTTCTAGGGCACACGAGTGTACGTGCAAGTACTGTGGATTTAATACACACATGAGGCTAAAAATGTGTATTCCACAAATAATTGTCCAAAGTCTGAATGTCGTTTGAATTATTGTAAAGGCTTTCATGACACGAAGATTGAGCGAGTTGTATTTAAAAAATATTTAATACTTTCTAACAGTACCTATACAAGATCACCACGCCAATATATAACTTTCTGTGAACCTACACAAAAAATAAATGAGATTAAATTATCGATAATATCGACACACCACCATAATATCACAACCCTTCACACGACAGGCCACCCGGGCAATATTGATGTTGTTTGCTTCTACTATCGGTTCCTCACGAGCCACCCTTAATAATATTAAGGGTTTATTATAATACGGGTGCCCTAATACACTCAATGATTCCCCTTTGTTATTCTGGGTTAATCGATAAGTTTTTGGAGGCAGGGTAAATAAGGTTACAATGTGTTCAGTATAAGGTATAAAAGACTAAAAGGTTTCTGACATGAGATGAGATATTAAAATTTAAAAGGAAAAATATTGTCTATACGAATAAATATAAAAGAAGTGTCTGTTTGTAATGTTAAAATAACAGCTTTTTACTAAATCTATATGAAGGTATATACGGTAAGTACTTACAAAACCAACATAATTTTTAATTTTTGTCTTTATGTCTGTTTGTTCAAGCTAATCTCTAAAACAGCTGGAGCGATTTTGACTGCACTTTCACTGGCAGATAGCTGATGTTATAAGAAGAAACTTAGGCTACTTTTAATTTAGGGAAAAATTGGGCTCCGCGAAAACATAATAATTTTTTTGTTAAATTCCGCGCGGAAAAAGCCGCTGGCTTGTATGATAAATAAAATTGTATAATTTGACTGCCTCGTCGGTTTACGATTTTGTGTGATCGTGATCCCGGGTTCGATTCCTGGACTTGGCAAAGTGTCATTGGGTTCCCTTGTCAAGATATTTTTAATAGCAGCACTTCGTCGCAATATATGTTTCAAAATTACAATGGGCTTGCTCACTATTGGGACCTAAAACCGAAGCTGGCGAAATTTTGATGTAATACACTCCTTGGTACCCGATGAGTGATACAGACGAGACTATGTACGTATTTCTGACCCATAAATCACACCGGTGACATTAAGTCAATTTAAAATAGGGTAGTATTTAACTGCACAGCAAAAAAATACTAATTGCACAGCAAAATATGATTACCAAAAATACTAATTGCACAGCAAAATATATGTATTTAAAGAGATCAAACTAAGTCGATGGAGTCCCGCCTTGCGAGGCTCCATCCTATTTTTGGGTGGGTTTAAGAAGGAACCTCACATAACCTAACCCTTCCGAGACGGAATGCAGTGATTTGAGGCGTATAGGTGCTCGTTATGATATATTTTAGTTAGCATATTTTGCTGTGCAATTTGTATTTTTGATGGTCATTGTATTTAATCCCTTTAAATTATCCTAAAATACGTAATCATTATCATAAATAAATGTAACTGGATAATTTACCGATAACTTGAAACAGAAAACTCATTTTTACGCGAAACTTAAACTGATTGTAGATCGTTAAAATGTATTTAGAGAAGCTCTGAACCTTACACTCTAATCTCGCTATAAATGAGAGTCTACAATTACGAACAGTAAAAACGCCTTTAAATTTTAACTAAGGTCTCTAGAAGAGGAAAAGATTTTATAAAATAAACTATATTTTTTATGTTTGCCTTAATTTTATGAAATGAAATTGTTTTATGTTTTATATTTTTTTGTAACTAGCTTGAACGCGTAAAAGTAGGTTAGGTTATGTTAGTAACAGTTATTTTACAAACAACATACAAACAAAAAATCAAGTCATTCTTCTTTATAATATTAGTATAGATTATGCTAATTGCATACATTGTAGCATAAGTTGATTATTATGAAATTCTTCTTCTCCTTTATATCATTTTCAGCATTCGTTTTGAGGTTTAGAATATTTAATGTAGCTATTTGTGCAACTCTATGGCGTAGTGGTTAGTGTAACCGACTGCCACGCATAAGGCCCCGGGTTCGATTCCCGCACAAGTCAAACATTTGTGTGCGTGAACTTGGATGTTTGTCTTGGTCTGGATGTTTCTATGTATAATATGAATGTATTTACAAAAAAAAAGTATATATGTATGTTTATCCATTGTCTAGTACCCATAGTACAAGCTCAGCTTAGTTTGGGCTAGATGGTGTTGTGTGTATGTGATTGAATTTTTTTTTTATTAATTGTGGCGTTATCCTCTCATTGCGTCTAACCTAAAATTTCAGAATCGCAGCGCAGATAATGAGTGTTCCGTGACAGAATAACCCAATAACATTTTGTGCGACATGGGAATCGAATACGTGACCTCGTGTACAGGAATCGCATGCAATCGCTACGCCACCAAGGAAGTTTATTATGACTGATGCACAAAATATTAATAGGTATGTTTGAGTAAGAATACATAAATATTGCTTTATAGTGCAAAAAAGGCGTCTTCCAATTATGAATACTACGGGCAAATAAACCAGATATCTAAATCGAATATATCATACTATGAACTATTTTTATATGAAAAAGATACCTACTGTCGTTCGAACTGTCAAACAATGATAAAATAATAAAGGTACCCAATGTCTAAGAAAATATAAAAGAAAATATTTGAAGGAAATGGCGAGGCCTTGTGATATTTTACTTTCGACTGTAACTTTTGGACAGTAAAGGTTTTATTCGCGATTCCCAAAGCTTGAAAATGAGTGCCTGCGTAACTCGCGATGTTATTGTTCCATAGCCATTCAATGGTAGATTGGGCATTCAATTTTTATTGTATTGTCAATTATACAATGGTCAACACTATTATTAGGTAGAAGGATTTGTTCTTCATTCGCGAAGGATAAGTAGCGACTAGAAAATCGGTTTGGTATAAATTTTTGGTTGCATTCGCTCTTATTATATTCTTCAGCACGTTTTTGTTCTGGTTTGAGATTGTTTGTTTAAGTTTCTACATCTATTAGTTGCATAATAATTATTTGCTAAATGTTATCAGTATACTCATTCCACGCTTCTGTCCCAAGGCATAAGCAGGAGTAATACTACGAGTATAACCACCTACTGCTACAGTATTTGTGCTGCTCACTTCCCTATTAATGGTGGTTCCATGAAACAGAGGCCAGGTCTTGCCGGTCTATCGGGCACAATTTTAGACTCTAGACTAAGAAAGCCCCGAGAAATCAACTTTCAGTAGTATTACATAATATTGTCTTCTATTTACGCGAATATTATTCATTGAAATTAAACTGCTATATACGGATTTTATCGCGTTGTTTATTTGACACTTTATTACAACATTTTGAAAATTGTTACATACTACTACTATTAAACTTTACTAATTTTTAAGCTAATTAAATTATTATTAAACTATTTAGATTTAATTTATTTTTACACTTTCCACGACGTTTCGGTTGCTTTTCAGCAGCCATGGTCACGGGGAGAGTGTTTCAGTAGTATTACGATACTACTGAGCATTTCTTGACAGAAAAACCTAATAACATATTGCCCGATTCGGGAATCGAAATCATGCACCAGTCACATATATTTTCTTTAGAATATTCTCTTCTTAGTCAATCTATACTCCATCTATATTAATTTATGTATAAATAAAATGAAATTCTATTCATTTCTAGGGTTCCGTACCTCAAAAAGAAAAACGGAACCCTTATAGGATCACTTGTTGTCAGTCCATCTGTCTGTCTGTCAAGATACTTTATCTCGGAAATGCGTGGAGGTATCGAGTTGAAATTAAAACGATATACTCAGATCTACAGTCTCTTGAAGCTGTGAAAATTTCAAACTTCTAAGTTAACGTTAAAAAAAGATACGGCTGTTTATGCCGCAAGAGTGTCGAAATATACGGTATATTTCGACACTCTTAAGGGAATCAAATTTATAGGGTATTTTCCGTTGACCTAGAACCATGAAATTTGGAAAGTAATACCGTCTTATAAGATACAATAACAAGTATAGAAAAAAATCTGAAAACTATACATTTGTAATTAAATCATAAAAAAACAGGGTCTTTATGCAAGCAACTTTAATACAAACATACAAACTTTTTTTATAATTTTATTTATAAATTTCTACGGAATCCACGGTGGGCGAGTCCGACTCGCACTTGTCCGGTTTTTAAACATATTATGTAATTGAAAATAGAGTAGGTATTGGTATTACGTTTTCGATTTTATCGAGATTTATTGACTTTATGTGTTGCTGTTCAAGTTCCTTTAGTTATACCATGGGAACCCAGCCAACAAGCAACTCCTTGGGCACTTAGAAACAATCGCCAACTTAATTCGTAACTTCTTACAACTAAGTTACAAACTTTACATAGTAACTTTAAATTATTTTTATTAATAAATAATAGTTTATAAAAACTAAACTAAGCTTTTATTTTTTCTTATATTTTTATTTTTTTATTGTCATCCTCGATAAGTGTGCAAAGTTTCAAATCAATCCGTCGGTTTGACAGGCGTGAAAATCACGTTCAAAGATTCCGTTACATAGATACATACATACCAAGCTAATAAAAGCGTGTTAAAAATATTGTAATCCTTTCTTTGAATCTGTGTTTTTGTTTTGGGTACGCTTAATAAGTAAATTTTTTTAAGGAAAATAGAAAAATGACAAATGCCAATGATATACATACATTCCGTTTCATGAAAACAATAAAGGCGCTAGACATAACAAGGTGTCTGTATTAAAAATAAAGCAAAAGAGTACTCAACATAAATTCTACCTATCCCTTCGGGAAATCGGCGTTAGTCTATAAATAAATATTATTATGAAACTTGGAATTCAATGGAAAATCATTGCATTACAAGATATAATGTGAGAATGTAAAATGGCCTCCCATGTTAATTAATGGTATTATCTCTAGGGTAATTGTGGTCTGTAATTACTGAGCAGCGATAGCTCAGTGGGGAGACCAATAGACTGCAACGCAGAGGGTCTCGGGTTCAAACCCACGTCGCGCACCTATGACTTTCGGCAGCTATATGACTTTTCGAAATTATGTGCGTATTGATTGACAATTATCGCCTGCTCCGTGCCTCGGAGAGCACGTTAAGCCGCTGGTCCCGGCTGTCATAAACATCTATGGCAGTCGTTATTGGGAAAGTCAGTACCCTCTAATATCCTGACACTGGTCTAGCCTTAGGGTATTGTTAGCCTTCGTGTTGCGGAGGTCAGGTGGCACCCGCTCCGTGTAAAAACTGATATCCAGTCAAATCCGGTTAGACCAGAAAAGCCGACCCCAAGTGACTTGGGAATAATAAAGGCTAAAGAGAGAAGAATTACTTACAAAAGAAAGAAGGAAGAGTTTCACACTTTTCTATTGTTTTCGTTCATCCTATCTTCTGACTTCTCAAATACAAAGATGTCAACCGTCGGAGACAGCTAGTGTAATCACAAAACGGTCCACAAATCTTCTGGCGTAACTAGTACTCGAAATTCGATCAAAGTTTGCCTGTAAGATATTGCTAATATATGTCATTATATATTGATTTAAGTAACCATAGTTACACGCTTCGACTGCATGTGTCAAATGCATGGTTGTGTGCGAGTAGTGTTTTTCCATTAATTTAATGTATTTCTTATGCATATTTTATATAAATATTAGGATTCGCATATCCTTCTTCATATAAACTATCAATCAATCAATCAGCCCACCGCAGTCCACTACTGGACATAGGCCAATAAACTTTAACTGTGCCAAATTTCATACTCCTCCGTCCACGCAATTTTCGTAAGAAGGGGCACAAAGTTTTTGCTTCACGTATTAATATATAGATTATTAGATTGATGTCTTTACACCCTTAACATCAAATCATATTCGTAAGAAAATACTAAAAAACCATTTACAAAATCATCACACCAGAACAATTTACAAATAAAATAACAGCAACAAAACTACAAGAAATAAAACCGTATCGTGAATCTGTAATTCAATTGAATCGGTAAATGTCGATAATAGCCGTTCATAACGAGATTCCTTTAACTATCAGTTACGACCGCGATCCAATATCAATCGTTTTAAATCATTCGCTCCAAATTCGGTAAAATTCAATTCTGGAATTAATTAAAAATTGGACATGTACAATGTTTGTGCATTCGCTGATTACTGTTGGTTAAAAAGTACGATTTTTAAACCAAGTTCCAGTTTTACGATTCATCCGGTTACCGGTTGCTGGTTGGTTGCTTTAACTACTTTAAAATGGATCGCGATAGTGTTACAGTATTTGAGTCGAATGTAGTTTACCAATGATATCTGATGTTTCAGTGAATTAAATTTGTCAGAGTACTTTTTTGGAGTAATATGGCTCACATATCGCTTACTCAATCAGGATCGATGTTAATTTTTTATTAATAAATAGGCAAATGCACATCATTTTTTATCGTTTATTTGAAAATTTTTTTGTTTAGTAGCTATTGACGAGCTTTAGACTTATCAAAAAAAAATTGACGAGGTGAAACAAAACTTGTTATTCCATTGCTTTCCCTCAAATTCTCAATAATGATTATAATCTAATATTCGACCACTGGGTGAATATTAGTAATTATAAATAGTTTGGTATCTAGCCAGATTATTCTAAAATATAATTAGTATCGATCTCTAATGGTACTTCGAAAGCAGTCAAAGTAACCACCATTCTTGCCACGGTTACTATTAAAATCTTTATAGACATTTGAGCCCCAAAAATAAGATGTAGACAAATTTCTGAAAGCATCTAAAACAATGTTAGTTACACATTACTTAAAATATGTTTTTAATAATTTTTTAGAAAGTAAGTAAGTACTGAGCAGTTGCATATTCAAACAATCCATTTATTAAAACAAAAATGTAAACAAACATACCGAAACACGTGAAAAACCTTCTAAACAAAATATATGAAGCATCTGAAGCTTAACCGATAAAGTCTTAAGAACTCTTTGTAATTACAAGAATTTGCTTCATAAATATGTCTTGTACGTCCCCTGAGTTTTCTGTTTGCTTTATAAATATCTCTTTAAAGATTGTTGTCGATTCTTTGGATACTTTCTATGCGGTATATTGCGGCATTTTCGATGCAAACAATTTCATATGTGTCATCTTGAGAATTCTTGTCAGAACTTTTTCTGGCGAGAATTCTTTTATAAGCCACATAGAATAGAATCAGAAGAATAGTGTAAACTAGATCTATGATGTATTGTATAAAGTTTAAGACAAAATACTATAAGATTAATGTGTGATGAATTTGTGGTAGAGCGTTTTACATTTAATTTTCTTCTTGTAATAATTGATGGGTAATCATTCAATATAATTCATAGTAGTGAAAGCAACAATCATAATTTACAACTTAACTAATATTAACAAAACTAACCACTTATAAATAGAACAAAATGAAGAGTAATAATTGATGGGTTGTATATTAAATATCTCGCACGTATGTTGCTGGAAAGTTACATACGCAAAGGTTTATTAAATTATAAGCAACATGTGCTTACAATGTAAGGCTCTTCACTTACACTGTTGTTTAAGTGTTACAATGTAGTCTAACTTAAGTACCAGACAAAGCCTTCGATATTGTTCTACTAATAATTACTTAATAGAAATGGCAGTTCTCTTGACTAACTCTGCAGTCAAACTAAATATTATACCTATAGCCGAACCAATATTTTGTATGTTACGCTTTAACGATTTAACTACTCGACCGATTATTATGAAATTTCGCGTACACGTTGTCAAATGTACAGAAAAGGACAAAGGGTACCTTTTATCCTGAAAAAACTACTGTGCTCGAGAGATAGAAAATTTATATAACCTACATATACACGAGCGATGTCGCGGACAAAATCTAGTATTGTATACCCTATCGAATATTATAAATATGAATAAATTTTGTTTGATTGTTTGTTACGTTTTCATTATATAATTACTCGACCACTCATTATGAAATTTCATATACACGTTGTCAGGTGTACAAAAAATGACATAGGGTACCTTTCATCCAGAAATAAAGTACTGTTCCCAAGCGAGCAAACCCGCGGCCAAAGATAGTGCGCTATGAATTCAATTCAAGTTTTAATCTTCTCATATAATAACTTCTTTATAATCTAGAGTAATACGCTTAACAGAAAACCGTGAAGCTGAAAAGTATAGGGTAGAGTACCCACGATGTTTTAATTTGAACACTTCATTATATCTCGGAGAGGTGATTCATCTTACCCTGTCTTACCTGGTCCTGCGAGATTTATTACACGCCAGATTTACTTAAGTACTTTTATTCAGCTTGTTATGGATATAGAATAAACATTGTGTAGAGGGGTTGATTGAGTTGGGTTGGGTTTATGCCTATTCAATTGGAGGTTATGTTTCGGTTGAGGTTATGCGGGCTAATTGTGTGAATGAGAACTATAGCTGCTAAAAGTGTCAGTTTAGTGCATAAAATTGTTTGATGAAAATGTTGAAATGGCTTATGGGATGTCTAATCCGTAACAGCAGTTTTAATTTTATATAAATAAAATCAATGTTCTTTTAGAAATAGAACCTTACAAAACTACATGAAAGGCAACTAATTAAATATCTAAGCAAATAGCTAAAGCTTTATTTATACGATTTAATGTGAACATATTCATATTAGAAAAAGATACAGAAGATTAAATAAAGTTAAAAGCGGATATTTAAAAGGCCCACAAATTCTTGGAATTACATATATAAGTAAATAAACTGTAGGTAGATGCGATATATACATATACCTATTTATTAGAGTGTCTTGGGCAAGAGGAGTGATAAACGTCTTGTCTTTTACTCCATATATTTGCGAATGACTGTAAGTGCGTGTATGCATTTAGCCGCCACTTAATGCATACACACAGTTTATACGTGACATCTGATATGTTACCCTACATTAAAAAAATGTAGACTGTAGTTAATTATAACTAACTTGAGTTAATAAGATTATAAATCTACTGTTCTTTTTTTAAACACATTCCATTTTCATGATTTTCTTCTGTCTTTTCAAGATAGGCAGAAACTACTAACGCGTCTGCGAGATATATATACTCTGTGGCGAGCACAGGTGCGGTATATCCTAGCGGGTCGTATCGTTAAATTGATATCGCCTACCTGCACTGTATACTTTAATGCTCCTGCAGGTTACTTAACTGCTGCAGTCAATACTTAGTGTTACGATGTACAATATTATAACACTGTAACAAAACTGAGACAGTACATTAAAGATTTGTATGAATAATTATTTTATGTTTGTTTGCATGTATGTGAAATGTGGAGATGCGCGCAAGTGGTCGCTTTGAATACCACATGGAATAAATATTTGTGTTTTCCTTTTGTATTTTTTGAGCCCGTTCTGTGTAGCTTGGCTCCAAGCGTAAAGAGTTTTCTATATAGAAAGAAATAATTTTATAAATTGATTATTAAGATAGATATGAGCCAAATCTCTTCACAGGGAAATTGTTATGCTTTAGCAGAAAATCAGCGGCAAGTATGCCATGCCAGGCTGAGCTGTTGACTTTGTAAGTTAGGATTATTATTAGTAAATTGTTTTAATACTATTGTTTTGATTTCTAATATTATTTTATTTTGCGTCTGATAAACCCATTTTCATATCAGTTTCACAATTAAATGCCAAAAACCCAATAACTTAGTTCCACTCGATGATCGAATCCGAGACCTGAAACTCAGTTGGCGTATTTATCACTGCGCCACTGAAGCGTACCAAAATTAATGCAGTATTTAATTTTAACATATTTCTGCCTACATCAGTAGGTATTCCCTAAAGTAGATTACTGGCATAATGGTTACGTTGTTTATTAGTCGGGCGTTTACCAGATAACTTGTCTCGAAGCAAAATCTCCGAGTAAATGAGAAGTAATCTCGGGAGAGAAAACAACTGTTTAAGAAAACAAATAACAAAGCGCCAATCGCACGCCATTCCCTAAGGAAATGTTAAACTAGTTAAATATTTAATTTCCAGACTAATGACTTTTCTGTGGCTATTTTATATAAATAATCTTTGGTGGTAGAATGATTAGATGCTTGTTCCATACTGGATTCAAACATCGGTTTCTAGCATATGAGATTTGATTCATATATTAAAGATCGTTTTACCTACGATCAGTTAATTTTTGACACATATCATATCTATCTATATAAAAATGAATCCCTATTTCCCTTGGTCACGGCATCACGCGTGAACGGCTGGACCAGTATCGCAAATTTTTGTTGTGTTTATTATTGTCAGGAGGCTTTCATGAAAGAAAACATTAAACAATTTGCGCGGAAATATAGAAAATTTAAGACCGACCATATTAACTTTTTTAATGTAACCTTAGCGCTTTTGACAATATAAACTGGCGCGATTGACAGAATGCACGCTACAAATATCGTTAAGAACAGATGCATCGGTCAGTCAATTTAATACGGAGTTTAGGTGAGTTTTGATGGACTAACACAAGGTATACATTATTAGTGTAACCGACTGCCACGCCTCAGGTCGCGGGTTCGATTCCCGCACAAGTCAAATATTTGTGTGCATGAACATGGATGTTTGTCTTGGTCTGGGTGTTTATACGTATAATATGTAGGTATTTACAAAAAAAAATGTTTGTATGTTTATCCATTGTCTAGTACCCATAGTACAAGTTCAGCTTAGTTTGGTCTAGATGGTGTTGTGTGTATGTGGTAGAATATTATTATTATTATTATTATTATACATGGTTATAAAGAAGAATACAATAGTATTTTCAAATTTTCAGATAAAATTTTGTTTTTGGAAATGCCTTTAGGTAATTAGACGTCCAAACTTAAGTCGCAGAACTCGCAATGCTACAAGTCAAAGGTATATAGACGAAGTCAAAATGATAAGTAGAACGGAATCGATGGAATCGAAATCAACAAAAGATGTTGCGTTAAATCCCTATCAAGCTGCATTTAGTTTTTCATAAAAAAGTATGTCATCAATTGAAATTAAACTACTATATACGGATTTTATTTTTTCATTTTGCGGTAATAGAAATACCAATAATTAAATTATTTTCGGGTACTTTGAAATAATTACACTGGAACATTGAGACAACTACCATCTTAGTCTCCCCGTGACTATGGCTGCTGAAAAGCAACCGAAACGTCGGGGAAAGTGTAAACTTAAATATAAATAGATTTAATAATTTAATTGGCTTAAAAATTTGTAAAGTTTAATAGTATCTAGTAGTAGTGTAACAGTTTTTAAATTATGTAATAAAGTGTCAAATAAACAACGCGATAAAATCCGTATATAGTAGTTTAATTTCAATGAATAATATTCGCGTAAACAGAAGACAATATTAAGTATGTCATCAAGTCTGTCACTTTGGGATATTTTGTTATTAGGGATTATAAAAGCTAGTTTGATTTCGGGAGCGACGAAATGACTTTTTAAAAACTAAAAATAAAAGTAACTAAAATGGGAATCGAATTAAGAGTTTATTAAGACGACCCGAGCTTTACAGATTCTATGTAAGACTAACTTATTGTACTTATTCTAATGCATCAACACCGGATGACATCGTAGGCGGTGGTCGTTCCAGAACATTCGAACATCACGCCACGTCTAGCTGATAAGGAAGTGCAGCGTACGGGATACTGCACCTGCACTGACTTATTGCAGCATAAGGTTATAGGGAATATAACTCCTCCCCCCTTGGATCGAAGTTAGCGAAAAAGAGGTATATTTTTCGAAAACTTCGTAAAACTCTAAAACGTAATAATAGTTACAAAAGAAAAATGATTATATAAGTACAGAAATGATAAGACCTAAAATAATATCAAGGGCCAAGATGTATAACACATAGGTACTACTTAATTTACCTCAAGATAATGAATATAATT
Source organism: Catocala fraxini (assembly GCA_930367265.1). Taxonomy (NCBI): domain Eukaryota; kingdom Metazoa; phylum Arthropoda; class Insecta; order Lepidoptera; family Erebidae; genus Catocala; species Catocala fraxini. The sequence goes on along the minus strand of OV884044.1, from coordinate 1,145,228 downwards.
ATTTAAGTTACTAATAAGATAGGGCCCTGATTATTTGTATTTTCCTCCAACTCAGTCAAATCGTTGGGCATGATTTTCTTGGAACACATTATCTTTATTACATCTAAATACTTATATGTAACTATAGCTATTAACAATAAAACGACGATCGCGTACAGTACGAAAAGGGCGACACTAACACTATTTCTTTCGATTTCACTTGTTTCACTTTTTACACTATTGGCACTACTTTTCAGAATGTAATTTAAATGGCGTATGTCGTCTAAGTCTATTCCTTTCAGATCTACAGGCTCCATTAATGCGGCGTCAGCATATCCTTGCGGTAACTTAGGTAAGTTGATAATCGGTACCGACATGTATTCCGTCGGCAGTGAGTAAGATCGTCGTCCTTGTATATGGGCATTTTCTATATAAACGTCACACTGTTCATCTACAGTTAATATATAAGTGCCTCGTATGCGCTCCTTCGTGTTGTCATTGTCACAAGTTTGTGAAATAACTTGGTAATGTTTTGAATAAACTATCCACCTATCTGGACCAATCCTTTGGATTTTTAAGTATTCTGGGTTTACTTTACGTGGAAAACAGCGTGACAAGGTGGAATGGTATTTCAATAATTGTTCAATACAAGTTTCCTCAGCGTACTGGACGATATTATTTTCAGAGCAGAGGTATTTTTTAGCTGTTATCTCTCGGCATGGTTGGTCAATCGGACGATATCTTGTCCCTTCTACTAATAGGTAAGGAAACTCAGGAATAATAACAAGGGTTTGGTTAAAGGAATCATCGGCCATAGGAAGGGAGTACAATTTATAATAACTATATGTAACATTATCAGTTAGTGGTACTTCAATGATAAAAGTGATTTCATCACTTTTAAGGTAAGTTTTTACACATAAAGATTCTTCAATATTAATAAGATTTTGACTGTTTACAGAATACATTAAATTATCATGTTTACTAATCTGTTCTAACAAGTTCAACAATTCATTGGAATTTATTACGGCCTTATGTAGTACAGACAATTTACTAAAAGCCAAGGCCGTTTCTAACTCACCAATTTTTATATAAATAGTTCTAAAGTTTACAATAAACTGGTAAAGTAATCCAAATACATAAGTCATATAAATTGAATGATTATTATTTGTATTAAGATTGTTCACAAGGCCTTCAATTAATTTAATGCGTGCGTTCATTTTATTACTATTTTCATTAATTATTTCCGTAGAGTTTAGGAAATGATCCAACATTTCAGATATCACAGTAAATTTATTTGATATTGCCTGTTCTTTTGTTTGAATGTTATTAATGAGTTGCTCATATCTAATCGCATCTGCGTGGTCGAGGTTACCTGTTATAATTTTAATAAATGATCCTAAAGGATTTATAAGACCACGTTTAGATCTTTTGGAAGGTATTAACTGCTGTAATTTTTCTACAGTTTCATTACGAATATACTCTACTTGTGTTTTAAGATTCATAAATTCATCCATATAGGACCTATTAGGGTGTAGCATTTGACTAAATTCAGAATATTTTTGAATATTGAAAGTCAAATCTTTACTTATGCCTTGTAGTTTGATAATTTTTACTATAGACCATTTATCGTGTTGTACAAAAGCTTGACCTAATTTTACCGGGAGAATACCAGGATTTTGTTTACTCTCTACTGCTTGAAGGTCCAGGTTTGGGAGAGCCCAACTGATCGTTGTCCAGCTTAGCAGGACTATACACCACCTGTGGAGGACGTTTTACATTTTTAACAGGCACTTTTGTGTCTCTACTTTTAAGCTTTATTGGTACAATATTGCGTTCTATCTGTCCTGTGACAACAGCTTTTTGAAACTTCGGTTTATCTTTAGATTGTCTTTTATTGACAGCTTTAGCAAAAATCGGCTGTCCTAATGCTAATTTTGGTTGTGCTTCTCCACCCCGCTTGCCTATAATCTTTTCTTTTTGATCATTTAACCTTTTTGAAATAAATCTATAAACAGCTTGAGTTCTTTTCTTATGGTCCTTAATTAGTTGCTGTGTGTATGCTTTATCAAATTCGGAGTCAAATGTGGAATTTAATTCAGTGTGACCAAATGCAACTTCGAAAGGTGTTAAATCTGTGCTACTATGGATTGTGTTATTGTAAGCCATAACAGCATAAGTCATCACAGACGCTGCGTCTGTGAATTTCCTTTCGTATTTGGCTAACCTATACACTTCGATTATTGTGGAGTGGAAACGTTCTATTAACCCCATAGAATTTGGGTTGTTGGGTGTAGTGATATGCAATTTTATTTTATGTAAATCTGTAAGTTCCTTTAGTAATTCATTATTAAATTCAGTCCCCGGGTCAGAACTGATTTTCTGTGGTAACCCATAGAAAGAAAAGTATTTCAATAATGCCCTGACTACTTCAGGCGTTGAGCGAGACGGAATTTCTATAGCTTGGCCTAGTTTACTGAATGCATCAATAAGTGTTAAGTAGTATTTAGATTCTATACTAAATATATCAATTAAAATTTCCTGGAAAGGTGCATTCTGGGTTTGTGTAAGTTGTAATACTGGTCTAATGGGATTTCTGTCGTATTTAGCGCATTTGCAATGTTCACACGCATTAATAATAGCGGTAACAGTCTCATTTAAATTTTTCCAATGATAATTACGACGAATTCGTTTTATAGTTTCTGAAATCCCGCGATGACACGTTTTGCCCTCGTGTAATTTAATAACAATAGCTTTTTGTTCTTGTTCATTTTCTACATAGACTACTCGTTCGGTGCATTCATAAAAGTTTACCATACCTTTCTTAAATAAGGAAATTATAATATTACTAAAAAGCTTTTTATGTTCTGGGTTTTCAAAGTAAATGAAGTATTTAATTTTTGGTTTAATATATTTTTTTAGAAAATCTTTGATAAGCTCATGATTGTCAACGGGCAAAAATACTTCTAATACCTTTTGATTATCCCTAGATAAATCTCTGACTTGGGTGTCATTTCGGAACCAGCTAAAAACGAGTATTTGGTTCGGTTTTGTATCTATGGCCTCGTGTAGAATAGGAATTCCGTGGGATTCTAAATCTTTAGCTGAATGAATTGTTTGTGTAGATGCAGATTCAGGCGGTACGGGATACTCGGGCGTTTGTTCAACTACTACTGTCTCGGTGTCTGATATAGTTATCGGACTAGCTGTGACCGTTCTCTCAGAGTCAGATATAGAAATGGTCCTAGAGTCATCAGTACTTCGTCGTTGTGTGCTGTCAGTAATTTGTTTGGTAACATCGTCTAAATAGCTTTGAAGTCTTTTCTCCTTCTCATCTACATTAACAATCATTGAACTGTCGTCGGGTTCGTTTGTTCCTAGAGCATTAAGCTTAATGCGGGACAACGCGTCTGCGTTTACGTTTTGTTTGCCATTTTTATATATAACATTAAAATCGTACTCTTGTAAGCGCAATCGCCAACGCGTTAACTTGCTATTTGGTTCCTTGAGTTGATATAGCCAGACTAGGGGTCTATGGTCAGTATATATGTCAAATTTGTGTCCATATAAGTAGGGTCTAAAATGTTTGGTGGCCCATACGATAGCTAACAACTCACGTTCAATGGTACTATATCTTTTTTCAGTATCTGTCAAGGTTCGGCTAGCATACGCTATGGGTTTGTCACCACCCACAGGGCCTTGTGACAATACCGCGCCTATTGCGACTTCAGAGGCGTCGGTTGTTAGTACAAATGGTCTTGTCATGTCTGGGTACTGTAATATGGGGGCGTTAACTAATAATTCTTTACACTTTTGAAAAGCCTCTGTATATTTTTGATCGATAATAACTTTCCTACCTTTCTTTAAGCAAGCCGTCAATGGTTCAGTAATTTTGGAAAAGTCTTTAATAAACCGTCTGTAATAACCAACGAAACCTAAGAATCGTTTAATTTCCGTATGTGTCCGTGGAATGGGGTATGTAAGGACTGCTTGTATTTTGTCATTGTTTGGTTTTAGTCCGTTTTTAGTCAAAGTGTGTCCCAAGTACTGCACTTCCTTACGTAAAAATTCGGACTTGTCTAATTGTACTTTCAGATTCGTTTGGCGTAGTCTGTCAAAGACAGATCGTAGTCTTTTTATATGTTCTACGATTCCTGATCCGTAAATAACTATATCATCTAAGTACACTAAACAGTGAATACCCTGAAGGCCTCTTAAAACGTTATCCATTGTCCTTTGGAAGGTCGCTGGAGCTGTTTTGAGCCCAAATGGCATACGGAGAAATTCAAAATGCCCATTCTGCGTAGAAAACGCTGTTTTTTCACAGTCAGCAATCTCGATTTGGTGATAGCCAGAAGCCAAATCGAGTGTGGTGAAATAATTGCTTTTACCAAGTTTGTCAAACAAGTCAGATATGTTAGGAAGTGGGTACTTGTCATCAATGGTAATGTCATTGAGTCGGCGATAGTCTACGACCATTCTATATTTCACCTGGCCTGAAGCGTCTGCCTTTTTGGGTACTAAATGTACGGGGGCACTCCAAGGCGAGTGTGACTCTCGAATGACGTTATCTTTCATAAGCTTTTCTACCTGACGTTTGATTTCCTCAGCTTGGGCTGGAGGCTGTCTATAGGGCTTAACGTAAATTGGATCTTCATTAACGGTACGTATGTGATGTTTAACATGGTTAGTAAAGGTTAGAGGTAGCTTTTCGCAATAAAATATGTCTTTGTACTCGTAACATAAGTTATTAATTAAGTCACTTTCTTCTTGGTTTAGGTGGTCTAGTCGTAACTTCTTTAAGTTATCTGTAAGCAATGAGTCAATCTCAACATCCGTAAAATCAGTCGTGTTATTAACTAAACACTGTTCATTGGTGAATTTAGAAACTTTAAAAGGTGCTGTGATAGTTAACTTTGCATCAAGGTCAGTAGCATTTTGTATAACAGTTGAGGCAAGATAATTTTCGCATTTAAACTATTGCAGCTGGCATTCGAATGCCATCATGGAACTGTTTATAATTTAAAATAGCAAAACCATCTTTCTGATTTACAGGTAAACTTACTCTATGTTCTGTACGGGGGTCTAATTTAAATTCAAGGTCTGTATTATAAATAATTGGAATATTAATATCATTTGTTTTTAAAATCCTATCCTTGAAACTTATGTCAGCTCTGAGTCGAGACATTAGGTCCATTCCTATCAAACCGTCATACCTATCGTCAACGTCATAAATGTAAAACTTATGATAACCATATTCGTTGAAAATTGAAAAAAGTGGGATGTTAGCAACTTCAAAATGTTTACTAGTAGCATGAGTACTTGTCACTGTAAATGGTTCATAGAATATTGAATCGGCAAAATATTCATTAACTTTTCTAGGACTTATGAAGGACCTGGTACTGCCCGTATCTAGCATAAATTTTCCATTTATGTCAGGAATATATATATAAGGATGTCTTAAATTAGCATCATAGTTAAGTTCTATCATTTCAGGGTAATTTGCTGCGTATCCATCTGAAAATTTTGTACGTCATCTAAATCATTGCTATTTTCAGGTGAGTACGGTATGTCCGCATCCACGTCAGGGATCTGATCTACACAACCATGGCTAGTGTACATATTTGTATAATCATAATCAATTTGCGTCGACATATTATACATATTTTCATTAAAACCGGTGTTATAAATATATTGTTCGTCACCAGTATAAAGTTCATTTACAGGTAAACCTTGTGTTGGCTTAACCGGTGCTGGTGCGGTTCTCATTGATACGTCACGGTCATTAACCAAAGGCTTGGGTGGACGATAGCCTAAAGGTTGCGAGGGTCTTTCACCTAATTGCGCAAATGAGGGCTTATATCCAAACTGTTGTGGTTGTTTACCATCAAGCATTGTCGGCCTATTCCCCGGTAGGACTGGGGGTCGGTATCCGAATTGATTCGCGGGTCTAAACCCAAATTGTGTTGAAGGTCGGTATCCAAATTGAGTTAACTGTGGTCTAAAACCTATGTGTTGATTAGGCATATTTGGACGAATAATATTTCGATTTTGTATACCAAACTTAAATTGACCTTGGTGTGGCTGAGGCCTAAAATTGTTATTATATTGCAAGGGTGGCTGCGTAAGAACTGGTTTCGGATTGGCTGAATTAAAAGCTGATGATGATCGGTGTTGTAACATTTTACTACGTAAATTATACTGTTCCTGAAAGTTAACTTCTTCAAGGACATATTTTAGAGCATCCTCCAAAGTGTTTGGGTTTTTAATTCGAACAATCCGTACCATATGTTCTGGTAAATTGTACATAAAAACGTTAAGAGAAGTATTGTTATAAATAACTCGCTTAGCCTCTCTCAAAGTTACACTGCTATTCTGATTAACTTTGGATATAAGTATAGCGCGAATATCTTGTATACGGCTACAAAATTCTAAATAAGATTCGTTCTGTTTAATTTTTAGGGTTTCTAACTCAATAGCAACGCACTCCTCGCTTCTAGGATCGCCAAAATGTTGGACCAATAACGATTTTAATTCATTGTATGTCTCAAAGTCACCTCTTTCACTAATAAGGGCTGCTGCCTTACCTTTTAATTTACTTGTAATGGTTTGCATTAAAAATTCATTGCGTTCTGAGGTTCCTTGATATCTACCAATAACATATTCGCACTTCCGCAAAAATAAACTAAGTAAATTTGTTTCACCGCCAAACTCAGGAATCAATCTTAACACATCACGCGGTATTAATAATTCCGGTAATTGCATAGATAACGGCGTATCGGTACGAACAGACGCAGCTGCCGCGCCTGCCGTGGGCACAGGTATCTGAACTGGATTCATTTTAAAATTTTACACACACATAAAAATATAAAAATCAAACAATATAAATCCTTAGGTAAGTAATTAAATCATATGAAAAATGTTATTCCATATAATTTGGAATAATATAAGCAAACGTATGTAACGACTTTATTCACTTAATATTCTTTAAAGAAATTATTTAACTATGACAACTTATTACGAAATTTTATCGTGTATAATTATTTTTCATACGATTTAGTTTTAGGTTTTATAAAACTATTAGTCATATACTGAAAATACACAATGTTAAAATTTTATCAACAAAAATTGTGTAGGGAATTTGGGAAGGAAGTAGAAGGTTACTCACAGTCCAACCGCCTTATACATCTCTGCTCACCTGCGTTATGTTACGCGTAATCGAAACTTATTTATTTGGTTCGTGGATTGCCGTATGTAAAGCGCGTCACTGATTTTAAGCACTGCCTCTACGTAAAGTCTGTAACCAGTCGCGAAGTACGTTATAACACTTTTCACAGTTTTCAAACGCGACTTTCCGCGAAGGCTAACAGCGGCAATCCTACCGGCTGCGCCAGTTTGATTTCGGGAGCGACGAAATGACTTTTTAAAAACTAAAAATAAAAGTAACTAAAATGGGAATCGAATTAAGAGTTTATTAAGACGACCCGAGCTTTACAGATTCTATGTAAGACTAACTTATTGTACTTATTCTAATGCATCAACACCGGATGACATCGTAGGCGGTGGTCGTTCCAGAACATTCGAACATCACGCCACGTCTAGCTGATAAGGAAGTGCAGCGTACGGGATACTGCACCTGCACTGACTTATTGCAGCATAAGGTTATAGGGAATATAACTAGCTTGCTTCATGATAATATTGTGATGTTATGTTGAGAGTTTTTGAAGTGAAAACTTCTTTAGGTGCGTTGAGCACTTTTTGGGTGAACAAAAATCATGGAACTCGCGCCATCGTCACCGAACGCATTCAAAATTCTAAAACAATAATCTAATAGCTTGAGGAGATAATTCACAAGTTACTTAGTTTTCACTTCTATCGGCAGAAACCAAAGACTGACCCGCATGTTTTTTAAAATAAGAAACTATTAATATGTTAATTTTGCTTAAACACAATTAGTCACAAATTGCCTTTGCATTTGTCACGAAGTGTACACGTATGAGGCCTTATACCATGCAACTGTTTGTGTAATATGCTATTACATGTATTTAATACGTTTTAATACCATATTACCTTAATTTCTAAGAAACAATCCTAACTAATATTATAGATGCGAGTGTGAGTTTATCTGTTACGCTTTCAAGCCTAAACTACTAGACCGATCATCATCAAATTACGCATACACGTTATCAAGGGTACATAAAAAGACATAGGAAACCCTTTATCTAGAAGAATGTTACCGAAATATAGCTAGTATCTATACTTATATTATAAAGCCGAAGAGTTTGTTTGTTTGGTTGAACGCACTAATCTCAGGAATTACTGGTTCGAATTGAAAAATTATTTTATTGTGGGATAGCCCATTTATCGAGGAAAGCTTATAGGCTATATAACATAACGCTACGATCAATAGGAGCGGTGCATCAATGAAAAATGTTACAAAACGGGAAAGATTCTCTTATGTGAAGCAGACGAAGTTGCGCGGGTCAGCTTATAAGTATATAAATATAAAATCTATTTCCAAGTCTGTGACAAGCGTTACTAGACTTCACCATTAACCACTAGCTAACAATAACAGTAATTGTCTAAAAAAAAATGAAAATTGCTCTACACTTCTGGTCCCAGCTAGACCATATTATTCTAAACACGTGCCGCTGTCACGTATAACTAGTAACCGTAGAATAAATTAAAATGACCGACAAATTCAGGCGGCGCCGGGCGTCAACGTTAACTAGTTGCAAGATTAACTGGACGCGTTGCTTCAGGCTTTTGATTGGGATCAAAATGTGGGTAGAATTGCTAATGTTGTGCGATAATCGTGCGATGTTTGTATTTAAATTATGAATTATAAATGTGTGGATCAAGCGATATGACTGCTTTGGTAGAGCAGCGTGGATGCAACTGTTGTGTGCGGATCCTTGGGTTCGATTTTCAAGTCAAACAAGGTGTGATTGGGATTTTCTGTCAAGAAATTATCAGCTGATGCTTGGTAACGTACTCAGTAGACAGCACTATTTGGATGTAGGTGCCTTAGGTTCCAGGTAATATCATGGAATCCAAAAACAACAGTTCAAATATGAGTATAGTACACCTTTGCTTACCCTTTTAAAGAAGTGGGATTATATATGTATTAATAGATATACCTACTGTATATACCGTAATTTAATGAATACACTAAATTAGTCATGAAAGTGAATATTACATTAAATTTTTAAAGCACTTCCCTTTTTACCTCATGCCTGCACAGTCAGTGACATAAATCGATAATATAATAATACCAGCTCTGTATTAAACTGTCCCACTGCTGGGCACAGGCCTCTTGTCAGTGTGAGAAGATATATGTACATTGATAAAATATCGAATCCTTTTTTTAACAAGGATACGGCCCACCTGATGGTAGGTGGTCACCGTAGCCTATGGACGCCTGCAACACCAGAGGCATCACTTGCGCGTTGCCGACCCTTTAGGAAAGGAAGTAGGAAGGAGAAGTGGGAATGGGGGAAAGAGGGTGCTTGGGCCTCCAGCACTCTCACTCACCGAACGAAACACAACATTAGGAATACTGGTATTTCGCGTCGATATTCTGTGAGAGGGTAGTCCTTCCCCGGTCGAGCCGGCTCATTCATGCTGAAATCAAAGCTAGCTTCTATATTTCAAAATTATAACGTATGCTTGTTTGATGTTTCTTGCATGCTATTATCTGTTATTGTTAGCTCTTACAGTATTAAGTAATATTTAACAGATAGAATAACAACACAAAAATACTACTAATTATTCATTCATAATTTATATTCACAAAATTGTTTATTGTTCAGCTACTGAACTGACTGTACAACCACAGACGGCACTTGACTTTTTATTCTAAATAAAACACTCTCTAGAGATTAAAAGACATGTAACATATATACAAGTGGTTGTTCAACCCATGTTACACGATGAAGGCACAGATTAACCGGCTAAGCCGGGCAGCTGGACAAGATGGGGTCCAAAATGGCGCACTTTTAGTCCGACTTAGCATAATTTATGTTGCGATAATCACATTTGTCACGCCGATGGACAAGATCGGTTCGTGAATGTAATTTAAATTTCGTTTGAAGAAATATTTTGGGTTTTGCTTCTATGCTGGAGATTAAGTGATGACTAACAACTGTTTGAAAGTGAAATCTTGGATTAAAGATATTTTGTGATATAAAATCTATTTATGTTTGCTACCCTAACAAATTGATTGTCACGCTTTTACGTCTTAACTCCTCAATTGATTATCATGGAATTTCGCATACACGTTTTCAAGGATGCAGAAAAGGACAAAGTACCTTTTATCCAGAATAATAGTCCTATTCTAGAGGGACAGAAATTTATTTATATATAGGATGTCCCGGATAAGACGTCAAGCTGGAATCAGGTAATAGGCTAAGTTATAATAGTTATCAGAAAAAAAAACTAAGTTATGTATTTTAAAAATAATGGGCATTTAAAAAAGATAAAATAAAAATCTACAACCTGTGACGCCTATTACTACAGATATTTAATTTTTGAATTTTTTTTTTATGTCTTCTCGAATAATGCTTCTTTAAGCTCTCGATTTTTTTCGATTATTCAAGATGATATATATATATATATTGTTGTTTATGTTGTTTATAAGTTTTACTTGAAAATAGCTAAGTGGGTACATCTCACTTAAACCTATAATAAACGTTTTGTTAAAGATCATTGCTAGCATTCAGCGCTTCAAATCAGTCTTATTAATCCAGGGCTAACATTTTTAAACATCATACTTTTAATCACCTAAACGTCTTCCTTACCTTTGTAAATGCTAAAACCTCTGAAAAATCTCGGCATGATATAGAAAGTGCTATCTCTACCTGTATAGTAAAATGGTCTATTCAAAACTAAACTGAAGTGAAGCTAGGGAGCATAAGATAACAGTAAGTTATCTGAACGTTAGATACAGCCTCTGAAACAGTTGGCTAAGTTTGCGGCTACAGGTGTATCTGACCCACTTACAGCTGTTCATTAAACAGTGCTATATTAAGTTCGTTTTAACTTACGACTCAGTTATTATAAGGCTGTTGTGGAGGAAACTTTGGCATGGAATACTGTACTGTTTGATTCAATTAAGAGATTGGAAATATACTAGCATTTTCTTAAACAATTAAGATGTGTTCTGATCATTTGGCCACTGCTGCTAGCTGTCTTGTTTATACCGATATTTAATCATTGATAGCGATGGACACTTCCATTCTATATCGGTAGAGTAGTGGTTATATTTATCTAAAATATTTACTTAGTGAGTATATTTGTTACGTTTTCACGCCTTAACTCCTCAACCGATCAACATGAAATTTCGTATACACAGGTCAGGGAAACAGAAAAGGACATAGGGTACTTTTTATCCAGAAAAAAGTACTGTTACTAACCTAACCTAACTCTCTATTTACGCGAGCAAAGGCGCGGGAAAATTTAGTAATATTATATTATGTGAAAATGTATATTGTTTGTATTGAGTAAACTCAATATACAGTAAATTGATTCTAATAATTATTTCAGTATTAGAAAGCTAGTTAATCCAGAAGTAACATAGGCTATAAAAAATATCACGCCAACAGCGACTGGTGTGGAGTAGTAATCATAAACATGATGGAAGAAACAATGGAAGACATCTAGTAATAAATAATTGACACTTTATGACTAGAATATAAAATTTGAACACTATGCGTCATGTTTTAGATATACACTGCCGGTCAAAAGTTTGAGACCACCTACATCAAAGTTGCAAATGGATGTAAAACTCAAAATAAAAAGCTAAACATGAAAGGATTTATTGTGATATTTATTAAGTATGGCAAATGCAATTAAATATAAATAAATAATATTAAATATTTCGACAATTTAACTTAAAATATATGTTGACAAGCTAAACAGCTTTTTCATCAAAAAACCCTCCCTTGCATTGAATCACTTTGTTGACAAGTCTTGGCATGCGGGCAATCAATTTGTCGATTGTTTCTTGTGAAATATTGTTCCAGCTTTCTTGCAATGCTCTCCACAAATCTTCTTGTGAGCTGGGACAACAACTGCCCACGTTTCTGTCCAGCTCTTCCCACAAAAGTTCTATAGGGTTAAGGTCGGGGCTCTGAGCGGGCCACACCATGTTTTTTAACACCCCTTCTGCTTCTTTTGTATCTAAATAACCCCGGCATAATTTGGAGCTGTGTTTAGGGTCGTTGTCTTGTTGGAAAATAAAGCCATCTCCAACTAGCCGAAGTCCCGATGGTACAGCATTACACTCCAATATGGCTTTGTACTGCTCCTTTTTCATAATTCCTTTGACTCGTACCAAATCTCCAGTTCCACGGCTCGAGAAACAACCCCAAACCATAACGGAACCACCGCCATGCTTCACTGTGGGCAGGACACAGTCTGGCATCATCTTTTCCTCGGCACTCCGCCGAACAAAAACACGTCTTTTGCTCCCAAACACTTCAAATTTGGACTCATCTGTCCAAAGAACTCTTTTGAAGTCTTCTTCACTCCAGTCTCGATGGGTAAAGGCCCACTGCATTCTCTTCTTTTTGTTTTGTGGCCTTAAGAGAGGTTTTCGCACTGCTACGCGACCAAATAACTTAGCGTCTCTTAGTCTTCTTTTCACTGTGGTCAATGACACAGGTGTAGACCGGGATTTGTTCACTTCAGCGCGGATTTCTGGTGCTGTCAGGCGTCTATTCCGCTTGCTTGTTACCACGATGAACTTATCCTCGCTAGAAGTGGTAGCTCTCGGCCTTCCCGACCGCGAACGATCTTGATTATTGCCAGTCTCTTTGTATCGGGTTATTGGGTTATGAACACAAGTCTTCGACAACTTGAGCTGAGTAGCAATCGCACGTTCAGATTTGCTTTCGTTGTGTAAAGCAATGATGACAGCACGAGTTTCACCGCTAATTTGGCGTACTTTTCCCATAATGAGATGTCTTCACTGTAAGAACGACGAGCTCGGACTAACCAAGATTAAGAAATATTTACTCCATGGAAACTCAGGTGTTCACAGTGTTTTAGGAAGTTAAAATTTCCTAAAATTCTGTTAACACAAAACAAAGCCCAAATAATGAATAATAGTCAGGTAACAATAATATTACAATGACTTTAGCGCGCGGTCCGCACGCGGCGCCCATTGATGTTTCTAGACAAAAGACCTTTGTACGATGATTACATAAAAATAAATAGAAATAATGACTTCGAAAAATAGTAAAATATCCATTGTATATGCAGGTGTGCAAATTAATTGTTTATCATATGTATTTTAACAAATTTTATTGTGAAACAATATTTTAACTTGTGGTCTCAAACTTTTGGCCGGTAGGGTAAATCCACAAGATTTTACTAGTAAAAAATAACATATTACAGCAAACTGAGCAAAAGCAAATAAAATATAAGTTACATTGATTATATATAGAAACCTGAAGCACTATTCACTGTAAACGATATACAAACTTTAAATACATCTCTTCAAAAAACTTCCGATTGAACAGACTTCCAAGAATAACTTGCAAATATTCTCGCTCAAACAGACCTCAGAGGAGAACCTGGGAAGGTTTAAAAGAAATTCAATTGGATGAAATAGGTGAGCTTTAAGAAACTTGTAGGGTATACAAAAGCGCACTATAGACAGACTGAACGAGCTAAGAAGGTATAAGGACGATGACATACTGCGGTAGACAGCTAATAATATTAAAGGTTTATATTTTACTCGTTGTCTTTGGTTACTCTATATCGTGTTTTTGAAGTTGGTTTATGTTTCCTGGGTTCAAGCTTGCTTTGTACCAAATTTTGTCAATATCAATTTAGATTAGGCGTAAACTAATTAAATGGACAAAGTAGACTATTTTCGTGATTTATACACGCAGTTTAATCACTATTTTAATAGGGTTTATAGTTAAATGGAAATTAAGGCTTACGTTGAAACTGTTAAAACCTTGCTAAACATTACGAAATGTAACTAATAAAATATTTACCGATGTTATGGTGGACATTTAAAAAGGACACGTAAATGTTCTTTGATCAGATCTGGAATACTCTGGACAGAGACTAAGTAAAGAGTACCAGAGTATGATGAGAGTGTATGAAGTTAAATGGATGTCCCAGATATCTAATAAGTGGTAAGCCTATCTGTCCAGCAGACGGTCTACGTATGACAATTATAGAGCATTTACAAATAAAAAACATGGTATGCAAGTATGAGGTAACGTTACAAGAGGCTCCAACTTAACAACATCATAAATTCCTCCAGAGATATCGGTGCACAAAAAGCAAGTGTGGGCCCGCCTTTAGCGGGCTTCATTGGAGCGCACCGCCATCGGGTCGTTATCACAGGTGGCCGGCCCGGGCATATCCGCCTAAAGCCTGGTTACAAGCCAGCTACCAGCCCAGGGATTACTCGCTTCATCCGGTTCCGCACTCGTTTCCAACTTGATTTATTCACTCCCAACTTTTTTACTAATGTATCCCTCTTTTATTCGGATTATATTTAACCGTTTTCATTTTGATTTGTGTTTTTGTTTTCTGATGGTATTCGATTTTGGGGATTTATTTTCCTGCTACGGCTTAATTATTCTTTAGCTAGAATGTTTTTGGGTGTTGCACGTAAATCATTTTGAGAATAAATCAGAGGGCTCCTGAATTTGAATGGATAACAGCCGTTTCAATGTTGATTTCAAAATCCTTGTTATGGAAGTAATGGTTAATGTGTGATTTAAGTGTGAATTATGAAGATGAGGTGTAATTTATTGTATATTTAATTAATATTTATCTCTTTTTTGTTAGAGGTAACTGTGGTAACGTAACATGGTAATGCTCATTAAAAAGAGCTTTTACAACGCCAAGAAACAGCCAAACCACTGTCAAGAACGTCCGTTGTCATAAGCCGGAACGAAAATCTGATTAGCAACTAAAATTGAAGGCCCACTTGCGACCAGCATTGAATGGAGAATTCCAGTTAATACAGAATCTTACTATCGGCATCGGTTAAATGAAACAGCGATATTGATGGCTGTATTAATGCGAAAATTTTGTTTTTCAACTGATCATTTTGGCGATAAATGAATTACATTTGCAGTCAATAATATTACTTTTATATCTTTAGTATTTATTAAAAACACTTACCGTACTAGGAATCCTTCCTGTATTACGGAGAACTTTACAAATATTCAAACAAGAGACACAAGGTACACCCATAATCAGAACAACTATTTGTGGATCACACAAATTTGTGTGGGATTCGAACCCACAACATTCGCCCTAAAGGCAACTACTTAGACCGCTGCATCACCCACGTTTAAATTAATCTGAGTTGGGGTCGCTACCCAAGGAAATTAATAAAAGCAATTAAGCAAGAATATATTTACATTAAAGGTACGGAAGTAAGGGCCGATCGGATGTATCGGCCCTTAGGGACCACCAGGAAGAAAATTCGGTTCAAATTCCAAATAACAGTAGCATTCAATGGTGATAACATTAGGAAAATATTATATGATACGATCCAATGATAAAATTATATAATTACATGATACTATAGCCTTTGAAAAGAACATAATATGTATGTTTCTTTATCTAAATGTAAACATAAAATGAGTTCTCTGATGGCGTAGTGGTTAAATTGGTCGCCTTCCCGCGGCCTCTACACTGAATGTTGTGGGTTTGATTCGTACACGAGATAAAAAAATGTGTGATCCCCAATTAGTGCTTTTGAATTTGGGTCTGTGTACGTTGTAAAACTGTTTGTAAAATCCCCGTAACATTACCTTTGCCCACCTTTTAACACCAGACGAGCTTATTACCGTTACCTGGATACATTGCATGATTCCCTATATTGCTACAGAAAACTTCAAACCCGTAAACAATACCACCATTACTGATCCGAGAATCAAATCAAGGAGCTCACGATTTACTAAAAACGTTAGCTCAGGCAAAACATTAACAGTAATTCAAGTACTGAACCTAATAATAAACATTCATAAACCTTTACAAACTCTGCACATATTTCTTCTGATTTCCTCTTCAATATGAGAAATAATATTTCAGTTTTCAATATATTCAAACGGTCGGAGTGGCAGTATGCACTTATGGGCAAAGCTCGTGCAATCTGAGGAATACGTGACTGGGTTAACTTGGTTCATACTTGGTACTTGTCTAAGTTATCTGGAAGTGAACGCAAGGATTTGTTGTATGAAAACTTTAATTTGTATATCGAAAAGTTGATGTTTCTCTCTTTCTTTGATATTATATTCTGGTTGTATATTGACTTATGCGTATCTGCGGTCGGCGGAAGTGAGAGATCGATAAGGCTATATCTTAATACGCCTATCTTTATTATATCATATCATAAATAAATAAATAAATAAATATCATTATTTAATTGTGGAAACGTTGAGCACACAGCACTTGGAACTTACGCGCCAATAGTGACTTTGAGATATTTATCTGTATGCATAATTGCTGTATTTTTGTTTCCGATTATTCTCAAATACATCCTGCGGTTTGTGCCTGAGGTCTCGATTGTCATTATTACCAATCACAATCGATATAGAAACTCCAAAATACCCAAGACGACAAGTCAAGAACATTTAATAAGTAATTAAAAGCTACTTGAAAAACCAAACTATTGTCCGATAAAAAATCAAATTAAGACTTACTCATATTTCAAGTTACATCTCAGCTCAAAAGAAATATTCAACAGAGTAAAACAGAAAGGCAGCTATGTTATATCGTTCTGTCTTCGTTAGCGCCGTATATACCAGAACATGATCCTGGCTGTATACAAAGTGGAAATTCAGTAAACGCAGCGACAAGCCGGCGGCAGTCGCAAGTTGATTGAGATAACGCGATTAGTCGTCGTGGTTGCGCTGCGACCAATTACTCGTGTTTTGTGCAAGTCTACTCTGTAGGGTTGCTAGATTTTCAGTTTGTTTTTAAGGTATAGTGAGATTTAAATTTATGCGTCTGATACTAAATAAATCGAATTATTCGAATATTTTAGATATTCGAAAGCAATCGAATTAAAAAAATTATTTAATTTGAAAGTGTATTTTAATGTTAAAAATACTTTTTAGTTTTTTGTGAAGCTATTTTCTATCTTACAAGCACATAGAAAATAACTTTTAATTAAATGTAATTTTATTAAGTTAATTAACATGTTGATGCAAATAAATAAATAAAAATAAATAAATAAATATATAAAGTAATCGCGCTGCACAATATCGCAATTATAAATAAATTTATATTTGAATGAAAATTTATATTTTTTCGGTGATAATCTCGAATCGAATCGAAAGGTATGAGTATGACATGCTTTTGCATTCCTTACTCAACAATCTTTCGTTGAGTATTAATTTTGCTTTTGTTATTAATTATGAGTTAATTATAGCTTGCTTTTGTCGACAAAAATATCCATAGGAGACTTGCACATCACTAATTTTATATCCCAAATCCTTTCTGATACAGTGAAAATCTCTTCAGATAAATACAAAAATGCAAGTACCTAATATCATATTTAATTGAAAATATATCTTTAGATCTTAATAGTTCTACCTTCGTCTCGTAAAAGAACAATAATTACTATCGCAATTAAAATGATAGTTAGTATGATAGATAGTAGTAAAATGATAGTTCTATGGAGCATACCCATAGAACTATAATTTTTGGACAGACAGTCTAAACAAAAGAGAATCATTAGTTTCAACGAACGTAAAAACAGTCAAATTCGAAAAATGATAGGTACCTACTCGTAAGTCAAGTTTGTCATGTCCTAAGGAACTATAAAAATCAGTATGATCAATGTCAATGAACGTAAAAAGCACCTCGTTTCGCAACATACGCATATACGATACCGATCATATCCTATCACATCCAGCTTCATTCACCGTGTGGTTCACAAACGATATTCGTTTGACATAAGCGAGTTACTTTTTCATTCAGCTCATTAATCATTGTGGCGGGTCTATTTAATATTCATAGTACGGAGCGGCACCGCGAGCTCGTATTAACTTTATTATAAAGATATGTTGATGTAACGGAGCGAGGGGAGATGTGCGGAGAAGGTAATTGTGGGTATAATACTTGCTGCTTGCTGTTGCTGCTTGAACAATGGTTTGTTATGTAATCTGTAGTATCACGCTTGTTATTTAGAGAGATAGGCGAGCAGCTATAGCTCAGTGGGGAGACCAACAGACTGCAATGCAGAGGGTCTCGGGTTCGAACCCACGACGCGCACCTCTGACTTTCGGAAGTTATATGACTTTTCGAAATTATGTGCGTATTGATTGACAATTATCGCTTGCTCCGTGCCTCGGAGAGCACGTTAAGCCGTAGGTCCCGGCTGCCATGAACATCTATGGCAGTCGTTATTGGGAGAGTGTCCACACAAAAGATCCCACTGGGTCGAAGTGTCGCCGGTCTGCACTGACTGGCCCCCACATAAGATAAGATAAGATAATATAAGATAAAGAGGTTGGCAGAAACTTATGATTTCGAATTTTACTTTTCTTATATATCGTTTTTGATTCTTGTGTCACAGTTTTCTACGTTGATTGTAAGCAAGTGTGTAGTAAATATAAAAAATAATATGTATTAGCTTTTTGCCCGCGGCTGCGCTTGCGCAAAGGTAGGTTAGGCTATATTAGTAACAGTATTATTTTTAAATAAAATATAGCCTGTGTTAGTCGGTGATAATAGATATTTCTAGAGGTGAATTTTTTTTAAATCGGTTGTGTAAATTTTGTGTTAAATCCTTACAAACAAACAAAAAACCAAACCTTTCCTCTTTATAATACATACATACATACATAGATTTACGCCTGTTTCCCACAAGGGTAGGCAGAGACTACGGATTTCCATTTGCTACGATCCTGACACACTTCTCTGGCTTCATTCGCTTTTATCACATTCCTCATACACGCCCGGCGGTTCAAGGTGCTCTTAACCTGGCCTTTGTCCAGTACGCCTCCGATCTGATCCAGAAACGTTTACCTAGGTCTTCCTCTTGCGACTGTTCTCTTTATAATTAGTAAAAATTATTATTATTATTATTATTTAAATGTTGTCAATATATTTGTATCCCTCGGGAGCTACAGTTTTTCCTGGATCAAATATAACCTATGTCCTTTTTTTACCCCTCGACAACGTTCATGTAAAATTTCATAATTATCGGTCAAGTAGTTAAGGTGGTTAAGCGTAACAAATAAACTATGCAAAATTTTATGATGATGGTCTAGTAGGTAAGGTGTTAAAGCGTAGCAATCTAACAAACTCACATTCGCATAATTGTACAAAATCTTTCAAGTTAAATAAATATGTATGAGACTGCACGAAATGCGCAGTAGTTTAGCCTAATTCCCGAGCGGGACATGTATGATGCACAAATAGTTGTATTATATCTCGGTACTCGGTCTTTTAGTAAACCAAAATTCATTAATATACACCTATTATAACTAGATTACCGCTCCAGGTTAGATTAGTAACAGCACTTTATTCTGAATATAAGATTTTTCTGTTCCCCTGACAACGTGTATGCGAAATGTAATGATGATCGGTTGTGTAGTTTAGGCGTAAAAACGTCACAAATAAACGAATTCACATTCGCATTTATAATATTAAGTTAGAATAAGATTTAGGATGAATTATGTTCAAATTTTGGCCAATAGATGACCCTTAATGTTAATAATTGGGCAGAGTGGTGCAAAATCCATATCTAACACGGTCAGAAATAACAATCAAAACGTCTCATTTACATACGAGAACGAAATTTAAGGCATGCGTAAGTATGTACTGTACATATTGATCGGGGAAAGTATGTAAATGTAACGAGATAAGCCGTAGGTGGGCTCGCTTGTGCACGTTTTGTTTTATCTATACGCTGAAGCTACACAGCCTTCGGTTACAAGCCGTTTGCCTTCCGACGAGATTAGATAGCGATAGATATATAACCCAATAAAGGCTCAAATTTCAACGGTACTTATAGATGCTTTGTTGTAGTTCATACTTTATTTAGTTACACATATATACAGTCTTACGCTTACGTAAGCAAAGCTGTTTTTCACATGTATTTCGCCAGCTATCGAGCACAATCCCAAACTCCGTGCTGAACCTGAGAATTTCTAAACAAAAAAGCTTAGTAACACTCTGTCTATCTTCTGAATCGAATCCTAGACAGCATGCAAGGCAAGTCATATATGCAATGATGTCTATACTATCTATGTATCTTATGTGGGGGCCAGTCAGTGCAGAACGGCGACACTTCGACCCAGTGGGATCTTTTGTGTCGACACTCTCCCAATAACGACTGCCATAGATGTTCATGGCAGCCGGGACCGACGGCTTAACGTGCTCTCCGAGGCACGGAGCAGGCGATAATTGTCAATCAATACGCACATAATTTCGAAAAGTCATATAACGTCCGAAAGTCAGAGGTGCGCGACGTGGGTTCGAACCCGAGACCCTCTGCATTGCAGTCTGTTGGTCTCCCCACTGAGCTATCGCTGCTTATCTATCTTTATACTATCTATACTTCTCCTATACTAATATTATAAAGAGCAAAGATTTAATATTTTGTTTGTTTGTAACGTCTTAACTCAAAACTAATCAACCGATTTTAAAAATCTTTTCCCTTAGAAAGATATACCACCGAGTAACATTGGCTAAATTCAATTTTAAAACGGTACTGCCTCTAAGATAACCAAACCTGCTTTTACGCGAGAGAGGCCAAGGGCAAAAGCCAGTCTTGAATAAAATATGAAGATATGTTAAGTGAGTACGATAAGTAAGATTTACAATTTGTCGGCCTCGATGGCGTAGTGGTTAGTGTAACCGTCTGCCGCGCTTGAGGTCGCGGGTTCGATTCCGGCACAAGTCAAACATTTGTGTGCATGAACATGGATGTTTGTCTTGGTCTGGATATTTCTATGTATAATAAGTAAGTATTTCCAGAAAAAAAACGGTATATTTGTATGTTTATCCATTGTCTAGTACCTATCTATAGTACAAGCTCTGCTTAGTTTGGGCTAGATGGTGTTGTGTGTAGGTGGTAGAATATTATATTATATTATAATTTATCCAATTGTTTGCTTCGAGGGAGACATAGAGCTAAATGAATTATATATCCAATCACGGCTGTGACATAGACATCGATGCCACGTGTTGCATTATTGATAAAGATTAAATGAAAGCGGCATGCATTTAAAGATCGCTTACAGTTTTACTCTTGTAATTTTTGTAACTACAACATACTACCTACCTACCTATATATATATATATATATATATATATATATATATATATATATACACCTACTATATAACGTAAGTATCGCGCCGTGCACAATCGTATTCGAAACATTCGAATGCAATTTGCGCATTACTATTACCGATACTTATTAATCATATAAATTGTTAGAACTACAAATATCTATATAACCACGCTTTTCTGTCACTAATTACACAAGAACATGTAATTACTAAAAACAAGATTCGATTCTAAAAGAATAACCAACATTACTCTTCTCACATCAAAATGAGACACTACACACACCTTAGGATTCAATGTTTTAAGCTTACCTTTGAAGTCGGAAACATCACGCCACTCCACCAAGGGACCAAGTTAATTAATACCTGCGATTCCGCCTGCATTCGACCCTAACCGTGTCAAGCGTACCTGTTTCACATCTAATTACAGTCTAACGACTTGTTTACAACCAAAAATCAACCTTAAATTTATTAGCTACGGTTGCTTTTCAAACATCTGATTACAGAATTCGAATTATGTCGAGTGAAATTGAATCTTGTATCAGTTAGGTAAGGTTGTGTTTTGATTGAGGTTGAAAATTAAGGTGAATATTTAAGGTATGAAATTAATGTTTGATTACATTATCGTAAGTAATGTTCTCTTGACGTTTGTTATGTAAATTCTCGATATTGTGATGTAACTAAAGCTGTATGAATAATTATATTTGAAGAGGGATGATTTTGTGTATTTTTTGGCACTATGAAAGAACGTGCTTTAATGATCTAAGAACATTAGTTTATATAATATTATAAGTCATGATTATCTGCTATTATTTCGTGATTTGTGATTTGACATACCTACTTAAAGTTTATATGGAGAAGTAAAGAAGAAAACTAAAATTTGGACACGCAATATCAATTACGATCGAATTTCGGCCATTGGGGAACTATTACTTATAAAATTTAGACTGAACGGACGTAGCATTGGTTGTAATAGTCTCCTTACTTTTTACATAATATGTCAAAGTTTGCTAGTTTGATTTTTGTACGTAATTTATAGGTAATTGTAGTAAATATGTTGTATATGTATTCTTTCGAATTTCTCTAGCGCAAGAAATAATTTTAAAATTATAGTGCTTATATAGGCTAATAGTCTGTAAGTATTATATATTTATCAACAATTTATATTGTTTCATGCTCATTTCGCCAATTATGGTTATATAAAAATCTAACCCATACTTTACAATTCGTAAAAAAGGGTTTGATACACTTCTGCTTATACCCTGAAGGGGTAGCTTTTGATAATATTGTCGTAAGATTAGATATGTAATAAACGTTGCACAGAAAGAAACAAAAATAAATTGAAAGAAAAGCCGCAACCAAATATAATAAAATAACTCACCTTCTCAAAATGCTTCACCTCAGCCAGTAATACAAAGTTGATGTGAATAAACCTCGCGTCTTCGCATGACCTGGACTTCTGCCTATACCCCGGCCTATTGTAAGAATACCTATAACCCGTATACTCCGAACTGTTTACGTCCACCTTCAGCCCCCCGTTAAACCCCCAGTCACCTCCACAACCGAAACATACGCCTTTGGTAACGAATTTCTCCCAAACTGTCAGGCCCTGCTTTGTCGCCCCCGCAAGGCCACTGCGGGGGCGGCCGGGCCATGTTCCCGAGCGTTCTTGTGGCCTTAGGCCTTGTAAAGGCCTTTGCAGTTTCCACTCTCCGTATTTCGTAGTATCAGCTGGCTTTTTCCATTTCCATTTGGATATCACTCGCGATGTTTTCACTAAATTCTATTTGCGAATCAGTTTGTTTGATTTTTAGTTTGCTTCCCAAGCTTTTGTTGTTTGATTGAGTATTTTAAAACGTCTGCAGTTCGCATTTACGCGTTGATTACTTTTTCTGAAGGTACCTTCTAATTTTAGTCTTCGATAAGTAAAGATCTTCCAATTTCCCTTTTCAATAATTACTGGGTACTTAAACGTAATTAGCTTTTAAGATAATTGGGAGTGCGATGGCGGGTTATTCAAAAGCGGACAGGTAAACCCGAATTCTCGTTCAGATTTTTTGCGGAATGTAATTTCACTGAATCAGACGACGTTTCAGAGATGTGTCAATGGTTTTTTGTAGAACGTGGGTACTTAGGCGATAACGAATTCGGATGATGAAATTTTAAATTCAGAACGACATTTTACCTATCATCGTGGAATTCGAATTGAAAAAGTTCTTACAATGAGAGCGCGGATGAATTGACGTTGACAAAAAATTACTTGTCATTTCAAAAAGCTTTTTGTATCGCCATTTTTAATAAGCCTTTATTCTAAAAACAACGCAACTTCTTGAATCCAGAAACTTGACAATTTCGCACTTATTAATTAGGCAGTGAAAATCTAAACTGGTTGAGAATGGCGTCTTTTAGCAAAATCGCTAAATCATTCTTACACCCCCTGGCGCCCCGGGCTTCGGGGCCCAGGCATCAAGGGCCTATTAATCAAATAACTCTCTTGTGATTAATTAGGAAATCAGCAATTAGTAAGAAATCGTTGAAATTAAGGAGAAAGGCAACAAGGATGTTATAGTAAAATTTGCTCAGTATGTGTGTGAAGGAGGTATATTTTACGTAACAAGATTACTGGATCCAATCTTTGAAATTTGAGATACAATAATAACAATAATATGTATTGTGTCTAACCAGTTATGTTTATTATGAAACAGATGTAGGAACTACAATTTGATTTCGATATACAGGTATAAACAATACTAATACTATATACCTAATACCCTACCTACTCGTGTCCTCTTTACATCATAGTTGACCTAGCACTTTTTTACAAATATAATTATTATCATAAGTTTAAAATTGCATGCGCTGCGCTTTCCACACAACGCCTCCCACACCGCGGTGTATTTATTGTTTGGCTACGCCTGACTATTGTGACTACGTTTGGTCTTATGGTGCGATTAGAGCAATTAGTTCTGATCTTTGTATATTAGTAAGAATATATTTTCAAATGATGCATTATGGAAAATGGTGGAAAAGGTTAAGTAATGTATATCATAGTCATGGGTAAAAGGTTATTCATATTTTAACTTAACCTCGAATATCGAAAGCAAACTGCGTAGTTCCTACGTCTGTTAGTTCGCTATTACATCATATTAAATATTTCTGGTAAAGACACAATGATTGTGGAGATACACTACTCTCTCCATCGACCCGTCACAGCCAATTATTGCAATAGAAAATCAGTAATAGTCCTTTGTTGTAGCTCCGAGCTACGAGCAAATCAATTACGGGCCAATATCTTGCTTACAAACTGAATAGTATATCGAATCACGTTTTTTCTACTGCGTAAATTTTTGGACTTAGTGCTGCTGCTGACAGTCTACTAAACGAAAAATATTGAAAAGAAAAAAATAAAGTCTTTGCCCGGCGTGAATATCGAATACGGAACCTTAGGATCGTATGCGAACTTATGCCGTTAGATCAACGAGTCTGTCAAAGATATACAGTCAATCTCCAGCAAAAATCCTAACTAATATTATAATTGCTAATTCAGTTTGTTTGTTACGCTTTTACGCCTGAACTAATCGACCGGTCATCATGAAATTTCGCATACACGTTTTCAGGGGTATAGAAAAGGTCATACGGTACCTCTTATTTAGAAAAAGTATTGTTCCCGAAGGACAAAAGTTAATGGACAAAATCTACATTAATGGGAGCGATGCCGGGGGAAAATTATTATACTATATAGTGATTTATACATTTAGGTTACACAAGAACACTTATGAACATCAAAGTTTATGAGTTATTGAGTATACGAAATTTACATTTAAGTTAGCTGTTTAATCTAGACAAAAGGTTGAGCCTATAAGAAAATACCTGTAAGAAACTCACCACTGTTTTAATCGCCACTCAATTATAATTTCAGTATTATACAACAGGCGTAAGGTATTTAATTTAGGTAGCAAGAGATTTATAATGCCTTATCCAAATCCATGATACTTCATTAGTCCGTAATCCCACTTTATAAGAAAATAAATTTGAGTCTGTAATCCCTGAAGGCAGATTAATTTCTTATTGTGGAGATTGTGGGATAACCGTTGCTAAGAACAAATTGTAGATCGTCTTTAAGATAAGATGCTAAAGAGAGATGAAAACGATCAGCCTCGATGTTATTTTATTAGTCGACCGTTTGTGAATTATTTTGGGAGTAGTTTTATAGACATTTAAATAAGTTTATAATAATAATGTTTATGTTGTTGGATGTCAACATCATCTAATGGTTCAAACTTCAAACAGTTCTCGTCTCACTGTTTCTGTTTTAAAAAAGACAACTGCCGCTCGAGTACCTGTGCCTGTGTAGCGGCTCATAAAAACATTCAAACGACGGATATAATAACTAGACTCGACATAATTATTTGTGGACAGAATTAACATCGCTCGGTGCAGTGGCAATAGCGATACGACCAATGAAACTACTAAGTTATCCGTGCTAGTAATATTATCCCAGTTTATATACTCCGAAATTGTTGAAGTTCTTATATCATCATGTCACTTGTAAGGCCATAGTCCACCCCACTGGCCCAAGATTTTATAATGCATTGATTTAGTCCTTATACTAAAATTTATTAACGTATAAACCATAGGGTTCAACTCATGTCTGCAAAATGGAACTTTTCTGCCAAGAAGCAAAGACTATTAACCCTTAAACTAATTACAACACATTCAACCATTAACCTCCTATTATAACAATACGAAATGTCCAATAAATCGTCGAAGAAGACATAGTCTAAGCGCTGTTACGTCTTGGCGACGTTCCAGTGGCAATTACCCTGCAGCTCCTAGACTATACTCGTTAACTATTATATTTGGTCCGCCGAGGGATTTGTTGTGGAATACTTTTAATTACTTTTTATTTTGTTGTTTTTATTAATTATAAAAATTTAACAAAAATGAAATATCTTATCTTATCTTAAATCTGACTTTATCTAGACAAGTAATAAAATGAGAACATCAATGTATCGAAGTCCACCAAATACGCATTATTAAAGATTCGAACTCAAAAACTAATAGACAGATCTTGATCAAATTTAAATGGGACCACATGGGAAGCACCAGCTTAAAAATTAAAAATAATCATCATAATCGGCCTACATAAAAAAAGTTCTGAGGGCAGAACAAAGAAAATAAAAGAAACAATATATTTCCGAATCGAAATCGAATCAATCGTAAATGGAATGAGAACCTCCTCCTATCCTGAAGTCGGTTAAAAAGGAATACCACTCATAAAATATCAGCGTATTGATCTTCTTCTTCTCTCTTAGCCTTTATTATACCCAAGTCACTTGGGGTCGGCTTTTCGGATATCAGTTTTTACACGGAGCGGTTGCCACCTGACCTCCGCAACCCGGAGGCTAACGATACCCTAAGGCTATACCTGTGTCAGAATATTAGAGGGTACTGACGTTCTCAATAACGACTGCCATAGATGTTCATGGCAGCCGGGACCAACGGCTTAACGTGCTCTCCGAGGCACGGAGCAGGCGATAATTGTCAATTAATACGCACATAATTTCGAAAAGTCATATAACTTCCGAAAATCAGAGGTGCGCAACGTGGGTTCGAACCCGAGACCTTCTGCATTGCAGTCTGTTGGTCTTCCCACTGAGCTATCGTTGAGTATCTGTTTATATATATATATATATATATGAAAACTGACACACTGAGAAGAGGCCTGTGCCCAGCAGTGCATGGGACAGTTATTATTGTTATTATATATATTTATGAAGCCAGAGAAGTGTGTCAGGATCGTAGCAAATGTAAATTCGTAATGTCTGCCTACCCCTCTGGGAATCAGGCGTGAATCTATGTATGTATGTATTTAATTAGAGCCTGGTTAAGTCCCACGTAGTGCTTTTAAGTGTACGTCACATATTTTCAGCTCCCGTTTTGCTACTATCATTTACAAAATATTGTCTTACGTTTTTGCATATTATGTTACAAAAATTACATTACGTTCATGGAATTTGAATAATTGCACTTTAGGCAATGTATACAATTATACATCTTCAAAATCAACCGAAACGCTAGCGATATTGTAAATAAATATTTAAAAAAAGGCTTGTTTAACTATTAAAATAATTAATAGTTAAATAAGCCTTTTTTTATTACTGCATATAAAGGAGTTATATTTCAATACTGACAATTTCCTAATAGTAAAAGCTCAAGTATCACATTGTGTGGCTTGGCAATCAAACCTGGGATCTTAAGGTTGGACAGTAGCTTGTATCTGGGATTAACATAGCAGTCCATTACCTAAATATCTTGAGATATAAAAGTAGGTATTAAATTTTACTAGTTACTGCAAAATTCCTTGAAAGCATTCCTTATATTATCATCAATTATAGTTACATCATCATCTTGAGTACTGTCATGTTTAAGTAAAATGTTATTGCATTTGCCAGACAAGTAATTTTTAGTAGGAAACTGAGGTCTGGTCTGTACCCAGTAGATGATAAGCTCGCTTTTTAAAAGGAAAAAGCAAGAGCATCTCTTTCGATTTATTACATTTTTACAGTTAAGTCGTTGAACCCGAGTATGACAAAATCTAGTTATAATCATTATGTCAAAAAAAGCCTTTAGGTTCAAACGCAACTAATAATATTTAATAGTCGTTTGATAATTAGATAAAAACGCAAACTTAGTGTTGGAATATGTTATAGTAAAACATTTTAGCATCAACCCTAAGGACATAAATTTGATCTAGTTTAAGAAACGTCAAATCTAACCTTAGATATCCAAGATCCTAACCATGCAGTAAGTTCCATGACCAATTCAACTGAAATCTAAAAAGAAAGCATTGCAACCACATTCTTAAAAGAAAATGTAATATAACTTACGTCCAAACTACACATAGAAAATCTCAAAATATTATTCAAACTTGTCCAAAGCGCTGTTACTACAGAATTCCGGAACTCGACCAAGGGGAGCGGTTTCAAGCACATTTTTCCCCGGCGAAGTCTTTTATCTGGTTGTGCCAATTTCCTGAATTGCGGCGACTTATTATTGCTAACTCCAGTAGGGTTGAAGGCTTAAAGGGTGCTTTCGAGGAATATTTAAGGCTTGATTTGTTTCAGTGAAGAAGTTGTTTTTTTCAGATGTTAAGTTCTGTGTGTGTATTTTGACTGCTACTAATACACTGGATATTATTCCTTCAATTATTTGAAATTATATTTTAACTGCATTACAACAACACAGTATATCTCATTAGACTTTTTCTATCATCATTATCCTGCGTTTTAAATACTTTACAGCGTCACAAAGAGACTGAAGTGTAAATTAGTGCCATGTGGTAAGTTATAACACTTATAACATTACATATATAACGTTTAATTGAATTGAGTTGCTCGCTAGTATTTGTGTATCTTGTCTTTATTCGTAATATCGTATAATAAGTGATCTAATGTAAATTATATTAATCCTATCATTATCCCGACAAAAGCACAATCGAAAATGTATTGCTATGCATCATGCGTGATTTATTATGTCGTAAACCAAGTCAAAATCAGTAGTCAAAAAACAAGCAAAGCAACTAATATTATCAATATAAAACAATTACGTCTCGTGCATCCGTAGTGTTTGGATACGTTAAGTGTTTTAATTATGTATTATGCTACATTTTATTTAAAGATTTCAAGGATAGATTAATATCAAAATGTGACAATGACTCAGATTCCTTTACATGGACTTATTACTGTATTCGTTATTAATAATTTAGTACTTCTTATTTTCTTTATTTTCCTTATTAGACATAAATTAGGTCCCATTCTCATAAAACAAAATCCGAAACGTGCCAAATCACTGAAGTATCTCAAAACCCCAGCTAGGCATTCCTAAGATTTATGCAAAGATTTTTCATAATCAATTTTATCTTATTCAAGTACGGTGTAAATATCTGCGCGGGGTGGAGACTGGAGCCCAAGAGGCGTTTAGGAAATGAAGAAATCCGGTCCGAGGGAGGCTTTAATAGAATTCAGTTTACCCCCTCATCCCTAAGCGCCTCGCGACATTATTTGGTGGAAATTTTCGCCAAAAATAACTTACAATTTTTGGTAAATTAGTACGAGGTTGGGGGACTGGCGCGTCTGTAATTTTTCTTTTGCATTTATGCGTCTGTGATACTATGACTTAGAGGCAGGTGAATATTTCGAATAACATAAAAACTGCGGTTATGTAGTAACCTAATAAGAAATTAAAAAAAAAGCCTGAAAAGTTGTCACGTATTATTCTATTAGACTCATTATAATTTCGACTATTCTTAAACTCTAAGTATGTGAGAAATTTATTTATTTATTTATTTCGTTTATTCACTTGTAATAATAATAGTACAATATATAAAATGCAAATGCAGTTAATATTATAACATATAAGACACAAAAAAAACTTTTTTTAGAATTGTGTCTGTCTGTTTGTGCATTGCGTAAAATACACTGATCGGCTTTTGATGCGGCTATCCTTTCGGGGAAATAGCCCTGAGAATACGTATATATGTAATAAATCTTAAAGTTATTATCGGAATCTCCAATTCTGTCAAACTTTGTAATAACGGAATTAGCCATGTGCTGTTACAATAGGAATTATTTATTTAGCACACAACAGTCTTATGACTACGACGTCTTTATTAGAAAATTCTCAGTATCAGTACGGAGTGCGACAATTTTCTCGTTAGACGCACCGCTTGCACTATGACGTTGTATCTAAACGCATAAGTGGTGAAATCTTGTTATAATATAGCTCTACCTATCTCTTGGCATATATAGGGCGTGAATGTATGTATGGACTAACCATAAGTATACAATAATATAATTAAAATTTGTGTCGATTTAAAAGGGTGGCCGTGAGTTTATTGCAGGTATTTTCTCAAAGGCTCAACCTTATGCCTAATCCTAACAACTAACATAAATATAAATATAGTAAACTCACTAACCCTTTTGATTTTCATAGGTGTAACTTTGTGACCTAAATGAATAAATGTATTTTGAACTTGACTTTTCAGAATATGTGTTATCGCAGCAAGTTTAGGTACATCAATTTCAAAGTGTAAATTCAAATGATTTAACCAGTCAAAAGTGAATCTTGTAACATCAATTTGATAGAGAACTGTTCAATAATTCAAGAGAACTCTGCTCTACTAAGTTAGTTACCTCCAGTCTAGGCAATCATAGAGTCTTGTTACAGTTTAATAGAGATGTTAAGAATTACTCTATCAAAATGTAAATGTTCTTTTTTACATCTGTTATGCGAACTACTTTGCTTCAGATTATTTTTAGCAGCTATAACAAGAAGTAGGCTTTAACAGACTTACTTATAAAATGATTGTTAATTAATACTTAGCTACTTCTTAATAGAATAGCTCTCAAAGCCTTGTTTAACCTCTGGTATGCCGGAACGTGGATCTGCGCGAGACACAATGCTTTTTCTATTATGTCTGGTATTCTGGCATACAACAGGTTAATGTGTCTGTTGCTTAATTATTATTTAACTAACAATCAGCATTGAGCAATGTTTATATGTGAATATTTCTCTGAGAAGTCACTACTTAATAATGATCTCGAAACTATCAAAGATTCGTTTATAACTAAGGCCATAGGAGACAAAACAAATTAAAATTCAACTTTTTATGTGTTTTGGTTTATAAGGTTTTTTATTTATATACTTTGCCCGACGTTTCGGTTGGTTTTCAGCAGCCATGAGCACGGGAAGTTTCTCAATATTACGCGTAAACTTCAGATAGTACTAGTAAATTTCAGGTTTACCTAAACATTATTTTCTCATTTAGGTCCCAAAGTAAAATTAATGAAAGTCAAAGTTACTAAACTTACATTTCATGTTGCTAGATTTAGGCAAAAGGTTAAGCCTAATAGCTGTCATGTCAGAAACTAAGTGAGAATTAATGGATTTGATAAAATCAACCATTAAAACTCAAAAACAAATTAATTGAAGCGTGACCATTATATTAAAATAAAAAACCGTCAGAAAGATACTTCAGTATGTATTTTAGATCTGTCGGTAAAAATGATAATAATACCACTGTGGGCCACAGGCCTATTTTCAGTGGGAGAAGGGTTAGGCCATAGTCCATTACGCTGGTTCAAAACTGGTTGACAGACTTTACGTGTCTTCGAGAACATTGTGAAGAACTCAGACATGCCGATTTCCTCACGATGTTATGCTTCACAGTTAATGCGAAATTAAATAGTTATTTATCTCTGCTCACACATAACTTCGAAAAATCAAATGCGCGTGTTAAGGGATCGACCTCAAGACCTCTGCGTGGCAGTCCAACGGTCTCCCAGGCTATCGCTGTTTACATTGCACAGCTTTAATCTTATTTAAAAAATATTTTATGATTGTGTTGAGCAAGAATGAAACATTATTAATCCTTCCTTTCTTTATTAGCTTGCCTTTAAAAAACGTAAAATATAACTCTACGGCGCTCTAGGTAGAGTTGAACAGAATATAAATCTAGGAGGCACCGTCCGTCTCTACAATCTATCCAAGTTGAAAACTTCGCGATTTATTAACAGACTCTACTTAATTAATGTTGCGGATAATTTGTTGCTGGAAGTGGTAACGCCAACTACGGCGGACAGAGCGTGGTTAGTTGTTAATTAGGTATAAACGGGGCAGATAAACTTTGCTAGTATACCTACTCAAATAAAGATGACTGTTCTTGTTGGTTTAGTGCATATGGAACTGCAAATGCGAGGTGCTCGATTCGATTATCGCATCGAGCAATGTAATTTTTAAATAAGGTGAAGTCACTGGCTCCTTCAAAACAGTTTTTACAAGTGCAGGCCTCAAAGAAATCAAAATTATTGTAGCTTAATTTGTGTCAATAAAGAATTAATATTATTATTAATAAATAATAATTTACTTATAAGTTAGGTAAGTCATAGCAGCTACCTGGTATCTGAGATTTTTGTCTGGTAAGCGACATTAGATTTAGCCTTTATTATATAAGAAATGTTGCCGCAATGAGTGTGTAATATATCATTGCCTAACCCTTTCGATATCTGAATGTGCATCAAGTATCATGATTTGTATGAAATTATAGTTAACATTATTTTTTTATGTGTATAGGAAGCAAACGAGCAGACGGATCGCCTGATGGTAAGCGATTACTGCCGCCCGCAACACTAGATGAGTCAAAAGTGCAATGCCAGCCTTTTAAAATTGCCTCCACCCAGGAGGGAGAGGGGGGGTTCGGCCTCCGGTATCCTCACTCACTCGACGAAACACAACGCAAGCGGTATTTCACGCCAGTTTTCTGTGAGACCGTGGTATCACTCCGGTCGAGCCGGCCCATTCGTGCCGAAGCATGGCTGTCCTACGGTAGAAAGTTCCCAAGTTATAAATTGGTTGTGCTTTCTTTAAAAATACGTATCAAGTAAATGAAATACTATTGTAACCGTAAGCAAACCATGTGCTTGTTAGTCACTTAGGTAGAATAAAAGAAAACCAAAGTCACATATTTCTAATTTAACACATACAATCACATACGCATTACTTTTATTAGTAAAATCAATCCAACTTGTTCATATATCCCAATTCCCATACCACATCTAGTCTTTCAACATGTTCGAAACCTAAGTTCGGTATAAGTTACGTTAAGTGCAACTGATGTTGGCGAATGGCGCCAAGACAATCGGCGATGCGTTTAAACTACGATCCTGAACTGTA
This sequence comes from Catocala fraxini, assembly GCA_930367265.1. NCBI lineage: Eukaryota > Metazoa > Arthropoda > Insecta > Lepidoptera > Erebidae > Catocala > Catocala fraxini. Next base: position 1,112,235 of record OV884044.1, on the reverse strand, counting down.
GGAAAAGCCTGGGGACTTATAACTAACCTGGGAAACACTGCCAGTTTAGTTTAGAAAGACTTGTATGAGTTTTATAGTGAAATGGGCAAACGCTCTTGATATATAGAATGTAATTCAGACTTCTTTGGTGGCACAGTGGAAATAAATGCGACTGCTGTGCATGAAGTGTTGGCCTCGATGTCCCATGGGGCAAAGTCATGTTGAGATTTTTTTAAACATATCTCAGTAGAAGCATGGACATTGGTTTTGTGCACGGTAGACGGCTGTAGGATCGCTTCATAATATATGGGGTCTATAACCGTATGTGGAGAAATGAGGGTATACTTTGGAGACAAAAAGTGTAAGTCGTGAGAGAGCATATACAAAAAATTTAAAACTCTTATTTTCCGAGTATATGCGAGAAAAACAACGAAACGAAAAACATTGTAAACAAAAACCAAATAGTTCAGAAGTTATATTGTTATATCTAAACCAAGTGTTGCCGAAATGGTTCATAAGCCGTATTTTACGAGTCCAGTCCATTTTTATCCGCAAACATCCACACACGTACATGATACTCATCGGATATAGCCCTCAGGCTAAATGCCGCTCATATAATACGAAATACAAAAACTACCCCATCCTCTTCAAAGGATAACCTTTTTACACGAACATTGGAGGCTGGGTACTGTTGAAAACTTAAAGGCGATCGGAGATAATCCCGGATAGACAGGCAGACAGATAAACACTTGTTAGTTTGTATTAGTTGTATCGGGACAGTGATCTTCGTTTGCAGGTATTCCGGTGGGTTTAGATCGGGGTAAGGAAACGGATTGGACTTTTGTTGAACAAATATCTTTTGTTTTAAATAGTTCGGACTAAGTATATAAGACGATAGACTAGTAGTTTGGACTAAGTTCTGTTACAAAAAGATATAATATTTTTGGGCTATATAAATTGGTATTTGCATGACATTGATAAAGTTATGTAATTGTGCTTAACAGCGTACATTAATACAAATAGCATAAAATGATCTACAGCTATAGTTTAGAATTACGAGTTTAATTTAAGCAATTTTGGATCAAGATGGCTGAATACTATACAATTTTCAGAGTTATTTATCCGGAATTGCTGTATGTACAGTCATGGCAATGGGGATATGCATCTTTTTACACGCTTCACCTTGGACTCATTTAGATATATCAATTTACTTGTAATGTGTTTCGGAAGCATTAACTCTGCTAAGGTGCTCCAAGTTTGAAAAAGTGGATACATATATATCCACCTTGTATTAAACTGTTCCACTAGTGGCCATAGGCCTCTTCTCAAAATGAGTTAGTGCTATAACTTCAGTAAAGCTAGGAATTCACTCTCCAATATAGAAAACCACAATGCGGCTGGTCAGTTGAAAGTTACTAAGTATAAATTTAATATTCAATACTACCTATCGATACCTAATACCAATATAGTATACAAATACTATGTTATTTGGATACAATTCAATCATCTCCGCGATCAGTCCCATGAGAACGTATCGATCGATATACTGTGTAATAATACCGTACGTAGCAGTTATGGCGGGAACGAGTTAGTACCTGAAACAATAAAAAAACATCGTTAGTTTTTCATGTTTTATACATAAGTTATTTTAGAAGCTCTCGAAGTTTTACGTGACATCGACAATATAGATTCACTTGGAACGTAAATATTTATACCTCTTTAAGTGATGACGTAAATTTTGAACGGTGATTTTCCGGTAAGGTTTTAAATAAGTAAGAGAAATAAATCAGTGATTTTTGTTAATGAGATATGTAGTTCTTAATACATTAAATACCATGTACCAGACACGATATGTGTTCCTTATGGTCATTTAAAAACGCCATGGCGGTTAATGCATTAAAAAATTGAAGAATTTATTCACTTGATAATAAGCCCGGTATTGCAAGAGCATTACAAACTTTTATGTGCACGAAGTACAGAAGGCTTGTAAGTAAGTTTCACTTTTACTGCCCTATTATAACGTTTTCATAATTATAAAGTCAATAAGTAGGTGGTTAACTACTAAATTGACCACTTAACAACAATCAATTAAATATTTATAATTAAAATTTGAATTCATCAATAATGTTAAAAAGATAAAACCTGTTTGAGAATACAAATTTAATCAAAACATCTATTAGGTGTATCCAATCAATGAATGATGCTTCCGTATAATAAAACTGAATTAAAATTAATTAAATATTATAATATAACATCGCACTTGTAAGGGCCATATTTACTCAGCCTTCATTAAGTCCTACTTGATAAGAAAAATAGAACAATATATAAATAGAAATGTACGTGCTACTATAAAAGGACACCTGTATACGAAAAATCATATTAATAAAATACTAATATGAAAATATTTAAATACATTTTACCACAATAATTACTTATTCTACTATAGAACACAAATTTAAAAAATGTGCCTATACCAAAAATAATCTTATTCTTACGAGTTCTAAAGTAGCATTTATGAACGTCAAAGTCACGCTTATCAATATGAATTGTACCATTTTGTATGCATATTCTTTATTTTCTGATCGAAAAACCGATTTCTTAACTCTTCACCCGAATTAAGAATCCAATTTAATAAGATAAAACTTAGTAAAGATAAATAGTTGAATATAGATATAAATCCTATTTTATATCTATTTTAATTACGAGAATCAAAGTAGCCGAAAATTGGATACAATTTACGTAATTCTGCGTAATCTTACGTAAACGAATGAAAGCTGATTCCGAGGGAAATCATGCCAAATTGTTATAAAAGTACCTTTTAATTCGGGACTCCCAAGGGCTGTCGGTCGAGAGTAAGAAGCTTGATTTTTATTTTATATATTAGAGGCAAATAAATCAAAACATTTTCACAAATCTTTAATTTGGACAGTCCCAAGATGCTTAACAATCTTGTTGTGTAACAAAATAAATTGATATTTAGAGAAATTGCACTGGATAATAATGATTGGAGCAGATGATAGGAGGATTACGAAAGAAGCTTTACGTATTATGAATGAAGACAAAATAATCACGCCTCGATATCAATGTCATATGCATAGGCATATTTTTATCACTATTTACTAGGCATATTAATTACTACATAACAGTCAATGCAGTATCTTACTACGTATAAGAAACATATTTATATTCCATTCTGACATTGAGAATCTCTGACATAAAAGTCAACCAGCAATATGAGTTTGTCTCAAACCCACAATTGCTTATTTGCAAAAACACTTGCACTAATGCCACTTTAGAGGTAGCAGAGTGTATTATAAACACAAAGAGCTTAAATTTTGATAGTTACTGTGCACATTAATAGTTCCTTTAGCACAATGAAATTGTTTTAATTTTGTTTCGCTTCCCGCCGCCGAGTTCAAAAAGGCTATTACGTACGCAGAGTGCCTAAAGAAAAGGTACGAGCAAGTTGCATGAGTAACATTTTGCTATAATTTTAACATCAGGCGCTTACATAAAGCTTTTGGATGATAAAATCCGTTGTTCGCAAAACATCTAAAACTTGTGTAATTTTGCTGTAATTTCATTAAAAGATAAGAAAATGTAAGTTTATTTGTTATACGTCAGATCTAGCCAAGACAAGATACAATTTATATTATGTCTAACATCGTTAAAAAGGTCTATTTAGTTACTAGTACCTTTTATTCAGAGGATCTTATTAATAGTAGGTTATTGCTGCAGCCTTCTTAGGAGGCTAAAGAAGAAGCTGGAGCAGCCTGACAGCCGAAGTACTCAACAGACATTTATTGTGATGGGAAAGATTTTAGGTTTTTTATGTAGACGCTGTACAGTCAATAAATGATTAATAATCTTTGTACTTCGCAACGCAGGTAGAGCGTAGTTATATTTCTGGCATGGAAGCGTTCGTAGCTTACTGTTACGTATGACGTTGCATAAATCTGCTTGCCAACTTAGTTGAATAAAAATAAAGCAAATAGTTTACTATTACACGGAACTAACAGAAGATGATAAATACAATCATTAGCCATCTATCAGGCAAACCAGATTTATGATAATATTTATACTTTATAGGCATAACATCTGAACAGAGACCACCTCATTGGCGCTCAAGCTAATACTGTTAGCCATTAAGTCTAAATTTTAATGAAAATCTGCACATTTATATCCAAATGCTACTGCGAACGTGGTGAACATTTACGATATCGAAGACAACACCATAAAATTGAACTAACACATGTCCCACCACAGAATATAAACTGGGAAACAGACTAGAACGGTGTATTTACTCTAAAACCGACCGCGGTCGTAAAATTCCTGATCACTTAGAGTTTTTAGAGGCACTAAACTGAACGTAGGGTATGACCACGAATTATCGACCACATGGAAAATGGTTTACACTTGCTTATGTTTCTTTAGATGTTTAATGTTTCATGTTGTTGCAAATATATTTTATGACATAAATGCTTAATATTTTATCTAGACCGACTTAAAGACTTCGCCGACTTTCGGTTTCTACTTCCATTTTGTCATGACGGTGTTCGTCATGACAAAATGGAACAGTCTCTAATTGCTCTAATAAATAAACATTTTAAAAGAGATAAAGTTATATTTATGGATAGGGGAAAATTTTCCAATCAAATAAATGTAAGTTAATTATTTATATTTAATATCACGTACGCCATAAAATTTCCAATCGCCTTTCCTAAAACGACGTACAATTAAATTCACTGATTAGATAAATTTAAATTCGAACCCAATACTATCAATAAAATTTGCGTTTAACTGCCCATTTATTTATGAAGAAAATGTTGGATCTGTTCCGATAATAGATAGGTACCTTCGCCCTATTAATAATTTGCACAATTTGGTAGATTTTCCTTAAGCAATATTCGGTTTTAGATCGTAACTTTTTGGCTAGACATGTAGTAATATTTGGAAAACATATAATACTAGTAGTTTTCCCGCGGTTTCACCCGCGTAAGTCCCGTTCCCGTGTGAATATCGGGTTTCACCCCTTTCACCCCCTTCAGGGTGGCATTTCCAAAAATCCTCTCTTAGTGCTCCCCTACACTCTCCAAGGAACATACATGCCAAAATTCAGCTTCTTGCGTTCAGTAATTTCGGCTGTGCGTTGTCTGTCAGTCACTCAGTAACGGAAGAGTTTTATGTGTATAGATATAATAATTTTTTATTTTGCTCGTCAAAATCACCGCACTCCGCCTGATGGTAAGCGATGATGTGGTCTAAGAGCAGTGGCCTCCATCCTCATAGCAGCTGAGGTGATGTTGAGGTCCCTACCTTGACGGCCTAAGAAGATGCTTTTCCACGCCCCGCTTAATAGACCCAGGATTGAAGGAAGAAGAAAACACGTGCCTTGGCAGAGAATTCCATGTCTTGATCGTTCGGCAGAGGTATGAGGACCCAAACTTGTTGGTGCACTCTCTAATCGACTCTACTGTGTAAGGATGGCATCTGAGCCCAGCACGTGTTGTTCTGGATAGGAAAGGGTAGGGCGGGATAAGGTGGAATAACTCTTCAGAGCACTCCCCGTGGTATACTCTGTAGCAAAATGCCAAAGAGGCGATGCCTCTATGGAGTTGCAGAGGTTCTAGTGATCTCATGACCTCTGGATCGCCGATAATACGGGCAGCCCGCCGCTGTAATCTGTCGAGAGCGTCCAGCAAGTACTGCGCGGAGCCATCCCAAAGATAAGAACAGTATTCCACGCAAGGGCACACTTGCGTCTTATACAGTAGGCACAGCTGCCCAGTCGCAAAGAACCGCCTCACCTTGTTATAATGATGAAATCGTATATTTTTGTCAAGTAATTGAGCTAAATAAAATTTAAATAAATAATGAAATGCGTTCCTGTGTAGACGCCACAATTTTCAGAATCTGGTGCCTGAAGTAGGTTCAAAGTTCAAAGGCTATAGTGAAAATTACCAAATATCGGTTATATAAATTTAATAACTTCTATCAGTAAACATAATATAAACAGAAACATGTTTGGATGTCTCCTATTCGATACTGATACACCGTCTAATATCCATACACCTATGCTTACATCTGCATTCTCATCATTCTGCTGTGGTCTTCATAGAAAAATTCAAATCATTTAAGTAATTTTTGAACCAATACAAACACAATATCTAACGAAATATCAATATTTTTAGTCCAGTGACTCAAAATAAAAACTGATTTAACAAGCATATTAGTATAACACAATAATAATTATTAATTACGTCATCTAAATATGTAATCTAAACAGGCCATGTTTCCAAATAAGGAAGGATATCGTCCATAACCACACAGAGCTAAACTTGATGTTTACTGAGCACTTGGTGCGGATATTAGCTCTAGTGCATGGATTAGTTTCGGTCGGACCTTTACTCAAACGTGAAACGCAAACAGAAGGTCTACTTGATAATATCCTGTGCTATGATCTTAACAGCTAAGTTATATAGATATTAACAGAATATGACAAAATACTTATCCTATCTTAGTTTAAATTTAATTTCGTTTTAAAGTTTAATTAATATATTTCTGAGAAGGCTGTAGGCTGCCGTTATTTTGTCGGCCTCGATGGCGTAGTGGTTAGTGTAACCGACTGCCACGCCTGAGGTCGCGGGTTCGATTCCCGCACAAGTCAAACATTTGTGTGCATGAACATAGCTGTTTGTCTTGGTCTGCGTGTTTCTATGTATAATATGTATGTATTGACAAAAAAAAAAAAGTATATATGTATGTTTATCCATTGTCTAGTACCCATAGTACAAGCTCTGCTTAGTTTGGGCTAGACAGTGTTGTGTGTATGTGGTAGAATATTATTATTATTATTATTATTTTCTGGACATAGTACCTACTACTGATTAAACATTTCGTAATAGAAAATTCATTATCTACAATGAACATTAAAGCATTGAACCTAAATCCAAAAAGCAGTCTCTATAAAGTTAATGCTGACATATATACTTAATAAGACATAGGTACATGTAATCTGTCATACCTTGATTACAATGCATTTTAGATAAGCCAAGGACGTAGTATGCGCATACATAGAGGTACCTATGCATTCTCATATAAAACTTCAACGTGCAACCCATGAATTTCGTTCTGCAAAGAAACTGAAACTTTAAAAGCAAATATCAAAAGCCTTTAACTGCAATCCTTTGGAAATGAAATATATAAAAGTGTAGGTACTGTAACGCTGGAAGCGGGACGAGGTTAGTCTCGTTTCAACGTACGAATTGTGAATAAAACAAATCTGTCTTCTTGGCGTTTAGCTCTTATTTCCATCCACTTCCCAGCTATTTCCCACTTCTGATACGGTGCAATGTATGAACAGAGGCGAATTTATAATTATTCCTATTTTATTATCACATGTTACGTATAGTTTATTATGGTGAATTATATTTATCTAGCGGCTTACGAATATGACTATTAGCAATTTACGACTTTATAAGGCAAGACCTTTAATTAAAGCTTGTGTAATTTCAGGTAATAACTTTTGAGAATTGTAGTTTTATTTGAACTTAAGATATAAAACCATCAATCAGATTTTCATGATTAATAAATTTTTTACAAAGATAAACATAAAATATCACCAAAACTTATTTGTTCTTTATCGTTATAAAAACATTAAACCAACGAATGTCTATCATTGTTTTATTACTATTTTACTATCTATATGTACTTGAAATAATGTTATGCAGATCACAAACTTGTACCCAGAGCTAAGTAATACCAGGCACATTCGCAGTAAAACCACCAGAGCGATTACGCAATCTTTAAAGGATTTTTCGCATAGCTGTACATAATACTGCATATCTATTCTCAGAGTCCGCCGTCTCCCACAATTTGCGACACGCGCGGACCATTTCCCGTGTTCCGCACTGTCATTGCGAGAACACGCCACATCGTCAACTATTCAGCTCAGCTGTACTCTCCCCGCATTCTTCTCGTGTGTACGTATCAAGGGATTTATCTACTGATTTCATCTCTTAATGCTTTAGAAAATTGTGCTGCTCAAATATTTTTTTTCTCTGCTCGTCACTTAAGTGGTAGGTCCACATAATATGTTACATTAAAAAAATACGTAGGATAAGGAGTTAGTAACACGGTTTAATTAGACGTACATTTTAAAAGCCTATGAGAGAAAGAACGTAATTATCCAACAATTAATCATATAGTACTTAATTAAGCACATAAAGTAAACCCAAACTCGGCTTTGTTGTACCGTGAAAAATTAAAAACCGTTATAAATATGTTTTGCAATTGTAGTAGTTACATTATTGCCTAAACTATTATGGCACCTATATGACCATCGTTGTCATTATCAATAAAAGTTAAAAGCTAACAATAGTAAAATCATTCTACAGTCTTAACAAATCATAATCAAAGTACGCGTCATATATGTATATTACAACGTTTGCACAAAAGAAAGTTTATGCATTTCTAAAAAGTCTAGATTCAACACATTTTCCATACAAACGGAAAGATGCATTACATATTAAGTGGCGTCTCCTTCCATCATTATAATAATATTCCGCCGACATCGGGAAACAAAGGTTTTATATGCGCTAAGTGTATCAACAACAATGTCTTGGTACTTGATAAAATGTGATAGGAATAGTTATTGTAGATCAAACGGAGAACTTGCATTATACTTGATAGTCTGGTTATTTAAAACTTAATTCTCGGCTATACGTGTACTTAGAACAGTCTTTGATTGAATTCAGTATCACTGAATAGTGGGTGACTTAAAATTATTTGAACAAGTAGCATACAGACCCAAATACACTATCTACTAGCTTTTGCCCGCGGTCTTACTTGGGAGCAGTCGTTATTTTTTAATGATGAAATGAATGAAATACTCTTTGTCCTTTTCTGTACCCCTAACAACGTGTATGCGAAAATGTATGATGATCGCTTAAGTAGTTAAGGCGTAAAAGCGAAACAAACAAACCGACATTTGCATTTATGAAATCAATTAGGATGGTTAGAACATTTTTTCTGCAGTTTAGGATTGAATCTGCAATATTCAGCAGCAAATAATTGTCCATATGTATAGTAAATACTCGACTTTGAAACTTAGATTATAGTCTGGAAAACCTGTCAGAATAATATAAATGACACTACATTAGTATAATATATACGACCTGAGTTGAATCTGATGTTCCAATGACCGCTTTTCACTATAAACTAGACTATCAATCACTGCTTTGTTGTTTCAATAGTGAACGTGTCTGCCCATCGTAAGGTCCCACACCGGGTAAAATGATATTGAGTTTTTGTGTAAGAAAATTCCCAGTAGTAACATGAAGCTCGAAGTACTTCCATTAGAAAGCAGTTACTGCACCCCTATTAAGTGTGATCTAAACACAGCTGGTAACACACGTTTATGTGATGGCGTAAGGCGTTATGTTACCATATATTCACATCAAAATCTAGAAACTTCACCACAACAATTCCAACCAATCCATACTAGGCTTACAAAAGATAGACATAAAGTACCCAAAATCCGACCGAAGAAATCTAACAATCGCCACATTTCTCAAGAAAGCCTTACGACGGAGTATCGTTCACACATGCTCATCAGCATATTCCAAATCCTTTGATACAGACACACAGAATAACATTAAAGGCGAGATTATAGGCAAACAGAAGCATGAATGCGATCAGATCGGCAGTAATCCGTTCCTCGATATCACATGAATATAATTCACGCTCCATCGACTTAGACGCCATGTTTTCTCAGATTCGCCATTTGTGACTCGAACATACGGATCGGAAGTTTAATAAGCCAGGATCGTTGGGATAGCTCTACGAATGATATTGACTAGGAAATTGATTTTGCGTGCCACCAAAACTACCGCATTGAGAGCGAATAAAAAAGAAATGGTTTTCAAATACATGTGTTTACATGACTTGACTAAAATGTAACTTTACGTATGAAAATATTGTATTACGTTTATGCGAATGTAAGACAATATTTTCATTGATGTCTACTTTGGAATATTTGTTGGTATACTGCTTTTGGGAATTTTGTTTCTGGTATTTCTCACCTCATTTATCTTGCCTAATATATAAATTCTTGGATGAGCTATTTGTATATTGATTTGAGTATCTGACAAAAAACAGTCAAATACATTTTTTTTGCAGTGGTTTTTAATAAAGATCACAATTTAATAAAGATAATATACATATCTTAATTATTTTATTTACAAATGTGAGCCTACTTTTTCAGTTTTTGGCAGTTTGGAAGCACAATAGCTAAACCATGATATTTTTTATAAATAGTCATAATATTTTGTTCTAGCTTTTGCAATATACCTAAAAGATTTTGTATTTTGGCCCTTAAAATGAAGATTTAATAAGTCTTGGTAATGCTATATACCAGTAGCTTTAGATTCTTATTCCACATGATGCTTGCCACCCCTTTCGCCAGTGTGTCAGATAATGTCGCCGTCGTTGAGGGGGTACGTGTGCAATAGCCCAGAATGGAAATAAGTACGGTAAGCGATTCACGAGTGATTTGCGCCCGCAGACTCCGTTAACGGTCCCACACAGACTCTTATTAGCTGAATATTCCCTGACTTTATTTTTAGGTTGTCGCTTCAGTTGATATCTCCGGTTTGAAGAATATCTTCTCGACTTCGAACAAAGCTTTGGAATGTTTTCTATCGATATCTTCTAATGTAATCTTGGTCTAACGTCTCATTAGATACTTAGGACTTTAAGTACCAATAGCTTAGTGAAATGTGCAATTGCCTGTGAGATGTCGGCTTCAATTTCCGGATAAGATAAAGTGTTATTGTGTTTTCAGGCAGAAAATTTTGGGTACAGTTGTCCGTAAATGTACCAGATAGAAAGTAATATACTTTGTCGAAATATGGGTAAAATGCATCAATATTTAAACCTTTAGGAGGATATACTTCAGCCTAGCTTCCAATTGTGTTATTTGTCTTCTTCATAGTTCACCAATGAAAGCAAAAGGGAAACAATTAATTTTAGTATCTGCTATAAAAGCAAATACCTAGTTCCAAACAAATTCAATAAAGATCTGTTGCGTTTGGCTAACCTTTTTAATATCGTGTTACACAATAAAAAGTAATACCAGTGCTAGGATTTTATCTAGTGATTGTCATCGTCGACTTGAAATAAGCGGTAAGAATTTACTCAGTCAGTGTTTACGACCAAGATATTCTTGTTGAGCGATTTCTCGCTTTGTTAGATTCTGTCGCGGCAAACGAGTGCAACGCGATACTGTTCTGCATCTCAGTAAATAACATTTCATATTATATTATGCACTTGTGTTGGCGGTAAAGCAATTTATATAGGTACAGCTATATTGCTAGGTTATGAAGTATAGTAAACGGGTCACATGACTATTCGACATGAGATTTTTAGCCGTATGGGTTGGGTGGATGGCCGGGTGAGTTGGGTTTAGGCAACAGCTTTGACGCTTCGTTGATTTGGTAGGCAGTTGTTATATGTATGTGTTTAATTGCCAAGTGGCAACTGTGTAGTAGTGTTAGGGCATGCGAATGATGTGTAAGAGCTTGGATTCGTTCTCAGGCCGAGCAGTGTTATTAAATTAGTCTGTTAAGACATTCCAGTATCAGTGGAGAGTTTGTACTATGCCTGGTAGGCGATAGTAGGCTTTTCATCTATTTCGTGGAACCTAAAAAATAATTGGTAATCCGCGTAAAATAAACCTTTGTCTACTCATTCAAGGAGACCCTTGAATTCGAATATTTATGTATGTATGACTTTACCTTAACTGAAATTTACTGCAACTTTCGTGAGTCAATATTTTTATGAAAATATTTTTTTTGACTTTGATGTAAAATTCAACAAAAATATTCAAATGCTACTTATGATTTTATATTAATTTAATGATTTGTTGTAACTAGTCTCTATAGCTCGCAACGTACAGCGCTTTAAGCATATAAATATTTAGAAAATCGTCGAAAGCGTGGCTTAGTAGCACCAATACAAAACTCCATTAACAAACCTAATACAAACCGAAAATCACAATAAACTATACCATTAAACAACCATGTAACCTGACAAATCACAGCGATGTCAGCGCGGACTTAGAGGGGGGAGAGGGGACAACAAGGAGGGGATCCCTGATTGATGTCCAAGTACCCTCGTCTACCCCCACTGTCTCCCGAGCATAAAGAAAACTAATCTTGAAAACGTTTTGGAACATGATTGGGTAATTTTTTTTGACCGCCTTTCCACATGTCTGCTCTGCAATGTATTCGGTGGTGTGATTTTTATGAAGTGAATAGTCACAGCTTTCATATTTCTTATTTAGGATAGCAATGATTTAAATACTGTCTAGCTGGTTAAATAGTTAAGGCATATCGTTAGTCTCATATTTCCATTTTTCTTTTAATGAGGATATAATATTTGTCTGATGTAAAATGTAGCTATTTTGTCAGGTATCTCTATTCAAATCAGTTTTAAATAACTTTGATGCAAAGAAAGTACAGCTAAATACATGATTATAGTTTTACATGTTTAACATAATTATGAAAGTTGATATTATAGCATTACTGTCATCGTAATATTTACAAGACAATAAGTAATATGGATTATAGGTATCGCAGGATCCAACTCGTGCTATAAACATGACAAACCATTAGTCTTCCCATTAGACAATCGCTTCCATAAATTACTTACGATAAGCCGAAATATAAAAACAACAATGAAAAATGCCTTTAATGGACAATAATACTGTTTTGATATGACTATTTCCTAACAGCTATATCCATTCACATTTTACCATAGAATTGATAAATATTTGTCCTACATATTTATTAATTCCACGCATTTTACCGCAACTATTTTATATGGCAACAAGGCTCATTCAGAAAATAATTTAAATAAAAAAAGACGAGATTAATATCAAATCTCATAAAAGACTCTCACCGTACTCAACATGTAACAACATTAAACCACACATTACAAACAATACAGCCTCTAAATAAACCTCAAGACCATCACTCAGAGGCAGAGGTTATTCGGGAGGGCTGCAAAAAATGGCCGTCTTTCGTCGAGACGTGGACCAAAACAAATCGTTTCTGTTGCTGTAAGAAATTGAGGAAGTCAGGCCCGATTGGCAATGTGATTTAACGCTAGGTGAGGAATACGAACAATCCAAGCTAGTATTGGATTTTAATATTTGATCGAGTATTAGTTTTACTTTCCCATCTTGTTGTAAGGATACTCTGTTTTGTTAAAAATTATTAGCTACTCGCATTTTACTGGCATAGAGTGTTACTCGTAATGCGATATTCCGTTATTTTTTTTCATTTTAAAACGTTTTCCTGGTGTAAATAACCATTTTCCTCTTAATACCTTTCCGTTTTTTAATGTTCTATTAATAAATCATGTATTTGGTATGTTTTTATGACTATAATGTGATAAATATAATTGGGCAAGAAAACAAAACAATAGCTTTATAAAAGATTGGGATTACTGAAATCAAACTCTTTTATACGAATTTTATCGCGTTGTTTATTTAACACTGTATCACGTAATTTAGAAACTGTTACACTACTACTACTATTGAACTCTACTAATTTTTAAGCTAATACAATTTTTAAACTATTAGGGATTTTAGATATAATAATAAAAAAAAAATATCCACAGATATCCAAACCGCACTCGTCACCTATTACACCTATGCTTACGCTTGGCTCAGCTTTGGCATTATCCCATGAGAAAACAGCACAGAGGCGCCATCACTTTTTACCCTTCAAAAGAAACTTATACGAATACTTGTACACATAGAAGATACTGATAGCTGTAAGCCACACTTTATAGAACACAAAATATTAACGCTACCTAGCCTATACATTTTAGAAATATGTAAGTTTGTTAGAAGTCACCAAAGTTTCTATACAACACGAGAAGACAAAAACCAGAGACTAAGACATAAAAATAGATTAAACCTACCAAGCTCCCGTCTTAAAATGCACTCATCTAGTCCACATGTCATGTTGATTAAAAATATTTAATAAGCTACCCCCGCAAATAAATTAAAGAAAGTATATTTATAAAAAAATTAAAGCACTTTCTATTAACTAAATGTTACTACCATATAAATGAATACCTAAATGATAAATGTATATGAAACATAATAAATGGATATTTAAATAATTACTTATAACAATATACCTAATAATAACATAAATACAAATAAATACATAATATATAAACAAACATGACATACATTTATAATAATAATATCTGGGACATTTAATTCCTTTTCTTTTTTTTACAAACTTTGATAATAATGATAATCTACAATAATATATAATTAATAAAAATATTAAAACATATAAATAAAATAATATAATAATAATTATATAATAGAATACCATATAATAAAAATAATTATAGTAATATATCTATCTGACCATAGTAAGCGCACCTTAATAAAATGACCTATATATTATAATAGTCAATAAATATCAATCATAAGTAAAATATGTAAATAATAAAATATGTAAAACTTCCTCCTCTCTCCTACATCTTGCCGTGCCGACAAGGCCCACACATGTTTCTTATATTATACCATTGTAACATTTATTTAACTTGTGGAGTGCAATAAATGTATTGAGTATTAATTATGAGCTCATTTTGCGTAAATAGAAACACCAATAATTAAATTATGTTCGGGTACTTTGAAATAACTGCACTGGAACATTGAGACAACTACCATCTTAGTCTCCTTGTGACCATGTCTACTGAAAAGCAACTGAAGCGGCGGGAAAAGTGTAAACTTAAATATAAATAGTACTAATAGTTTTAATAATTTTACTAGCTTAATAATTACCAAAGTTCAATAGAAGTAGTAGTGTAACAGTTTCTAAATTATGTAATAAAGTGTCAAATAAACAACGCGATAAATGTCGTATAAAAGAGTTTAATTTCTATGAATAAAATTCGCGTAAACAGATGCCAATATTAGATAAGAATTATTTTATTTTTATCCGTGAAAAAATGTAAATATACATTTTGTCATTATTTTTATTTATCTGTCACATAATATATTAGTCGCCTTTATAGGCTTATACAGAGCATCAATATGGAATGGTGATGCGGATAAAAATTGGATTTGAATGATATCCAAATATATTTGTCAAGGACGCAGTGAACGCATTTATTAATAGTGTTGTCTATTCCTGCGAATAGCATAGTACTTTATTCGAATAAGGTACTATTCTATTCGAATGTGAATATAATAGTAACTTAATCTATTCGATTGTGTGAATATCCATACTGTAAACGACACAAATATTGCATTCAAGTGAGCGCTGTAGATGCAGCCAGTTAATTTACGCCAAAAACTATTTGAATACCCATCAGCTTTAATGTCGATATTGCCTCACGTGCTCCGTATAAAGGTCCATAAACGTCTAGAGCGTAGAGCACAACGCCGCATCACGTCGTCGATATCATTCATCACGGTGAACCAATTTCCCCTTGTTGATATTTGCCCTTATGCGATATTGTTGATGTATCACTTTTTATACCAGAAAGCTGTTGAGAAGTTGCGCGTCAACGCTAGAAGTAGGTAGCATCGATACTTATTAATATTTTAAATATAAACTGTCTTGGCTTGGCAACCAGGAAAGACCAGGTTATGAGTGCATGCAAAAATTTTGATGAGACTAAATGCATTGAAAGACATGTTTTCCAGGATCTTAGCAATTTGATTTACAGAATCGAGGCAAGTGAAAATTTGGAAGTTCTTAGTTTAGCACAGCTATACTATATAGAAATAAAACGCGGAGAGAAAAAATATATATTAATTTAGAAACGTAATTGTTGCTAGCCTAAAATTATTCCGGATTTCTATTATTTATCTAGTATACATATTACCCAGAGTTGCAATTAAACTCTCAATCATTTAGTTGTGGCAAAGTAAAGTAATGTACTATTCAAACAATCGAAAATACAGAAACAATCAGAGTTGTATGAAATTATCCTCATGAAGATAATGCTATACAATCTTGAATCATTCTTGTTATAAATGTTAACTCATTCAGTTCGTTGCATCATGCAATCAATTCCAATCGTATAGAATCGAAAACAAATATAGTATTTCATACAACAATAGCATATTTGATCATAGTTTCGATTCCGAAGAGGAAATCGATCGTCGTCGAATTGGCGTAGTGTCCATTGGCACCGTTGCTAACTTATGTGCCAATTTCGACGGTACTATGTCACCGATGGACCTCGTTTATAGAATATATTGCTCGTAAAACCGTTGTGGATGATTTAAATTAGAATTATTAAATTATTTTCGCTCAATTTATTCGTTGTTTGAACAAAATCGACTTTCATTGAAAATAAAGTTGTGTCGAACGTTTTATATCTTTTATATTACTACTAGGTTCCAGACTATTCAACAAATTTTAGAATAAAAAGTCTCACATTTCCAGATTAGTACACAAATTCAATACGATAAAAGCTCTCCTCAATACTGACACATTTTTAACTCAAACTCTTGATGAATTTGCAGCATATTAAGTTTTAAGTAAGATAGAACAAAAGTCAGTATTATGGACAGTATTGTCCTAGGTTTGTCTAATAAAACGGCTTTAGAAACGAAAGCACTCACAATATCACCGCTTATTACACCGATACTCTATTATAACAGGACAAGCGAGTCATTGTTATTTTACACACCATTTTAAACGTCCTAACCTGTTAATACTTGTTCCATTTTACTTCCATCTAAGACACAACAAAGGATCATTTATTTCACCCCTGACTGTACAAACGTCCCTTACGTCAACAGTTTTCAAAACACTCAATCGCATACACAACATAGTCAGCCAATTTTTT
This sequence comes from Catocala fraxini, assembly GCA_930367265.1. NCBI lineage: Eukaryota > Metazoa > Arthropoda > Insecta > Lepidoptera > Erebidae > Catocala > Catocala fraxini. The sequence continues at coordinate 1,095,363 of OV884044.1, read as the reverse complement.
ACCACACCGGGGTGGTTTCGGACCCCATTACTAGGGTCTTGGGGTTCACTGGGTCCCTGTGTCCGATGACCACTTAATCAGGCATGCATGGATATTGGGTATGTGGTTTATGGCCACTTCAACACAAAGAAAACATTGAACTTGTTGAACAACTTTAGGTCACGGCACGATTTTTGTTTGGTATAAGAAACATTATTTCTTACGCTGTGTACATACATATCGCTTTATGTTGGCATGTGACTAAAATAAGTAATTATTAGGGATAAGACATTTTCAGTAGTTTGTCGGTAACGTATATTAATTGCATGTTTAATTTACCTTTGGCTAAAGCATTTTTCTTCGCACTGCCTATTTTTGTTTAATGATTGCAGAGAAATCCCTCCTTTTACAAGAAACTGTTGCAATCATAATCATACTGTTACTGCCTTCCGCTCGGTGAGCTACACTTGCGAAGACACTCTTTCCTTTCCATTTCAGTTTTATAATTTTTCCAAAAGGTGCGAGTGATACCTTTGGGCTAAGATGTCAAGGTAACCGCTTACCATCTAGCGGTCAAAATCTTGTGTATATAAAAAACTAATGTACTTTTGACTGTATTTTATTACGAATTGATAACACTGGGGTACAGTCATTTTGCGGCATGGTAAGTTGAAGTCAATTTTGTGTAAGTTCAGTATGCTGAAAACAAGAAAAATATCAGATTTGTTAAATTGACTCTAGTTTATGAGATAAGACTTTATAACTATATGACTGAAAGAAGGTGGAAATAAAAATACAATTACATATTAAATATATATTTTAGAAGCGGCTATATAATAACCACAAGAATACTTAATACATAAACAATTAACAAAAATCATAAAAAAAAAGTAGGAATACTTTATCTGTAAGCTTTTCTATTGTGTTTATGTTAGGACAATCCATGATTTAACTCAAGCAATAGTCTGCCATCATAATATGGCTGTCCCATCGGCCTTGGTATCTTTCTTTCATTGTTATAATCAGGAGAGGGAACCGTTCTTTTTGTTGAATATCTTAAGAACCAGAGTCAATCTATACAGAGTAAATATATTTCGGGTATGACTGATGAAGGTGTTTATTAAAACCAGAAAATATATTTTTTTTGTTCCCCAGTGTAATATATATTTTTTGATCATTCAAAAGACCAATGGTTTTGTCATTATAATATTATGAAGTTTAATTTTCACCTTACCGAAATAGAGTCGTTATTATCGAACAGTTGGTTTTCCATACTGTATATGTGTCTGTCTGTCCTGCATAATACTGATGTATTGTTTCAGCTACACAACCATACATAGATGGAACGCTTTGATGAATGGGGAACAGAATCAAATGAATATCGCCCATTTTGTCCAGTAATATTAGGGCGTTTCAGATTCATCAATCTCGGTGTGATGGATGTGATTTTTGTTACCATCTGTATTTTTATGGATACCAGAAGGTGGTGATATAAGTTAAGTGTTATTTGCCTCAAAGCTTGTTCTTATAATACTGACAGTAGAAATTTAAGCCTTATACGTTCAAATACCATTGAGAATATAAATTATGATTTTGTTCTGGTAGTTCAAAATACTCCAGATATTAAATTACTAGGCTGCCTGCTCGGGTGACGGATAAAAAAAATAGTGTAAGCGTATTGACTGAGGAGGAATACAGTAGAAATAAACTTTAGAGACGTTTTGGTAAACAAAATAGTTTTTAATAATTATATAATATATGTAACGGGGTTCCGTTACAACGATGGTATATATATATAGGAAGGCAAAAAAAATTCACACAGGTATCAGGTAGTCTTAGCGCAATGTCTTTATATTATTGCAATATAACTAGCCTACTACACGATACACTATTCCCTTTTTCCCCGGAAGGACGAAAGGGTTAATTCGATGTCTGGGAAGTCTCAAGTATCGATTCCAAGTAGGACGTCGACCCCGAGTGCATACCAGATCGAATTAAATAAAATAATTAATCCTTCTAAGGTCATTAGCTCTCGGAGAATCTTAACACCGACTTCTAAAATTTGACGTCATCAGTATAGTGACATCTAGTGAATACACGGCGAACTCGTTACACTTTAACGTATGTAGAAGGTTAAATCAATAGGTCATATATAATAATTTAATAGTTTATGATCACGAAAATGTTTTTAAAGATATAATAAAATAGCCGGTGTGCTTATAATAGAATAATGTATGTAAGAATACTTTAGTTTCAGATAATTTTATTTGTTTAATCAGGTTCGCTGCACTTAGCTAATAGCTTTTCAAACAACACTGTGTTCTAATATAATTGCTATCGATTGAATTCTGCTCGTAGTAGTAAGATTAAAGATTTTGTTCAACAGAAAATATTCTGCTGAATAAATTCCTTATCCCTACCGCGGATTTAGTTCAAAATCTGCAAGTTGCAAAGCAATGCAAACACCACAAATTGTTGACCAGCAAGTATCCACACGAAATATTTCAAAACTGGTCAAGTTTAAATTATATTTCAGTCGGAGTTCGGGATTAAAGACCTCAGGGGGGTTTGTCGTGGGTAGTTTTAGTTCCAGAGTGGAATTTACAAACTAATGGTGTGTGCTGTGAGTGGTAGCTTTGGCACTTACCATAGAAAATCAGGCGCGGGTTGGGGCATTAATACTGTATTAGTTAAATGCAGTCGAGTGAAATGCAGAGAGTTGAGTTACGTATTTCCCACTCTATGGTTGAAACAGTTATGAAAAATAAATAAAGCTATTGGCTTCAAAAGTTATTACATGTATATTTTTAGAGAATTTTATATTGAAACACTGTTCCTGCCTTACGTCAGGAAAGAGTTCCAAAGAATTGAATACCAAACTCTCTCACTTCTTTTTTGTCTTATTTTGGGTTCCTTTTTGCAGAGGCTATCAATGCAAGGTTAGTAACCGCTTACCGTATAAAAAGTTAGCTATATGTCTTTCCATTTAATGGCTTATGGGTCAACTTTTATCATTTAATGATAAATGTAGATAGGCCTTTTTATTTTCAAGCCAATAACAATTAGGTATAATGACGTGATAAAAAATCACAAAACTATAGATCTAAGGGAAGCAAATTTTTAAGTAAAATATGCAGTACGTAGAAGCGGGATTGTACAGGATTTGAATAAAGGAATCTCTCAAACAGAGTGCCCGAGCTAAGAGATTTTTACTCTAAGCCGAAGAGAAAATATCTGTATATTTACAGTCTATATTTTATCAGATAAACCCCGTAATCTAAAGAGTTTGTTTGTTTATTTGTTTGGTTAAATGCAATAATCTCAGGAACTACTGGTTCGAATTGAAAATTTATTTTAGTGACGGATAGCCTATTTATCTAGGAAGGCTATAGGTTATATAACATCACGCATCGACCCACGGGGTCAGCGAAGTAATCATAAACGTGGGCGAAACCGCAGGCATAGTTAGTGCTATTATGTATCCACTATATTACTTTTAGAATAAATACTTGCAGTAATACCATTCGTAGAAGTCTCAGGCGTATGCAGCCTAACTGATCATAAGAATTCTCAGCCAGTAATCGTTTGCAATATTATGGTTATAAGTCGCAGATTATTGTAAAGAACTTGACAGTTCGTATGCGAGGCACTAGAACTCTCACTTACTAGTCAAAGAGCAGTAATAGTATTATTGTACTCTCGTTAGTTTTTTATGATAGGGTGGTACTTATAGAAGCGTGCAAATCAATTGTACCATCGTGCATCATCAAATAATTTGCAATGGCCAGCTGACCTTACCAATGAATTAATTTAGATATCTATAGTAATATTATAAAGTAAGGCAAGATTTGATTTTTTGTTTTTTTGATGTTTGTTTGTAAGAATTTAACTCAAAAACAACTCAGCCGATTTAAAAAAATCTTTTACTAATTAGTAACATAGGCTATAAGTATTTTATTAAAAATAAGGACTGTCACTAACATAACCTAAACTACATTTACGCGAGCAAATCTGCGGGCAAAAGATAGTGCTACAATAAAAAAGCCGCCCAGCCAATACTCTTGTTAAAGTAGTAGTAGCAATAGATCCAATACTTCATCGAGATAGGACCAGAAACGCAACGGTAGTTGTGGTCTAAACACTAGTGATTTACACGGCTCGATAACTGTCTTATCGATACATTTATATCGAGAGTAAACACTGTCAGACCACCCGTTCGCCATTATCTGGCCACAACACTAAGCACGCTGTAGATATCTTAATAATATAGTAGCGTTGCTCAACTGTCGATAAAGGGGTTATCGATGTTTATGGAGCAGACTATATTGGTTTTAGTTCAAGTTTTGTGTTGAAACTTGTGAACTTTAAAATGTTTTACTATGGTTTAATTGTGCTATTAATTTTATTTGCCACTTAATACAATTGAAATAGAAAAAAAGCGATAAATAGTGCCTCTCACACTATATCAAACGTTTTTTTTTTAAATTTGATATTGCAAAATCGAAATTTGGATAGCTCACTGTTAAATTGGTTGTCTTGTGAACTTACAATAACCGTGTTTTGAAAATGTGAGAAAAATAATATTTGTTGTGTATTATTTTTAGATATTATACGTGGTCGTACTTTGTATTGGAATCAGAATTTACTCTAAATTGCCAGCTAAAAGTTTATAGAAATTTGTAGCAACTGTACTAATTTATAAATTCTAAATTCTTCTAATTGTAATTCTCGATTAGAAATACATGTCATTTGTTTAAAGCGAAATAAACAATATTGTAGAATGTTAGATATTGGAATATCATTACACGCAAACTATCTTAACTGGGCATGACACGACACGAGTAAATATCGACATCGATATAGGCTATCGATATTAAGCACATTACTAAGCCGCACAGGTGCTCTGTACGTTGCGATCAATTAGTCGATAAGCACTGCGCTTACAGCACTACGACCATGAACCACAGTGCAGAACAATCAGAAAGACAAGCACTTGTATTCTCATACATATATTAACTCATACGATACATTACTCATTGGGAGATACTAGACGGATAAATCAATACACCATCGTATTGATATTACTTATGTAGATTATTAGTGCGTATATTAGGTATGTAGCCAAATGATCTTGTTTATTTTTGTAAAGATATTAACCTGTTCTTGGTTTTGCATAACGCCCCAAGCCACAGTTCTTTGATTTCCTGACATTTTGCGGTTTACGTGTCATTGCGTAACATACCTTATAGCCTAATCCTAGCACCCGATTGCAGCTCTTACCGAACTCAATTGTAAATCTCAACGATCCAGGGACCTACTCAAATACACAAAAAGTTTCATCAAAACCGGTTCAGCCGTTTACGAGGTGTTCAGTGATATAAAACAGTACAAAAAAAAAGGAAAAAGAATGATATGTAAAGATTAGTTGTATATTTATTTAATAAGGCACACAAAACAAAACATAGTGCATACAGTATAAAACTTATATAGTATAGTATAGTTATAAAGTATAGTCTACCATACCATACCATAGCTCATAGTTCCTGAGTAGAGTCCATTCGCTCCGAGTTAAAACCAAATTCCTTTCGTAATTCACACAAACGAAATACAAAGAAGATTGCGTATGCGTTTCATTTTCCTTATCGATGTGTTTAATCTGCTCAGTTTTATTGTAAACGGTTAGCGCATAATCCGTGTTTAGCCAAGCTTAAGTTGGAGCAGTTGCATCAAGATCTGATAGAGTACTGGAGGCTGTAAGTAAATGTTTATAAGATGTTAATCCTAAATGAGACGATGTATTTTTTGCTCGATCTGGATATGAAATTACTGTGCAGTACTGTAGCAGAGTAGTTTAATTTATTTTAATTAAAATCTTTCGCGATATAACTCTGCGCTATCTTACTAATATTATAAACTCACATTCGCATTTAAAATATTACTAGATTGTGCCCGCGGTTGCACTTGCGTAAATGTAGGTTATGTCTATTTTCTATCCGTTAGGAACAGTACTTTTTCTGGATGACTTTTTCTGTTGTCCTGATAACGTGTGTACGAAATTTCATGATAATCGGTCGATTAATAAAGGCGTAAAGGCGTAACAAACAAACAAACTCACATTTGCATTTATAATATTAGTTGGGATATGAAATGTTGTGAACATGTTTATAGGTTTGGATAGTTGTCACTCAATCAAGCTTAAACCGTTAAATTGATTCAAATGAAAATCGGGACACATAAATGCAATTTTCTAAATTAACTTTTATGGTGTTTTTATCAAAGTATGGGGCACAAGCCCAATGGGGCACAAGCGAAGCCACGGCAGATTAAAGATGCAGATTATGAGAGACTTTATTTTACAAGAAGACAATCTACAATAGAGGGATATAGAAAAATTATATCTACAATAGAGGGATATAGAAGCGGCGCCATAATTCTCACTAACGAGTGACTGAAAGATCATTCTATATAAAAGTAGAAATCATTGTAACAATGTTTTTAACTGAAATTTTCGTGTCTTTTATATCTTACAAAGATGCATCGTAAGAGTTTATCGAATCATTTCAACGCTAAAATGATCAAACTGTACAAATCCTCACTCTTTCAAAGTTACATACATACTAAAAATAATGCATAAAAGACGCATAAATTTTGCTTAAAAAAGTTTAGGTCTGTAACAAAAGTGCTTTTCATCCATCCAGTTTCACAATTATAAACAAATAAAACACTGCAGGCCTAATGAAATACATTTTTCCTTCCACGCAATGGATCCAAGTGAGATACAAATATAATGAAAATTACTCTCTCTTTTTTTCAAAACTGTCTTGTGTCGCGGCAGGAATTGCAACCGGGGAGCGGAAATAAAAGTTGCGCGGAATGTCGGGAGAGGGGAGGCCGCGTACTAATCCGGTGGTAATCCCGGGACTCCACGATGAGGCTTAGCTGGTAACGGTCTTAGTAAGTTTGTGATATATATTGCGACGACGGTATGTTGGGAAAGAAACTGTGTTTGTGTTTTCCTGTTATGATTTTTAAATTGTATTGTTTGCATTTGTTTGAGTTACATTTTCGTGTTATATTTAAATGTATATTTCAGCTAAATTTCATATAAATTTCTGTAAACATGCAACAGTAAATTTTACAATTATTTTTCCATGCTGTAACTTTTTAGGAGAGCTTTCGGGGAGATCAAATTTTTACGCTCGGCTATTGATTAACTGATTTAACTACTTACGCAATTGTACTACCTGTCTCTGTAATCAATTTCGAATTCGTCTCTTGATCATACAGAAATGTCTCACGACCCGAGGTACATAGACACACATAAGAGCCGCATTTTTATATATTTAGATTTCACGTAGCACAGTTTATTGCTATTTTTGGTAGATTTCCAGACACTGCGGCTCACAACCAAATTTCTCAGTAACACTTTGACCAAATTAAGATTTGAACCAAGAATCTCACGATAGCATACGTTTGCCACAGTATCAATAATGTAGTCTACTCTTGAATTTTATCCCAAAAGAAGTTCCGAAGCCATTAGGATCATTCACTACACACTCTATCCAGCCTAAATCCTTACCTTGCGTGAATATTCTGTAATTCACCGAACAATCCATGCATCTTCGAGTACAAGACAGACATAGCCTGGGCGGAGCATAAGTCTAGATTTAAGTCAGGATGGAATTTAGTGCGTGTAACTTTGCTTGATCTAGTATTGTAACACTATCGATTAGGACTAAGTCAGATTTTGACATGTGTTAAGTTATTTCATAATTTTGACATGTGTTAAGTTATTACTTAATTTAAATACCGCCTTTAAAGTGCGTGCTATAAGATTGTACGTATTTTTATGTCAATGAGTAAATGATTTTTGACTTTGACTTATACAGTTGTTTGTCTGTACATCTATACAGCTAAATCGCCAAACCTAATTTTGTAATACTTGCAGGTCATGTTCTTATATAGGACAATGTTTTTTATTAATATGCTAGGTTTTGCTAGCAGCTTTGCACGCGTAAAAGTACTGCTACAATTATGTAACAGTACCTTTTTAAATAAAATATATTTAAATGAATGGTGATAATATAGCCTTCTAAAGGCAAAAGAATTTTAAAAATTGGTTCAGTCGTTTTCGATTTAAATCATTACACACTGACAAAAATCAAATCTTCCTTCTTTATAATATTAGTATAGTAGTATAGATAAGTTAATTATTGTAACACATTTCTATAAAAATAAAAGATTTTCATACCATATTACGAAATACAGTCATTTTTGAATTATAAAAAACTTAGTAAATAATACCTATTCATTAGCTGTACATAATTTCAAATTGATATTAAATATTAATTAAGATACTTATTATTTTTATATAGATTGTAATTTGCCTATATTATTGACGTCTGAAAGGCCAAGCCTGACATGATATGACCCTATCTTTACCATCTTGCATGCTCTATATGTATCCATACTCATATTTGCACAAATAAAATATATTGGATCTTAAATCTTTGACTGACAAAACATGCGAGCAAATTTGCTTTAACTACTGTTACAAATAAACTTAATACCTTTCGTCGCAAATAACTTCTATTACTATACGTAAAGCATGTCTTTCTCTAGTACAACCGCAATTGTGAGATTTGTGGACTAAAACCGTGTCGGTCTCAATTGATGGATAAATTATACATCGCCAGACAGGGTGCCGCTTCAGGACATCCAAGATAGCAAGCTGTGTAGTTATGTCCGAAACCTCATACATAATACTTTAACAAATCCGTGAAAAGTCTGGCGGCCCATTTCCTGTCGGATGTCTGACCGCTAGCCAAGCAAAGTGGGCGAAGCATTTTACTGAGTAAACATCTCACTGCAATTTTACAGATAGCATTTGAAGACAATTTTCACTCTTATTCCTTATACATTGTTTATTATATCCACACTAATATCCCCGAAGGAGCAGGCAGAGGTTTTGTCAACTTTGGTTCCAGGTTCCACGTCAATAAAGGATGAGCTTATTGCCGTCTACCGGTTAGAAATGTAGACATGATGCTGCTTCAGAGAATTTCTTGTCAGAAAACGTGTTATTGGGAAACTTTACCGGACTAAAGAATCTAACCTAAGGATGAGCATCGCAGTCGTATTCAATACTAGTTCGCCGTCGAGGCAGTACAGTGTTTTAGATAATAATTTCTTCATCGTTGCATAGACTCCGTACTTAATTTTTTTAAAAGGGTCTTTATGTTTCTATCTATTGCTCAAAAAATCTAGTTAATCGAGCACGATTCTATTCCTGGGAATTTCGCAACAGAAAAACACGATACCAAATATTTCGACTCGAAAGGATCGAATTCGAAAACGTAAAGAAGAAACAAGCATCATCAAGTATATGTATACTAGCTGTTCTGACAGACGTGGTCCGGTACACAGAAAAAAACCCCAAATTTAAACCATCCTCGAATCCACATGAACACACACAAATATTTTTATCAAAATCGGTCCAGCCGTTTAGCAGGTTCAGATTTCAGTGACATACACACTTACAGTAGAATTATATGTACATAAAGATAATAAACTGTAACAATTTGACTGAGCCTGCATTTATCCTCCGTGACATGTATAGTTTGTCATCATAATACGCGTCATGTTTTTGTAGCCCCACTTTGAGAGGATCAGCCAGATTATCTGTGAGATAGTTCCTCAACCCTTGCAGTTCAGTCTTGTGGCAACCCTTTAAGCCTTCAACCCTGTTGCTGATGACAAACTTTGTGTTGTATCGAACCTCAAACGGGGATTATGCTGTAGTCCAATTTATAAGGTACAGCGAAAACTTTTCCATCGATTTAGTCTTTTTTTTTTATATGTTAACGATTTTTTTGAGCCAGAATTTATACCACCGTTTGATGGCCATAGGATTTGCTGAACAACTCTATAGTAAATAAAACATATCCCAATTTGCCAGACGGTCAATCCCCAGGACCGGCCTCTATCCAAGGTAGGCGAATGGCGTAACGTAACGTACGATTTAGTCAATAAAAAATCTTTCTGTGTTCCATTTCTAAGATTGAATTATTTTCATGTACCGTTAGTGTGACTATTTCAGTCTTTCACTATGCATAGTCTTTGATACACGTTATAAAAAAACATTGAAATTAATTGAAAAACTCTGAAGGAAATTGATTAATAAGTTTTAATAATATTTTTTGTAAATATGATATCAATTAATTTTAAAATATTATCTTATCATTAATAATTATTATCGGATCTTAAGTTTACGAAGAACCGTACTACAATAAATTTTGCTTAGACAGTTACAAAACGACAAATCGCTGTCGCTTATGCATCATACGACACAAACCAACCAATAGCATTCGAGCAAAAGATTAAGAAGTCACCAGCCGAACACGCTTCCTTACTTTGTTGCTTTAATCCAGGGCTGCCACCAATCGGCTTAGCGAAAACTTTTACTTATTACTAGTTTTTGTTACAATTTTATTACTAAGTAAAGATAGTTGAGTTACGCTTGTTCATTTGTTTTGTGTGGCTTTTATCAGATTATGTTACAGCCAAAAAGGAAAGTGATTCTCACGAGCTATGCGTGAAAGTATATTATGTCTCCAAGGTATACGCACATAACCGTACTTGCGTATTTTGACGTTAGAATAGAATAACGAAGGATTGTAAATTATACAACGAAGATCTGTCTCAAAATAATAAAAAAAACTAAATCATTTATATTGTCCAAGGGAGAGGCTTTTGTCCGTCATTATAATATAATGTCTTAAATATCAGATGGCCAATTATCGTAAAATCTGTCTAATAATTAATGTCAAAAGTGAACTGAAATCTAATTTATGTTCATATTTGTGTGTAATAATGCCATTTGTGTTATTAATGATACTGGTACTAAATTATTTGAACTGTTTTTATTACAAGATTTAGTATTTAGGTGTGTTCAAATCTATTTACAATAATATTATAATAAAGGGGACATATGTTTGCTTATATTTACGTTGAAGTAATCATTGAAACTATAGAGCTAATTTTAAAAAAATGCTACGCCCTATAGGACATTGCCTATGTTTTAGTTACATACGGCGGGAGCTACTTACCGGCAGAATTTAACTACTAGGCGAGACGTAAATAGATTATATCTGTCTAAGCATTCGTACATGCTTTAATATTCTTATTGCTGATACTATTACGAAGTCTTTTTAGTGATCAATTAAGATAAGCTTAGATTAATATATTATTTTATTTATTTCAATATATTTAAAACTAAGAAACAATAAATACGATTTAAAAAAATATATAAAATCTGGTATCATACCTGCGTGCTTGAGTTTAACTAAATTGTTAATATTAGATATATGATAATGAAAAAAAAAACGCGGTAACAACACAAAGCTTCTGCACTACTATAGTTAAAAAAAGCTTTTTAAACATCATGGAAATTACATACATCACACCAAACGTGTTATTAAATTGAAAATTAATTATTCGTCAATAAGAAAACCCCATCATGATATTTGATACATATATAAAAAAATCTTACGACCTCTCATCCAGATTATGTGGACAACGTTAGTCATTTATTTTATTGCAAAGCCAGCAAACCACTACAAATCCCGCAAATCTAGACTGACAAAAATGGCTACGCATAACACTATTTCCCTATTCGCGACACAAAACTTATCTCGTAAATGTCAGACCATTTATTCACGAAATAAATAAAATCATCTCACGTACGCGTCAACCCTATGTCACGCACACATCCGCATTAAGAGCAGCGATCAATCACAGCCGTCGGCTTACACGCACACAGACGCACACATACACAAATCCACTAATATAACATTAGTGTGCGTTATAAAAATACAAGGGGTGGTACTTGCTACCCTAATAATATACCGAATGAGTTTTTCTTGTAACTAGGATCTATTTTCTGGTATTTTATTGTGGTTATGATATGATGTGATTTTTCTTAGGTGAAGTGGTTTTTGAAGTTATAGCGATGTGAGTTTAGGGCGGTTATGTGACGTTATTGCCATTGAATTTTGGGTTTAGTATTACGTTCTTGTCAAGAAGTGATATACAGTATATTAGTAAGGAGTAGTTATAATTTATGAAGTATATTCATATCTATATATATATATATACATTGTCTTACGCCTCTCTCTCTCTCACAACGTGTACGCTGAAGTGTGTTACACCGACATTTCACAGGCTATGTTTTTAGGTCTTATATATTAGAATCACATACGCCAGCGTTGCGCTACCGAGACATTCAATACAGAAAAAGTATTTTAGAAATAATGTCCTCCAGACTGAATTTCGGTCATGGTGGCCAATCTTAACGGAGACTGGATATCTGCGCGGGAGATATTATAGTGCACAAGCGTGTGCGCAAATACAAGTGCACTCTCTGTTCCCTAACTCTCATGATCCGATGAGATGGATAATCCGACACGACCGGAGAGAGATCAGGCGCAGGGCCAACGGCTTTACGTGCTTTCCGAGGCACGGAGGTGTCTAACCGCCAACTTTCTAACTCTGGGCTCGTATTGAGATTTCGTAACAGAAAAACCCAATAACTTTTTGTTGGCCCGACCCGGGATTCGAACCCGAGACCTAATGCACAGCAGTCGCATTCACTACCGTTGCGCCACGGAGGCAGTATAAGAAGAATATGTAGCTGACAAAGTTTCGATACAGCAACTTTCTCATCAAATAGATGATATCATTTATATTAACTATAAGTAATTACTTCCAAGGGTCCTAAATGGCATCTAAGTTTGTCCGGAAAAGACCAAGCAAGAAATTAAATATCTAAATTACTGATATCGACAAGCCAGCATAGTAAACCTGTACTTAGAAATATATATCTTCATTGTCAAAGAACAATTCTAAAACAAAGTTTCGAGCGTCCATTTTTATTAGCCTGCTATTTCTCATTACTCAACGATCCTACAACAAGACTAATATCTACTACACGCAATATCCTTAAGACAAAGATATTGACGATTACAACGCTTTATATTTCTACTGCATCTGTGTTGCTCACTCGAAGTTAGTACTCATCAATTATTAGCTTCTGTATAGCCTAGAAATAGACCGAGTCTAGCTCTTTGTGCAATCACTGTGCGGAAAATCTAATATTTAGCCGTAACTATTTGACCATTTCCGATGCTCTCAGAATAATATACTAGGCAAGGGATATTAATTGTCTTTGTGTATTCGGCATGGTTTCCTCATTCCATGGTATTATTTGCGCTTGTGTTTATGTGAAATCGTGAGGTTTAAGTATGTTTCCTTGAACGGACGAAGTGTAATTGGGTACTTCTGCTTGTAAATGGCATGGAACCTGGAAATTTGCCCGATAGAGCGCAAGAAGATCCGCCTATATCCAATAAGATAGGTTAGGGTAGAAAACATATTACACGCACCGGCAAAATCGCCAGCTATGATTTTAAATCTCAAGCAAAGCCGTAATTGTCTTCTACCGGGAACAGTTCCCGACCCAGCTCAGCTACAAAATTTTTTTAACAGAAAGATCCGTGCACTCCTCGAAATCGGAGGACCTCACACTCAGACAACCCCAGAAATCGGTATCCTCATGCACAGCAGCCAATTCAACATGGCTGCGCCACTGCTTCTTTTAGTAACCAAAATTGTTGCTTTATCCATTTATCTTTATACCAGTCGGTGTAAATCCCACGGAAACGCATACCGGGATAAAAAGTATCATATTTGTTTTTCCAGGAGATCTACTTGTGTAAATTGCATCTCAATTCAATCAACATTTTACAAGCGATTGAAGTAAACATTCGAAAATATTCACAAACATTTAAATTTAAATAATATTAGTGAGATGTACTACAGAAACCTTGGTTTACCACGGCTATTAGCGTTGAAGAGCGAGTTACCTAAGGTATCGATTACCATTTTTCTTGTAGAGTAAGCTTCGTTAGCAAGAGTTTCACAAAGCCGTTACCGATAATGTTCGAAGATTAAGCTCCGAGCACTATACTCATAATGGGGAACCTATTCACTTGGATATTTCCTGCTCACCGCGATCGGGAAACCTCACAAAGATTTGGTTTGGGATGTTTTAATGCCTGGAGTATAGGCAAAATAGATTGTTTTTTAAAATGGCGTGTACAGCGTGGTCGTATTTAACGTAGTTTAGTGGAGTCTATGAACTATCAATGACGAAAAAATATTTTTGTATTGCTTTTTATCTCAAGGACAAAGCTTAGGTATGTTAAGAATTGATTCACGACGGAAGTTTAAGGGATCAAACCTAGGACCTCTAGACCGTAAGTCCGATACCTAAATGATTCCGCTACCGTCCTGACGTATCAGCTTAGCACCTAAAGCATAATACTGTCTAACATTTCGGTAGTAAACTTATTACTTATTGTTTATTAGTTATTTTTATCAAATACAAACTACATAACGAGATAATTCCTAATCGTCGTACAAATTAGCACTAATAACTAGCAACTAAGTCCGAAGAACTTGTAAGATCTTAGCGAACTATTTCCGAAATCTAGTTTTCTCCAAAGAAAAATCAAAGCGGAATATTTTGCCTCAAACTGCTTTTACCACTTTCCAGCTTAAAGTTGAGCTTTATCTAAATAAACCCACAATTTGTTTTAAATTGAACTTGTGACTTCTGGTCGTCTCACTCGCCCTTAAAGACGAGGTTAGCGTGAGAGCGGGACGGATAAGTTTCTGGTAATTAATTTTTACGGCCTTTTTGTGTGTCTGAGTTTAAGTATGAATTGTTAGGCTTTGGAACAATTAAGGATCTTGGGCCGCTTTTGAGCCCGAGGTTTGAAATCCGGGTGTAATTATAGTTCGTTTATAAACAAAAGTTTGCTAGTTGCAAGAGAGAGTATGGCGGTGTATGTTATAAGCATGTTCTTACTTCTTTAGTTAAAACGCTAATGAGAAATTTGATAGGCAAGGGTGGATGAATTAAAGCGATATAAACGTGTTATAGATACAGCGTCGTGTAGGCACAAAACACACTAATCATTTTATTTCTTAAGACTGCGCCGAGCGAAATGTGCCAAAACAGGCGGTTACAGTTAAGTGAATAAAACCAACACTTTTTGTTTAATACAAATATAAAATATACATTTACCACAACAATGAACGTGTTTACAATTACTCCGTGTAAAAAACTTAAAATAATTATTATTTTCGCCTACAAAATTACGTAAATTTGCACGAAAAATGCAAAAACGTAAGCTCATGTTAAGTGATTTTTAGATTATAACAGTTGAAATCTATCCTATTTTACAGTTTAAACGAAACATAAATAGTTATTTTACAATTGGTCCGTCCCAAATATTAAAATTATTGGTTGACAATAAAGATACATATTTATCAAAAAAGCACTTCAAATCCTCCATACAATTTTACTATGGCGGCCGCGCGTCGATTTGAATATGTGTCGCACGAGCTCTGTCATTATCTGTCTTACGCTCGGTGCAGTCTTAATGATTCTACTGACAAGGTTTCGTCGGTAAGAGATATTTTGTAAAAAATATGTTAGGCTATATACAATGTGTTTGGTGAGTGGTGTCGGAGATTTTAATGGCATAATATATGGTCATTTATATCTACAATCCATGCTTCAGTATTATTTTTTATGTTACTTGGGCGAAATGGCGGCCATTTTGTTTATTTTGTTATCTAATCACGGACACACGTGGTAATTTAGCGATATAGTCTCTTGTAATAATCCAAAAAAAAACAAAAAAGGTCTTATTTTACAGCTCATAGTATAGCTAAAATGTTTAAGATTAAAAATTTTTAGAATCTATCTCAGGTCAATTTAAAAAAAGAAATGACAACAGAAAATTAAGAAAATTTTTGCTGTTATTTTTTTGTTATTTCACTTTTTCACAAAAACCAAGCTGTCAAGGTATTATTTTTTTAATGTTTTTAGATACTACATAATATCAGCTAAACATGAGTACTAAAATCATTGCCGTAAGTAAGATACTTTTAAAATGACGCTCTTTAGAACTTGACCCCTTAATAGCGTATTCAGGTAGTAAACAATTACAAACCCATCTCAATTTAAGGATCATCCTGATATTTAGGAAATACAGAAATAAAACACAATATTTTTTCACTTAGCTTTAATATTAATAATAATTTGATCACAAATTTTATAAAAATTATTCAAAGTGGTCACCATTTTGCTGCAAACATGCTGTCGCCCGTACAGCCAGGTGTTGCGTAGAGCGTCGGATCATCTCCTTGTTTTCCTTTAATTCATTTCCGATGCTAATTATTTTTTGAATCAATTCCTCTCGGGTGTTTGGCACTTCCACGTAAACTTTTTGTTTTATAGTACTCCATAAAAAAAAATCCAGGGGTGTTAAATCCGGAGAACGCGGTGGCCAAGCAACTGTCCCTCCGCGACCGATCCACTGCGTGTAATTTTGATTTAAATATGTCCTCACTGCCACTGCAAAGTGTGCGGGTGCACCATCGAGCTGCAGAATCATTCCTCTCCGGTTAACGAGTGGTATTTCGATGAGGGCGTCATAAAAATCCGTCTGCAGGAATTCCAAAAATCGTTGACCATTCATCGTCTCTGGTAAAATGATGGGGCCAACAAGAACGTCGTCTATGATTCCTGCCCAAACGTTCACGGCAAACTGATACTGTACAGTACTTGTCCTAGTAGCGTGTGGATTTTCGTGACACCACAGATGCTCATTGCGGTGATTTATGTATCCCGATCTTGTGAAGGTGGCTTCGTCTGTCCACAAAATCTTTTTTAAGAAATTTGGTACAGATCGTACTTGCCGCTGGATCCACGAGCAAAATACTGATCGCCTAGCATGATCAGGCTCCAGTAATTCTTGTACCCTTTTAAAATGGTACGGATGCAATCCTTCTCTCTTTAACACTTTCCATACTGACCATATGGTAAGGTTTAATCTATTAGCAATCCGTCGTATGCTCAATCTGGGATCTTGGGTAATTAATTCCAATATTTCTTCTTCGTCTTGTGGTGACACCAAACGAGAACGTTCTTCAGCAGGTCTTCTAATTCCATTTTCGGCAAGCCTCAAATGGATTCTGACGAACGTGCGAGGATTGGGTGTAACTCTGTTGGGGAATCTTCTGGCGTACTCTCTACTAGCAGCATTGGCGTTCCCGTTGCACAGTCCGTAGACAAAATGGATGTCAACAACATGTTGGCTGGAGTAATAGTTGTTTTCCATTTTAAAAAGATTAACAAAACAGTTCAACAGTAAAAATAACGAAAACGTAACAAAACTTTTAACAGCGCACAGCAAATTGGTTAACAAAAAGAGAATGTGATCACAACGCAGAGCGAGGGACGACTGATAAGCTTTGTATTGCGTTCCTAAATCTCTGGAAACAAATGTTATTTTGTCTCGCTCACACTTATGATGAAGGAGGTTTTTACCTGCTCGAATCATTTGTTAAAACGGGTTTAGTAGTTCCTTGAATTGTGATAAAGCGGCTTTGTAATTGTTTAATACCTGAATACGCTATTAAGGGGTCAAGTTCTAAAGAGCGTCATTTTAAAAGTATCTTACTTACGGCAATGATTTTAGTACTCATGTTTAGCTGATATTATGTAGTATCTAAAAACATTAAAAAAATAATACCTTGACAGCTTGGTTTTTGTGAAAAAGTGAAATAACAAAAAAATAACAGCAAAAATTTTCTTAATTTTCTGTTGTCATATTTTTTTTTAAATTGAACTGAGATAGATTCTAAAAATTTTTAATCTTAAACATTTTAGCTATACTATGAGCTGTAAAACAAGACCTTTTTTGGGTTTTTTGGATTATTACAAGCGACGATATCGCTAAATTACCACGTGTGTCCGTGATTAGATAACAAAATAAACAAAATGGCCGCCATTTCGCCCAAGTAACATAAAAAATAATACTGAAGCATGAATTGTAGATATAAATGACCATATATTATGCCATTAAAATCTCCGACACCACTCACCAAACACATTGTATATAAACGATACCTCTATATTTTCAATTTACTATCTAATTTTATTTTTATGATCTACCTGTATAGCTGCAACCTTCTGACATGAGACTCATTATGTAAAAAGGTTCTAGCGACTAGGGGAGTAAAGGGATGAGAAAGCATTACAAAAATAAGATTTTTGAGCATAACCTAAAACGCACGTGTATAATAAACTTTTCTGCAATAATTGATACCTTGCCTTTTTTCACTAAAGACACTGCTGTTATGTATGAAAACGGCAGTTCAAAGTAGACATACACTCGAACAAATTCACTTTCCTCTTGACGTGGTCTGGTAAAAACTTTTAATGCTCGCTTTTAAGTTGTAAGTAAGTTTCTTACCAATACAAATTATTTTATCGTCAATTAAAGAGTAGATTTATTATTTATTTAAATTATTAACTATGTACATATAAACACAATTCTTTAAAACGAACTTATACCTAAAATATTAAAAACTGAAATAAAATATAAAAAGAAAACTAAAATCCTCTAATAGGCGTCATAGAATTCCTTATTATTTAAATACATACATATAATGTAATTCTTTAATTGGATTAGAGCTGACAGCTAGAAGTAATTCCAGCTTAATTTCGACTACGAAAATTAAACATCACTTAATTGTTTGGCAGTTGTCACTTTATAGAGCTACCGCTCTAGGAATTATTTCTGTATCGCGAGGAAGTTTACAAACATTCAAACAATGGACAGAAGTCCACAGTTACATAGTTTTTGTATTTCCTAGTACACTCAGACTCGGAACAACTAATGTGGATCACATAATTTTTTATTCTGTGTGGGGTTGTACCCATTACACTCCGCGCTATGGCTGGGGCGAGGCAACTTCTTGAACTACAACGCCATCCGTACCATCGTACTATCTAGTCTACAGCTATTAAAACCAAACATGAGTAACAAAGACGTATATTCAAACACAAATATATCAAACGTATTTTCTCAAACCATCCTTTCTTTCCCCTATCTGCCATCACATTAACAAGTAATTTTTTGCGGGTAGCGACCCGCTGACACTCGAACCTAATCCTCGCTTCGCTGACGTCACCATGTGTAGCTCTGAGCAATTTATCCACACGCAGGGAATGCATTAAACATTGCAAATATATTCGGTGAATGGTTGAAATATGGCAAACGACTTCTGGGTACCAAACAGCTGCCGCTTTGAATGTTGATATTTTAATATGTGAATGAGTTATAGGCATGTAAGCATACATAAGAAATGTATGGTTGGCTAAATAATAAATACGGGGGAATGGTAGTCTTTGAAAAACTTTTGTGGGCTATAGGGAAACTATACTGCGTTTGTAAATGTAACTTCATTTATTTGACAGATTGGATCCTAGATTCTATGTATGGGTCAAGAAATGTAATGTAATGTAATATCACAGTTAAATGGGCGTTAATTTATTGTCAGATTTTTTTCAAAGTTTAATAATAGATTTTTTTTTAGAACAAAAAATCTTTTCTTTGAAAAATGTCTGTTCCAAACTGGTCCCAATGGAGAGATCTTTCGTTCTATTCATGGTACCTAAATATATTTTGGAAAATTTGGATTTGATGCGCTTCTACTTGTTTCAGGGATATAGTAATATCCGCCTCAGTGACGTAGCGGTACTGAATGTGACTGCTGTGTATGATTAAGGATTTCTTTCCTGAGTCGCACAAACTGTTATTGCGTGTCTCCTTCAAGAAATTCTCAGGAGCACCACGCAATCTAAAACTAGATCCGGTAGACACCAATAGGATAATAAGTAGACCTATATACATATCTGGCAAGCCATGGTTGTAAAATACCTCTGCCTTTTAGGGATATACCATATGTATGTATGTATCTTATGTGGGGGCCAGTCAGTGTAGACCGCCGACACATTGACCCAGTGGGATCTTTTGTGTCGACACTCTCCCAATAACGACTGCCATAGATGTTCATGGCAGCCGGGACCGACGGCTTAACGTGCTCTCCGAGGCACGGAGCAGGCGATAATTGTCAATCAATACGCACATCATTTCGAAAAGTCATATAACTTCCGAAAGTCAGAGGTGCGCGACGTAGGTTCGAACCCGAGACCCTCTGCATTGCAGTCTGTTGGTCTCTCCACTGAGCTATCGCTGCTCTTGGGATATACCATAAGACTGAAACAATATCAATGTTCTTCTTATCGTGTCGATGGCAACAGTCTTTAAATGACTTTAGCCCAGTACCAGTGCCCATCCCTACCTTCATCCCACCGGCAGAAAAGTTACCTGCAGGATGTAAACTTCCATGGCCAACCTGGAAGGCACTAAATAGGTTACGTACCCAGGTTGGCAGATCTAAAGACAATATTTCAAGGTGGAGTTATATCGACCCAAGTGCAAGCAAGTGCGACAGCGGTGCATCCCCACAGACAATGGGTCATTTACTGACGTGCCCCACGAGCCCAGAATTGTGCACGCTTCATGAGATATACCAAGCAATGCTTAATGCGATTCCTGTTGCCGAGCACTGGGCTAAACAATATGGTGATGATTGTCATCAAACCATCGGCCTATTACATTTTGATGACACCAACAACATCGTAACTCACAAAGCTCGTTACACATAGCGATATTGTTGAAGTAGCCGCGACCATAATATTATAATTAGGTGCGCACATTAAGTGGCTCTCCGTGCTCTATCTGGTCGCCATCTTGCCAGGTGCGCGCTAAAAATAAATAGTTACCCTCAAAAATAATAACTGCGAAGCAAAATTCAGTTTAAAGCGAAAATTTTCTATTTAATTTTTTAATTCGTTTTAACTGCCTTTATGTCGCTGCGGTATGTAATGCGTTAGCATGAGGTCTCGGGTTCGATTCCACGTATTTCTGTCAAAGAAATTCTTTGCAATTGGCCTTTTTACGCGGGATCTATATCTGAAACCGGTTGAGGTCTCGAGTTCGAACCTAAGGCGCGCCTCACTGTATATTTGACAAACTTTTCGGATTGAAATTAAACAACTTTATAAGGATTTTGTCGCATTGTTTATTTTAAAACACTTATTACTTAATTTTGATACTCTAATACTACTATTATTGAAAATTATTTTATTGAATTAATTATATTATTGAAAGCAATTATCGCCTGCTCCGTGCTTCGGCGAGCACGTTAAGCCGTTGGTCCCGGCTGCCATGAATATCTATGGCAGTCGTTATTGGGTAAGTCAGTCAACCCTCTAATATCCGGACACTGGTCTAGCCTTAGGGTATCGTTAGCGTTCGGGTTGCGGAGGTCAGGTGGCAGCCGCTCCGTGTAAAAATTGATATCCAGTCAAATCCGGTTAGACCAGAAAAGCCGACCCCAAGTGACTTGGGAATAATAAAGGCTAAGAGAGAAGAGAACTATATTATTGAGTGTTTTAAAATAAACAACGCGACAAAATCCATATAAAATGGTTCAAGTTCAATGTATAACATTCGCGTAAACATAAGACAACATTAAACTTTTCGGAGTTTTGTGCGTATTAAATAGTTAATTATCGGTTGCTATCGTTTGCTTTAACAGTGAAAAACATTGTAATGAAACTTGCATGTCTGGAAGTTCTCCATAATGTTAGTCGGCCAATCCGCAGATGGCCAGCGTGGTGGACTATTGCCTAACCGTTCTCATACTGAGAAGAGGCCCGTACCCAGCAGTGGGACAGTTTAATACAGAGCTGATATTATATTACTTAGATCATATAAATTCATTTCCCTCGATAATCTCGCGTATGCATATGTTTTGTTAGTAGTAGCAAAGGTACCTCCTTAACCAATGCACCATTCTTACAGTTCGAATATCCTTTCAAAGAAATATGGGAGGAACATATTACGTAAAAGATATTCCTTTTAAGAGATTATACACATTATACTTATGGCCAAAGTCCGTTAAGCTTTAGTTTTATGAGTAGGGGACGGCTAATGTAACTTCGAGATATGGCAAATGAATTATTGAATTGGGTAAAAAGAAATTATGAGCGAAATGAAACTATTAGTCTGCCTCGCTGGCGAAATTGTAGTGTATACGAGGGCTGGTATATTTTATTTTATTTTACTCGTCAAAATGACTATACTCCGCCTGATGGTAAGCAGTCATGTGGTCTAAGAGCAGTGGCCTCCACACTGTCCTCATAGCAGCCGAGGCGATGTTGAGTTCTCTACTTTGACGGCCTAAAAAGGTGCTTTTTCATGACCCGCTTGATGCCTCGAGTTCGATTCTTGGGTCAGTTAAAATGTTATTGAGTTTTCTAACAAGATATTTATAGCATCATAAATTCTGGTGCTGTGCTCGGCTAACCACAACAGACTCATAACATAGTTGGTGAAATGTAGGCTTAATACTCCTCTGCCTTCCCATGCTGGAAAAGCTAGCGGAAGATAAAGATAAAGATAAATTTATTTGACTCAACATGTGTACAATCAGGTGTTACAGATATTTTTATGTCTCAACATGCTCTGTCTGGTCAGACATGCAAATGTATGTGCTTTGTAATTAATAAGAATTTTAAAATTAATATGCTGGATCTAATACAATAATTAACATGTCAATTAAGTGTCTCTTAACAATGAAGTGAGATATATTATAAATAGATCAGTTAAAAGCCGTACAATAAATATAATAATAATTAACATAATATTGTCTTCTGTTTACGCGAATATTATTAATTGAAATTAAACTACTATATACGGATTTTATCGCGTTGTTTATTTATCACTTTATTACAAAATTTTGAAAACTGTTACACTATACTACTATTAAACTTTACTAACTTTTAAGTTAATTAAATTGTTATTAAAACTATTAAAACTATTTAGATTTAATTTAATTTTAAAAGTTAGTAAAGTTTAATAGTAGTATAGTGTAACAGTTTTCAAAATTTTGTAATAAAGTGTCAAATAAACAACGCGATAAAATCCGTATATAGTAGTTTAATTTCAATAAAAATAATTAAATTAATGTGTCATTTCCAATAATAGAATAGTAAAAGATAAGAAGTCAATAATTAAGAATATGCCAAATTAAATTAAATCCTGATAAATGATTATTAAAACAGAGAAAAATAATAATTATATAAGATTATCACATAGGAAATCATTAATATTATAGTAGCATTTATGCAATAAAAGATTTCTTAAATTACGTTTAAATACGTTAACATTAAGGTCCTTGAATTTATTTGGTACTTTATTGTATATTTTGGGTGCCATGCAGAAAATGCTCTTGCCCAAAAGCGCAGTTTTTGCAGTTTGCATGCACAGCTTATGATTATCACGTCGGTTGCGAATAGAGACATCTGATAGCTTATTAAATAGTTGTGGATTGGTTTTTACAAATACAGCTTTTTCGTAAATATATAATGATGTAAGCGTCAAAATTTTATATTTTACGAAGTACGGTCTGCAACTGTCTGTGATTTGTAGATAGTGCCAGCCGTAGCCAATCAAGGTGTAGACCTCAGTCACTATAGCTTAGGCCTCTTAATTAGAATTAATTATATTATTCATGACCAACATTGGGTTAGTTAAAGACTGGTATAACTAATAGTAAGGAACTCCTATTTGTGAACTAACAATTTCACAAAGAATACACTGCAAGAAAGATTTAAACATAAATTGCCATCAACGATACACTTGTACCGTTCATCCGGCCAGACGTCCGCGTAATCCGGGCGACAGGTTAATTCGGATAGCCCGGGTAAACCCTAACAACTATTTTGTAACCCCTGTCTATTGTGATGTTCATTGTGTCGCGTTAACCCGCGGTCGGGACATGTTTCTTTTTACCTTTTTTTTTTGAGGTGGTCGTGATGTAATTTGGGTTGTTTTTTGATATTAAAATATGTTTCGGACTGAAGTAAGTCGCATTGGCAAGTTGACTGCTATACGTGAAGCCTCGGGATGAATTACTGAGTCGGGAATGGAAATAATAATTAATAATAGAAGTTTAAATATGATGTTGCCGCTTTGTATGTAGAAAATCGATAACGTTGGGCTTTTCATACTAAAACTACATACCTATCAATATTTATTTAATGGCCGATTCAAATTCTGTTTCTATTTTCATGTATAGCTGCTTGTATATTTGGGCCACTATGGTTTATCTCAAACTAACAAAAACATGATAGTTGCTCATGAAAAGTGGTGGTAGTCCAATGGTTAGACTTGCGATCGAGAGGTCGCGGGATCGAATTGCACCCATTGCACTACCGACGTGAACCCACTCCTAATAAAAGCATTCTAGCTTAGCTGGAAGTGTTAACGATAATACTAGTAACTTGAAACCCAAATATATAGTAATCATATAAAAGAAAATACATAGTTGGCGGCCATAGGCCACACGATCCAAATATAATCGTCAGAACGTCAGATTTTAAATATAGTTAGCAACAAGTGGGTATACACATCTTATACTTATACACGATAATTATGTAAATCTTTTTTACCAATTATTATCCATCCTTTTTTATCAATGTAAATAGAATTTTTTTGACTATAAACCGTTGTTATATCTGGCCTAGAACATGCAGTAAGCTACAAACTTGTACAAGCGTACAATGTTAGCGAAAATGCGAAGCTGAAACAGGCTACTTAGCAATGCTGTACCCGGGTTTGGCTATCTAGACGATAGTGTAGTACGAGCGATACATTTGTGGTTCTCTTAGTAGCTGATAACGCTTGCTTTATTGTAAGTCCGTAATGGAATGTTGATTAGATTTTGTTATTGTTTTCATTGCAACCGTGTATCAGTGTGGACTAATTAGTTGTGTAATTTGTGTAATAATATTGTAGAGTATGCAGACAAATAAATTGTTTTTTCTTATTTACTTTTAAACACCCTGTCTCGCTAACGTAGTTATAGTGAATGCGAATGTTGTACATAAGGCTCCGGGTTCGATTTCTGGATGAGGATAAATGTTATTCGATATTTCTGTCGAGAAACTGTTGATAGTACCATGGAGTCTGTCACTGTGCCCAGTAGACGACAATTGGTTTGCTCCTATTACATGAGACCTAAAATGGGACTGATGAAATGTGGGTATATGTATGTATGTATCTTATGTGGGGGCCAGTCAGTGCAGACCAGCGACACTTCGACCCAGTGGGATCTTTTGTGTCGACACTCTCCCAATAACGACTGCCATAGATGTTCATGGCAGCCGGGACCGACGGCTTAACGTGCTTGCCGAGGCACGGAGCAGGCGACAATTGTCAATCAATACGCACATAATTTCGAAAAGTCATATAACTTCCGAAAGTCAGACGTGCGCGACGTGGGTTGGAACCCGAGACCCTCTGCATTGCAGTCTGTTGGTCACCCCACTGTGCTATCGCTGCTCAAAAAAAGTGGGTATAACATGACTTTTAAATAAACAGCGATAATGTTCCTATAAAGTGGTACCTTATTCAATTTTAATGAGTATTATATTTTCTGTGATTATTTTAAAATGTGCTTTTTGGTTTTAGTGACCGCTTCATAGAGTGTTCGATCCCAGCGCGTTACAAAAACTTATGTGATCCGCGTGTTTTCTCATTTATGTGTCCGTCGTAAAGTAAGTTTCCCGCGACATAAGCATTGTTCCTAGAGCAGGACATGATATTTAGAACATAATGATATTTTGCACTAGCTGACCCGCGCAACTTTGTCTGTTTCGTATAAGATAATTTGCCCTGTTGTTGCAACATTTTTCATTTATGCTCCACTCCATAGGAGTGTACCAATAGTGTGTAGTGTACCAATAGTGGTAGTAGCGTGATATTAAATATATCTTATAGCCTTCCTCGGTAAATGGACTATCCAACGCAAAAATAATTTTTCAATTCAAACCAGTAGTTCCTGAGATTAGCGCGTTCAACTAAACAAACAAACAAATTACCATGGAATCTGTCACTGTGCCCAGTAGACGACAATTGGTTTGCTCCTATTACAAGAGACCTAAAATGGGACTGATGAAATATGGGTATATGTATGTATGTATCTTATCTGGGGGCCAGTCAGTGCAGACTGGCGACATTTCGACTCAGTAGGATCTTTTGTGTCGACACTCTCCCAATAACGACTGCCATAGATGTTCATGGCAGCCGGGACCGGCGGCTTAACGTGCTCTCCGAGGCACGGAGCAGGCGACAATTGTCAATCAATACGCACATAATTTCGAAAAATCATATAACTTCCGAAAGTCAAAGTGCGCGACGTGGGTTCGAACCTGATACCCTCTGCATTGCAGTCTGTTGGTCGCCCCACTGAGCTATCGCTACTCTTAAATAAACACCTATACTACCACCTACCCCTATCGATACGTAGTGTAATAATCACCATTATAATCGCATATATCGATAGGCAAGTGTGAACGGCGTCATAGATTGGCTGTTACAATTAAACAGAGTCATCGAGCCCGCATCGGCTTGTTGCCCACGCTTATCGAAGCATCACCGATTAATGCGCGTATAGCCGATTAAACCTAGCGTCACTGATAAATACGTGTGAATTGTGTTATTATGTAAATTATAGGACTTTTGTTTAAAATTATATAATGGATTATAGTTAAATTATAGGACATTGGAGTATACATACACCCAGGTATTTATCTTTATTCATAGGCAAATCCCGCGCTATGAATAATTTCTGTGCTACGCGGACTGCATATATTCAAACACAAATAATTCTTGACATCATAATTATAAATATTTGTGCATCATACACATATTAGCGTAGCGGCAATGTGACTAAATAAATTAATGCATGCAGTCATCTTTTAGATTCCATGTAATGGGTGGGGGCTTTTGGGATTGGGACCGCGGTCCCGAATTTCACCTATAAATTAAATAATTATTTTTTAAAGGCGGAACTATTGTTCTGTGCTGTTGCTACAAGTATTCCAACAGATAAACCTAAAAGATTAAACCCGAATTGGTAATTGAGCCAGTGATCTCATGATCCAAGTCTCACGCACAATTAGGGCTATAAGTGTGAGACAGTACATACTTGGCAATAGACTCTGCCCATGACGTGGCCCTACAACGGAAGCCAGTAAATAATAATAATAATTGATTGTTCCAAATAGCCACAATACAATAACATAAATAAAATAAAAACAATTTTTGTATAGAACTGTTGCATTGAACTCTGGTACCCAAGATAAGATTAAACTTGTGTTATGGGTACCAGCGCGGCGCCCTCACAAAGAATTTCCCATTTTTGTTCATCGAACATGGCAGACATGCATTGGGACTACTTACAATAGCTCGAGTCCGCATAAATATGAGTTAAATATGAGTGTCGCGCACCCCTGACTAGATATTATGTATTTACGTAAACAATTAAGCTTTTCATAATTTCAAGTCTCTACGTTTATCCACACCCAAAAACTTTCTTTAACAAACGCTTAAATGTTTTCTAATTTTACTTTTGAAGTACTATTTATATTTAGCTTTTAACTGTTAACAAAGAGTTTTTAAAAGCTAATATAATAACCTTAAGAATTAATTAACAAAATTACCTACACTTTAATTTACTAAGTACTTTGAGGTTATGCAGAGTATATCGCACCGACATACTCCTGCCTATTCCTACCAATATCCTACCAATTTTATTAAGATATATCTAAATAATGACCAGACTAATTCTCGATTTTTATATGTTAATGTAGTATTCCGTAAAAAAAAACGCGTTTTCCGGATGTCTGGTAGACAACAAGAAGTTCGCTCACTACTAATCAATTTTTAAAAAAGTAACCCTTATCTTATAATATGGTGAAATAGAGGTTTTAGTACGCCTCTGCCTACCCTTTCGGGGTTAAAGGCGTGGGTCTCTGTATGTAAAATGACATATTAAAAAACAATGCATAAATCTTTGTGTATTTAATAGCAATATAATAAGTAGGGTTGAGAACAAATATTTGTGTGAAGTGAGCACAAACAGGGCTGTGAGGGAGCAAACACACAAACACGCATTCAACGGCGTTTATTATAAATGGCGGATTAGTTGGGCTCTCCGCGTGTGGTCTGAGTTCATAGATTGTAGCGAGTACGGTAAAAGCCTGTGAGGTTCGATTTTTCCTGTTATTTTTTATTGGCAAACTAAATAAAGCCGATGACGATGAAAGGTATATTTATTGTACGATTTTTTATTTATTTATTTTAAATTTTATGCATAAATCAATACATCGGCGGACTCTACTAGTCAACCGTAGGGTGATGCAGAGATAAAATGAAGTAGGTGCATACCATGTGCATAGCATGGAACATACTTGTACATAATATATTCATACTAATAAACATATATAATCTAAATAAAATATATGTATCTTATATCTTATGTGGAGGCCAGTCAGTGCAGACCGGCGACACTTCGACCCAGTGGGATCTTTTGTGTCGACACTCTCCCAACAACGACTGCCATAGATGTTCATGGCAGCCGGGACCGACGGCTTAACGTGCTCTCCGAGGCATGGAGCAGGCGATAATTGTCAATCAATACGCACATAATTTCGAAAAGTCATATAACTTCCGAAAGTCAGAGGTGCGCGACGTGGGTTCGAACCCGAGACCCTCTGCATTGCAGTCTGTTGGTCTACCCACTGAGCTATCGCTGCTCAAAAAATAAATATCCTCATATATATTATATATATGTATTCATATAGATATAGATACATGAATACATACAAACATACGTATTATATTAATGATGAGAAGAATCTGATAAACTGTCGAGGAGAAGAGCACGTACTTTTACCTTGAAAGTGTAACAGTTTGTGGACATCCTGACTTCATGAGGTAGCGCATTCCACAGTATAACAGACTGGACGAAGAAAGAAGAATAAAGGAAACCAGAAGTATGAGAAGGACAAAGTAAGAGGAGGTTATTGGAAGAACGAAGATTTCTGTCATGATTAGAACATAGGTATTAGAAATGACAGGTTAAATAAGTGGAGGCATTTAGTGAGGTTAGAACAGAAAATAATACTGTAAGGGCACGCAAACTATGGCATTGACGAATGGGTAACCATTTTAAAGTGGATCTCTGAGATGGAATATGGTCATATTTACGAAGATTATAGATGAATCGAATGCAGCTATTTATAAGTCGGTCATGTTTAATCTATTGAGTCGCAGCGGCACACAGTCGGCCAGACACAATAGGTTTTCAATTATGTCTGGCATTCCAATAATTGATAGATTATATTTGACAAGCCCTATACTGTTCAAGATTGATTGCTAGTGCGGTACTAATCTTATTAAATCGATTAAAATATAGTTTGTTCTTAGCGAGCCTTATTTGTTAAGCATAGTGTACAATTACATATGGTACCAAAACATCTTAAAAATGAGCAAAACTTATGCTACTTGTAAATTAAAAATCAGAATATTATGACACGGATATAATATTACCTATAGCTAGCTATAGTACCTTACACCATCATTCAACTTTTTCATAATTTGGCAATACAAATACTATGGATTTTATAGACGTTGATATTTAATCCTAACTAATATCATAAATGCGAATGTGAGTATGTTTGTTTGTTTGTCGCGCTTTTACACCTTAAATACTCTACCGATCATCACGAAATTTGCATACACGTTATCAGGGGAACAGAAAAGGACATAGTGTACCTTTCATCCAGAAAAAAGTACTGTTACCAAGCTAGTTTAACCTACATTTACGCAAGCGAAGTCGCGCAAAAAACAGAAATCTGACAAAAAAAAATGTTCCTAAAGCTCGCCATATCTTGTTACGTGTACCACGGCTACACCTTAACCTCAGCGGTGTATACGGGCGCGCTAATGAATTTAATTAAATCTCGTGTACGTACAATGTGTACATCGACCGATTTGTTAGTATAACACACAAAGGTTTAGAAGGATTAAAGGTTTTAAACGCTATGTTGTGATAAAAGCTTTGTTCCTGTTGGCTCTACTACATTCTCAAATTGGTTTTGTAGCTTATTGTACAGTCGATGTTCTATTTTTAATTTTGTTACTGCTTTAATAGTTTTAGTGTGTTTGAAAAGGCCTGAAATATGTTTGTACTACATAACATATAGAGAGTTTAAGTGACAGTACTCGATATTCTGATTATTTGGGGCGTCGGGCGTTTTTTTTTTTTTAGGGCGTTGATGGCGTGTGGTTTAATTGGTCGCCTCGCCGCTGCCATTGTGCCGAGTGTTGTGGGTTAGAATCCCACTTCTTCTTCTCTCTTAACCTTTATTATTCCCAAGTCACTTGGGGTCGGCTTTTCTGGTCTAACCGAATTTAACTGGATATCAATTTTTACACGAAGCGGCTGCCACCTGACCTCCGCAACCCGAAGGCTAACGATACCCTAAGGCTAGACCAGTGTCAGGATATCAGAGGGTACTGACTTTCCCATTAACGACTGCCATAGATGTTCATGGCAGCCGGGACCAACGGCTTCAGGTGGTCTCCGAGGCACGGAGCAGGCGATAATTGTCAATCAATACGCACATAATTTCGAAAAGTCATATAACTTCCGAAAGTCAGAGGTGCGCGACGTGGGTTCGAACCCGAGACCCTCTGCATTGCAGTCTATTGGTCTCCCCACTGAGCTATCGCTACTTGTGGGTTAGAATCCCACATGGGACATATATTTGTGTGATCCGCAAATGGTTGTTCCGAGTCTGGATGTTCTTTGTTTGAATGTTTGTAAAGTCCCAAGCGACACAGGAATTATTCAAAGCTATCTTTTTAAAAAAGAAGGATGTCTAAAAATGATACATTCCGAAAGTATTAACACTGTTCCTGCGTTACACCCGATATGCGATTCCGAAGTATCAAAGAAAACGGGACACGCTTACGTGATACCCTTGGCTTTGCAAGCAAATATACATAACGATATTATCTATAATAAGTGAGAAACGTCAATGAATTGTCGTAAATCCTAGAGTTCGAAAAAAATGGTTTAAGTAATATGCAAAGCTCACATGATACCACGTGATCTAGAGGTCAGAGGTTAAAGGTCATAGTCATTTCGGGGGTATATCGATTATGCTGAGTCGAATGGCGTTGACCGCGAGTCTCTAGCTCTTACGGTTCTTGAGTTGAAAGTTGTATAACAGACAGACGGACAAAGATGTTGTGTAAGAGATTTTTCGAACTTTAAAAACTTAAGCCACCTTTTAAGAGCAGCGATAGCTCAGTGGGGAGACCAACAGACTGCAATGCAGAGAGTCTCGGGTTCGAACCCACGACGTGCACCTCTGACTTTTGGAAGTTATATGACTTTTCGAAATTATGTGCGTATTAATTGATAATTATCGCCTGCTCCGTGCCTCGGAGAGCACGTTAAGCCGTAGGTCCCGGCTGCCATGAACATCTATGGCAGTCGTTATTGGGAGAATGTCGACACAAAAGATCCCACTGGGTCGAAGTGTCACCGGTCTGCACTGACTGGCCCCCACATAAGATAAGATAAGATAAGCCACCTTTGTTGTATAAAAATGCGTTCTCTATAAGAAGTTCGGTTCTGAGTTTGATAAAAGTCAGAGCAGAAAATCCTTATGCGATAGGTACCAAGTAAAGTTTGGTCTATTTGCCATAAATTAGATACCTGCAGATGCACGCATGCAGCAATGATTGATCTCTAATCGGTGTGCATACGCGACCGTTTATGAGTAGGTAGTGTCTTTTAACGTATTATTATATTAGTCTGAACATCTGTACTGGTGTAATTTATGGTATTTAAGACGATATCTGCAATCTGGCAGAACTTTGACGAGAGGTCCACCACGTAAAGAATAACTAATCCTTCTCTAGAATTTGTGAATGTTGAACCGAACAGTTGCAATGGACATGCAAATTTTTTTGCATGTCCAGTCCATGTAGTTTTTTCTTGATTTCCTTTGAATCCGTATAAGCTGTTTTATGTCCTAAAATTAAATGAAGAGGCTTACATTTACCGCATCTTATGATCGAACGAGTCTTACCTGAAACAGAAAAATAACAATTGTTAATTATGAAATCGTACAAAATGTATTCTGTATTGGTGGCACAGTGGTAGTGAATGTGAATGATGGTCATCACATCTCGGGTTCGATTCCAGGGTCCAGCGAAATGTCTTTGAGTTTCTCTTTCTAGAAATTGTCAGTTAGGATGCCGAAACTGTGTCTCGTAGACGGTAATGAGCTTGCCCCATATTACTTGGTAAATGAATCCTATAGCTGGAAAATAATGGGTGGTAATATACAGAAGTATAATAATATTCTATCACATACATACACACAACACCATCTAGCCCAAAATAAGCAAAGCTTGTACTATGGATACTAGACAATGGATAAACATACATATATATCTTTTTTTTTGTAAATATGTACATATTATACATAGAAACATCCAGACCAAGACAAACATCCATGTCCATGCACACAAATGTTCGACTTGTGTGAGAATAGAACCCGCGACTTCAGGCGTGGCAGTCGGTTACACTAACATAATATATATAATATGTTGTGTGATATGTTTGCGGTAAATGGAAAAAGATACTGTCAGTGTGTAAGGAATATTGTGAAAAGGTAGTATGATAGTTGCGTCCTTAATTAATATAAGTGGCCTGTGGTAGTTCTAATTAAGTAAATAATTAAATATATTACAACGGATAGATAGAAGCCTATACATTTGAAGACATAGGCGTGAAACTATGTATTATAAAAAGTATTGTTTTAGTGGTAAGCTAAGATCTCAAAAGGATCCAGATAGATCTAACCTAACTCGCCTTTCAAAGTCTTGCTTTGACGGTTAAGGAAAACATCGTGAAGATACCTGCAAATTACGTTTACTGCAGCCGAAGGTTCGAAAAAAAACCAAAGTTACTTAAATTAATTTATTATAAAAGAAATTTACAATTAAATTTAGTGAAACCTATTCGATGCGAGAATATGGAATCACAATTTTATATTTAAACCTAATAAGATTGATTTGCTGCGTCGACGATTGATGCTTGAACGGATGTCATCGGAACACCTGCATTCTTGCTGGATCGGCGATTACTTCATCATACGACGTCATAGCGCAGCCGCATATTTGATGTTTCAGCGTATCCGTTGTAGGTTTCCACATTTATGGTAAATAAGTATATCTGCTACGTAATCAGTATTGGTTAGGGATCCGTATTTAACATGCATGTTGTGTGAGTTTACCAACACACACTGGGCCAACATGCACTATAGTCTAATACCTATCATGCTAGACAGAGCCCCGTACTCAACAGAAGAAAGCTTATAAGCATAGCTTATATGTAATTAAATAATTAGGATCCTAGAGTATCTTCTTCTCCCTTAGCCTTAATTATTCCCAAGTCACTTAGGGTCGGCTTTTCTGGTCTAACCGGATTTGACTGGATATCAGTTTTTACACGGAGCGGCTGCCACCTGACCTCCGCAACCCAAAGACTAACGATACCCTAAGGCTGGACCAGTGTCAGGATATTAGAGGGTTCTGACTTTCCCAATAACGACTGCCATAGATGTTCATGGCAGCCGGGACCGACGGCTTAACGTGCTCTCCGAGGCACGGAGCAGGCGATAATTATCAATCAATACGCACATAATTTCGAAAAGTCATATCACTTTCGAAAGTCAGTGGTGCGCGACGTGGGTTCGAACCCGAGACCCTCTGCATTGCAGTCTGTTGGTCTCCCCACTGAACTATCGCTGCGTATAATACGTTGTGTATAATAACTTATACACAACGTATTATAATCTAGAATACAAAAAATTTTTTTGTCATTACTTTTATACACATACACATTTACGTAAAATTGACGCATATTTATCTTTTTTTTTTAAACTATTCCTAGCTGTTTTTGTTTAAATTTTACTAGTATCCTTGTTAAACTCTCCAGCTAGCTAGAATGGTTGTAGTAGGAGTGGGTTCACGTCAGTAGTGCAATGGGTGGAATTCGAACCCGTGACTTCTCGATCGCAAGCCCAATACCTTATCTATTGGGCTACCGCTGCTACAATTGTATCGTTGTAGTAATATACATAAGCAACCATCTTTGTATACCCAGTATCCTAATAGGCAAAATTTATGCACATAATATGTATGTTCAAAATCGTACCATTCCAGTACTAAGCCATCGATATATGCCTAGTATCTTTCACTCTCATTTATATACAGCCTAGCCTAGCCTACACAATAGCTAGGCTTCAGGTAAATACAAGATACATAGTATGCAAGCTCGTTTCTGGTTGTCTGTCGAATGTCGCATTACCGGACAGACAGACCGACTAGACTGCGGTATACGATATTTCCGACCTTATTTTAGTTGAAATAGTAACTGTTTTTACCCTTTGTTTTATAAAGAGACGATAGTTTTAAAAGGTTTATTTTATTTATATCGACAATTAAAAGGAAATTGAGTACACTATACTGGTTTAAATGGTCGCCTCGACACTGAACCGAGTGTTTTCGATTCGATCCCCACACGTTACAAGCGACATTATGTTATAAGTCGCCGATATTTTAATGTTTGTTAGGTCCCCTTGCGATACAGTAATTTGTAGCGTGGCAGATGTCTAATAAATAGACAATATATAAGGTGGCGCAAATGTTATCACATTAAATGAAATACTACCTTAAGCTGTTAATATAAGACGGTTAACATAAACAAAAAACCTATTTTCGCAGAAAATAAGTTTTATTTTTTATATAAAATAAGTAAAATAAAATTAGACACAAATTGGAACACCATTGTAACCAATCGTGCGCTGTTGCCAGCTCGTTAACGATCATAGGTTCCAAGAAATCGTCTATGTCAACTCGCTAGGATCCGGAAATTCCCGGACCCTATACAATACGACGGTTTTTAATATCGTTGCTTACAGTTATCTCTGCATTACATAATGTCCTAAAATTTCTAAATTATGGAACCAAAAATATTTCCTTTGGCTAAATATTTGGCTACTGAATACATTTGGTTCATAATTTGTAAATCGTCAAAGAATACCATGTAGTATATATGGTATCAATTAATGTTATAACATTTGTGCCACTCTGTATAAATTACTAGCTGACCCGCAACTTCGCCTTCTTCACATAAGAGAAATTTCCCCGTTTTTACAACATTTTTCGTTGATGCGCCGCTCCTATTGGTCGTGTGGTGATTTTATGTAGCCTTTTTTATTATATATTATATATATATATTTTTTTTTTAATTCGTATCGGTAGTTCCTGAGATTAGCGCGTTCAACCAACCAAACAAAAAATCTCTTCAACTTTATAATATTAGTATAGATGTTAAATGCGCTACTCTGTCTGACTGTTTTGTTGGACCAGTGGCATTGATTTACATTTATAGTACTGGTCCAGGGGTTCAATTTCCAGGTCGAGAAAAGTGTCATCGAGTTTATCTGCTAAGAAATTCTAATGGCAATATTACATGTGACAAACAACATACCTAGCGAAATACTGGTGTGATACAGCTTATATTTATTTTAAAAGCAGCAACATTAATTTTATAATATAGTTATATAATTACACATATATAAAAATAAATGTATAAAAAGGTAACATTTACATAGCTAGTTTAGGCGTCGTAGAATTCGTCAGCATCGATATCAACTGGTATCATTATTAATTGAACGTTAATAAAGATTATAAAATTAATAACAATACAATAAATTATAGCTTAAAACTTTTAAATACAGCAGCTGTTGGCAAAGTAACGCCTACGGAAGGATTTGTTTAATGAAAGTCGACTCCAAGTCAAATTCTTAATGGAACCATTGAAAATTAACGCAATGCCGCCCATTCAGCGCTTTATAACATAATTATAAATTGATTGTAATTATTGGCGGATTTGGGCAAAGCTGCGGGTGGTTAAGTGAATTATTTTAATCCACTGTGTTTCACACAAAGTTCTGTTTTAAAAGACATTTAGAGTTCAAGCGAGGGACTTTATAAACACAATTAACGGAGGCCCAAACACCCCCTTTCCTGCTTTTTTCCTTTACCCCATTTCCGCTCCTTCTCCTTCCTTTCCTAAAGGGTCGGCAACGCGCAAGTGATGCCTCTGGTGTTGCAGGCGTCCATAGGCTACGGTGACCACTTACCATCAGGTGGGCCGTATGCTGGTTTGCAAACCCAAGTGTATAAAAAAAAAAACAAATACCTACTAATAAAAACAAAGTATATTTAGACTTAGAATAATCATTTTTAGATCATACAAACTATTCCTCTGTGTGGGTTTCGAACCCACAACACTCAGTGATGAGATAATCGCTTAATCGCGTCAAAAAAATATAATTGGTACGGACCGCTAGCTTCTACCCACCATTTTTTCGAGAGATGCCTGTATTTTCTTTTTTTAAAGCCAACTCCCGCTCTAAGAATAGTTTCTGTGTCGCGGGGACTTTACAAACATTTAAACAACGGACGAAAAGAATACTCAGACTCGGAACAACCATTTTTATTTTATTTTATTTTTATTTCTTTGGGATATTAAACAATTGTGCAATAAAGCTTAATACTAATACATAGAACTTATAACAATTTAAGTCATTACACAACCAGCACCATTATCCACAAAATAATGCAAGCTACAAGTATTTAGGTGCAAGCAAACCTTAGCAAACATTATACAATTTTATTTTTATGAAATTTACAACATATTTAAAGTTTAATAAAAAAATATGTTTTGCGAGTTTGATATCAAACTAAAGTTATTCATGAATATTAATAATATTGTTTAAGATACATTTCTTAAATTGTGCAGGTGACAAAGCGAATATATCGGTTTCGGTAAAATTATCATTACAACTTTTCATTAATCGCCGTAAAGGAGCTCGTTGTGGATCACACAAATTTTTGTCTCGTGTGAGATTTGAACCCACAACACTTGGCGCAGTGGCAGCGGCGAGGCGATCACTTAAACCACTACACCATCCTTGCAATCATTATAATTATTATATAATTTACTAAAGTAATAGAGACTTGTCGAATGTGATTTTCGAGTGTAATTATAAACTAGATAGGATATAAATCACTTAAAAACTAAAGTCGTTACAGACGGAATCCCGCTCAGTACCTTTTCTTAAACAAATGGACTTTTCGACATTTGTATTTCAAGCAAAGAAACACACAGTAATAGCCGTAACCGATATACAATTCTTATAAACCACAATTCTTGGATCAACGTCGTTCCCATAAAATGACCATGAAAAATGCTGGCCAAGCCCAGCCAAGGAAACCTTGCGAACAAATTTATGTGGGTAAATTGAGAATAATGTCCTGCAATATTGGCCTACCGAGTTCTGAACAAGCCAAGAATTAGGGGTGCGACGTAATATATGTGGGGCAAAGTTTGACAGGATAACGTAAATAATGAAAATTAAAACAGTAACTATTTTTTAGAATGTTTCTTTTTTACTTGAGTACAACAAATTTGTATGTTTATCATAATATAAACTGTCTCCATGGCACAGTGTTAGTGAATGCGACTACCGTGCCAACGTCGTGTCGGCGGTCGGATCAATAAAAAGTTGTTGGGTTTTCCTGTTAAGAAATCTCAATACCAGCCCGGAGTTAGGAAGTTGGCGGTGTTGGACAACCCCGTGCTCCAAGCACATAAAGCCATTGGCCCTGCGCCCTGATTTCTCTCCGGTTGTGTCGGATTGCCGCTCCGTCGGATCATGAGAGTTCGGACACAGAGAGTGCACTTGTATTTGCACACATACTTGTGCACTATAATATCACTTGCGCAAGACGCCAGTCTCTGTTAAGATTGGC
The DNA here is from genome assembly GCA_930367265.1 of Catocala fraxini. Taxonomy (NCBI): domain Eukaryota; kingdom Metazoa; phylum Arthropoda; class Insecta; order Lepidoptera; family Erebidae; genus Catocala; species Catocala fraxini. The sequence continues at coordinate 1,057,579 of OV884044.1, read as the reverse complement.
CGCCGTGACCGAAATTCGGTCTGGAGGATATTATTATAATATAAACGCCAGCACCGATTCGTGTCGTTGTTCATCTCTAACAATGAACAACAACAGCCTGTATCATTCAAATATCACTTACTAATACTCTCAAGTCCTTAATCAAGATTAGTGTTTCATCACCTTTCCCACCGCTGTTATCTAGCTATTATTCAAATAACACTTAAGACTGCGCCGAGCGTAAGACGCGGTTGGACTGAATGACAGAGCTCGAAATTCAAATCGGCGCGCGGCCGCCATAGTAAAATTGTATTAAGGATTTGAAGTGCTTTTTTGATAAATATGTATCTTTATTGTCAACCAATAACTTAAATATTTGGGACGGTAAAATTGTAATATAACTATTTATGTTTCGTTTAAGCTGTAAAGTAGGATTGATTTCTACTGTTATAATCTAAAAATCACGTAAAACGAGCTTACGTTTTTGCATTTTTTTTTTTTTTTATTAGCAAATTTTCGTAATTTATTAGACGAAAATATTAATTATTTTAACGTTTTTTTTTCCGTTTTTACACGGAGTAATTGTAAACACATTCATTGTTATGGTAAATGTATATTTTATATTTGTATTTAATAAAAATTATTGATTTTATCAACTTAACTGTGACCGCCTGTTTTGGCACATTTCGCTCGGCGCAGTCTTAACGCTCAATAACGTTTACAGGAAAGAGTTTTTCTGGTTATTCACGAATTAATATTTAGCTGCTAGCTATCAAGTTAGTAATATTGGAGACTGGCTTGTAAATAAAGCTGTATGTTATTTATTTTAGTTGCTTCCTCTTTGCTATCTACCTTTTAATTTATATGACAAACACAGGATTTAACAGCGTTTAACTATGCTAAGAAAGGTGGTAAACACTGTTGAACAAAGGTGGCTACAAAAATATTACAGTAGTAGAAGTGCGGATGGAGATAGAATATATAATAGCCTGGAAGACAATTAAATATGCCGCAAGAATCTTACTTTATTAATTATTTACTCGAGTAAAAAGTACTTAGAGAAGAGGAATATTTTTGTACTATTTTATAATTGCTAACACAGTCATCGATAGCCTAATTCGGAGATTATTAGATTGTTACGCGGCATTCTCTACTTCAAACATGAAACACGCAGTTCTGGCTAGAACGTTGAAGTTATATGCGTATTAAATGTCCAAGAGTTCTTTATAACTCAACCAAATCGTATTGATATATAGGGGAACTATTGGTCTACAATTCTCATACTGAGAATAGTGGGCAGCTTATAAGCTGTATTAATATTATTGAGCTTAAATGAAATTGATTTTGAATTCCATGTATGTTGGTACTGCACATACGAGTTCCTCTTATTACCTGTAGCTATGAATACGGTCCGTATTAAATGTCTAAGAGTTCTTTATAAGTCAACCAAACCGTATTGGTCTAGTGAGGTGAACTATTGGTCTACAATTTTCATACTGAGAACAGTGGGCAGCTTATAAGCAGGACTCATATTACTGACCTTAAAAGAAATTGATTTCGAAATTCATGTATGTTAGACACGTTAGTACTGCACATACAAGTGCCTCTTATTGCCCGTAGTTATGAATACGGTCTGTAAATAGTCGGGAAGAACGCAAAACTTTTCCATGAAAATAAGAAATATTTGAATCGTCAAGAAACGTAATTTAAAAGGTAACCGAGCTAACTGGTGGTGATATTATTACGTAGATGCCTTCCAGGCAGTACATAAGTGAATTTGTACAACGTTTGCGCAAATTAAGAATGATTTATTCGCATCTGGGAGACATTATAATATGAAATTGTAACAGCTTTTTTAAAGACATCTGCGGCACTTTATTGCTGTTCCGTAGAAAACATTGCAGTCATACATATTGTACATTTTATTTTTTATATAATACTAGCTTTTGCTCGCAAGTATATCCACATGGATATTACTTTAAAGGTTTTGTTTGTCGTAGCCCGGGTATTCGTTAAATACTGAAAGTAGTTGCTATTTACATGTCAAATTTCAAGTCTCGAGGAATAAATATAACAATATATAGAAGTCAATTTTAAGACATTATTGTAGAAGTATTTTCAAGGATTGGGTGTGAACCGAGCCCATATATTCTGGATACTGCGATGTTCGTTAAAGCAAATCCTAGTCTATTTCGACGACTGGAGGACACAGTTTCGCGTAATAGACGTGATAACAGAAGCTTGCGGTTAGACATTGCTTAAACTGCACTTATGCGTAGAAGTGTATTCTGTATAGCTCCAATCATCAATCCAACAATTTGCCAAAACAGTGGAAAGATATGAACCATAATGCTTTCAAAAGACAGTTGAAGGGCTTTTTAGAGCATAAAGCATAGTACAATGTAACTGAATTTCTCATTGATAAAAAAATGTAAACTGGACTTAATTTTCTGTATTTCTTTTTATTTTCTATTGTAGTATATTATTATATTTTTTGTTACTATGTATTTTTTATAATTTGAAATATTTGTTTCGCTAATGATTCCAATTAATTACTAATGATATACATGCCTGTGGGTGAAATGTGGAAGAACCTTCATATAATCTGTGACAACTATAATGTAAACCCATTTTCGCATTAACAAATGAATTTGAATTTGAATATCGACAGAGGTTGATGATATATTGTGTGATTATAAAATTTAAGCTAACTTTTTAAACAAAAATTGTGCATACAAGTGAAGACTATCAAGTCAGAAGGATAGTGCCAATCTTCAAATCCGGATTCCAAAAGACTACTGCAAGTTATGGAAAACCCAATCACAATTCGTCCAATTTAAAAATTAAACGTATAACTTCACAGTCGGCAAATGCATATATATTTTGAAAACTAATTGAACTGAAGTATTTAGAATCATTTTCACGTCAGATTTTTGTATATACTTATATATAATTAATTTTAAAACGTAATAATCTAATATACCTATATTTACAAACGTATTAAAAAAGATAACATAATTACAAAAACACAAATAATTATAATACTAAATATTTACAAAAATGGTTTAGGCATCGTAGAATTCTTCAGCATCGCTGTCAACTGGTAACGTGCCCAGAAGACTGGCAGCATATCCACGTTGAATGGCAATGCTGATTCTTTGGGCTAAGAAAATACCAGTCTTCTGATCACGCGAAACGTCGATCAGGCGTTTTGCGATCTTATATATAGTATTTTATTCCTTCAGTTCGGAAAGAACCGTCTACTTTTTTGAGACTCAAGACGTAAACTTTAGATTAAGCCCAGAACAATCTTGTATAATACAAGATACCTACATCTTACAAGCCCCCTCATCCAGGGGCATCTTCTTAAATATTAATTAAGGACAAGTATAAGGAAAAATCTCATATCTTGACAAAGATTTTCCTACCAGGACTTTTCTTTTGCTCCTATAATCCAATATAGTCTGAAGCAATTACAAAAATTAACACTTATGCACACCGCAATCTCGCAAATGATACGGGAATACGCCGGGAACTGTTTATTGGATCCCGCGGGAAGTGTCCGGGATTGTTAATCGCGCCGGGATTACAGGCGGTCAACTTTTGGATTCATTTGTTAGTTTTTGTGTGGTGCCGACGTTTTGTGATAAAATGTTGAGTAAACGGAGATTTTGGTGAATTAAATGGTAGGAAATTGTAAATTGCTAAAAGAAAATGTTCTTAGTATGGGATTTAATAAATAAATTAATCAGCTTGGGCAGTTACCATAAATAATGATGGTCTTGTCACCACAGACTTTAGTGTGATGGAATATATCACCAAAAAGAAATAATTTTAATGTATATAGCTGAATAATGGATTGGATCTATACATATCTATATAGTTACTCTTTTTTTTTTGCTAAATGCCGTGGATAGCTGCGGCTATACCCATATATTTTCCATCATCTCAAAGGTTGACAAGGTTATAATGTCTGTTACTTAAACGTGTATAACGATATGGTTAATCTGTAATCAGTTCTTTAGACAGAGTTATTTATTCATAGCATTGACAATTATAATTATTGAGACTTTATTCTATTTTAAAAACTTTACTACAGACATCACCCGTCCTATAAATAATATTTGTAGATACGCCTGGCTTTACCCTTAAAATATTTGTTGTAGAAACTTCCACTTCATTTAAATTTGATTTTCGGTATTCACTTGAACCATGGGACACTTCATACGATCCATGAATGTGACTCCATATTTCTTATGTATTTTATCACACGAAGCTCAAGCATTCACATCAAATAATAAACAACGTAACATCACGACCTTTATCATCCCGTCCCATCCCAAAGCCATCCTCGATAAGCTAGATAATCCCCATAACATTTCCCCTGAAACATAGCGAGGGCAAAACAAAATATAACACTTAGGTCGAAGCCGGAAAAAAGACAAAATCAATAATATACCGGAGTGACTATTCCATGACAACGTTGGAAAAACAATCTATTGGATAATCTGACGTATTGTGTAGCCAATAAGGTTTTCTATGGAGTGGTTTGTGGAGGGGAATGTTATACGCAATGGTATTTTATGCAGATTTCATATTGAATCTATGATAGTAAAATTTATTGTGAGCGCGATGTGGTACCGCGCGTATGTTAATCTGTTATTTTGGTGTTATGAATCGCTCGACTGTCTCAAACGTTTCAATGTTATGATGTACTGTTTTACATAGCTATCTATGTGATAATATATTATGTAAGTATACAAGAGCCGCCAATATCAAACGAAACATAGTTATAACACACATTCAGTATATTCGCAACAGGCTAAGCAGAGGAATAATACACCTACAATTTGTCTGGTATATTTTTGGACACACATTGCCTATTGCAGTCTACTGTGTAAGATGCCGCGACGCTAATAATAATAATAATAACAATAATGTCCTCCAGACCGAATTTCGGCCACGGCGGCCAGTCTTAACAGAGACTGGCCATCTGCGCAGGAGACATTATAGTGCACAAGTGTGTGCGCAAACACAAGTGCACTCTCTGTTCCCTAACTCTCATGATCCGATGGGACGGCAATCCGACACGACCGGAGAGAGATCAGGCGCTGGACCAACGGCTTTACGTGCTTTCCGAGGCACGGGGGTGTCTAACACCGCCAACTTCCTAACTCCGGGCTGCTATTGAGATTTCTTTTACAGAAAAACCCAATAGCTTTTTGTTGGCTCGACCCGGGATTCGAACCCGAGACCTCATGCACAGCAGTCGCATTCACTACCGCTGCGCCACGGAGGCAGTTAAATGCTAATAATTGCCTCACTGAAAATATAATAACTCTTTTTCCGCCCAGGAATTGAAACCAGGACCTCACAATCTCACACAACTTCATGTACATAACTAACTGGACAGGTAGAACAGATTCCAATTCAAGCATTTTCTTTCCGTCTATGTCTACTAATAATTTTCACCAAAACGTTTATAATTGCTACTTGGCTCCCTTGCAGTGTAGCCTAGTAGGTCTTATATACTATAACTTTTCACAAGAAACGGACAACTTAATGAATTGTATACAGATGTATAATATGTTCCATAAATTAGCGCCTTCAAATATAGAAAACCCATCACTTCACCTTTATAATGTCTACCAGCGACCCGCTCCGGTTTCGCACGGGTAGTATTAACAAATTATACATCTGAACTTTCCTCGTCAGTCACTCTGTCTATTGGTGAAAACCGCATGATAATCCGTAAAGTAGTTTTTGAGTTTATCGCGAACAGACAGACAGACGCAGCGAGGAACTTTGTTTTATAATATGTAGTGATGATTAATACATATACTCGTTGCAATAAATAGTTATGCCAGCCTTTTAAAAGTTCGATTAATCGTTCTAATTAAAGAATATAGTATTTTTAAATTTCAAACGTCAATGAACTTACTTGTTTAACCTTCTTTATGCAGATGCCAGGTAACTTTTTTGTATATTTATGTACAGTTTATGAGATATAATTTATAGACATATTTTCTGGCAACTATTCTGAAATTTAAATAAACAATATGATTACTGTTATCAATAACTGAATGATCAGAATGATTTATTATTGGTTAAGTTTATTTATTGAGATATGATTATACTGTATCGGTTTGTAAACCATTTTGGACCACCGTAAATTAATATATAATTTGTTTAGCTTTATTTGATTTCTGAAAATAGATTTTTTTATTTCATACTAACTTCTGACGCTTTTTGGGCGCGAGGAATTTTAATCTTAAATTGCCTCTATTCTGCATCTGCTTATAAGTAGCGAAACTTATTCACTCCAAAACCCCAACCTTTAATATTTATTTTTTTTTCCATTTTTTTTTAAATAAAGGTAAATATAGCTTTATTTCTCTCCCTCCGAGCCGCCAACTGTTTCTTGTTGTAACGGCTTACAGGCGGCATATCAAAAACTTACTCTACATATTTCTATTTCTAGGCGATACATCGAGATGAAACATGCGCCCAATTTTAAGGGCCTCCTATGCGCCAATGACCTTGAGCGTTTAACGTTTGCGTCTCACTTCTAAACATTTTACGATAATTTACTGCCACGTAGTGTGATGTAGCTGTACTATGATAATTTACAGACAATCCAAAATAAAGAAATTGTCCTATACTACTATTAGACTAATTCTAAACTATTTATTATCTTAGGTTAATCACATACACTCAAAGATTGATAAAATTACGTAAATATACGAGAGCGTTTTGGGGAAAAATTGCATACGTCCATCCACCACAAAGGCTGGCGCCGTATGCCGCCCGTCGCCCGCGCAGAGACCCGCTAGAATGATTCGACCGAAAAATCGAGTAAAACCGACTTTTAAATGAAAAATCATCCTAAATAAAATAAAAATTGCACACGATTTACAATAAATGTATTCTCTACATATAAATGTGACTTTTATATTCATACTTCTACAGATAAGGCAGTTCATACATAAACTTTATGAAATCAATCATTTTTAATATTGCTTGTATATCTCATAAAAAATTAAATATAAATAATATAAATGTATGGAGTTAAAGTTATAAATCGAAGTATTGTTTAAATTTTGTTTGAGAATTTTGGGACATCATTTAAGGTAGACTAGATACGTGTTGAAAATCGTGTATTTTCTATGTTTTGTGGTAGGAGACTTTTACCTCGACTTTTAACAATACAACTGTGAAAGTATTCGATTTAGTGTGGTTTTCTGAGTAGCATAGTAATTTAATTGGTCGCCTCGCGTGCGCCGAGCATTGGGTGTTCGCACCGCACACGGGTCAAAATTTGAGTCACCCACAAATAGTTGTAGTGAGTCAAGGTGTCCTTTGTGCCCGTTGTTTAAATGTTTGTAAACTCTTTTTGCGTAGTACCTAGTTTATATTTTACACTAAAGATAAGTTGCCAATTTGGCTTCCTAAGCTTACGCTATGCCCTACCTTGCCTATTCATATGCAGTAACAGTAAGTAGAGTAAAGTTCTTAGTAAGTGGAAATTTCATGTAAATCTTCGGCGTCATTTGAAATTCTAGATACTCCATTAAAATACATGATGTATTGAAGGGTTGGTGATCCTAAATCAACCCAATATCTACGCATGACTTCACAAAGTCAGTTCACAGTACTTATTTATTATTCAGTACTTAAGCCCGACTCTACGTTGGTGGCATATCGATGTTTCGATACTAGAAAATATTACGCTGTGTGGTAGGAAGGGTTCTTTTTGAAATCTCGGTTTGTGATACAATTTTATACCTTTCAGTATTCCCTGTCGCGTTTTATATGCTTTTAGACCAAATCCTTGATTGAAAAAACTATGATTTAATTATATGGTAAAACTAGGTTATATACTTATTATATGACTGTAAGATTCCATTTTGCTTTCATATATAATAATAATAATAATATCAGCCCTGTATTAAACTGTCCCACTGCTGGGCACGGGCCTCTTCTCATTGTGAGAAGGGTTAGGCCGTAGTCCACCACGCTGGCCTAGTGCGGGTTGGCAGACTTCACATATCTTCGAGAACATTATGGAGAACTCTCAGACATGCAGGTTTCCTCACGATGTTCTCCTTCACCGTTAAAGCAAGCGATAACTAATTATTAAATACGCATATAACTTCGAAAAGTCAGAGATGCGCGCCTTGGATTCGAACCCGAGACCTCTGCGTGGCAGTCCAATGGTTTCCCACTAGGCTATCGCTGCTTTCATATATGAAATAAATATTCTATTATTCACTCTTTTAAAAAATGTTTTGCAGTTTAAAGTTCTACGTTGTATTCGTGTACATTATTACTAATAAATGAGTATAATGTAACAAAAATAAAATATACATAATATATGTATATTTTACGAACGTTCTATGACTAGATTCGTGACATTTCAAAACCGACGAATGGTTATGAAGGGCGGTCTGCGGGTGAATGTGGCATAAGTGATATTCCGGGATCATAATAAGTGGAAAATCTTAAGCAGTGGACTCCTCCGCGAAACAGGCGAGTTTAGTATGTTTTTTATGTGTTACAGAAAGACGAGCTTTTATTGTCGACTTTTAAGCACATTATCAGGCTCTATGCTGCCACAAAGGATTTCTATAGGGAAAACCTAAAATCATTAATTCCGACCTGGGTATTGAACTCAGATCCTCACGACATAGCAAAATATTTAACGCATACTCCATATCCTACTAATATTATAAGTGTAATATTATGTAGAGACGTTTGTTTGTCTGTAATTTACTCACGCAGCAACCGTTAAACTTTGAAAATTCTAAAAAGAATATCCTGCAATAATACGTAAAATATTTTTTATCCCGGAATGCGTACCTTTGCGATTAGTTCTTTCGTGGTTCACACAGGCAAAGAAACTAGTTTATTATTACATCATCAGTAAACAATAACTGTAACTTAAATCTAATTACAACTGTACATGTCATTTTAAATATACCATGCTTCATTTTCAATCAAATTGGCATTGACCTAAAGTGTACCCGTCTACAATACAAGCAGATCAGTTCAAGACTGGTTATAATACAATCACACCTTATTTCTACAAGAACGGAGCTGGGCAAAAGCCCGTCTTAAATTACTATAACGGAGTCATCAATTGACATCAATACCTTGTCCATATATGCCCAGCGTTGAGCTAAGATATATCGCGCACTGTGAAAGCCTTATTTAGCAGCCCACTGCAAAATTTTATATTTCCTGGTACATTGATATGTAGCTTTCTTTGATATTTATTAGTTAGCTTGAATAAGGTAAGCTCTTATTGATGAATGTGGTTGCGAGTTCCTTGCAAGGATTTAATGTTTAATGTAACAATATTATTATAAGTGGCGGTTACTAATAGATATAAGGTTTGCAATACGAGATGTTTTTGGTGCACGACGCAAACGCAGGTTTGTTATAGGTTTAAAAAAGTGTATCTGAGTATCTGTTTATGGTAGCCGTAGCTCTCAAGGGGATGAACCGATATTGATTTTCTTTTTATCGTTGGAAAGGTGACTTAATGGAGATTGTCCATAGCTATGATTCAAGAAAATCTGTTCAGCCGTTTGAAGATAGGCTCAACCCTTTGCCTCAACCTAGCAACTAGCCTAAATGTAGCTTCAGTAACTTAGTAAACGCAGTATTCTATATTTTTCTACGTTTATAAGTGTTATTTTGCGACCTAAATTAATAAATTAATGTGTTTTGACTTTGACTTTGAAGATCTAATGATCTTCAAGCTCAATGATCCAGTAAGCAAATTTCACAGTTCTAATCAATACGAAACTTGATATCCTGCTGATTGAATGATATTGCAAGAAAATTGTATTTTATTTGGATCGCAGTATTTTCACGATTTTAATTGGGTTATTTTCTTCAAAGCTGCCCACAGCTTTATTTATTATTGCAATGAACCCAGTCTTTTTAAAAGCACATTTTAAGAACGACTAGTTTCATTGCAATAATTGGGATTACAGATGAAAAACGCAATTGAACCGACGATATTTCAAATGTAAGTCCGATGCTAACCATTGGACTATCGTCTTTTGATAAATAATATTACGAATACGTCGCGCATGTTATGTGTACCTAAAAAATTACTTATATACTACATAAATAAAATTCAAATGAAATCCTGTGTAGTTTCACGAGGCTTATCCACATATGTATATGTATATATATATATATATATCAAATCTCCACCACCCACATTCATAAACACATATGTATATGTGTATATATAAGCTTATAATAACAACAACAAACACAGTTAGACAGACAGACAGACGGGTGATAAATTTGATCGACAATGACATTAATCTGTTTACTATTCACCTCCATAACTTGTATTAAAATTACTTTGTAGATTTACAACTAGCATATGTGCTTGCTGTCATCTTGAAATCTTGGAATGTGTGTGTTTTGGTAATAGCTGTCAAAATGTCCTGTCATCTTAGTACCGACAGACATGTGACTGTATTTGGCCAATAAAAGCAAAACGCCTGATATCTTTGAAGGAATAAGCTGAGCTGTACTTTTACTGCCCTTATGGGGCTGAATTGTCAAAAAATACGATACTTTGTCATGTCATGTATAAATCAGAATACGATTTGAAAATCATTGTAACACAAAAGCATTCAAATAAAAATTAAAAAGATGCCAAGGTGATGCTTATATTACGATTATACACATACTATGTTTGGATGTTATTGTACTAGAGAAGGTAACAAATAATTCAAAAGATATTCTAAATACAAGAAAACAAATACAGAGATAGTTTCACGTCTATATCCTTCAAGATATAGTAATAGTACACACACAAACCCTTTAATCCGGCGCCGATGACGTGAAAAAAATTCCCCGGCCGATGACATCGGGTAAATTTTACCCGAATTTTAATTTGAAAATTTTTCAATAGTTTTATACATAGTTTATATTACATTTTAATTGATTATTGGTGAAACAGTATTTACGCATGTGATAAAATAAAAGATGGTACCAATTTATAATGAAAAATAACTTTTTTATTTATAACACGAAAACTATTATAAACACGAATAAAAATACGTCATGAAAATATTACACTATCACTATCTACTACGGTGGGTAAAACTTACCCGTTTTGAATTGAAACACTTGTATCTCACTACACGAGCGGCGTAATAATGATGTAAACAATAATCCAAATAGAGGGTAGTTGTATCTCCAGCTATACTGGCGGATAAGTAAGATGGACGTCAGGAAAAATAAATATACCCTCTTAAAATCACCTCGGGTAAATATTACCCAGCGTCAACGACGCCGGGTTAATTAAATTGTAAACTAATTGATGAAATTGGAAAACAAACACAAACACATACGCACCCTCCCTCACACACACACACACACATACACACGCATCCTCTCACTAACACACACATACACACATACACACGCACACACGCGCGCGCACACTATCACACACTCACCCACATTCTGCATATTATGTAGAATTTTATTATAATCATTATATTATTATTTAGATATATAAGTATGTTTATGACTTACCGACATCAATAAAACTACGTCATCCACTGTGTCTAGCGTACATCTTTTTGACTGAGCACTGTCTCCCAAAATACAGGCTACAGCCTAGTTTGGGAAACAGGACCAGTACCGTTTGTAAACAAAAAACAACATTATTTTGTAATTACTTTGTTGGTAACTTATTATTTTGGACAAATAAACATTTTTAGATTATTTTAGTTTTTTATTTTTTTTAGAAATATATTTATTAATATAGTCTTAAATGATAGAGGTAGAGTTTATTTTCATCTACTGTGTACAGTTCCAAACTTCGTGCTTAGATACTGAGAAACTCTTGAAAGAAAAAGCTAGCAGCAACTGGCTTTTGCTTTGCTGTTGCTCTCGAAAATCGAACCAGAAACCTCATTTACAGCAGCCGTGTTGCCTACCACTGTAATGCCGAGATAGGCATGAAAGTATCTATAGTCGCAATTTAGTAAGCCCTAATTTTTTAAACACGTATTCAATATCGAAACCATATCCGCGATTACACCATATGCTATTAAACACACTTAAGTAATAAAACATTTTAAATCGATATCCAAATTGCCTAATTTTAATGGCCTAATAAAACGATATCACCCATTAATTTTACCAAAGTGTATCAAACCTGCTAACCTATTTTCCAAAGGGCAACTGACATATTTACAGACATGTCGTATTAATCTAGCTAACCCTTCTTACCTTCACGTTATCTGTCTCACCGAGGCTGGAGTATTTATCATTGTCTTGGATGACTGATTAGTTGTGTGGAATCCGTTTATGAATACACAGTGTGTCGGCTATTGAGCCAACTTGATTAATTTTAGCGAATGGCTTTAATTTATTAGGTATAAAGCTATGTTGTTGGTAAGTTTTAGTTGTAACATATTGTGGTATTGTATATACCGTAATATATACATAACTATAGTGTCTAGTATAGTTTTATTAGTACATATTTGAAAAATTGCAATGCATAGAAATAATTTATAATAGAATCCTAACTAATATTATAAATGCGAATGTGAGTTTGTTTGATTGTTTGATACGCTTTAAAAACACCTCCTATTTCTTTCATCCAGAAAAAAAATGGAAGATACTAGCATAAATTTATATTATGGAATGGTAATACATAATATCATACCGTTCATCGATTTAGAAAATATTATGATATTTTACAAGCTTCTTAGAAGATGCCTAGTTTTCAAATAATGGATATATATAGATTATTAAGATGTTCAAAATGATTAATTATATTATATACTGTAAAAAAACAATAATGAACATTATTTACAAAATATTTAAATATTTAATCTATAATTGTTTCCAAATTGCAAATATAATATTTAAAATGTAATACAGAAACATGAAGTGTCTGAAAACTGACAACCGCGCAATAATTTGACGTCGACATAAAATTCCAAGACATGAAAATCAAATACTTTTAAGGAGTATTATAATAACTTATTTATTATATTAAATACTCCTCTAAATATAAATAAATGAATAAGTGTAGACACTTATTAACAATTAATAGCCAATGTTAAGACTAGCTTTCTCTAAAAGAGTGGTCGTGAGTTTCTTGCCGGTTTCTTCTCATAGACTAGAGCCTATGAGAAGAAGACCCTTTTACCCTTTAGGGTAGACCCTTTGCCTCAACTAGCAACTAACCTACCTAACTCACTAACCTATATATTTTGACGTTCATATTATTGAATAAATGAGTTTTCTCCGCGGGGGCGGGCGGAAGGGTTATGTAGGACTCACCGGGGTAAACGAAAGATGTGAAACGATGAAAGTGGACCGCCCGATATACCGACTAAACCTACCACGGTGTTCCTCGACAAAATCGCTGTCGACTGGGCTGCGCGAATGACTTGCACATGCGGTCGCGACCCCGCCGACGTTTCGGCCCGCCGTATGAAATGGCAGGCCACTACACAAAGAGAACTAGCCAATAGGCACTCACTCACTCAACCCTACTGTCCCCCCCTAGAGGGGAGACGTACTCGACACAGTGGCACGCGTGGGAACACGCACGCCGCCTCTCGGACCTGGTGCTGATCGGATGGCGAGCAGGCCTACGAAGCCCGCCACCCCCAGGTCAAACCTCAGGGTGGCTGGAGGTCGTCTCGCACCCTCCGGCGCCCGGCTCTGCGGTTGCAAAAGAATGCTTCTAAGCGAACAATATTTTACTCCAATATACGTATTTAACTTTAGTCTAGAATACTACAGTAGCTATACCAAGCATATTTTTTTGGGTTGTCATTTGCTCAATCTTGCCGTGTATCCAATAATTACCTCGTAACGTGATATTAGTAGCCTATAATAACCTTCCTCAGGAATAACTACTGCAAAATAAATTTTCCAAATCTGACATTTAGTGCCTGACCATGCCAGAGATTAGCGCGTTCAAACAAACCCTTCACTTTTTTTCATACTAGTATAGATATGGCTGTTCTTACTGGCTACTATTTAACTACATATTGCAGTAAAACAATAGCCGCTTATGAAATACAATAATAGACCTTCATAAAACAAGTCCACAACCAACAGGCGAAACTACTAAACATTCCAAAAACAACGAAGGAAGTACTGCCCAACACCGGTCAACTATCTTTCTAGACGGAGCTGAGGTGGTATGAGTAACCGAACAACTTTCCGCGTCGGTCATTTACGCACAATGGCCCAATTGTGCGGATAACACACGTCCAACTAACTAACACAAGTCCACAATCTGCAATGGCCGCCGGTTCCAAAAATACCGCTCGATCAATATTCCATAAATAGGTAACCCGATCGTCTCGTGTTACTTGGGAACCGAAGCGCACACCGCACTTCACCGCAGTATACGAGCCTTCCGGTGTGTAACCAGTACGATAGTTAGGCTTGTAAGGTATCCGAGGATCACGATGTTGACAGTCCGGAGTTTACAGCTTGATAATTGATAGGCGATAGATAAATGTTATAGTTGTCACTGATAAATGTAATTGCTGAATGTGAGTATTTGAGAGGTAAAGTAGTGAAGGTTTTATACACCGTTAATTCGATTCTCGATAGCATAAGATAATATATCTGTACTTATGCAAAATGATTTTTTATGCAATAGTCTGTAGAGAAACAGTATTATCAAAAAAATATTGATTATCTTCTTTGATGTTAGTATTAGTAGATGTAGTTTAGTGGTCACCTCGCGACTCCCAGTGCAGTGTGCCGAGTGTTGCAGCTTTGAACCTCATTCGGGATAAAAAATTGTGTAATTTACCTACAAATTTTCCGAGCCTGAGTGTTCTTTGTTTCCGTTGCATTGTGAAGTCGCCCGCGCGTGCAAAGAATACAATTCTATGTACGGATTCGTAAATTAACAGATTTCATTAATCATAGACTTTAGAATAACGCGACCAGCCTCATGATAGTACACTTAAGCGCTCACAAACAACTCTAAAAACCAAGGTACTGTAACATCATTATTACTTCCTAATATGTTTGACAAGAGTGACAGTTATTAATATTCAGAACCAGTCTAGTTGTAGCAATGAGGACGCCGTTAATGCCGCCTTGCCCCTAATCAGCCGAAAGCGTTACACTGTCCTATAGAACGCGACATTTCTGCGTATGCGCAAGTTCTACATACATAGATTAGTAGGGCTGATGTGTTACGTTTGTTTTGACAACTGTGACTGCATGATGGTATGTATGTATCTTATGTGGAGGCCAGTCCGTGCAGACCGGCGACACTTCGGCCCAGTGGGATCTTTTGTGTCGACACTCTCCCAATAACGACTGCCATAGATGTTCATGACAGCTTAACGTGCTCTCCTCCCATAAATTTTGTAAGATTATTTGAGCCACTACTTTGGTTTGTCACTCGTTCATACATCAACGGAGGAACAGATCAAGATTATATTTTACGTACACATTGTTTACTGAGAGTGCTACTTATAGTTCAATTTTTCCAGAAAAATTCATTATTCTTATGTTATTGTTATTTTTACTAAAAAAGAAGCGTAGCCGTGGGTAAAACCTAGTAAGATAATAAATATTCCTGAGGCGACTTCAATAAGTAACATTTGCATAAACCCTTCGACCCAATACATCTAAAATCACAAACAACATCAATTGACATAGAGTAGGCGCTTCTGTTTGGGTTCTCCACTTCATATGAAGATATGAAACGCCTTCAAGAATATGTTTAGGTTTTACAAAATCGTATTGTGTGGGTTTCCCCTTTCCACAGTCTTGTGAAAGCGAATTTGAGAAGAAACATTTTGATTTCATTTTGGTTATTTTTGTAGAAAGAGCAAAAGCGTAAAGCTACTGAAGAAAAAAAATTGTATAGTAGTTTTTCAGTCTTAATTATTTATTACTAATAAAACATTTACAATAGTACTTAAGTTGTTAAACTTATAATTTATTTTGGCTGATATTGGGCTACTTTTAAGAACAACATCGACGACTCGATGGCGTAGTGGTTAGTGTAACCGACTGCCACACCTAAGGTCGCGGGTTCGATTCCCGCACAAGTCAAACATTTGTGTGCGTGAACATGGATGTTTGTCTTGGTCTGGGTGTTTCTATGTATAATATGTATGTATTTACAAAAAAATAGTATATACATATATGTATGTTTATCCATTGTCTAGTACCCTTAGTACAAGCTCTGCTTAGTTTGGGCTAGATGGTGTTGTGTGTATGTGATAGAATATTATTATTATTACATTATAATAGGACTGTTATTAGTTTCGTGGTATAAGAATGCACTTATGTTTGCGTGTGATCGAAAAGTCTTTTGTTCGTTTCCCGGATTAGACAAAGTGTTATTGGAATTTTTCTGTTAAAACAATTTTATTGGCTCCGCAATCTGTAGGTACATACTCTGGTAAGCACAATAGACTCGCCAATAACACATAGGACTTAAAACATAACTAGCTACAGATGGGTGCTATGCACCTATATCTGCCCCATTAGGCATACACAGGTTTGAGTCTATATATTTATTTATGTGTATAGAGAAACCTTATCTGATGTATATAATATCAGCCCTGAAGTAAACTGTTCTACTGCTAGGTACGAGCCTCTTCTCAGTGTGAGAAGGGTTAGGCCATAGTCCACCACGCTGGCCTAGTGCGGGTTGGCAGACTTCACATATCTTCGAGAACATTATGGAGAACTCTCAGACATGCAGGTTTCCTCACGATGTTTTCCTTCACTGTTAAAGCAAGCGATAATTAACTATTTAATATATAAAACATATAACTTCGAAAAGTCAGAGATGCGCGCCTTGGGTTCGAATTCGAGACCTCTGCGTGGCAGTCCAACGGTTAAAGTTATTTACAAATGAGCTACCAGCTATTTGAAAAATTCGCTGTTACTCTAATATAGCTAACCACGATAAAATATGTCACGTAACCTATTGTGCTCTAGGGAACAAATACGTACGTAATACCTTATTAATATCTATTACAGTCAATATGGGGAAGGACCCTAAATCCTGAAAGCTGGTTTAACCTTAAAACATCGTTATCCCTCGGAGTGGAAGCCAACCTCAATACGAATGGGAATAATAAATCAAGGAAGATTTATTTTAAAAATGTTTGGTGAATATCACAGATGGCGTAGTAGTTCAAGTGATTGCGGCAATGCTTCAAGTGTTCTGGGTTCACCTGTGCGAAAAATTATGTGATACATTGTATGAGTGTTTTTTGCATGAGTCTGGTGATAATGTTGTATAGGATTCGTTTATCTATATAATATATATAACAATAAATTGCGGTGCGTTAATCTCGCAATAAAGTGAAAAGTGCACAGACGATATATTTCGATTCGATTTTTCTAAGATGTACCATATGTATTTAATCGAAATATTTACCCTCATTATCTATACATTGCTGCTATCTAAACGGAAGTTCATTTATGCCTTAACGATAGACGATTTTGTACTGCCTCCTGGGAAGATTTTTTTTTATCACGTAGGAGATTGTCCGAATCACGCAAAAAATGGTAGTCCGTTGGAGCAAGGTTTGGCGAGTACGGAGGATGACGTATGATTTCTAACTGCAGCTCCTGTAGAGTTACAACGGTTTCTCATGCAGTGTGAGGCCTTGCGTTATCAGGGAGCAATAATGGTGAAGATCGATTCACGAGTCGGAGCTGTTTCACTGCCAGTTACACCATCATTGTTCGAAATTTGGCACAGTAAACATCTGCTGTTATTGCTTGACCAGACGTGAGAAAGCTATAGTGAATAACACCATGAAGAGACCACTAATCAGTTACCATTACCTTTTTATTGGTAAAATTTACTTTAGGGCACTGTTGCGGCGTTTGACCTGGGGTCAGCCATTGCATTTTTTGATTACGGTTATCGTAAAGAATCCACTTTTAGTCACATGTTACAATTCAATCCAATATTCTTTTATTTCTGTACCGATTTAACAAGGCAACACAAATTTTAACACGCATTTCTTCTGCAGTTCAGTCAAATAATTTTTCATATTTTTTATCTTATTGATTTGACGTAAATCAGCCAATATTGTAGGTAGGGTAACGTTAAACCATGCCGCTAATGCCTGGGTAGTTTGATTTGGATCGGCTTCCACCATCTGCATTCCATTCAGCGTTATTCACCTGTATGGACGGTCTTCTACGTGGTTCGATCTTCAAGTCGAAGTTTCCATTACAAAAGCGTTTAAACCAAAAACGCATGGTGCGTTTATTAGCAGTCTCCTCTTCAAACGCAGCGTTGATATTGTGAGCCGTTTCTGCCACGTGAGTTCCACAACGGAACTCGGATTAAAAAATAACTCAGATTTTCAAAGTATCCATCTTTCCCGTCTAAGCTAAATAAAAAAA
Organism: Catocala fraxini; assembly: GCA_930367265.1. NCBI lineage: Eukaryota > Metazoa > Arthropoda > Insecta > Lepidoptera > Erebidae > Catocala > Catocala fraxini. The sequence goes on along the minus strand of OV884044.1, from coordinate 1,039,180 downwards.
AACAATTGAAAGTCATAATCGAATGTTGAATATTTTTAAAAATAAGTCTCTTATAGGTATCATGTGAAGTGTGAAGTGTCACTCGAAAATTTCATACCATGAAGGTTTTATGTCAATTCAAAGTAACTATTACTATACAACGGCTACTTCATACTTTAACCCCTATTATATTTTTGTTTTGTTTTGGTCGTCTAAATACTTAGTTTTAGGAACGGTAATATTTTTCCAAAATCAATAATGAAAATGAGTGAAATTTTTATTTACTGAGGTCGTGGTCGAAGGACATAATTATAAATTGTTTTATATGTACTTAGCCAGCTCGCTAAGTGCAGTTTCCAAGCTCTTAAAGAAGGTAATAAAAAATTTGATATGAACGAATTAAATTCATTGTTACCGTCCAACAGTCTAACAAACTTTAGCCTAGAACTATTATAATAACAACAACAAATTCAAACTACAAAACACATATTTCGCCGAACAGATCCCTATTCTCACACTAGTATCTGACCTCTACGAGTATAGGATCCATTATTTCCACGTCACTTAGCACAGTCCTGTTTACAGTTGTAGGGTGACAACATTGATAAGGGTCGTGGCATACTAACACATCTTGTCAAAAGTTCCGGGTTCCGAGATGAATATAGGTTGTATTGATTGAGGTGTTATTTTGGTATATTTTTCTGATATGTGTAAAGATAATTTCTTTTTGGTGACAGGGGTAAACAATATTTTGTTGAAGGATATTGACATAATAGTGTGTGTGGATAATAGAAAGGTACGGTTATATTTATGGATTCTGTTACATATGAGTAAACTTTGAAAATAAAATGTTTTTTATTCATTTATTGATTTATGATGTGTCAGAACGAGTTAGCAGATATTTTTACATTTTGGCTTTTAAGGTCTTTATGTTATAGATGGTGTCGTAAACTTAGTTCAATATCTGTGCAAGAAATGTGATGTTGGCCTAATAGATAAAAAAATAAATTGCGCTCGAGAGGTTTTTAGTTTTAAGCCCCACCCACTACACTACTTCCACCCATTACTGCATAAACCCTCACCTTAAACTAACATTGTAGCTTAGCTGGAGGGGTCAACAAGATTACTAATTATCTATATATATATAAATTAATTGCCGTTCGTTTGTCTTGCGAAAACTCTAGAACGGCTTGGCCGATTTAGCTGATTTTGGTTTTGAAATGGTTGTCGTAGTCCAGGGAAGGTTTAAACGGTTAGAAAATATAGAAAAATTCGTTAGGATAGGTGATACGAAGTACACCGGGTTATCTAGTTTGTTATATAAATAATAATAACCTTTATAAATAATAATAAAAAATATGTATTGGTAATACGTAATAAAATAATAGATTAATCAACAAGAACAATCGACGCATTCGAATAATTAATAACCGAATAATTAGAATCACCTGAAAATTTATTTTTCGATCGATCATTGCACAACACTACCTAATGAAAATACGAGCGCTTCCACCATGTTAGATACAAAGTTAACTAATTTAATCTGATAACCAACTCTTACCACCAGCTCGTGGTTTGTCCATTAAAATACCAAACAAAGTAACTTTAACTATCACAACTGGTAAGAAAACCGAACTGTAGCAAAGTTCACTTTCCTATTTCAATAACAGACCCAAAGGTCCACATACCGCAGGTCTTATAGTTGGGGAACAATGGATAATTATTTTAAATAGAGTGTTCATTAGAACACACGATAATGGTACCTAATAGAGCGAAATTAAATTTGCTTGCAGTAATATTGTGTAATGCTGTGTAATTTTTACTAATGGGTTCGACTTTTTTATATCCAAAGACTAGCTTACGCATAAGGTATTGGCTTCGATTCGCGATTTTCTGTCAAGCAATTTTTACTAGCAGCTCGGTGTCTGAAACAGTGCTCGGTAGACGTCGTATGCTCGCCCTCTTATGCGAGAGACCTTAAATAAAAATACACAAAATATGGTGCAATTCACCTCTGACTACATCTTCGGGTATATGCACGTAAGACTATATATGAATGGGTAAGTAGAGAAGGCACATTACACTCACATTTTGGTAACTGTGTTCTCAGATCCTATATGGTAGCGAACTTTATGTAGTAAACTGGATCCATTGCCAGACTCGTGTTTCTCCTAAGAATTGCGTAACAAGAAGACTAAACAAGAGTTTATTTAAAATGAACATCGATTAAAAATTGTATCCGTTAAAATTGACTGCCGTGACCACAATTATTCAGTCTACAGGACTCTATCGCACGCGACCATAGGCTACGTAGGTTAGTAACTGCTTCACATCAGTCGCAACCTTGCTAGCTACCACAACAGTAGAAAATCTTGGACAGACCTTTAACAGGTGGAAATCTGTGTCATATGCTTAAATCATATAAAAGTAAAAAGCATGAATATATTTACCAGCGTCCTAAACTGGTATACATGTCAAAGAAAACCTCATTTAATACACAACCACACGTCCACATTCAAAGCTACAATATTAAAATCCAGGCAAAAATGCCTACGGCATCAGATTAGGGATTCAAAAATGTCATATTTGTAAAAACTTTATTCCAGTTCTGTAGCTGGAGGCTTTAGCAAAAGTTTTATAAAATCCTGTCGCTTATTTGAGTTGTCAGATGACGTATAAACAAATACGCACTTTGAAATTGTACATTCAAATGTGTTTCAAAATATTTGTATGTATCTACATTTTTTGTAAATGGTAAACAATGTCACATTATATTCGCTTATTTACAGAATTTATCAAAAATATTATTTTATTTATTTATAGTATGCAGTTTAATTAAGGACATACTGTAAATACTAAAGACTTGAAATTTAAAAATAACTCATGAATATTTTCTCTGCATGGGATTTGCAATTGTTGAAGTTGTACCTTGCCATTGAAAAGTACCAGGTATTGTAAGTCTAAGCTACGTATGTGCAGTGAAATACGGTTAGTGCGATCTTTAAGTAATGATGTCGATTCTAGGAATCTCTCTTTTATTGTTTACAACTAATGTAAACATCTGACGATACCTACATAGTTTTTAAAACTTTTGTAAACAACATTTGAAATACGTACAACCCTATTTAAACTAATGTTTACAAAAGTTTTAATGTGTTGATCTGCACGGATAACTAACACAGACCCATGTAATAGCACCATAAAAAATATTGGCACTATAATTTTATGACGTAACTACATATAAAATTAACACCTACATTTAAATTAAAATAATTACATTCAGATGGGGTCATAAAATAAATTTTATAACCCTGCACAATAGGACTATAAATAAATAATACGAGAGCTTTATTATCGTGGTCACCGGTGTATTTGTAGTGCCATCAGTTTTATGGCCACCCTGATATATTGGCATTAATATTACATGAGGAACTGTAGGGCGGGGTGTTCGCAGTGATTCGTTAGGTAGAAATGTTGTTTCAATTGTTGAATGACTAGTCCCTCGTTTAAATTCTGAAAATTTGTTAAAGTAATAAAAAATAAAATTGAATTGTGGTACAAAAGCAAAAAAAATTATCAGGAGTTAATATGTACCTTTTGGAATAGATTTTCTTTCCCATTGATTCTTTAGGTGTTCATAAATTTAGCGAGCGACTTTTCTACCTATAAAATATTACCACTTTTATCTCAACATTTTTCCAAAATTGTACCATTGACGCGTATAGCAACAAAACTAGAGAATTCTCTTAAATACAATAGACATGTGTTTAAGAATTTTGATTTCATCTTTATTATATATATGACCTTCAAAATTATATACTTTGAAAGAAATTCAAGATCTTCTATATTCCAAACTGAAGACTAACAAATTTAGCATATTTGCGCGTACGCATAAATTATGTTAGGAGTATGTTAATTCATATAAGTTAATTTAAATAATACATAACTAACTAAAGCGACTAGGTACACTAGTCCAAAGAACTGCGTCGAATATTGCAACTTTAAAATAATATTTTACTGAGCCATTTCGTAATTAACAACAAAATTTATTAGTCCACCTACTTTACTTGAAAATAATAATCACCGCAGGGAGAAAGCATCCAAACTGATACATCCCGTAAAAGCATGGTGAGCAATAGTGTCCATTTCCCATCGGTGCAGAACAATAGGGCACTTAACATAATTGCTTCCTTTTGCATCCTCTAATTGAAATAAAACCTTGACTTCGAAGAAATAGAGTACGTTTTTCAATGATGGTTGTGATGAAAAGGGTCTCTAAATCGTTGGCCAAAATTATGGTCAGTGGACCACACGTGTGGCCTATTTTTACCTTTTATATTGCTTTTTATAATACTTCCTTATCTGATAATATAATAAAACTGTATTGAGTTCAGTTTGCGCGATGAAATTCTTTTGTACGTTAGTATGCATTTGTGTTCTACATAATTATGTACTTGTTTGGTGTGCCACCCAGTTTTTGTTTTTTGTAATACGGTCGATTCTCACAAATCTACAAACAGTACTGATAGTCCGCGGGTAGAAGCGATCCATGTGTTTAAGCTTACATTATGTTCGAAGCATATTTTGTGTTCGAAGCATATTGTGTTCAAATCGTATTTTGTGTTCGAGGCTTATTTAGTGTTCGAAGTGTTAACGCTAGTTGGGGACTGACGTGCACCACAGCGCGCCATGGCCGTCAGGTTGATAAGAGGTTACCGCACGATCTCGTTCGAGGCTGCGAGCCTCCTCGCCGGATCGATGCCATGGGACCTGGAAGCGGCGCTCCTGGCGTCGCTCTATCGTTGGCGCCGGGAGGCGCTAGCTCGGGGCGAAGGACCGGCTCTTCCCGCTCTCGAGGCGGCGAGGTCCGAGCTCCGCCAGGTCCTAGTGGCGAATTGGAAGGAACGACTTGTGCACCCCAGTGCCGGGCACGCCACGATCGTGGCGGTAAGTCCCGTGTTTGAGGAGTGGCTGGAGAGGCGCCATGGCGCCCTCACCTTCCGGCTGACACAGGTAATGACTGGCCACGGTTGTTTTGGCCAGTTCCTGTGTCGTATACGCAAGAGACGCCCGGTTGTCACCACTGCGGCGACTGCCGCGACGTAGTTGAGGACACGGCGCTGCACACTTTGGCGGTTTGCCCCGCCTGGGCATCGCAGCGCCGTGAATTGATCGCGGCAGTCGGATTGGTTGCCCTCTCGCTCCCGGCCGTAGTTCAGTCTATGGTCCGGAGTGAGAGGTCGTGGAACGCCGTCGCCTCCTTTTGTGAGGAAGTCATTTCTATCAAGGAGGCGGCGGAGCGGGAGAGGGAGCGTTTGAACCCTCTCCCCAACCGCAGAGCCGGGCGCCGGAGGGCGCGGGACGACATCCAGCCACCCTGAGGTTTGACCTGGGGGTGGCGGGCTTTGTGGGCCTGCCCGCCATCCGTTCAGCACCAGGTCCGAGAGGCGGCGTGCGTGTTCCCACGCGCGCCTCTGTGTTGAGTCCGTCTCCCCTCTAGGGGGGACAGTAGGGAGTGGTAGAAGTGCCTTTAGGGTAGGTCTTTCGTGTAGTGGCCTGCCGTTTCATACGGCGGGCCGAAACCTCGGCGGGGTCGCGACCGCATGCGAAAGTGATTCGCGCGGCCCCGTCGATAGTGGTTTTGTCGAGGAACACCGTGGTAGGTTTAGTCGGTATTCCGGGAGGTACTTTATCATCTTAACATCTTATTTTACCCCGGCGAGTCCGACATAACCCCTCCGCCCGCCCCCGCGGAGGGTCATGCATCATGCATTCCCAACGTAAAAAAAAAAAAAAGTTGGGGACTGACCGGATCCCAAGACGCTCCAAGACCCTCTCAGAGAAGTTCAGTATTGACAACCATTTCTTCATACAATATTTTCGGTTGGTATTTCGATAGTGGCCTCTTTTCATCTATACTAACATTATAAAGCTGAAGAGTTTGTTTGTTCGGTTATTTGCTTGAACGCGCTAATCTCAGAAGGAGAGGAGCAGCAATGAAAAATGTTGCAAAAACGGGGAAAATTCTCTTATGTGAAGCAGACAAAGTTGCGCGGGTCAGCTAGTTTATTACATAAATATATTACTGACTGCCGTAGCCTTGCGATAGTGAACGCGACTGCTATGCATGAGATCTCGAGTTCGACTCGGTCTGGAATAGTGTTTAAGAGTCTTTTTGTAAAGAAAATCTCAGTTGCAACGCGGAGTTTGGAACTGTGACTGGTAGACGGCAATAGGGTCACCTCCCACCACGTGAGACAATCCTGGCAAAATGTGCATGTAATAAACCCCTGCCTAACCTATTGTGGTTAGTCTATATAACTTCTACAGCTCTTCCCGACCGAAGATTGCTCAACCTCTAAACGTTTATCAATAGATGATTGCACCTAGCTTTGAGCGCCTCGCAATATTAGCTGCATTACGGTCACTTTGCAATCAGGCCACCGAAATGGCTGTAATTTAGGACACCTGAACGGTGATCATAGTATCAGTTTCGCATCGCTAGATGGCGTGTAATTATATTTCATGTTGGGGCTTTAGCAACTTCTAATATTAATGCATGATGTTGGAACGTTTAACTTCAATGTAATGGTACAGATACTCGAAATCTGGATTCCTGGGAAATAGTAAAACCGTGCATTGGTAGTATTGATTTTACAGTTTCAGAAGTATTAAAATCCGTAATAGTTTTGGACGGTAATAAGCTCACTTCCTATTACGTAATATCTGAAGCTATAACTCGAAATATGTGAGTAACATAGCTCAGTCTACTGTATCCGACTGTAGGTAGTTTTTTAATCGACCCTGCTACATTGAGATTGTCTGACTGGGTTACCTACATACGAGATATTGATTTATGTTTTTAAATGCTACCTAGAATATTTTATTTCTGTTTTTCAAAATAACAGAACTTACTTTTGAATCGATAAAAAATATTTCTAGCTTGTATGTAAATTGTTTTTAAAGACTTGTAATTTGGCTCACTAATTATGTTTAATTATGTTTCTAGTTAAACTAGAAAGGTTGTGGATCGCTGAAGTAGTTCCAGTGACCCACCCATCATTCAAGGCAGGCAATTGATTCACCGTGGTATATTTAGTCGGTAGTTTTCCCCAGAATGAGCTCAATGTAGCCTATCCTTCTCCCCTTTTGTGCGGAGTGGTATGCGTAAATGCATACCCCACGTGAAAGTAATTTTCACGTCAAGAGTGGATTCACGTTAGTGAATGGGTGGGATTCGAACTGTCTCGCTCGCAAGCCCAATGCTACCAACAATTATTGATCTATTTTATAAACATTGTATCGTAATGCACATCTCTGCTATAAACTGATTTGATACGCTCCGTCCATATGCACACTAACCATAGAAAATCAATCGTGATCGAACTAGTTTTCAAATAACCGTCAAAAACTTGTGCATCGAATATCACTTTACGATTCCCCCGACAATAAAATGTTTACGGTAGTTGAAATACTTGTATTGTGATAATAAATCTTATAGTGTTTGAGAAACCGATAAAAACACCATATAATGGTTTTACGACGGTTTTTAAAACGCTACTTTATGGGAACTTCAAGTAATAAGATGTCGCGGGAATGGTGCCTATATTGGATAAGAGAATACTGTAATTAATTTTGATGGAAGTGCTGAATGGTACTGGAGCTTTCATTGTTATCTTGATAGCGTTCGTTATTAAATATTGAATACTAGATTTTGCCGGCGGCTTCATTCGCGTAAATGTACGTTAGTTTAGGTTTGTAACTATATTTCTTCTGAAAGGTACCTTATGTCCTTTTCTGTTCCCCATTTACCTTTCAGCACAGAAAGTAGTGTCAAACCTGTATACCCAAAAAGGAGTAGGCAGAAGGTATATTAACAGCTACATTACACCACCACTGTTTTTAGATTCCTCGTTAGTAGCTAAGCTTATTGCATCGTCCAACGCGGGACAGTAAGAGGGATATAAAATACATGCGTCGAAATTCATGTGTATGCATTCCATTGCCGTGTAGAGTTGTTATTAAAAGTGTATATTTAAGCACTATCTATGTAATATACTACAATGATTGTAATACTATCGTTATAATTATGCACTAGCTTTTGTCCACGGCTTCGCTCGCGTAAAAGTTGGTAAGGTTAGGTGTAACAGTCCTTTTTTTAATATAGCTTTCTAATTCTGAAAGAATGATTAAAATCGGTTGAGTAGTTAAATCATTACAAACAAACAAAAAATCTAATCTTTCCTCTTTATAATATTAGTATAGATTACCAATGCTTAAGCATTATATTTGCAGCCGTCATTGCCTGTTCAATAGCTTTTTTTCTTTAGATTCTAGATTGTGTGTAATTTAATGGAGGAATACTTAATTAATAGATTTTAGCACGCTAATAAAAATCTAATTACTGTAGAGCAGTGCTTTAGTTTATATGGAAGTTAATAAAATGAGAGTCTCAGTTGTCTATTACTCTAGTAGGAACATAAAAATACGCATAAGTTTATGTTACACTCGACTAAACTGCTCAATGGCGCAGCAGTAGTGAATATGACGCTGTACTAGTTTCCTTTCCTGGATTAGGCAAAGTCTCATTGAGACTTTTGATTAAGAAATTCTCAAGGGAGTAAGAGTAGTGTCTAGTGATATTTCTGTGGAATAAATTTCACTTTTTGTCAGGTTTTATATAGAGAATCAGTCAATCAGTCAAAAAATCTCCACTGACACATAAATAAATTTGGTCTGTATCCAAATAAAACATTCATAATAGATTACGTCATATTGATTACGTCATACAACCTAATGCTTACTACAGCTACTTTAACTATTGTTTGTAAATCAATCAATCATCGAGAACAAATCAATCTCTCATCACTTAGACAGCCTATAATCAACTTATCACTCCATAAACTACGTCACCGTGTGACCCAGATGCATGTACTTAGAAGCTGCGCGCGCGCAGTTCTGTTTATACATGTGTGCGCTTGCGCTGGTGTGTGTCCTTCAGTGTGTTTGTCTTTGTATAGGTTACGAAACTAGATTAGGGTCTTCTTGAGGGCCATGTTTGTTTGTAAGCCAATATGGTCTTGGAATTTTTCGATATACATACTTTGTTCAATATGGTATTAAAGATGTTTTGGCTGTACGAAAACTGCAATGGCTTAGGAAAAGTGTTCGGTCAATGCACTTATAGACTGAAGAAGGTAAATATTTGTCTAAACTACAGGCAAATTTGAGAGAGTTACACAGTAACTGTGCATCAGTTTGTGGCTGGTCGTGAGGTCCGATTTCAATTCGAAACTATCGGTTCCTTAGTTGGGCAAATGTTACTGGATTTTCCGGTTAGATAAATTCTCAACAGTGGCACGGGATCTTGAAATTAGCTACTTATAAGGCAATACGCTCGCCGTTAGATATGCTGAAAAGTCACAGCTGGTAAAATGTATATATGCTACATGTTTATCTTCTTTTCAGAGTGAGATATAGGTACTTACAGGCTTTGGTCTGCGTACTTCTTTCTCAACATAGATCAGTTTGAAAGGCGAAAATCCTTACTCTACAGAATATCACAAGCTTATTTCGTGTTTCAGCTGATAGTAGGATTTTAAGAGCTTTTGACCTGATGGATCTGTGTTATCATCAGCAAATACATAACCCTTGCACAGACATAGCATTAGCCCTTTATATATACAGAGTCAACTACTACCAAATGTAAAATAAAATTCCTAATAATTATCCAGATACAAGTTTTTTTCAGTATGCGGCGTACCAACATGTTTCGATCCTCATACCTCTGCCGAACGATCAAGGCATGGAATTCCCTGCCAATGCACGTGTTTCCTTCAATCCCGGGTCCTGTAAGCGAGGCGTGAAAAAGCACCTTCTCAGGTCGTCAAAGTAGAGACCTCAACATCGCCTCGGCTGCTATGAGGACGGTGTGGAGGCCACTGCTCTTAGACCACACGACTGCTTACCATCAGGCGGAGTGTGGCGATATTAAAGAGCAAAATAATAATTTAAAAAAAACTGCCGGTATTGTCCATACATTGTAACTACACCTGCTAAAATTTGGATATCAAACACCATTTTCTAACCCTTCAGCGCTGCACAGTCGGAGTGTTGTGTGCAGTTTAAGGAATAATCATTAATCAAGCAGGCACAGGAGCAGAGATTACCAAGTAACAGCTTACCAAGCGCAACATACAAGTTTCACGTAACAAGTTATAGGGACATTAGCTGGCGAACGTCCAACGCTAATCGTTTACCGCTACTGTTTTAATGTCAGTAACACTAATGCGTTTTAAAACGTTTTTTTTAAGTATTGCCTTATAACAGGTGTGGGAGAATCATTATTCTCCCACACCTGTTATAAGGCAATACTTAAAAAAAACGTTAAAAAAAAAAAAAATACACGTTACCCCCCATTGGGGGTAACGTGTATTTTTATATGGCAAGTATTTGGATAAAAATGTTTTTTGTGAGAACTGTTTTTGTTACACAAAGTGGTAATAAAGTAAACGACTTGCCTGGTTGGTAGGCGGCTGCCGGGACCTATAATTGCCTGCAACACTAGGGACATTACTCAACCATTACCGACCCTAGGTAAAAGTATTTGAAGGAATGATAGGACAGGAATGGTAAAGGTATATGATCTGCCGGATTTCAGCACACATCTTCGGATATTTATGGGCACTTATAGAACTAAGTATGGACCACCGTCTGTTTATCTGTCCTGGTTTGACTATGCTTTGATTTATTTTACAACCCTGCGTTGATGTCGTTTAGTCGATCCATTTCTTGCCTGCGGTTAAATTATTATTTTTTCTAATACCACTTACTGCAATTTAGTTTGCAAATTGCTAGCGTTGTTCAGCTAAACTAAATACTTGTGTTATGAGTGAGTTTACATCGGTAGTGAAATGCGAGAGGATCGAACTTGCGGCCTCACGATCATAAGTCCAATGCCATATCCATTTTGCTACCACCGCTTAAGTAATTTGTTTGCTAACCCATCATAAACTTAACAGCAGTAAAATGTGTTATCATTGCCAATATTTACGATAACATCATCCTTATATGGTACAAAGACTAATCTTAAGAATCCATCAAAATAAACACACGGCGGCCCCAATAACCGTTATCAATGGTACCCCATAACAATAAAATCATTCAGAAGCACTCATAGCGCTATAAACACCATGGCGATAGTAAACATTAGCTGATCCCATAAACCATTGATTGATATGACTGATAACTCCAAAGTAATCAAACGGTGATGTTTATGTTTGTTCTGCTATAGCTTAATGAGTGTGTTGTTGTAATAAGATTAGTGGAGTAATCAGTGTTGATTTGAAGACAAGAATAGAATACTAGGGGCGGTTTGGAGGAGTGTTTACTGTCGAAGGTTATATGGCAGTTTGCAGTCTATTGTCAGGTCGTAGGTTCGATCTACAGATCAGGCTAAGAGTTGTATATTATCAGTAGTATCTTGTATCTTATGTGGGGGCCAGTCAGTGCAGACCGGCGACACTTCGACCAAGTGGGATCTTTTGTGTCGATCCTCTCCCAATAACGACTGCCATAGATGTTCATGGCAGCCGGAACCGACGGCTTAACGTGCTCTCCGAGGCACGTTGCAGGCGATAATTGTAAATCAATACGCACATAATTTCGAAATGTCATATAACTTCCTAAAGTCAGAGGTGCGCGACGTGGGTTCGAATCCGAGACCCTCTGCATTGCAGTCTGTTGGTCTCCACATTGAGCTATCGCTGCTCTTTATCGGTAGTAAGACGGATACTGTGAATGCGCATGGCAAATGGTTATATGTAGGTTCATCCATAATTTTTTAGGAAAACTGATAGGGTATATTTTTTGTTTAGAAGAAGATAACTACCATACTAGAAACAATTATTGTGTTGCAGAGAACTTTATTAACTTAAAAACAACAAACACATTGTAAACCTAGACTGTGAACAATATTTGAGAATCAAACAAATTTTTGTCTCTTGAACTCTTAACACTTGACACGGTGGCAGTAGCTATGCGCCAGTCATTCGTACAGTCAGTATGTGTATGTAACACGTATCTGCACCCAATAGAGAATAACAAGGGTGAATGTATGTTTATGTGTAACTAAGAGTGATTAAACTGCTTATATTTAACACGTAATTACTATAAAATAAATACAACACGATGTGTAAAGGGCAACAACAACTTGAAATATCAACAACGTATGCATTAGTTGAGTGTATCTAAATTAGGCTACAAATTGAGCAAATACTCAACGTTTACTTAAGACCGAGCAGCTAGCATTCCTTCTTGTTAATTGGCTGGCACTTACAAACTGAATTATGGCTCAACTGAGCTACAAGTAACGAGTATCTTTAAGGAGATTGCAGACTTGTAGGTTCTGTGTTGAAGAAAACGACCGAGACGGTGATATATTGTTTTTGTGCTAATAACTTTTAGTCTACTTGAGTGGCCGATTTTTCAGATAGGCGAAGGTGTGCTTCCTTTCGCTGGATACTTTTTTGATACAATCAAAGTGGTTAACAGGTATAGAGGCTGGCTGATGTGTTTAGCGTAATTTCTGGATACGTGCTAAATCAATCTTATGTCAGACAATTTGGTGACCGTTTTCACAAAGAGTTGCTGTGTTGTCAGCGTTGCAGATAAAGATTTTTAGATCTATTGGTCTTGTGCTAACAGCACAGCACTTTATAATCTAAAACCTTACTCGTTGCAGGAACACAGCACGAGGTATTTAGAGCTAGTGTAGTAGCTAAGATAGATTTTCAGTTCTAGACCCAATGCAACTACGGAGAATTCCTTGACGAGAAATCATAACAGCACTTGACCTGATCTAGGATTCAAACCCGAAACTCTCAATATCAGTTGCATACACGACTGCAGCGCTACCGAGACAGTCAACGTTTATATCCTATCTAATATTATAAATACGAATGTGAGTTTGTTTATTTGACCGATCACCATGAAATCTCGCATACACATTATCAGATGCACAGAAAAGGACATTTATATAAACTATATATAAGCGAGCGAAGCCACGGACAAACTTTAGTATGTTATGTTTATATATTCTACAGCAGTATGCCTTATTAAATCTCTACTCAGTCATTCACAATACTATTAGCATTTAGTATGCAATGTTGTATGCAAGTGTTCTAGTCGAATTAAACTGTTCGTATAATGCATTGTGGTAACTTCCTGAGAAATTATAACAACTGTTATGTAAGACAGTTTACCTGTTGTGTCTGGTTAGAATATGTTAACTTACTACGTTTAAATCATAGCCAGAAACGTCTTAAAGCTAGGCAGCTTAATAATATACAGAGACGAGATGAAATGTGCGAACATGTGTAAAGATGAGAGGAGAGTGTGGGTTAAGATATGTTTATTAACTTGCTGAGGTAACTTTGGTTAATAGTGCAGATATGTTTATTTTATTTTTATAAGGAGATATTGGGATAAGCATTTGTGATTTTAATCAGTTGACTGCCCTTAAGTCGCGTAGCACAACTATACGCTTATGATCAAAAGATCAGGGATTACAATTGCGAGTTGGAAAACATTTTGGAATTATTTTCTGGAGTAGGCGAAATTAAAACGTTATTTATATTAAGTTTCATATTCTGAAGCCGTGTTTAAACCTTCATGGGTTCAATCAACGAATTTATATATATTCCTGGTATTTATTAACTTAACCTACGCAGCTTAAATTAGTAACCAATCTAGTCACAAAACTTTTGAACTGTGTAGCAATCGAAACTGCAACATTTTACGCATCAGTAAAATCTATTATCTACAGTACATGTGGTTTAAGAGTATGAAGCCTATCTTGTACGCTTATTCATCTCAAAACTGGCCTTACTCCACGTTTCTTAACCACAGTCACCAGTTCCAATTACTAGAACAAGCTGTTCATTAACAGATACTTTCAAGAAACTTTCCATCTTCTCCATTTAAACTTTAAAACTGCGTGAGCGTTCAAAAACTTTCCATTCAGAAGAAGAAAATGTATTCATTTCCAAAATACGAAACGCCATTATTCGAGATAAAAACGTGATTCCACCATAACAGCCTACACAATTTATACTAAATTATATTTTCATTGCATTAAATAAGTCAGATGCCATAAAATTGCCATCAATTGGCCATAACATCATAGATCACGGGGTTCGGTCAAAGCAACCCATAGTATATTTTATGGTTTCTGCCATATCTTTTGGTGATTTTAATGTTCATTACTCGGTCAAATAAGGTCAACGGATATATATATAACTGACAATTGCTTTTATTTAATATAATATTGGATATTTATCGCTACTTTGCTCGTTTTAAAATCGGTTTGGTTTGTAAATGATCCTTTTGTGATTTAATAAACTATCTACGAAAAGAGGTGGGCATGATATCATACTTATGACTTACCAATGTTGGCAGATTGGATTCTTATTAATATATGGTCATGAATATATAACTTTTTGAGGACATACCTGAAACAAAAATAAAACAATTTTAGTGTACTGACAAACACACGTAGAAATACGCATTCACTTCATGACTTATATTATTATTGATCGATTTGTTTTCTTTATCCGACCCTTTTTATAATATATTAGGTAGTAGATTAATTTATGTTACAAGGAGCAATACGTTAACGTAATGGTGCCCAGGATACAGACACAGACTAATTTTGGACCAAAGCACTATTTAGGTGTAATTGTTTCTGTGAGTAAAAAAATATGATATCTTATTAATTAAACAAGTTCCTGGTATCGCAAATAGTCAACGGTAATGCTTACTATCAGACGGACTATATGTTAGTGTCAAATACTGATATTATATAAAAACTATCAGCGTAAACGTTTACCTGTTTGGTCGACAGATAAGATCCAATTTAAAAAAGCTCACCCGCATCACTAAAATTAGAATGCAATACATCTTTAGCTTGAATATAGTCAAGAAATGGACATCCATTTCCAGCTACTTAGCTACCAAACCCTTTGAGAAACAACACGCTGAATGCTAGCCTTCCCAATTATAACCTGCGCTACGTATACCAAAAGGATCAGAGGTCTCCTCCGTACCGATAACTTACTAAAACCTCTAGTCCCAACAAGGCAGGAATTACGTGGAACTAAGTAAAATGCAAATATACCGCCTCGGTCTCAAGATATTCCAAGTAATTGAGATTAACAGCCCACAATTTGTCCGTGGGAATTTATCGCCATCGTTTATAATACATTACTCTAAATTATAGATTTCTTCGGTTTGCAGATATAATGATATTCATCTATTCACTGTCTTGTTTGCTAGTTTAAGGCCACTTTTACTGCTGTCAGTTCGATTACTGGGTCGTGCGAAGTAGTGTTTTGATGATACATCATTTGATTTTTAATATTTAGGCAATGTGTCCGGTAAACAATAGAATAGCAAAAAATTAGCCTGCTGTGTTTTTAGTTTCAAGTATTCGTTCAAACACTTGTGCTTATACTTTTAGTTTAGGTTTATAATATAAGGTTATATCTCAAATAACGTAGGCTGGGATCGGTCCTGGGCACTGAAGACTAAATCACAGCGATACCAATGCACAGAACTTAAATCACTGGTTTCGCAATTCATACTACAACGTGTCATAGTGCACTTTAGCAAATATAGCACCTTAGTAATAATTCTAATTCGAAAATCATTTAGCTATATGTTATATATATCTATCCATTATCCATCCATAATTCAGATGTCTATCAGACTCGTCAAAATTTAAGAATGAAATAGTGTAGGAAATATTTAAATATTGGATAATGTCACTTCAAGAACTAAAGCTTATATGAGAAGAATCAATATTTTCTATTTAATACAAAATTATTTGAGATGTTGTTGTCTGTCATCATCAACGTACCTAATTGGGTATTTTATCACTACAACTCAAGTAATAATATATCATTCATTGTTAATTTTACAAATCAAAATAAATATAAATTCCATTCTTAAAAGGAAATATGTGTAACATCCAATTATATACCGGAACACACAAATAAATTAAACATCATTCTAGGGAATAATTTACATAACGAGCTTTTAGATAACAATCTCGGACATTACTAAAATAGACTTATAATGATTCATATTATAGCATTACGTTTATATCTCCAAAATAATAGGCAGGTTTAAATCACACCTACATTTTGCCTTCTATAAATATCATGTAACAGAAGGCAACTGATTTAAATCAACCGAGCACTGTTCTAGACTCTGCGCTGCTACAAGGACTTCTTTCTAGCAAATCCCACAAAAAAACTAGTGATAGCACTGCTGAAAAAGATGCTGTGTTGCCAGCAAAAGGAACAGTTTTATCCAAGTGCAGTATCTATTGTCCTCAAAGCACAGAAATTAAGTTCGGGAAAAGTAAAGAATTGCAGCAATTCTTTACTTTTCCCTAATATAATTTCTGTGTCACAGATGACTTTACAAAATTTTAAACAACGGACACAAAGAACACCCAGATCCAGAAAAACTATTTGTGGGTCACACAAATATTTGTCCGGTGAACCAACAGGCCACAACACTCGACGATGCAAGTGGAAATAGCGACTACTTAAATCTAGTACTACGCTTTTCGTGCAATCGACTTTTTTTATTAGTATATCAATAAAGATCCACTAACACCAATCATCTAACATCTTGACTTATACCCTTGTTAACTAGCATAATAATAAAAATAAAAACTATCTAAGGAAAGCTTCGATTCTTCAAATCAAAGTAAAATGTCAACTATTATATTTTATACCGTCACAAAGATATAAATTTAATATTTCTAAGTAATAATTTACATAAGAAACTTAAGATAACAATCTCAAACATTAGTTATATAGAACTCTAATGATTCAGTAATATCAAAATGTTTTAAATTGTGAGATATAATCTGATCTCAGAATAATATGATTCATTCCATTATATGATTCGTTATGGTACCTCTATGGTGTAATGACTAATAGACAAAAAAATAAATCAACGTTTCCGGTTTGTTCGTGTGTGGTATGGTTAAAGTTAATTTACGACGTGCTTTTTTATTTGTACAAAGTTTCTATCTTATACCCTCTTAAGGTTGGGAAGAAAGAAGGTGCACCTACATTTAGTACGCTATATTAATGTCCTACGTAATGGATGTATGTATCTGTCTATAGACAATCTTTCTGCCTATAGGGCAGAAAAATTGTCTACGAAAAAACAAAGTTACTATGTTTGTTTTAACTGCTTAGGGCTTGAAAGAGGTAGACACGACATTCACATATTGTAAGCTAAGTTTAAGAGCTACGTAATCGGATGCTTACAGCTCAGCAGATGTGTTTTACATGTTCATTTTAGAAGCCATGTTTATGTCCTATATCACGGGGTGCGAATCCATCGGGTACAAAGAATTGCCTACGAAAAAACAAAGTTACACTATTGGTTAACCACCAAATATAACCTGTGACCTTATAAACACCAGGTAATCTTAGCATAAGGTAATACAACTAAACCGACTAGAAGCTAATTAAAATTGACTGTAATTACAAACCTATACCTTTCGTGTTCTCAAGAGGATACCGAAAATATACTACAGAACCACCTAAGTAAATATAAACTAGCTATCATTACTAAGTTATATAATTACTCAAGCCATTTTACCAACATGTAAATCCTTTTAAGCCAATATTTGTTAATGAAAGCGTACTTCCAACGGTACTTATCTTAACATTAATACTAAATTTACGCACAAGAATGTAAAATATATTAAAGTCAGCGCTGTCTATAAACTGTCGTACTGCTGTGCTTTTTATCATTGTGAGAAAGTTTGGGCCATAGTCCACCATGCCGGTCTATTGCGGGTTGGCAGATTGCACATATTTTCGAAAACATTATAGAAAACTCCCAGAAACTAAGGGCCTGTCCCACCACCTTCAAATAGCTTTAACCTAACAAGAATGAGACAGCGTGCGAATTATCTTTTATCAGAGTAGTAGAGCCTCGCTGATTTCAGTATGAATGGGCCGGCTCGGCCGGGGAAGTACTACCCTCTCACAGAATATCGACATGAAATAGCAGTATTCCTACTGTTGTGTTTCGTTCGGCGAGTGAGAGTGCTGGAGGCCTAATCGCCCTCTGTCCCCCTTCCCGCTCCTTCTCTTTCCCACTTCCTTTCCTAAAGGGTCGGCAACGCGCAAGTGATGCCTCTGGTGTTGCAGGCGTCTATAGGCTACGGTGACCACTTACCATCAGGTGGGCCGTATACCTGTTTGCCAACATAATTGTATAAAAAAGAAAATTTGATAGTGGTAAAACTGGCCGTAAGATTTCATATACCGTTAAAGCAAGCGATAATGTACTATTTAATACGCTCATAACTTTGAGAAGTCAAAGGTGCCTTGGTTGTCAGTCCAACCATCTAACACTAGACTACCTGTGTTTTAAAAGAAAAGTAAAATATTGGGCAGAAAATAGGCATCAGTATTCAAACATTTACCAATATATCAGGAACTAGATGTGCTCGCGGTTTCACCCGCGTTAATGATTACTGCGCCGCTCCCATGGGTCATAGCGTGATGTTATATAGCCTATAACCTTCCTCGATAAATGGGCTATACAACACTGAAGGAATTTTTCAATTCGAACCCGTAGTTTCTGAAATTAGCGCGTTTAAACAAACAAACAAACTCTTCAGCTTTATAATATTAGTATATAGTCTGTCTGTTTGTTCCGGCTAATCTCTGAAAAGACTGGACCGATTTCAGATAGCTGATGTTGTATGTAGTAACTTAGGATAGTTTTATATTAGGTTTTTTTTTTGTTGTATTCCATGCGGGCAAAGTCGCGACTAGCAGCTAGTTATAATAATATCAGCCCTGTATTAAATTGTCCCACTGCTGGGCACGGACCTCTTCTCAGTGTGACATGAGTTAGGCCATAGTCCACCGTGCTGGCCTAGTGAGGGTTGGTAAACTTCATATATCTTTAAAAAAATATATCAGTAATTTGATAATTGTAGATATTTTATAACATTTTAATACGTAAATTATCCATTATTGTTGAGACGTCACCGTTTCATATAATTGATATTTACGTATCTCAAGGGCCTATAAGAACTTCTGTTCTACGGTGTAACACATCGTAACATGGTCACGTAACCGCGGTACACAAGACATTGTATTTAATGTGTTACGGACAGTTAAGTTAATGCAGTGGTCACTTTAATAGCGAAGGTAAGTGATATTGCTCTGTACCGCGGTTTTATGTTGAAACAAAGTGGAGTTTAAGTAGCTTTGTTACAGGTGTAAAATGTAAGCGAGCTGCAGTGGTGATAGTAAAAAAGCAGCTGATGAAGTTCACACCTAGAGCTTGTCTACTGAAGTAATTCTACGCTTAAGCAGATTGCGGTTGGACAATCTTGCATTGTGCCTCTACTGGGAGCAGAGTTTTACGGAGTCACGATGCTGTCAGCAATGGATTAGTACTTTGAATCTTGTACTTTCGAATCAGAAATTAGGAGATCCATAGGAAAACTAACGCTGCCGACGTAGCTATCCGGATAGCCAAGTTGAAGTGGCAGTGGGCAGGGCTCATAGCGTACAGAACCGATGGCCGTTGGGACATAAAGGTTCTGGAGTGACAGCCACGCACCGGAACAAGCAGCAAGGTTAAGCCCCTTAGAAAGTGGACCGAAGACCTGGTAAGAGTCGCGGGAAGCGGTTTGATGAGGGTGGCCCAAAATCAGTCTGTGTGGTAAAACTAGGGCGAGGCCTAAGTCCAGCAATGGACGTCTTTCGGCTGAAATAATAATGATTTTGTTGGCATCGCTGGCAGTTTTACCTTTGCATTACAAACGTTCATAAGCTTCAGTGAACGGTTACTATTAGGTGAGCTATAATATCATCTTAATTTTATATCCAAATCAATGAATCGGTGGCACAGAGGTAAATAAAGTGATTGCGCATGAGGTAGCGGTTTCGAAGTTCGGAGAGGACAACAATTTTTTTTTATTGGACTCTACTGTTTATAATGACAGTGTCGTAAAATAATTTACAAACATTCAAACAACGGATACAATGAACGTTATCTATCTGATATGTAAGGTCACTTTTTTAACATGGAAACCTTTTTGTGCGCTCTAAGTTCAGAGAATTAATTCTTTGAACTTAGATCGCACAAAAAGGTTTAAGTTAAGGCAGTTAACTATACGGATGGCGTAGTGATATGAGTGGTAGCCTCGCCAATGCTACTGCGCTGAGTATTGTGGGTTCGAATCCCACACGGGACAAAAATTTGTGTGATCCACAAAAGGTTGTTCCGACGCTGGGTGTTCTTTGTGTCCGTTATTTGAATGATTTTAAAGCACCCGCGTCACAAAAATTGTACCTAGTGCGGCAATTGTCTTGTTTAAAAAGGAATTTAAATATAATAAACAATAATTATCAATTATTTAAATTTTCCTTTGAAAATACGAATTAATTATTTACATAAATTACCACCTACCTGGCCTGCTCCGTATTGCACACAATGATCTACAAAATACCAATCATCAATAAATTATGCACAACAGCATAGCATTAAGTCATTTGCTACCGATACTACAGCTGTTTATAGCGCGATAGTATTTAAACGTTTTAATTGAATAATCGCCTTGTGTTCGAGTTTAATCGACCTTGGTATACTTTGTAAGGGACCTTATACATTAAGACACTTTATATCGCCAATAGCTTAGCACAGAAAGGAGTTTAATCTATCTAAATGTTAAGATTGACATTTAAGCTGTACGATGCCCGCAAGTTAAATAGTCTTTGTTTAAACTGTTATGGTTATTGCGGGTTTTAACTTCAGAAAATATGATTCGATCAAATACTGGCTTTTAACAGTGCACTAAATTCTTGGTAATGTTGGTAGTTTAGTAAGTATATAATAATAATAATAATAAGCTGAAAAAGAAAAAGAGTTGAAATACTTAGACCTAGCTCACGAGATTGTCGACATGTGGCGTGTGGACTCGGCGATCATTGTGCCGATAGTCATTACAGTCAATGGTTTAATACCTAAGAGCCTCGACCACCACCTGCAGAGGCTCGCGTTAGATGGCTGGATCAAGTCCTTGATGCAAAAGGCAGTACTACTCGACACGGCGCGTATTGTGAGGAGATTCCTCTCTCTGGGGCCCTAACCACCGGCAGCTTGGACCCTGTTCCCGATGTCGGTGGGTCATTTCAGTTTTTATATTTTTAAATATGTATAGATTTTATATTTATATTTAAAAATGTAATTTTAAAAAAATAAGTAATAAAGAGAATAATAATAATAATATTCTATAACATACACACAACACCATCTAGCCCAAACTAAGCAGAGCTTGTACTATGGGTACTAGACAATGGATAAACATACACATATACTTTTTTTTTGTAAATACATACATATTATATATAGGAACAGCCAGACCAAGACAAACATCCATGTTCATGCACACAAATGTTTGACTTGTGCGGGAATCGAACCCGCGACCTCAGGCGTGGCAGTCGGTTACACTAACCACTACGCCATCGAGGTCATCGTATATATATGTATATAGGTAGTAACATGTGTTATTATTACTGTTTTGTAGTTAGTAGTGTCACGCCTGCAAGTAAGAGTGAGAAAGAAAAGGAGACCTTCAGAAAATCTGTACTACTCACTTCTCAGACATAATAATTTTAAATTAAAAATCCATATACTGTGAAATGTATGATCAATCTAATCTTAAATCTATACATTGTATTATATTATAAATTTATACAATGCTTTTTACATCTGCTAAAATGAAGTAAAATTTTGACATACATACAGGCTGTCCCAGAATATTTGAAACAAATTGTAACGGGCGATTCCCTAGGTAAGGACCTTTCAAATGTGCTAAACAGGAAAAAATTACAAAATATAGTATATATAATAATGTAAAATAAAAATAAAAGTTTTTAAAAAAGTACGGTACGCCCCATCATTATTCTGCGACATCAAAACTATGACATGTTTTTAAAAAGTCCTTTATATTTTGACGAATCAATCCTTTGCAAATATTAAAATGAAAAAAAAGATAATTAGCCATAAAAGAAGCACCTATAGTTCAAAGTCTACAATGGTCATAATTTCTTTATTTTTTTTACTAAGCACATTTGAAAGGTCCTCACCTAAGGAATCGCCCGTTACAATTTGATCCACATATTCTGGGACAACCTGTATATACTGACGCCTTAATATCCTTAACGGTGCAAATTGTTAGAGCCTATATAAGAAGGGGGGAACCTTTTGCTGTCCATCGTACACATTTCGGGATCTTGCATTGCATGTAAATACACGCCACGCCAATTAAATAATGTTGACTGTAATTAGTTGCAACGGAGTCGTCTTTATATCAAAAGATATTGTGTAGGATGTAAGCATAGTGATTATATCAGCCTGTACTGTCCCACTACAGAGCAAAGGCGTCCATCTGTCTTTTCCATGACTCTCTATAATGACTTGGACCTGTCTTCTATAGCTATCTAATACATCCCGTCATCGGTGTCCCGGTGTGTGCCTGTGCATGTGCTGCTTTGAGCCATAAGCTCCTTCGGCTTGCGGTATACATTTCCAGCCCAATAAACAGAGTATATAGAACCAATAGCATTATATTTATACGACTATTTTGCAAACTAGCATACGGCCCACCTGATGGTAAGTGGTCACCGTAGCCTATGGACGCCTGCAACACCAGAGGCATCATTTGCGCGATGCCGACCCTTTAGAAAAGGAAATGGGAAGGACAAGGAGCGGGAAGGGGGAAAAAGGGGGGAAAAAAAGTTGAGCCTCCGGCATTCTCACTCACCGAATGAAACACAACAGTAGGAATACTGCTATGTATAATTTTAGCTATTAATAAAGAAAAGCATAACACAACAAAACAATTTACAGAAATTCCTAAACGAACGGCAGCACAGAAGTGACATCAGAATTTCGTCCGTATTTCTTTTTTATTAGATTCGGATGCAGTGTAAAATCACTCTTAAATGGTCATAATAAAGAAAATTTTCCTATAAATGTTGGCGGATTGAGCAATTAAGTTTGTATTTCGTGTTGTTGTTGTAGGTTTTTAATCAATACGTCACACGTCAGGGTGTAAGACTTACTAGGAGATGCCGGATAATAGACGTTAGGAATGTTTTAGACATCCTTATATTTCGGTATTGGATTTAAACGAATGAGCAAAATTTTAAAAGTAAGCTTTTATTATCAATTGATTATTTAGCTATGATATACAGCAATTTGTTATTTCAGTGTAATGAGAAGGCAGAGGTCTGTTACTCCCAAATTTCACCAGGTAAGTATGTTTTACGAACGTATTTTAGGGTTGACTGGGCACATTGCCAGAACTTTTGCTACTATTTTTACATGTAGCGACATAAAGTTAGACTGTGACATTTACTACTTTAACCTTATAACATATTCTTCCACTTAGGAATCGAACGCTAGATCCCACAATTGACCAAACTTATACAGATTCACGAGGTCAACAAGATCTCAAAAGCTTCGAGCATTGACGTCGTATTATTTAATTTATAATCGTAGTTTGTTGTTTAATTTTACTATGAGAGTAATTATAATAATAATAATAATATTCTACCATATACACACAATACCATCTAGCCCAAACTAAGCAGAGGTTGTACTATGGGTACTAGACAATGGATAAACATACATATATACTTTTTGTTTTTGTAAATATATACATATTATACATAGAAACAACCAGACCAAGACAAACATCCATGTTCATGCACACAAATGTTTGACTTGTGCGGGAACCGAACCCGCGACCTCAGGCGTGGCAGTCGGTTACACTAACCACTACGCTATCGAGGCCGACAATGATTAATGATTCGAGGTTGAGTAGTAACTATGTTTATCTCTTAGCTTACAAGCTACTTCTATACAAAGTTTAATCAGAATGGGTTCGGCGGTTTAGCAACGAACTCAGAGTTTATCTAACATCCAAGTATATATGAAGAGCTTTCTTTTAATAAATGTTATATTTTATGCTCAAAATACAATATAACTAATTCACGTTCACGTTGTTCACACGGCTGAACAATGGGGTAGTAGGCGGACGGCCAGCAGTGGGCGTGGACGTCAATCACTTTCTTTGTACTGCGGCTTTTGTTTCAATAACTATCGGAACCTTTTGTTCGCCCGTTGAGAAATTGTTTTAGTAAATTAGATTTGAGCTTTATTGTGGCCAATTGTGGAAGATTTTAATTGGTTTGTAATCCAGTAACGTTTGGTTAAGATTTGAATGGTTTTCAGTTTGACTGTCAGCTTAGGCAAGCCGTTTATTTTTGACAGCAATAAAGATTCTTTAATATTGGATGAGGACTAAAGATAGTTTTCGATATTTGAGTGTTGTTCACTTCTTGCTAAGGTAGCAACTGCATCTATGCAATACACGAATTTATTAGCGATTAAATATATAGACCATGAAAAATACTAATTGCACAGCAAATATTGCACAGCATAACGAGCACCTATACGCCTCAAATCACTGCATTCCGTTTCGAAAGGGTTAGGTTATAGTAGGTTCTTTCTTAAACCCACCCAAAAAGAACCGTCGACTTAGTTTGATCTCTTTAAATATACTTTGCTGTGCAATTAGTATTTTTGTTAAGCATATTCTGCTGTGCTTTTAGTATATTTTTACTGTTCAGTTAAATACTACCCAATTTATTATACACTGCCGTAGTTTCTAATTACGAGCGGCTACTGAGATATTCCTTTCACAAGAACATAATCACTATCTAATGCAGGAATCGCGTTGTTTGATAGATTATATAACATGTCAACTTTATAAAGACTAGGTAGTGGTTTAAATGGTCGCCTCGGTACTGCTACAAAACTAAGTGTTGTGGCTTCAAATCCCACACGAGACAGAAATTTGTTTAATCCACAAATGGTTGTTTCGAGTCTGGAAGTCCTTTGTGTACGTTGTTTAAATGTTTGTAAAGTTCCCCGCGATACAGGCTTTATTCCTAGAGCGGAAGTTGTCTATCCTTTATAAAAAAATTAAAAGTAGAATGAAGAAGAGGTAAGGGTCGACCAAGGAGAAGTTAACAGGTTATCTAAAACCATAGATGGCGGGATGTGGGTCTGTTATAGACCTTTGCCAACCTTTTCAGGGATATAAGCGTGGGCGTGAGATTGCTAGTCCATTCATCACCCCATCAATAAGGTCGTGGGACAGCAGAGCTAAATGGATTGTACCGTCTGTCTGTCAACAGTATAATGTCAACATCCTGTATTGTTCCAAGTGTAACATCCTGTGATCTAGGGTCCTTTGATTTATTACAGTGGGACTGTGATACATGCGTTTTGGTATAAATAATCAGGAAATATTAATATATCAATTTTAAGGGAACGGTTTAAGTGGTTTGATATCTACGTCAAGTATTAGGTATTGGTATATTTTATAAAGAGTGTAATGAAGCTAGGGTGTTATTTGTATCAGTATTTTTGTAAAAGGCTTGTCGGACAAATAATGAGGTTTCAATAAGAAAAGTTTAGAGATTAGGGGAACTAAGTTAAAATTTAAAAAATATTAAATATACTAGAGATCCACGTAAATAATTTGAGTGCTAGTCACCCCTGCTTAACCCAAGACACATACTATATATTACATGAGAATAATTCGCTAGACGATAAATTCCCACACATTGCACTACCCGTGTGAAGCTAGTCCTAACACAAGCATAGGAATGTTAGACATTATTTTTAAAAGAAGGAAAGCATAAATTATATTTATTACCCAGAAAAGCTAAAAATGTTCAATTTTCGACATAACTTTGAGTGCATATCAAAATATGCCCTCAAAGTTATGTCGAAAATTAAACAGAAATATTCAACAAAAAACGCATTTACCAAATGCGTATCACGGTATCAAACGTAAAAATACTTTGAATACATTTGCCGGTACAAAAATCCGGATGAAAGCGATGGAACTCGGTTCAAAGGTAAAACCTGGGCAAAATGGACGCCCGAACTAATGATCGTATGCGTTCCATCTAACAGAACGGTATTTTAAAAACCTTTTTATAAATTATAACATTCATAATTTGAACCCTATCTCCATAGACATTAGGCTCAATAAACTAACAAGCAAAAATGCAACGTCCCAAAATGTCTCTGACAGCTACTGTTTGAAATTAACCATTCCAAATACACGCCAAAATGAGCCTTATATGTGAAACGGAAAGTCCAAAGTAGCTTATTGATGGCCCCGGGATAGCGTTATTCAAAGTGCTGCTAGTCCTGTGCAAATAAGATAATAGAATTTTGCAAATATATTGCCGAATTAAATTCTATTCTATTAAAACAAGAATAGGGTTGAATTCAATTTGTACGACATTTTGGTTAAATTGGTTCTTGGTTACGGATAGAATATTTGATTTATTATATTTTTGTGTAATATGATGAGAATGGTTTATTAATTATTTCGCTAAAATATGGTGAAACATTGTAGGCGTGAACACTTGTTAATTAAATTAAACTTTGTAAAGCGACAATATCGCTAAAGTGCTTTTAAAGATGAATATAATCTTTAGACTTACAAAATATTGCTATATAATAGCTGTGTTATTCAGTCGTCAAAATTCAGCGAATCTTAAATGTATCGCAATCATTGTGTCGTAGATGAAAAGAAAGATACTAGTATGAAATGAATAGTCTCCAAAAGTTATTTATAAGCACCTCACAATTATAAAAAGAGAGACAAGTAGTACTCTGCTTAATTCCTAAATTAACCTATTATATACCTATCGGAAAATTACAAGCCCATCCATTTGCTTGAACTATTATCATAAATGCGCTCCTGAGCGCAAAAAGTAAGTTCACTTTCTGGAATTGAACTCATTCATATATAAGAGCCTATAGTAATATTCTGATCTAACACAAAAAAATATTTGAAAATCATTCAAATGCACTAATAAAATACAATTTATTTATAATGACCTCCACTCTCAATTATTTGGTATTTCTAATTATGTTGTATATGCCTATTATAAGCTGCATATGGCATTATTTCCTCTGGCTAAAGTACCATTACAATAACATTTCGGTAAGTGAAAATACTGTAAGCGCAAGACTGATCCGGGTACTCACGGAATCAGAGCAGCTTATACTAAGATAGTCCTCCACGCGGTTGCCGTCCGTCCCACGCCCCAAATACGCTACCGTAGCCATGCCGCCGATACTCTCCGAGCCGATGCATATTTAATTACATCGTTACACCGATCGAATTAGCCGCCGCTGAGCCGATAATGGTCTAACTCCATTAATTTCTATTACGATCATTAACTACACGTTGATTTGTCGTACTTGTACGTGTAATAATACACTTATTTAAGAATGATTATGCAATAACTAATAGTATTCAAAAGAATCGCCATCATAATTGGTTGCAAAATAAAAGAGTAAATAATATTTTCAATTTAGGTATGATAAAGAGTGTGTGTAACGTATGGTTATCTCCTTCGGAAGGATTAATTAAAATAGCAGTTACGTCATAACGTTGTATCGTGCGTCCCTTTTCTGCTATATGACAGCTAGCCCTACCTTTCGATTTTAATGACTTCTAAGTTATTCATACACGACGGGATTTAAAAATATCTTTATTCATAGACAACCTATTGCCTATGGTGTAGGATTGCCCCGTCGGTGAACAGTTATTAGCTAACTCTTTCAGATAAATTCTTAGTTCTTAAGGAATCTGGCAAGTGGGTACTTTCAGTTTGAGCGAAATCACTGGTTTAAACAAAGATCCTATTTGTGTGTACCTCTCTGTTAATGAAGCTACATGTTTAAAATCAGTTAATACACTACAAAAGATTTGAACATCGAGCTTGATATAATATTGCGGCGTATGTGCTTTGTAAATTGCGATAATATGGTTACCTTACCGCATTAAAAAAAGAGCAGCGATAGCTCAGTGGGGAGACCAACAGACTGCAATGCAGAGGGTCTCGGGTTCGAACCCACGTCGCGCACCTATGACTTTCGGAAGTTATATGACTTTTCGAAATTATGTGCGTATTGATTGACAATTATCGTCTGTTCCGTGCCTCGGAGAGCACGTTAAGCCGTCGGTCCCGGCTGCCATGAACATCTATGGCAGTCGTTATTCGGAGAGTGTCGACACAAAAGATCCCACTGGATCGAAGTGTCGCCGGTCTGCACTGACTGGCCTCTACATAAGATAAGATAAGATACCTTACCGCAGCTAGTATAAAACCAAAAAAATATTACGTTTATTATAAAGGTCTGAGAACAGAATACATCTGTCAGTGTATTATTTATACAATTCAGTAAAATAAAGAAATCAAACACATAAGAAAATATATTTTACCGTTTGGTATCAAGCAGTCCATTCAGGTCCTTACATACAGAAAGATTTAAAAGATAAAGTTTTACAATCCTCGAGTCAAATCGTGAAAATGAACAGTAAAACGCATAGGAACAAAACAGCGAAGTATCACGTATTTATGAGAAAAGGTATCGTGACCGACATACTAAAATACACACAATACTCGCTTAATTTCACTTAATTTCGTAATTAATTCTGCCCTGCGTTTGCGCATAATTACCTAATTGGTCCCCTTGAGGTTGATAATTGTACGCTTGTTTTCGCCCACCGGTGGGCCACGGCGTATGCCTCATTAAGTAGGGTTACCATATGTTAATCTATTGATATTGATTCGAATGTCAGTTGTATAGTAATTGATGAGCTCACGAAAAACTCAATAAGTTTTAACGCCACCAGAACAACAAAACACGGTATTTTATATTTCATTGATCGTTTTTCATATTTCATTTAATACAAAAACTAAAAGTAACTTTTTTACACATTCGCACGGCTAAACCGCTGAACCAATTTTGATAAGAAATTTGATAAAGAAACAATTAGAATCCCGACAATGTAAGTCGAAGTCAAAAATTATTTATTCATTTAAGTCATAAAGTAACACATTAAACGTCAGAATTTATGACAAGAGTGTAATTGAGTTACTGAATTTACATTTTGTTTAGTAATAGGTTCAAGCAACGACTTGAGCCTATGAGGTAATACATGCAAGAACGCTATGCCCAGGCCTTTAGAGAGCAGATAGAATAGCTTCCGATTAAGTTGTTGCACATTAAAAAGGAGAAAGCAATGGCTTAATGCTCGTATCAACATCATATTTTTAGTTGGTAAACCAAATATCCTGCTTGTTCGTTGTGATCTGGTTACCCCAATATTATCGTACTTAATGAGTAGTAATGTCAATAAGTGGTCGTATCCGTGCTCCGGAAGCTGTTCCAACATGCTCTTATATGTACTGCATATTAAGATCACGAGTTATTGATTGTACCTTATACGAGTTCGTTACGTATCATCCAATTAGTAGCAACATAAGTATTTTTCTAAAGGCGCGTCTCCACTCATTGCTCCGAACATTTGTGAGCGAAGAAATATTCGTTGAATGATTGTTCGATCGACATTTTATTTCAAGAAACAGCCTTATAATGAGGTAACATCAGTTGTAAGCATTCGTCCATGTTTAGTACTGGGTTGACATCAGCTTGATTGTTATTCAGAATAACAGACTTTTCATTGAGTCATTCTAACTAATATCATAAATACGAATGTAAGTTTGTTTGTTACGCGTTCACGCCTTAACTTTTCAATCGATCATCATGAAATTCGACATATACGTTGCCAAGGGTACAGAAAACGACATAAGGTACCTTTCATCTAGAAATAAAGTACTGTTCACGATTTTATATTTTTTATTGCGGTCTTCGTTGACAGACGAGCCAGCGGTCCACCTGAGTAAGTAGCGGTCCACCTGAGTAGTAAGCGAGAACCGTGGTTCATACACATGGCTGTGTTTTCTTAGCAATACGGAAGCAATGTCAAAAAAACACAACCAAGTAGCGACTTGGTTGTGTTTTTTTTTGCTTCCGATAGGCAGCGGCCTATCAGAAGCAAAAGGGAACTGGAGCAGGATGAGGTTTGGGAAGGGAAGGGTAATTGGGCCTCAGGCGCTCTCACTCACCGAACGAAACATAACAGATACTGTTATTTTACGCCGATCTTCTGTGAGAGGGTGGTACTTCTCCGGTCGAGCTATTCATGCTGTAACCAGCGTGGCCCTACCACTCATAACAACAAAAAGAAAATAAAAAAATAGATTCCATTGAAGCGAACATCTGCATCGGCAGGAGAACAAGATGTTAGCTCAGCACGATAGTAGAAACCCAGAAATGGAAATATCTGTTTTCACCACAATAGGACAACGAATATTTGCTTCAAACTAGATCTGGTGCTCCATATTCACCAAATTGAATAAATTATCGGACCTGAACCGTGTACCGAGGTCCTATGTTGTACAAACGTTCGGAGTAGCTACTCGCCCACCGATGAGGCTGGTTTCAGTGCACAAACAACCGTTCGTTGAATCTTACTAAGTAAACATGTTCGCTCGGTACAACTGTTTTCATTTAATGCATGAAGAATAGTGGTAGAATATAACCTAAAACTAGCGGTAACATTCACAATTTACTAAATCTTCATACCATAGTGAAGATACGGCTTAAAAATGGATCAATATATATTTGATAGTCATGTACCTATGTGAAGAAATTAAATTTCTTTTGAATTTTGAAAGTTTATCTATGTATGTATGTATGTATCTTATGTGGGGGACAATCAGTGCAGACCGGCGACACTTCGATCCAGTGGGATCTTTTGTGTTGACACTCTCCCAATAACGACTGCCATAGATGTTCATGGCAGCTGGGACCGACGGCTTAACGTGCTCTCCGAGGCATGGAGCAGGCGATAATCGTCAATCAATACGCACATAATTTCGAAAAGTCATATAACTGCCGAAAGTCAGAGGTGCGCGACGTGGGTTCGAACCTGAGACCCTCTGCATTGCAGTCTGTTGGTCTCCCCACTGAGCTATCGCTGCTACAGAACGATCTTAATGCTGTAAAATGCAGCAGAATTTTATTTTTACGTAGTTGTATCTGTTTTAGATTTAGATAATTATGTAGTTTTGTCTAAGCGTGTGTACTTGTAAGCTAAACACATAAAAGAGTATTTAAGCAGCAAATTGTGAGAACTATAATGTTTATAACTATTGTGTTTGCGAGGGAGCGGTGCGATGACCTTCTGTCGGCGTTTTTGCGCGAGACGGGACTGTCAACGGGGTGGATAGGGTTGTGCCGTTCAGTTGAAGATCTAAGTAATGTAGGTTTGCATAACAGAGATCTCTAGCTATTTAATTCAAGTATGTCCATTTTAGAATGCCAGATAAGTTTTCTTTCCATCATTCTGACCAAACTTAGAATAAAACCTTGGACATGTGGCATTATTTTTATTGTCCCTTTTGGCAGATGAGCTTCATGTGGTGGTAAGTGTCACTAACTGCTGATGGAATTAAACAATGTCAGAAGTGTGAACAACTAAACCGCTGCCTGTCGTGAAAGCAATTCTCTTCTACTCCGGTCAAGGGGGTTCAGTATCGTGAAATATAGGTTTTAGGGTCTGAATATACTTATCCCATTTACTATTTGCTAGACAAAGACACAAATTAAAACAAAATCGTCATATGCAACCTGTCTGTATTAGCGGTTATATAATACATCGGTTACCTGTTCAAAAAAAGGATACGCTAATATTTCCCTTCATGTTCAAACAATCTTACTTCCGTTACATAAATAGCTGTTTTCAATACGCAGTTTTGATCGCATTGGGTTATCTCAAACTTTAATAAATATTAGTATACTACTAAATATACATATAATGATGTACACAGACGTATGTCAATACTTCGCTCATTGGACGTCAAGTAAGCAGGACGACAAACGATACGGTTCTATTATACTTTATGGATAAGCATACTGATCAATCATATTTTTAATATGAAAATAATTATTCGGAGATTCAGCTGCTAAAATGTGTGGTAAGATTTCTTGACGGACAAGCAAGTTCAAATGCAAAAACCTATGAATAGCCATAGAAGACACAGTCCAAGAGAAAATGATAACTGAACCCCATGCAAACTGTACAGGACCTTTAGTTTTATAGATAGCTTCTGCACTAAGTATAATTCCTATGTCGCGGCGAACTTTACAAACGTTTAGACAACGGACACAAAGAATACACAAACTTGGAACATCTATTTGTGGATCACACAAATTTAAGATCGAACTCACAACGCTTGGCATGGCGGGAGTAGCGAGGCGATCGCTTTAACCATTATGCCACGCCAGCAATCTACCTCTGGTAAGTTTGTCTATATTTTACATTATTTATTTATTTATTGATATAAAACAATATAAGCTAACAGTTACAAACCAAATCGCTTATATGTTAAGTGAAGCTATACAATTCTAAAACTATCTTAGAAAATACAAAATAGAATTTGAACATTTAAAACAGATTACAAATTATACAGGACATTACATAATTATATTAATTATTAATTATTTAGATGTCATGTTTAGGAATAGAAATATTGAATTGGATAATTCACCTAATTTATCATAAAATATGCCAGCATTAGGAACAGCTTGTAAAAACTTATTAATTAATTGAATTGCTCTAGCCGTTGGACTATTACTACACAAATTTAATCGCCATGATGGTGGGCAAGTAAGCACCACGTATATAACTATATATATATATTTATATTTATCTTTATATTTATAGACCTATCCATTATACATATGTACATATATAAAAGAACATGTTCAAACAACACAAATTAGCACTTGTATATTAATTTGTGAAATAATACATATTATATTTGTAAAGAGCTCAAGGTTCTCGCTTGTATTGTGTTCTTTGTATTAATACTGTGGCCATTAAAATGTTGGTGTTTAATTTATACATGTAATTTTATACAATAGAAATGTATGTGCATATCTATACTAATATTATAAAGCTGAAGAGTTTGTTTGTTTGAACGCGCTAATCTCAGGAACTACTGGTCCGAATTAATAAAATATTTTAATGTTGGATAAGCCCATTTATCGAGGAAGGCTATAGGCTGAATAACATCATGCTACGACTAATAGAAGCGGAGCAGCAATGAAAAATGTTACGAAATGTTATGAAAAACAGGGAAAATTCTCTTATATGAAGCAGACGAAGTTGCGCGGGTCAGATAGTTTAGAATATACTGCAAAATTGTTTGTGTTACCCGTGATGTGGTAAAAGATAGGTCAAGCGAACCCGCAATGGGATAACGTGGTGGTTTACTCTTCTCATACTAAGAAGAACTCATGCCCTTAATATAGTTGTGTTCTTAATACATACATACATACATAGATTCACGCCTGTTTCCCAGGGGGGTAGGCAGAGACTACGGATTTCCATTTGCTACGATCCTGACACACTTCTCTGGTTTCATTCACTTTCATCACATTCCTCATACACGCCCGTCGGTTCAAGGTGCTCTTAACCTGGCCTTTGTCCAGAAGTGTGTGTGTTCTTAATATAGTTAGCAAAACGTTTAATATCTCTGCCTAGTCTATCTAGGATGATATGTCTGCACAGATAGCGCGGTAGTCTCAGTATTCATAATCTAACGAATATGCTATGACCTTATTTATAATGTTGCGTGTGGTGTTAATTTTGTGTTTCTATGCTTACATAAACACATTCTTGTATCCTGCAGCGGTAGACAGAAACTATATATACAAATATTGTCTTCTGTTTACGCGAATATTATTCATTGAAATTAAACTACTATTTTTTTGTTATTTATTATATATATTAGTTATTTTATATTTATTAGTTAATTATATTGTTATTAAAACTATTTGGATTTGATTTAATTTTACACCTTCCCCTAAATTAAATCAAATCCAAATAGTTTTAATAACAATATAATTAGCTTAAAAATTAGTAAAGTTTAATAGTAATACATAGTAGTGTAACAAATTTTCAAAGTTATGTAATAAAGTGTCAAATAAACAACGCGATAAAATCCGTATATAGTAGTTTAATTTCAATATATATACAAACTTTCTAGCTATATGTTTCTTATTTCTTGACTTTAATTATTTTGTGTACGTTATTTCAATTTCACCCAATCCAACATTCAAAAATAATCATACTATTTTTAGAAAATGCGTAGCTATTAATCAAATTTCACGATTACACACTACCAATGAAAAAACAGGTGGCTCAATGCAAATCGGTAAACAATGACCTAATATATCGGAATGTCGATAACACGAGAAACAAAGAATCAACATGCGTAAGCTAATTATAATTTCAATAGCACTTTGAAGTCGCTACATTGATTTATTGAAGCATGCCAGCTTACCTTATTAGCTCAAAGAAAATATGTTCCGCTCCTAGACTAAATGTATTAGATTAACATTTTATAAATATAAAGTCAAACGTCTATATCTGCGTAGGAGTGTTTTAAACCTGAATTTCGCCAGGTATGATTTTGAATCTTACGTCATAACTACGAGCCTATTGCACCAGGCAAGGTACCAAACTCCGTTCAGCTACCAAAAAACTTCGCTACAGAAAACCGAATGAAATTTTGCAAAATCGAACTCGCAATCTCATGTGCAGCAGTCTAATTCAATACCGTTGCGCCACTGTGGTATTCTGTATATTTCTAGTTACTAGTAATAGTATAATACGAGTATTATATTGCTATGGCCATCTTAAATGCAATACCATTGAATCTTTATCATTTGGTTGATAGAAATACACCAATATTTTATTGGTCTCTCTGTAAAATAGCCACATAATTAATCATAAATGGTCGTAACATTTTGGTCATATTGGTGGCGAGCGAAATTTTAACGCTATTACGTATTATTACATACACTGCTATTGTAGCTAGTTATATATAACATAGCATAAGCTATATTATATAGCATCAGCTACATGCTACTATTGAGTTTTTTTAATGTTTTATTTTTATACAATTCAACATTAAACATAATAAACTAAGTAAAGCATGAAGCCTAAATAATAAAGCGTTTCAAATGGATAGTTGCAGAAGTAAAGTATACTACAAGAAGATTAATATTTTAACGTAAAATATATATCCCACAAAAGAAACATTACTAAAACAAAAGTGGATATAGTGACAAGAATAGAAAAGGGTATGTTAAGCTGGTTTGGGCATGTAGAAAGAATGGACGAGGAAATACTGACTAAGAAAGTTTATAAGGCTAGTGTGAATGGAACAGTCGCAAGAGGAAGACCTAGGCGAACGTTTCTTGATCAGATCGGGGGCGTTCTGGACAAAGGCCAGGTTAAGAGCACCTTGAACCGACGGGCGTGTATGAGGAATATGATGAAAGTGAATGAAGCCAGAGAAGTGTGTCAGGATCGTAGCAAATGGAAATCCGTAGTCTCTGCCTACCCCTCTGGGAAACAGGCGTGAATCTATGAATTAATGAATGAATGAATGAGAAACATTACTGGTAAAGACAGAAATAAACTAATTCACAAATCACGATATTAATTTACAACTTCAGCACTCCACAAAAAAGGGCTATAATTAAAACATTTTTACTGAAAATCAATAAGACAAATTGCCCCTAAATCATAGATGACTGACAAAACCTTTTATTCCATAGGCCGTGTCAACGTCGTAAAAAGATCTCAAACACGCCTCACCATTCACAAAGGTCAAAAAACTAAAGGTTACTCTCAACTTGTAACAAAAACTGTTGTCGTTTTTCTTATCCTGTTTCCTGTTATTTTTTGTTCACGTGCTATACCGCAGTACCATCGTTTAAGAGATATTTATTTGGCCATAAATTTACTTTGCCGTCATAATTGTGTTATAACAAATGTTACTTTAAGTGATCAGTGTTAATCTTTAGCTTTCATTACGCATTCAAAATACCATTTTTTTGTTATAAATATTATTATTTAAATTTTATGTGTCGTTGAGCGTGTAACAAAAACAATTTGTTATTAAATTAATTTCGGCCTTGATAGCGTAGTGGTTAGTGTAACCGACTGCCACGCTTCAGGTCGCGGGTTCGATTCCCGCACAAGTCAAACATTTGTGTGCATGAACATGGATGTTTGTCTTGGTCTGGGTGTTTCTATGTATAATATGTAAGTATTTACAAAAAAAAAAAATTGTATGTTTATCCATTGTCTAGTACCCATAGTACAAGCTCTGCTTAGTTTGGGCTAGATGGTTTTAATTTTAATAATAATAAAAATTTTAATTTTACTGTTTATTCATTAATCATTGAAGCGCGTAGTACCTATGTCTACTACCACAAAGGACTATAAATAAATATCTACTACATTGGGTATTTAACCTTCCACTCTTCAGTAGGACAAACTCCATGTTTACAACACAACATATATGAAAATAAATTAAATGAGTTGCTGAACTGTTAGGTACTATAATTTCTTAGAACTACTACTGACTTAGATTGATATATATTTATTTTAAGATCGATTGTTTGGAGTATACTACAATATATTGCATTATCAACAATAAACGATGAATGAAAGAAAAACGTCATCCGGCAGAAACACTTTATTTATTGTATATTCAGTGGCAACCCTACGACCAGGCGTTCGAATACCACCAGTAAGCAAGTTGTGCGTTCCATCAACAACTCGGCATCAAACCTGGGAATTTTAATCACCAGCTGTGAGTGATGATTACAACTGGTTACATTGAGGTAACGTAATGGTACACTTTTTATTTTTACCGCGCTTTTAAAACTTGACCTGTATAATTTATCTGTATGTATATAATGACATCTTATTATGTAATGTTTATCCATTGTCATACTACCGAATTATTCGGAACTAGATTTTCCCGTGGCGTCGCTCGCAATTATCTAGATTTTGTCAATAAATTATATCAGTCAGACGCAGTACTTTTATCTGGATATAAGGTTGCGCTTTTTATCTCTAAAGAGGTACAAAGAGGTGTATTATACCCAAATTTCGCTGTTTATGTAATTTTGTTCCCACGTAATATGAGGATTGACTAGTTTTGCCCGCAGTTTCGCTCGGACAAAGTACATTTTTAATGATAAAAGGCCCTGTGTCTTTTTCTGTACCCCTGACAACGTGTATGCGAAATTTCATGGTGATCGGTCGAGTAGTTAAGGCTTGAAAGCGTATCAAACAAACTCACATTCGCATTTATAATAATATGGTTAGGATGTTCAATTATTAGGAATTGATGACAATGCAACCTTTAAAAACTGTTATCAAACATAGGCAATTTGGTTTTAAATGTACAATCAGCGATATAAATCGATAAACAATCCCGAGATTACAAAGTTCTCTATCATACACAATAATGATAATACCTCATATTTTACTGCAATAAAGTTAAATAATAGTTATTTTAATCATCATTTATTGCTATAGAATAATAATGAGTGAAGTTTCATTTATAAAGTTCTGTTGCATATTTGTATAATGTTCTGCAACTGACTGAACAAAAAAAATTGTCTCGGTGCACGGTGGTGGTAATGGTGACTGCACGGATGGTGTAGTGGCTTAAGAGGTCGCCTCGCCACTGCAACTACGCCGAGTGGTGTGGGTTCGAATCCCACACAAGACAAAACTTTGTGTGATCCACAAAAGGTAGTTCTGAGTCTGGGTGTCCTTTGTTTGAATATCTTTAAGTCTCCCGCGACACATAATTTATTTCTACTGTGGAAGTAGTCATTTAAAAATAAAAATAATAAATGGTATGAATCGGACTGCACTGATTCTGGAACGGACAAAGTGCTTTTGGAATTTTCTATAAATCTTTGTCTAATACTGACAGACAGACAAAAGGCTTGCTTACGTTGAACCTAATATTATAGTAATTGGTAAATGTGTATAAAATACATTTTCACCTACCTCTTAACAGGCATAGACTTGAGACTACACATGTCTTTTCTAATATTATAAAGAGAAAAGAGATAATTTTTCTTTGTTTGTTTGTAAGAATTTAACTCAAAAACTACTAAACCGATTTTAAAAATTCTTTACCTTTATTTAGAAATATTATTTTAATTAGAAAGCTATATTATCAACAAGTATCATAGGCTAAGTCAAAAATAATTTATTCATTTAGGTCACAAAGTAACACTTATGAATGTCAAAGAGGTTAGTGAGTTTATCACATTTACTGAATTTACATTTATGTTTGTTGCAAGGTTCAGGCAAAAGGTTGAGCCTTTGAGAAGTTACCTGCAAGAAACTCAAGGCCACTCTTTTCAACCGCCATCAAACTATAAGTTACTTAACCTCATCTAACCAAACTACTTTTACGCAAACGAAGGCGCGGGCAAAAGCTGTATTATAAAATCACTTGAGATTGAATGTTTTTGCAAAGGAAATCAAGTATGATGAATGTATTAACCGACCTGCATATATAATGACTTTATCACATGAAGTGAAATGGGATGATTATTTTATGGTGTAAGTTCTTGCATGTCTTGTGTTTTCTCGTATGAACTATGGTGGTCCGTACTTATTAACCTACAAACATATTATGCTCATGCTTGTACATTCAAAATGGGGTAGGCAGAGATCAATTATAACCACGTGGTAATATTTGGCCGGTTATGTACATTTGGACTTACAAAATCGCGCTATTCAAAATTATTACTTGTAGCTTCTTATTTTCTTATATAGGCTGTATCACTTGCGTGCTTACTGTGCATATTAATTAAGTTAAACATCTTTTATGGATATTCATCAAATTTTAAAATATTTTTGTTAAATATTGTCTTTCGTTTACGTGAATACTATACGTTGAAATTAAACGACATCATACGGTATGCGATATTATTTAAATTATATTGTTAAATAATTTTGAAAACTATACTGTTGAACACTGTTACTAGTTACTGTTTAAATATATTTAAGTTTGTAAAACGATTTACATATATTTAAGTATACACTTTCGCGACGTCTCGTTTGCTTCTCAGCGGCCATGTTCAACAACAAAGTTCTTTCTCTATCTGGTAGGCAATTTGAGCATATTGCTTGCTGACTATTTCTATAAAGCGCGACCTAAAGTTATACTTGGAGAAACGTGGGACTGAAACACCTCTACTGACCATTTCAGGGATATAAACGTGAGACATATATATATATGTCGGAGACGGTCATTAGTACGATCACGAAACGCGGCACGTTAGTGAAGATGTGGCAGTAGGAACAGTGCTGTTACGATGACGTCAACACGCAGCCAACTTCGCGTACTACGACAGAGCCTACTTAAACGGAGGCGCCCTATATTCGACGGGAATCTTTTTACCGTCGGCGAGTGCGGACCTCCTCGCTAGGAACTGTCATTCTTTTCGTGCAAGACATTCGTGTTAATTTATTGTGAAGACAATAAAAGTGATCAGTGTGCATTTATTGTTTCACTTTGCTCGATCACCCTATTGTATGCCCGCATTATGTCTATCGATGGGGTAACTAAGGCACTCTATATCCAACATATATATAATATATTATATAGTTTACAGTAATAAAGTCATAGTCCACCATATGCTATAAAATATATTTACATTGAACAATTTTGACTAGCTCGACGAATCGTGACCTGAATCCTAATATAGTTATTTCAATGTTTGTTTGACCGTTTTCCCACGCTGCACTTTGTGGATAAAACAATGGGTAGTTGAAAATTTTATTTTTATTGAAATGATGACTGGCTAATTTTATGTATTGTTTAGAGTGCTCGATGCTCAGTCGATAGCTCAGTGGGGAGACCAACAGACTGCAATGCAGTCTCGGGTTCGAACCCACGTCGCGCACCTCTGACTTTCGGAAGTTATATGACTTTTCGAAATTATGTGCGTATTGATTGACAATTATCGGCTGCTCCGTGCCTCGGAGAGCACGTTAAGCCGTTGGTCCCGGCTGCCATAAACATCTATGGCAGTCGTTATTGGGAAAGTCAGTACCCTCTAATATCCTGACACTGGTCTAGCCTTAGGGTATCGTTAGCCTTCGGGTTGCGGTGGTTAGGTGGCAGCCGCTCCGTGTAAAAACTGATATCCAGTCAAATCCGGTTAGACCAGAAAAGCCGGCTCCAAGTGACTTGGGAATAATAAAGGCTAAGAGAGAAGAAGAAGTTTAGAGTGCTTGATGGTACAGCGGTATAATATACGAATGCATGAGGATTAATTCCCAGGCCGTGTTATAAGATTTTCTTGAACGAAAATCTTACTAGCATCACAGAGTCTGGAAATTTGTGCGAACGTAGAAGGCTGTTCTTTTACGTGTGGCCTAAAACTATTCATGCGAAACGAGAGTGTAATACAATACAACCTATGCCTACTTCTCTGTCTACCCTATTTGATATAGACATAAAGATATGTATGTATTTCGAGTTCTTTTTAAATGAACATACAAACTCGCAGTATTTTTAAAAAATTTTAAGCACCGCGACAGATAATTTTAAATTTGATGTCTAGACCAGTGTCCGCAGTGGAAAGCCTATTAAAGCTTTCCCCGTGTCCCAAAAAACCTACATGCGATTAGTCAAATGTGAGCGTCATACACCTTTGCCGGTCTCGATGGCGTAGTGGTTAATGTAACCGACTGCATGGGTTCGACTCCCGCACAAGTCAAACATTTGTGTGCATGGAGATAGATGTTTGTCTTGGTCTGGGTGTTTCTATGTATAATATGTATGTATTTACAAAAAAATAGTATATACGTATATGTATGTTTATCCATTGTCTAGTACCGTTAGTACAAGCTCTGCTGATGCTAGATGGTGTTGTGTATGTGATAGAATATTATTTTATTATTTTTATTATTATAGAATATTATCCCCAAAATGGTAAGCGCGAGACTTATGTATGTGACTTAGAATAATAGAAACAGAGTGTCGGACCTCTCCGTTGATGGAGCTCTATTACTCATAATATAGCATAGCTCTATAATCATAGCTCTATTATTATATTATTATTACCTTTATCTATTTCTTATGTTACAAACACAGTCGTGGATGGTTGTAATACATCACAAAACTCGAATATACATTTTATTATTAAAACTAATAACTCTGGTCTAAGTTCCTGCTGCAACATTTTTCATTATTTTTATTCACAGTTACATTGTATTCTCCCGTGAAAGAAAATAATAAGAAGGATGTATTGCACATTGCCAAACCACAAATGAGTTACTCCAGATTAAAAATATTGCAATTATGTAATCAATTTTTATCAGACACAGTGTGTATATAGTAGTGTAGGTACTTAGAATAGAGACACAATGGATGATCATTTACTACAATACTGTCGTAAATATATTTATTTGTTGTATTGACTTAACTGTCTTTAATAAAATAAATCTTTCAGATCTCTGTGTAGTGGGACACTTTAAAAACGACGGACACAAAGAACACCCAGACTCGAAACAGCTATTTGTGCATCATACATTTTGTTCCATAGGAATTGAATCCGCAACACTCGGCACAGCAGTCGCAAGGCGCCCATCTCAACCACTGAATCATCCGTGCAGTATTATCATAAATTAAACTCCACAGATTACGAGCCTATTGACGTTTTTTGGACACAGTTCCACACTCCGTTCTCCTATTGAAAATTTCTTAACCGAAAGGCACAATAACACGTTGCCAGGCCTGAGATTAGAACCACAGACCTCATGCAGTGCATACATACTGCTGCATCACTGAGGAAGACAGCCATTTATTAAAATAGAGGTTCAAATTCTTCATGTTTTCAACGTCCATTGCGGGCAAACCCCGTTAAAAAGCTAGCTAGCTATATCATGAGTTACAGCGCAAGTAATATTTCTTCTCTTCCACAATATTTTATTAAAACTACAGAAGGTTGTTAGCTAGTTCAAACACTGTTCTCTGGCGAACTTTTTATATGCTAGCAAAGGAAATATGATGCATATTATTTAGCTTGCTAGGAATGAAAAAGTATGTAAGCAGGTATTTTTATATGGATACTAATAGTGGAAATTAAAAGGAATAATGGCATAGCATATCATTGCTAGTATTCCGAAGATTTAGTGGAGTATTAGACCAACATTTTGCTACCCATTAGCCATTAGGTATTGGTCTTGTGATCGAGAGGTCTCGGGTTCGAATCCTACCCATTGCACTACTGACGTGAACGCGCTCCTAATATAAGCATTGTAGCTTAACTGGAGGGTTAACAAGAATACAAGTAATTTGGAGCCCAAATTGCTGGTAATATTAAAATAAATACTATAATAGTGCAAATGTTATCGACGGCTTCGGTAATGCAGCGGTAGTGAATACAACTGTTATGTTTGATAGTTTCGGGTTCGAATCTCGGGTTGGAAAATGCTTATTTTAAATAAATTTTCTGTAACGAAGCCTGATACTATGTCCCGTAATCCTAACTACTATGCAAATGTGAGTTTGTTTGTTAGTTTGTTACCCTTTCACGCCGTAACTACTCGACCAGTCATCATGAAATGTCGTATGCAGGGTAAAGAGAACAACACATTTACTATACTGTTCCCGATCGAAGATGCGGGAAAAGCTAGTCAATAATATCCTCCTATTATGTGGAAAATAATCTATCTAAATAATGAAATTTCGGTATAATACACCTCAGTCTTCTTCTTTGAGATTAAAGCGTGGGACTATATATGTTTTTCAATTACTGTTTAGTCCAGACAGCGTACTAGAACTGTTAATTTCCCTACAAAATATAAAGTCCAATTGGGAGTAAATATAAGCGCTAACTTATGCCATCCAGACAAAGATAGGAAAAGTTAGAAAATAACAATATTTTTTTATAAAGCTCTCAATCCAAACTTGGCGTATTAAAATATTTCAAACTCCGCTAGATGAGGCGCTATACACTTTAGAGGGCTGAAATGTATATAACAAAATACTTTCTCTAAGACGGATTTTAAGTACGATAAAGTATTCAACCCTCCATTGCCCGGGGCGGGGGTCGAATTGTCCCAAAAACTTTATAACCACAAGAGCAGTTTAATTATCTAAAATATTCCGATTGACGGAACTCGGAAGTACTACAGACAGTAAAATTATTGTAATAAAATTAATTTTGGCAATTAATTTATGAGTTTTAGCAGTTAACACTGATTCTTCAATTGAGGAGAAAGAAATATTAATGTATAGGTATGCTTAGCCAGTAATTTATTAACCTCTGAGTCTTCTTCGAAGAGGTTAATGAAAACACTATGTGGGTCTGTGTGTCTGTCTGTTAGTGACCGGCATAACTCCGAAACCACTAGACCGATTGACTTGTAACTTGGTGTGCAGTCATCTTGGGGTCATACTTCGTCCGAGCTTGAATATGGCACCTGTGAGTTAAAAGATCCCCGAGATATAGGGGAGGGGTCATTTCTTTTCATTACTTTTACATTTAAGACAAAAAGGTAGAATCTTGGATTTTTACACCCATCTCGTTAATGCGATTGATGGAACAGTTATAATTGAGAAGAGAAAAAAATAACGTTTGACAAAATTCGATCACCACACGTGACACAAATATATGTAATTCAAATATTGCTGTACCGTGTCTGAATTCTCTTTGTGTCTATTGTTTGAAAGTTAGAAAAGTTCCCTGCGACACAGCTAAGCTAATATTTTAAGAGCAAAACAAAGTTTTATTCAAGTCTTCATATTGCTGGGAAAATTACGTCTTCGAATTGTGCGTTAGTACGTTATTTGGTGTAAAAGTCTTTTGTCTTAAACTCACGCTAAAAGCTTTCTTCAAGATATCAGCTGCGTATAATCTGTCGATTCAAAGATTATGTTTCATCCGGCTGTATGAAAATTGAATACTCAGAAATGTAAATCGTATGTTACCGGCAACGACTTAAAACTCAAGGCTTTATATGGATAAATGAAAATGGCTTCTCTTGTTACCATTGCATGAATGTTTTTTTATTATTATTGTGTCTAAGGTATATACTTGTTAAAACTCTTATTGAATAAAAATTTTAAGTATATTACTGAAATATTAATATAGATATGATATACGGGCATATACTTGCTAAAACTCTTAACGAATAATAATTTGAAGTAGATTACTGTAATCTTTACGATCGGATCCAATCATTGAAATTGATTAAAAAATTTGCTAAAATGTATGATAGCTTTGAGAGAATGTTCAAATGTAATATTTGTTTACTTAATTAAAGAAAAGAAAATGAATGGTATTGTATAATAGAAGTTATATAGTAGTTAATCGTAATTGAAAGCAACTCAACTCCAACTATCAAAACATAAAATACTGTGTAGTATATTATTTGAAAAAGACACGTGTCCTAGAGCGGCACTAAAACAGCAAACAGTAGGCGATTAAATTAAAAACACTTTCAGCAATTTGAATATTAATAAACGCAATTATAGATAAACATCTGTTTAAAAAATATCAATAACAGTTACCGGCCAATTATAAGGGCCAAACTTACCCCAACACGCGTTCATTTCATAAATCAAGAAGTTAATGAAACCCTTACGATGCAACAGCACAGGTCATTTTGACCCCGATCGACTAGTAACACGCACGGACTGATGGGCTCTAAACGACCACAACAATTATACGGTTATTATGACCATGTGGGCTAAGATGAAATATTAATATAGATATGATTGTTGACGTTTTGACAGAGGGTCAATAATGACTTTATGATAGTTTAATGATTCAGTAGAAAGATAACGGAACTAACGTTTATTATTTGGATCTTTTAATTATGATATAGTGAATTTAATAATGGCGCCA
This sequence comes from Catocala fraxini, assembly GCA_930367265.1. Taxonomy (NCBI): domain Eukaryota; kingdom Metazoa; phylum Arthropoda; class Insecta; order Lepidoptera; family Erebidae; genus Catocala; species Catocala fraxini. Next base: position 994,369 of record OV884044.1, on the reverse strand, counting down.
TGTTTTATAGAATAATAAAAATAATTATGAAATAGAGGTATCCATGACACTCTTCTGAAAGTTTAATATTTAAATACTTTTTAATCTGTCTTGCTGTTTCTATTTCTGCCCTCATCCCAGGTGTGACAGCACTACAAAATGTTACTATCACGCAATTAAACTTAATAAGAGGAGCTCTGGAAGAAAAACCATACATCGAAAGTCTTCTCGGTCCAAGTTGCCAAGAACATTCATAAACATCTCTGATGACTAGAAAAATCTACAGCCTTCAGTCAGAATAAAGTAGAAGATATTATTATTTATTTTGGCATAAATATTGCAAAAAATTACATTATACAGGCCCCATAAATTTGGTATTGGGGTTTTAGACCCAAAAAATGAACCTAGTGTCAGACAAGCTAGCAGATCATTGTATCGAATGACAAGGTTAAGGGTACGCACAGCCAAACTGCTGCTTACCGTGATAGCAGTACTCCCTTTAAACTTTTTTTAAAGAAGAACAAGGTCATAGCGCTAAGGAAACACCGCTGCGGAGAGTTCATACCAGAACCTACACGATCGGTAAAAATGAGCCGTGCGAGACAAGAATGATTTCAGGTAATGTTTATGAACTTTGCTCCGACAACGAGATAAACTATTTCTCCTTACAACTTCTGCGATTCTAGTATATTATCATGTAACATCTTTATTTTATATGTTTACTTTTTTTAAAGGCTCCCCTTTAACTTGGAATATTTCTTTTGTCACGGGGGACTTTACAAACATTCAAACAACGGACAAAAAGAACAGCCAGACTCGGAACAACCATTTGTGGAGTGCACAAAGTTTTGTCCCCTGTAGGATTCGAACCCACAACGCTCGGCATAGTGGCAGTGGCGAGGCAACCACTTAAACTGCTACGCCATCCGCCATCTTATACTCATTCTCATGATATTCTACATGCAAGCTCGTCAGGGCACTCTTAAACTGACCTTTTCCTGATCTTGGCAGGGAATGTCAGCATAGTCATTTTTGATATTTGTTTCTAGGTCAGGTAGCGTTTACTAATCATATCTTTTGTGTTACGAAGGTAATAAAACATCCCACGTTGTGTAAAATATTCATAACATTCGTGCAACGGCATAAGTTTTATTCATGTTTAATATAAGTTTTTGCAATAGCAAACACCTTCAAAACAATAAAAACAATAATATTGCTGTATATTTATGAGAAAGGCTATCTAGTGACATAGATATTGTGATTATAATACAATAAAATAATATAATATTGTCTTCTATTTACGCGAATATTATTCATTGAAATTAAACTGCTATATACGGATTTTATCGCGTTGTTTATTTGACACTTTATTACAAAATTTTGAAAATTGTTACACTACTACTACTATTAAACTTTACAAATTTTTAAGCTTATTAAATTATTATTAAACTGATTAGATTAAATTTATTTTTACACGTTTCCCGACGTTTCGGTTGCTTTTCAGCAGCCATGGTCACGGGGAGACTAAGATGGCAGTTGTCTCAATGGTTGGAATGTACCACCAGCTTGGGATCCAGTAATAAAAAATAGTCGAACCCAAGAAGAAGCAAACCACAGCTAGACTTCATGATACTTTGAGCTCATTCTGCGTAAATAGAAACACCAATGATTAAATTATGTTCAGGTACTTTGAAATAACTACACTGGAACATTGAGACAACTGCCATCTTAGTCTCCCCGTGACCATGGCTGCTGAAAAGCAACGGAAACGTCGGGGAAAGTGTAAAAATAAATTAAATCTAAATAGTTTAATAATAATTTAATTAGCTTAAAAATTAGTAAAGTTTAATAGTAGTAGTAGTGTAACAATTTTCAAAATTTTGTAATAAAGTGTCAAATAAACAACGCGATAAACTCCGTTTATAGCAGTTTAATTTCAATGCCTACTTTTGTGAGGAAGTCATTTCCATCAAGGAGGCGGCGGAGCGGGAGAGGGAGCGTTTGAACCCTCTCCCCAACCGCAGAGCCGGGCGCCGGAGGGCGCGGGACGACCTCCAGCCACCCTGAGGTTTGACCTGGGGGTGGCGGGCTTTGTGGGCCTGCCCGCCATCCGTTCAGCACCAGGTCCGAGAGGCGGCGTGCGTGTTCCCACGCGCGCCTCTGTGTTGAGTCCGTCTCCCCTCTAGGGGGGACAGTAGGGAGTGGTGGTAGGTCTTTCGTGTAGTGGCCTGCCGTTTCATACGGCGGGCCGAAACCTCGGCGGGGTCGCGACCGCATGCGAAAGTGATTCGCGCGGCCCCGTCGATAGTGGTTTTATCGAGGAACACCGTGGTAGGTTTAGTCGGTATTCCGGGAGGTACTTTATCATCTTAACATCTTATTTTACCCCGGCGAGTTCGACATAACCCCTCCGCCCGCCCCCGCGGAGGGGTATGCGTCATGCATTCCCCCAGGTAAAAAAAAAAAAAAAAAAAAAAATTGTTTTATTTCAATAAATAAAATAATAGTTAATACATTTATACCACTTACAATTATTATCAGGTAAATATATATTTTTATTTTATTCTTTTCATAGAACTGTCGCATTATAAATAATTCTTGGGTCGCGAAGGACTGTACAAACATTCAAGCACACAATGCAAAAGCAATGGACACAAACAATACCCAGACACGGACCAACTATTTGTGAACCACACAAATTTATGTCTCGTATAGGGATCGAACCCGCATTACTCGGCGCAGTGACACTGGCGAGGCGACCACTGAAATCACTACGCTATCCACCACATCAAGGTTAAGCTAATGGTGCATGGTCTTTATCTAAATAGGTGACCAAATAAGTTGCCCCATGTTTGAGAAATTACGTTAAAAGTTGAGACCAGTTATGTCCTGGAAGTGATTTGTTTATCATTGTGTTTTTTTTACACCCACGCTACGCCACTGATTTTTACCTAAAGTAGCACAGTTTGGGTAATAATTCCAGTAATATGCACTATTTTGAACCTATTCTAATAACAAACACACACAAACCTAAAATAACTATCGGTAGATTTGGTTCAAACAAACCTATTACATGCAGGAATTAACAATAACTAGTACTATAATTAATAAACTTCGACCTACATTTTGTAGCTTGCATATTATAGTTTCATATTGGGGTCGGTAGCATACGCATTTCCGTATGTTTTGTGTGTGTAAAAAGCATGAATAATGCCCGTATGATATAATAACTTGCTCCTTTGTCCCGACGCGTCCACCTTCAAGCTTCAGTGCCCTCCTATGTCCCTGGTAAGTTAGGGTTAACACCGATTAAAAATATATACAGGATGTCCGGTAATTAATGGATAATCTTGAAATGTCTTATAGTAGAATGATGGCCGCTCAGAAAATAAAATTAGCAATTGCGATAGGTAGTCATACTTTTGACTGTCTATATATGTATTAGCATAATTAGTGTTTAATAATAAAACAACAAAAAACCGATGGAATTCATTAATTTATGGTTGTAGTGTACAAGAAAGATAAAAATGGTAATTAATAAATAAATCATATCTCAGGTAGTAGTAAGAATAGATATTTTTCATTTTTTCTGAACGGCCATCAGTTCTATTATAAAACATTTCATGGTTATCCATTAATTACCGGACACCCTGTATAATAAAACTTAATGTTCTAAAAAGGTCTGTCAACTCGGACTGGCCCAGCGTGGTGGACTATTGCCTAACCCTTCTCACACTGAGAAGAGGCCCGTGCCCAGCAGTGGGACAGTTTAATACAGGGATGATATTATTATAATGCAATTCCCGAACTAGGAATGAATGCTGTGTCACAAGGGACTTTGCAAACATTGGTGCAACGGACAGAAAGATCACACAGACGTGAAACAATTTTTTTTTTAACTGGGTACAGTAATGGTAATATATTTATTTGCAAAAAAATATGATTGTAGGTTTTACAAATGTAGTATGCATAAAGTTTTAAATACCAATTACTATAAAAATGGCTGTAGTACTGTCCTTCTAAATAGGCTACAGATTAGCCTGTGATAAGGAGGATTTGTGGATCACACTTATTATCCATTGATCCAGTACGAGAATCGAAACCACGACACACGGCGTGGTAAGATGATCACTTATACCACCGAGCTATTGGTGTAGTCAAATGGATGTCAATGCATGAAGATTATGACGACAACCAATTAATAAACTCTTGAAGCACTTATTTTATATAATTTCATCGTCCTGTCATTATATAGCATATAAATGGTATGATTATATATAATTATTTAGAGCACTAAAATATAAAAAGTTCTTATTGATGGTCATCCATATTTTTATACGTTTATGTTTTCCCAGGAGGATTTGCAATCCTACACACAGTTTATATATTATGTTTGCATGTTAATATCAACAATTAAGTTTTTTTATTGTTTTTACTCGTCTTTGTCTGGACAGATTATTTCAAATCATCTATTTCATGAGTAATTTTCCGTATGAACATTTATCCAAGTTCATATTTGCTTACATATACATTTATTTCTAGAGTTAACGTTCACTATATGTACGAATCCTGTAGAGGCTTTAAAAGCATTTAAACAATGGACACAAAGAACACCCACACTTGTGAATCAGACAAATTTTTGTCTTGTACGGGTATCAAACTAGCACCATACTCGGTGATGCTCACAGTCGCACGATGACTATTTATGCCACTACGCCATTGGTGCTGTTATTAATATTCTTCTCGGGCATTACTGGCATGTCTGATGAAAATTTATCTGCGCGAATATTTTTCAAGTACACACTCATATTCATTAATTTAGAAATCCATGTGAACTGCATATTTTAAGGCTGCTATATATTATTTACTATAAACTTGTCTTTTAACTACCAGTAATACAAGCCCGAACAAAAAATTCTTTAAATAATAACATCAAGTTACATCTCATAATGATACCAGAGTTTTTGCGAGTGTATGTAAATGAAGAAATAACAACATGTCTATTTTAGCATAATTGATAATTACACAGACATATATTCATATAGCTCGTTACGATGGGCCGTCACCGAGGGACCGCGTCATTTGAATTTATAAAGACGATTAGTGCAATGACTTTGATATCAAATATTTTGATTTATATGTTACCAGTCCGTTTTTATAACATTATTAAAACTATTACCTACCTACGCTTTGAAAACAAGGCGTGGGTTTGTGTATTTATCTATTATAACGACGAGAAAACAGTTTAATCGATGTAAGTATCTCCAATGGGTGAAAATAAAGAAATAAATATATTAAGAATAGATTTTCCCGCGGCTTCTTTCGCGTAAATCCTACATTTACGCATTTACATTTAGATTAGATCAGTAACAGTATTTTTTTCTGGATAAAAAATAACCTTAGTTATGTCATTTTCTGTACTCCCGCCATCGTGTATACGAAATTTCATGATGATCAGTCGAGTAATCACATTTATTAAATCAATTTATAATATCATACTTTACATTTAGGATAGCTAGGATGTCTTGCTAGTTCATACTTATATATCTTGTATTATCATGAAACTGTTATTAAAAACTGTTAGTAAAAGAAAGAAAGAGAAACGGATAGAATTTATGAAGATCGCGAGATTATAGTGTTCAAAGCATAAAAATAACATTGCAAAACTTAAGATAAGAAGCAAATAAACTTTTCCGCACCTAGCCCTGCACAACCTCGGTGTATTTTTGAACATATTTATACATTTTGAAAGCTATAAACAAACCTTTAATATTTATCCAGCATAAGTCATTGAAATTGACGGTATTCGTGTAAAAATGTTTGACCGCACATATTTCATCGAAATTGCCTTCAAATGTACCGCAAAATAGTGAAGCACATATCTTCTCTAACTTTTCTTTTAAGTTAACAACAATCTTTGTAGTATGTATTTAACTGAGAATTGTAACTAATATTAAGTATAAATGCGAATGTGAGTTTGTTTGTTACGCTTTCACGCCTAAAGAAAATGACATAGGGTACCTTTCATCCAGAAAAAAGAAGGGTTACCCAGCGAGCGAAGCCGTGGGCAATCTAATAAAATAACTGTCATAATATTGTACCAAAGTAATATATTTATATCCAAAAATAGAACGCGACTCTTGACATGTCAAGAAGTTCTGTCAACTAAAAAGCTTTTGGTGTCTATTACTTTTTAAATTACTATTTTTAGCTACATATTATGGCCAGTATTTATAAAATTTCTTATTTTTAGGTACGGTAAGTTGATCAAATGAGAGATGTTCGTGTCGTATAGACGGACGGTTAGATTAATAAGACGTTCAGCAACATCACGGCGGTTATATGTTAGATGGATAGCCAAAAATAGAATGTTTAACTCATCAAGTTTCTACGAACACATAATTCTTATAATTATGACTGTCATATACAGTGATAATTAAAAATATATTTTAAGTATTTTGACAGCCTAACATTTTACCCTCAGTTGTCAAAAGTCATTCATTGTCAGTGCGTAGAAAACTTTTCTTCTCTCTTAGCCTTTATTATTCCCAAGTCACTTGGGGTCGGCTTTTCTGGTCTAACCGGATTTGACTGGATATCAGTTTTTACACGGAGCGGCTGCCACCTGACCTTCGCAACCCGAAGGCTAACGATACCCTAAGGTTAGACCAGTGTCAGAATATTAGAGGGTACTGACTTTCCCAATATCGACTGTCATAGATGTTCATGGCAGCCGGGACCAACGGCTTAACGTGCTCTCCGAGGCACGGAGCAGGCGATAATTGACAATTAATACGCACATAATTTCGAAAAGTCATATAACTTCCGAAAGTCAGAGGTGCGCGACGTGGGTTCGAACCCGAGACCCTCTGCATTGCAGTCTGTTGGTCTCCCCACTGAGCTATCGCTGCTACCAGTGCGTAGAAAACTATTGAATATTAAATTTTCAAATGAGCATCTGTCATCTAAGCTTGGAAAGGCTAGAAGGTGATCCCAATAGCCTTGGCAATTAGGCTGGAGAAACATAATATGTATAAAGAGGCTAACAATTCTTTCTTTAAAAGTATAAATAATTTGTTTTTACGTAGAAAACAATACAGACTAGCCTCTAAGTATGGTATTGTATCGGTGTTGAATGCTATTTGTTAAGTATATTGTTTTTTTTAAAACGACAACTTCCACACTAGTTATAACTCCTGTAGGTATCGCGGGGACTTCATAAACATTTAAACAACGGACACTAAGAACACCCAGACTCGAAACAACCATTCGTGGATCACACAAATTTTTGCCTTATGTGGGAAGCGAAGCCATAACACTCGGCACATTGCCAGCGGCGAGGCGACTACTTGAATCACTAAGCCATCCGTGCAGTTGATGCGATTTATAAAATTATTTTTAGCTTTTCCTTCAGCCCTGTGTATATAGCTACATATATCAAGCTTCATATCTTTGCTTAGGTTTCCCTAACAAACCATGCGTGTCCATATTTAATCTCATTATTACCTTCTAAACTAAGTACCGCTCGTGACTTCGCTTGCTCGCGTGTGTTCCAGTTCATTCCACAGAGACAATGACTTGTTTCAATACATTGAATTAAACATGTTTCCTTGCGGTTTTTGTTAGAATTTCGCTGCCATATTAGTTCATATGTTAATGAATACTAAGTAATTGTAAGAAAGTTCGTTTTGTGGTTTGAGTAAAATCGGGCATCGATCACACACAATAAGAAAATTCATAACAATATTTTATTTAAAATACTGTTGATTTGTGTTTTTTGCTTTTCTTGTGCTGATTTTAGTTTTGTCTTGTATAAAATATGTAGGTGCAAACTGGATAGTTAGTTAAAATTCTAGTGATTTTATTTGGCTTTTGCGATGTTAAAAAGTAGCTGTTCAATATTACATGAATCTTGCAACGGTGTAATATAATATAGAGTAGAAAGAGCCATATTTTACTTCAATTGGAAATTTCAAAACAGGCACCTTAGTAAGATCTTCGCTTGAACTTGATATTTTGTTCAATCTGGGCATTTTCGCCGTTGGAAAAGTAGCTATAGAAGATTAAGAAACTGTATTGTCTTAAACCTATTACTTTCCTGTGCGTAGTATTTCAGGTTCTTCAAAAATACGCTGTAGGTACTGACAGCGGGGGCCCAGTAATATTTATACCAAAATATGATAGCATCGCAACACTTGGTTACTATTTGTCAAAGAGTCAACAACGTAAGCGTGATACACTACACTTGTTGTGACAAGCATTCACAGCAAATCCAAAACAAAAAATACTACTCAAGAGTATACTGCGTGTCTTTCATAATTTTATGCCTAGCAGCCTGTTACTTATCAATAGTATACTGACTACTATTTATTAGTATGTAAAACATTCGAAGTATCCATGTTGTTGCAAAACTACTGTTTCTTCTACATATTGATGTTTAACAAAGAACATTTCTAAAGCATGTGAGATCCATTGTTTATGCCACAAAAACTAAAGCCGTGACAATAAACAATGCTTTTGAGATGAACAAAATGACTCTTTAACATTGAAACGCACAAAAATACTAAGTTTAGAGGAATACAGAAATATACTCAATTGAAGCCATTGAGCAATTATTTTGAATTGCCTGCAGCGATGGATTTTACATTGGCAAGGTCGTGGCGAAACCTTGTAAACGATAAAGTGTTGTTTTTAAGATTATTAGAATTGTGTTTTGCAGTACATTAGCGATTCACGAATGTCACTGTAAAAAAGTATGGATTATTTGCATTGTTGATTTATGCGATGTCACTTATTACTATTTGAATATGATAGAATATTCAAATTACGATTTGATAGACATATTGATAAGTTTGTCGTATTTTTGTTGCGATGATCTTTTACTGTACAATGCTGGTTTTCTATCAGGGCGGGAATAGAGTGTATATAAGTATGCCTTTTACTAATCAATAAACCAATAATTACCGCCGCCGGCGGCTCGGATCCGCATGGATACCTTCCCCTCACGGATCCGCTCCGCCGCCTCCTTCCGCGAGATAATGTCCTCGCAGAAGGATGCGACCGCTATCCAGTTCCTCTCGCTGTCGACCATGGCTTTGATCACGGTCGACAGCGAGAGGTCAACACCTACAACGTCGATGAGTTCACGGCGCTGCACCGCCCAGGCAGGACAAGCCTCGAGCCTGTGCTGCGCCGTGTGCTCAATACACTCGCAGTGGTGGCAGATGGGACTCGGTTCCCTCCATGCAACCGTGTGCAGGTACTTGCCAAAGCGTAGACTTATCACCTGGCCTGACAACTAAGTCAGGTAAGTTCAGTACCTTCATTAATTTTTGAACTTTCTCGTTCATTAAGTAACGCCGTGACCTAGATAAATAAATGATTTTTGACATTGACTAATTCGAACTTTTAATCGACGATCACACGTTGCTAAGGCTCATTAACATTATCGTTAACTCTTAGAACTAAACTTTATATCTTTGCTAAGAAAATGTTTATACTTCGGTTACACCTAATAGGATATGAAACAGACATCCTCGATGTTTCAGTTATAAGATTGCACTGCCTGATGTTTACATTCGGACACGATAGCCAAATAAAAAATGTTATTAGGTAATATAAAATAAATTCTAAGTATCAGTATGGAATCGATATACAGCAATTAATTCACTTTTTATTTAAAATTACGGGAGACAGAAATTATCACAATTTCTGTCTCCCGTGTGTCCTATAACAAAGAGTACATTTTGCCATAGCAAAATGTAATGAAGGACTACTTTCTTTTCACTCTGATCCTGAGAGATGGCACGTACTGTAATGCGAGTCAGTTTATATTATTAAACTGGATACAATTTTCAAAAGCTACTTTCTAAAGTAACAACCAAATGTATGTAGGTTACAGAAGAATGCAGGTGCAAGTGAACACACAAATAAAGTACAATATTTACGTTTAAGTAGTAAGAAACGTGAGATTAGTAACAGTTGGACAGTAAACACGTATGAAGCCGGCGCCTCTAATGGCGATAACTGAAGCCTGTCATTTTAGTCACGACTCCAAGATAAGGGCTACATTCGCCAGCTTAGAAGGTTGAAAGTTTAGGTCAAAGCGACCATACTCTAAATGCAGGGTCACGTGTTAAAAGAGAAATACCACCACTAACTCTATCAAAGAATTGCAACTTAAATAACGAATAAATAAAACTCTTATAAAATATAAGAATTGATAAAAGATCAGATGAAATATTGAGTGAAAACTAAAGCTGTTGATGATAGTTAAACAACTATTATAATCAACATTATTATTGCTATTACTAAAAATAATAAAAACAGAATTAATTACAACCAGTCTTGTAAAACACAAGGTGATCTCTTTTCTATTGCCATTTATGAATAGTCTCTAATAACATGTAAATGAAATAAACTAGATATTTAATTAGTGCTAATAATTATCTTCATCAGCACAACTTTTCTTTCAAGTTTAGTTAGAAAACTTTCAACTTATAGTAAAATAGTTTAAACAACTTTAACTTCAATGTTAGAATTCTTTCATTCGTGCAAACTTTTAACATGTATGAATCCTAAGGTTACTATTATTATTGTAATCTTAACGTCAACCCATGTAATGTTACCGTTGTTTGTCGTATAAGAACATAGATATACTAAAATATACAGAATGAAAGCTGAAAACTGACCAGATTTAACACAAGTAGGAAGTAAATAAGCAACTATTATATCAAAAATTTATCATCCACCATACATTTGTTAGATATCCAATTTCCACAAGAAATGTAACAAATGATAAAAAAGCTACAGACATTAATTGGCGCAGTATATAATATCTTCTAATATAAAATATATTCTAATAAACGCATATAATATAAAAGTATGCCTAATATGGGAAATCTAATGATAAAGAGGCCTATAATCAAAAATAACCTTCTTGATTTTATATTGATGATATCACATCTTAAATCATCAATGAGTCAAATATCCGTCACATTTGCAATTAGTGAAATAAAAATCTTCCGTGTAACAACAGCACAAAGTCAGCTGATTCGTCATGATATTAAGAAAAAACTACGTACCTAACAACGCGGTTGAATGGCCGTGCGCACGCGCAACCATTGACACATCTATGAATGACGCTCTTATATGCAACGTACACGTAAATACACTGCAGCCGTATCACACACACTCAGGAAAACGCAGAATCACATATTATCACTAAAAAAATTCGCAGAATTTTGATATCACCGAAAATGCACGTCAACCGTTAAAAACAACACCTCCACGCAATTCGAAATATAAATTCACAAATGGAATACTGAAAAACGGATTTTATTTTATATTTTTGACAACTGTCACGAACAGTACTGTCGTGTAGAGAAGTGATTTGGTTATTTTATTGTGCGTTTTAACGCGGTGTTCGCTGGTGCGACCACTAGTGACTGACTAACGGCCCGTCCGTCCGTCCGTCCCGCTCTACGGTTGCGTAACTAACGGGGCATAGAGTAAGTACATTTTTGTGTACAGAACGGCTCTATAAATGAGGTGGGATTAGGTGGGCTGTTGAAAGAAAGTCTGTTTGAATGGCACAACTTAATCGAGTGTAGCTCGGTTGATGACAAACAAGAAAGTGTATTAAGGATTATATTCAACAGATTTTTTTAAATGATCTTAATTAAAAATAATTCGAATATGTATCTTACTTTAATAGATTGACGAATACTAATAGATCTAAGTTATAAATAAGTCTTTTAGTTTTCTATTAGCTCCAATAGCTTTAGATATTTTTTAAATCGAACCGCGTTTGTAATCATAATATCATATTTTATTCTACGTTTAAGAAATAAAAAGGTAATTATCATCAATAATAGAAAAAGCATGGGAAAAATGGAACCAGCAATTTATTTGATTGTCGTTGTATTTGATCTCAATTTAACATCGACGCGATGGATAGTATAAAAAATATAGATAGTCTAGATTTTTTGCCTGACTGTTGGCAAAGAATATTTTTGTTTGCCTTTACTTTTAATTTACTGTTATCTGAATGGAACGTAATTAATCCATCAAGCTTTTTGATGAGACTATTGTCCTGTTATAATAGATTCGCAATGATAAATTTTATTTCCTTTGTTATGACTTGTATGAATTATTCAAAACAGTTATGTAGCTTTATTTGATATTATAATGTATGTACGTGGTATAATGTATATCGAGTTAATTTTAAGAACTGAAATAGCGAATCTGTTAGAATATTTTTTATAAAATTTCAAATGATAATATATGTTACAATGATATATTTTAAATGCTTCGTCTGTTTTATCGTTATTTTGCATATGTTGTATTTATTGTTTTTACCGCTATCACAAATCTTTGTTACTTTGAAAAATACATCTGGAATATTGTATGTATCAAATAACACGTACATTTTTCTTAGACACAAAATAATCTTTGTTTTAACATAACTGCTGCGCCCACGTATATTGTTGCAACTAAACCACACAATAGCGCTTTAAATCACTTGCTTTACTGGCTATAAACTTGAAGAAGTCAAAGACAAGTAATCACACTGTGGCAACTAGTATGTAGGTGTTGCGGTCATATCTAAAGACTATGCTCAACTATAAATAAAGTTTTATTGGTAATATTAATCTAATTATACGGTATGATGCGCGGACTAATGAAATTTACATTAATTATGTTTTATAATTTGTGTAATTTGTTGTATGAATACGTGCTTTTAAATATAAATCGTCGCTTAAAGCCATTTGTCAGGAAGTAGTAATGAGAATATAACATTTAGTTATATCTATTTTCGATGAGGTTATTAACCGTTGTATAATGTTTCCAAACTATTTCTCAATTTGGATACCTTATACAATTTGTGGATACATATATTACATTGAATGTCCAATCATAACAAGATTGAAGTATAATATTAGTCTGCTGCTTACTCGTTGTGTAATTGCTGATTAAGGTTCTGGAATCTCATCGAAATAAAAAGCACACATGAATCCATCTCACGTCCATTCTGGAAAATCAGAACCTGAATCAGAGGGCACTATGCGGGAAGAAATTCCGGTTTGGAATCATACAATTTATACGGTTTGTGCTACCATTAAAACTGATTGAAAATAAAAATGTAAAGAATTCGATCAAACGTAATTATGAAATGAGTGAACACGAATGCCATGACAAAATTTATCTCTGCAATGTGTATGTAAAAGCGGGTGATCTATTAAATCAAACTAGAATGTCTCTTTGAAGGCCACGCGGGGCCTTGACACAAAAGGTCATGGTTTTGGCCAACGGCATGCGGTATAACCTCGATGTAGGCCTAGTGTTACTATAATATGATATTTATATAGGTACAAGTATACTACCTTGTGGCATTCCAATCCTTGTTAAGGATTTATTGAATGCCGAGATGGTCTCGTAAGTATGTTAACTATTAGGTATAATGATATAGTTCTGAGTATAGCCCTCATTTTATTGTTATGATGCAATATGTATTACAATGTATGATTAGCTTAAATGTCAGTATATAAAAGAGCCAAATAGATTTAATTTTATAACTCATAAATAATAATGTACCTTTGACAAATTACTCGTCCGCTAATATTTGAAAATAGTTTCAACTGGTCACTTACTAGATATTGATGCAAGACTACTAGACACTAGTTGTGATTATGAAGACATACCTGAAACAAACATAGAACATGAATTATTATGTGGTTAATAACATAATGTCAGAGACTTTCAACCTCGCTTAACGTCAAAATATTCTAAAAATTAAAGGATTAGGTTTGGTACTCTTCCTCCAAGCAAAAACTGAGTCTCACCCGGGAATCGTACGTTAAGTATTATAATTGCTAATGGTGCGAGTATTCATCCTTACACCATATGTTAAACGAAGTAATTATAAAAAGTTAAGGTCAAATAAAATATATTTAATGATGTACATTGCACTCAGAAACATTGTATTATTCCCACACTATAACGTCATATCAGAATATGCAAAAAGTCTGTTATGACGACTAATTTCCGAGCGAAAAATTGAGATTGGTATGCTTAGCTGCAAAATGAACTTAAAAACGAGATTTTAATGAATACCACAAGCTTTTAGGCTGTAATAAAAATGAAAGGCCATGAATAGAACTCTATTTTTCATTTGAAGATCTAGTTACCCAGTTTCAGAAGACATAATAGGCAGAGGTATATAACACAGCTATGTTAAGGACCCACGTAATTGGGAGCGAGTCATTTGCCGTCTACCATACATCTTTAATGTAATGCCTAATGCGATTCGCGTTCCCAAGCACTGGGCTAAAACTATTTAAAAACTGTTGCCATCGACACGATAAGAAGAAGAATACATCTTTAATAATAGTGTTGCTTCAGAAAATTTGCTCGCCCTCGATTACATTTGCTTCTGCCCCAAGACCGGAACCACGATTGTCCGTAATCGCATAATTAAGCCTCAATTAATTTAAGTGATTATTCTAGGCGATAAGATCGCTTTTTATTCACAATACTATTGGTATATATATATATATATATATATATATATATATATATATATAGGTAATCGAAAATATTCTTCAGTATTTGATGCAGGAGCGATAAGTACAAGTAATTACTATAAATTTGCACTTATTGTGTTTTAAGCTACATAATTATGTAGAATGCACGCATTGCATGCATGCATGCAAGTGCAAATCTACTAAAATTTACCGAACACAGTCCTAAACTGCTAGATCGCGTAGAATATTAAATAATAGTAATATTCAAATGCACTCACAATTAAAACGTTCACAATTTACACACTTGTTTTACAAGAAATAGGTGTTTAAGAAATGATAAATTTGTGCCAAAAGATGTATGCGCAAAGGTTTCGCAGCAGAGCACACCATAAAAACAAACGGGCCGGCAAAGAGGCTTTCATGTGGAATAGTGTCAAGTGCGATCGATGGAGTCACTCCCAATGCCATAGGTGTCGATACGAGGCGCTGTGAAGCCTCTTGTGGCACCGGAGTGAGGTGGAGCGCAGTTGCACGTCAATATATTCAAGAATAACGTTCTACAGAATATATTTGTGTGTTATTGTATCTACAAGACTAAAACAGGAAGGTTTATGAGTCCCACTATCAGTGTTCGAGAGATAATTTGCGAATACTGACAGCCTAATTGAAATCGATTTTATCAGATGAGATGTGTTTAGATTTGTTTGGTCTATGTTATGTCTTATAGAACGGCGTCAAGGAACTTATTTCGTAAGAATTAAAATTTGATGTTGTTCATAGTCGAGTTTTAATTCTAATTTTTCTCTAGTAGATCCGTAGAGATCAGTATTTAACTCATTTGTGAAATAGGAATGAGACTAAGCATTTATAACTTTAAGTTAAAAAGAAACTATAAATGTAATTATGGTATCGAAAGGCGTAATTGTGTGTGTGAGTATTTATATTTCTGCCATTACTGTAGTACATGGTGCAAGGTTTATTCTCTGTTAAAGACTAGATTCGGCAGTTGTTTAAATGTTTGTTTAGTTATTTTAATATATAAATATAAATATACAAGTATATATATATATATATATATATATATATATACACGTCATAAATGGTACGGTTGAACGATGAATATAAAAAATTATATTGCTATCTACCAAAGTTCTAATCGCCATACATTAATGTACTGCCGAAACGAAACGGCACCATGCCCAAAACAAGCATCGAAGTCACGATCTCACGATAGAAAGTTGCTTCAACTTGCAGTTACAACATTGGATAGACGAGTCAAACTTTTAAGTCTCGAAGATAAGTAGCAATAGCATTCCTGGAGCGACAATGAGTGGGTGCCAATACAGGTTCGGCGTGCTTGACCGAATTGGAACCAACTTTTACTTTTCTACAGATGCTCAAGTTCGTGTACTATCGGCATACTATTGTGATGTTAATGTTCTGTCCACGGTTTTAAATATTTTCTAGTGTAAGTGTAAGTCCAAGTGTTCAGACAAGCTCAAGTGATACTTAAATAATTAAGTTTTTTGGTACACGAATACTAATGATAAGTCAATTTTGATGCGTGGGAATGATGCTTGAATTGTATTATTTGAATGTGAATCATTTGAGTAATGTTAGGTGTATAAAAAATGGAAGTTGCTAAACATTTTTGTATTGCTTACGAGATTGTACGGATGGCATAATAGGCTAGCGCTTGTCTCGCTACAATTCTACTTATAATAATAGAATATAATCATATTATCAGTCCTGTATGTAAACAGTCCCACTGCTGGGCACGGGCTTCTTTTTAATGTGGTGAGGGTTAAGGTATAGTCCATCACATAAGCCGAGAACGGGTTGGATAACTTTACATATCTTCGAGAACATTATGAATTACGTCTGGACATATAGGTTTCCTCAAGATGTTTCCCTTGACCGTTAAAGCGAATTAACTATTATAATAAGTGATAGATCATAACTAATATAATAAATGCGAATGTGAGTTTGTTTGTTTCGCTTTCACGCCTTGAATAGTCACCGATCGTCATAAAATTCCGCACACATGTTATCAAGGGTACAAAAAAAGACATAGGGTACCTTTCATCCAGAAAAAATACTGCTCCCAAGCGAGCAAAACCGCGGGCAAAATTAGTATCTCCATAATAGCCAAATAATTTAGTTCACTAGTTACCTCAACAAGTGAAAACCAACGACAATATTGAAAAGAAAACAAATTAAAACTATAAATCACGATTATCTTTGTCAGCCGTAACGAAATTCTGAAAGCGTTGATAATTCCACAGCCTTATTCGAAATTGTACGGGTTTGGAACCCGGCTGTGACATTTTTGGTACGTAGTTGTAATAGAACCATTGAGGCCGTTGATAGTGAAGGTATATGCAGTGCTATCGATAACGTATTTTAAGTAATTAAACATTCAATTAGACAAGGGTTTTGTATTTAGATTATTCAAATTCTTTTTACTATTGAAAACTTGATGAGTCCATTATATCTCCATAAAGAATTATTAGTAATTTGGGTTCAATTTTGCTTCCGTTTTTGACAACCATTCAAGTTAAGCTTAATACTTATTAGGAAAGGATGTCGTCTGGAAAGGATGCAAAAGGTAAATTGAAATTGCTACCTACCTCTCAGTTATAAATTCAATACCTTAACCATTACGCGGATTGAATGCTTTGTTCAATAAACTGCATCAGTGATGGTAGTGAATACAACTGCTGTGCATGTGGTTACAGGTTCGATTCTCGGGTATGGCAAAGTGTTATTGATACTTTATATGAAATCATTTTTAGCAGCAGCATGGATTCTGGAACTCTGCCCGATAAACGGCAATAAGCTCACCTAAAGCTGGCGTACTGTGTATAATGCATATACCTACCTGGCTCTTTAGTCAACTGAGGCCGCTCGAACTTATCCCGCGGCATCAGTTGACCTAACGAATGTTTTGAATCGGGCAACTGAACCATTGATACATTTTATGATTTATACAGACACGAAAAAAGTGTTACGACTGTGATTTATGGGTAGTATTTAACAGCACAGCAAAAAAATACTAATTGCACAGCAAAATATGCTTACCAAAAAACTAATTGCACAGTAAAATATATTTAAAGAGATCAAACTAAGTCGACGGTCCCAAAAATAGGAGCCTCGCAAGGCGAGGCTCCTATTTTTGGGTGGGTTTAAGAAGGAACCTAACATAACCTAACCCTTCCGAGACGGAATGCAGTGATTTGAGGCGTATAGGTTCTCGTTATGCTGTGCAATATTTGCTGTGCAATTAGTATTTTTGATGTGCATTATATTTAATCACATTTTTTAATATATCGGTATAACCAAGCGATGGCGTGTCATTTCTTTCCCCAAACACTTGTTCAACTGTGTACATATTTATATTGTATATATATATAAATAATATTCTTCTTTTTAAATTGGATCAGTTGACAAACCAAAAATAATTAAATTAATTATTAAGTCAACTCATCTCGCGGGATAAGTTCGAGCGGCCTCAGTTGACTAGAAAGAGGATCTTTAGTCAACTGAGGCCTCTCGAACTTCCTATACCTTTTGTAGAGACTATCTATGTATGTTGATTAATAAGTACTTTCACAGTTTTAAAGTCAAAGAACAATGCATTAACAATGCATCTAATGAGAAAACTCTGTAAACAAGGCCCCT
Organism: Catocala fraxini; assembly: GCA_930367265.1. Lineage (NCBI taxonomy): Eukaryota > Metazoa > Arthropoda > Insecta > Lepidoptera > Erebidae > Catocala > Catocala fraxini. The sequence goes on along the minus strand of OV884044.1, from coordinate 976,184 downwards.
AACACTTTTCAAAGTCAAGTACCCCATCGCCATCAAGTTTCGCTGCCCGCAGCAGCTTCTTACAACACCACCACAAACTTATGTGGGCGGGTGTTCCTCTCGAAGATTTCCCAATGAGTTTGTTTTGAACATCCCACGTGTTAGCAGCACCCAATTATGGTAATTTTGTATCTCGTTACTTGGTTATTTGTTACCTTATATGGTTATTATCTTGAGTTTAATCTGACATACATTTTAAGCATATATTTATAATATTTGTGGTATTTCAATGAGACGGTGAGGTGTTAAATCTTAGAAGCTGCTGTGTAACTTTTACGACATACCTTGACTGAATGGTCTAGCGTTTAGATCGATAAAGTTCTGAATGATTATTTTTACTTTGAGTTGTATTTAAATAGGACTGTTTTATTTTTAGAGTTTTATTATTTCTAGAATGCTTTGTGGTGCGGTGGTATTGAATGCGACTGATGTGCATCAGGTCTCGGGATCGATTCCCGGCTAAGGCAGTGCTAGTAGGTTATCGGTCAATCCGTCAAGTATTGATGCAATACGTCACTGGCTATCCATTCGGAGATATAATAATATGTGTGAGACTATGTATATATGTGAATCCAAATCTTAAGAGGTACCTATTTTTTTACTACTGACTTATTGTGTTAGTCTCTTTGCTGCGTTTCGGAAGCTCTGCTGATGACATCTTAACTGCACCGATATCAGGACGTTTAGATACCAAATACATCAATGATTTTTATACATCAAACATTTGTGTGCATGAACATGGATGTTTGTCTTGGTCTGGGTGTTACGATATGTATAATATGTATGTACTTACAAAAAAAAGTATATCTGTATGTTTATCCATTGTCTAGTACTCATAGTACAAGCTCTGCTTAGTTTAAGCTAGATGGTATTGTGTGTATGTGATAGAATATTATTATTATTATTATTTTTAAGAAGTAATCCATTAATCCGATAAAATATAGCTTAATTTGAAATACTACTAAATTGAATCCTCATGACATCTTACGACACATTCCAAACCTCGTCCTATAAATAATAAAACATAACTTCTAACTCATTCATAATGACCACCAACCAATTAACCTTATACCTATTAATTACTCAATTAATACAATAATATATCAATGAGGAAAAGCAGAGAGGACGTAAACATCAACAGGTTATGAAAACGCGTGGTGTCACCCATTACTGCGGAATAATCTAAACTAGTTAGAGATAACGGCTTCACGCCCACACTCCTTGAGCATGAATGAAGATGAACGTACTATGGGGATACTACTATAGTAATATTGCGAAGGCAATGCTTACAACAAACTCGCATCTTGTAGATGCGAGTTTGTTGTGAGAACGACAATACTACGAGAGTTATATTTATGTATGAAGATTGTATTCCATCTAATCTATACTTAATAATATAAAAGCAAACTATTATAACTCTGTCTGTCTGTTACACTTTCACGGCTAAACTACTCAACCCATTTTGATGAAATTTGGCAACTAGATACATCATATCCTGAGGATGGATATCAATGGGTAACTTTTTATCCAGCATTTCACTAGCTGTATTTTCAGATATTAGGTACATATATTGTCACATGCCTGACTCGGCGTTGCTACTGAAACTTTTCTAACATGATATGCTTGACACAAAAACCAGATCTAAGTCCTCGCACGTTGGTCACAGAAAGCATAAGCTCAAACTTATGGCACGAGAGTCATGACTTAGTCTGCCAGTTAGTCAAACTTTTAACAAATAATTAAGCGTATTGAAATACTGAAATGTATAACATTTTGTCTTAATTAAGTTCCGAATCGTTTCCAACTAATTTAAGGCGGTGCTAACACTAAAACATTGAAGAAATAATACATCTTGTCATAGACAAGCTAAGTATTTGAGGTTCACAGAAGTACTGTCCCAGCAACACTCGGATCGCTATAGTGACAAAAGCAGTACGTAGCAGTGTCATTCGTGCAGTCATTAAAAACGCATTAGCTTTCAATAAAATAAAAATAAAAATGCTAAAACTCGTAGTAATTTCCATCGTTATCTATACGAAGTATTCATTCATTAATGGTATGAAATTGCGTAAGTTAATAACCATATACATGTGTGTGGGAGGCTGTGATCTTGATACACGAATAACAATTCGGATATCTCTACTCGAAAACCTTTGACGAATAGTAATTTGAATTGGGAGTTGATGAATGGATATGAAATTTGCGGCACGTCTTATAAATTAAAAAAATATTATTGATGATGCTCGGTTGAGTAGTTAATTCGTGAAAGTGTCACAAACAAAGAGACTCACATTCGCATTTATAATATTAGTTAAAATTAAGCGCTGTCTAGTTCTAAAAAATATATATCTTTATTGACATTGCAGTGTTCATGTTGGTAGTGTATTTGATTTATAAAGTATGTATGTATGTATCTTATGTGGGGGCCAGTCAGTGCAGACCGGCGACACTTCGACCCAGTGGGATCTTTTGTGTCGACACTCTCCCAATAACGACTGCCATAGATGTTCATGGCAGCCGGGACCGACGGCTTAACGTGCTCTCCGAGGCACAGAGCAAGCGATAATTGTCAATCAATACGCACATAATTTCGAAAAGTCATAAACCTCTCAAAAGTCAGAGGTGCCTGACGTGGGTGCGAAGCCGAGACCCTCTGCATTGCAGTTTGTTGGTCTCCCCACTGAGCTATGGCTGCTCATATAGTATATTTTTTAAGTATACTCATTTATAACAGCCAAAATATAATACGCAAGAAAAGCAAAAAAGTTCAATCCTCTCAAAAAAGCGTTGTTTGGGAGTTACGCAATAATTCAGTTCGTGTGTCGATTTAATATTTAATGCAATGCATTGCGAACAACGCATAATGCATACAGAAGTTTGTTTGCAATGTTTGATGTCGCCGCTACATGGTACGTGACCGTTTTAGATTTAACTTAGCTGTATAATATTACTGGCTCCGTGGCGCTGTGGTAGTGAAAACGACTGAGCATGGGACCTTAGGCTCGATTACTGGAGCGAAAAAGCGTTATTGGGATTCTCTGTCGAGAGAGTCAGTAGCATTACAGAGTCTAGACATGTTCTCTGTAGACGGCAATTATAGGCTCAAAACCATAGTTTGCAGAATGAGGGTGTGAAACCTATGGCTTCGGCAGTATAAGGATGAAACTATGAATAAATGATTGGTTAGTAAGAATAAAGTAATTTACTCAATTCAATGCTTTAATTTTGGTGTTTTACTTATAAAGTTTAACACCACGGATTCGTCGTAAGCAGTGATAGCCTATTTATTTAGTGGGAGAACGTTGGATAGCCACGCACAGGTTTCTCTGGCTTTTCGAAGTAATGTGCGTATTAAGTAGTTAATTTTCGTTCGCTTTAACGGTGAAGGAAAACAGTGTGAGGAAATATACATGTCTGAGAATTCTTCTTAATGCTCTCTAAGATATCTAAAGTCTGCCGACCCGCACTGGGCCAGCGTGGTGGACTATGGCCTACCCCCCGTTTCCAGCAGTGGGACAGTTTAATATAGGGCTGATATTATTGTATAAATTGTCACACGTTGTAACATACACGACCCATCTTTATAGTTGCGGGCAACCATTGAATGCAAGCAGCGACAACATCAATACGCGTAACAGCATCGATCGTTGTGCAAATCTATAGAAGCCTTATTCATTGTAACAAACGAAGCGCAAGTTGGCAAACTGCCATACTTACTTTCCCTCATTTTAAGAGGACACGACACGTAAACGAACATTGGTATATTAAGTGTTTTGTTCTTTAAATACAATCAACAACTCATGCTCTATGAATAATTCTTGTATCGCGGGGGACTTTATAAACATTCAAACAACGGACACAAAGAACACACAGATTCGGAACTCTTGTTATAATATACCATACTAAAGTAGAATGTAAATTATAGCTTAGGAAAGAGACAATGCATAAAACCGTACTTGAACCTGTGATCTCGACAAACCATGTCGACGGTTTTCCAATTAAGGTGTACAGGTTCCACGTTGGCTTTTAAAGACGTCTCCCGCATTAGTATTTATTCATGTGACTTGAGGGACTTTACAAACATTTAAACAACGGACTCAAAGAACACCCAGACTCAGAACGACTATTTGTAGATTACACAATTTTTCTACTGTGTGGGGATTGAATCCAGAACAGTCGGTGCAGTGGCAGCAACGAGGTGACCTCTTAAACCATAACGCTATCAAATATCTATTTGCCTTTATGTTTATTCTGCATCTACGGTTAAAACCCACTGTATGGAGTATCTATACTAATATGTATTATAAAGATACGTCATATTCGATTTTTTGTTTGTTTGTAAGGATTTAACTCAAAAACTACAGACCGATTTTAAAAATTCTTTCACCGTTATATAGCTTTATTATCATCGAGTAACACAGGGCATATGTTATTAAAAAAATACTTTCACGCGAGCGAAGCCTCTGGCAAAAGCTAATTTGTTAGTTTACAAATGAATATTGGGTTAATTTATAATCTGTCATTAAGTTTGGGAACACACCTTACAAAAAGTATTAAAACTATACTAAATACTTAACCGATCTACAAACAGGCTCCAAGCGATGTAAGTACACTCTTATCTGCATCTCTTATCGTTGAAACAAGACTGTGTAATAACCACACTAATAACTGGTTCTGTGACGAGGCCTCTGATTCATTATGAGCTTGTAATTCTTTTTTATACGGGAAAACTACCTGTCTAATGCTAAGCATTGACTGTTACTTATTTTCTATTTAAACATATTCTCGTATTAGGTATTTCTGTATCACAGGACTTTACAGATACCTATTGAAATAACGGACACAAATAACACCCAGATACGAAACAACAATTTCCGGATCACATGAATTTTAACCCGTGTAGGAATCGAATCCACAACCCGCAGTGCAGTCTAGTCTATAGACGTTTACAACACCGAGAGTTAACTCGTTACTGATAAGTTGGGTTGGGCTGGTCATGGTGGTTCACTGTACCCAACATATTACCAGCATGGGCAAGGTCCAGTCTTCAGTCTTTAGAAATTGGCTGACCAATTATGTACTTTATAGCTCGCGTTAGCATACAGCAAACAAATCATTAAACTTATCAATTCATTTCCAGATATGAGCTCATCGTTTATTGGTGAGACTTGAAATCAGCTGATTTGCAGGGACAGTTGTACCCTCTTACAGGAAACAGGCAAAAGAGGAGTAACTCTATTAAATATGTTGAAACTAGAAAGTAACCCGATTCTGGAGGCCAACATATCTGCCCCTCCTATTCATTCTTTTATTAAATTTTTAATCGTTAGCTGCAATTTTTTAATCCTACTAATAATTCCTAAGGTCGCCAACAGGCGAGTAAAACCTCTGGTTTTGCCAAACCAAGATCAACCCTCACTTATACTTGTTTTCACCATTTGTTGTATAAAAATCATACAGTAACATTATATACATATATATATATATATATATATATATATATATATATATATATATATATATAAATCTTAAAAGTAACTTGTAAATTGAGTTGTTTAGTACGAATGGTTATTGCCCTTTTACCTTCACTTTGCAACATAAGAACTTCAGTGTTTTGGTGTATGTGACATTTAGAAGAGCTTTGTGAAAAGAACACTTCCAAGAATTACACAAATAGGAACGACATTAGAGATTGGATTAATCTTTGAACGCTCTGATACAAAATACTGAAGGTATTTCATTTCAGAACAACTAGTGAGCTTGTGATCACATTTAGCTAGTTTTTACCGGTAGCTTCATTCCTGCAGATTTAAGGAGACGGTTTTTCGTATATATGTTTCTAAATTAGGCGTCAACCGTAGAACGCATTCAGATAACACGAATAACACAGATTTACATATAAAATACATTTTATTCTGCTTTGCATTACTGGAAAACCTCTAGTAATTTTACATGAATGCATAAATTTGAGAAGAATATAAACTTAATTCAAATATTATGTCTATTGTAGCACAATTTCCAGATGTGGTAATAATTAAGCTGTTTACACAATTTCATATAAAACTTCAGCATAAAAATATAAATAAGTTGAATTCTTGTTTATTTTCGAATGCTTCTCCCACATTAGCATTACCCCATTGTTATGAGGGCCTCTATAAACATTAAAATTACAGATACAGGACTCCAAGACCCATCCTCGGAACAACTATTTATGGATCAAACAAATATTTTTCGTGAGGATTGTTCCGACGATACTTGGTACACTGACAGCACCGAGGAAACCAGGTAAACCATTATACCATCCGCTCAGTCATTTGAAGTTCAACACATTCATGTGAACGCACAAAAGCGTATACACTAACAAATTCCTCGGCAACTATTACACCACCGTAACTTTCAACACGATGATAGTGAGTAAGGGGACTATAACGACACAAGTTACCAGCCCAATTGATTGTACCTCTGACAGCTTACGTCATATGATTGATGATGACGTCACAATGTGTCCACAACCTTAATACACAGCCTACCGCTGTTTGAGTTTGAACTTCAGTTTGAGCAGACGCTTATCTACTGTGTCGATGCAAAGTTTGATTATGTGTGATTGAACCTTCAAACTATGTAGGGGACATAAGTAGATAGATAATGTTATTTTAAGATTGTAACGATGAGCGACGAACGATCTATACGTTGTAAAAAGTTCTGTTCTGTACGTATACTTCTAAAGTTTGCCGCGACACAGAGCTTGATCCCTAAAAAGAGAGATGTATTTCTTTTAAAATGCAAAACAAGAAAAATATTCTGTTTTGAATATCAGTGGCACAACGATAGTGAATACAACTAATATATATGAATAAGGTCTTGGGTTTGGAAAACTGGTATTGGAACTTGCTGTTCAGTAGTAACATTGTGTCTAAAACATTGTCTAGTAGACATTGATAGGCTCATTCTTAAGTAAGACCTATAATCATGTTTGGCAAAATGAAAATGTAATACACCTCTTTTTTTTCTTTTCATAAAAGACAACTGCCGCACTAGAAATAATTCCTGTGTTCCAGGGAAATTTACATACATTCAAACAACGGACACAAAAAACCCCCAGACTCGGTAAAACCATTTGTGGATCACACAAATTTTTGTCCCGTGTGGGATTCCAACCCACAACACTCGGCGCAGTGGCAGCGGCGAAGCGACCACTTAAACCACTGCGCCATCCGTGCAGTCACTCTGCACAGATGACGTAGTGATCCTCTGTCTACATCTTCGGGAATAAAGGCGTGATACTATCTAGGTAATCGGTAAACACTATCAGAGAGGTTGAAGTGATATTTTAATTTATTTGGTGTTTATAATATATAGCAGTGAGTGGTAGTACTAGTAAATCGATGGCGTAGTGGTTAGTGTAACCAACTGCCACGTCTGAGGTCGCGGGTTCGATTCCAGCACAAGTCAAACATTTGTGTGCATGAACATGGATGTTTGTGTTGGTCCGGGTGTTTTTATGTATAATATGTATGTATTTAGCAGCGATAGCTCAGTGGGGAGACCAACAGACTGCAATGCAGAGGGTCTCGGGTTCGAACCCACGTCGCGCACCTCTGAGTTTCGGAAGTTATATGACTTTTCGAAATTATGTGCGTATTGATTGGCAATTATCGCCTGCTCCGTGCCTCGGCGAGCACGTTAAGCCGTCGGTCCCGGCTGCCGTGAACATCTATATCTATGGCAGTCGTTATTGGGAAAGTCAGTACCCTCTAATATCCTGACACTGGTCTAGCCTTAGGGTATCGTTAGCCTTCGGGTTGCGGAGGTCAGGTGGCAGCCGCTCCGTGTAAAAACTGATATCCAGTCAAATCCGGTTAGACCAGAAAAGTCGACCCCAAGTGACTTGGGAATAATAAAGGCTAAGAGAGAAGATGTATGTATTTACAAAAGTATATATGTATGTTTATCCATTGTCTAGTACTCATTACAAGTTCTGCTTAGTTTGGGCTAGACGGTGTTGTGTGTATTTGATAGAATATTATATTATATTATTATTATCTTTCGGATAAAAATACATCAAATTCGATATTTACCATCCCTTTCGAAGTTTGAACAGTGACTCTCTAATCGGTAGATGGCAGAGTTTGCTACCTACTAATGTGAGCAACACACCTACCCTTCGATCAGTTGCGGTCATGATGCTGTCTAATGCCAGTATTAAAATCATCTACTTCAGCAAAGTAATAACCCGTACTTATAGTTCTAGTCGGCAGGTCATCAAAAGGCGAGTGAATACAGGGCACTATACTAGTAGAAGCGTCGCCGATACGCTTTCAACTCGAGTATCGAATCTTCCCACATAATGGTGGCACGGGGTTACGATAGGGACCCCATGATTCGACACAATATGTAGAATGTCCCATAAAACACAAAAAGTAGTTTTTGTAAATACTTTTTGATTTCCGGTTGGGCCGATAAGTGCACCGGGATCGGATATGTCTTTATTAAGCTTTTGTGTAGACTACAAATTACAATTATAAAATATAAATTGATATTATGGCGTCAAGACTGTGTTTACTATTTTGAGTTTTGAGCTTCCTGTGTATAATTGGAACTGCTGTAAAAATTACTTAATATGAAATATTTTCCGGTAGACTAAAATATAAGTACTTATACCTTATATTATGTAAAAGCATAAGCCACAGCTTTGTTGTTGCGTGTGTGAGAAAGAGACATACAATCTTCTTCTTTTTGTGTGGTTAGTGGCCAGCCTGTTGTTAAGAGCTGTTCAAGCCGCCCGTAGGCCTCCGACATGGCTTAATGACTGCTGTCAATTTGACAACAACCGGGACCAACATTTTACGTGCCCTCCGAAGCACGGAGACGCTCAGATGAAATACTACTAAGCGGTCACCCATCTATAGACTGACTGCACCCAACGTTGCTTAACCTCGCTAATCGTTTACCATCAGTGAGTGCAACTGGCTATGAGCGCCTCTACAATCTACAAAGAAGATGTTTTACGAGATGATAAGGCCTCTGAACCTGAATATATTTTCCGAAATGTGAGTGTGATACACTATGGGATTTTGTTTGTTTTTCATCATCACATGACTCACATTAGCTGTGAAGAGACAGACAAGGTATCAGAAGTCTTCTATCCAAGAATTCTTACCATAATAGTCAAGTTTGCTCCCGTATTATGTTCGTGCATGTAATATCCACATATTCACACAAAAGCGTGCTCTCCTAGCCACTGAAGCGCAGTTGAAGTGTTCTCGACCAGCCTGTGGTAACATAATGATATGTGGCGAGCTGCACAAGTGACTCATTTCAATACTATGATGTTACAAAGTTACTGTCAAAGCATTTGACGCCACTGCCCGGCTTACATGTAGTGAAACGTTTTGTCAAAAGGTATAGCTCGAGCATAGGCTTGCAAGTGGGAATTTAATCACCTCAGTATTTATATTAACCATACGGTTATAAATGATGATAGTATACAAGCGTTATTTGGAGTAGGATTGTCAAATATTCATGCAAAAAAGTAGAATACCGAATCTAGGACTGCTTTAGAGAGGGGGAGAGCATTCCTTAAAGCATCACAGTAAAATAATTTTACGTTACTTGCGGTGAATAGAATTGCTTACTGCATAGGCAGGCGCTGAACTGTTAGCAGGGAATGGTCTTTATTTTTTAAACTAGTTTGACAGCAAGTCGTAATAATGCACCTGGTCTAGCATGTACCCATAGAGTAACGACAAAAGATGAAAAAAAAAAATATCCACCTGTATATAACTTGCCCCACAGCTAGGCACGCCACTTTTATCAAAGTGAAGAGTTAGGCCATAGTCTAACACTCAGTGCGGGCTGGCAGACTTCACATATCTTCGAGAACAAAAAAAAAATATAGCAAATTAAATATATTCCAAGAATTTAGACGTTCAGAACAACATAAAACAGGTAAGCTACAGCTCTTACAAATCAATATTACAGGTTTGTCATACTCCAAACAAATAGCAAACATCTAAGCAAATAAGAAGATAACAATATCAAGATATTTACCAACAAACCTTACATTTTCTTCCCAGCAAACAATAAACAAAAAAATCCTTCGCGGGAAAATTTTCAAGAGGGTCGTGAGTAACCACGATTTAAGTGTCGCACAGGACACACAAAATGTAGGGTATTTCAAAGACTTATTTTTATCAGACTGTCGATAAATAAAGTCGAAACCTTTCAGGAAGATGGGAAAGAGAAAAAATGGAAGCAAACAATAGCTGACGGAGACTCAAGGACATCGAATGGCTCCCTTCCAAGTTATGACAGAATTGTCACTGATATCTTATCTCTGATATTGAATTCTAAGTAAGGGTTGCACAATGTATTGGAAGTGTTCTTTAGGGTCCTTTTTGTGTTCTTTATAAAATATAAGGGACGAAGTCCTGTAATATTTTAAGTGTAAAAGCACTTTTTTAATATTATTTATTGCTAAAGATTTTAAGTTGGTTCTAAGCTACAGCCGTAGTGCTGGGTATAATTGAAAACATATAGTCAATGAAAATTTGGTATATTATAATAATTTGTTCTGTAGCTGTCCGAATATCAACTCTAGCACTCGCCAGAGTAGTCCGCACAAGTGGCGCGGTATCTTGCACGGTGCATGGCATTTGAAATTCAAGTATAGTTTGTACCACCGACAATGAGCCGGACTACCAGTTAGCCGCAGTTGAAACTATGAAAGTTTACTCTTTAGTATATAAAACTGGGAGTAAAATTGTTGTTGCATTTACATAGCTTAGTCAATCCTCGTAAGTTTGTTGCACGGTTACAGAAATGTTTTACTGTAAACGTAGTAAAATGTTCGTTCTGAATTTTCAGGTTTCAAAATAGACTATGAGGGAAGAAGAAGATAACTTCTTCTAGGTATTTCTTATTAGCCATTCTGTGTTTAATAAATGCGAATAGATTAAATATGTCTGTATGACTCAAGGGTTTGTACTTTAGGTTATACTTATATTTGTGGAATCACATGAAATGAGTAACAGTATTTGAGTAAAATTATACCAAAAACTTTTTTAATTATGTATTTGTGAATTATAAACTTGATGTGATTACATCTACAAATGTCTAGATATTTTGATTTATAGTATCGCCTGCTCCGTGCCTCGGCGAGCACGTTAAGCCGTCGGTCCCGGCTGCCATGAATATCTATGGCAGTCATTATTGGGAAGTCAGTGCCCTCTAATATACTGACACTGGTCTAGCCTTAGGGTATGGTTACCCTTCGGGTTGCGGAGGTCCGATGGCAGTCGCTCCGTGTAAAAACTGATATCCAGTCAAATCCGGTTAGACTAGAAAGCCGACCTCAAGTGATTTGGGAATAATAAACGCGAGAAGAGAGAGAAGAGTATGGTGGCACGTAGAAGAATATTACAACCAATATTCTCTAACCAAAAGATAATCACTCTAAAGAATAAAAATTTAATACTTTCTGAACCAACCTTTCATTTGAAAATTGTTAAATATAGTTAGTAGTTATTCTGGTAACAACCTTAAATGCATGTATGTATTTAGGTAATCGTACAATATGGTGATAATCTGCTCATATTTTTTGTTATTTATTATTTTTAGAGAAAATGCCGCATATCCAATGTTTTTTCTTACCAAGTTAAGTAAAGAATAAAATTAATACGAGTTGAAAGGAACAAGAAAACTTCGGTCCCTGGAGTATGTGGTCACAATCAAGTCGCTACTGATCAAACTATGTAAGAACAATCCACGTTATTTATACTTTTTCATATCGCCTTCAACTATTTTATTGTGGAGCTATTGGTTGATACTTGAGTGGCTTTGTTAAAGGTCATTGTGTTAGTATACGGATAGTGTAACTTCTATATTTTGGTCTTATTTCTATGCCTACATAACCACGCATGTTTATAGGTGTAAGGGTCGGCAGAAGTCTTTTTCACACACATTTGGCTATGTTTTAGACCCATCACAATAGCAAGCGTAACTTGTATCGTCTGCAAGTCTTATGGTCAATCGCCGTGCTTGTACTGAGTAACTTTATGTGAGTAAACGAAAATATTATTATGTTTTTCATCCCATGATAGAGAATATAAGAACATTGTTTTATTACTACTGTAATACTGTACTGAAAAAAAAAATAATTTGATAAATAAAATAAGAAAATGTATAATAAATATTATTTGTTTGTCTTTAGAAGTATTGACAATAATTTTAAAAAGAATATGTTAGCATCTAAAAAAACTACCGTTCCAAAAATACGAAAATTCTGCTTTTCGAAATTCGAAATATGCCCAATCTACTTGAGAGTTAAAACGCTACAGACAGATAAAGTCGTCAAACCAATCATCTTGCATATCTCATCGTCGATTGAAAATAGTTTTACAGCAATAACGATCCTGCAAAGCTTCCAAAAGCGCAGAACTGCAGAGTATAAAACCAAAAACAAACATACGTGGCAAGCGAACGAGAAAATGTTAATAAAAATGCCAGACTCAGTAAAAAAGAGTCTGGACAAAACGATCGCTCGGTTGTCCTAGTTTTATAATTCGCTTAAACGGAGAATCGAACCCGTGTATCGATAAATCCTATAAAATACGAGCCACTTACCTGATTGCCTCGCTTGAGAGATGGGCCGGTTAGCCGCCTAATATAACCGCTAAGCATTTGGTTATTTATTTTGCTTACGAATACATTGCGTGTTCGGGAATCTCTTAGTTTATTGGACTATTCGTCTATGTTACCGTGTGCAGTTTATAGAAAACTTGAGTTTATGTAGGTACATTGATAGATTAACGTCTGATTCTCAAAGAAGTGAGCAGAGGCTACTGATAGGTAGGTAAGTAAGTAAATTAGGTTTATAATATATAATATCGAACAGAAATTACAAACACAATATTAATCAGGCACAATATTGAATTACGTTAAAGCAAATGTTATTGAAACAATTAAATGAAAGTATTATACACGGGTTTTACAGAGGTTTATTAAAAATAAAAGTATCACGTTTAGATATTTTTAAAAATATTATGTTAGCGCTATAAGTGAAATCCTAAAATGGTTTCCTCGGCAGCGCAGCGGTTGCGTATGCGACGGCTGTGCATGATATTCCGGGTTCAATTTCTGGGTCAGATGAATAGTTATTAGCATTTCTGTCAAATAGCAGCATGGAGTCTGCAAATGTACCAGAAAACGGTTTTAAGCTCGCTTTCTATTACGTGGTATCTAAATCCATAGCCAGCATAATTTCTGCCTACAATCTGCCTACACTAGTCCTTTGAGTATATAGGACTATGTATGGAACAATTTATAGATATTTCACACATTAAGCTTCATTCTACTAGTTTATATTACCAAGTTACTTCCATCACCTTTTTTAAAATAAAACAGCACGAAAATTTATTCCCACCGCCACAGTACGTTTCACCCTTTCCTCTATCCCAACTTCTATTTCGTCGTATAAATTTAATTCAATTCTACGCAAATACAAAGTAAAATTGGTGAGTTTGAGAACAAGTTAGTTGGTGGCACCTGTGAAGACACGCCAGCGCGGCCGACGCGGCGACACAGACCGACAACAACTTTTATTTTATATATATAGTTAGCCTAGCGGGAAACCGTTGGACTGCCACGCAGAGGTCTCGAGTTCGAACCCAAGGCACGCATCTCTGACTTTTCGAAGTTATATGCGTATTAAATAGTTAATTATCGCTTGCTTTAACGGTGAAGGAAAACATCGTGAGGAAACCTGCATATCTGAGAGTTATTTATAATGTTCTCTAAGATATGTGAAGTCTGCCAACACGCATTGGGCCAGCGTGGTGGACTATGGCGTAACCCTTCCCACAGTGAAAAGAAGCCCGTGCCCAACAATGGGACAGTTTAATACAGGGCTAATATTATTATTATTATATATAGTTTATATAAATATAAAACTGGATTCAGTTGTTCAGTTTTACGTACATAGCCTTATCTCTATATCCTTGGAGACAGGCATGGTATAAGGCCTATTGTCAACCACCAAGCGCAATCCCAGACTCTGCGCTACTAGTTATCGAATAAGCCGTTATTGGGCTATCTGTCTGTGTTAATTTGGACGAGAAATAAACCTGAGACCCCATGCACAGTCGCATTTACTATTGCTGCGTAACCGGACCAGACATACTTTTGAGGAAAATAGTTCTGGTTTTATAACACAAAACAACTTGATATCTGTAAACCATAGCTTAGTAGCTAACTAGGTAGTATTCCAAGTATTTTTGTTTATTTTTATTATTTTTATTAATATGTTAGTTAACTGACGCGTTAGAATTGTTTATACATTTTTATGGAAATGAAGATTTTTGACTTTGATTTTAACTTTCCCTATGTATAGATGATGATTTCAATTAATCAAGGCATGAACACGTTTATTTATAATACAAAATGTACTAAATATGAGTCTTTAATAACAATAACTTTTAATAAAAGATGTATCTAATGAATAAAATAAAAAATCCAGCAAGAATCAGCAATTGTTTGTTTCCCAAACACAATTTAATATCCTGAAAGAAAAGCTCAGATATTATCGATATCAGCAAAGAATCTTTTACTAATAAAACAATGAAAGAATAATAATTAAAACAAGCAATTGCTTCCTTCAAAGCGAAGCAAAGACTTCCTTTGAAATATTTCACAGCTTCAGGAAGGAAGCAACAGAAACTTCCTGAAGTAAGGCTTCGGTCTCACTGACGGCGAGGCGGTGGCGTGAGAGTGTACATTAACAACTCAAGTGTCGAGCTTTATGATACCTTACGTGGTAATTTTATAAGAAGATAGACCAATTAAAGAACCGGTAATTCATCTAAGTTAATTTGCAGTTCGAATTATATGTTTTTATTGTCTGTTACAGAGCGAGTGATTATTTTAAAGCTATCGTAAGAAAGTACGTAATTATTGGATGGCGCAGTGTATGTGTTAAAAGTTAAAAGCTACCTATTTTATTGGCAAAAGCTTAGTTAATAAGACACTTTATTTATTGCTACATACCACTTTGAAATCTGCAAGTATACTCTCTATAAACTTATGCTGATTAAGATATCACTTCACTAAGAATCAGAAATTACTGCATGCACGGATATACGGCAGTAATTTCTGATTCCCTTCGATTTTCAAACGTGAGACACATGAAATGATGACACTTAAAATCTTGTCTTGTAAAAATCGCTTATCACTCGTCCCTCGCTGTTGGACCTGTTCCTAGGTGAGCCCGCGTCTTTGCCTTATTAAAACTTGTAAAAGTTTCACTAATTCTGCCCACTGCACGTTATAGAGCTGCTGTACTTGTAATTTTGTTCTTTTCTCTAATTAAAACTATTGTATTGGAGTCATGGTCTTTGTTTATCACACTAATTGTAAAAAGCTTTTATTTTTTAAGTTTATCAGCAACAGGGAAAGGAGTGAAGTTAAAATTTAATATATTTAGTTAGTTTATTGTTGGATTATTTGAGTTCACATTGTGATGATTGACAGTTTATCGCATTAAACTTACGAACTCTTTGTCTGAACCGAGCTATGCACCTGAATCTAAATTTGAAACTACATTTAAAAGCTTTTATGTCTGATGACCAGTCAGTCATCATCATGGTTGATGTTTTTATTTCTCTGATCAGGTAATTTCTTACTATTAATAATAAGGGTTAAAGTATGAAGTTGCCGTTGTAAAGTAATAGATACTTTGCATTGACATAAAACCTTCATAGTGTGAGATTTTCGAGTGAAACATTTTTCATATGATACCTATAAGATTCTTCTTTTAAAAAACAACATTCGATTTTAGACCTTCAATGGTTTTTTTTATTCAGCTTAGAAGGGAAAGATGGATACTTCAAAAATCCGAGTCATTTTTGAATACGAGTGCCGACGCGGAACTAACGCTGTAGAAACGGCTCGCAATATCAACGCTGCGTTTGGAGAGGCGACAGCTAATGAACGCACCATGTGTTTTTGGTTTAAACGCTTTCGTAATGCAAACTTCGACATTTTTTTCTCATGAGGCAGTACAAAATGCTTTTACACAGTTTGTCGAATCTAGATCCCCGGAGTTCTATCGTAAAGGCATAAATGAACCTCCGTTTAGATGGCAGCAATGCATAGATAATGAAGGTAAATATTTAGATTTAATAAATATGGTAAATCTTAGAAAAAACGAGTTTAAATTTTCCAGTACAAATCGGCAATTTCATACTTTAACCTCTAATACAATTGTAAAAATGTGAAGTTATTTGTATATTTGTGACTTAATCACTTTTCAACTGCTGAATGTATTTGAACAAAACTTGGCACAAGGATAGACCATGTCCTGGATTAATATTTTCTTTTACCCTAGATATAAGTTTTCCAGTGAGAGTACTGTATATGAAGTCATAAGCTAGTTTTCTATAAAGGCTTACCCCATCTAGATAATATAAAGAAAACTTAGTATTAGCACTTACGGCTGGGTATCGAGCAGGTAAATACTTTTTATTGAAGAAAATATGACCGTATACCTTTAAAACGACGACATAACGCAAAATTCCGCGTTACTTTGTCCTTGAAAGCTCTTATCGTAAAGTTTTGCGACATTACTTACTGAATAAATTATATTACACATGTTACAAGATGGTGTTATATGACCGTGATATACAGCTGTCTACCCGTGAAATTATGTCATGTGACTTCTTAGATGACCCAGCTCTAGTTATTCCGACTGTTGATCATGAGGAATCGAGTTCCCTTTGATCAGGTAATGGGTTCTTGGATTTTCTTTTCGGATATTCTAAATAACAGCACGAGGTTTGGAAAAGTTTTGACGTAAGACTTATAGCTGATGAAATGTAGTACTAGTACACATCTGACTAAAAACTAAATTAAAGTGTATATAAATTGAACTCAAACTAAAATTAGACCTCTCACGTCTGGTATATGCAATAACGCCACAAATACTTGCACCAAGTGACTACTTCAGTGTCAATCTAAGTAATATCTTAGTGTAAGATAAACTTGTAAGAATATATTAGTCTATTCATAATCTAATAGAAGCTTAAAAATATATTCTTGTTTATAATACAACTCCCGCATTAGAGATCAAACCGTGTGTTCCTGTACTTTACAAACATAGAGTTATATTTTTTTTATACGACTTACGTGGCAAACAAGCATGCGGCCCACCTGATGATAAGTGGTCACCGTAGCCTATGGACGCCTGCAGCACCAGAGGTACCACTTGCGCGTTGCCGACTCTTAAGAAATAAAAGGAAGTTGGAAGGAGAAGGAACGGGATGGGGGAAAGAGGATGATTTGGCCTCCGGCACTCTCACTCACCGAACGAAACACAACAGTAGAAATACTGCTATTTCACGTCGATATTTTGTGAGAGCGTAGTCCTTCCCCGGTCGAGCCGCCTATTCATGCTGAAATCAGCGAGGCTCTACTACTCATAATTTGTAGATCACACAAACAATTCGACTTTCTGAATCCCACACAGCGCGGCGGCAGCGGTAAGGCAACCGCTAACCCTACTCTACCTTGCATATTATTGAAAGATAACCAAATTGTATGCAAGATTTGCTCACGGCTCTCGGGTCGTGGGTTTCCCGGCCCAACAATAGGGTTAAACATGATAATAGGATATCCAAACACCTTCACAATAAATGAACTGGACGAACCTTCCGCGGCGGAAGTCGGCCTAATGAGGGTCACTAGCTACAGACCTTCCCAATCGTTGTATACTTGATTAAACGCATTCACTGGAAAAATGTAGATGAATATTTGACTATATGTAACCTTACATATACTCACATGTTGTAAAGAGGTAGGCAGGGGTGTATTACAATTATATTTCGCCAGCTATGTTTTACGTTCCACGTATAACGTGCCGTTTATATTTCCAAATTATTGCTTCCAAATTTCCAACAAATATATCCACCGTACTGGGCGTCAAACTCCCAACTGCCAGATAAAATAGAATTCGAGTACTTATAGAGAATATTTTTTATATCTACTCAAATATAGTCTTTATATATAACTCACAGTGAAGTAGTCCTTGCGTCGCGAGGACTTTTTAATTGAGGGACCCAAATAACACCGATTAAACTAAAAATGTTTTTGTCCTGATTTAAGATCGAGGTTAATAATATGATCACAAATGTATAAAACAACCGACAAAATATTTTTTAAGTCTCTTAACAAATCTTTTCTTTAGGTCTAAAATAAAATCACAAAAAGCAATACGCGGTCTCAAAAAAGAGAAAATGGGAAATACAGCCAAGTTTCTTTAAGAATCAAAATAATATAAAAATTGTTACAAAGTTTCACACCATTCTGAGCTGCGTTCATATTATAAGACAATACAGGCCAAACAAAAGCAACTCTTGTAAAAATAGAGCCAAGTCTTGTGATTGTTTTGCTCTTTACGTCTCCCGAGGAAGCATTTCTCTCAGTACTAATACAGATAATGGATTTCAAAAATATATAAAGCGACTTAGTTTTGTACAAGTTGAGAGAAAAGATGACAGAATGGGAACACTATTTATTTTGATAACAGTGGTAAGTGTTTTGGGCAGTTTGGATTTTAAAGGCTGAAGCTAGAAGTGGCATTCGAGTTGGAGATACTACGTTCGATTCATGAGTGGTAAAAATTATATTGGATTAAAGCTTAGTTTAATATTATGTTTGTCAGCCGTTTTTATAAAATGTTCCACTGCGAGGTACAGGCCTCTTCTCACTATAAAAAGGTTTAGACCTTAGTCCACTACGCTGACCCAGTGTGGGTTGGCAGACTTCCCATATCTTGAGAACTTTATAGAAAACCCTCAGACATGTAGGTTTCGTCACGATGTTGTCCTTAATCGTTAAAGAATGCAGTTATTTACTATTTAATACCTACATAACTTCCAAAAGCCAAAGGTGTGCGTCTTGGGATTAAACTCTAGATATTTGCGTGCAACTATTTCCAACAAGTCTATCGCTGTACCACTACGTGGTAAACAGTAAGCGCCGCTCAAGTTCAGGGCTCTGATTTATTGACATATCAGCACAATTCCAAAGAAACACAGTCAAGACTCTGCCTACCGTTAACTATATACTTGGCAGACATGCACACGGTCTCCGCAATGGTAAGCATTTACCATAGCTTATGTAAAAGGGATGAGTAGAAGTAGAAGGGAGGAACAAACAGGGTGATTAGACCTATGGCGCTCTCAAAAACTTAACCGTGCTGTTTGCTTTTAAACAAAGGTGGCAAATTAGCCTGTTGGACCCACCCGATCGTAAGTGTTTATTAAGACCTATAGTAGATTGCAGTGGGTACTAGGGTGAACGGCGTCGCTGATTTAATGTTGAGAACGACAGTGTCTTCCAGTGGAAAGCATAACTAGCGAAACGTAAAAGTGACTGTGAAGACAGAATTCACATTGCCACCTTTTATATTTATTGAAGGTGCAATATTTCAATAGTGACTACCCCGTCCATTTACGAGTATTCTTTGTAGTATATGACAAAGAACGAGTTGGTACAAATAGCCAACCATCATAGAACACGGAAGTCCCTAGCTTCCTAATAGAGAAGCTACTACGAGACTTACTGACAGCTATACAGGCGGTAATAATATGACACTTTTACTGTCGAACTGATAGCTCTGACTGTACTCGGTGGCATCCGTTACTTGGCACAAAAGTAACGTAGTATGAAGAAGCATTTGGTCGGACCGGCTTGACGCTGACGACGGCTAGAAGACATCTATCTTCTCCTCGTCGTCACTGTCTCTGGACTGTAATTGGGCTTTTCATCAGGTCCAAAACAATCACTTTGCCGTGTCAATACAAAAAAAAAGAAAATATTACTTCGTCTCTAGTAAAAGGATGATGAAGAATATTTTGGGTAATACCATTGTATTATCGAACATTATCGCTCCCGCATATGTAGGTTAGGAGTAGCAGTACTTTAATCTGGATGAAAGATATCCTTTGTCCTTTTTTCTACCCCTGACAACGTGTATGCGAAATTTCCTGATGATCGGTCGAGTAGTTAAGGCGTGAAAGCGTACAAACAAGCAAACTCACATTCGCATTTATAATATTAGTTAGGATTATTCAATGCCGTTTATGGACTCGATAATTTGAAGTGGCGTTAACCAAACTTATAAAGAAATTAAAGAGAGAAAAAACAATTTGTCCCCCGCTCATAAGGTAACAGGAAAGACAAACAATAATAATTATAAGAACAAATAAGGTCATGCGTCAGCAATGTTGCAGTATATCTACAACACTGGTATTTTCGCAGAGCCTGCATGATTTCGGTGCATGTAGGCAGTAACATACAAACATAACACATTTAAAATAAAATTAAAAAAACAAACCATAAATAGACTTGCGATCGAGAGGTCGCGGGTTCGAATCCCACCCATTCCACCACTGACGTGAACACGCTCCTAATACAAGCATTCTAGCTTAGCTGGAGGGGTTAACAAGAATACTAGTAATATGAAACAGAAACTAAACATTAAATTAATTAATAGTTCTCGTTACCGATGCAGTCGACTACTTTGTTCGAAATTACTACATGGTCACCAATTCTTTAAATTGCTTAACCAAGTCTTACAGATCAGTGAGCGCGCGTAATGAGATATTTTGTTTGAAATAACAAGCCTACACTAGAAATACTTCCTGTGCCGTTCGCCGTGACTTGGAACAATTGCTTGTGGATCACATAAATCAAAGGTATAACACTGCGTAAACCTAGCAAATGACCTAAATAATTATGACGTCACTAAACTCACTAACTACTAAACTTTGACAATCATAAGTGTTACTTTGTGACAAATGAAAAATTATTGTAAGCTGCCTCACAAATTCTTGTGATGTTATGTGTGGGATCGAATCCACAAGACTGGACAAGCACAGCGGCAAGGTCACTTAGAACATTACGTCATCTGTCGACATTGCATGTAGTACGCTTCGCAATGTTTGAACGAATTTGTTTTATCAAACAAACAGTAATTCTGGTATCTTACTAGCAAATTTAATTGTGTAACTGTTCTTCTAGAGGTATTTGACATCTTCGTAACAATTTTAATCACCTCCACG
This sequence comes from Catocala fraxini, assembly GCA_930367265.1. Lineage (NCBI taxonomy): Eukaryota > Metazoa > Arthropoda > Insecta > Lepidoptera > Erebidae > Catocala > Catocala fraxini. The sequence goes on along the minus strand of OV884044.1, from coordinate 955,029 downwards.
AAGGGTTTATACCTGACACTCTAGATAAAGCTCGAACTCAGATGCTGCCTACTTTTAATTACTGAACAAGTATCGAAGCTTAATTTTGAGAACGTTGTGCCTACATTTTAATTGGTAGTTGTCAAATTAAATAATGGCTTATGAGATTTTAAAATTAATTAATTTTTATAGCAATTAACAATGTTTAACGGTAAAATAATTTATAATTTGGGAAATAGGTCTTGATTTCATTGTATATTAGAAACAATGGCGTATGTCATTCATTTAGTCCACCTAGGACTTAATGACTGACATTCGCCCTTGTTTTAGTTACCAAGTCTGGTAATTTATTATTGCGTTAACTGTTTTTTTAATATCTATTATATTATATAGACTCTTTTCAGTATATCATCTAAGGAATAGGTGCATTAAACCCATGTTTCGCTAGCTACATTCCAGATCTCCTGTGGTAGGTAAGAGTCATTACATCAATTATTTGGAACCTAAAACATTACTAGCGTAATGTGGGTGTATTATATCATATCTCTATGCCTCCCCCTACGGGGACAAACAAATAAGATCAAACTCATTCAGTTGCATATAATATATTATGTAAAAAAAAGTTTATTAAATGCCAGTTATATATAATCACCCATTACTTATTTTACTTTGCATCTCGTTAAGAGCCGTTTAACTTTATACAATCTATCTATAGCCACGCTAAAAATATAAATAATTTATTCAAACCATTAGTCCACAATATTATCTTAGTTAAAACCTCAAGAAGAACCGAGGATCTTGTACACCACGTAATCTATAGTGAAGCACCCGGCGCATAATTTAAGCAAGCACCTTCCCCGTGTATTATAACAATTCCTCATTAAAGCATTTCCTCAGTCTCAAAGGCACGCCGGGTAAAAGCACAGGTACGTACAGTACACTTAGCAGGTACTGCTCAGACAGAATTTCCGCGGTAAATAAGACGCACACTACCAGTTTGAAATGATACTCGCTGTACAGGGTTGGCACATAACAATACATTTATCCTAATACATTTTGTACTATAGTATATCCCAATAGAAATTGAGAAAAAGGTGAACAACTTTTAGTGACTTTTATCATAAAATGGATATATCAGACATACGTCTGTAAAATAAATTTATGGATATTTATCAAAAGAAGGACTTCCATAGGGCTATTTGTATTCATTTTATAAATCTAATTTTAATTTAATTTAATGTTAATTGATTCTTATTTTTATTTTATTTATATGTTACTTTATTGTTTTAATTTTAATTTAAATGTAATATCGATTAATGTTTGTTTCCTCTTGTTATGATCTCCTTATTTATTTGTTTTACTATATTATTATGTTTAGTCGTTAAATTTAATTCAATTTCTTTTTAATTTATTAATCAATAATCACAATATAAGCAAAATCATCATAATATATTATGCAAAGTAAAACATGTTTTGTATTAAACTGCAGCTTTTCTAGGGCTGAACACTGACCCCTAAAATACAGGCACTCGCCTAGTTTGGGGGACCAGTATCAGTATGTTCTAAATAAAACACAAAAACAATGTTCTATCAGAATCAAATTGTACGTGTAACACGTTTGTATTTATCTGAGACAATAAAGATATTATTATTTACTACTTTTTAAAGCGAGTTTGAATTTTCTAAATGACTTTATATTAAATTAGGCATGAAACGATTGTTTACATAAAATATTAATTCTATTGGGACAGAGTATAACAAATATTTCTGGTCTTATTTTTATTGTGGAATCTTAAGTGCAATGGTAAGCTGACGTGGATAAGTGTATTTTATATGTATCTTTTTGTGATACAAGTAAATGAGGAGATTTTATTTCATTATTATGGTGTACTAGATTTGGCTCGCGGCTTCGCTCGTGGTAATTTTGATTATCTCAATGAATTTCTATAACTCGGGTACGGTACTTTTTCCTAGATAAAACCCTACGTCCTTTTCTATATCCCTGACAACGTGTATGCGAAATTCATGATGATCGGTCATGTAGTTAAGGCATGAAAGCAAATAAACAAACAAACTCACATTCGTATTTATAATATTAGTAAGGATTCAAATATTTAAGCGTCGCTTTTCCGACAGTATATGGTGCATCGAGAGATTGATTTATGACTCCACCGTGGAATGTACAAGATAGTACTCATTTTCAACTGTAAAATAAAAAATAAAAAAATTTATTATTTAATGGAAAACGGAGCGGTTATTTAATTATTCCGTATATTTTTTGGATATTGATTAGATTGTACACTTATTTTAAATATCTAAACCTCGTTCGCAGAATGTTTCAGGTAACGTATTGAGAAGATAAAACATGTCATAATCTGATAGCGAAATATGGATGAAATGCACACCTAACCTTTTGAAGAGATACATGTACATGTTATGAGATATCTAATATAATTTACTTCTATGATAATAACGAATCAACAAAAAAGATTTTTTATTTATTTATAAACACATCCCACACAATCTTTACAGGACAACCCAATGCGATTGTGAGATAAAATTACAGAAACAAAACAAGAATTTAAAATAAATAAAATGCATGCATACATTTATAATATAAAATAAAACTAAAAATTCACATACTTACTTCAAGATCACTTAACTTACTCAATTACAATAACATTACACATTATACACACATTACGCATTATCTGTATATGATACAACAAAAAGTGATTTTTGCGAGTTCACTCAAATTAGACGGAAATAAATCAATTTATGAAAAAAATAAGAGTCTAAAGTGTGTAAATGTGCCAATAAATACAAAAAATAAATATAATATAAACATAACTATAAAAGCAGTACTAACTACCACTGCTCGTCAATACCATTTCACAGTTATCTATCCATATCTACATTGACAAATTTCAATTTGACAATTTAAAACGCCTTAGTAATAAAGTGTTTGACAACCCTAAAGTTCGCGTGTTCCAAGCGACGTAGCAACAAATGACGCGCCGCATCCACGCGACGCGACGGCGACGTTGTTGCATGAGTTCTCGCTCTCGCAAAAATATGAATATTTTGTTATACTTAGGGGCTGTTCCACAATTTCAAAGTAACACTTATCTTATAAATAAATTTAGTGTTATCATTATTTTAGCTTTACTTTAAAAAGGAAGGATTGTCTGTGCCATTTCTCGTCTCAGTAACTTTTATTTGAATTTTCTTATGTGTCCCTAGAGACGAATATAATCGCAGTGTGAGAAGTATTAGGCAATAGTCCACCATTCTGGCCCAAGGCGCGGCATTGGAAGACTTCACATATCGAAAAGATTGTGGAATACTCTAAGACATGAAGATTTCCTCACTTCGTCATTAGAGCGAGCGATAATTGACATACATAGTCTATATCTCTGAAAAGGTATGCTGAAGCGTATTACATCCACATTCGTGCAGTTATCCATAACTGCACGAATGTGGATGTAATACGCTTCAGCATACCTTTTGGTCCTTTTTAATTTTACTTTATAGGGAGCGAGCTTATTGCTGTCAATCGGGCACAATTCCCAACCCCTTACCTTATCTTATCTTATGTGGGGGGGCCAGTCAGTGCAGACCGGCGACACTTCGACCCAGTGAGATCTTTTGTGTCGACACTCTCCCAATAACAACTGCCTTTACATAGATGTTCATGGCAGCCGGGACCGACGGTTAACGTACTCTCCGAGGCACGGAGTAGGCGATAATTGTCAATCAATACGCACGTAATTTCGAAAAGTCATAGAATAATTCCCAACCCCTTACTGGTAGTAACAGTTTGCCCGATCCCAAAATCGAACTCCTGACTATATAATTGCACAGTAGTCGTATTCACTACCGTAGCTCCACCATTATAATTTTTTACAAACGCTTTGCTGCGGATTCTTATTCAAATTTCGTGGTAACTAACACCATAGCGACATCGTCACAACTCTTATATACGTAAGATTAAGTAATTAATTTTTAAACTTATTATTATATTATTATTATAAATAGCCTAGGCTGTCCCACTGCTGGGCAAAGGCCTCCCCCAAACTCTTCCATGCCTCTCGATCCAGCGCCACCTGTTACCAGCCCGCCTGGTATGTGCTCAAATCGTCACGCCATCGCTTTCGAGGCCGGCCCCGGCGACGCCGTCCATCTTCAGGTTCCCATTCTGTAGTGATCTTTGCCCAGCGGTCAGGATGCATACGGATGACATGACCCGCCCAATCCCACTTCAGCCTAGCAGCCTTTTTGCCTACGTCCACTATACCCGTTTTAGAGCGCAGCGTGGTGTTACGCACTCTATCTAATCTTTTTACGCCCAAGATACTGCGCTCCATTGCTCTTTGGCAAACCCCGAGGCGGAATTTCTGCGATTCGGTCAGAGACCATGTCTGGGCACCGTAGGTTAGGATGGGAAGAATACACATGTCGACGAGCCTTCGCTTCAGGGAGATTGGTAAGTCTCCCTTCATTAGCGTCTTCATGGACCAGTAGCTTTTCCAGGCGTTTTCGATGCGGCGATCGATTTCTTTTTCCTGCCTGTTTTCGAAAGTTGTTAACTGGCCCAGGTAGATATACTCGTCGACATAGTGTATTTCCTCTCCATCTACCTCTACCTTACGTCTCGTGCTGTTGGACATTACTTGGGTTTTGGACCGATTCATCGCTAGTCCCACCTCGAGGCTTGCGGCGCTAAGTTCTTGGAGCATTGACTGTAGTTCCAGGGCTGTGTGGGCGAACAGGACAATGTCGTCGGCGAATCGGAGGTTAGTTAATCTTCGGCCGCCGACAACAACTCCCCTGTTTGACCACGAGACTGCCAGTTTACGAAAAACTTCTTCAAGTACGCTGGTAAAAAGTTTGGGAGAGAGCGGGTCTCCTTGTTTTACTCCTTTGAGGATTTGGAATGTGGGTCCTGTAGTGTTAAATTTTATGTTTGCGGAACTATTGCTATAAATTATTTTAAGGAGGTCTATGTAGGTGGTATCAATGTCTTGATTATGGAGTGCAGAGAATATAGCAGAATGTTTAACGCTGTCGAAAGCCTTCGTGTAATCCACGAAGGCCAGATAGAGGGGTTTGTTGTACTCTATATGTTTCTCAAGAAGTTGATTCAAAGTTTGTAAATGGTCCGTTGTAGAAAAGTTGTGGCGGAAACCTGCTTGTTCAGGTGGTTGCTGCTGGTCTAGTTTACCATAAATACGGTTCAGTATGATTTTTATAAAAGTTTTGTATAAATGTGAAACTAAACTAATTGGGCGGTAGTTGCTGATGTCGTTTTTTGCACCTTTTTTATGGAGTAGTATTAAGTTGGAATGGCACATGTTTGTTGGAAATTTTCCGGTTTGAAGAATTTTATTGAATAGATTGGTGATAAAGGGCAGTAAAGTTGGTAAACCTATTTTAAGCATTTCGGTACTAATGCCGTCTTCTCCAGGACTTCTATTGTAGGGCATACTCTTCAAGACTTTGTGTACTTCTAATCTGGTAATTTCAGGGATGGTATCTGGGCAGGTGTAATGGAAACTATGCAGGTTGGTTTGTGGGTTATCGTTATACAAGGTCTTATAAAAATTGGTGGCAATTTCCATAATTTTGTCTCTGCTATTGTGAGTATTTCCTACGTGGTCTTTAAGGCTATTGATCCAAGACTTTCCTTTAGTTATTCCTTGTTTTAAAATTTTTAATGATGTTTGTTTTTGTAAAGCTGTTTTAACTAAGTGAGTGTTTAGATTCCTAATGTCTTTCCTAATGCTACGTTTAACTTTTTTATCTATGTCTCTATATTCCTTCGAGCCAATTTCCTTTTCAGTTCTTTTTTCAATTAGGTCTATTGTTTGCATGGTGAACTTATTTTTGGTTTTAGGTTGTTTTTTAATCTTTTTGCTACTCTTACTAATTCCTGTTATTATTAAATTTTTAAACTTAAACAATTAATATTGTAATTTAACAATACTGATACATATTTATGACGATGGGCTTCTTTAAGTCACAGCTAAGCCACATATTTGTATTATTCCATAATAACCTTTTGCAATCAACATGATAATAATTTATTTAAGAGTTACGGGACGGCTAGTAATCACCGTAGCTTGGGCTTCCAAGTATTTTGTCTGTGCACTATCTCAGGCAGGCGACCCTTGAGTAAATCCACCTGGGATTGAACAGATGTAACGATCATGTACTATGAATATTAATGAGAGCAAATTAAACTGTAATTCTCGACTATGAATTAGACCCTGTTGACTCCCACGGGATAACGAATCAAGTCAAGTGAAGGCGACTGGTATGGAACGTAGAATTACCTAGACGAAAATCCGGCAAAGAAAACATTATAATATCAGCCTTGTAGTAAACTGTCTCACTGCTGGCCATGGGCCTCTTCTTAGTGTAAGAAGGGTTAGGTCATAGTCCACCACGCTGGCTCAGTGCGGGTTGACAGACTTTACATATCTTTCAGATCATTATGGAGAACTCTCAGCCATGCAGGTTTCCTCACGATGTTTTTCTTCACCCTTAGAGCAAGCGATAATTATTTATTTAATACGCACATAACTTCGAAAAGTTAAGGATGCGCGCCTAGGGTTCGAACTCGAGACCCCTGCGTGGCAGTCCAACAGTACACGAATTGCTCGGATGGCGTAATGGTTTTAGTAACCCCCTTTGACACCGTGCTGTGTGTTGTGGATTCGTTATATCTAGAAATAGGTGTTTCGAGACTTTCTTGTGTCCGTTGTATGAAACTATTCCAAGTGCGGGTGTATTTTAAATTAATTTAGCTAAAGTCCACTATGTTTTGTTTAGCTTTTAGCTAAAGCTAGCTAGCTTTAGCTCTTTTGGATTTTATCCTTTACTATACATACAAGGTTAAGTTGTCAAAAAGATGCCACTAGATTACTAGTAATTGGTGACCCAAATTGTTATCCTTAAGCTAAGTCAGTTAAGCTAAACGTTGGAGTGTGAGATAGAACAAATACCTCTCGATTGTGAAACCGATGCTTCAAATTGACACTCCACCTACAATTTGAACGATGATTAAAATTAATATATAGAAATTTTATTTATAATTATTATATTATATATTTATATATTATATATTTCTAAGGCGTTATTTAAGCTTTATTAAATTTTATTTTATTTGTACAAGCTGTAACTGAGAAAGTATTGCATAGCTCATTTGAGATCCATATTTTCTTACATAGACAGTCCTACGCGCATATCCCGAAAGGGTAGGCTCTGGTGGAGGTGTATGAAACACACATTAACTATACACAGCTACACTAACACATCAAAACCAAACCAGAATTAGAATTAGATTTTATTTATTTGCCAAATAGTGTTGGTACAATTTAGGTCTTAAATTTAGTAAGTATACATATCCAAAAACACTTGTTTACATTAGTGACATGCAAATAATGAATATAATAAAAATTAATTTAATTCATATTTCAGTTTAGCCATTCATATTAGGTACTAGGTGAGGAAACGAACCTATTTTCGCCTTCCAGTTACAGTATCAAAATCTGTACTACTGATAATTCACCGACAGAAAAACCCTAAACAGTGTTTCGCACCCGAGAAACGAACCCGAAATATCATGCACAACAGTTGCAATCACTACCACTCTCCAATGAAGCAGTCTAAATACATTTTTCGTACTTTTTGTACGTTATTTAAAAGTATATCCGTGTATAATAAACACCTAGAATTCACAAAATAAGTGCAAAGTTATTCTCTTTAAATATATGAAACGAAAGGCATGTAGAATCCCCGTCATGCACTCGGCCCAACTCCGACAGCTTCCATTATGGCTCGGCAGATGGCACCACTGATCTATAGCACACAATTTTAAAGTGAAAACTGCAAAGTTTTCGGTGATAGTTTCGTTCCACGTCGAAATTCTGATGTATAGTAGACTTTAGGGCGCATGAATATTTGGTACTGTATTGAAATTTGTCGCATAATGTTTGCGAGTTATTGAAAATAAATTTTAGCCGTTGGTAGGTGTGAAACAGCTGCATTACAGTCGGTTTGTTTAAATATAATAAACGATGCTATAGGTTACAGCCAGTACTAAATAATTACTAAAAGGTTTGAAGCAGCTGTTGAAGCTATAATGCTGTCATACCATACTTTACGCATTGAGTCATTGAGAGCCTTGATCTTACAAAATAATTTTCCTTATATTACAGTGGCATTTTCAGTGGCCTGAAAATTAAATTTACGTTGCCTTGCCTTGGTGGCACAGCGATATTAAATAAATGCGACTACTGGACATGAGGTCTTGGTTCGAATACCGAGTCGGACAAAGTGTGACCAAGTATTTTTTGGTCAAGAAAGCAGCAGGAGTTTAGAAAGATTACATGAACCAGAATATGGCAAGAGGCTCTCTGTTACGAAGCATCTATTATCACAAATGGCAAAATGTGGAACTTATGCCTACTCCTTCAGGGATAAATTCATGAGACTATAATAATAATAAATCTCAACTGAATAAGATTCAAGATCAAAACCGAAACAACTTTAAAATTTAGGTCACAATAAAAAGAAACACCTACAAACGTACACAACACTATCTTATCTTATCTTATTTCGGGGGCCAATCAGTGTAGACCGGCGACACTCCGACCCAGTGGGATCTTTTGTGTCGGCCCCGAGATCTATCTCCCTATGAATGTACTGCATCAGTCGCAGCGTACACTTCAGAGGGAGAAGCCTGAAGTCTTTAGGGTTCGGATATGCCAATCCCATCAGACCCATCCTTAGTCCAGCCAACGCGTCACATTCACACATTAGATGTGATATGGACTCGTCCTGTTCACCACAGGCTCTGCAGATCAAATTGTTTACTAAACCTAATCTGCACAGGAAGTCGTTGGTGCCAAAATGGCTAGTGAACGCTCCTATGAGCAGGCGTATTTGGCCCTTGTTGTACCCGCAGAATATCCGGGTGAAGCCCGTGGCTCTGTTTGCAATGAATTTCTTGGAGTGTTCCAGACCCCTAAGGGCCATCCACTCCAGCCTATGTTTATCATTGCCATGTGCATTCATAGCTGCCTTGACGGTACTCTCTGAGTGTCCTACGAATGGCTCGGGGCCAACAAATAGTTGCTCCGAGCCCCTCCTGGCTAATTCATCAGCCTCCTCATTACCCTGCACACCTGCATGCCCCGGAACCCACACCAGCCTGACTGTGTTTTTCCTGCCAAGTCTGTTAAAGACTTTAACACAGTTCAGGACCAGTCTGGAGTCCACCCTACAGGAGTTCAGAGTCTTAAGAGCAGCTTGACTGTCACTGAGAATATAAACAGTCTTGTCAGTGACATTTTTGTTGATATTCTCCTGCTACACAAAACTAACTGAGCAACATTGTAAATTTATATTAACCTTTAAAGATAACCAGAGTTTTAATAAATATTAACGGCCAAACAAACGGAATGGCACTAGTATACAAGTAAACAACAAAACTTTGTTCCAGCAAAGTTTAAATTGCATACATAGATTTGATCAGGCTCACCTGCAGTGCGATCTCTGGAGACATTACATATGTGGGGGTGTTTGCTGATGAATGAGGGTCTGGGAATGTGTATTTGAGGAGATGATAATGGATTTTAGGTTGAAATAACAAAATTGTGTGCTGTTATTGGTTTGATTCGTAGTTTTTGGAGAATCAAGCGGGAATCTCCCCGTGACCATAGCTGCTAAAAAGCAACCGAAACGTCAGGGAAAGTGTAAACTTAAATACAAATAGTTTTAATAATTTAATTAGCTCAAAATTAGTAAAGTTTAATAGTAGTAGTTTCTAATTTATCTAATAAAGTGTCAAAAAACAACGCGATAAAATCCGTATATAGTAGTTTAATTTCAATGAATAACATTCGCGTAAACAGAAGACAATATTAGAAGCTCACTGTTTAGATATCAATAAACTCCTTTCTATTTTTATTTTTAACTAGTTATGTCAATATTCTATCCCACGGGAATAGTACTTTTTCTGAATAAGTTACCTTATGTCCTTTTCTGTAACCCTGATAAAGTGTATACAAATTTGTATGATGATCAGTTGAGTAGTTAAGATGCGAAAGCGTTACAAACAAATAAATAAAAATTTGGATAAACAATTACATAGTTATATTAATTTACATAATATACAGGGTGTCCCAGAAGTCGACGTTAAGCCGAAATCAGGTTACAGGCTATGTTATAATAGCTACCAGAAAAAAAAAATGTAAGTTACATATTTTAAAAATTATAGGCGTTTTAAAAAAGATCTAAGAAATCTACAACTCTCTGACGGTCTTTTCACATCTGTTACTACAGATACTATGTACTTTTTGAACTATAATTTTTTTGTTACGTAATCTGGAATAATTTAACAAAATCGAGAGCTTTAAGAAGCATTATTCGAGAAAAACATAACAAAAAAAAATCAAATAGTACACATCTGTAATATTAACAGGAGTGAAAAGACCGTCTCAGGGAGTAGTTTTTTTTTTATTGCCTACTATTTTCAAATTACGTAACGTAGATTTTTTTATATTTTACTGATAGCTATTATAACTAAGCCTGTTACCTGATTCCGGCTTGACGTCGACTTCTGGACACCCTGTATATACAAACAAATTATTTGCAATAAGATTACCCTACAAAGAAAAAAGAACAAAACCAAAAAATACAGTAACATTCTAGGGTTTGGTTTCTGGGTCAGGCAAAGTTATTGGAATTTCTTGTTAATAGATTCTTACTTACAGCACGGAGTCATATGCTTGTCATAACAGACTGTGTCTATCAAGTGGGACCTTTTTTTTTTTTTTTTTGTTTTCGCACGGGAATGCCTTTGCGGAAACCATGCTTGGTAAAACGTGGGTGTAATACACCTCTTTCTGGTCCTTTGAGGGTATAGGCATGGGACTATTATGTATGTAGTATTCCCATTATCAGCTGCGAAGCTGCAGATAAAAGCTAGCGTATACTAAGACGAATTCAATACGAATATGATGTTGGTTCATGTGTTGAACTACGTTGTTTGTTTTGAAGGAAAGTACAGCACAATGCACTGTTTGCAATATCCGACTCCCGGTTGGATATTGCAAACACAGTTGTTTTGTAATTGTTGGCGATTCTATGATGAGTCGTGCGTTTAAATTATGATATTTATATTATATCACATTGGATAAGTAATTAATTCCACTTATGGTCACCATGGTCGAAATTGGACTGCTATTCATCAAATTTAATTATATTGTTTATCATACATTTTAGCTATCTGCACTGTTGCTCCAGATAAATATTAACTACGCATAATCTGACACTCGTCCGTGCGCGTAATGTAGTACAAAGGCAAAAAAGGTCCTAAGGTTTCTCTTTACGTTACCTATACATAGATGCTGGACTTCGTGCTGTGTTGCTATAGAAAATTCATTGACAGAAAAATTATTACACTTTACCTAATCTGGAAATCGAACCTCATAACCTTATATTCAACAGCCGCATTACCTAACGCTGTGTCATCGATGTAGATGTAGACGATGTAATCTATCAGATTACACGTATGCGGTCTGAGAATTCTCTCCATAATATTGTCGAAGAAATGTGAAGTCTGCCTTCTCGCTAGGCTACCGTGGTGGACTATGGCCTAACGCTTCTCAAATATAGAAAAGGCCCGTGTTCAGTATGGCATTTTATATACAAGGCTGATATAATTATACACGTGTGCGCCAGTCTAAGGCTAGTATTTCAATACGTTTATTTACCTTATCAACAGTCAGCGATGATTCAGCTAATCCGTAAATAACTGACTTACCTGTAACAATAACAATACAAAATTAAATATTGATATGAAAATACACAGTCACACATATTACGAGTATTATAATGTAATGCTTGCCGTAGAAATGACTCAAGATGGATTTACAATAGAAGTATTTTACAAAAATTGTATTTATTAAAATTAGTTCAACATACATTTATCATTAGCTAATTGTAATGCCTAAATGTAAGGCCTTGCAGTTGATGCTGTTTTCTATATTAATTTATAATAGATACGAGTTACGCTAAATTGTAAAAAAAATTATATGCAAGGTCTAAATTTTTATCATGGCGGCCGAACTCTCATAATCCGATGTGACGACCATCCGACACGACCGGAGAGAGATCATACGCTTTATGTGCTTTTAAAGACACAGAGGTTTGTAACACTGCCAACATTTTAGATGCTATTGAGAATTTAAACTCAATAGCATCGGCCTCGATGGCGTAGTGTATTCGATTGCCACGCCTGAGGGCGCGGGTTCCATTCCCGCACAAGTTAATCATTTGTGTGCATGAACATGAATGGTGGTCTTGGTCTGGGTGTCTCTATGTATATAATAAGTAAGTATTTACAAAAAAATATATATATATATGAATGTTTATCCATTGTCTAGTACCCATAGTACAAGCTCTGCTTAGTTTGGGCTAGATAGTGTTGTGTGTATGTGATAGAATATTATTATTATTATTAATAATAACTTTTTGTAGGCCTGACTCGGGATTCGAACTTATGTCGTAAGCACGGCAGTCATTTGAACTACTGTGTGCGTGTGAGCGTGAAGTATCAAATATAATTCCCAGGTTGGGTCAATTTCTATTGGGTCAGCAATTACTCAGCATAAGCTCGGTGCCATGCCTTTCTGTTAAAAATATAGCTGGCGAATTGTGGTTCACTTATAAGTTTATAACATACTATAACACCAGTCTAGATATATTCGTCATAAATAGACTTATTTATATTAAAGTAATTATTAATATTAAAGCTAAATAATATTAACCAACTACTTTATTTTTCCAAAACAACATGGTAGAAACTATAATAAGATTTTGGCATCACAACACACCAGAATTTCCCTAAAGAGATAAATGTATTATACCCACATATATCGCCTGTTTTGTTTACGTGTGATGTGTTCTATAGAAAAATATTTGGGCTTCACAACCTTGGTAACACAAGTATGCTTTGCAAATATCAACGTCTCATATTAGCAGTAGTACATTTTAGGGCTTTAGGGACAACATTCATCATAAGTGATTGTTAAAGCTAATTCACAAACGAGTACTTACTAGATGTTACCAGCGGCTTCACTCGCGATAATGTAGATTTTGTCAATATTTTTTTATACCTTGAATACAGAACTTTTAGCCTGGATAAAAGGTACCATATGACCTTTTTTGTACTCCTGACAACGTCCATGCGTAATGGCCCGATGATCAGTTGAGTGGTAAAGGCGTGAAAGCGTAACATACATATATAACGTACATAGTTTCTATGTATAATATGTATGTATTTACAAAAAAAAAATATATAAGTATGTTTATCCATTGTCTAGTACCCATAGTACAAGCTCAGCTTAGTTTGGGCTAGATGGTGTTGTGTGTATGTGGTAGAATATTATATTATTATATTATATTATATTATATATTATATAGTTTTTAAAGTATACACCTACGGCATTTTCTTCCCAAAAAGCCGAACACATAATCCGTACTTGAGTAAAAGCCTCAGAGATTTGGAACAATTAAAACTTTGGAAGCTGAAAGTTCTCCACAGCACAAGGCACGAACTAAACAGCCAAATAGTATTTTGAACATGATTTCCTTATAGCCGCCATATTGAAATAACCGTCTCTTAAAAGAATTACCATATTTAAATTCCCTTCAAAAAACATGTCAGCTTTTTCAACTTATAGAACTATTTCTATGACATGTTCTTATTATTTATAAGTAAAAAATAAATGAAGTTCCTAATAAAAATCAAAATTCCTTTTCTACGTACGAAATATCCGGCAGTTGGAAAGTAGTTAGTGCAAACTTCGCTAAAGGAAAAGCTCCCGGAGAAACCTTTTAATCATTAATTCAGATAACTTCAGTAATGATGTATCCTTTGCGAATAGGTTTATATAGTTTTATGTCACATCGTTATTTTTTTAATAGCTGCTTTTAAAATCCGTTAGCATAATAATTATCAAGTCACTTAAAATCACAATACTGAAATTCACATTTTTATTGTTTGTCTCATTGATTGATCTGGTGTACTTTTACGCGCAAAAGGGTCACAATGACCATCAGATTCTGAGGTCAAAATTGAGCAAACTTGGTCACAGTACGAGTAAAAAGGTCCAATGTCACTCAATTTGACTCTTAATCTAGTAATAGAATTCACACAAATAAAATGATCTATTAATACGCACGTAGCTTATTAGTCTGCATACAATAAACAAATTAAAAATATAATTAAACCAATTATATATTAAAATTAATAATTAAAATATCATGACTAAAATTAATTGCAAAGTTTCGTTGTCAGTTGTCATGCACAGTCAGCAAATTTGAAAACAAAAAATAACGCTATTTTTTTAAAATCAACGCGCCATTTTCCGTTTGGCGTCACCTGTCAATATCATCGCCGGCCATTTTGTTTTAATCAATCATATTCCTGCCAAACGCAGCTGATTCGTTTACAAACTGATTATTTTCTATTTTCCCTTATTCACTTTCGATGAGGGTGAAGTAGGTATCTACTTATAAAACATTAATACGTTATATTGTAAATATCGACAATGAATTAAAAAACATAATAATATGATGGCTGTATTACCTTGAAGAGTTAGACACAGATGTAACAATTTTGTTTAAATACAACTCCCATACAACTAATATTATAAAGCTGAAGAGTTTGTTTGTTTGTTTGAACGCGCTAATCTCAGGAACTATTAGTCCGAATTGAAAAAATCTTTTAGTTTGGATAGCCCATTTATCGAGGAAGGCTATAGGCTATATAACATCACACTGCGACCCACGGGAGCCGCGAAGTCATCATAAACGCGGGTGAAACCGAGGGCACATTTATACTATATATAATTCTTGTGTTGCAGGGGAATTCATAAAAATTCGCAACATCACGTTGTGGGTTCGAATCCCACACGGTACAAAAATTTGTGTGATCCACAAATGGTTGTTCTGACTCTGGATGTTCTTTGTGTCCGTTGTTTGAATATTTACATACATATAAAGTCCCTCGCAACGCAGGAACTATTAAAAAAAACTCCTATATACACATTATTCTTCCATAAGAAACCCACGAAACAGCGGTAGTATGTTGACCACCACTTAAATGTTCGCACCAGTCCTTCACAATAATACTAATTGTACGCAATAGAATAAAATTTTAAACACTATCATCAGAAAGAAGTTTTCTTTGCGTAAATAATACTAATTGTAAAAACATAATTTTACTATGTGTAATACACCGGCTATGATTTAATTCGAGGTAAATATTCTTATATATAATAATAATAATAATAATACATGTTTATTCATCAAAAACTTATTATAAGTACATGATACTCACATAGTACCATTGATTCAAAAAGCGAAAGCGAATGCCAAATAAAATAAATATCCGATTGTCGCAGTGGGTTAAGTTCTCACATCGTTAAGAAGCATTGCGGGTTTGACACCTTCGCGATAGATAGATAGTGTCTCGTTAAAGACTTTTGACCTTCCATTTTCACAAATAGTAAATAAATACAACAACACAACATAAAATTACCTACCTAATATTATGATCAATGAACTTAGGAATATTTTTAAATATATGTATTTATATAAAAATTCATTCATTTTTTGTAATTGTAAGGCCATAATTGTTAAGTAAATACTAAATACCTATTGCGAGGGCATAAGTGTGTGCGGGTTCAAGTCCTAAGTGAGGCATAATTTACGTATTGAGTTACGTGTTACTAAATGGACATTGAGCGCGTTGCACTGCTGTCAAGCGTGTCATGGCAATGTTACACTGAACAAATTATTTAATTACAATCCAAATATAAACACAAGATTTGGAAAATTTAATTTTCAACGACAATAGTAACGTTATGCAGGACTTCACGTAGATGGCGCCACGGAGCGTCATTAGTGGGTCGCACTTCCGGTTCCGGTGGGTTCCGCCCAGCTTCCGGCCGCCCTCCCTATTGTAGCGATGCGCTGCGATTGTTGCCCCTTGTTTTTCAGACATTTTAAATGTAATTTCAAAACATTATGATGTTAAATGCTTAAATTGTGGAATTGAGTTTGTTCTTATTAATTCCGAGACTTTGGGAGAGCGAGATTTGTAAATGAATTCTGTTATTAGATTTGTAGTGGACTTGGTATAATGTTTGATAATATTGAAAGATTACTTTATTATTGTGATAAATAAGTAGGTACATAATACATATATGTTCCATCTGAGATATACATATGCAGCAGTTTATCTATACTAATAATAATCCTCCAGGCCGAATTTCGGTCACGGCGGGCAATCTTAACGGAGACTGGCCATCTGCGCGGGAGATATTATAGTGCACAAGTGTGTGCGCAAACCCAAGTGCACTCTCTGTTCTCTAATTCTCATGATCCGATGGGACGGATAATCGGACACGACCGGAGAAAGATCAGGAGCAGGACCAACGACTTTACGTGCTTTTTGAGGCATGGGGGTGTCTAACACCGCCAACTTCCTAACTCCGGGCTCGTATTAAGATTTCTTTACAGAAAAATCCAATACCTTTTTGCTGACCCGAACCGGGATTCAAACCCGAGACCTCATGCACAGCAGTCGCATTCACTACGGCTGCGCCACGGAGGCAGGAGTATCTCTATACTACTACAATAATAAGGTGGAGAGCAAGCATGATGGTTTAGCTTGTAACACAATAGGAGACTCACACAATGCCGATCGTTTAAAAGAGGCGTCTGATTGATGAGATATTTCTACCAGTGTATTATTCTTTATCTTTCCCTCTCTTCTTAGCTATTCATTCTATACGGTCGTTGATCAGCCGTATTATTTTTACACTTCCTATCTTTGGCTACGCTGGCAACTTCAGAAACACACATGTGTGTGTTCCTAAAACTACCAGCGAATTGATACATTGAATAGATAAAATAACACAGAAGTACCCAAAAAGAAGTAATTTATAGCTGAGTCATCTATGACCATCATAATGTATGTGTCCAAAGTGATTATATAAAAAAACAATTACCTTAATTGATTTCCATATTACGTTCACGGCTCGTTTAAATATATTAAAAATGAGATTAAATCAATATATTGCAGTGAATTTAATAACGAAATTGATTTTTTACACGTTTCAATGCGTAAAAGCCGAAAAGGTTAAATACAAGACCTAGCGGAATCGTGGTCATCTTCGGTGAGTTGCCCGCAGCTCACTGTTGGGTCCAAAGTTCAGGGTCCAAAGAGAATGATGAAGATCAAGGGGAGCCTATGGCTTCTCTGCCTGCTGGCCGTTGGGATCAGGGCCCGTCCCGAAAGTGGTAAGATATACGTAAAGGCTAATCTATATGGGCCTCAGTGTTTGAACTGTGTCTATTTAAAAGGTAATGGTGTGATGTATTGTGAAATAACGTTGTTTAAACATTGCGGGATGACAGCTGAGCTGCTAGCAGCAAGCAGTTCGGAGTACCGGGCGACGCCGAGTGAACACCGCCCGTCTCCCAACTTGGAGC
Organism: Catocala fraxini; assembly: GCA_930367265.1. NCBI lineage: Eukaryota > Metazoa > Arthropoda > Insecta > Lepidoptera > Erebidae > Catocala > Catocala fraxini. Next base: position 937,476 of record OV884044.1, on the reverse strand, counting down.
ACGGCAGGAGCAGTTCAGAACATCGTCCGTCACTCACCAGCTCCGAATATCGTGCGACAAGCGCGGAGCATAAACCACACTCGAGCGCCGAGCACCGATCTCATGAGGAAGGCAACGCTGATTCTAGAGCGGCCTCGCCGTACTCGGACTACCAACCGCTGTCTAGCGCCGAGTCCCTCGTCTCCGAACAGAGATCTTCGGATGATGGTTCAGGTAATGCATTTTATAGTATTTTCAGTATTACTGTGCATAGCAGCTACAGTGTTATCATTAATGTCTTTGATATAAAATATAATAATAATAATAGTAATAATAGGATATTAATATTAATAACAGGCTTTTTGTCACATCATCCAATCCGATAGTCGGGAAATAAACAAAACCTTTCAAAACAAAACTTAATTAAATTATTTGCAGAAATATTGCTATATTATTGAAACCATATTGACCAGTGGTTATAAAAATCTAAATACACAAGTAGATATAACAAAATGGCTCGTTAAAGATTTTTGACTTTCAGTAGATATACTAAAAATGTATCTGTTTACCTAAAGAGAAGGAGATTATTATAGAAGACCAATTTAGAAATATAAATATAATTTGTCCTAGATTTATTATTACTAGCGGTCGCCAAGTGGTCGAAATTCGACCATATAATTGATTTAAATTTTAAACTTGATCGTTATTATATATACCGCGAAATTACAATAGGTACTTAAGGTATGTAACCATCACGAGTAACCATAGTTACGAAGAATTGTACGACATCAACCGAACGATGCCAAAATACTACGAACGCGATTCGACTGCGTGTGTCATATGCGTAGTGTGCGTGTAGTGTTCTTTCATTAATTTAATGTATTTCTAATGTATGTTTTATAAAAATATTAGGAATCGCCCCTCTTTCTCCATATAAACTATAATAATAATAATAATATTCTATCACATACACAACACCATCTAGCCCAAACTAAGCAGAGCTTGTACTATGGGTACTAGACAATGGATAAACATACATATATATTTTTTTTTTTTGGTCCGTACATACGTATTATACATAGAAACACCCAGACCAAGACAAACATCCATGTTCATGCACACAAATGTTTGACTTGTGCGGGAATCGAACCCGCGACCTCAGGCGTGGCAGTCAGTTACACTAACCACTACGCCATCGAGTCGTCAACTATAACTGTGCCAAATATCATAGTCCTCCTTCCAATTTTCGTAAAAAGGTGTACAATGTTTTTGCTTCACGTATTAATATATAGATTACAAAGGTTTGTTTAAATTCAGGAGATTTAATATTACTTTATTTACAGTCGAATCACGAGAGTTCTCAGAAGAAGACGCACATTCTGAGGAGTCTCGTATGTTCAACCCGGCGGAGCTATTCAATTTCCCCCCCGCCCCTCTTATCAGCCCTGCGCCTGGCCCTCCAGGTACGTTACATTCAGATCTTTAAATATTTATCACTCTAAAGAACTACTAAATTTTACCAGCGGTAACCTATATTGCAATGTTTCAGGACCCGTAACAACCGGCGCACTTGTCAACAAATGCACTGCCGAAGGTGACATGTACTACGAGACGAGAGGAGACTCCTGCTGGATCTGTGGATGCTTCACCGGTTTCGGTGGACTATTCCCGAAATGTGCCCCGTGCACGTGCTCTCGTAAGACTTTATCCAGCAATTTTATCAGATGCACAGAATTCTAACTGACTGTTTTAAAGAAAACTTCGACTTCCTTTTCATCTTTATGTCTTTTACTTTTGCTTGCAAATTAGACATCTAATGCAAACTAAAAATAATATATGTGTTTCCAGTGCCGGGACCACTACCCATCCCGCTACCTTCACCGATACCAGGTAAATATTTTACCTTATTGTATAACCATCCAACGCAATGGTTGGTACCATTATGACGTATATACACGGTAATCTCTATCCCTTTATCTTCATAACAATAATTCTTAAAGTACACTTAAAATCTTTAAGTTTCTTCGTATTACCTTCATTTGCTTTGATGGCAGACCCATGACATTAACTAACATTTTGAACAACATTTTCTGCAATTTGAGGATGTGTCCGTAACATAGATTTTGTTTTTCCACAGGGCCATTACCACTGCCCCTACCAGGTATCTATTTATCTTTACTAATTAATTTCTACCCTAATATAATTTAGTTTTAAAAAACTTGTATAAACCTGGATTGTACCAGGCAGTTTTTGGTAACGAGAATTTTAAGACAAAGGTTTATTGGTCCTGGTAGTCACATTGTTTGCAGCATGCAGTTGAGATGAATGATTGTGACTATTTTAAACATACTCAGCGTATATATGTACTTATAATTTAGGTTTTAGTATTTATGGAGCTACGTTTGCCAGGTAAACTTATTTAAGATTTTTATTTACTGTAGTATCATTATTAGTTTTAAGAACTACGTTAATTACATTTGGCCCGATGTCGTTGTTTATTATGTAAGTATTTGGGATAAGCTTTCGTCATAGAAATATGTTCTTTTGTATTGGTTTTCTCTTTGTTATACTTTTGTTATTATATTTTGGTTGCAAGATGTCCATTCCTTGGTTTGATATATAAAAGGCGGCTTGATAGATTCGGATGGGTTTTAGGCTCCAGTTTTTATTTCTAGTAATCTCTGATTTGCGACGTATAAGCAAAAGACTCCTTTTTTTACAGGACAGTACCCAACATTCCCAGGTATTTAGTAATATATTGAATTAGACAATATTGTCTGATTCAATATAGAATTATTTATTATTAATTAACTAACCTTTACGAATACTATAAATGAAATCTGACGTAGCATCGACACATTTAATATAAATAAAGTGCGATTATAACTAATCATCTGCGTTACTTGGTTTATAAGGCAGGAAAAGTTACCTGTTTGAAGTGCAAGTTATTTAAGCTTTTGATACCAATTTAACGGATACACTATAAAAATATTTGGTCACATATTCGATCGAATGGATCAGCCATATTTCTATCAAGTTTATAAAGGACCTAGTGTTCCTTCCTATAGTGACTGCTATATATGAATAGATTTGCTTTAGTCTGTTAAGAATTAAGAAATGTATACTGATTTGGAATTTGTACACTAAGTTAGATTTAGATTTTTGGAATGAATGCAGTGATCATCGTCTATGACCACAGTTTGATTTCTATATTTTGTACAGATTTAATGTATTTAATCTATGTATGCTTAGGTCCTTTAACAGGTAATTTTATACATATTTTTAATGAATGCAAACTTGGTGCTTTTTTATTTTAACTATATTTTATCCACAGAAGCATATCCACTATCTCCAGTTAAATTCCAAGGTATTTAAATATAAAATACATATTTAGATAGATAAATTACTGTTTAGATTAACGGGTCATATTTAAATACTTATATCTCCCGGGTCACGCTGCAATGTTATTTTTTGCATTCATATAATTGCTATGCATATAAATTTATTATGCCGTATTTCAAAATATCAAAATCTTTGGTATAGTCTCCATTTTTTTAGGACTTTGCTGCTTTAATTTTGATTTCGATATAGCTATTATTGAATATTATGTTATCGGTGTCACTAAGTTATCTGTGAGTAACGTATATTTTTAGGCGGATTACCAGTACCTCCTCCAGCGTTAGGTCCCCCGCCAGGTCCTGAACTAAGCCCACAGGAAAGCCCTCAACCAGGTACTTTGATTTATTAACTAATTTTTACTTGAAATTAAAGTAAACGTAAACGTAAGATAATATCATTTTTACTTTTTATAACCATTTACACTGGTCGGCATCAAAATATGAGCAAAACAATGTATATGTGAAATTGATACATATCGACGCGCTAAATCAATATGTGTAAGCAGAATTGATCTAGCACGTCTAGTTTTGCTGCTATAAGCAACTTTTGTTTTTATTAGAATTGTTTACATTTCGATACTGGCAGCGGTATTTGTGAACCTTGATGACACGAATTTCGCTATGCTCTGTATTTATCTTGGTGCCGTGTCTGATAAGCATGTTATTTTATACCAGTACTATTAATAAGTATTTTTCACAGAGGGTCCATTATCACCTCCATTAGGTCCTCCACCGGGTCCTCAACCAGGTATAAACAATTCAGAATAAACAAGCTTCGTTCTTGTAACAATTTTTAGTTTATAATTTTGGCAGTAGAAACAATAGCATAAATAAAACCTATTTTCCAGGAGGTCCTCCTCCTCCATTAGGACCCCACCAGTTCAAAGCTCTAAGGAGAGCCCACATCCAGCTACACATTATTTTGTACAATAAATTTCTTTTAGTCATATATTTTATTACGACCTTCGAACAATAGGACAATCATCTACTACTTTCCACAGAGGGTCCATTAGGTCCCCCACCAGGTCCTCCACCAGGTCCTGAACAAAGTCCTCAAGAATTACCTCAACCAGGTACATAAAGTTTTTTATATTTAAGTATTCTTGACAAGAATTTCTATTACTCCATGTTGAGCTTTTAATCAATATGACGGTTTTAACTATCTTCCACAGAGGTTCTATTGCCAGGTATGTCTAATTAATACATAACAATATTATATGTGTGTTGGTCTATATAAATATAATTAGCTGTTGTTGTTCGTCAAAATTGCTTGCAATATTTTTTAATCAGAATTTAATTTGACCTTATAATATTTATCGATGTAAGAAATATTATTTGTTGTATCTATCAACTCCAACCCTATGTTTATCGATATACACAGTTTTTTATAAGCTATCAGAATCAAATAGTATGGTTTTCTATACACGATGTCCAAAAACAATAGCAAATAAGTAACAAAAAAGTAGTGCTTTTTGGAGAAGTTATCATTATTAACATTTAATTCAAAGTCTAAAAGTTATTACATTTTTGCAGAGGGACCTCCTCCACCTCCATTATCACCATTTGGACCATCGGTGCCATACCAAGGTCAATAATACTACATTTTATAATACATAGATTTTGTATGTTTTAACATATAATACTTTTTATTTAATTGCGATCACATCTTTTATATTCAACTAATACCAACAAATTTATTTTTCACAGACTATATATTCCCTATACAATTAGGTCCAGTTCAACTACCGCCAGGTATTTACAATATTTAGTTTTAATATAATAGTAAAATGATTAGAATTAATTAAGAATTATTCAAACAATAGTTATAAATCAAAAATAAGATATGTAATACTAACTTATAATGCCTTAAATAATTTTAATAGAGACAGGCTTGTATATAAAAAAATAGTTTGTGTTATTAAAAATTCATTAAGAGTAAATTTTTATCGTCTTTCTCAGGCGCGCCACCTGCACCTCTAAGTTTCCCAGGTACAATACAGTTACTGTCGTCAATAATATTTATTAATTATACAATATTTAAATTTTTCTCTGAAATGAGATGCCTAATATATTTATTATTAGGTTCACAGCATCATCCCAGACTTATTCAACTATAATATTTTACAGATATGCCACCACCATTAGGTCCTACTGTGGTTCATTCAGGTTAATATACATTTTGAATAATTTTGTCTTTTCTGTATGCTTGTTCTCATTAAGCATAATATTATTGTCCGTTTTACGATGTCGTTTATTTGTCTCACGTGTTATTTCTATAGATGCGGGTGCTACATCAATAATTACAAGACCACCTTCGCAATCAGGTCTATATACCATAATATATTTTATTTAAAAGAAAATGTTAGTTATAAAATATTATTTCACAACTTTCATACATAAGGAATTATTATGCAATTGCCTTGTTTTATCATTTTCAATCATGCTGGAATATATTTTTACAGCAGTGCCTCTGCCTCCATTAGGTCCCCCAAGCCCTCCAGGTACTGGATATTCTTATTATTATGATTATGGTTGCCCTCATACAAAACATTATCTATATGTCATACTCTAAAACCCGTGTCTAAAACCATAGTGTACAGTACTATGGTTATAAGAAACATCGCCTTTATCCTAATATATGTATATTAGTATCTTATGGCACAACATCGTTTATAACTTATAATAACAAATATTAAGTCTTCATTATCTCAATTGTTTAAATATGGCCAACATCTTTCTTATTAGGTGCTCAACCTGGTCCTCAGCCAGGTGCCCCGCCAGGTATATCTGTTTCTTATTGTATATGTTTGTCTTTAGTATGTTAGCTTTTGACACATACAAATTTATAATTTTAGAAATGTTAGGTTTGATTTCGTAATATATTTACCGTAGATATTATAAACTGTCACTCATTGATTTATTAAATCAGTTATCTATATTCGTCCAAAACGTTGTATTATATTCCAGGACCTCAATTTTTCGTAGGTCAACTACCAGGATATCAACCAGGTCCACTACCAGGTATATGACATTATTTATAATGAGGACGTTTACTAAACCATTTTATATTAAATCATCTATCTAAAAATTATGAAGCTCTGCTATATTTAAAGTTATTTAATAATTATGTGCGGAGTAAAATTTAGAATCAAATCTTAGCCAATACGAATATTGCAGGGCCCCAATCATTATTAGGTCCAGGACCAGGGCCTCAACCTGGTCCTCCACCAGCTTCCCCACCAGGCTCCCCACCAGTATCTCCACCCGGTCTGCCACCAGCTCCCCAACCAGGTACTCATTGATTAGTTTCTGCATTATCTTCCCCATTGGATACCTTATGTAAAGACAAATAAAAATGTTGCAGCAAAATCGTATTTTGTCAAATCGGATCAATAGAACTTACACTTTCACAGAGTTTCAATTCCAATTACCGTTAGGCCCAGACCCAAGTCTATCAGGCTCAAGTCAAGCTCCAAGCATATTGACATTTCTATGCGATTCATTTTAGGACTACTACTAAGTCCATTCCTAGATTAATAACCAAAAATATAGGTACCTCATATATTTGTAACAAATGTGAATTTAAAAAAGAACGTATAATTATTTACAGACAATTCATCACCTTTAGGCCCTACTTTAGTTGCACACTCAGGTTAATATAATAGACTTTTAATTGGTTTAATTTACTCTGTGTGAGTTCTATTATCATAAAATTTTGTATTTCGCTAGATGCGGGTGCCACAGCTATATTTACGAGACCACCCTCACAATCAGGTTTAAACACCAAGTGTTTCATATTTGTAACATTTTATTTTATCTTTACAACTTTTTGACGCCATAATATTATGTTAATAATATTTATGATTTCGACAAATGCCTAGTGTTTTTCTTTTTTATTCCAATGTAAAAATATTTTTCAGGCGTACCTTTTCTCCCATTAGGTCCACCATTCGTTCCTCAACCAGGTCCGCAACCAGGTATACGACATTCTTTTTATCTATTCCCAGCGGCGACTAGTTGGCCCTTTGAATGATTTACTTGAGGACAAAGCTGTATTGGCATTTAGAGACTGACCGCGACAGATATTTTATGAGGATATTATTTTCATAACGGTTGATTTGATTTATTATAGGTATTTTGTTTATTTTTTGGATTTCTTGTTGCCTAGATGTCATTATAATATACTTTTAAAATCTTATTACCTTCAAATGTTATTAGAATTAGAGAACTGCAAGTTTGAGGTGATTACTTCCATTACATCAATTTGTTTTGACTAATTAGAAAATATTAGATGTCGATTTTGTTATTTAAGAATGTATTTATTAAGATATCAATTACTTACTTTTGGCCCCAACGATTGTATTTTTACAGGACCTTTGCCTTCTTTAGGTCCATCGTTTAGCCCACAACCAGGCCCGCCAGGTATATCATATTCTTTCTACATACTATAATAACAATGGCCTTTTACATAAGCTTATATGATATGTAGAGATTTTTTTTTATTTTCACATCTGAATGTCACGGGTAAATATGTATACTAACCGCAGTTTCGCACATATCCTCTCTAGGTCCCGAAGCTAGTCCACAAGCAGGTCCTCAACCAGGTATATCTTTTTGTTTGATTTTAGTTCTAGCACATTTTAATTTAGATAACAACGAGATAGTACTTAAATTACAAATTAAGCACATGTAACTTAATTGTATTTATTTTTAAATATGCATAGTCTCGTACCTATATCTCCCAACGAGAGGGCAGAGGTGTGTTACGCCCAAAATATATTGTTAGCTATGGTTTTAAGTTAAACATAATAAGTATTACTGTCTAACAGATACAGCTCCAGACTACATGATGCTAATGAAATTTTCTTGATGTTTCTTGAAGTGTTCGATATTGGATGCCGTGACATTGCCACCGAAACACTCCAATATAAGCATAATGAAATGTTTAATTTTGTTATTCAAATGCAAGAAGATATACCTAAAAATGTCTTTAATTTCGGTCACATCAGGAATTGATAAGGGTCTGACCGCTATGGAAGAGCCTGGTTTTCTGTTGCAATCGTTGGGACTACTCAGTTTAGGGAGTCTGGTGGGTTTATCGTTTAATTTTTTCACACAAATAGCATTTTAATATTTACTTGCTAAAATTTGCTACATTAGTACAAATATTTATAATTCCCGTTTCTTCGCTTTCAATTAGTCTATTTCGTTTCTATGCAAAGTTTTGTAGGTTAGTAATCAACATGATTATTTCTATCACATTTGGTTAAATTTTATTATATATCCAATTGAAATTATTTTTCACAATTATCAACACTTTAGTAGGCATAGTCTCTAAAAAGTAATGGTTCTCGTCTGTCCGGTATTTAGAAATAATTAGATTATAAATATACTGGCCAGAATACATGTATGTCGATTTCATGTAGGTTACTTTACAATCACCTTATTTATTGTTTAACTGTTTAAATATTCATTGAAATTAAACTGCTATATACGGATTTTATCGCGTTGTTTATTTGACACTTTATTACAAAATTTTGAAAATTTTTACACTACTAAGTACTACTATTAAACTTTACTAATTTTTAAGCTAATTACATTATTATTAAACTATTTAGATTTAATTTAATAATAATGTAATTAGCTTAAAAATTAGTAAAGTTTAATAGTAGTACTTAGTAGAGTAAAAATTTTCAAAATTTTGTAATAAAGTGTCAAATAAACAACGCGATAAAATCCGTATATAGCAGTTTAATTTCAATGAATAATATTCGCGTAAATAGAACACAATATTATGTTTAAATATTTATAGGAGTAGAAGAGATTCCGTTTACTATTTTCAGCGTTTCCACGTCTTAGATTAATCAGTTGTATTTACAGCATTTTTACCAGGTAGATTTTACATAAAGTTTTAAAATATAGAAGAAATAATTTGTTAACAGATATTGTCAAAGTAACAGGATGCCTTACAACTACCATTTACATGGTGTACTTTATGTCAAGTATTTTCCATTATATTTATTTTCACAGAGGGACCAACCCCATCACCTCCAAGTCCATACCCAGGTCAATAACTTATAATAATTAGAAAAATAATTTAGATAATTCATAATTATATTTACCATTTTCTTATGATAGAGGTATCAATAAATCTAAATTTTCATATTTTCACAGAATTTTCATACCCACCTTTAGGTCCGGGCCCAGGTCCAAGCCCACCAGGTACAAACCTGTTCTATTTCTAAAAGATGCTTCTTGTAAGCTGCGGTATGTTTGTTATTATAGAGGATTCTATATGGTCGTTATCAAAACAATAAACATCAAATAAACTATTTATTTTCACTGAATCGCCGCAACAACCTGGTCCTCAACCAGGGCCCTACCCAGGTTAATACAAAAACACTTTGTATTTGACCAAAACAAGACATGATAAAATTTATTTACATTTAATACAGTGCTTGCATTTTTCGGTTTGCGATATTAAATAATATATTTTCCACAGATTTAGGTCCACTACCACCAATCCCTCAACCAGGGCAATGGCCAGGTTAATGCATGAAAATTTATTTAAACTTATCCGGCGTATATTAATATAATATTATTTACATAAACATATATTTTCACAGAGGGAGCTTACCCAGCACCACCAGGTCCTCAAATGATAGCTCATTCAGGTCAATATTATTGTCCGTTTAAACAAAATCAAATCATAAATTATTTTTATACATATATTTATTTATTTATTTAAACTTTATGCATAAAATTATACATCGGCGGACTTAATGCCAAGGGCATTCTCTACCAGTCAACCTTAGGGTGATGCAGAGATCAAATAAAGTAGGTGCATAAAGTAGCCTGATGGACACAATATATACATACCAATAAACATATTTAATACACTAAATAAAATATATACTCTAATAAACTAAATAAAATATATACACACATATATATATATTCATATAGATATAGATACATGCATACATAAATACATACATACATAAATACATACATACATATCATACGTATTAAATTAATGATGAGAAGAATCTGATAAACGATTTATTATTTTGATAGATGCTGGAGCTACAGCTATAATACAGAGACCACCTTCACATACAGGTCTTTAAATATTTATTGTTACTTGACTTTCCTGTTTTAATATTAAAAATAATTAAAGGTCTGGAACTGCTAATTGCAAATTATCTAATAAAGTGTCCAATAAACAACGCGATAAAATCCGTATATAGTAGTTTAATTTCAATGAATTGCACTTCACTTCAAGTTAGCTATTCCAGTTCTATAGATTTCTTACTTTAATTTCTGTAATATTATAATTTGTAATCATAATATTTACTATAACAGACTTTAACTTTTCCAGTAATACCTCAACCACAACCAGGTAACGAATATGATTTGTTACAATCATGTTTGATTCAATTATGAAGTTATTTAGTTTTTACACTATTACACTAAATTCTTCAGAGCCGATAGGTGTATTTGGTTTTGTAATTTTTAATCTCTCAGTCAAGACATCAGTGGCTATAATATTACTGTCAATAATATTTCTTCACAGGCCAATTACCACCGCCAGCACCACTGGGTCCAGAAGCAGGTCAATACAAATATCATTTTTATTTATACAAGTATTCGAGACCTTTACTGATGCTCTAAAATTTGTTTTAGCTGTTCACTAAATGTTAAAGTAATATCATCATTAGCATGTTAGCACCTTTAATTAATTGTCAAATTATTTATTCGACATAAATACAGGTATTTATATATATATGATTCTTTCTTGTCCACCGTGGAAGCCATTATAAACAATTCTTAGTATTAAGTGTGTCATCAGGATTTTCTCCAGCATACATTATTGCATCAAGTATATATTTGTCTCTATCAGGTTGTTGATTCTTTTGCGTTACAGCTGTACCACATTGCTTGGATTCCAGAGTAGAAGCTGCAAAATTGCATTACGATGTTTTGGTTAAACAATTATGAGTGGCAAAACGTCTTAATCGTTTAGCTTTTGATTATCTATATTTTGGTTGACAATTTAGTCGTCTAAATTAATTACTTCTTAGAAGTTTTTAATGCATCTCGTTCGCCAATTTAATGGGACAATTTATTTTGGCATTAATATATAATAAAATTTGAGTTTATCTAAGCAGCGAAACACAATCGGTTCTAGTTTCAATGATCTTGCATTCTAAGATTTTGTTTTCTTTTTCAGAACCAATCGTTTCTCCGTTACCAGTGCCAGGTACATGGTCTTATAAATTATATTTTATGTCATATTTTATTATAACAAAAACAAAAGACAGTCTTATTATCGACTTCATATTTTCACAGGACCTGCAGTCAGTCCTATGCCAGGCCCAGGTATTTAGATTTTAAATAATCAAGTTATTTTTCAATACGTTTTGGCATTTCGATATTTAATTAGTCGACTTTTAACATTAAAATATTATTTAAACAATATTGTTGCAGAAGCTTCACCTGTTCCATTGCCAGGTAAAAAACAAAGTTTAAAAATTTCATGATGCATAACATCACAAGTAGATATACCAAATTAATCATAGTAAGGTAAATTTTATATTTACCACAATTTAAAATGTCTTTTAATCTTTCATCATATAACTTAGTAATATGATGAATTATCATGTACGTATTTATGTTTGCATGTGTGTCTGGTAGTTAAATATTTCAAGTACTTTTATCATGTTTAGAAATTTTAATAACATGATATCAGTTAAGAGAATGTATTAATTTCGCAGCTACCAAAAATATTTATAAAAATATTAGTTTATTTATATAGCACTAGGCCTAACCTAGGTGTTGTTTTTCCTTATAAAAATGCTGTCTCGCGTGCATCGATGTACTTTCTACTCGTAAATTGTAAAAATGACCATTGGTGTCTGATATGCGTTAAATTATAGGTGATAGCTGTTATAGGAATCGTGAGCACTTTTTAGATTAAGATATTAGTTAAATTTAAAAATAAGGTGAATTCATAATTTACTAATTTGAAACTATATCTGATATTAACAGAGCAACCGCATGATGCAGGTAAATAATACGTTTATATTTAGTATTGTGTGTGAAATCATTTGTCTATTAGATTAGTTTTGTTTCATTGATTTTGATTGAGTGTTTGATAGAATAATATGTATGTCCTTTTAAATACCTTTCATTAGGACACTACAAAACTCATTAATGTTAACCGCGTTGACCATCCCCTTATAATAGCTTTAAACTTAAAAATAATTAAATTAATAATCTTTATTACAGGTCCAGTGCCCCTGCCAATGCCATTGCCATCACCGCTGCCTGTACCTCTCCAGCCACTACAACCTCCAGCGCCGGAGCCAGTACCAGCCCCACAACCGTACCCAGCACCACAACCAGCTCCACATCCCCCAGTGCCATCGTATTCACCATACTGTAAGCTTTATTCTTAACCTTCCACTATTTATAATTTTATGAGGCTGTATATTAAATCAATCGTTTGTATTTAATAGGTCCTCCACCGATGTACATTCCCGGACCTCCGCGTCCATATCCAGTGCCAGTCCCAGTGCCCGGGAAACCAGTAGTTGTCCGCGTCCCGGTACCCGTACCTCTGCCCCCAGAAAAGATCTACATCCGAGGACCTTCAGTACCAGTTCCAGTGCCAGTACAAAAGAACGTACCAGTCCCATACCCAGTCAGCAGGTTGGTGGAAGACTTTAAGCGTTTTATGTACTAATCTTTATAAATCTAGTTACTTATGCTTATGCTGGGAAGTACTGATTACACCTGACCTTCCACATAATATTACAGAAAGATACGTTTACGTTCTACCGTTCATATTAATTCATGATAAATACTTTTATAAAATCTCTGCAATTTGTATGAGAAATTATTTTGTATGGTAAACTCCCAGGCCTGTTGCTGTACCAGTACCGTCTCCACCAGTGCAAATACCCGTCAACGTATATATCCCAGTTCCTGGAAAAGACAGATTAGTGCCAGTGCCAGTCCCAGTCAGTGGTAAGTTAGCTTCTCCAAAATATTCTAGATTCTATCATAACTTTGCCTTCTCATTCTAATTAAATGTTTATCTTGCAGATACTAAATTCTACCCTGTACCTGTCATCATTTACGTAAGTAAGTATCGAAAGAAATTTAAACACTGCTATATATTAATAATTGTACCTGCAATATGCATTTCGTCATTTGGTCCATTTTATAGTAGCCCAACTAAGTATAAGTGAGCTATGAAAATATATACCAGAGGATAAATTCTAAATACGTTTTTAAACCAATAGGCACTAGTCTCTAAATTCGGACGCAATATGTATTTCAGATCCCGACTGCAGGCAACATAAACCGTTAGTACCTTTCCGATCACCAAGCGAACCATGCAAGATCCTCGTCTGTAAGATCAAATACAACTACGTCTACCTAGAGACCACACCTGATTCATCATGCTTAGTTCCAGGTAAGTTCCATTTATCAAAAATATACATACATACATAGATTCACGCCTGTTTACCAGAGAGGTAGATAGAGACTACGGATTTCCATTTGCTACGATCCTGACACACTTCTCTGGCTTCATTCACTTTCATCACATTCCTCATATACGCCCGTCGGTTCAAGGTGCTCTTAACCTGGCCTTTTTCCAGAACGCCTCCGATCTGATCGAGAAACGTTCGCCTAGGTCTTCCTCTTGCGACTGATCAAAAATATAATATACATTTATGAATTACTAACTTGGTATAATCTAACTCACATTATACTTTGGGCTAACATGTTATACTAGGCAGGGACCCAATTATAGCAATGAATTCATTTCCATTGTTAACAAATTAGAATCGAATCAGATATAGCGATTCCTTGAAACTAAAAGAATGTGTTATATTTCGTACAAACATATTAATTATAATACGATTGCATTAGCATTTTAAATTATAACCAATTTGGGTGATTTCCCAGATGACGACAATGAAGAAATCCTTTTTGGAAACGAAGACAACAATTTAACACTAAAAATATAATACAATTGAGATATTAATGAATTAAAAACTATTACTTAAAACGTTTTAAATTTATTTTTGATATACTCAGTTCAATTTATGATAACAAGGGTGCAGAATTTAACTCAATCCTGTTACTAAAATTAAAAGGTATCTCAATGATTTTCATGTATTTGATAAAATTTGATTCGATTCTAATTAGTTCTCAATAATCGATAACATAGTTTCGATTTAAAATTACTCATACCAAGTATTCTATAATTGCCAAACAATAACGTGTATTTCTTATTATTAGCAGGCCCAAGCCCAAGTGGAAGCTGGACTAGTGCCAGCGCTAATGCTGGTGCTAGTACATATGGACCGGGCTCTTCGAGCGCTGGAGCCAGCGCCAACGCTAACACTGGATCTGGATACCCTGTGCCCTCTGGATATCTTATCAGTCCTGGACCTAGTTACACCCCATCTAGCTTCCCAGGATACTCAGTACCTGGCGGTACCAGTGCATCAGCAGACGCTTCAGCTACTACAATAAATGGTGGAAATTATCCAGGTTTAATTGGACCAGGAGGATTAGACTGGACGAGCGCCAACGCTGGAGCAAATGCTGGTTCCAGTACAGGAAGCTACGGTGATTGGTCTGGTACTAGTGCCAATGCCGCAGCAAATGCAGGTACTAGCGGTTATGGTGGTGGATACACAAGTGCTGACGCAGTAGCCAACGCTGCTTCTAACTATGGCGGTTATGGTAGCTTCGGTGGAGGCGATTATACAAGTGCTAATGCCAACGCTGCTACAACTAACTATGGCGGGTTCCCAGGATATGGTGGAGACTACACGAGTGCCAATGCTGCAGCCAATGCCGCAGCAAATGCCGCAGCCAATGCTGCAGCCACTGCGGCTGCTAATGCGGCTTCTAACTATGGAGGATTCTCAGGCTATGGTGGAGGCTATACTAGCGCCGATGCAGCAGCAAATGCTAATAACTACGGTGGATACAACGGATACGGAGGTGGCTTCTCGAATGCCGATGCCAATGCTGCAGCTGCTCAACTAAGCGGCTATGGTGGTTTTGGAGGTGGTTTCTCAAGCTCTGATGCAGCTGCCAACGCTGCTAATCTTGGCGGATATGGTGGTGGATACTCTGCAGCAAATGCAGCTGCTGGCGCCCTCAATAGCTTAACTGGTTATGGAGGAGGCTACACAAGTGCCGACGCGGCGGCCAATGCTGCGGCTTCTAACTTAGGTGGATTTGGTGGTTATGGAGGTTTCACAAGTGACGCAGCCGCTAACGCTGCGGCTTCTAACCTTGGCGGATTTGGTGGATATGGAGGAGGAGGTTACACGAGTGCCGATGCGGCCGCCAACGCTGCGAGTCTTAGTGGTTATGGGGGATATGGTGGTGGCTTCTCCACTGCTGACGCAAACGCTGCAGCATCTAATCTAGGCGGCTACGGAGGCTATGGAGGAGGTGGTTTCTCGAGTGCTGATGCGGCAGCAAATTCGGCTTCCAACCTTGGTGGATTTGGTGGCTTTGGAGGAGGAGGTTTCTCGACTGCTGACGCAGCAGCCAGTGCTGCTAACCTAGGCGGCTATGGTGGCTTTGGAGGAGGTTTCACAAGTGCTGACGCTAACGCTGCCGCTGCTAATGGCTTCTCTGCAGCTAATGCTGCCGCCAATGCTGCAGCCGCTGCTGCCAATAACTATGGTTTCAGTACTACGTATGGCTTCATTCGAAGTGGAGCCGATGATTCAGAAGGCAAAAGCGGCGAAGAAGCTGAATCCCGGTCTGATGACTCAGCTGACTCCAGAAGAAAGCGTAATGCTTTACATAGAATGAAAGCTTAGACGTATGTAAGTAGATCGCTATCGTTGCATAGTATTTCCATACAGTTTAAATGGCCCACGTCTATATTCCTAAAGACAGAAGCGTTTTACACTAATATTTTGCCAGCTATGGTTTTCGGTACCTTTTAATACAGAGTGAGCCTGTTGTCGCTCACCGAGTAAAGTTTCAGAGTCGAAGCTGCCACTAAGAATTTCTTGACATAAGACTACCCACCGATGCGGAAAATTATTTGCTGATTCCATAGTTACATACATACACTTTCTATCATAATATTAGCAATTAGTCTGCTAGCATGATTTGTTACACTTGATAATGTTTGATGTACGAAATGTTTGTAAATAACTTGCTCTACAGTTGTCTTAACTGATTCCATAAAGCCTTAAAAGCGAATACTTTATCTTTAATATCGTTTTTTTTTTGTTATAGAACACCACGAAGCCCATATAATGATCTCTCGACAAATATAGCAAGAACCTGGACACGATTCAACTTAGTATTAGTGACGAGCATGTAAAATGACGAGCAAATTACACACTCATATTGTATTTATTAAAGCATTTAGTGGGAATATTGTGTTTTATTTAATTACAATTCGACATATTGATTATAGTACCCATATCTCCTTATGTATTAAATTAAATGTACCACATTACATTACACGTATACACCGAATCGTTGTACAGTTAAAATTTATATCTAATATTATGTTACACTAATTTTTACTCATACATATCACTAAGTCATAGCCCTTATTAATAAACATGCATTGTTTTCTGCTCGAGCGCTTTTTAAGTTACAACATTACTACATGATACATTTAAAACTTTAATTACAACTACCCTACTAATTACGCTAGTTGGTTATCATATTTTTGTTTACTCTTGTATTTTTCTCTGTAAGTGATTATTGTAATCTTTTGAGAAAAATAAATGTCTTTAACCGTAAATATGTTGTCTCATTGGACACTAGTGTAGGTTGAAATGTTTTCTGGAAGAAATGTCCCAGTAAGAGCAGTAGAGCTTGGAAGGCCAATACAAACTCCAGGCATAAGTGAATTCAGAATTTCATGAAAACCGATATACAAAATATCCAGCGATAAGCTGGATCGTTGAGTTAAATCTGAGAGGTGGCTTAAAACTCTTGACATTAAGTTAGATGTTATGAGTATCGTATCTTAGTAGGGCTCTTAAAAGCTGTAAATATCAGGGACGTGGTTCAAATAAGATTAAATTCATAAATAAATGTAGGATTAAAATAATTACATGCATGCATTTGTATTATAATATGATAAATAAAGGTAACTGAATTGGACATAGATGACAATAAATTAATGTAGAACAAATTGAATCACACTCACATTTACTAATTACAACATAAATCATACTTTACTACTGTAAAACTGCCAAACGGATGTCAGAGGTAATTATACGATTGCTATAAATACATGTGATAAAACCTTGAATGTATATTCACTGAACTATTTACTTCATGTTGAATCAACTTCAAAAATAAAGCCGAGATGCAGGTAGGGGTGATTGGAGGCATTTGTCTCCTTGCCTGCCTGTTATCTGTGGGCCTTACTGAAGAATTAGGCGATTCAAAACAATCTGAGGAATCGGACACATCAGATCAAAAAGAAGTAGAACGTTCGATAGAAGACGATGTTCGTCGATTTAGCAACGATGTGAAAGGTTCAGGTTCGAAAGAAGCTCCTAGTGATCTCAAAACTGGTAAGGATGAGTAATTTTGGATATGTAGGTATATTTTCAATTCGCTGCTTTTTTAATTTCATAGAAGTAAATATATTTAGTGATCACTTGCGCAGGTGGAAGATACAATACTTGTGCATATAACTATTAAATAAACATTAAATTTATACTGTTATTTGTAAAAAAATATCGTGAATGCACATGAATTAATTAAAAAGTAGCATCTCTAAATATAATTCAATTGATAGATAGATTAATTGTGTATATATTATGTTAATTATTTGTTTAGTTAGGTAGTTAGGATTCGGATTCTTGAAATATAAATGAATCTTATAAATATATCCTATACTTTTTGTAGGTGAGGTAGTTTTTGATTGATGTATGCAGTATGAGTTAAAGGAGATAATATTTTCTTTTTACACGAAGTTTTAAATTTGTCACTGTATCAATCCATAAATATTTTAACAACGTATATAATAATATAATATTTCGATGCCATTTTTATCGCTATAATTTGCTATAAACAAGAGAATTTACTTGACGTTTTTTTGTGTAAACTGGTAAATGCATATGTTTGGC
This sequence comes from Catocala fraxini, assembly GCA_930367265.1. NCBI lineage: Eukaryota > Metazoa > Arthropoda > Insecta > Lepidoptera > Erebidae > Catocala > Catocala fraxini. The sequence goes on along the minus strand of OV884044.1, from coordinate 918,944 downwards.
ATGCGTTTAGTGATTTAATACTCAGCTAACAATCCATTGTGAAACTTTGCCCTAAATAATTATCATCGAACTAAAATAATAATATGTATTAATGAATTATTATGTACATATTTTATTATTAATTTATAATTTTAGTTTTACCTTGCAGATGTCAACGTCACAGCGCAACGTTCACTTGAAAACGAATCAAAAACAAGTACAGAGCTTCGAAATGCGTCGCAAATTGTTGGAGGTATATGCTTAAATAACTTCATCAAAATTGAAATAATTTTACACTTATTAATAATTAAAAGGATTTATTGATTATTTTTTAGATTCTTCAACATCAAATGAAAATTCTAATCACTCATTATCAGATTCTTTGACCCAATTTAAAGCACCAGCTTTACCGCAAACAAAAGCTCCAAAAACAAGTTCCTTTTTCATGGACTCACATTTCGTAATAGAACCAGCATTGCCAGCGGCTCATCCGTCACAAACCGTGGGAAAGAGTAACGGACCCCAGACAAATCCATATTTCAGTGACTTTCCCGTTAGTCATCAAGTTTTTATGGCTGCAAGTTCTCCATCCGGCTCGGCCTCGTCATCTGCTCTACCTCCCCCACCTGGCCCATCTGCTCCTTTAAACACAAATCCTAAAAATATTGGTGGCAGTCAAGATTTAGGGTTACGTTCACAATCTCTTGTACCCATAAATTCTATAGAACTTAAATCTAGCCAGAGTTTTAGCACTCATAAACCATTACTCGACACCATTACACCTAAGTCTGTCGAAAGATCTTTGGCTATAAATACAAACAAAATATTCAATAAGTTACCGTCGTTTGCTTCTAATCTTGCTCAACCAACTACAACTCATCAAGGACCCCGGTTCAGCCCTTTGTTCTCATCAGAATATGCTCACAGGCCTGCATCTGATTTTGCTGAACCCATGTACGAAGCCAGTAATGATATTAAAGGTTCTGCTCTTATCCCACAAGTATATTCTTATGACTCAAGAGCTTCTTTTGATGAAACGCGACGAGACTCAAAAAAGGACGAGATTCAAGTGCGTAATGTAGATGAAAGTCAATATAGCGAAACAATGAATTCCTATCCATACACCCCGCTCTCAAGTGTATCAGCCACTGGCTCTAAAGAATCTGATGAACGTAGTGGTGCGCCATATGAAGCCAATTATACACCTTATCAAAATTCAGGATCGGCATATGCTACCGCTCAAGTTCAAACTTTTGATGATTTAAGTGCACACAATCAAGGAATGGATCCATACTCGTTTGGTTATCCTCCTACATCTGTTTCTAATCCTGGAAACCTAGTTTCAGCTAGCGCTATGGCACAAGTATCATCCAATGCAGCTTCTAGTAAGTTTCTATGTTTATGTTTCATAATATTAAAAAATATAATAACGTCAACTGCTGTCCTTAAATAATGTTTTAAAAGTCTGTTCATTAATCATTGTTTTAATTTATGTCTCGTTTATATCCATTGCCATTTCTCAACCGAAATACATTCCAAACACCAACAAACTCAAAAAACATAACTCAATTAATAATATAATTTCTCATTATGAAAGTTTTCATTTGTTTACTGAAATATTCCGGTTTTCAGGCGCGCAGGGTTTGGTAGGCATTATCGACGGTAATATTTTCATCTATAATAATTAACAACGACATTCTGTTTCCGAATGAGTGCTTTATTTTTTCGGATAGTTTCAGATGCGAAGTCAAGATTAATTTGGCCACATGAATACATATTTCCACACAAAATGCCGGGTAAGATGTTTTATTATAATACACGAAATTGTTTAGTGTTTACGTCATACGTAATAATATCGACTTACAATAAAGCAGCTTGATTGATTGACATCTTTCATACAGGGGTCCATTAAGAATTCTAGATGAGTGGATAACACGTCAAAACTTAACACACCCATTTAATTTTGAAGTGAACACTGTGGTATTTTCAGGCGAAATGGCATTAGCAGTAACCAGGTAAGAATATCTGGATACTGCTAATGCAAATTCGCCTGGAAAAATGAGAGAAAATATAAATCAGGAAATTTATCTTTCTGTCTCAGTTTCAATATATATTCAAACTAACTATGTTAATTATTCTGTTCAGTTTTGTTAAATTATCTTCAATCGTATCGAAAGTAACATTATGTATCGCTAATCCAGCTGTTAGCTAGGATGATATAGTAGTCTTACCCCAAAATCAACTAGACCGTTTTATTGCAATCGTGAACAATCGAGTCAGCTATGTAAAGATACATAATAATGTGTAGTCTATACATAGTTCTAGCTATACTATGTTTTAGACTTATCCTTTATTAACTTTTTTAACACGTGTATTTTTAGGTGGTGAAAACGTAATACAGTGTTCAAGAGAGAACGAGCTACACCATTTTTGGTCTCAGACATTTGACTGCCTTGTGTGTATTTGCCTCAATGAATACGGCTTACTGGAGCCAGTGTGTGCTAGTTGCTCGGGCTGCCGAAACTCTGCGCCACCAGAACCTCCACCGAATATGCCAGAACCAATACCCCCAACTCTTGAACCTTATGTGCCCATTCCTATACCTGATTCTTACCTGCCCGTTCCTATTCCTAGTGTTGAACCGTTTGCACCATCTGCTTCGGCGCCTTCGCTTATCTTAGAACCTGGCATTGAATTAGAGCTAACTACGTCGCTACCGATACGAGAAGGTATAATTTCATTTTCTTATAAAATATTTGTCTCGTCCTTAAGCTTGTGTAATTTGTCTGGCTTAGGCAAAAAAGACTTGTTTAAGGATATTATTAGAAGGCTGGAATCGTGCCATTAGGCAATATAATATTAATAGACTTACTACTTGATCAGACATGTGGTAACGTCCGCTTATTATAATTTTTGTAGGTAGATCATATCAGGATCTAGCAATATTATTTCACCGAGAAAGATTAACGATACGTCTAATACTGCTGTCTTCACTCTGTCATTTTGATTAATAACTTGGCGAAAAATGAGATGCCGACTAAAGCTGTAATTAAGTTTAATCTACTTAGTTATATTGGTGAACTTTGATTTAAGAATATATGTGAAATAACATCTAGAATAGGATCGTAAATTAAGACCGTAAAATTGCCAGAATATTTGCTGACAATTCTTTATATTTTAGCTCCAATGGGTTGCCATCCATTGCCAAGTGGGCAGCTGTTCAAGCACCCTTTAAATCCTTGCCAGCTGTGCATGTGCAAGGAGTCCATCAATGCCTTCGGTAAAACTGATGTTCGAATCGAATGTCAGAATAGTTCTCAGTGCGGTAAGTTTAAAACTATGCTTTACATTCTACACTGAGTAGAGCATAAGCACGGATAATTTTTAGTAAATGTGTATATTTTTATTTCCAGTTTTACCGCCGGAGGCAACAACTTTACGTGAGTTTCAAGAATATTTCATTTAAATAGTGTACCTATCTTAGTACGTAAACGCAATCAATGTTTCTTTTCTTTATTTTCTAGCGCCAATACCAGATATACCGGTACCAGTGCCATGTAAGTCTTAATATTTGTGTAGTTTTCTACACGTTGGCAATTTTTCAATTATATTCGACGGCCGAGGCGACGAGAAAAATTAAACAATTTTTATGACTTTCATGTTGGGCATGAACCACCATTGCAGATGAAATATGTGAGGACTGTTCGCGAAGAACATTACTCAGTTGAGTATCTATTCTAACAGAAAGTCTGTGAAATTCTTCAAGTTTTATAACCTTAAGTTTATTTAGATAGTAACTATAAGAATCCGCTATAGCTACATATCAAATGTCAGCAAAGTGTTTATGATGAGTATAATTTATTCAAAGTCTAGTCTTTGTCTGGTACTATTCGTTTTATATTTAAATTGATTAATTTTTATTGTTTTAGTACCGCTTTGTGAGAAATTTCCGCATCACGTGTTGTTCCCTCATCCAAAAGAGAACTGCAAGAAGTGCAAATGTTCGATAGAACCATCTGAAGTCGGTGTACTGGAGCAGCAAATCACTTGCTTTCATGATACTACTGATATTAACTGTGGTAAGCTTCATTGCCTATCTTTAGTGCGCGCATTTCAGACCAAATCTTATGTGAATAGGTTTTACTAAAATTCTGTTAGGCCGAAAATGACATACAAAGGTAACATGCTCTATAATAATTTAAAAATTGAGTTGTGATTATCCTGAGGTGTAGAAATATACCGTACAATTCCTTGACAAAATAAATAATAACCTACATAGATACACAAATTATAACTATAAGCAATAAGCTTAAAAACGTAAAATATTAAGAGTATGATATTTGAGATTTAAAGCAATCACTACTATATATATTTAAAACAAACTACTTTCCAGTATATTTACTATTAAACGTATTAAATGCCATTTAGTGACGTTTGAAACTATAGCTTGTATATTTATTTGCAGTCCCTAAATCGGAAACAACGACAGATCTAGCAACTCCACCAGCGCCACCGATACCAATTCCTGTGGAACCGTACCCTGGGCCTTTCCCAGAACCTGTGGTAGAGCCAGTACCTGAAAATTTTCCTCCACCACCAGCACCAAACGCCATGACAACGAAAGAACCACGTCAGTATTAAAAAAAAATTGTCGTTATTAAATATATTACGATATTCGTATTTTGCGTTTCGTGAAGTATTTCATAGCAGAAATTTATTTAGATCAGAGTATGTTTCATCATAAATAACCAAATTTATATTTTTCACAGTGCCATGGCCTCCTATATCAACAACTCCGTCACCTCCCAAGCCTTTCTTGCCTCGAAAAGGGCCGCTACCAGGCCCTTCACCACGTATGTTTGCAATTTGAATCCAATGAGAGCATAATTGGAAATTATGGGTATAAAAATTTACCTGTCATTAATCTTTTATATCATATTTTTTCAGATGAATCCTGTCAGCCCTATCCTCCTAACCAACCGTTCCAGCATCCCTGGGATGATTGTCAAATTTGCGAATGTTCTGAAATCAAGGCCATTGGCATGATTAATGTGGAAATCACCTGTTATACGAAATTGTCGTGTTGTAAGTATAAATTCAATAATATAAACTTTGAAATTAAATATTTAATATTAATTCATATTTTGTTTGTATGGCCCAGGCATAGAATCACCAGAACACGTGATTTCAGGTAAGAGTCATGCATTTGCATTTATAAAAGAATAAATTCAAATGAAAGATCAATTCTAATATTCATAAATTATGTTTTTAACAGCTATTGCAGGTAAATCAAATTCAAGTAAGCATCTCTCCAGTCATCTATATAATTTTAACAGTGCTGCAAGTTATTCCACTAACCAAAAATTATCTCAATTTCAGATAACTCGAAGACTCATTGAGTTCAGGACAGTTGCAAACTTTGCAAATGCGTTATAACCGACGATTTTACGTCCCTGGTTAGTAAATGCTCGTTAACACCCCGACGTGAGAAGAGGGTGGCCGACAGGGGGTAGCAGTGGGCGATATAAAAACCCGTATCAACTCGAACATTAAAACCAAACAAATAAAGTAAAAATTTACGGCCGGCAGCGACACGCCGTCAAAATTGCAGATACAGGTGGCGTAACAAACGATGGACGGCGTATGTAAAACTTTTCAAGCTTTAGACGGATCAAATGCCTTTTTTTCATTTGATGCTATACTATTGATCATCTAGTAAAAATATAATCTGAAATATTTTTATACATTTAATCGAAATACTTGTTCAAATTTTATTTTACATTTTTGTTAACAGTAGAATAAAATGTTCTTGTGGAAAAATAACAGATAATGTTCAGTGATCTATTTGCACGCAATACCAGATAACAAAGCAAACAATAATAACCATGTAAATCAATCGTCTCTCAGCTCCTAATTAGAAAGCGTCAAGGAAAACCAGTACAATGAATCGTTTTGGCAACGCAATAAGGACCATCAATGAGCACAATTCGAGCAAACTGACGCACCATAGATTGGCCCTCAAGTGTATTGACACCTCGATGTCCATTCACTGAAACCACTGACCCCTGAACGTGATAGCGAGGGTAATTGTGTTTCTCATTCAGGTGCCACTCCAGTTATCACACTTTTATTGGTTCACGTGAAAACACTTTTTATTGTTGATGATTTTGCCGGCGACCGATGTAAAATTTTTAAATAAGCTGGGTTACTGTTTCAATTTTGTGTGACAGGTTTATGACCTTGTTATTTATTTATAAGAATGAGTGCTCCTCTGATATGTTGAAATCAACGTCAGAAATTGCTTGCTTCTTCATAACGAACCTTTATAATAACATATTGTTTTTGCAGCTGGATTTATATGTACGCTTACTGATAATTATGACTTTGTTTGTATTCAGAAGCCAGCGGAAGTCCTAATGGTGAAGATGGCACAGCATTAGCCTTTATTAATGAGGCTCTGACCAGTACGTTTAAACCACCGGCCTTTAGTCCAGGAGTACGTCAAAATCAAGGATACCCTGAATACAATGCTATAATCCAAAGCTCTGCAAATAATCCAGTTTACCAGTTGCCTACGTCATATCAATCAAATAATGCAATAGGCAGTAATCAAAATTCAGCTGAAACCAGCGTTGAATACAAACCTCAAGCTTCATTTAATCCAGGAATTAATCAAAATCAGGGATACGCTGAAACCAACGCTGTAGCGCAAAATATCTTAAGCAATCCTAACTATCTTGTCCCTGGATCATATCCGTCAGTAAATGCTTATAGTATGGTCAATGGTGGCAGTCAGTCATCAGCAGAAGCAAATATAGAGTACAATATAGCTCCAACTGGTAACAATAATCTTTCGCCATCCTTTAGTCCATTCTCTCCAGGTATTTCTCAAAATCAAGTCTATGCTGAAGCTAGTGCTACTGCTCAAAACCCCATGAACAATCCCACTTATCAGATACCTGCAACCTACCAAACGGGAGCGCAAGCAATTGGAAATGTAAATACCGGTGGTTTATCAGCTGAGGCCAGCGAAGAATACTTACCTCTGAGTGTCACATATAAACCCACATTGTTATACCCTCTATATAACCCAGGAATATCACAAGGCCAATCCTATGGCGAGGCTAACGCGCAATATAATAGACCAGTATCGTCTACCCATAAACCACCATCATTATACGGCCAATACAGTCCAGAAGTTAATCCAAATCAAGTTTACGCGGAAGCAATGGCACAGTACAATGATTTAATGACTAACACTCAGAAACCGCCAGCATTATATGGACAATACAATACAGGAAGTTCACAAAATCAAGTGCTCTCGCAGCCCAATGCCCAATACAGTAATTTTATAACCAGTACATTTAAACCTCCAGCATTATACAATCCATATTATAATGCAGAAGCTTTCCAGAATCAAGCGTTTGCTCAGGCGAATACACAATACAACAGTCTCGTGACCAGTACTCCAAAACCCGGCACGCTATATGGTCAATATAATCTCGGAGTTTCGCAAAATCAAGTATACCCTTCGGCAAATGCTATGTACCCGGGATCCCTCACTGGTACTGAAAAACCTGTACCATCATTCAATCCATATAGTTCAGGGATAGCACAAAACCAAGCATACGCTGGAGCTAACGCACAGAACTCTCTAACAAATCCGGGTTATTACCTTTCTGGGCCGTATCAAACGGCGAAAGCAACGGGAAGCGGTAACGGTGCAGATCAGACATCGGCTATTGCTGAGGCAGTAGTACAGTCTCAAGATTATTCACCATATCTTCAGTCAGGATCTCAAATCGGGACAAATACAGCCTCTAACCCGTCTTCAGTGTACCCTTACCAATCGAACTATTACACGGGGCTTCTAAGTCCACAATATTCAACGTATCCAGTAAGAACCGATAAAGGTTTGGATAGTTACAAACCTAGCCAAATACAGTATGCTGGAAACTATGAATTTAATGGTCAAGCAGATGCTATAAGTGTCTTAAGTCCTCAAAGCAGCTACTATCCCTATGGGTCAGGATACTCCCAAGGTATACCGGCCACTAATATGTACTCTGCATTATATCCGAAGCAAACTAATTATGAGATATCTCCTTTATATCGGCCTGGGCAATATGGTGGTTCGAGTGAGTTCAAATTATTTTTAATTATGTCTAAAAAGAATAAACGGCGTGAATAGTTTACAGTATATAAATATTTATTACAGATGGCCAAAGCGTAGCACAAGCTTACGCAACAACAAAAATGCAAACGAAATCTGGTGAAGGTAATCATCTTATTTTAAATTACATGTAATTCTATATTATTTATTAGTCAAGTATATTAAATGTCGGAGTAACATGTACAGTTCTGGATTAGGGAGAAGATCCCGCAATTGTTTACCAAGGAAACTTCAAACTTCGGTATAATTTTTAACAAGCGCAGCCCCGTAATCCCGCTCATATCCCTCAACTTTTTGGACATAAATTAAAAATATATTAGGCGCCCAGATGGCGTGGCGGGTGCCATGCAAATTATATTTAATCAAACTTTGAGCCGTCACTACTTATTGAATTTCCCTTGTACTTTCCTTGAGAGATGTTTGGAGTTGCTAGTTTTTAATTTGGGTTAGTTGGCTTAGAAGTTCTGGACCCAAAAGTTGGTTTGCATTAATTTTGCAGGTTACCCAGAAGATTCAGAAGACTCGAAGTGAAGTAGCCTCTACGTGTGTGTAAGTTATCAACTTGTTTGTTATAAATTCGAAACTTAAGACTTAACACTGTATTATTTACTATAGTACTTTAGTGAATCAACATTGATTTGGCACTATTACAGATTATTAAGCTAAATTTGTAAAGGCCAATAATCCAAAACAAATTTCTCTTACTAACTTACTACAAAAAAAGAAAATTTATATGTTTCGAAACTAAAGCAATATTTATTGTTACAGGATATTTATTTTTAAGGAAATAAACGACTTGGACCGGACGCGGACTGCACGAGTAGTATTAGTTGTGTGCTTAGCAAAAGATGCTTCCAACTCAATATTAAATGCAAGAAGAGCATCGCAATTTGTTTGTTTTCTTTATCTACAACTTTTATAAATTATCTGAGATATCTTTTTATTCACAAAGCTAACTGGTAGAAAATACTTTGGCATCTTTGCACATTTAGTTTCTGCATAAAGTTCCTTGTTTGATACCCAAAAATTACACATCTATAGTTTATATAATTTTAAATTGTAATTGACAACAAACCTTGCCCAGTGTTTATAGAAAAATAATTAAATTTTCCATTTCTTAAATGAGCCAAAAGCTAACCGTTTACCTACCGATTGAATAAAACCTTGGCAGATACCTATATGTAACTTTTCCAGCTAATACTTCTTATCTTATCATGAAATAAATCATTTTTATTAGATTTTTAAATTTATTAGTAATAAAATTCCAGCTACACATATTAGTATATAAAATATACCAATATTATTATTCATATAAAAATAAAACAGCGCAATGTCGAAATCTATGAGCAATATTTTCTCGCACGCTGAAATATTGTTACTTTGGACTTTGTCTCTTACAGGCGTAAGTGGTAAGTACTCGAAATAGTTTTATTAACTTAGTAGTACTAGCAGCAGTAGCCTAGTGCGAAACTGTTGGACCGCCACGCAGAGGTCTCGAGTTCGATCCCAAGGTGTTGTGTCGCTGTGCCCTGTCCGTGCCCCACCAGTGCACGAGACTACGATCGCGTCGATTGCTGGCGGTGCCGAGGGTGCGTACTTGTACTGCTCAGTTTGCTGCGACCAATCAGGCCATGAGAATTCTCAACTCTCTGGTTGCTCAATTTCCAGAAGAAGACATATTTTTTGACAAAAATAATAACTTGTTAAGTATTGTTCACAATTTTTAAGTTATAAACAATAATAATAATATAGTATGTATGTATTATGGCTCACTGCACGTGTTGGGCAACTGTAAATACAGTGAGCAGTTGATATAAATAAATAAAAGGCACGCATTCCGGACTTTTCGAAGTTACATGCGTATTCAATAGTTAGTTATCGCTCGCTTTAACGATAAAGGAAAATATCGTGGTGGAATATGGCCTAAACTTTCTCACACTGGGAAAAGTCCCGTGCCCAACAGTGGGGCAGTTTAATATAGGGCTGATATTATATACATATATTATTATACTATAAGCCTGTGCATATAATTATAGTTTATGTATATTGGAAGCAAGTGACCCAATTATGTTTTAACTAAAAGTCAATTTGCTCAAAACACATGTTAAACATTGCCAAAGTGTTTATCATGACAGATTTCCCATTAGTTATTAAGATGCAGCTGTAATGTCTTTTGAAACAGCTCAATCACTTTTCATAACATCACTAGAGAATAAATTTGAAACTTGATATTAAAGTAAAAACTACATCTCGTGCATCCCGACTTGAGATTTAATGAAAATTTCCATTTTAATATGATAATGCCCAGTATCATCCACCTTCAGTATTATTTTAACTGTAACTGCATATATGATATTAGAGATAAGAGTTATGTGTTTATATATTAGATAGTTTAAAGTATATATTATGTATGTGTAGCACAAATTACAGACAAAATTCTTTCTTTTTAAGATTCGCTAAGTGTTACAATAAATTGGTTGACTTTTTTGAACTTGATTCATTTACTACTAAGCCGCATATATTTAATCAAATACTTGCCAAACATTGGTACGAATTGGTTCAATAACTGTTTGTATTGCACTTCACGACGTATTATTGTATGTGATGTGTTAATGCTGTAGTAAGTGTGTAGTAAGTGGATATAGTGACAAGAATAGAAAAGGGTATGTTAAGCTGGTTTGGGCATGTAGAAAGAATGGACGAGGAAAGACTGACTAAGAAAGTTTATAAGGCTAGTGTGAATGGAACAGTCGCAAGAGGAAGACCTAGGCGAACGTTTCTTGATCAGATCGGAGGCGTTCTGGACAAAGGCCAGGTTAAGAGCACCTTGAACCGACGGGCGTGTATGAGGAATGTGATGAAAGTGAATGAAGCCAGAGAAGTGTGTCAGGATCGTAGCAAATGGAAATCCGTAGTCTCTGCCTACCCCTCTGGGAAACAGGCATGAATCTTTGTATTGCTGTAGTGTATATCACAATTACTGTAATCATTTCTTTCTTTTTAAATTTTTTTTAATAATCAAGTAAGCTCTCATTGTTATTTAAATGCGAAAACATGTAATTGGTAGCTAGCTATATTATTTATTTTTATCTTTAAGTTGTCAATAATAATAATAATAATAATTGTTTATTAGTACATAAAAAAACAATATAATAAAGGAACATAAATACAGCATGTTGTACATCGAGATCAAAAGTTGGTGAGTAATTATCTAACACCTAAACTAGGTACGCAGACCTGTATCTTAGGAGTTAGATTTTTTTACGATTTCTACTGATAAATACAACCGCGACATTTCAGAGACAGTTTATAGAGACAGTTTATAGTTTATCTTGACAGTGAAGAGTAAGTGAGACAGTGTGTTTGGGTAAGTTTAGTGTGCGGGCTATGTGAGTACCGAGGGTGTTTGTGTGCGTGTGTTATGTGTTAAGTATATATAAAAGCAAGTAAAGTGTGTGTATAGGCGTGTACATAGATTTGTGTATGAGTGTATATTAGCATAGGATGTTAAGTATGCTTTCCGTATTATCATGTGTGAGGGATTGTAACCATTTATGTAGTTCTCGCTTAACTTCATGCCGAGTGAGTTTATATATGTGGATTATTTGGTTTATTTTATTATAATTACATGCGCGAGCTTTGGACAACAAAGTGACGACTTGCAAATGCAGATTGACAGTTTGCTGTTACGCATACAGGGAAGCCTTGTCGTCTCTGTAGTATATCTGCATTTAAGGGTAGCATCTTATCCTATCTTATGTGGGGGCCAGTCAGTGCAGACCGGCGACACTTCGACCCAGTGGGATCTTTTGTGTCGACACTCTCCCAATAACAACTGCCATTACATAGATGTTCATGGCAGCCAGGACCGACGGTTAACGTGCTCTCCGAGGCACGGAGCAAGCGATAATTGTCAATCAATACGCACATAATTTCGAAACGTCATATAACTTCCGAAAGTCAGAGGTGCGCGACGTGGGTTCGAACCCGAGACCCTCTGCATTGCAGTCTGTTGGTCTCCCCACTGAGCTATCGCTGCTCCACAATAAGGGTAGCATAGAATGCCTTCGTAGTATCTTGCGATGGATGTATAGTTGCCGAACTGTTAGTACTTTGCCATTAGCGTATAACTTGACCGTAGGGTAGTCACGTGGTTTTAAAAGCATTAATTACTGTTTGTTGTGTAAATACTGTTTGTTTTCCGATTATAATAAAATAAAATAATAAATGTGATTAGAGAGAGAGGCGGCATGAAAGTGGATATAGTTACAAGAATAGAAAAGGGTATGTTAGGCTGGTTTGAGCATGTAGAAAGAATGGACGAGGAAAGACTGACTAAGAAAGTTTCGCAAGAGGAAGACCTAGGCGAACGTTTCTCGATCAGATCGAAAGCGTTCTGGACAAAGGCCAGGTTAAGAGCACCTTGAACCGACGGGCGTGTATGAGGAATGTGATGAAAGTGAATGAAGCCAGAGAAGTGTGTCAGAGTCGTAGCAAATGGAAATCCGTAGTCTCTGCCTACCCCTCTGGGAAACAGGCGTGAATCTATGTATGTATGTATGTATGTAAAATAATAAAATTAATGTTTATCCATTGTCTAGAACCCATAGTACAAGCTCTGCTTAGTTTGGGCTAAATGGTGTTGTGTGTATGTGATAGAATATTATATTAATATTATTATTAGTAATAATTATGTCTAATAACAATTATATGTCTATAGTCTTTGTCATGCTTTATTGTCGTACTTTCAAGGTACTGATTTTTATTAAAATTGTATTTTTATGACACACACAGTACCTATGTATGTCTTATATTTGTGTATGGTTACATATTTAGTAAATGAAATAATTAATAATAATACTGTTCTGAAAATCCCATTAATATTATATGAAAATGTCACAAGATTACGATGCTTGTTACTTAATCATACGTAGACCGTAAAACGAGTTCAGATGAAACTAGTATACAGATCTAAGATTACCACATAGGATACGCGCTCGTTTATGCGCTCCTGAGGGATTTATGCTAGCGAAGCCGCGACCTGTGGCAAGTATTTTATAAAGTAAATCTTATGAAGCAATTTTCCTCCAATACCGAGTGGTAGATCTCCAACCACATCAGGTGTATAATGATAATTCATCCCAACCACCGTCGTTCCCAGTTAATGGTATGCGCATTTTGATCACCATTGCATTCTTGTCCCTAATGAATTTTGCATGAAACCCGATGCGAGACCGTAAAATAAATCCGTGATCCGGCTTTAAATAAATTTTACTACGAGATGTATCTGTGAACCAACCGTTTACTAAATAATTTATTTTATGAACTTGGGTATTGACGATTTAAATATACATGATACTTATAAAAAACCTTTGAACTTAGATGCATTGGAAGATGAGCACGTACAATTGACTCCGTACCTGGTCCACATCAACGATCTCCCGAATGTGGCTTACTTCCAAGACGCAGAGCACCGTGGGCCAGCCTGGTATGATTACTCCGCCAGGTCTAAGGAATCGGCTAGTGATTTGGAAAGTGGAATCAGTTCCATAAGGTGACTCATACTATGTCCATACTTTTCCATATCTAGTATGATTAACGTAGAAGTAATTTACAACATTTTGTGAACCCCTCGATAAATAGTTTAAGACGCTCAAGTTTAGCAATGTGCTTGGTACAAAGGGTGACTTCATTACTAGTACTACTGCAATCGAAAAAGCCACTGGCGATTGAGATATAAATGTTGTGTAAATGTAGTAATCGTTTGCTGGCTGATCACAATGCAGGTGAGAAATTTCTCGTTACTAGTTTATTCCGAAGACCAGAGCTGTCAAAGAATAATGACGAGCAACGACTCTCTGGAGCCGATCCGAATCCTATTTAAAAGAGACTCGCTTGGTACAATAAGCATACAAAATATGTGACTGGTGCAACAGTTACCAACTGTCCGAATCCGTGATGGAATTTTCCTTTTTTAAGAACAAAATTAACGTTAAGTTGGCTGACATATTCATATTTGAAACTAGATCGACTATTTGTAGGCATAGCTTGTTAGTTAATTACAAACAGAATTTTAGAAAGCCATAGGTTGGCAAAAGCATCGATAGCCTAGCGAGATACCGTTGGACTGCCACATAGAGGAGTTGAGTTCCATGCCAAGGCTTCTTTGCTTCTCTTCTTGTAATCTGTAACTTTTCAAATTATGTGCGTATTAAATAGTTAAATATCGCTAGCTATAACGGTGAGTGAAAATCATCGTGATGAAATCTGCATTTCTGAGAGATCTCCAAAATTTTCTTGAGGATATTTGAAGCCTGCCAACCAACACTAGGCCAGCATGATGGTCTATGGCGTAACTCTTCTCACACTGAGAAGCTCGTGCGCAGACTGCAGCGAGACATTTTAATACAGGGCTGATATTACAGGTTAATTATTATTTAAATGTTACATTTCCATAAAATGTAACATTACAGATATAAAAAATTCTGAATCAAAAATATCTTGATTTTAAAATGTAATATTATTACAGTGATGCTGAAGAATCTAAGGATTCAACTGCGACCGATTCGTCTAGCGAAGCTTCTTCTAAAGATACTAAAGAAAGACGGAAAGCGTAAGAATAACAACCCTGACAACATTTTAGCATTTTAGACACATGTATGAGGCGTACGATATTTATTTTATTTTATACAACTTTGTTGGCAAACTAGCATACGGCTCACCTGATGGTAAGTGGTCACCGTAGCCTATGGACGACTGCAACACCAGAGGCTTCACTTGCGCGTTGCCGACCCTTTAGGAAAGGAAGTAGGAAAGAGAAGGAGCGGGAAGGGGGAAAGAGGGTGATAGGGCCTCCGGCACTCTCACTCACCGAGTGAAATACAACAGTAGGAATACTGGTATTTCACGTCAATATTCTGTGAAAGGTGAGTTCTTCCCCGGTCGAGCCGGCCCATTCATGCTGAAATCAGCGAGGCTCTACTACTCAAAATATATTATAGTATTTTAACCTTAAAATGCGCTTTTAATGGTATTATTAAGGATAAATAGATGCCGATACTTTACTCGCGGCTCCATTCGCACAAATTTTAGTTATGTAATTTTCCTTTCTTCTTTTTTATGGATGAAAGGTACTCTATGTCCTTTTCTGTATCCCTGACAACGTGTATGTGAAATTTCATGATTAATTATCGGTCGAGTAGTTAGTAGGCGTAAAAGCGTAACGAACAAACAAACAAAGTTATATTCGCATTTACAAAATAAATAAGGATTAGGTGATCCTAATCCGGGCTGAT
Organism: Catocala fraxini; assembly: GCA_930367265.1. Lineage (NCBI taxonomy): Eukaryota > Metazoa > Arthropoda > Insecta > Lepidoptera > Erebidae > Catocala > Catocala fraxini. The sequence goes on along the minus strand of OV884044.1, from coordinate 903,497 downwards.
GCCCGTGCCCAAAACTAAGGGCCTCAAAATGTAAGGCGTCACATGTATCAAAATTACACCATATCGCAGCGAAAAAAAGGCGGCAAGCATTAACAATAAAACTATGCATTTTCATACAAATTTGCCCATGTAGTCATCGTTATGGTGTGGTGTGGTTGGTGTACGTGAATTTTGATCCTCCAAGGAGATATGCTCAACAGCAAGCGTCATTTACAAATGAACGATGTGAACGAACTCTTGAACAGTTTCATGGCCGTCAACGCTTTTTCTATGGCGGTAGGCAATAATGACCGCTGCCAAAACTGATGGACAGTGCTACAACTATGCCATGCAACTATGGCTAACTTGCCATTCTTTCTGATATCTGATTACCTAAATAAATACTTCAATGTTCTGCCAGCACTGATCTACATCGCGCCTGCAATGCTTGTCCTCATGAGATGTTGAAGAACTTTAAGAACATTGGCATCAAGTGGGTCTGCGGTGGCTACCAGAGAGCAAGAAGGTCTTTCAAGAGCGAGTGTATGATGCGGTTCCGAAACTGTCAAGACGGGACCAGTAAGTACCGACAAAAATCAATAAATTCTTCTTACTTGTATGTAGCTAATCCTTTTAATATTGAATATATTAAATTTTTTGAAAACGTTTGAATATTATATTGAACAAATTTGTATGTAACTTGGCACATTTATGGACCATATCTTAGATTAATACATAGGAAACATTTATCTCGGTACGCATTTCCGTTGCATTCACGCAGGCAAAACTAGCGACCTTTTATTTAATTCTATTACCTAAGCCTCTGGCAGCATACAATATGACATAGTTGTTTTAGTGGTCGCTTCGCCAGTTTACCAAAAATTGTGGGTACGATTCCCGCAAGAGGCAGCTCCAAAAATAGTTGTTTCAAACCTGGATATTCTTTGCATTCGTTGTTTATAATGTCCTCCAAGATTCAGTCATTAAACCTAGTAAAGGAGTGGCTTTGAAAAATTAAGATTTAAGAAGCTAGAAATGACATTATTTGTTAGTTACTGTTTTATTCTGATTTATGTTCACAGTGTTTGTGAAGTTGTCTGAGCACAAGTGCGGCCCTGCTGGACGAGCTAGCAACCACTCTCTACCTTACCATGGCAAACACTGGTTTTATTATTACAAAGTGTGATATTAAAGTTAATACAAATACTTTGCGTTTTACTTAATGATGATGTGCATAAGTGTCTTTTTTAAATCACTCCTATATATTTGCATCGAAGGGTTTATAAAGTTATGATTCTACTGTACAGATTTAGCTGCACTGTGGTTTAAATTAGCCATTGCCATTGTGCCAAGTGTTGTGAGTTCAATTCCCATGCTTAGCAGAAAGAAGATGGCTAAATGACTGCCCTAAGCATGTATAGGAATTTCATATTTTCTCGTAATATTTAAATATTCATTCATGAATTATTTAATGTTTAATAATTTCCTAGAACTTTCGTAAACTCTTAAATATAAAAAAGGAATTATAGTCCGTAAAATACAGCTTGATTCCTGTGACGTACGTCAGTGTGACGTAACTAAAGATGGGGTAGTGTTGTGTGGTGTCGGTTAGCAATTATAGATATAAATCGATTATGTTTAGCGATTATTGTAAACATTTTACATAATATTATTAAAACGATGTCAAATAAGAACTATACGAATTGTGCAGTAATGATTATCACAATGCTATGTAGATTATTTATACCTAGCATTTGCTCGCAATTTTATTGCATGAACTACAAAAAGTTATTATATCTATAGATTACTATTTAGATATTTATTTAATATTCAACCTAAATACATAGAAAATAAAATATGTAACAAATTAATTATAATTGATAGATAGTTATTAAAAAAAATCTGATAGTTTATTTTAGTTTCTTTATTCGATTATAAATAGTTTGTGGTTATTCAGATACAATAACCATATGCGAACGGCAATATTCGCGTGTTTCGTCCCATAAAGTATGACAAATGTCATACTGTGAACATTTGACACCCAAAAAATACAAGACTTGATAGGTATGATCTTAATGACATGTGTCACAGGTATCAAGCTATATTTTACGGACTATAATTGCTTTCATGTTTTTTTTCTTATTGCCATGATATGTTCACGGGGAAATAATGCAAGCTAGGGAGGGTTCGTATCGCTTTTCTAGAACTTCAAAATGAAACTGTACCTATATCGATTTTTACTCATAGGTATCGAAACAATTTATTTTCTAAAACAGAAATTTCTTTTTAACTTCGAAATTAAAAATGTTGGTAATTCGGTTTGTTTTTAAAGTGATCGTCTAGTAAATTCAATTTTATTCAAATCAAATAAAATAACTAAAACCTTCAGAATGTACTTATTCGATTATTCTTAGTACCTATTTTAAGTCGAAAAATATTAACGGAAAAGTGATAAAAAAACTAATTATTTTTTTTCCTTTCGAACCTATCGATTCTGTGACACTTGAAGTTCAATCCCATCTCTATATAAAAACAAACGTCAGACGTCGTTTGAACGCTTTGCCGTTTACTTCTTCGCTGTGCTTTTTTATTTTGGATTTTCGTTGACCTTCGCTTGTTTTATTGGACTTTGTGCTCGCCTACCTACTGGACCTCTCGTTACTCGACACGGACGGCAATCGCTCCGTGGAAAAGTTGATATTCAGTCGAATCTGGTTAGACTAGATAGCGGAACCCGGGCTCCAAAGCGTAAGCTGAGGATGCAACTGGGAATAACGCTAGGATAATGATGATATTTTTATGTCCTTGGTTACTCGGTGCGTCTGTTATCTAGTTCAGGAAGGATTTATCAATCGTCAGATGATAAAAAGTACCCCTAGCGCGTCTGTCAGGCTGTCTGTACGGTTAAAACAACAAACAGATTTTGATGTGGTTGTCACTCGTAGGTAGATTAGTTCTTCCAGACAGGATTAGGCATATTATTGGTATTGGTCAACACAATCTACACAAATAGATTGTGTTGACCTATGCAAATCACGGAAAAAAATCTTTGTTTATCATTACAACCACTTATTTATATGGTCTGTGAAAACTATCTTTATTTCAGCTCAAAGTCCGTTGTAAATATTTTTAAAGTATCAAAGAAGGTGATTCTTTGATGCTTTGAAGATATTTATTCAAGTACCTATTACCGTGCGAAATCAGTGTGGGTCGCTAATCAAAAATACAATGTTATCAATACCATCGCAGATACATTCAAACGCAACACCTAGGTAAAAGTTCATAGCAATGTCATTTGTTTGCAGTTTTTATACTTAATAACGTAGGATCTAAACGTTTTTATTTTCAGGATTGTGAATAATTGAAAAGTTCCTGAAACTTGTTTTATATGAAATACTAATATTCAGCTATTCAGCGTTACATATTGTTAGGTACCATGATTATACATTGCTGGGGCAGTCGTCCATACTTTATTTAGCCACTTCCTTTGAATAATCCACAAATGGTTATACCGTGCCTAAATGCTCTTTTTGCCCGTTGTTTCAATATTTAAGCGGCAGGATAATACACGAGTCATACCTTACCACCACCTTTTTAACCATTGTCATTTCATGCGCAAGAATTAGATTACGCATTACAGAGATTTTTGTCTCATTTTGACGTATGCGATAATAATATTTTAAAAGATGATGGTAAAATCTAATACCTCTGCACTGTAGGCCGTACAATTAATTGATAATTATCAACATACACGTATAAAAGTAATAAGCTGCCCTGTGTCAGAATTGTCGGCTACTGAAATTTTAATAACAGAAAACGTATGCTTTACTGTTGACTTTATAAAATATTTTTGCATATAGCGAGCAAAACCAAAGCTGGTACCGATAAAAATAAACACATCACAATATTCACATGTAGTATCGTAAAAACAAATTGAAAGGCCGTAAACATTCTCAAGGCTGACAATTTATGATTTCCATTGAATTTCAAAAGCTGATTGACGCGAGCAATGGTGCGATTGATTCATGTCATATTATTGTTTGTTTTAGGTAAGCTTAACTATTTATAATTATACTGAAAAATATTTTATTCCAAAGACTGGAAGTCTAAAAATTTCGGTGTATATGTAAATAGAATCTCTATTTATATGTTTTTAGATTTCCCATTCAAAATAATTGTCTTTGTAACTCACTTGAAAACGTGCTACTTCCAGACTTGCTTACTTTTTATGGATATTTAACTCACCATTCATAACAGCCATCCTAAATAATACTATCTTATCTTATTTTATTTCGGGGGCCAATCAGTGTAGACCGGCGACACTTCGACCCAGTGGGATCTTTTGTGTCGGCCCCGAGAGCTATCCCTGAGCTATCTCCCTATGAATGTACTGCATCAGTCGCAGCGTACACTTCAGAGGGAGCAGCCTGAAGTCTTCAGGGTTCGGATATGCCAATCCCATCAGACCCACCCTTAGTCCAGCCAACGCGTCACATTCACACAGTAGGTGTGATATGGACTCGTCCTGTTCACCACAGGCTCTATGTAAATTAAATAATACTATAAATGTGAATGTGAATTTGTTTGTTTGTTACGCTTTTACTTCTTAACTACTCGAACGATCATCATAAAATTTCGACACATTATCAGAGATACAGAAAATACAGATATAAGTACTGTTTTTCAGAGGTAGAAATATATTGACAAAATCTAGAGTAACGCAAGCTAAGCCGCGGGCAATATCTAGTATGATATAACGATTGCTAAACACAGCTACCTACACAAATTTCCAAAGCCTTCGCATGTAGTCAACAACTCACCAGTTACCAAATGTTATTGTAAAAGCGTTACGCTAGGTTTTCTAAATTATAATATCCTAACATAAACCTATCAATTATCACAACCAACGATTAATAAAATTTAACATACATAATGCTACTACCACTATTAAATAAAATAAATAAATAATATTAATAAAAATGATTTATTTTCATTAACGGAGCATAACATTGCCTGTGTTAGGAGGCCCCGCTCTGCCGTGTACAAGTAAGCATCGATTGATTAAATATCACAAATATTATTCTGAATTAGTTAAAAGGAAAATAAAACAAAAATATCAATATCAATAAAATAAAATATCAATTAAAACTAATTTACATAATATTGTCTTCTATTTACGCGTATATTATTCATTGAAATTAAACTGCTATATACGGATCTTATCGCGTTTATTTGACACTTTATTACAAAATTTTGAAAATTGTTACACTACTACTACTATTAAACTTTACTAATTTTTAAGTTAATTAAATTATTATTAAACTATTTAGATTTAATTTATTTTTACACTTTCCCCGACGTTTCGGTTGCTTTTCAGCAGCCATGGTCACGAGCTTTTTTGCACAAACCATGCTCGCGCGAGTGCGGATGTGTGTATGTACATATGTATATATGTGTGTGTGTGTGTGTGTGTATGTATGGATATGTGTGTATAAATGTATGTATGTATATATGGATGTATGTTGGGTGAGAGTATTCTAGCTCTATTATGATAATACTGCTAACAGAGATTGAGTTTCATCATAAGATAATATTTAATTGTTTTAACCAGTTTGTCAGTGATTTTTTACAATCGGATTCAATCGGTTCATTTGATATAACATGCGATTTATTTTATTGTAGAGGAATGAAGATTGTCTTGAGTATTTTTGACAAGAAAATGTATAATATATAAAATAAATTGAATAAATTTTAATGCACTATGAATTTTAATAGGGCAAGTATGGGGAAGTATGGGGACGAAAGCGTGAATGAGAATGGGAAAAGGTTGCTTGAGCTATGTTTGGAGTGGAATCTTTGTGTGACAAACACTATGTTTGCCCACAAAAGAATCCACCAGTATACAAGAGAAGCAAAGAATGTAAGAAGTAGTATGATTGACTTTGTTGTAGTGGATGGAAGATTAAGAAAGAATGTCCTAGACACTCGGGTATATAGAGGTATACTGACCATTCGACCAGTCCATACTGACCATTTTTTGGTTATGAGCCGGATACGTGGCCTCTTCAAAGGATGGCGACACCGTATACCTACCCGAACAAGTGCCCAAGAACGAATAAAAGTAGAAAATTTGCAAGATGAAGTACTGAAAGTCGAGTATAAAAGTCAATTGAGAAAAAAATTTGAAAGATTTTGTGACATTGATGATATGGGAGAATTATGGCAGTCGTTTAAGCATGATGTGGTTGTTGTAGCGTCAGAAGTATGCGGTGTGAGCAAGAAGAGGAAAATGATAAAACCGAAGAATGCGTGGTGGGATAAAGATGTGGGAGGGGTAGTACGTGAGAAGAAGCAGGCATGGTTGGACTGGCTATCTGTCAGAGCCAATGAAAGAATACAAGAAGCAACGAATGAGGATGTGAATGAAGCTAGAAATAAGTTTATAAGAATGAATAAGGTAGTGAAAGATGTAATTAAAAGGAAAAAAGAGGAATTGAAAGACGAGTTTGATAGAAGATTATCTGAAGATTTCCGGACCAACGCTAAGTTCTTCTGGAAATCTATTCGCTCGGTTCGAGGTAAAACCGTAACCACAGAGCTGAAATTAATCAGAGATAAGAATGGAAGTTTACTGAATGAACAAAAGAGCGTACTGAAGCGATGGAAGGAATATTTTGAAAGTTTATTTGAAAGAGAGGAATGGCAAGGGCAAAGTTTCGAAATGAATGATAATGATACTAGTAATGATGAAAGCCCTATTAATATGGATGAAATAATGAAAGCTTTGAAAAGCATGAAATTAGGCAAGGCTGGTGGGTATGATAGGATTACAGTCGAAATGCTAACAGCTGGACAGGGTCTCATAGCAACTCAGTTGTGCCGCCTTTTTAACTTGTGCTGGAATACCGGCCATGTACCAAGTGATTGGTGCAAGGCCGTCATAGTACCTTTATACAAGGGAAAAGGTTCACAGCAAGATTGCAAAAGCTATAGAGGCATTAGCTTGCTCAGCGTCATCGGTAAATTATATGCAAAAGTGTTAATTGAAAGGGTTGTGAAAGTAACCGACGAGAAAATATGGGATGCACAAACGGGATTTCGAAAGGGTATGGGATGTACGGATCAGGTCTTTTCCTTACGGTGCATAGCCGAGAGAGTTTTGGCTAAAGGTCAAAAGGTCTATTGCGCATTCGTGGATCTGGAAAAGGCTTATGATAAAGTGGTGAGGAATGAACTTTGGTCGGTATTGTCCATGTATGGAGTGAATAGCACCCTCACGCGAGCTCTGAAATCTCTTTATGATGATTCCAGAGCTTGTGTTAGGATAAATGGGACCTACACAGAATGGTTTAGCATCGAAAAAGGTGTTAGACAAGGATGTGTAGCGTCGCCTTGGCTGTTTAACCTATACATGGACAATTGTTTAAAAGATTTAAAAGATTGTGAATGGGGATTAAGAATGAATGAGTTACTTGTCAAATGTCTTCTTTATGCCGATGACCAAGTAATACTTGCGTCATCGGCAGAAGAGTTGCAGGCGATGGTAACTATTATGCATGGTGCTTTTGAGAGTAAAGGAATGAAAATAAATGTAAGCAAGACGAAAGTAATGGTATTTGAAAAGGAAGAGTGCGTGACGATGTGTAATATTATGATTGATGGAGAAAAAGTGGAGCAAGTGAAAGAGTTTGTATATTTGGGTACTTTGTTTACAAGGGATGGTAAACATGAGGGAGATATTGAAAGGAGAACGATTGCGGGAAACAAAGTGAATGGAGCTCTACGCGCTTTTATGAACAGTCGAAATGTTTCCGAAAAGGCACGTTTGGCTGTTCATAGAGGACTATTAGTGCCCACACTTATGTATGGAAGTGAAAGTTGGGTATGGCAAAAGAAGCATGAGAGCAGAATAAATGCTGTAGAAATGAGAGCGCTGAGAAATATATGTGGTGTGACTCTGAAAGATAGAATAAGGAATAGTGTGATTAGAGAGAGATGCGGCATGAAAGTTGATATAGTGACAAGAATAGAAAAGGGTATGTTAAGCTGGTTTGGGCATGTAGAAAGAATGGACGAGGAAAGACTGACTAAGAAAGTTTATAAGGCTAGTGTGAATGGAACAGTCGCAAGAGGAAGACCTAGGCGAACGTTTCTCGATCAGATCGGAGGCGTTCTGGACAAAGGCCAGGTTAAGAGCACCTTGAACCGACGGGCGTGTATGAGGAATGTGATGAAAGTGAATGAAGCGAGAGAAGTGTGTCAGGATCGTAGCAAATGGAAATCCGTAGTCTCTGCCTACCCCTCTGGGAAACAGGCGTGAATCTATGTATGTATGTAATAATTTACATAATTTTCTAACCGAAAGCCGTTTGCTAAAAACATATAAGTCTGAAGTAGAGAATCTATAAGGCATAAAGTGCATCACTTTTAGAAGTGACCTTTGATTTGATTCTAGAAATTTAATTTTTGTTGCTCCGCTCCAGACTGGTATGCAATATATTAGGATAGATTGAGCTAGCGCTGTATATATTTTATTTATAATTTCCTTGGCAAAAACATGCCGTAGCATTTTAAATACCCAAATTTGCTTTCTTATTCTAGTGCTTAGCAGATCAAGACGTGAGTACCGTGATAGTCTGTAATCAATATTTATGCCTAGGTATTTAACTGAGTTTACTTTATTTATTTTAGGACAGTTACAATACGTATTTTTAGACTTACCACAGTTGTGAATCCTGACCTCAAAAGCTGTACATGGTTGGGAAGAGCTTTTAAGGAAAATTATAGATAATTAGTTTTAGTTATATTAGGAGTAAGACGGTTTGTAGATAGCCATGTGGATACCCTAGCTAGGCCACATTCAGCACGTTCACGTACTTCTTCCCAGGTTGAACCTGGGAAGACAACGGCTGTATCATCGGCGTAAGAGAAGATGTTCCCGGCCTCAATCTTCATACTACAGAGGTTATATATGTAAATTAGAAATAAAGTTGAACCGAGAACGCTTACCTGGGGCACGCCGAAGGTAATATTAGTGGCCTGGCTAAATGGGTTATCTATTTTCACCCGTCGTTTACGATTTTTTAGATAATTAGCTAGGAGGGCGAGTGGAGTATCTCTGAATCCGATGTTTTCGATTTTGCGTATCAGAGTAGGGATAAAGACGGTGCCGAACGCTGTTTTTAAGTCCAAAACTACCGTTAAACATTTTTTACCACAATCCAAATGATTGACTAAAAGGGTACTTAACGCTAACACTGCATCTTCAGTTGACATATGTTTCCTAAAGCCATATTGAGTAGAGGATAATATATCATACTTTTCTAAGTAGGATAGTATTCTCTTATTTAATATTTTTTTCTAATATTTTAGATAGAGCAGGTAGAACCAAGATTGATCGGTAATTGTTGACATCGTCACTCTCCCCACTCTTATATACAGGTGTTATAATGGATTTTTTGAGAGCGTCGGGAAATACTCCACTTTTAAAATATAAATTTACTAAATAGGTGATTAAAGGTATTAATTAGTTCCACTGTAGCTAATTTCAAAAATCTGATAGGTTTGTTATCCCAACCCACAGCACTATTGGAGTCAAGACTCAGTTCAGACTCCGCTTCAGACATATCAGCCTCCAAGACCACAAATGATGACAATTTAGTACTTAATGGTGTTAAAATAAAAGTGTTTGGGTATTGCAATCCATTGTTAGTTAGGATATTGTCAGCGAGGGATTTATTTATTATTTGCGATACTGGCAAAGTACTGATTATTTTGATTTACATTCCCTTAGCAATGACCCACTGTTTAATAGATTAGAGTTATTAGTATTTGATGTTTTGTACTGTACGATGCTGTTGATAGTATTCCATAAAGCTTTACTGTTATATGTCGAGCGTGCCAGTCTATCGCGGTCATATTTTCTTTTTAATTTCTTTATTAAAGAGTTGAAATAATTCCTGTAGCATCTATAACTTAAACGTAGTATGTCATCACAAGAATTAATCTTTAGTTTCTTTTGCATACAATTTTTGTTCCTTGTACAACGTAACACACCATCAGTCATCCATGGTTTAATTTTTTGTTTCGATCAAGGTGTGGTAAAATGACTAGTATTATTAGTGATAAATTCTTCAATATGTGTAATTAAAATATCGGCAAATAAATTAGGGTCTGTATACAAATACAATTTCGAAAGATTTCTAGAACGAAGTTCAATGCGCGCCTGCTCCAGATCGACTTTATTTTTAAATTTAAGGCAGTGATTGTGCTGTATTTTATCATTAATTAAACATAGTAGAATTTTTAGATGGTCGGTAATCGAGGTGTTAAGTATAGCAATAAAGGCAGATATTGGTTTGCTATTTAATTTCAATATAAAATGATCCAAACAATTGTGTAATCTTGTGAGCAATGTATGTCCTGGATATAGACCATGCATGGACAGAACTGTAAGGTACATTTGTCTATTCTTGCGCTCAACTGAGGTTTCAGAATTCTCCGCTATAAGGTTTATATTTAGGTCACCAGTAATAATTATATTTTTGTGGTTTTTTATTTTCTCAAGATAGGTATTTAATGAATTTATAAATATTTCAGCGTCTGTATTGCATGGTGATCTATACACACCGAGCACCGTATATTCACCTAATGATATTTATAAATAGGACGCATGTTTTAGTTCTATCTCTTTGACCTTAAATCAATTATCATTTTTTACATATACCATTACTCCGTCATTTGATTTTGAGATAAAATTGTATGAGATGAACTGTAGTTTGGGAGAGAAGGAATAACCCTATTTGTGGTTAACCGACATTCCGATAAAATTAAAATACCCACGTGTAACTCAAACTGTGGCAAGATTAATTTTATTTCGTTAATGTTACTATGTATACTACGAATATTTTAACATAATATGTTTAGTTTTGAGTGTTTAATTTGTATGTTTGTAAGTAGGTCTTCTATTATAATATCGATTATCTAAGTCTCGCAGAGTATTTAATGTGTTATCAGTCATTTAGGTACATAGCGAACTGATAATCAAAACAAAAACCGTACAGCAAGATGCAATGATTATAATAGGACACTGCTAGTGCCAAAGGTTCGGAGAGCTATAAAAAGCGTTGAGCCATCAGACAATATCGCTGTAGAAGCTAGATAAATAAGGTAAAACTGTGTGTGTATGTATGTAGTAACTGTGTTTATGTTGTGTTTTTTGTCTGTATGTTTGAGAGTAAGAGTATGCGTATATGTTGAGTTTTATAGTTTACATTGAATATATATAATACATAAACGCTATGATGTACGTTTAAAAGGTAAGAGTTATCAGATGAATGACATCGAGAAATAATTGGTCTATAAACAGTTGAAACATTAGCCTGTATTTTTGATTGTATAATTAATAGTATGCGTTCCGTTATAAATTTAAAATAGATTTTGTATGGTATAGGCACGTTGTTATATACATGCAGATAATAATGGATTTTAGTTAACAAACGCCGATAAACAATTAACCTATAAAGATTTAAAATAGCTTTTGACTTTTTCTTAATGTTTACAGTAGATATAAGAATATAATGACTTTGTGTATTAACATAATAATAAATTAGGTAAAACATAAAGTATTAGCAAAAAATCATAGTCATGCTATTTGTAGAAGGTGTTGTATCTGAGACTCGCTAAGTATTTTCGACGCAGGTTCATCCTTTCTTAAGTACACTCTGCCAAAAGAGGTCCAGCAGAATTTGTATGATTTTGAACATGCCAGGCCAGGAAGTATAGGCGAGCATTCTTAGCTGTCAGTCGTTCCGTCACAAAAATAGGAAAGTCTTCATTTGTGGTTAATCCTAAGTGTTTAGCTCTCAGATTCTCTTTTTTTTATTGTTGATCAATTTGCACATCTTGAGTACCTCATTTTTCTGTATTGAGGAATTCATTTCAACTACAATAGGTGGATGGCTTCCCTCTTTCTTTCCTTTAACCCGAAAAATATCCTTAATATCCCTTTTCTCAATTGGGCAGCTGATACTCTTTGATAAACTCAATACCATGTTAACTATACTACATTTGGTTAGGTACTTAACTAAAGGTAAACAATTTTGATGTGACTTTTTACACAAACACATATTAAACAAATAAACTACTGCTTAAACTAACAGTTTAATTGATTTAGTAATCGTTATTTTTGTATGTACATTGATCTTTAGCAATATTTTATTAATAAACTGAGTTTTTGATAAAATGACACATCAATATTGTTTACCTTTAGTTAAGTACCAAACCAAATGGAGTATAGGGTCTCCGATGACTCCTGTTTATGTCTAGGTACGTTTTCAATTTCTAAGCCACATTACCTGAGCGTTCTTTGTGTATCTTCTAGTTTCTCCCCTAAGAGGACGATATATTCACGATCTTTCTTTGTTTGCATTTCCAGATTTTCACTTTTATTTTTATATTCTGCGTTTTTCCTCGTACGGAAAGCAATCGAGTTTTCTATACTTTGATTAGAGAGTTGTATATCTTTTAAATTTGAAGTAATTTCCTGGTGTTTTTGTTTTTGTACGGACATGTAAGACCTAATTAACTCCTTTATATCAGTTTTGAATTAATCCAGGTCAGTTTTTGTGCATTTTTCTCTATTTTTCTATTTTTCTCTTGGGACGCTGGGCAACAAAATCAGTTGATATGTGGGAAATTGTTTTTAGAACGTCAGAATTAGTCTTAGAAACAGTCGTAGCAGGATGGGTGCGCTGCAGGCGTGACATCGTAGTAAAATAGATCGTAGCGCTTGACACTTTATTTGTAAATAAATCTAGCAACAAACCTCGGTCCTCCGGTGAGTCACACACCTGTCACACTGCAGCTGCGAGTCTCGGCGGGCGTTACGTTGCCAGCACGCAGGTTACAGCGAGCGAGCAATTATGTACAACGTCTTGTTTTCGCGGAGGTGAGGCAGGCGGGCAGTGGATCCACTCGGAACGCGAGCTACGCGAGCAGCGATGCTACGAGGTTGTCGCGACAATTTCTTTCACTGCTTATTTATGGGTGAGAATCCCATTGTCGGTATTTTCGAAATATTAATATTACTGCCACTGTCGGGCGAGGTTACGGACGAAGAGGATATTATAGGACGAGGAGACTATTAATGATTATGACATTTTTATTTCAGTGGATATCGCAATAGCACCTTTTATTAATGGGACCTATGTACACGACCATGACGAAGACGAAAGTGACTTTCAGCATCTTCATCAACGGAAGAAATTGAAGAAAGGCCGGTCTACGTCATCTTCATCAGGAGAGGAAATGTTACAAAGTGAGAAACATCATACAAACTTTTGACTGAACCCCTCTAGTAATAGTTTTGGTCATCTTGCTACACTGAGTGCCAGATATAAACGTTTTGTTGTTTTGTTGTCTGGTCATTCAATATACCTACAAAAAAAATTCCTAGTGCCGCAGCATTTATTTAATCTCAGGCGGTCACCCACCGAAGTACTAACAACGCCCGATGTTGCTTAACGACGGTGATCGAACGAGAAACAGTGTATTCAACAAGGTATGGGCGTTGGCGACAAATGCTTAATATTTTAACATCATATGAAAAGATAGAACCGGAAATACAATAACAATAATTATTGTTTTCATTTATGTTTAATATATATGCTAAATATAAAGTAGGTATTAAGATCCTAAATGGTTAGTGAAGCGAGGCCAAATATAATAACTTTTATCTGTTCGTTGCTACAAGATGAAGCTTTTTATAGAGGAAAATGTTGTAATTAAGCGAGAAGCCATTTTTTTTAGTTTTTTGGTTTTCCGAGAATGTTGTACTGAAATTAGTAAGACATATAATTAAGTTGTCTTGAGGTCTACTATGTTTAGAAATAAAATAGAAGTCAGAAAAACATTATTTCCTTTTCTTTTTCCATATCGATGACAATGAATAAAGGCGAGAAGTCAAGTGACCGCAAAGAGTCTCTTGAAGTAAGCGATACTTCGTCATCTTCGTCAAGGGGTAAAAAAAAAAGTATCAAGAAGAGTGGTAAACCAAAATCTAGCAAAGAAAGACGAGGATGGTAAGTATTACGTAATATTATTATCATGATCTGCGAATATTTTCTCATTTCTGTTAGTCGACTTAGGACGTAATAAGTTCATTTAAAAAAAAATGTTTTGTCAAATTTATATTAAATTATCAACGTTAAGTAAAGAAGAAAGAAAGAAAGGAAGAAAGAAAGAAAATAATTTTATTTGTTCCACGCTCATAATATAAGGTAACAGAAAACACAACCAAAAGTACCTATAGAACAAATAAGGTCCTGCGTCAGCAATGTTGCAGAATATCCACAACGCTGGTATTCTCGCAGAGCCTGAATGATTTCGGTGCATGTAGGCAGTAACATACATACATACAACTCAATTAAAAACAAAATATCTAATAACAAAAAGAGTAATTTAAATAAATTAGGCAGAAGGTAGATGACAGAAAGTAATTTCATACTAAATAATAATATTGGTATTTATATAATACTTTTATGTATACATATATATAGAATTAAAAGTACCATGAAAATAATAAAAAACATAGATAATATAAGATAAATAATACATAATAAAGACGTTATATTAATAAAAACGTTATATTACAACGCAGCATATAATGTTGTGTTACATTTCTGAACGACCTCCGGCTCTTGTGAACAAAACATGACACTGATTGTCATCGATGTCATGTTGATAGTAATAATTCTAAATATCAATTGCAAAATAAAATAAGCATCTATCGGCGTCTGCGCAATGAGAAAAAGAGGCTAGGATGATATTTTATAATAGGTTATATTTATACTTATCATGTATCAACATAAATTTTCACATAACAGACAGCTATGTAGTGCAATCTACGTTTAATCTTAGTTTGTGTCTAGTACGAACTATCTTCGATAAATAAAGTAAAATCTCGACCTTTCGAATAAGATAATTATGTAAATAATTATCTTAATCAACAATTTGTCAATGATCGCTTACTTTATGGACTATCGTCAACTTATAACACAAAAATGGTAGAACAATAAAATAGTTGTAACACAAAAGTCTACAATAGTACAAGCTCTGCTTAGTTTGGGCTAGATGGTGCTGTGTGTAGGTGATAGAATATTATTATTATTATAGTTGTAAGCCTTACTTCGTGAAATATAAAATTCTAACGGTGCACTCGCTATATACAGGCTGATTGGTAAAAGACTGGACATATTGAAGGAGGGTATTCAGTATTCGATTCTGAATCCGAATATCTAAAAAAATAGGTACTTGAAATTTGACCTGGTTATCCAATAAAATCCTGGTCATCAAAGTATTTTTTGTATGGCGCCAATTATCTTGAGTAAAGTGCCTTAGCACGTTAAACAACTAAGCGCTAAGGATTTTAAAACTCACCTTAAAAAGCACCTAGTTAATAAATATAGTATAAGGGATTTCCTGAACGACCGCGATTAAAGCTGGCAATATTATTAATACTATGACATTAACTATTAAATATGACATTTCTTTTACCCTATTTGACACTGGTATTGCTGACATGTGTTTTTTTTATTTTTATAAATTTTTTCCCATGACTTAGATTTTGCATTCTTGATTTAACATTGGAATAATAATAACTGAAATGTTTATTTATCACTTAGTAATAATATTCACTTTTAATTAAATTAGCATTATCAAATATTTATCTACTATCGTGTTTCTAAATATTTCTTAAATATAATAATTAATAATTTAACATTGCGATGCCTACTTGCTTGTTATAAGTTTGATATTCGCTATTATTAATTTAATTTGCATTATATCGTGATTTCTTTGCTATGAATATTTTATGTACCATTTCTAAATTCTTATAAACCTATGTACCTAGTTACGCTAAGCTTAGTATGATTTGGATTACATGAATTTTTGGTACAATTTTTTTTGGCATTTTTGTTCTCTTCTGTATTGAATTCTGAACGCCGGAAACGGTAAAACATGTAGCACTCACTAGAACTGACCATCATGCTTGCAAGCTAATGTAACTTGTAATGTACACACATGTTTTTACAAATAAATTATCTTTGCCGAACAGGCTCAAGGTTACCAGTCTGGTATATATTTCGAGCAAGAGATATTTTGTAACCACGGTCAATATTAATCTTTTGGTTGCAGGAAAAAGTGGCATCGTAAGTGTACACCTTGTCCAGAAGACATGCATTTGAAGTGGCGAGACCCCAGGGTGAAGTGGATTTGTGGGTCATATCAACGCGCTAGGAGATCTTTCAAAAGCCTCTGCATGATGCACTACAGAAACTGTCAAGATGGAACCAGTAAGTAGTCTCATTCAAATTGTTTCGATTCCGATTCTGGGCTAAGATGCTGACGCATGTACTTGATTTGTTTCACAGACCAATTTTTAAAATGCTCATCGCTCTTCATGCTAAAACTAGGCTTTTATCCGGAGCGTAATTTGGCCAGAGACTGTTTGCCAAGGTCTTTAGACATGTCTTAGATAAAGCTTTATTTTACAGAAATATGATTGGTCATTTCGTTCGAATTGGATTTCGACATAAAGGAGGTAGAGCAATTGGTGTAGGAGTAGCAATTGCTAGTGAACCAATAACGTCATAAAATCGTCAACATAATTATTAGGCCAGCGCAGTGGCTTTGACTAAGCCCTAACTTCTACCATTATAAGAAACGTCACATGCGTATCAATCTAACAGCTGACAGACAGTGCTAATAATAATATTACACTTTGTTCAACAGTGTTCGTCAAGATGACAGATCACAGGTGCAAAAACGACACTAAATCAGTAGAGGACCTAGGACAACACTTTTTCTACGATTATCCGGTGATACTCAGTGACGAATCTTCCAAGAGTAAAAGCAGCAAGTCTAGTTCTGAAGAAAGCAGTTCCTCACGGAAATCCTCAGCATCCGAGTCTTGGGACACTGACAAATTCGGACCGAGAGATATGGATTCAGAAAACTTTAAAAATCATATTCATGTAGTACATAATTAATTACATACAACGTGTTTTAGGAATATATGGTTACATTAAGTGGTTTTATATAATAATGATCTCCGTTAATAAAATTGTAATTATTGTCAACATGGCAAAGATATCATTATAGGATTGAATCATTTAAACCGCCTAAATCATATTAAAGTTTATTTGGCATATAAAACGTTTAATGTATGTACCATCTTTTGCCCACGGCTTTGTTCTCGTGAATCTTACGGAAATAGCACCGCGATGTACTTGTATGTAAGAAGGTACCTTCTTATGGACTGAACCAGGATAAGGTTTATAGGTTTTTGAAAAAGTATAGCCTGGGTTCTTAATCATAATACGCAATGACCATTACGAAAAATAGTCGTATAGTTTCATTGAATTTTAGTCAAACAATTTTAGATATTATATGAAACTGAAAACAGTGTTCAGTACACAGCAACTGGCACAACCTCTATTATAACAACTTAAATATAACCGATGATATGTGGATAATGTCCCAGTGTCCCTTAGATATATGGGATATACAGAGGTGTTGCTTTGAAAAATGTATCATATGTGCAACATAAATCAAGTTCCATTATCTTACATCAGATCATAAATCCACAGAACGTCATATAACCATTAATCGTTTGCTCACAGCAATTTGTCATACAGACAGACAACTGCGTGATGAGACACTATTGCACTGTATACAAACGACATATATCAACGCCTTGTCCTCAACACCATATAACTCATTTTCGACTAACCTTACTGCATGTGTAACATGGTTCATAATATAAGATACAAATATCAGTCTGCAGATGATATGAACTTTATTGCTTTGAGTTGAAGACCATATTTCTTTGGCATTAGTTTATTTGCAAAAAGGTGCAAATGCATTTGTAATAGAGCAGTGTGGAGTGTCGCGTTTACCGTCATCGTTTTTACATTGAGTTTTTTTATTTGGGTCCATAGTGATGTTCTTTTCATATCCTCAGGCCTTCAACTTTACTACTAGTAGTCATGTCGTTATTTAAGTTACTATTGAATGTAATTTTTTAATTATTTTTTAAAAAGACAACGCTTTTTATTACTATGTCACGGAAATCAACAAGCAAATGAAGTAGTCCCTCGCGATGTTTTGTGACGTCCAAGGGTTTGTAACTCAGCCTCAACAACCTGTTTCTCATCGCATTTTCCCTGTCGTTATCAAAGTTCTACTCATAAATGTGCAGCTCATTGCGCATAATCGGTCATTTACATAATGTACCGTTTACAAAAGAGGGTACGCAAAAATTGGCGTCGGTATCGTCAGAAAAAAAATGGTATAGGCGTTAAAAATGTAATCATCGTATTCTCCATGTAATGCATAGGGAATGTCGGTAACGCACGTGTGTTAAAAGCAAAAATGGAAAATATTTTCCTTTGCAACGCTTTGAGAATTGAAACATCAACATTTAATGTTTTTTCGAAAGTATTCAAAAGCCCAATAAGATCTGAGTAGGTAAGTAAGTAATTTTGAGAATAAATTCATAAAGATATGGTTCCTCGCCAATGTACTACTACCTCCAGTCTGCAGAAGAATGTGGCTACATAAACTTATATTGTATCCCAAACAAAAATTCACAATGACAAAAGTGATACAAAAATAATATAGGTAAGTCCCAAAAACGAAACCCAAACTTTTTTTGCTGTCGTTCCATATTTACTTTTTTACGTATCACAGGTGACAACTCTCATTTGCGGTCCGTTTCAGAGTAAGGTCTGCACAAAATATTAGCAACACTAGAAAATATCAAAAATACCTTAACTTAAACGTCATAGAGGTGAAATTCGTTTGAGGAAACGGAAAAATGCCTGAAAAAGGTCTCCTGCATATATTTAACAATGATAAGTATGAATAATGTGATGTAATGTGTCTGCATCATATTTCATAGTTTAGGGAGCATTTTAAAAATATTTTGGTTTATTTAAATGTTTTGCGAGAGACTTTACGCTCTATCTTTTTTAATTTACGATAAATTTCATTAGGGTATTTATAGGGTACCGTAACTTTAAAGTTAGAAAAGCCTCATGTAATTTTACTATCCATCCGTTTTTCTATCTATCAAGACCCTTGGTATCGACGTAAATATTTCTGGATGTATACGGACATCACAAAAAACTTGTTTAGATAGAGGATATCTACATTAATATTATAAAAGAAAATATTTGTATTCTTTTTGTAATGAATAAATTCAATAACTGTTGGACCCATTTTTAAAATTATTTTAGGAGTAGAAGCTACTTCATCTAAAAGATGCATAATCTATATAACATTACGCTACGAGCTTCTGGAGCGGAGCAGTAATCCCAAACGGGGTTAACCCGCAGGAGACATCTTGTAAGATATAAATGCCTAGCAAATAAGTAACACATAATTAATAAAATAACGTATCATTTTTTTAAATTATCAATGCAATTGTGTAGAAAATACAATAGCTTGGCCAAAATACACTTTTAATTTTTATTGTTACGATGTTTTAGTTTTTCTTAATATATTATGTAACTTACATATATTACAACTGAGAGTCATATACGTACGCTCTGATATTAATTCGTCATAATGTTATAATACTTATATATTATATGAAAATTATATGAGTGACACAACGATAGCGACTACTTTTCACTTGATTTAAGAGTTCAAGTTAAACTGGATAAATTTCCTTTTACGCCATATTCTGCGGACATCAAATTATGTCTGATGGCCTATATATATACGTAATATATGTTTATGTATCGAGTCAACCGACTCGCATGTAGTCGCAGGGGACCTCTGATTGGCTGCTGACGTCGTGACGTCACTTCCGGTTACTGTCCACCGGCCGTGACGTACGTTTCGTGTTCGCTAAATTAAAGGTTCCAATATTGGTTGCGCTCGCACGTCACATGTTTGATATAAATTTTTAGTGGTGCTTTGGTGGTTGAAGATAGCGACGGGTATAGTAACACGTAGACTCCAGATTTCAGAATCTATATATTTGAGTTTTGACACCGTAATGTATAGCACACCAAATATTGCGTTAGCCAATAAAAACTCATAAAATATTTACACAGGAATGTAGTATGAGTAGTAGAGCCTTGCTGATTTCAGCAGAATGGGCCGGCTCGACCGGGGAAGCACTCACAGAATATCGACGTAAAATAGCAGTATTCCTACTGTTGTGTTTCGTTCGTTGAGTAAGAGTGCCTGAGGCCCAATCACCCTCTTTCCCCCTTCCCGTTCCTTCTCCTTCCCACTTCCCTTCCTAAAGGGTCGGCAACGCGCAAGTGATGTCTCTGGTGTTGCAGGCGTCCATAGGCTACGGTGACCAGTTACCATCAGGTGGGCTGTATGCTTGTTTGCCATATAAGACGCATAAAAAAAAATAGCAACATTCGACGAATCAGAAAATAGTTTAGTTTACGCTAACTTCCGTGCGCGGCGCTAACGGTCTGAGTGAGCCGTTTCCCGCGCAATTGGAAGCCATTGGTCTTGTCTAATGTCTTGTGGTGTCATGCGTGGCAACAAATTGATTATTATATAAAGTAATAATGACATAGTATATGATCTTATGTCTATTCTTGAATGAGTAGTGAGTAGAAGTGATGCTAAACCAACATTGTGGCAAAATTTGTATACATTTTTTTAAATTTGTAATTTTGTTGAACGTGGCGAGCATATTGCAGTCTACCAGGTACAGCTTCAGACTGCGTGCTAGTATTAAGAATTTTTTTAATAGAAAAGCCTATAACACTATACAAAAAGAAAAATCGTGCCCATTAAATAGTATAAACTGAAAAAAGCTAGCTAAGTGTTGGTGGGATATTGTAATATATGTAACTAGCTTTTGCGCGTGGCTCCGCCCACGTGGTACCTGCATCAATTAAAAGCCTTTGTCCTTCCCAGGTTTTAATCTATCTTTGTACCAAATTTCATCCTAATCGATTAAGTGATTTAGCCGTGAAGACAGACAGAAATACTTTCGAATTTAGAATATTAATTATAAAAATAATTGATTCTGTGGCCATAATCCTTACTCCCTGTAAGGGTTATAGCCACATAATCAATTATTTTTATATAAGTCTAAGAGACATGTGCAAAAAAAACAACTATTACCTTTATTTTGCTAGTAAAAGTTATTGCTATTGTGAACCAAAAGAAAGGCAATTATAATTTCACTCGTTAGACAACAATATGTTCCCTTCCTAAAAACTTCACTCGTTCCTACATGAAAAAAAATTCTTTACTACAACTGGTGAAATGTTCGTGTAACACATCTTTGCCTACCCCTTCAGTCAATTCCCACTCAGTAGTCCGTAAGCGACACTTTATATCTATGTATGTATACTGTATGCGTTCAACCCTATAATACAGACGGCCATCACCACAAGCCCGCACAGGGGATGATCCCGTCAGCAAGTACGTAATGAACTCGTGTCAGCTAGCCAGATGACTACAAGGTGACCGTTGGCGGTCTACACAAAATTATGATAGACTGCTAATGAAATTTGTGGAGTCATGTTAGGGTTAGATGATAGAATGTCCATTAGATACGCAAAAAGCGTAATTAAGATACGTGTTCCAGGCAATACAAGCGACTGAAATTAACTAAAAATAAAATTCAAGTTGGAAGTATTTATGTAAACATTTTTTTTTTTAGATTTTTATTTGTTATAATATTTACTTTAACTCTTTAATATTTTCAGTAAAGATGATAAATCAAACATATTATGTCAGTGTTAAATTATGTTATAGTCCTTTAGAATCAAGTAAAAGAGAGCGTATGTCGTCTATAGTGCAAGTGTGATAAAAGTAATTTTGAAATATGTTGACATTTCATGTTGAAATGTAAATTTTTATTAACTTGGGGTAAGTGCTTATTGAAAGAATATTAAGGGGATGATTTCCTTACCCGTTAAACTTAGTGCACGAGTGACATAAGTACCTAAATGATTCTTGAAATTTTAAGTTATTGTTTTAAAGAGACAACTAAAGTACGTTAAAATTTGTAATAGTCTACTGTTACCAAAGAAGCTCAGTACCGGAACGATATTCGAATACAGTAGTGCACAACATTAAATTCAAAAGATAATTGAATAAGTCAAAGTCAAGAATAATTTATTCATTATAGTCACAAAGTAACACTTATGAACGTCACAATATAAGTTAGGACGTTTACTAAATTATCTATATATTAATACGTGAAGCAAAAACTTTGTACCTCTTTTTACGAAAATTGCGCGGACGGAGGAGTTAAAGTTTATATGGAGAAGGAGGGGCGAATCCTAATATTTTTATAAAATATGCATTAGAAATACATTAAATTAATGGAAAAACACTACACGCACAGAAACATGCATTTAACACACGCAGTCGAATCACGTTCGTAGTATTTCGACATTGTTCGTCTGACGTCGTACAATATTTTGTAACTATGGTTACCTATACCTTATTTATATGTAATAGAGAAAAACAGAAAACAAAGTAGCAAGCTTAGGAATTTTGGTCGAATTTTGATCACTAGGCGACCGCTAGTTCAATACAAATATGCACGAGCCTATACCTACTTTGCATGCTTAAGAAGACAGTACACTTACTTAATTTAATTTAAATTCAATTAATTTTTGAATTTTATTATACACATCACTAAAGTGTCATCTCTTATATTAACATTAAAAAACAATTAACTTAATAATTGTACAAATATTTCAGTCGATTAACATGTTGCATTTACGAAATTCATCAGCTAAATATTAATGATGTGAATGCGATTCAGATATCCGACACTTTATATCCCAATATAACGATCTCTCTACGAGCAGCGCTCGTTATTCCAGAACTGCAGTTCTCTTTAATTACATCGTGTGGATTATTTTCTTAGGAACATGTGCTGCTGCGAGCGGACAATACCCAGCGGTAGTGGTAATAAAATATAGCGTACTGATGGCAATGTATTTTAAGCATTCGGTACTCGCATGAATTAATATTTCTGAGGCATCGGTACTATTACCGTGTTTGATTATTTTACTTATATTCAGGCAGTTTTCCTAGTGCTAGAATTGTTTTTAAAATACGTGTAATGGGTAGATTTAATCGTTTAGCCAGTCTTATGGCTTAGATAGATGGTTCATAGCTTGCAAGGTTATAAATTTCGTATCTGCCAAGACTGGTGTTAGAAAGTTTACAATCAGTAAGTTTATGCATTTACTAACCCTCTTTCACTCGCTGATAGCGAGACATGTGCCTCGGGTTCTATCTCTCTTTTTAGTCTTAATAAATGATGCTTTAATAAAAAATATTGATTAAGACTCACCTAAATTTATGAAGTTACGGAATTTTGTTGACGTTATTTGAAACATACCTGAAACAAATTAGACAATTTTGTTGATAAAGACAGTTTTAACTTATATTAGAAGATAACATTTTTATAAATTGTATAACACAAGACTTGAAGCTGCAATAACTGCTTAACGCAAAAAAGTTTTCTCTGAAATAAAAATGTACGGTATTTACCGCTGTTTATTTTACATTCTCCAGTGATCACTAAAAACTGTAAATATAAAAATGTAAACATACACGCGATGTAATAAATTTCTGTGTGAATAATAACATTAATGACTAAACATTTAACAGGACCATTTGCTGAAAATTATCAGAGACGCCATATAAAATTGATTAAAATCAGTAATTAATATACCTACTTTAAAGTTTTATATTGTTCCCTAGACAAATATGTATATATAGCTTAGTAAGTTACAAAGTTGAGCAGCGATAGATCAGTGGGGAGACCAACAAACTGCAATGCAGAGGGACTCGGGTTCAAACTCACGTCGCGCACGTCTGACTTTCGGAAGTTATATGACTTTTCGAAATTATGTGCGTATTGATTGACAATTATCGCCTGCTCCGTGCCTCGAAGAGCACGTTAAACCGTCGGTCCCGGCTGCCATGAACGTCTGTGGCAGTCGTTAATGGGAGAGTGTCGACACAAAAGATCCCACTGGGTCGAAGTGTTACCGGTCTACACTGACTGGCCCCCACATAAGATAAGATAAGTTACAAAATTATTTTCAGTCGTCTTCATCCAGCGTTGGTAAGGTATACTTGTATATAATAAAGAAAAATATCTTTGATGTACACACGGCTACACATCAAGTTAGACACCCTATATAGGTACGCATAACTACGCTTCATACAAAATAGAGAATTGTCGAAAAGGGACAGTGCATAGTGGTGTCGATGTAATGATGGCGAAGGGGGCGATGGCTGGCCCATGCGTCTTACTCGTGAATGGGTGCTACTTGTGGTGACTGGTCGACCTTGGTATTGTGGAATTCGATGATTTACTTACTACATTTTTATTTAAACAGTTAGATTAAACTACGGACTACAATCATGCCTTGCCTTGATTATTAATGTACATGTAAGTGGATGCTCCTATTTAGCATTCTGCTGCTTTAGAGGCTACCATCAAATTTTATTAAATGCTTGAGTATGTTCAGTATTAGTTCATGGAGAAATGGTTGCAGCACCTTACAGCTCTTATGATTTGTAAACAAAAACTTGGCGATTAAAAAGAGTGACCATGAGTTTCTTGCCCGTTCTTCTCATGAGCCCTACACCCTTGCTTTGCTGAACGTGGCAAATGTAAATTCGCAGAAAAAATAGTGTAACTTTGACATTCATAAGTGTTACCTTGTAACCTAATCTGAATAAATTTATTTTGAATTTATTTTGATAAGGATAGAGCGTCGCGTCCCGTTCAGCGTAAATGAGACAAAATAACAAAAATATAACGCACTCTCTCGTACGATTCGCAGCGTTCAACTTCTAATAGTTCAAAGTCCAAACAGTCTAGGTTGATGTGTCGCTGTGTGTACAAACGAAATGTAACTATGTATTTCTTTTTAATATTTCCTTCATAGAGACTGTAAGTGTCACATTTTGGAAGTGACTGTTAGCGTCGTAAGCGTTACTTTGCGTCATTTTATAACAGGAAAACTGGCTTTAATTTCTATTGGACAGAATGTTGTAGGTTATCATTCTGTACCGGACTAATTTGATCCACAAATCATTGTTGAATGTTAGTGTTAATCCTAGTTATATGTTGGTAACCAAGTTACATTAGTATGAGAGAGCATTAGATTGCTTGCGATATCAAAGGTGTATTTTCCGTGTTGTTAACCCTAATGAAAAGGAGTTAAACAATGGATGAAAAATGAGAGAGGCGTTCGTGAAATGTTACGTATCAGGCAATACGCAGTAACTCTGGTTTTACACCGGTTTCCTGTAAAAGGGTCTTTCTTTTTCTACTGACGAATCACTCATATATTTTAAAAGATAAATATGAAATAAGAGTCTTGTTGTTTTCACAGTGGTATATCTGTATATATAAAACTCTTCCGTTACTGAGTGACTGACAGACAACGCACAGCCGAAACGACTGAACGCATGAAGCTGAAATTTGGCATGTATGTTCCTTGGAGAGTGTAGGGGAGCACTAAGAGACGATTTTTGGAAATTCCACCCGAAGGGGGTAAAAGGGGTAAAACCCGATATTCACACGGGAACGGAACTTACGCGGGTGAAACCACGGGAAAACTACTAGTTATAAGTATAAGGAAACTCATAGCAGTATCTAGTTAGTACAACCTCATTACAATTTATTTACTTGTGCTTATGTATAATAATATCAGCCCTATATTAAACTGTCCCACTGCTGGGCACGGGTCTCTTCTCAGTGTAAGAAGGGCTAAGCCATAGTCCACCACGCTAGCCCAGTGCGGGTTGGCAGATTTCACATATTTTCGAGAACATTATGTAGAACTCTTAGACATGCAGGTTTCCTTACGGTGTTTTCCTTCACCGTTTAAAGCAAGTGATAATTAACTACTTAATACGCACTTAACTTCGAAAAGTCAGAGATGCGCGCTTTGGGATCGAACTCGAGAGTTCTGCTTGGCAGTCCAACGGTTTCTCACTAGGCTATCGCTACTTAAGCATAAATGGTTATTTATTTGCCATAGACTTAGAATATTTTCACTACATTTTTATAGAAAACTTTGTGATATATTACTTCAATCTAGATCACAAATCTAGCGGAGCGTACAATCTGTACGCTATTTATCCATATCAAAATAAACACACGTTTAATATACGCACATAAATAAATCTCACGCGACATTATTATCGCGACTTAATTTTCTACATGTTGCGTCAAAAATACGCATAAAATAACCAAGCACCTAGTTATGGATAACGTGAAGCGAGTTTTCGTGAAACAGTTATTTTTTATCGACGCCATACAGGCAGTAACTGGCTATAACAGAGGACATCTGGACGTAAAATACGAGGCGCGATACATCGCTGCGGTTACACCGGCGTGTAATCGAGCGTCACTATTAATGTTCGTAATGGATATTTTGGCAGGCGTTTGTGCCATGCTACGATGTGTGGAAGGAGTTGATTATTTTAATAGTTTTGACTGCGATGCTTTTATGGAGATAGTTTGACGAAGAAGACGAAATGTATAGATTCAAAAAGGCTGGTTGGTAGCGTTTGTTTTAGTAGTTTAACTGGTCGCCTCGCCAATGCCATTGCAGCGAGTATTGTGCTTCGGTCACAGATTAGAACAAAAATGTTGTGTGATCCACAAATAGTTGTTACGGGTGTGGGTTTTCTTTGTGTCTGTTGTTTGAATGTTTGTAAAGTCCCTCGTGACACAGTATTTACTTCTATTGCGGGAGTTGTGTTTTTAACTTAGAGAAATAATCACCTATAACCAAATGATTTCCAAATAGTAACGCTAGCCCTGTTTATTACGTGAAATCGATTTTTAGAGCTCTGTGGCAGTCCAATAATTAGTTTTAAAATAAAATAAATGTAAAAATATATATAATAATACTTTTTGGACACGTTAATTAGGTACTAATATATCATATTGGTAGCATACCTATTATTAAATTAGGGTAAAAGGTGATATAAAAATTGTGTACTGATAAAAAAGTGTGGTGTGTAAAGTCATATAAGAAGAGGGCAAGAAGTTCGCGCAAAATGCATTTGTAAAAAAGAAGTAAGTCACTGAAGTCTCCATTTTCAATCCCCAATTGCTTACAAAATTATCACAATGTTTTTATTTCAAAATAGAACAGATGTTTCCCGTCTCTTCTCCCCTCTTTTCTTACAGTACGGTGTGATAGTCGGCCGGAGCCATTATATTAATACGGAGTCGGACCCCTCCATTATATCGTGGACCTCTGTTTTGTTAATTTTTTCTCTGCCCACACCCATATCTCAACCCTTGAAGGTGTGTAAACAAACGTTATTAAGTGTAACATTCATTTATGTTTTCCTTGTATGTAACAAGTAAATACCCTACTTTTTTTGTTCTACGAATTTCATTAGGATTGGTTGAGTGCTTTTTCTGTTGACTAATTAGCTTGTTTCGGATTGTAATGTTTTTAGGTGTGTTCTAGCTAAACTGTGTGTAAGAGGAAAACGTTGTCGTAGGATAGGGTCTTAAAGTATTGGTGATAACGAGAAGCACAAGAACAGGCGAATTTCTTAAAAAACCTTGTTTTGCAAAAATACCTTCATATAGTCGCGCCCGTTTTCTTAGCCTACCGCGATGATGGCGTCTCTTTGGTGTCCATATTCATATTCTCAACATATTCTTTCCGATTAAGTTAAAAGATTTCCCAAAACCCGATTGTACTTCTATTCCAATTAACAGCTTACTTTCAAACAGCGTGGATTAAATTCAAGCTACGAGAGAGAGAAAGAGGCATTTTAATACATTCTGGAACTACAAATATTCTACGGTTCGTTTCGAATCTAGCCGTGCCGTGTTTCTGTAATACAACTCATCTCGAACTCTTTTGTTACTTTGTACTGTAGGAAAGTTCAAATGTTATCTAGCGACTCGGATTCTGCCCAGTTTGGTAGTGAAGTTTCCAGAATTGCACGGTGAGACAAAAGATCAGTCTAAAGCCTTTATAACACCTAGGTCCTTTCAATACTCCTAACCAACAGGCAGTAAACCGTGTGTTTTCGCCATTTATGTGGTTTACAGCAGGCAGTAGTTTGGTTGTGTTTCCTTGGAATTGCTGCTATGCTGTCAAGGAAACACAGCCTTGTCCACGAGCGGCGGATACCGTTAACCATCAGGTGGGCTACAAGCTCATCTGCCACCAACAGCAATGACAAGAAATCTAAATTTAGATGCAATTGAATATTTACATCACAGCTGTGACCTCACCGTACACCGTAAAAGCGTCCACGCCCTTTCTTTGTTCTGAAACTGTTATTTTAATTGTAGGAGGATGGCGTCGGTATCTATCACACAGTTTATACTAGTACAGAGACTATCGTTCAACACTATCTTTGAATGGCCTCAAAGTAGGTACACTAACTTTAATTGAATTGTTTAAAAGGTATAAAATTGAGAAAATATGAACAGTCGAAATGTTTCCGAAAAGGCACGTTTAGCTGTTCATAGAGGATTATTAGTGCCCACACTTATGTATGGCAGTGAAAGTTGGGTATAGCAAAAGAAGCGTGAGAGCAGAATAAATGCTGTAGAAATGAGAGCGCTGAGAAATATATGTGGTGTGACTCTGAAATATAGAATAAGGAATAGTGTGATTATAGAGAGATGCGGCATGAAAGTGGATATAGTGACAAGAATAGAAAAGGGTATGTTAAGCTGGTTTGGGCATGTAGAAAGAATGGACGAGGAAAGACTGACTAAGAAAGTTTATAAGGCTAGTGTGAATGGAACAGTCGCAAGAGGAAGACCTAGGCGAACGTTTCTTGATCAGATCGGAGGCGTTCTGGACAAAGGCCAGGTTAAGAGCACCTTGAACCGACGGGCGTGTATGAGGAATGTGATGAAAGTGAATGAAGCCTGAGAAGTGTGTCAGGATCGTAGCAAATGGAAATCCGTAGTCTCTGCCTACCCCTCTGGGAAACAGGCGTGAATCTATGTATGTATGTATGTAAAATTGAGAAATTATTTAAAATTAAGCTTTAAAAGTTCACACATTACAACATGATAGAGAATGATAGTGTACAATTTTGAATATGAGTGAGTGTTACTATATTTATGTTTATTATTTATTATATTTATAAGACAACTTCCACACTAGGAATGATTTCTGTATCGCGGGGGACTTTTACAAACATTCAAACATCGGACACAAAGAACATCTAGACTCGGAACAACCATTTGTAAATCGCACAAATTTTTGTCCCGCGTGGATTCGAACCCACAACACTCGGCGCAGTGGCAGTGCCGAGGCGACCACTTAAGCCTCTACGCCATCCGTGCATTCAATTTATAATTCAGATGTCATTCGTATAGTGTGTTCGATGATAGCTTAGCGTCCAGAATGGTGACCATATTTAAATGAAGTACGATTCTATACGATACGATCTATAATTTAAATCCTCGGTGCTCCAGAAAACTGCAGCCGCTGCCTACACCACCAGGATAACTGTGTGAGTACCTTTACCGTGTTTGTAAAGATAGTGTCATGCCATTCATTGACCCTCCAGGTAATACGGCACTGTTAATGTCCGGCTTTATATGGTCAGTCGTAACCACATTGACCACAACGGTACCTAAATATAACTTCTGTCTACATACGTAATAAGACTGACGCCTGTTTTTCACTCAAAGCTTAAGCAGAACTGTCTTACAAACACATTTTGCTGACTATGTTTTAGGTAGCATGTAACAAAGAGAAAAGTTTATGGACGATTGTGTTAGGTTAGGTCCCAAATTCGTTTCTTAGATCAAGCAAAATATTATTGGGCTCTTTATTGGTTTGTGGTATTGTCAGTAGCACGGAATTTGGAAACATACATGACTACTATAGTATGTTGCTGGCGAAATGTGGGTCTAATATTAGGACTTCTACTTACGCCTCCAGGGATGAATAGGTATAAAGCTATGTATATATATAAAGTCTGTCTAATCCCATTACAGCGAGCTCTTGAATAATTAATAAACAACGTATTTTACAAAGTAGAACAAGTCAAGTTTGGACACAAAAAATCTAGGCTTAGTTATAAAGACAGCGGTTTTCATTGAAGTTAGTTTGCACTTGTGAATCATGAGTCCCAGGATGGATCGTGTCCGACCCAACTTTAATCTAAGAGTACTTTGGATGGGTGACCGTGTATGGCATAAGAATATAGCGATTTCTTGTGTATGCTACCAAAAAGCAAACAAGTGCACGATCCGCATGATGGTTAGCAGCAAAGATGTTAAAACTGCGCTGAGCGTAAGACAGATAATGACAGAGCTCGTGCGGCGCATACTCAAATCGGAGCGCGGCCGCCATAGTGAAATTGTATGGAGGAAAGTGCTTTTTTGATAAATATGTATCTTTATTGTCAACCAATATCTTAAATATTTGGGACGGACATATTGTAATATAACTAGTTATGTTTCGTTTAAGCTGCAAAATAGGATAGATTTCTGCTGTTTTAATCTAAAAATCACGTAACACGAGCTTACGACTTTGCATTTTTCGTGCAAATTTACATAATTTTGTAGGCGAAAATATTAATTATTTTAAGTTTTTTACACAGAGTAATTGTAAACAGATTCATTGTTATGGTAAATGTATATTTTATATTTGTATTAACCAAAAAATGTTGATTTTATTCACTTAACTGCGATCGCCTGTTTTGGCACATTTCGCTCGGCGCAGTCTTAAAATCTCTTCCCCTTAGCGGTTTTCATCGCTTAAAATATCAGGGGTATCATTAGCGCGTTGTTGAGTTATCAAGAAGGACTGGCTGTGCTTCAAGTATTATTGCTTTAAAGATACTATCTTACTAACAAAGTACTAGTATTCTTGTCAATCCCTGAGAATCTTATTTTAGAAATACAAGTAAATTACGAGTAAATGAAACATCTAGATATTTCGAGAAGTAAACATTAAAGAAAGAAAGCAAATATGGTGCGCTGGAACTACTAAATCGTCAACATAACCCATGTGCAGTCAATGAGATCTCGTCGAAATAAATAGTTACCAGTCGTACAATATATCATACTACTGTTAACCTATCACTGCCGCTGACAATTTTTGCACTAATAAAAATTATCAGCTATTAAAAATATAAATAAATAAGATTTAAACAACCCTCCACCGCTTGTACTTCACGCCAACAGCTCGAAGGGCCAGCAGGATATCTCATAAATACGGTATGCGAACCACGGCGGGCAGTTTTTGCGCTTAATAGATTGCGCGCACATGGCGGACGGAGCTGACACGTTAATAACAGCGCTATTATAACGATTAAACCTATGGCTATCCCTGAAGTGGTATGCATGTGTATTGTGCATTTACCAACATTTTTTAAGTCCCAGCTAATGGTGAGGGAATCTATTGTCGTCTACCGGACACGCTGAGAGAAAAATTTTATAGTGTTTTGCCGATTGTCCAGATCTAACACGCGACATGCTAGCAGTGACGGAATAAGTACCAAAATTTTTCACAATATAATATGATCAACATTTGATCACCTTACCTACCCTACGTCTAATAGAATGGTGCGGTTATGTTTGCGCTGCCAAACATCACCGTACCATTATATTCTAAGTAATATTATAATATGGATAATCCATAACTCACAGATGACATTGAAACAAAGGCAATGAAGAACAAGGCTCTGTACGCCTATTTGCAAACTCGACGCATTGGCGAGACAAGGTTACCACATAAACAACAGCACGATCCGTGCAGTCATATCAACAACGAATTTCATATTCCTACTTAACAGAGCTGTCCTTAAATAACCAAGATGAGCTTACTGTATCTTAAGATACTTACTCGACCCCTGAAACATAATTACACACCGAAATATTTGCCGTTCAAGCCTCCACGAGGCGTGTGTACTCTCGCCCCTTGCTCATAAATATTAGATAGAGGAGGCCGCGCAGGGGAGTCCCGCTCTCGGACTAGTTTCACTCCTAAATAGGTTACACGGATGAGAGACAGCATCCGTATGATTTTACCTTATTTTAGACTGAGTATGACTTTGGAATATGACAGGGTTTCAATGACTGCAGCTTGAATAAATTTGTTTAAGAACGGCGATACATTGGAAGATATAGGTAGGCAATCTGCATTCGAATATATTGGGGATTGCAACGGCCGCAAAATAAGATGCCGCCAAAATAAATGGGACTATGCTATGATGCAAAAGGTTTGCTTGGCTTCGATACCTGGGTTGGGCAATATTTATGGCAGCAAGGAATCTAGTGTTATGATGGTTAGACGGCAATGGGGGCCCTTCTTACTTCGACCATAAACCTTAGCTGGCGGTATATGAATGTTATATACCTCTTTCTGTCCTTTCGGCGATATAGTGAATGAAACTATGTATACACTATATACTTTTCAGTACTTACGGCTCGCCCTTGAAAATACAAAGTATTCGAATATTATTGCACACATGTTGTGCACAAATTGATTAATTCTCACTTAACAAAAAAAAGGTACATAAAATTTCATAATACAAGGATTTCTCACAAAGTTTTGTGAGAGACTGAGACAGATGTATTCGAATGTGCATTAGATTAAATTAAATTTGTAAAAAGAGTCTCGTGTAAGATAGGCTTAAATAAAATAAAGGCTCGATTAACTATTCGCCATTTACTTGACTTACGTGGTACCATTTCACGCGATATGAAAATATTTGAGAATTTCAAACATGTATTACATTTTATTAATATAAGGATTTAACGAAATCCTATAACATATTGACAATATACAAAAGTAAAGTTATTATTTGAAGAAAAAGAAGTCCCAATTATATTCCATTACGTTAAATTGCATACCCACTTCTTTATTTGGTCCTAACTTTTTATCTTTAAACCTCTTAACCACTTTGACGCCGACGTCATACCTATTAAACTACAACATTATTGATACATGTCTCATAAACTTTGTATACAAACAGACAGGTCGTTACAGAGTTGATCGCATATACAACAGTAATCCCCTACAGTTCGTCCCAGTTTGCAGTTCAGTGTCCAACTTATTGCGTTCATGGGTTTTATTTGACATGTGTATTCCTGTACCAAGCTTACAGTGGCTTTTACGCTTTGTACCTATTTCAATAAAGCTGTTGGTAAGTAAAATCACGGTATAATAAATGAAAAAGGTTACAGCATAAAGTTATTTTTCTATAGTCGTTATATAGCGTGTAACAAAGACGTGTGGTCATGTTTAAGCGTCACATAATATATGTAGCTCCTGTACAATGAAAATTCGCGACCAATAAATCTGAATAGTATTAAGTGTTTCATTGACTTATCAATATCAGCACAACATTATAGTCAGTACTTAAGCAACTAACAGGACCACACCACGATAATCATTAACGTGACCAGGCGCACTTTTGATAGCGATGCAATGCCTTTAATTCGATGTTAATAATAAATAAATAAAATGTTTGAAATTGTCATACTCTTAAAAATAATTTAATATAATAATAATATAATAATAATAATATTCTACCACATACACACAACACCATCTAGCCCTAACTAAGCTGAGCTTGTACTATGGGTACTAGGCAATGGATAAATATACATATATACTTTGTTTTGTAAATACATACATATTATACATAGAAACACTCAGACCAAGACAAACATCCATGTTCATGCACACAAATGTTTGACTTGTGCGGGAATCGAACCCGCGACCTCAAGCGTGGCAGTCGGTTACACTAACCACTACGCCATCTAGGCCGACATTTGTTTTGTTTATGGTTTAATTTCTATAGGTATTAATAGGCAGGGAACTTATTGCCGCAAGTAATTATATTTGTGTGACTTCTTATTCGATTACATACACATGTGACAAAACTGATGCAATCGAATACAAGCAAATAATACATCTACATAGAATAAATAGAATTCAAATTTGAATAGCAGTTTGAACAGTGGCATCTGTCGCCTAAATGCATGTTATTATATACAGTCAGTTAGCCGGTAGCTAGCACTATTGTAGTAATATATGTAAGTGTGTTTGCAACTAAACTTATCAAAAGCGGAATAGCAGCGTGCAATATTACCTAAGGTTAAGTTATCTAAGATATCTTAATCTAGTTAGTCCACAGTTTGTGTGGAGCGAAGTATCCCTGTAACAAAGCGAATTCCTCGCCCGCCTAGACGGCAGAGAATATTACGTACCTAGTAA
Source organism: Catocala fraxini (assembly GCA_930367265.1). Taxonomy (NCBI): domain Eukaryota; kingdom Metazoa; phylum Arthropoda; class Insecta; order Lepidoptera; family Erebidae; genus Catocala; species Catocala fraxini. Next base: position 869,247 of record OV884044.1, on the reverse strand, counting down.
AATACAACGGCCCTAATTACTAACGTACTTGTAAACAAGACAGACCTTAATCTATTTAGACTTATGACGTAGCATCTCGGTAAGGTATTGTGGGAATTGTCGGTGGTATTGCGAAAGCTATATGGAGGAAATCTATAAATTTTGAATTGTTAGTGTTACTTATGGAATTGCTGACCTGACTATGGGGATATGTCTATTAGGCCTATCTCTATGGTTATAGATAGCTGACATTGACAAAAAATATTGTAATCAGTGTTATATTTTTGCTTTTAACCTGTCAGCTTATCATATCTTATCTTATCTTATGTGGGGGCCAGTCAGTGCAGACCAGCGACACTTCGACCCAGTGGAATCTTTTGTGTCGACACTCTCCCAATAACGACTGCCATATGTACATGGCAGCCGGGGCCGACGGCTTAACATGCTCTCCGAGACACGGAGCAGGCGATAATTGTCAATCAATACGCACATAATTTCGAAAAGTCATATTACTTACGAAAGTCAGAGGTGCGTGACGTGGGTTCGAACCCGAGACCCTTTGCATTACAGTCTGTTGGTCTCCCCCCTGAGCTATCGCTGCTCATCAGCTTATCATAAGAAATATTCAGTGCCAGCATGCAGTCTGGAAATGTTTCTGGAAAACTACACCAGGCTTGCCACGTATTTACGTAGGACCTTAAAAATTTTAGCGAAAATAAAATACAATACATTTTTACTTTATATAAAATATAGGCGTGACTCTATATAAGTATGTACCTCAGATTCAAACCTTGACCCTTTCACCACTAGACAGAACACAAAACAAGCAGATATATTATAAATGTTACGTTACAAATATCGCAAACCCAATAACATTCCGAACTAATAACATATCTGTAGTAAAAATGAAATGCTCTCACTTTTCCATTATGGTAATATTCCGTGGCCAATATCTCTCACCTAGTTTATGATGTGGAATTGGATTTCCCCAGTAGTGGGCTTATTTACAGATAGATGAACGCTCGATGGTGGGACAAATCTAATAAATGCGGTGTCGTCGTAGGAAATCGGATTTTTCTCGCACTTTATTTATATTTGAGTGCTTTTATTAGAAACTTTGTGTCTAACGTACTACGTCTACTAGAATGGATAAGATTAAAATATTTTTCGTTTCTGGTTATACTTGTATCTAGTCTCATAGCGTATAACTCATTGGTTCAGTGGGCAATATGTGATACCTAAAGCCATACCTGTTGAAATATGAGTGTTATATACTTCTGTAGGAAACTATGCATAATGTTTCACGTGGATCAAATTAAGTCAGTTTCTTATTAGGATATTAATAAAAGCAGGGTGGTGTTTGAAAATGTATACGCCTGGTTATCGACAATACACCTAACCTAATATGTGGAATTAAAAAAATAGTTAGTTGCGTATTGTGGGTATAATATCCCTCTTCGTAGTGCATTCGTATAGATTTTAGGTCCCATATCCAGTCCACCGGGCAAATTGATCTGAAATCATCTACTACGAACTTTTCAAACCAGGACTTTACCATCACTAACGACAAGCGCCTATAAAGAACAATAGCAATACTATATACTACAAAAATATCGCTTTACCACTGCTTACTTACTGCGCCACTGGACTCATCACTACACAGAAAAGAAAATCCTGTGATCCACAATATTTGTTCCGAGTTCCAGTTCTTTGTGTCAAACAATATTTGTAAAGCCTTTTGCAATAGGGATTATCCTTAGCGGGAGTTGTCTTCATCTACGCAGTCGCCCATCCATCACGGATTGCTCCGGAAATAATGAAAACTAATCAGCTGTTTGTATTTACATTATTTCATCAAACACGTTTATTTTCCTGGTGCAAAAGTCTCGCCCACATTCATCTCGCAATGAAGACGATATTAGCGTCTCTTGCGCCATTATTTTAATCAACGCTACAAAAATGTTCAATAACGTTGCGCCGCACAGAGCTTTGACAGCGTTCACGCATAGCTGGGGTTTTTGTTAATGGCTACGGTTCACGATAAAAGCGACAGCGGCTGTCAAAAACAACTTATGCTTCGAAAAAAGCGGCTCGGATGTCGCAGCTTTAGACACCGTTGAATGATGCGTGTTTCATCACAGCATTGAAAAAAAACTTGAGAGATATGCAAGTTTTGATGTTTGAGTATTCTTTGTAACAGTTATTTCTGTGTTTGAAAACCTTTCCAAAATGCAAAAAATATTCCATTGTATTACCGATGTGAACCCACTTCTAGCACAGGCATTCTAGCTTAGCTGGAGGGGCTAACAAGACGTATAGTAATTCGTTACCATATTATACCACATTGCTAGTTATCTTAAAAAAGAAACTATATATTATACATAAAACAAATTCAATTTTAGATCAAATGGTTTATGTACATAGTAATACAAATTATTATATTATCATTATGTATATCAAGAAGTAAGTGAAGATTGTATCAGTGATTTAAATTTATACGTTTAATGGGAGAAATACTCAAAACAATAAAATACAATTTACGCCTGTCATATCTTCAGAAAATTTTGTTGATTTCTAAACAAGGCACTCGAACGTGTAACAAAAAAGTGGATTGACTGTTATACAGTAAGTAATTCCATGAATAAATCAAGCGTCAGAAATTCAATAAATATAAAAGCCTTCCTGAGGATTATCGATTTGACGTCGTTAAGTAGGTATTAGGAGGACTTTAACTAAATAAATAACGGTCATTTGTTGGTAGAAAATCTTAGAAAATACGACAGAAAGAAGAAGAACCTTAACATTGAAATTGTCAAATACACTTAAAATCTTTACCAAAATGTGTTAGTTTATGAAAATGTTTGGATATTTCTTTCTCAATGACATGTAAGCCGGTAAAGGGGTTTAAATGAAACTTAATCCAGAGACCTAAGCGGAATCTCTTGGATTAACACAGGATACTTTTATTTCAATGTGTGTTTCTATGAAATTTAAGCAAAGAAAATCGAGGACAAATGCCCCTAATTAATATAAAACAAAACGTTTGGTAGAAGTACTATCATAAATTATACGTCACTCGCTCCCTGCTGCTAACTTGGCATCTCAAACCGCTACACGTTTACGCGTTTAAAACGCTTTTACATCTGAGCTATTTTTTAATAAGTACCCTCTTCCTCTGCCGCCCGCGCCTTAATCATTGCAAATATTAAAATATCTGCTTAAGCCAAAACGTATAAACCGCCCCTTTCCCTATCTGGTTATGAGAAATGACGCTTTACGTATCCTGGAAAAATCTAGAGCGATGTAATATGAGGAGGTCATGAAAGGAACATAGCTTGGAAAAAAGGCTCAAGGGTAATCCTACTTCAATAAATTAGGCCAATTTACTAGCGAACGTTTATTACTGTTATTATCATATTATGTAAGTAATAGCTGACGCCTGATATTTTGTTTCCGTAGAATATTGTGTATAGAAACAAGTCTAATATAAGTAGACCTCCATGTGGCATAGACACATTATAGACCACTAATACCTATGACAAATCGGTATGCGCCTGATACTATGGTAGGTATTATTATGAGCTCTTAACGTAGCCTATATTCTAAGTCAATGTCAAAAATCATTTAGTAGAGTGACAATAATTATGAACATTAAAGTATAGTGGTGCGTTTACTAGTTACATTTAGGTCAGTTGCTAGACTCAGGAAATTAGTCGATCCTATGAGAAGATACCTGTAAGGATAACGCTTGCATACAACGAGTATAATTTGCGTATTGACTTCGCAAACCTTTTGTAGGGTCTTTCCTAATAAACTCTTAATATCTATCATTAAAATAACGGCAACTGACGGAATGTATTCATAACGTCAACACTAGAAATAAGCATAAGTTAATCGGCCCATATCATCGTTTACATAAAGTTCACTATACATTTGCGGGACTCGGTATAAGTTTTTTTAATAAACTACCTACCAATATAATTAATTTAATATTGCTTAAATTTAAAAGCGCCGTTAAAATACAGCTCATTTGGAAGGGTTATTATTCAGTTAACGACTACTTAACTGACAAAAACTCATGGCATTAGTTGCTTGTTGCATTCAGGATTCAAAGATCTATATTACCTAAAGTCAATTTAGTAATATAGAGGTACCTCGTGATTATATGTGATGTTATCAAGTACCCTGCTTCTCATTTTGATTATTATTGACAAATACAAATCCACAACCGCATTTAGTCACGGACTGCCTTTACATTGTCACAAAGTGTATGTGTATGCGCCATCATGCCATCCTATTCTAGATTTATATTGAAAAATATAACTAGACCCAAATTATTTAATCTCTATAATATTATTAACTTATTATTGTTATTATCTTTAGTTTTTAAAGTCAGTAGCATATGGTATAATGGTTGCAACACCGTTATGATATGAGTTGTAAAATACTGAAATTATATTTAATTGGCGATTTAAGGCGAGTGGCCGTGAGTTTCTTGCAGGTTACTTCTCATAGGCTCTACCCTTTGCCTGAACCTAGCAACTAACCTAAATGTAACTTCAGTAACTTAGTAAACTCACTAACCTATATATTTTGACGTTCATAAGTGTTAATTTGTGACCTAAGGAATAAATGACTTTTGAGTTTGAATGATTTTTTGAATGTGCTTTCAGGGTTAAAGTCATGATGCGTAAACCAATCATATGTGTTACATCAGTTTAAATTTTAATAAAAATGTCTGAAATTCTACATATTGGGGCTTTGTTGCGACGCGTCGAGTCGCGACATCGCGAAGTATTCGCTGCCACGTCACTTTGTTACCAAATATTACGGCTGCCATCTTACAGTACTACTGCGAGATTTAACAAAACAATGAAAATTGTTTTCACTTATTATATACTTTTAATGAACCTGAATGTTTTACCTGTCTTAAATCTTATAATTGATATAAATGTAAATAGCCTGCAAGTTATTCCGATGTTAGTTATTGAAGCAACGGTAGAACGTTGAACGGATTTTGATGAATCTTGGTACACGAATAGATGATGTCCTTATTTAGTTATAGGTACTTTTATTCCAGTATGAACCCCTGTGGGATTGTGAGGGAGGGAGATGTGGGAACAGAAGCTATTATAAAAACGTATTTTAACTCTGTATTATCCATGTCTCGTCAGTGTCGACTGAGGGCGAAATCAATAGAAATCTTCTATCCGAAAGCATCTGTATCCTAATACATCATAGTGTACAATATCAATATCCATTTATGCATATATATTTAAATATTGATATTAATCAAGTGTCTATAATTTACAAATCAGAAAAATAAATGACCATATTTAATAAAATATTGTGCATCTATTAAGTTGTAAGTAATAGTTTTCTAATATTTTTAAGTCTTCGACAATAGCTAATATCAAATAAACTAAAATAAACGCACTATTGAACATGAGATTGAACGTGTATCATAGGATTTATTAACAACCATCGGAAAATGAAAAAAATCACGAGAATTATTGTACTGATGACATTTTATATCTATTATACAAGAACTATCGCTACATCTTTCTAAAGCAGGTAAAATATTTTAGCAGCGCGAAAAGCACTCAGAAACGTTATAAAAAAGTGAAACAAAACACACAAGTTGAACGACGTAGTCACAAGATTACTCACAACCTACTTGATAGAAACTCCGAACATATTTAAGTTTTAATACATTTCCCGCCCCAACTAAAGCCTTTCACAATTTAAAGTAAGTACATTTCCTAGAAGTATTGGCGCGAACACGTATTTCTATCAGCTCATAATAGCAGGATTCCAAGCAAGCCTTTATTGAACGCAAATTGCTGGAGCGTCGAACCAGAGATTGTCTTATGCGATTCTCAAAGTTTATAGGCAAATTTTCAGCTATTTCTAGTGAAGGAGGGTATGTGGATCGGAACGTGTGAAAATAAATCGATTTATCGATGAAAATTGGATGGAGGAAGATTTTGTAGAATGGTTGTTTGGGTATATGAACAAAACGATTGAAGGATGAAGTGAGGAGATTATTTGGACGGCTTCGTAGTCTGCAGTGTATAAAATGCAATATAGTAATTAAATAAAAATAGTAGTAACTGTTTTTGTTTGGTTTTCGAAAGTGTCTCTTTTTGGCTTTTCGATTTAGAAATAATTGGCTACTGGTACAGCGCCAAATTTGTCGAACGTTTTTTTAAATACTTATTTGTTCATCGTAAGTAGCTTAGTATGTTGTTTTTCCAATGTTTCTCTTTTGTTAATGAAGAGGTGTCATTATCGCTTTTATAATTTGACAGATAAGAAGATTTCATATTTTTGGTCCATAATAATAAAAATACTAGATGAATTTTACTTTTAGAATATAAAATAGGGTTTGAAAGGTGATTGTTGAATTACAAGTCAGTGAGTTCCAATAGTAAAGTGTGCTTTCACTTTGATAGCCTACAAGAAGTAATATATACCTACTCCTAAATTTTAAAACTTAAAATACTGATACATTATTGTGGGGATGAATCATATTTTAATTGGTCGAGGTTTTGTTTGCGAAATTACATTGACTCGAAAACGCCAAATATATAAAGGATATAGTGAAAACCAAACACTTCACAGGCAACACTTAATCATTAAGTAAATAGACATGTATGTACATCGGTCTCAAACCGACACATACGCATACTCACACACACATACACAGACATTATTTTGAAACCACCGAGACATAGTAAACACATTTCAGCTTAAAAATATTGAATAATCTTTCAAATCCCGGTGGTGAAGGCATCGCATCATTTGACGTTTCCCGATCCCTGGAATCCCGTGTTCCCCGGGGAGGGTGTAAACCCGTATTCCGGTATTTGCATAGATGAATACTGTCGCGGGCAAATGGTGTGTGCTGATTTCTGAAGGTATATTTCTTACTGCGTATATTTGTGTGTGTAAATGTTTTCATAGCGATGTATGTACATATGTGTTGGATGAATGTCTCGTGTTTTGTTTTCTCTTTATCATTTTGTTTTCAAATGTTTTTAATGGGAAATATACTACCAATGATTTCGTAGCATAGTTATTCTGGATCATCTCGAGATTCTAGGTTTGATTTCCAAATCCAACACAACATTGGTGTTTAGTAAGAATTTTATTAGTAGCAGTAATGTTGGCGAAAGGGCAGCAGTAAAATGCTTTTGCCTACCCTGTCAGGGTTATACAAGCATGAGGTTATGTATATTTGATTCCGAGCAACAGTAGCCTCACTGAATTATTCTACGAAAGGACTTGGGTTTGAAACCACTTCTACTTGTTAGGTGGCATCGCAATATTTGTTTGTGGACTTGTAACATTATGTTCATGCAAAGACATTTTTTATTACATATACATAGTAACTACATCCACATTTCACTAATGTTATTATAGGTCCCACACACTAGAGTCGTCAACCGGGCGTAGTGCCAGATGGCTGCTTCTAATAATTTCTTGATAAAAATTCTATAGCACTGCCCTACCCGGGCATCGAAATCAATACCTCATGCACAGCGGTCGCATTCACTACCACTGCGCCACCAAGACAGTTTCCACAATAAACAAATATAGGTATTTCCTAAACATAAATAAACGATCATAAAACAGCCTTCGGTAACATCAATTAATAGATTGATGATATATTTACTTACTACTAAAATCTCTTTGGATACCAAAAGTTTCGAGAAAATATACTATAAGATAATATTTTTAAAAACTATTATAGTTTAAATAAAATAAAAGATTTTTTAAAATAATTTTCTTCTATACTGTTATTGTTCAAGTTTTCTTAAATAAACTATATACAGCTGACTTATTAGTAAATTCATAGTATTCCTGAATAACAACGTTACTTTATTTATCGTCGTACGAGCAAGCTAATATTAGCATAGTTCAAACTGTTCCTAGAATTAACTACATAATTTACAACAGTATCTAGTCACTAAATAGTTCCTCTGATACAGTGTTAGCATTATTATCATAGTAGCTAACATTCAGCTATTATTTCAGTTCTATATAGCACGAGGCGACAGTATTATGAACTATCGGCTAGAGTTGCATACTTCATATGCTTACTAAAATATTATTTATAAGAAGCTGTTATTGTATCAATTTTCTGTATTGTTGTTGTAATCACTGGTGGTCCTAAATAAGTAAAATGAAATAAAAGAAAATATCCCATTACACTTTGTTCGACTATGGAACCAAATTTGAGACGTCACGATCGTGCCTAAACCTATACGAGTTGAGCACCGGGGCAGTAGCATTATCTAAAATTACACAATTTCTTGACTTTATTTAGTCCCATGACATAGCACAAGATCACACTTTAACTTTAACAGATATATTTAAGTTACGTAATAGGTAGTCAAAATATTAAAAATATAATAATATGAATATCACTTCTAGGCACGTGCGTCTACTCAGTGCGTGAAAGGTTTGGTGCGAGAAAGGTTTGGTGCTGGCCCAGTGCGGGCGACTTCACATATTTTTGAGAACTTTATGGAGAACTCTTAGACATGCAGGTACACTGTTGAAGCGAGCGATAATTAACTATTTAATACAAACATAACTTCGATAACTAAGAGCGTGTCGTAGGATCGAACTCTATACCCTAGCGTGGCAGTCTAAGATCTCACACTAAGCTAGCGTTGCAATGTTTGTACTAGAACTAAAATAACTGGCAATGAATGCAACAAAAACACCTGCTGAAATCGAACTCGGATTCTCACGAATGGTCAATATTTGCGTGTGTAGTTATCAATTATCATATTAACAGTTATCAGATTATTTAAAGAGTATATAGTACAAGCAATATTTATTACAGAAATATTGTTCTGCTAAAACAAAATATATCAGCTAAATAAAATTCAATACCATTGATCTGCCAAAGGACTGTCGATAGTGCGACGCGACAGGCGACGCGACGACGCGGCGACAGAGCGCGATGCGCGACACGTTTGCAATTCGTCGCGTCGACTTTGTCGTTGTCGCTTTGTCACTAAATTCGCTGAGGATTTAAGATTGGGCACAGTGAAAGATGGACGCAATACAATACAATGCTACGTTACGACACGTACAAATTAAATCCTATATAGACTTTTTGTTTTATCATCAATTGTCAATTAAAATGCATTTATTAAAAACCTAATTTAATAAATGTATTTTGAAACAGTTAAAGTAACATTTACGCACGTAAAACTTTAATGGTTAGTGAGTTTGAACTAATAAATCATAATTATAATATTAAGTCAGTTTATTTTATTTTGTGCCTAATTTAATAAAGAAAGCGAGCTATTTACGAAATTTAAAAAATAACAGTTGATAATGTAATTATTTTACGAGTAAGTAAGATTATTCTTAACCGTCTTAAGTTAGCTTTCAGTCTTACCAAACAAGCTATTTGTCCGGGCAACACGGTCTACAGAGTTATTATAATATAATAATGCAATGTATCTCCCGTCATACCAACGAAACTCCAATCTTGTCATGACTCCAATAAAAGGATTACTCACCCATATGATTCACATTATGAATCTTTTTTCCAACTTAGACCACAATATTTTTACCAATACATTTCAAATAAATGAATATAATTTTAAAGAACCAATAAGAAAAGGCTATTAGAAATTTAATTCTCTGTACTGTGGGTACATCTGGGTTGTCATCAATAAATTTAAATAGATCAATCTTATTTATATAACAACGTGACTTCCTAACTTTAGAAAAATATTTAAAAAGATCTGACGTCTTCTATTGTCTATAATATAAAATATTTATAGGCGCTGACGTTTTCATTATTTTATAGCTTGTTATATTTTAATAAAAGCTATCGCTTTGACTGTGTTTATATGCTTTACAAGAGTTTTAGTTACAAATGCGATTGTAAGTTCAACACGATTTGTCTCACGCCTCAGACGCTTTCCATCTTGACAAACCTTCAACGTGCCTGGATTACATCACCTAGACCAGGTAACTAGTATTGGAACATCTTCAAAGATATTACTTAAAGACTGATATCTGTACAGTGTCACGATTTACTTAAGCGTGTATATTGCGATATATGACATTCTCTAATATTCTAATACTTATTCTATAAACTTATAATATATTTACTAAACTATAATATAATTATTTAATAACTACAAATAAATTCGTAACAAACAATAAAAATAATAATAAACAGACAGACATGCAAACTTCTTTCGACGCGCCGTTTTATATGTAACTAGTAGTTTTCCCGCGGTTTCACCCGCGTAAGTCCCGTTCCCGTGTCAATATCAGGTTTCACCTCTTTCACCCCCTTAAGGGTGGAATTTCCAAAAATCCTCTTTTAGTGCTCCCCTACACTCTCCAAGGAACGTACATGCCAAATTTCAGCTTCTTGCGTTCAGTAGTTTCGGCTGTGCGTTGTCTGTCAGTCACTCAGTAATGGAAGAGTTTTATATAGTATATAGATATCAGCAGTCCTTGTATCTCGACCGCAGGCCCATCATTCATTTCTCACTAGGCAGCCGCAGTCGCTCTTAAATCGTGATCGAGGCACGACACGTACTCGCAGCTTAGCGCACCGTACCGCATCCTCGTATGTGTTACAACTATATTCTAGTACGTAATTAGATTTATATTCTGTGTTTTTACATTTGGTTAGTCAACTAAGAGCAGCGATTAGTCAACTAAGAGCAGCGATAGCTCAGTGGGGAGACCAACAGACTGCAATAGGGTCTCGGTTTCGAACCCACGTCGCGCACCTATGACTTTCGGAAGTTATAATATGACTTTTCGAAATTATGTGCGTATTGATCACAATTATCGTCTGCTCCGTGCCTCGGAGAGCACGTTAACCCGTCGGTCCCGGCTGCCATGAACATCTATGGCAGTCGTTATTGGGAGAGTGTCGACATAAAAGATCCCACTGGGTCGAAGTGTCGCCGGTCTGCACTGACTGGCCCCCACATATGATACATACATACAAGTGCCTTGTTGTTCCCGTACTGGGTAAGTTGTACAATTTTAATTGTTATCAGTTGTGCTGTTGCTAAAATAATGTATACAGTCGCCGCCGCTTAATTTAAATATTACAACGGCTAGTTTCGAATATGTTGATCGTACTATCCTACCTATCTGTTATGTACATAATACTTGGTGTTGTGAACTATCACGAACACCAAATGCCTTATTAATCTTACATTTTAATGTTTTATTTCTAGTAGTAATTAGTCAATTCAAAAGTTTTAATCTTGCCTACTTAACCTGGACTAACCATCTAGTAGATGCCGAACTCTCGTTCTGATAGGTGAAGGCTTAGTAATTTCAACTTAAAATATTAGTTGCTAATGCAATTTTGGGAACGGTGGTTCCAGGAAATTCTATGCGGCTAAAGACCAATGCGACTAGCCGGCTCATCCCTGTCACCGCTCATAGCTTCGCCGCAGCGAGGGACACCAACCATCATCAAAAGTCACCAAAGAATTGTGCGGTATTGTTCAGCCCACTACGGGGTCCGACCTTTAACCGGCCTTGCTCATTGCCTTTTTATTATTGTTAAATGGTCTTTTAATTATAAGTTACTTTAACACTATTTGTGATCGTTTTATTCTTTACAACATTAAATAAAACGTGACAAGAGATTCGGTCAATTGTATTTGAATAATACAGTTGCTTTTATAGTTACAGTACATTGAATGCAATTGTGCATAACCCAATACCTACCTTGTATGATCAAGAATTAGCGCACGTTGTCAACACATCCTAATCCTAAATAATATTATAATGTGAATGAGAGTTTATTTGTTTTTAAGTTCGAAAAACCTCTTATACAACAGCTTTGTCCGTCGGTCTGTTACACAACTTTTAACTCGAGAACCGTAAGAGCTAGACACTCGCGGTCAACGGCATTCAATTCATCATAGTCGATATAACCCGAAATGACTATGACCTTTGACCTCTGACCCCCAAGGTCACGTGATACAATTTTTTCGAACTCTAGATTTATGGCAATTCATTGCCGTTTCTCACTTTTATGTGTTTGTTACGCTTTCATGCCCTGACTACTACACCGATCGTCATAAAATTTTTCTTACACGTTGTCAGAGGTACAGAAAAGGATATAGGGGTACCCTATGTCCTTTGCTGTACCTCTGACAACGTTAAATTATAAACAGTGCTTTTTTTCTGGATGAAATACCACCTATAACCATAAGCATCTATTAACCTTAACTAAACTACGTTCACGCGAGCGAAGCCGAGGGAAACAACTAGTTTGAATATAATTTATTCACATCGATATTACATACGTATATACAGAATGATTCTGAAATCGTGTAATTCCCTTTAACCACGCATTCTATAGAATAATTCAGACCATTTTTTTTTTAATGTGTATTATTTTTATGGAATAATTAATGTACCGTTTTTTCGTGATATGGTTTCAGATAATCATATGTTAACCATCCGAGGCAATTTTAATATCATTCTTATTTAAAAAAAAACGGTAATTAATGTCGTAAATAATAACGGCCGGTCCTTTTTATTGCCCCTTATTATTTACGTAATCAGAAACAGCGATGTTATTTTTTTTAAATTAGTTGATTATTAAGATTGTTTCGGGTGGTTAACATTATATTACTATCTGAAACAATTTCACGAAAAATAATTGTACATTAATCTCTCCAAAAACATAACTCTGAAATAACAAATATGGTCAGGGTTATTCTACATTACCAGTAGAATGCGTGGTGAAAAGGAATTACACGATTTCAAAATCACCCTGTATAATACTATATAGTCTCACGCAAGTGCTCAAAAGATAGACAAAGGTGTAGTATACATTATGTCTACTATATTTTAGGACCAATTCAAAAGAGGGTGAGTCGCACATTGTCAGACTATGTAATGCTAACGATAATTAACTAGCAGAGAATCCCAATAACATTTTAACCGATCAGTATATCGAATCCCGTACCTCATACGCAAACATAAACAAAACCACGAGACTAAGTATACAGTCCAGTTCCCGTTACTCAATAATTAACTTAATTATAGTAATTAATCTATAGATTCAATTTAACCTATTTATCAAATGATTAACTAATCTGTTAATTAATCAAACAATAAAACAATATTTAGAATATAATCTCTACAGTATAATAATAGAAACGCATATCTAATATATCGATGCTAGCATCCGAACGTTGATTTTATATTTTTGTTATTGTCATCCTTTAAATCAATTATTTAACTTTAACCCTGCATACGCTTAAGTACATTTATCGTCCTGAGATGCAGCGTCCTTGCGACGGCTAGACACATTTTTTTTAAGAAGCCCATCTTTGCTCCTGGGATAATTACTGTGTCGCGAGGGACTTCACAAAGATTCAAACAACGGACACAGAGAAGATCCAGACTCGGAGCAACCATTTGTGGATCACACATTTTTTTGCCCAATGTGGAGTCGAACCCACAACACTGGACGCAGTAGCAGTGGCGAGGCGACCATTTTAATCACTACGCCATTCGTTCAGTCAATTGTTCTTCAACTAAGTTTTGCATTCCAGCAATTAACAAATTAAAAACATTCACGACGCTGTCTAAGCAGTCGATCTATTATTTCAATTTACACTTTTACTACGGCATTTAAATGAAGATAGAATCTCACTTGTATACAGTGAAATGGAAAAAGATCTTCATTTCTAAGTTACAAAGCAAGTCAAGGTTACCATTTAAAAGTACCCGTGAAACGTAAGAGGCACCCTTTGTATCAAGTGTCATTCAGAAAATACCACTTTTTGTAAACCACACAGAAAAATAATTTGCCCCTCGATTCTCAACTTTAAGTCTAGGGTGGTAGGTGTTGTGAATATTTAGATGGGAGGCAAAACTTATGTGGTTTGGTCACTTTTAACCGGTCGTATACCGCCGGCTCGCATACCAGCCGGCAGATTTGTACTCGTCGTAGGCCGGTGGCTCGCATGCGAGCCACCAAATTGGTTTTACGTTAGCTTAAGCTAAAGCGAAGGCGGCGCGCGGCGTTTTGGCACCAATTTGGTGGCTCGCATGCGAGCCACCGGCCTACGACGGGTACAAATCTGCCGGCTGGTATGCGAGCCGGCGGTATACGACCGGTTAATGCGAAAGTAGGGTAGGAATAAGTCGTGCGATTTTTTGTATTACCTCGCGTTTGGTATAAAACTAAGCTTAGTATTTTGAATACAGTCATTGAATACAATTATACTGTGTTATCGTATTAACGTAATACTTGGAGCTGAAACATTATTATTGCATACCCCAGAAGCTGACAAAGCTATACACTCTGAATGCGCCGTCTTTTTCGCCAACTATAACGTATATAAGATATTATTAGGTATACCGCCCCTATATTCTGATACCTAAAGTCATACTGGGATACTTATCCAGAAAGAGAGGAAGAGTTATAGGAGTTGATGCCATCTAACCTGTATTATCACATTACATTTAAACTGTGTTTGGTACAGTTCAAGACTCTGTTCTGCTATTGAGACTTTATCGGCAGAAAAACCGATCCGGGAATTAAAACCTCGTGCATATAAGACATATGCCTTAAAGCTACACCATCGAAGTGCATTTTAAATTAAAAGCATAATTTACATATTCAATAGTTTTCTAAGTCGACATATCCTGTTCTAAGTTCCTACCAGAACTAAATAAATAAAAATAATGAAATTGAAACATGTTGCTCGTTGTATATCCAGCCTGTCTACAATGGGGTCATGATCGCTCCCTATAAGATATCACCAATGACAGGTCAACGAGACTAGTCAACGAGTCTCTTGACTTTAGTGTAAAAATTTAAAACCGCCTTTTTCGTTACACATTTTGCTTTAGGTTAGTTATAAAGTGAGACTGTTAGTTGAAATACAATTGCCTAGTTGAGCTTAAATTTCGGCTAATCGTGAGTTCTTGTTTTTGAATCCCAGGACATGCAAAAGTTAGTTTTTAGTCAAGACATTCTCAGTAGCAACCCGGGGTTTACAAAGGTGTCTGAAAGACATTGATATATACAAACCCATACATCAATGCTGAAAGGAATTGAAAAACGATAATAACCTCGCCTGCTATTATGTGGGACTTCGAAAATAGCAAAGAATATGGGTGTTATGTATCTCTGCCTATCCGTTAAAAATTACTTAGGCGTAAATTTATCTATACTAATATTATAAAGCTGAAGAGTTTGTTTGTTTATTTGGTTGAATGCGCTAATCTCAGGAAATACTGGTTCGCATTGCAAAATTAATTTAGAGTTGTATAGCTAATTTATCGGGGAAGGCTATAGGCTATATAACATCACGCTACGACCCACGGGAGCGGCGCAGTTACTATAAATGCGGGTGAAATCCGCATTTATAGTAACTGCGGGCACAGCTAGTGTAAATATAAAATTCTATTCCAACACACATACAGGCACGCAACACACGTAAATCCCATATGATATGGCGAAATCCTATTAGCTATAAAATATTAACTTTTTACATAACAAGCTAAGATTATTATCGGCTTGGGAACCGGACCTTAACCTCATCCATAATTACCTCACAATCATATTAGGCCAGCAAACATAACATTTTATTATTATTATATCAAATTAAACAACATCATTCTAATAAGAACACATTAGTACAAGCACATAAACAAAAACTTTTAATTAATTCGCACAATCATACGAAAACCCTTTACTATCAACCCGAGAGTAAAGTTCGGGAATTTCCGCCAAACTTCGGCTAACTTCGTAGGGGTGCCTAATAATCGTACACGAGTAATAAAAAATTAACCGATATAAATTCAAAGGGTTAAAAAAGTACGTATCAGAAAGGGTTGAAACCCCAAGTAGGGGCATTACAAAGGGCAGCTTAGGGTTGTTCTCTTTAAATTGGTCGGCGTGACCAACACGTAGGATTAGTGATGGTAAATAAATACCTGGCGTAACAGGGTTAACTTAACCCTTTGGTTATAGGTTATTGTTACTTCAGATTACGTGGTGTTGCCAATTTACATTTGTTTTCTGTATAAACGTGTTTTGTGGTGGAGTAATTAATTTGTTCCGACCGTAATAATACATGGCTTTTATTATGAGTGTTACTTTTAGAGTTTTGGTTGTGAGCTTTGTAATTTTAATAATGATGCTATGGACATTTGTATAGTGCTTAGCAGCTAATGATTTAATGAATGGTAATGTAGTTTAAATATTGCCATGCCACTATAAGTCTTCTGCGCTAAGTGTTACGGATTCGATGTCCACATGGGACAGAAACATTTATCATCTATGGATTAAGAAAGAAAGGAAAGAAAAATGTTTTATAATATATTGATGGAATTGGTGGCCTTTTTTGTACTATCATATAAGTATCGCGCCAAGTCATATATGATCATCATCCTCTTGCCCTGGTCCCAATTTATTTGGGGTCGGCGCAGTATGTCCTTCGCTTCCATACTTCTCTGTCACCCGTCATCTGTTCATTTACCACTTTCCCTTTCATATCCATCCTCACACAGTCCATCCATCTTTTCCTTGGCCTTCCTCTCCCTTTTCGTTCCTCTACCCTCATATCCATCACTTGCTTACCTACATACGTATCATCCCTACGCATGACATGTCCATACCAAGCCAAACGATTTCCTTTCACCTTCTCGTCTATCGGCACCACTTTCAGACTACCTCTTACGTATCATTCCTAATTCTGTCTATTCTCGTCACTCCACACATCCATCGTAACATTCTTATCTCTGCTACATGCAATCGTTTCTCATCCATCTTCTTAGTAGCCCAATACTCAGCTCCATACAGTACAACAGTCCTTGTAACCGCCAAGTCATATATAATATTATAACTAATTTATGCGAGTTGTAAAATATCAATCACAATTTGGGTAGGTACCTATAATGTACTGCTATAAAGCTTTTCATGAATGTATAGGCGTAAAGCTACCTATGTTACAATATCGTTTCCAACATCATTTATGAACAAGAATTGATAATGACAACAAAGCTTTCACATCTACACATTACAAGCGAATGCCTTGTCCATCCTCCTGAATAAATCAGTAGCTTCTTGCAAAGGACGGCATATTTCCACCCCTGCACAACATCTCATAAATACTTAATTATACAATTTACGTTTGAAAAGTAGAATAAATTTATTACAATATTAATTTTAGAGCCTTCTCATTTCACAAAGAAATTCAGAACGCTTGTTGCTTTTATCATAGCATAGTGAACAAGAAAGCGTTTCTTGCTATTGTTAAAACAGAAAACGTTTTTCTAGAAGCATTATTATTGAAAGACTGCAGCTGTTGTAGATAGCATAATATTAATATTAAAAATAAAGATTGAGAAGATTGCCACGTTACTCTCGTGTCATAAGATGCTTGAAATTTATGACCGATCTTAGAGACGCGTGTTCGATTTCTGATGAAGGTATTTCCTTTAGGAAAATCTAAGTAACAGCGCGTACGTAGCTTATAAACATGTCTTGGAGACTGCAATAGCCACGTAAAACGTACCTTGTAACGTGTAATTAAAGTAAATTATTTATTATTTAAATAGCTAAAATAGCACTTTCATGTACCAACTATGTAACAAGCATGCTATGGAAGATCGGAGTCTTCTAATACAGGCATTGTTTGCTTAAAAGGAAGCTCTAATCACGAACATTGTTAATATATATATAAACATCTTTGGTAACAAAATAAAATATTCTGTATTTGTTTTTGTATTTTTGTAAAATAGAGAATTCCCACGTAATAAAGTTTATTATCGTTTATCATTTACTGACGGTAATGTTAGGGATAGAGTGAAGTGGAGAACTAAAATAAAAATACCTACTGACGCCACACCATTTGGGATACCTAGCCAGAAAGAGACCTCTTCTCTTTCCCTCGAAAGAGAGTCCCATTTCTTCTCTTTGTCCTGCATCTATGAATTCCATAACAAAATCAATAACACTTTGGCCAATTTTAATCAAACATGAAATCTTATGACTTGCCAAGACTATAAGCGCATACTTACATCATAGTACCTACCAATGAGGCACCAATTCAACCAAGATACTTATTACGGAGTACAGTAAGTACATAATATAATGCCTATATAAACCAATGTACGTACCTAAAACGTACGATATTGCGGTTGTATAGAGCTAAACATAACAACGACACATTGTTGTAATCTTACCTAATCTTACCAATATTATAAATGTGAAAGTTTGTGAGAATCGATGGATGGATGTTTTTTACAGTTTCACGCAAAAATTATTGAACCGATTGCGATGAAACTTAGTATGAAAAGTAGCCTATGTGTTAATCCAGGTCCTTAGCTATCTACTTTTTATCCTAATATTCCCATGACATCGAGACTTACACAATACACAATACACAAGACTTATACAAATGGGAATGTGAGTTTGTTTGTTTGCTACCCTTTCATTCCTTAACTACTCTACCGATCATCATGAAAATTCGCATACTGTTAAGAGTACAGCATACGATAGGGAACCTTTAGGATACCTCTTAATCTAGAAAAAAATAGTTTCCGAGGAATAGCAATTCATTGACAAAATTAAGATAAACGCGAGTGAAGCCGGGAGGAAAATATAGTAATATAAGAAGTAAGTCTTCTCTCTTAGCCTTATTATTCCCAAGTCACTTGGGGTCGGCTTTTCTGGTCTAACCGGATTTGACTGGATATCAGTTAATACACGGAGCGGCTGCCACCTGACCTCCACAACCCAAAGGCTAACGATACCCTAAGGCTAGACCAGTGTCAGGATATTAGAGGGTACTGGCTTACCCAATAACGACTGCCATAGATGTTTATGGCAGCCGGGACCAACGGCTTAACGTGTTCTCCGAGGCACGGAGCAGGCGATAATTGTCAATCAATACGCACATAATTTCGAAAAGTCATATAACTTCCGAAAGTCAGAGGTGCGCGACGTGGGTTCTAACCCGAGACCCTCTGCATTGCAGTCTATTGGTCTCCCCACTGAGCTATCGCTGCTCTTATTTATATATTATATTATATATATAAGAAGTAAGTACTAGTTATTTTTAATGACAAAATGGTACGAGCCTACACGACGTGGCTTTTATGATGAGCTTTCACTTTGGGAACCATAGACGTATCATTCAATTAGCAGTCCTGGTATATCTGCTCAGTTTATTATCTATAAATAATATTGTATCACGTCTACGCAAATATTATACTTTGAGTTTAAACTTTTTATGACGTTTCAGTTACCTACATTACGATAAGAGCAGCGATAGCTCAGTGGGGAGACCAACAGACTGCAATGCAGAGGGTCTCGGGTTCGAACCCACGTCGCGCACCTCTGAATATCGGAAGTTACATGATTTTTCAAAATTATGTGCGTATTGATTGACCATTATCGCCTGCTCTGTGCCTCGGAGAGCACGTTGAGCCGTCGGTCCCGGCTGCCATGAACATCTATGGCAGTCGTTATTGGGAGAGTGTCGACACAAAAGATCCCACTGGGTCGAAGTGTCGCCGGTCGGCACTGACTGGCCCCCACATAAGATACATACATACATACCTACTTTACAGCCGAAACCGAGGCAAACGGTTAATTAAATAGTTGCTTTTTAAATTTAGTTTCAATTTAAACAATTAGTCTTAATTTGAATAGTTTAAAAGTAGCATAACGTTAATATATTTAATGAAAGCCGCAATAATAGGTACCCGTATTGAGTAGTTTAATTTAATACATACTAAATTATTAAAGGTAAATGTGACAGTAACTACTTAAACATAAGTGCACAAAGGGAATGCTGATTTCTGAAATTTACATGCTTAAATCGCTGAATGAGTGATGTCACGAACTTAGAAAGATGAAAACTTGTGTTGCTTGCTATAAAACTTAAACGTCTGCCTGCAGACTTTTAAGTTATATCACGATGTTTTGCTTCACTCTTTAATTTAGTTTAGTTTTAATATAAATATTTATGTTTTAAATGTAGAAGTTTGTTTAAATGTTTTTTACTTAATCACGCATAAATCGCACAACGTATTTTATTTTACTTAGCGCAGAAATATATACTGAATTAATACATATATATTTTATCATAGTATGACTTCTCTTAGGATCAGGCAGGCAAAGCCACGAGCAAACACGAGTACGCAAATAATATTAACGTGTAATGATTTACGTAACCGGTTTTTTTTATAAAGAGACTACTCTCTACCCAGTAATAATTTCTGTGTCGCGGAGGACCTTAAAACATTCAAACAACGGACACAAAGAACACCCAGACTCGGAACAACCATTTGTGGATCACACAAAGTTTTGAATCCACAACCCGCGGCGCAATGACAGTGGCGAGGTGCCCACTTAAACCACTAAGCATTGTGTCTAGGTTCAAACCTAAGACATAGCAGTGCAAGAGGCATAGCAGTGCAAAAATCTAACCATTAGGCAATCGCTGCTTGTTCTATACACACAATAATTACATTGTATACGTACAAAAATCAAATATTAAAATAAGCTTTTCATTCAGAGTAAGTAAAAACGAGTACAAACTGTAGAACCAAGCACTAAAATGTAATTCAATTAATATTATAATAAGTACCCGCTAGTGTTGTGATTGTGCGGAATGTTGGGTGACGTCACAGGATTATATGCGGATTAAAGGATTACAATACGACCCGAAAAGTTAAACAAATTAGTTGTTATTCATGCAACATAATTATTCAACCACGAGTAACAAAAGCTAAAAACGTTATTTGGTTGTGCAAATCGGTACATTTATATTTACAGTACGAACTTGCTTCTATGTTTTCTTTTTTAAGGAAGTATACTTTGGATTATAAGTATATAACATTGACCTTTATTAACTCGTGGTTTCAGATAATAAGTTAAAACTCTTCGTTCAAAATTAGGTATACTGATTAGAGTCAGTTAATAAACATGTAAGTAAACAGAGTGCTTAAATTAAAAGGTTTTAAGGACAACATTTTATTAATTATCTTGGCTAAAGGTGTTCATTTCATCGTGTGAATTAACTATTCAATGCGGAAAATATCAATGCTTATAATCAGTCAATAATTTCGATGCTAGTTGTATGATTATTAACTATAATATATAATCAATCAATCTTGCTTGAGTAACGTAAAACTTCTAATTAAATCTAATTTAATTATTTTATTATAAGATTATTATATTAAATGTTCCATTAGGTCACTTAAATCCATTAAAAGCAACCCATCGATAAATAAAATTGTTGTTAAGACTTTTGTGTATTAAATATCGTTTCAATAATAATCGAAATCCATAATGTGTCGACACAAATGCGTAAAATATTTTACACATTATCTTAATTTCAACTTGGCCTTTCAAATAAGTTTTCTTTACTACTTCCTTTTTGTAAGAAACTAGAACAAAACTCCAGACAAGAATCTCAAAATAAAATAGTTTTTTTATGGAGGAACAAGAAATTCAAAGGCTTACAATTACATTATCTCTTTGCCTTTGAACCGAGCTATAAGTAAGCAATATATTGATGAAGGTTACACGTATCGTCTCGCTTTCAAACCTTTGAATGCTCAAATAGATTTTATCATGACCTAAAACTTTTACGCGAAGTTATTCTCCACAATAAGATACAACATAATCCAACGAATACGGAATGAAAATAACCGGCTTTGTGTGGATAACCGAGTAACAAAGGCATCCAATATCACCGGATCAAAGAACACATCTAATATGATAAAGCAAAAATTGTGACAGTTTAGAACCATCCCGGGATTAAAGTCCCGGAAAATCGGCGCGCACGTGACGGGACCGGAGTCAGTCCACATCACTAGTTCCGACCTTTTACTTTAATATTCATATTATTACAGAGCGCAATGAAAATTTAAATCGGCGGAGTAATTATGAAACCGAATGAGAAGAGGGTGCCTCTGTCCAACCTATTTCATTGTTTATGTCTCTGCCACCGACGGCGAGCCGCAACCTTGCAACCAATCGATGTTTTAGACATTTAACTGCTTCGATATTGAACTAATACATTCTATATTAAATTAGCTGCACTATCTCTGAATTTTATTGTTTATTTTTGTAATAGTCTAAAACGGAACATTATAATTTGCTGCTTTGCTTTGCTGTTGTACTTCACGTTTCCATGTTGTTAAATTGTCATAAATGTTACTAAAAAGTCTATAGTGCTTAACATTTATTACTGGTGATTGTATTTTACTTGTATTTGGAATTATCTCTGTCTTTGAAACACTGTTTTTTGCATTTAATTAATCTAACTAATATTAGAAATAAGAATGTGAGTTTATTTGTACACTTTCACGCCTTATTTATTAGATCGATCATCAAACAATTTCGCATACACGTTACCAGGTGTACAAAATAGGACATAAGGTACCTTTCATCCCGAAAAAGTATTGTTCCTGAGGGATAAAAACTGATATAACGTACATTTACGCAAGTGAAGACGCGGGTAAAATCTAGTATCTACTAATTTCAAACGAAATAGTAATTTTTATAGCGATACATTTAATATTACATTTCTACAGCAACAAAAACACATTCCGTCATAACTTTGACATCGTCCATCGTAATTAATTTCTCCAATCAATGTTAACTTTATCAAAATAACATTAAATATTCAATTAATAAGCGTCTATTAACTTTACACCGTCTCATACTAAATTCCAAAGGCCGATACGAAATTAACGCCTGAAAATTATTACTTCAGTACGATAAATGACACTCGCTGCTATAAGAAAGTTATCAGGCGCTGAGCAAATTGTACTCCAGTCACTAGAATACATATTTTATGTCTATTACAATGAGATTACTTTTGCAGCTCTAGAAAACGAAATTAGATATATTTTATTTAACTATATTGTATTCTATTGGGATGGAAGCAAAAACGTAAATCACATTCTTCATTTCTTTATTTACTGTCTGTAATTATAGGTATAAAATCTATGTTTGCATTGCTTGTACACTGTTATTTTAAAGAAAATGTGGATAAGGAAAGTATTTTATTGACTGACTCCAAACGCTATGATATACAGGTTGTCCCAGAAGTCGACGTCAAGCCGTAAGCAGATAACAGGCTAAGTTATAAAAGCAATTAGAAAAAAAAACTAAGTTACGTATTAATCGTAATCGTAATTTTTAAAATACGTTACTTACTTTTTTTTATTTTTCTGTTAGATATTATTTTCTATTATTGCGTTTGGAGTCAGTCAAAAATATACTTTTGAAGTAGGTAGTTGGTGGTGCAGAGGTGTTGCATGCTACTATGAACAAAGCTTTGACTTCGATTTCTGTCAGTAATATCTCAGTAGCAGGACGTTTGTAGTAGAGCCTCGCTGATTTCAGCATGAATGGGCTGGCTCGACCGGGGAAGGACTACCCTCTCACAGAATATCGACGTGAAATAGCAGTATTCCTATTGTTGTGTTTCGTTCGGTGAGTGAGAGTGCCGGAGGCCCCATCACCCTCTTTCCCCCTTCCCACTCCTTCTCCTTTCCACTTCCTTTCCTAAAGGGTCGGCAACGCGCAAGTGATACCGCTGGTGTTGCAGGCGTCCATAGGCTACAGTGACCACTTACCATCAGGTGGACCGTATGCCTTTTTGCCACTCTAGTAGTATAAAAAAATGAAGTCTGTAGTTGTGCACGATTGACGGCAATAGGCTTGATAACAAAAACTTGGCTAGCGAAATGTAGATGTAATATACCTCTATCATAGTTAATAATACTATACTAGCCTCTGTCTATTCGAGAATAAAGGCTAGAGCTTATGTAGGCTTGTATATAAAAGTAGGTACAATCGGCCAAAAATGTGGTCTGCCACCCAACGTTTGAGGTTCATTTGAACGTCATGAAACAACAAGCTCGATTTCCCCTTGCAATAATATTATGAAAGTGACCACTGCTCTCGTCGTCATGCAATGTGTCAAGTTTGAATTATCACAACTAACAACAAATCACCTCCTCCGTTAGAAAGGTCAACCTTAGCGCTCATTAGATCACACTGAAACTTTTGTCAAAACTGGTAGACCACTTTCTTGGCCGTCTGTACACGAAATATGTATAAATCACTTTGCATTAAGCATGATTAATAGTCATTCCTACATAGCTAATGGAAAATTATTATCGTAGTAACTGATGCCAAGGCTTTGGTCTGTAATAGAATTTCTTGTCGGCAGACTATCAGCCGTGTTAAGCAATCATTTAGGCGTATAGCTGACCGTGTCAATACTTGTAGGTCGTCGATTCCTATTGTCCTCATCAGAACACGATCGTAAAGCGATGTGAGAGTTACTAGTGCGGCTAGCCACACTAATAACTCTATAGTTTGTCTAGACAAACTAATACAAATTGATCTCAGATAAAATAAGACAGTCATAAGCATTAATCATTTTACTTATTAAACGTTCTATCAGTAGGAGATCAGTTACGAGTTTTGATTAAATGTGTTTATAATTTATTAGTAAGTTTGTTTTTTGTTTAAATAGCGAGTATAAAGAACACGCAGAATCAGATTTTGTTATTGTGCAATCGAATTACTGCGCCGCAGTAGCGAGGCAACTACTTTAAAGACTGACTTAACGATCTTATAATATTACTAGATGTGCCCGCCGTTTCACCCTCGTTCATGATTACTGCGCCGCCCCCGTGTGTCGTAGCGTGATGTTATATAGCCTATAGCCTTCGTCGATAAATGATCTATCCAACACTAAAATAATTTTTCAATTTGAACCAGTAATTCCTGAGATTAGCGCGTTCAAACAAACAAACAAACTCTTCAGCTTTATAATATTAGTATAGATTATAGATAATGAAACGATTAGAACTATAATCTATGACAATCAATTGATGAAATTGTATTAAAGATCTGAAAACTTACAATTTTCTAAAATTCGTATTAAATTTTTCGTAGCAATTGTAACATCGCTTGCGTACTATATAAATATAAAAAAACACGAGATTTGATACATATTACTTCAATGAGAAGAAAAATAATGTAACTTACGAGTTAAATAAACTACTACGCTTCATAACGTTTCTGTCAAACAACAGAGAGATATAAATCCTACCAAAAAGCACTGAACATCTAGTTACATTCCCACGTTTCGTTATTCTAATCCCAAAGACCCGATTCAGCTCAGTCACAAACGTTCAAACTGTTTTAAAGCGAACGTAACGAGATGAAACACCTAGCAGTTAGGTACGTACGTATCTGAGACTACTTTTAACAAAGGTTGTGCCTGTATAATGCGATTTGTGACTTACTTTGTGCGGGATGCGCTCCAAAGAAGAATTAACAGCGCCGCGCCGCAGCCGCCGGTCACATTTCAACATTTTTCACTCGCTTAATTTCGTTATAGGATGATGGATTTTGTCCTGTGGTCGCTTTGTAGAGTACAGCTTGTGACCGCGCTTCTTTATGGCATTATCTATGTAATAATTAGTTATATTTTGATATGACTATGTATCTAATTCCGTTGCGCTTTCTGTTGGACGAGGTTTTGTGTCTAGTTCCTGCCTTTACAAAAAAATATATTGTAAAAAGTCTCGTATAATATAAATGCGAACAGTGAATTGAAAAGATAAAATGAGAAATAGAATGATAAGCGAGTGGTGTGGCATAAAAAAGAGATAAGAATTAAGAAACGCAAGGAGATATATCAGAATCATAGGCGAAGGAAGGAACACAGAGGTGGTTTAGCCGGTAAAAGTCCGCCACACCGTTTTGCCAGTCCACAGGCAATGGAAATCTATGAGGATACTCCAGTTGAAAAAAGGATCATAGCCAAGGAAAATCCTCAATCTCTGTCTACTACTCCAGGAAGAAACAACACCAAAAAGGGTTCTGTATATTTTTGTACATTGTAAGTATAATTAAGAAACTAACTGCTATCAGTAATAATTAGCTGGCATCCGGATATCATAAAGCATTAAGAGCCGCAAGTAGGTAAGTTGATTCTCGCGCGGAACGAAATAGCATTGTGTTACATTAACGCGATTGTAATACCTCCGTGTTACTGCGAGTATGGAATCTGACAAGTATACAAACGATTGGTATAAGTGTCAACAGTTCTTTACTAAATAAACTGCGATAAACTCCATACAGATAGACGTTTCAAATCTGGGTGTTTACTGTTTCAAAGTTTGTACTTTTCGGTTCTACCGTAAAATCACTCTTATTTGGAATGTTTGTGTATATTTTATATGAACTGCTGCAAATGATCAAGCAGCTTTTATTCTAAGAGAGAATTTATGATTAAATGACACTAAATGATAGAAAGGGTCCACAAAACATACATACATAAACGAATACTCAAATCTTTATATTTCCAAAGACGTAGGTTTATTTTACCCACATGTGATATATTTCCATCTATGTTTCGTGTACCACTTAATAAAGGAACGAACTCCTTGCAGTCCTTGTAACATGTAGCCAGTGCATTACAGATGCTAAGAATTTTGTTAGAAAATTCCTTGACACAAGAATCGAGCCTGAGAACTGCCGTAAGCGTATGTCATAGGACTAATTGCATAGCACCCCAACGATTGAAGCAATTTAATAAAATATTCTGTACGATAATACAAAAGGTTTCCTCCGTTAATTTTAAAACCACAGTGCTACTGGGTTACATTAAATTTATTTATACGCTCCGATAAGGAGCGACGCAATGAGTTACAGCGTCGATACCCACACGGTAATTATGAACTGAAAATTTAATAAAAATTGCTGCTTTATTATGTCGATTTATTATATTTTACTGTTACTATTAATATGCTGAAGATAATTTAGCGGAAGCCTGAGATAAAGAGTTACGTGACAAGAAAATATATGTACCTACTAATATCAGAGATAGCATTTCTGCTGGTATTGCTGTTCCACGTTTAATATCCATATCGGGGAAAGAGTTATTACTTTATTTGTCAGGACTATTTTAGCATTGGGCCTAGAAAGGTTAACCTTTGAAAAGAGTAATGCTAGTATTTAACTGCGATTTCGTCTGGAAAATTACCGTATATCGATGATTTAATTACCATATGTCTAATTCAGAATGAAATCAAATTTGAGACGGCATTTGTAGTTGTATAATAAATAATAGATATTCAAATATAATCATGGAACTGTTCTTTTAACCATGCCTTCGTTAAATTTGAACGACCAAAATGAATTTGAAAATAATTGTCGATTCAACTTTTTGCCAATACCTACGTTATTTGCCTAGTTTCTCCAAAAATTTCAGTAATTTGTCGCTACTCCATTTTTCCTTTGTATCAGAGAAAGGTCACTATATAAAAAGTGTTTACTTGGAAGGTATCAAGGGAGCAGCGATAGCTCAGTGGGGAGACCAATAGACTGCAATGCAGAGGGTCTCGGGTTCGAACCCACGTCGCGCACCTCTGACTTTCGGAAGTTATATGACTTTTCGAAATTATGTGCGTATTGATTGACAATTATCGGCTGCTCCGTGCCTCGGAGAGCACGTTCAGCCGTTGGTCCCGGCTGCCATAAACATCTATGGCAGTCGTTATTGGGAAAGTCAGTACCCTCTTAATATCCTGACACTGGTCTAGCCTTAGGGTATCGTTAGCCTTCGGGTTGCGGAGGTCAGGCGGCAGCCGCTCCGTGTAAAAACTGATATCCAGTCAAATCCGGTTAGACCAGAAAAGCCGACCCCAAGTGACTTGGGAATAATAAAGACTAAGAGAGAAGACTTGGAAGGTATCAATCGAAGCTTCAACGCCTAGCTTATAGAAAATCTTTCTATATGTTATTCCAACTCCAAAATCTTAACGAAATATTTCCACATTTACTCTTAACCCTCCATTTTAAGCCGCACAATGTTCCCAGAGAATCTGTGACGGGAATTCCCACACAGAATGCCCGCACTAATGGCAGCATCACATCACCGTTCATTAAGATTCCTCTGGCTTTGAGCCTGCTTGCCTATTGTGGTATACACATTTACACACACATACCTATATATACATATATAATACATCAATACCTTTAGATATTTGGTAGGTGAAAAACCCGGCTATAGGTACACATATGGTGATATTTTGACAGTTGTATTCGCAAAATAGAATATTAGAACAACTTAAATAAGATCAGTCTATAGATTCAAGTTGTTTAAAAAGAATAAGTAAGTACTAAAGCTGAAAATAGTATCTATGTATTATGTAAAGAAAAACAACATTTACCTTCACACGTAAATATAACAATAATTATAAATAATACACAATCCCACATTACTTACCTCTTTCTGAATGTTTAAATAGTTTAGTTACGCTTCAGTAATTTTTACAGATCACCCTCACACCATTATCGCTATAATACACAAAATACCAAGAGCTTCCGAGTTTAAATTGAATACAACAAACCCGAAACATAGTTTTACTCAACAATGTCTATACACGAAACAGTGAAATAATACATCGAATTACATTTCCACACTAAATAAATGAGTTTAAACATTTCCCCTGCGTGTATAGCCTTCAAATCGAGTTACATTTGCTCGAGAGCTCGATAAACGAGCGCCACCTAGCGAAAACAATTACCAATTAAAATAAACACAAAAGCACATTCGATGTGTCAGCACTCTACTGCGTGCAAATTTTGTTTGTCAAACGGACTTCCAGCGACCAAAACTGAACCGTAGCACCGTATAAAACAGTCCATTTTACTACGGCGCGAATTAAATGCTCCAGATAACTTGAAAACCTCCTAAACTTGTCGAACTAATACTCTCTTCTTACCTCAAAATGGCTAAAGTTTCCCGCGGTTCCCGAAAGACGTAAACCGCTTAATGTTGCGCAAGGAAATTTCAACTTTATGATACATATTTTTAAGATAAAATGTCACCTACTGTGTTAAATATACAGGTTGATACTAAATAATGTAGTAAGTTTACAAGAGGATGTTTTTGAAGTACTAAGAGACCTGTTGAAAGGTTTGTCGAATTAATTTTTTTATGTTGAGTAAATCGTGGCGTTTGTTTTAATGTTTTTGCTGAAGGCGTGAAAATTGTTTATCTTTTTAGAAATAAACGTTTTCTTTCAAGCAAACAACTTTTACTCGATTCACTTTATTGTACTGTTAGGTAATTCCTATAAAGTCAACGCTTCGGTAACTGAGAATGAAAAGGTTACAGGGAAATATTATTTACGTTAAAATGACTTTCGAAGACTTTATATTCAAGACCAAAACGTCCACAGAGGAACTAAACCAATACTATTTGGAATGGTAATAATTAGCTTTCAGAGAGTAATATAATCCAATGGATACTAATTCTACGCCTGTACTGCCGTAAAGGCTTGGCGTGTCTCACATTCGTTTAGCTCATTATACCAAAGTTCCAGGTTTTCCCATGGCAACATTGCCGTTGAATAAATGGCAATGCAGTTAGCAACAATTTGAAATGGCCAGAGCATTGCTAGTAGACTCAATTACAGACTTCATTTTGAAATATTATATCTACTTTATTTGATGGCAAATTCAATAGATTCCTTCCAAACTGCCAGATGGCGTAATGGTATAAGGCTTTAAGCGGACGCCTTACCATGGCCACTGCGTCGAGTGTTGTGGGTACGATCATCGATTTCTTGTAATTTGTGTGACAAATTATTGTTCCATGTCTGGATGTTCTTAGTGTCCGTTGCTTGTATGTATGTAACTACGTGACACATGAATTACTTTTAGTGTATAACAGGCTTTAAAATAATGAAAAACGGCAGCAAATACAAACTGAAAATGAAAAAAGAAAACTTATGATCGCCTACCGCGCATAAATTTACACTTTACGAACAAGACACCCGAACCATCCATTCTAAATCTATACACTAATAATAAAAAACGATCTCTATTTATCATATACTCGACACACCACTTGTAAACCTAATCTTACTCTACCCAAAAAACTATCAACCGTCTCGATCAAGCGTAACAAAACGCTTCGTCGACAATCGTCTGTCTCTAGACGGCAAGTGAAAAAACCTGGATGGCTAAGTAAGCACGCCATTTGTCTAACGGGCGACAACCTTCGCCCCTCTCCGCTCCGCTCCGTATGACACGTGCCGCGTTTTTGCGCGATTTCACGCAACATTGTGCGTTTTAGCGAATGTATTTTTTCTACACGCTGTATATGTGACAGGTGATAATTTTTCTTTTAGGGCTGTCACGTTGAAATGTACGAATGAAATATTTTTTATTTTGAGTGGTTATGTTATACATATGCAAATTTAAATTAAAGGTGCTGTATATACACGATATTACCTCATGAATTAATGGTTTGACGTTGCTCGGATTTTCAATGTTACGATCCAATAATGGCATGTATACTGCATCGTATGGCTTTGTGATACCACAGCTTAACGCTCGCATTCGAAACCGTTTAAATCGTTTTGTTTATTTGTTTTGTCAAAAGGAAGTTAGACTTAATATATTACATACGTTTGTTTGTATAACTATTTATGTGTATCAAATAAGACAACATAAGACCATATTGTAAATGAGAATAAGATAGGCAGAAGCGTATAACTCACACGTTTTTTATCATAGGTGCTTAGAAAACGTTTATATAATAAATTCGTACCTCTGCCGAGTACGTTAGGCTTACATTGATACAAATTTAATATAATTTATATAAATCCGTGTCTTATTTATTAATACTTATCTAATATATAAACAATGCAAGTAATATACATATATTATTCAGCCATTTATATTAACGGTTTTTCATAAGACTATTGAAAGATAAGCACACCACTATAATCCCCTGTTATATTGTCCAATATAGTTATAATAATCGCTTTTAACAGACAATAACATCGCCCCGAATTCCTCCACTAAAGTCACAAAGAAGGGTTCAACATTCGAGTCCCGGTTGTAAAATCTTATTACTATTATAATGCTGATTCAGAAATGGAGCGTCTCCTTAAGCTGCTTATGCCTTCGAGTGGCCAAAGGGTTAAGCTTTTGCAAACAATGTTATTTGTTCATATTATGGAGCTATTTCTCGTTTAAATGGCGGCCATTTTCGTTCAATAGAAAATTTGTATGTATAATATACAACGTTTTAACAGTTAAGATGGAAGCAATAGTTAATACGACTGCTATTTGTGAAGTCTCAGGTTCATAATCAGATTAGGGCGAGGTCTTATTGGGTTTTTATGTGAAGAAATTTTAAAATTAAATTTTAGCAGCGATAGCTCAGTGGGGAGACTAACAGACTGCAATGGAGTGGGTCTTGCATTCGAACCCACGTCGCGCACCTCTGACTTTCGGAAGATATATGACTTTTCGAAAGTATCTGCGTATTGATTGACAATTATCGCCTGCTCCGTGCCTCGGAGTGCACGTTAAGCCGTCGGTCCCGGCTGCCATGAACATCTATGGCAGTCGTTATGGGGAAAGACAGTACCCTCTAATATCCTGACATTGGTCTAGCCTTAGGTTATCGTTAGCTTTAGGGTATCGTTAACCTTAGGGTATCGTTAGCCTTAAGGTATCATTAGCCTTAGGGTATCGTTAGCCTTTGGGTTGCGGAGGTCAGATGGTAGCCGCTCCGTGTAAAAACTGATATCCAGTTAAATCCGGTTAGACTAGAAAAGCCGACCCCAAGTGACTTGGGAATAAAAAAGGCTAGGGAGAAGAAGATATGAAGAAATTTACAATAACGGAGTCCAGACTCCTTGGTATATTTACCAGACACTGGCAATAGGCTCAAATTCTATAACGTCATTATATTATGTACCTACTTTATTTTGCCCGCGACTTCGTTCGCGTAAATGTACGTAAGTTAGGTTAGATTATATCATTAACTGTACTTTTCTTGGATGAAAGGTACCCTTTGTCCTTTTCTGTTCACTTGACAACGTTTATACGAAATTTCATGATGATCAGTCAAGTAGTCAAATCGTGAAAGCGTAACAAACAAACAGACAAACTTACGTTTGCATTTATAATACTAGTTAGGATGAATGATAGTATTGATGGTAAAAATATTAATATTAATCTAACAAAATACAGATATTACCGTACCAATCAAGTCAATTTAAACCAGTAAGTCTTGTCAAGCGAAACTATCATGCTACAAATACATATACTAATAGAAGGCCAGGTACATGTAGAACTAAAACCAAGCAAGTTAGAACAATAATTCAAGTCGGTTCGGTAGATCCGTATCAGTGACAGCTCGTTAGGTGAAGCGAGGGAGCGCGCAGATATGGAATATCTGACACTGTCTCTCTCTATGATATTAAAGGAAAAATGGTGGCTGGCAGCCTGATTAAGTTAGAAATTACATTACAGAAATATAAGGACTTTAATACTTTTTGCGAGATTTAAAATATTTTAAATTAAATTCTGTGGCATAAAGCATAGCCTCTATACGGCGTGACAGTGAACAAAATTATTGCTTTCCTTTCCTAACTAATATTATAAATGCAAATGTGAGTTTTTTTGTTACGTTAACATGCCTAAACTACTGGATCGATCATCATGAAATTTCATATACACGTTGTCTAGGGAACAGAAAAGGACATACCGTAGGTAACATAGGGTACCTTTCATCCAGAAAAAAGTACTGTTAATATTCTAATCTAACCTAACCTAATCTACAAGTACGTGAGCGAAACCGCGGGCAAAGTCTAGTACTTCGTATAGGAAGCGGCAGTTACCTAATGGATAAATCGCATTGGTGTTATACAGAGGTATTGTATCAAAGTAGACATTACTTGTCGGAAATCCATTGTGATAAAATTATTGGGAAGAGTGGCACCCACTATGCACCCTCGAATTGCCCACTAGTGGGTATCCAATACTGCCTATCCACGTCTACTTGCATACATAAAACATTAACCTCAACATCACATACCACAAACTAATAAAAGTAGCAATAAAATAGCGCAATTTATTCAATTTCAATAAGTGAATTCTAGTCTAATGGCCCGAAAATGTACGGAGAACGTCTTTTTGCTGCCTTCAGGGGTAATTTGGTACTTTATTTGCTGAAGCCATATATCGCACGAAGGCATACGTTGACTTTTTATGCGAATCAATACTAATAAAAGCCTTCGAATTGTATTAATGTTATGGAAATTTCAATTTGAAAAAACGGCTTTGTGATTTTAATCGCGTGGTAAAGTATAATGTACGTTTGTTTTTTTAAATATTTGCATACAGTTAGCTACAAACTGGGATTAGATTCTGCTTTGTATGTTACGTTAACGTTGTGCTATTTGGATAGTGGAAGGCCTGGAGATTTGTATTACAGGCTTCATTATTTTTAAAGTAGTTAACCCATTGTACCTTGTGAGAGAAAATTATTATTATCGTAGCGCTCATCAGTGACAATTGTTATTCCTACAGACCAGATTCTCGAGGAAGTATCAAAGCGAGAAGTACTTAATAAGTATTTTTTATTGTCTCCAGTGGCAGACGTTTCAACAGCTCACCTGGTGTTAAGTGGTTAGCATCGCCTATGTAATTTTTCAATGTAAAACGTTTACACAGCTAAGCACACCGGCCTACCGTGATAGATATCTAGGTCGCTACGATACAGGGTTATCTTTAAAGTGTAAGATGTCTTCCAAAAAAAGAGATTCCATCCAAACGCAGCTCAGTTTCGGTAAGCGAATTATTAGCCACAAACTGTTAGCGAGATACGATCGTAACATAATATGCTTACCCTATATGTATGACGTCAGAATATTCTTCATCGCGTATGGTGAAGCACGTAATATCTTTGTTTTGTATTCAGAAGGGGAACGAAACGAGTAAATAATTGGATGAATGTATGTAAGGATGTCTGTTCGTACATTTATTTTTAATAAAAAACGCCGCTTTATTTGAAGCAATGGTTTTTTGTTTCATCCTAATTCTCACTTTGTAAATCCAAAATTGTGTTATTTATTTGCGAGAAGACACGACAATACTAGTTTGTATAAGAAAAAGTTGAGAATGTATCTTAGGCATTACCTTAGGAATGTTTAATAATAATAATCAGGCACTTGTCTCTTTTAAAACTCGTTTTTATTGTAATAATATTTATGGAATAACATTTAACTGACGTATATAGAAAAGCAGTGCCATTTCTAGCTGTCATTCTGTAACTTCCTAATTAAATTGAATTATATGGTAAATGTTCCTTTGATTACTTATTACTATGTATTGTAGTGAAGTACAGCACAGACAGTTCTAAGGATAAGACAGAGAGCTACATGACTCCTGAGCAATACCAACTTGACTGTTGATCGAACAGCGAGTGTCGGCTGAAGTTTAGTCCTGAATTTCATGACATAGGTCAAAAAAACTGAAAACGTCGATATGATTAATTAAACTTAAGTAAAGTTTTCTACTTAATTACCAAAAAATCTAAGTTAATCCATCAAAATCACATTAATTTAAACTGACTCAAATCGTAAAGTAATAAGGATCTCAAGTTTCCTTGAAATTTTGCCGAAAAAGTATAACTTTAGTAGCCACAAACGGATTAATTACTAAAACATAATTAATAGGCAGAATTTTAAACGAACCAGGGTCTAAAGAAAATGTATAAAATATAATGAACGATGTTGATACAACTTCCTAACAAAAATATCTTCTTATTTTTCAACGGCGAAAACTCATAAAAATGAAAAAATAAAGAAAATATCACATTTTATAACACTTTAAGTTACGCAGGTCGCCTTAATTAGTTCGTTTGGAAACCGACAGGTGTCGCTGGGGGCGTTCCGGGTAAACAAGTTTCATTAGCAATTCCGCAGGGGACGCCACTGTCGGCTCTCACCCTTGATGTGACCCATGATTTGCGAAAAAGTACCAAATTACTTCGTCGTGTTGAAGCCTTGTCCAAGACAGGGCAAGATCTTTATAGTCTGGCGACATTTTGCAGCCTCAATATGTGGCACACCGATAATAGAGAAGCATGATGCTCTACCACGAATAATTTGCATGACCTGAATCTGAAGACTACATTAGGCAATTATATTTCATAATATTTTCCAGAACTGTGATGTATTCAAGGGTCAAGAAAAATTGTGAAATTTTGGATTATGGTTAAAAGTATATTGTTGTTTAATATAGAAAATTATACGTATGTAATTAATTAACAATGTTATATTGGCTAATAGAGCAGCGATAGCTCAGTGGGGAGACCAACAGACTGCAATGCAGAGGGTCTCGGGTTCGAACCCACGTCGCGCACCACTGACTTTCGGAAGTTATATGACTTTTCGAAATTATGTGCGTATTGATTGTCAATTATCGCCTGCTCCGTGCCTCGGAGAGCACGTTAAGCCGTCGGTCCCGGCTGCCATGAACATCTATGGCAGTCGTTATTGGGAAAGTCAGTACCCTCTAATATCCTGACACTGGTCTAGCCTTAGGGTATCGTTAGCCTTCGGGTTGCGGAGGTCAGGTGGCAGCCACTCTGTGTAAAAACTGATATCCAGTCAAATCCGGTTAGACCATAAAAGCCGACCCCAAGTGACTTGGGAATAATAAAGGCTAAGAGAGAAGAAGATATTGGCTAATATTGAGTTAAGTGGCGTGCTGTGAAAGATGCTTACGTAGGACAGAGGACTAGCACATGCTGATTACGATACAAAATAATTTAATTTGTGGTTTATTTAGGGTACTAATGTAGTTGGTGATTTATAAACTCTAAAAAAAGCTATGAGTAGGTATTTCCATATGCTTGTAACAAAGACCTACAAACAAATAACGCGGTGTTGCATTTCAATAATGAATTTGTGCTAAAGCATATTATATTGACGATGGTGATTCTACCGCAACGTAACTAAAAGTTGCCAGTCTGTTAAGTGCAAAGAAAATGTTTGCGACCAAGCGTTTTTAGTCCCACAAGTATTTATATAGAAAACATTGCTCTTCGGATAACGATGCCGCGATGGAAGTTGGACGAATTTAAGTGAAAAACAATACTCATTCCAAGTTCTCTTGTCATTGTGAACAAGTTTCAACTATAGTTATAACTGTCGCATATCAACTTTCCTCAATGGTAAGTATATAAAAAAATTAAGAGACAGTGTCATTTTAGCGCCGCATTACTTAGTCATTTAAAAATGAACATCTGTTTCTATTACTATCCTATTTCAAAAGAAAACTAAATTATTAACACATAATCCTGTGTCGTGGGGAACTTGCCAACGATTGAAACACAAGGAACAGCCAAACTCGGAACAACTACATACATATGTATTAGTGGATCCAACAAATTGTGGCGTGTGGGTGTGTCACATTTTGAGATCACTTAAGTCTCTGCGTTATTCGTCAATTTTGGTTGTAAACTGATACCATCTGGCGAAAATTACAAACATGATCAAGATCATGATCAGCGTTGTAGAATTACCTGACGAAACAATTTTTTTAACACTGTAAGTGTTTATTTATTTTAACTTTCTCTTAAATAAAAACAGCTCTCGCTTACGGGGTCTTATATTTGTAACACACCCTAACATTTTTGCCTACAACATATTGCTTTACAAAAACAAGCTCACATATCTTCACACAAAGAGAGAATTAGCTTTGTTCTTGTATATACTAAAACAGTCCTGTTCATAAATTGTACAACAGATAAAAACTTCCCAACAAATGGTTAAGCTTCCAAAATCAGGCAGCATTTGTAGCGAAATAAGGCTTCCATTTTAAGCAGGTATGTTCTAAAGATTGTGGAATCCTGTTAACTCGGCTGAGGACATAATTTCCAGGGTAGTGAGAGGCGATGAGGGGGGTCGGCAGGGGTGCAGGTGGATTCCTCGCTGCGTTGTATATTATTATATATGTCCCATTATTAGGTTAGTTCCAGATTGTGCATTCAGGCGTTTTCCAGTGTAATTTAGGGACATCGTTTTGGCTTTAAAGCTGGGTTTTGTTTCGGTACGATTACGGTAAATTGTCGGAATTATTTGTCTATTAAAGTTGTTTGTGTAGAAATTAGAGACTGTCCCGTTGGCTTAGTGTTGTACGAGCACTTAAAGAAATACCAGTCTTGACGTTCCTTTGATTCAGAAGTTCAGTAAAGTGTTACTCAGTAAAAAATCTGGCCTCAGTAGTCTATTTTTATGTCCGATTATTCTTTTGTAGAAGGTGCTCACTCTATACAAAAAAAATCTTAGTACTGCTGGTGCGCGAGAAAATACGTTTCGTCGTAACAGAACAGAGTTTTAAGAAGTTTTGGAAAGTCTACATGGCGCAGTTACACAGTATAATGGTTATTTAGCTACATTATCTATTAAATAAAACTATTGTCCTATTTTTTATCTTGCTCATTATTAATTGAATAGTGAGCTAGTAAAGCAAAGAAGCTCGCAAAGAAGTTGAAACAGACAGCGCCAGCTGGGGTTGGCGCGTTGACCTGACGCTGACCATTTGAAAAAATATACATATGCTTTAAGGAAAAGTTCCTCTTTACCAACAATCCATGTTGAAAATTGATTCCCTAGATTATGCATCATTCAAAACTTTCATCTTAGTCGGTTAACAATACTATTCTCATGTTCTATTTTGTAATGCTTTCGTAGAGCACCGAACCATACTTTTATAACTTTTAGAACATGTATAAAGCAATTTACTAAAAGCTAATGTGCGTAGGCTGCTTGTGTCAAGTACTAATTTACTCAATTAGTCTAAATTAACGCTTCTATCAAGCTAAATGTTAATTAGGCTACAGTTGTGCCGCTAAGGCTTCTCACACTAAGGGAAAAGAACCTGAAATACACTTGTATTTACTTTGCCCAGCTATAATTAACAAGAAAATATAGGCACATAAACTCACCGTTTACTATGTAAACGTATATAAATGTAGGATTTCTGTTTTATTACTCCTGAGATGGCAAACTGCTAGGAGAGCTACGTACCTATATGCTTGGAACGCCTCATCTGTTTATAAGCAGTTAACGTCGTTTAAGAGCCTTTGCATTACTAGCGGAATCATTTCTGCATTGCTATCTATTCAAAAGGATGCTATGTGTTGGTGCAAGGAGCGAAGACTGATCGTTTTGCTACTCTTTCAATTATTTATAAAACCATTTTATTATTTTTTTAATAACTTTTAGCTTAATGGAGCCCTCTCCACAGAATATGACTAATTTCACACACCGCTATGCAATATGCTTAGAATACAAATATTTCCTTTATTATTATCTATAACAATGTTGTTAAAAATATATTTGTCAAACTGATTTAGCAAATATATTATTGACTAATCACCAATATTTTAATCTAAGGATCTACTACAATATTCAAAACCCTATTCCATCATTATTTAATGATCTCCTTATAATAAAAATTACCCACAATAAGGTCAGCTTTACGATACAAAACAAATCGGTTAGCTTAATGTCACCGTAATTTAGCTGAGAGACATAAAAAGGGCTACAATAAGGCTCGCATTAAGCCGGCTGGACGATTGCGACACTCATTGTCACGTAATGTACTCACAATATTGGGGCCCCCCCGCCCCGCTGACGTAGGGCAACGCTGAACTTCAAAGCTGTTTAAAGAAATAATTGGATATTTAAATTAGAAGGTTTTGCAGTTTACCCCGTCTTAGTAGAGCTGGTTATTAATGTTTAAAGAGTTTGGATGTCAAAGAGATGTTTTGATATTGTTTGGCTTATTGCTATATAAGTTGAAATTAAACTGCTCTATACGGATTTTATCGCGTTGTTTATTTGACACTATATTACAAAATTTTGAAAATTTTTACACTACTAAGTACTACTATTAAACTTTACTAATTTATAAGCTAATTAAATTATTATTTCTCTGTCTGTCTCCCCGTGACCATGGCTGCTGAAAAGCAACCGAAACGTCGGGGAAAGTGTAAAAATAAATTAAATCTAAATAGTTTAATAATAATTTAATTAGCTTAAAAATTAGTAAAGTTTAATAGTAGTACTTAGTAGTGTAAAAATTTTCAAAATTTTGTAATAAAGTGTCAAATAAACAACGCGATAAAATCCGTATATAGCAGTTTAATTTCAATGAATAATATTCGCGTAAATAGAAGACAATATTATGTAAAATAGCTATATAAGTTATTTTATTTTAATATTTTATTTTGTTTCTTTTTGTATGAAAGCAAAAGGGACTGCTGTGGGCCAATTTTCCCTTAGTATTTGTAGCTGTTATAACGGTATTATATCATTTTATTATATAGCATTACTTTAGAAACTAGAGAGGTGTCTTGCACAATACATAAAGAAAAACCCACAAAAAAAAAATACGAAACTACTCGACTTCTCGGTTAAGTGACCATAAAACCCAACAATTTTTTATCACCACTTCTAGGGCCAGATCATAAAATCAGTGGCGCAAATTACAACTACTAAAACACATACGGAATACTATGACACTGCTTTCAAATTCATGAGAGAGCCTCACTGAACGTCATTACGTAGAGCTGTACGTTTTTATTGAACCATAACAGTTTGTAGGTACTGGCAACAGGTGACTGTGTGTAAAAACCTTTACCCGACCTCTCTCTGACCTAACATCTACACCAAATAAAAGTAAACCTTTATGTTATGACCTAAGGTTGATTTTCAAAAATGGGGCCCCAAGTTGATTAAATAGGGGAAATAAAATCTGTTGTTCAGCGTCTGGTTTTTGTAGAGTGTCTTCAAGTCTTAATGTAATGAAAAAATCTTCAGTGTGGTGTATTTTCTCTGTTAATATAATGGTTGTTTATACTGGCTAAAGTAATAGTAATTATAATAATGGAATATCGTTAGCTAAGGCGAGCGTAAATTGGGTTACGAACATAATTTCTTAACGGTTCTGTGTGTACTGAAAATGTGTTAATTTTACTCCATCCCGTAGGTGGTATACGGGGTGGCAATTCATTACATGTTTCAAAGATATTAAATTAAGAGAAAACGTTATATTTAACATAAAATATATAATAAAAATAATTTACAAGATTCTCGGCTTTATTAAAGTACTGGGCAGATATTAGTTCGAAAACTTTTAACTAATAAATATAATAACATCAAAACTGATCCAAGTTTTAGATATTATTTAGAGAATAAAATTGTATTGATTTTATATTTCAGCAGGCGTTTGCTACCCCACTTTGCTCTCAGTAAAACACTAAATGAAATGTTGAAATATAAAACATTACAGTAGTGTCTGTATTTTTTTTTATTTTATCAACTCGTCTCACGGTAGTCATAATATTTTAATTTAATTTGAAATTGTCTTTATTAATCCCCTTGCCCTAGTGTACAGTCTAGAAATGTAAATACCATTTTACAAAACTAAATAATTACTTTATATTTTAAAAAATATAACTGTTTCAAAATTATCCTTACCGAAGGCATAAATCTTTCACTACCAACGTTTTCGTTTCTGTATGTCGCGGACAATTGTCAAAAAGGTAAGTCCCCATTGGTGCCGACAAGTCACGTGACTCCAGTCATCCAATACCGTCGACCCTTTTCTCACAATTTGACAACTTTACCCGACCCACATCCCACTCTGACCCATGAAACAATTTTATTTTTAATTTAACGTTGTTGGCTTCAAAATGTTCCGTCATGATAGGATAAATAGAGTCACTGTCAGTGAACGGACATTTAAGTAGGTCCAATAGAATGAGATAGGAAGATATTTGATTAAATTGTACCTTTTCGGCAAACCAAATATCATAAACTTGGCCATGCAGCAGCCTGACAGAAGAATATTTTCATTTTACAGAAGGAGAAAAATATTTTGGTGTGTGCCTTATGTAATGAGACTTCTATAGCCATAATATCTTTATATGAGACGTGTGTCTATGTATGTATGTACAACCAACAAATTAAAACCAAATATCGTAAGATAAGACACACAGTAGTAACACTTAAGAATACATTACTGAAAAAATAGTTATGTTCTTTTCTTTTTTATGCAGTATGCATATTACTTTGTTTACAATTTTTATTAAAAAGGGGCCCTTTCTGATGTTGTCTCATCAAAAATATGTGTTAAAGTGTTACCACATAAACTTGGCACCGGTGACATAGTTCCAGCTGGTTTTAGACAGTAATTACAGTCTGCGAACACGCGGCGACCACTCAAATAATCTTTTTAAAAATTCACACCCACCCCTCAGTTTGGGCCTCGACCCAGCGTTGACGACCCCTGACTTTTTTCAACAAGTAGATTTATACCTTATCTGTTCAGTTTAAGGTTTAATTTTACATGTGAAGCAATTATTTTTTACTTCAAAGCAAACACACGGTGCCCGATTAAATGGGGCAGCTAATAAAACAGGTTATTTTATTAATCATGTTAACTGTTCATAATCTCGGTTGTATAATTGAAATAGAAATATAGTTATTATGGTTTTAGAGGTGGATAAAATTTTAGAGTGAATAAAGAAGGGTTTAAATCTTCAATTCAGTGTACGGTGAGTATTCGACAGTATTAGCCCGACTGTAAATGATCTGCCAGTCTTAATTTACCCTACCCCCCC
Organism: Catocala fraxini; assembly: GCA_930367265.1. NCBI lineage: Eukaryota > Metazoa > Arthropoda > Insecta > Lepidoptera > Erebidae > Catocala > Catocala fraxini. The sequence goes on along the minus strand of OV884044.1, from coordinate 827,722 downwards.
TTCACGTAGAATAATTAGGTACCTGTACAGGTACCCTATTCCATTGCCTAAGATGTAGAGCCTATTATTTTTGCCAACCCAGATGGGACCTAAACATAACTAACTGAGTGAGGGTTTAATTCATTTCTGCCTGTTCCTTCAGGTTACCGTGCATAAAGTTCTGATATGTAAATTACAGTTATTAATATTAAAGTTATGAATGGGATATGAAGGGGTGTGTGTTATTATAACCTTCGTCTTAGCACTAAATAATGACGTTCAGACCGAATTTTGGTCACAGTGGCAAATCTTAAGGAAGACTAACTATTTGCGTAGGAAATATTTTCTCAACCCAAGCACATTCTATATTCCGATAAGACAGTAATTTGACACGACCAGAGTGAGATCAGGTTCAGAACCAACGGCTTTACCGCTTTCCGAGGTAACACATCGCCAACTTTTTAACTATGGGTTGAGCATTTCTTAAGCAAAACTACGATAACATTTTAGTGGCTACAAATACATAGAGATATACATACATATTATTATTATATAGGCTGTTCATAGAGTACTATTAGTGCCTACACTTATGCATGGAAGTGAAAGTTGGGTATGGCAAAAGAAGCATGAGAGCAGAATAAATGCTGTAGAAATGAGAGCGCTGAGAAATATATGTGGTGTGACTCTGAAAGATAGAATAAGGAATAGTGTGATTAGAGAGAGATGCGGTATGAAAATGTATATAGTGACGAGAATAGAAAAGGGTATGTTAAGCTGGTTTGGGCATGTAGAAAGAATGAATGGGAAAAGACTGACTAAGAAAGTTTATAAGGCTAGTATGAATGGAACAGCCGTTTCTTAATCAGATCGGAGACGTTCTGGATAAAAGCCAGGTTAAGAGCACCTTAAACTAGCGAGCGTGTGGATATCAAGACCTCAAGCACAAGAATCGCCACTCCCTCCCACTGTGTCACTGAGGCAGTTCACAAAAACATGATAAAATATAACACCGCTTGAGACGCCATTTAAAAGATCATAACATTTTCTACTAATCCGGATAAAACGGCCACTTGTCCGGTAATCGAGCCTCTGCCGGATATATACAGTTTGTTGCGGTAATAACCGGCTTTTCTATTTCGTTTTTTGACGTGAATTGCGTAGAATTTTATGCTTTCTTTGATGGTTATGATATGATGTGAAAACATGGCGAATATAAAAGGAATTAACTGTTTATTCTAGTATAAGAATTGGCTTTAGATAAAGCTGCTTGGGTAATATGATATTATTATTATTATATTATATCTTTAGTTATAATTTCATTGTTATTTTCCTGTGAATAGGAGGCAGAGAAAGCTAGCGTGTTCTAGGTAGCTGCCTAATAGTACCTAATTTTTAGATTTGTCAGTTACTACACTGCTTTCAGATTTTATTCGTTCTCTCATAAATAAAGATGACATCACATAATGATGGGTCTATATGACGTATAGCTAGCTAAAAGAACGACATGTCTATTTATAGCATAAAAGATAAGTAAAAAACTATGGACTACCCAAGAGGGGCCTTCTTGTGATATTTTATATAAATCTGTGTGCAGCGATTAGTATTCTTCGGTTTAACTTATTTATAAATTCGTATAATAATAAATCTGGGTTTACTAGTGAAATGTCAGTCTCAAATTATAAACATAGTCACGATTGAGTTTATTATACTGATATATTATTATATGTAAATGATTTACAATATAATAAATTCTATCGTACGCTGTGGGATAAGTTGATAGAGCAAAGTTCTGTAATTTTACAATTAAGGAGATGCATTTTATAAAAACAACATTAAATAAATTAATAACTTATAATTAATTTAATGCTATGTATAAATATGTAAGGCTGCTTGTAAAATAATAATAATAATATAATAACATTCTATCGCATACACACAACACCATGTAGCCCAAACTAAGCAGAGCTTGTCCTATGGGTACTAGACAGTGGATAAACATACATAATTATATACTTTTTTTTTCGTACATACTTACATATTATAGTACATAGAAACACCCAGACCAAGACAAATTTCCATGTTCATTCATAATAGATGGAATAAGTCTTAAATAAACTATTACAATCTAAAACATATTTCCCGTCGTATTTTTTATGAGAGCTGTGTAACTGTTTTCATTTCAGGTTTAGTTAAATTATTGTATAATAATAATATTATATTTTTGACATGTACAAATAATATCTCAGATTATCTAATGAAAATAAAATATTCGAATTCGATTAATGACAATTAAATCAATTTGAATTGTGCAATTAATTAGAGTCAAATTTACGACCTCCACAAACCTAGCAGTCTAACGGAAGCACGTTAGCCTGCCGACCTTACGTTATATTATTATCACCATCATATATCATCACAGTATTCTGGACCTATGTATAAATAGAGATGGTCCACTCAGCTTTCATTTATACCCTATTATAGCAATTAAGGGCACACGCGGTATTGATGGTTGGTCTATCAACACTCCGTCGGTGGTCGGAATTATTGTCATGACGGATTATGATATTAAGTAATAATTGGCACACTGGTTTATATGTCACTTATTTTTGGCTTATGTTTAACTTGTCATCAGATATAGTAAAATATAACAGTCAAAAATAGTCAAAAATATTAAATGATCACCAAAATGAAAACCGCATTATATTTAGAGATTAAAATAAGTCGACGGCTATTTTTGGGTAGGTTTATGAAGGAACCTAACATAACCTAACCCTTTCGAGACGGAATGAAGTAATTTGAGGCGTATAGGTGCTCGTTATGATATATTTTAGTAAGCATATTTTGCTGCACAATTAGTATGTTTGTGGTCATTATATTTAATGCCCGTATTTTTAGTGCAATACATGGCGCTCAGCACGTGTAACGCCATAAACGTAATTCTTTACCGGTGGATAAATTAAAAATGTTAACGAAAATAAGGATAAAATTGTTTCTAACCTCAAATGAACAATTCAGTTAATAAATAATAATACTGTCTGACATGTAACATATATTTGTTACATTTACTTCTTTGATTTCACGGTAAACTTAGTCTTGAGAAAAAATATTTGGCCCAGGAACAGTTCGATACGTAATGCAAATTAAGTAAACATCTTAAATATTGGTCAATTCTTACGCGTTTTCTTAGATTGTTACCTAAATGTGTAATTTCTTTTAATGTACAAGTAATATCTAATCTCGTTTTATTAAAAGTTGTTTATTCTTATTACTATCTGGAATTAAAATATGATGACTATTAGTCATCATATTTTAATTCCTTGTCGACAAACTAGTGTGTGAATTATTATACTAATACATATTAAATGTTTACCTATCTTTTGCAAATTGATCAATACTTTGCTTTACGTATATATATTTTTAATATGTCTATAAATAAATAACAACATTAAAACATACCCATAATGGCAACGCCTTTCCTTCATAAAATATGGACTTACCTGTAAAAAATAAAAGCACAATTAACAAAAACTTCAATATTAAACTAATTTATCATTAGAAGCTAAACAAATTCAAACAGGTGTGGATAATTTATTACTAGATTGCCATGGCAACGGACCACTTAATCCGGCTGCTATTAATCAAAGGAATCAGGCCAAAAATACCTTATTTTCATGTCAAAAGATAGTTAATAGGCACTCGGTAAGCTTCAAGTTTGAGAGTCGCTTTAGCATGCTCTCGGAATTAATTATTTGTGTACTTGCGCGACTGTAGCTGTGTTTATTTCTGTATGCTAGCTGAGATTGTAGTTTGATTTATGCTTCGGCAATATTTTAATAATATCCCGGAAACTGTCGCAATTAGAGGTATTAAATGCACTGTAAAGTTGTCAATAAGATATATTTTTGGAAACGTGATAATTGAACTATATTTTTTTTCTAAGCTTTTCTAATTGACTTAGAGGTGTAGGATAATCATATTACTTTTTATGGATTTGATTGTGCGCTTAATATTATTGTTTTATTAAATAAATCTAGGTTTGTGATATTAGCTATTTTTTTTATTCCTCTTTGACAATCAATGAAAATTATTATTGAAACCAAAAACACTTTATAGATGTAAAAGTTTACGTACTTATTTTTTGTGATAACATAAATTTAAATTCTCAACTCTTTTCCGTAATGTTACTGAGAATTTTGACTAATAATCCAATAATACTATGCCTGACAAGTGAATGTAACCCTTGACGTCATGCACAGCAGCCACATTGACCACCACTACGCAGTTCTCTGTTCTACAAATGTAATATAGAAGTTGCATCCTTGATACCTCTCAATCAATTACTCAAATACGGGTTCGTTCCTCTCCCGCCGGTAAATTCGGATACATGGTAAAAATACGGGACGGCCCAAATACCCAGTGTCCCGGTAAATACGGGACGATTGGTAGCAACAGTGCACATACACAGCGTTTCTATTTACAGATGAGTTATCACTTAGTGCACTTTATATTATACAATTTAGTTCTACGAAATATAGACCTATACATTAAGTTGTAGTTATAAAGTATCCTAACTTAATATTATAAATGCGAGTGTGAGTTTGTTTGTTACGCTTTCACGTCTTTACTACTCGACCGATTATCATGAAATTTTGATACACATTGTCAAGGTAACAGAAAAGGACTTTCATACAGAGAAAAGTACTGTTACTAAACTAAAATTTACGCAAACGAAGCCGCGGGCAAAATCTAATACATGATAAAATTAAAAGCATTGGTATTCATAAAAAAATATTTATTGACTGTTCATCAAAGTAACACATACATATATCCCTTGTCTAATATCATTTGGAATGTCTATGACACATACATTTAAAAAAAATGCTCCCGTGCGCATCCGTGACCCCTTGTTGTGATTGGTAGCGAAAAAAATACCAAAGATTTTCTTGACTCCCCATAGGGGTCACGGATGCGCAACGAACTCAACATTCATAACTCCACCGTAGGAGTCATAGACGTTTGAGAGGATATAGTATTATAACATCAATACACCCGAAAACCATTGCCTTCAATTAATTTAAGTCAGCTTATCTACATGATTAGAAAGTCATTGCATTAACATTTTGGAAGGAATGAAACAATATCAGCCTCCGTGTTGCAATTATAAAATATATAAAAGTAATACTGAATAACTATTGCCCAACTCGGTAGTTAAATCCATATTATACTTGATACCCGCTCAGCACACAGATTTAGACATATTTTGAAACATATAAAATTTAGAATGTGTATATGCCTTTCTTATTTATAATTAGTATATTTTTAATGTAAGTGCTTTGGCCATGTGCCTTTAACTTTCATGTAAGTTTAATAAATAAATAAATATCATACACATTTGTCGCATTTACTATCGCTACGTCATCGAATACATCAAGTTTTTTTCATAAAACTCGAGAAGAACGTCTACTCGCAGTAGTAGGTACAGAATCACACGTCTATATATCTCTATAGGAGAATCGTAGCTGGCGATATTAAGATGCCGGCAGACAGATCGATAGCGAACTATAATTATAACCGCTTCGAACGATACTAAGAGTGATACAGGGAGCTGTTCAAACGAAATTGAATAAAACCGAAATATCTTTTGTAATCTCCGTCTTGTATATACGGTTATTGACTTACGCCTGTCCTTGAAGAAGTAAAGATAAAGATATATGTAGTTCTTTTATAAAAAAACGAGTCATTTATAACACCGATACCGGTCTTTTATAACCCAGAAATCGAACCCGAGACCTCGTCCACGGTGATTGCATTCCCTGGCGCTACACCACATCTACCTACTACAAATCCTAATAATACTAATAATTCTAGGAAAGCTTTTTGTTCAAACATGCGGAACAGCTTAACAGATGTGGATACAATTTGGCAAATAGATAGAACATGTCCTGATCCCGACCCATTTCAACCTATAAAATGTTAACGATTATGTTACGGTTTGATTACAGTTCTAAATTGGTTGCCAATTAATTATTGTATTTACCGGTTTTCTTAATAATTAATGAATATTGATAATAAATAATAATAATAATAAATAATTTATTTACCGAAACATAATACATTTATTTTACTGAAAATTATGGATATTCCCTTTATTCATAATCTTGTTTTAATTTTTAATATATTTTTATTATTAGGGACCATTTATTAAAGGCCTTATTGCGCATTAAAATTAATTCAAGCATGATGGCCCGGTAGTGTATAAGTCACAATCTAAGTATTAAAAAGTATTAATATTTTTTAATGTACTCACTACTAAAATAATAGAAAGCCGCATGTATAAATTTGATACATAATAGGTACCTAACCTTTTATTTAGGCCACTATTTATAATCGCACAGATCGTCGCGAAAGCCTAATATCACCATAAACAAATTCAAAATAAAACCATTTTTTTATAATAAAACAAAATAGATATACGTAAAACATTTCACTGAAACCGGGCATCAGAAATTGCTGTATTCTTACTTAATATTTACTGCCAAACGAGTTTACTTATTACACTTACTTTAACCATCAGCTGTGCCAAAATTACGTAGGTTTAGCGGTTTCAGTCTATATACATACCATACGTACTAACACAATGACCGCACATAAATAGATTTCATTCAATCAATTGTCCACTGCTACCGGTATGGCTTCAATACCGACCTCATCTTCAAACCCGCACTGGTCTGATGACAGGCCGGCGCACCCATTGTAGTTATAATTCAAGTAATATTCAAATACTTTGTACTCCATAACATCACATAACACTTTAACGGTATACCAACTTGTGTACTGTTTTGAATCTGCGCGTTATTGGCAGATAAATAATCTAACAACTGATTGATAAGATATACATATATCTTGGACAAGATATTGATTTACAATATCGCTTTAGTAACAGAAGCGAGTACACTACTTATTCTAATTACGAATAATTGAAGAAACATACTAGAAACATATTTTATTTTTTATATGGGTTACTAATAAATATCAACCCGTGTTCCACACCATTCACAAAATCAACATCAAATGCAACGATTCTTTGACGCACGCGGACAAGCGTAGCTGAGCCACTATAGCAAGGAGTACTTCGTCCTGCGCATGCACAAAGATATTCTTATTTAGATCAGAAAAAGTAATTTTGTGGATGATTGAATGGAATGCGCCTATTACAATATGTTCCCAAAATAGGCATGATGACTAAAAAACTGTTTTGAGACCGTCATTAAGATTAGCAAAAAATTTTGGACATATATTTTTCTTTTGTCCCACAAACTAATAGCAACGAAGATACAACGCGTTTAAATTTTATGTTACGTCACTTCTTGGTACATATTGTATAAGACAGTGACGTCACAAGCCCCCACATTCAATCTTTAATTCGGTATGATTATATTAGTCAAATTTATTGATCTGTAAAATAAAAATAAGTGTCCAATATTTTTAATTTTTTAATTAAATTCACTTATTTTTAACCTTTTCATCTATTGCCGTCTGCCAGGCACAGTATCAGACACTCTGCTGCGAATGAGATATTTTACCAAATATCCCCTTAACTCTTTGCATGTCCCGGAAATTCAACCTGAGACTGTAAGTTCAATAGTCGCATTTATTACCGTTGCGGCACCGAGGCAGTTCAGTTGACCAAAGTATGACAATTTACGGTAAAAATGAAAGTCTAAATACACGTTATGTGATATAAATATATATATAAATGTGTTATCTAGACCACACACAGAGATTACGGAACGTTACGTAAAGAATTTTATCAAACGTTCAAAACCGTTTTATCAAAATGGCAAAATCCGGAGTACAAGCTAACCCTTTCAATTCTACGTCAGTAAACTATTTGAATTACAAACAGTCGGCCTATCGGAGCGTATCCGAATGGACTAAACACTGGCGTGCGGATATGTGCGGATATTTTACCTTTTTTTTGTTTATTTGCATGAATATTGGAAGCTGTAGTCAGTGTGTTATGATAAAAGGCATAGTGTGCTGTTTTTAGTTTGTTTTTTTTTTTATTTAGTTTGCCTGACAAAATATAGTTGTTTGCTTTTGATGCGAACGCATAATGTTTAGTCTTTTTTGTTAAAGACAATCGGATATTTTAAATCGCTATAGTATAGTATTTGTAACAACAAAGCCCAATGTACATTTATTATAATTTTTTCAATTATTACTTATCCGTTCATTATGTAGGTAGAGTATTATGACATTAGTTACTGAGACAAAAAACTACATCCACCATAAGTCCATATATCTTGCCACGTCACATGATATCCTCATATCAGAATTCATCAAAACGCGTCCAGCATTTCAGGTAGATTAAGAACCAAACTTCAAAATAATAAATGTATAAGTAACTTCACTTGTGAGAAAGGTCAAAAATGTTTTTATGTTATTTGGTATTTAGTAAGATAAATCCTGCAGGCAGACATATTTAAAAAGCGCGAATGAAGTCGCGAGTATCAGTTGGTTAAGATAATATGAACAATTAAATGACTACATATAGAATAACCCTTTGTTCGTCCTATCGATGCTTGCATGTACATATGTCGTGGTAATAAATTTCCCTCGAGACAAACCCATCCCTTATTATATCGTCCAAATTTATAAGTATAATAATAATTAATATTCTATCACATAAGTACACACAGCGCCATCTAGCCCAAACTAAGCAGAGCTTGTACTATGGGTACTAGACAATGGATAAACATACATATATACTTTTTTTTGTAAATACATACGTATTATACATAGAAACACCCAGACCAAGACAAACATCCATGCCTATGCAAACAAATGTTTTACTTGTGCGGGACTCGAACCCGCGACCTCAGGCGTAGCAGTCGGTTACGCTAACCACTACGCCATCCATCGAGGCCGCCGTCTATTACTCTTTCACGCAAAAACTACTGAACGGATTTTGATGAAACTTTACAGTATTACTGGTCATACATCTGAATAATATATTAGCTACTAAAAAATCTACCTTAACATAAATCTACTCAAACGCGAGCCAAGCCGCAGGTTCAATCTAGTATAAGATAAACAAATGATAAATTATGTAATAATGTTTACATCATAAATATTTGAAACCCTTGACAGCGATATGCGCTAGTTTTACCCAGACACTTAACCCTTACAAAAAGTGGGCGGGTCTGTTAGGCCCACCACGCGTAATTAACCGACAATTGCTCCATTACACAGACCCTTTTAGGTCTGGCTCGGTTATTATGTGTCGTTTGTCGATTACCAATGTAACCACGATAATGTTTTGGGTCTAAGTGACCCTGTTTATCGGATTTGGTCATGTCATGTTGGCATAACCGTTAAAAGCGTCCGTGTTTTTCGATGTAGATAATTTCGATGGTATTATAAAATGGTTTTTGGGTACAACGCAAGCCTTTTCAGTTAATGCGGATGTATTAATCTTTTTAATTGCTATGTTTAAATTATTGTATTTACGGTAGTTGTACGTGATGTAGTCGTGCGATAATGTTTTGTATCAAATATATGAGCGGCTATTTATTTCAGGTATGTTTAATTGTAATTCTGTTGGCAAACAGCATCCACGTTAAATGCAGCTGTCGCATTATGTTTAGGAATAGCGATATCGGTCGAGTATGCCGTTTGAATATGCCACTCTAATTAAAATTTTGCTATTTTGTTAATATTGCACAATATAAATACGTACTAATAACTTAATACTAAGACATCAATAATTATTGATGTACATAATATTGTCTTCTGTTTACGCGAATATTATTCATTAAAATTAAACTACTATATACGGATTTTATCGCGTTATATCTTATGTAAGGGGTGTCACTGACAAGATTGGCTACATCTTGAAGCGAGCTTCAATCAACACATACTTCAAGCCGCCAACGAAGATAAGTCAATTTTACCATCCGTCAAGTGCCAACTACCTTTACAAGATGCATGGGTCTATAAAATAGATTGTGACTGCGGACTCTCATACATTGGTCAAACCAAGAGAAACATAGGCACCCGCATAAAAGAACACATAGCTGATGTAAAACACCAACGCTCGTTGAAGTCTGCTGTGTGTGAACATGTGCAACAGGGGACCAACCACTACCTGAGATTTGACAAACCACAGATTCTTGCTAAAGAACACTGATTCCTACCAAGGATGCTTCGCGAGGCTATTGAAATCAAAAAACATCCTAATTTTAATAGAGAAGATGGTTGGAATGTACCACCAGCTTGGGATCCAGTAATAAAAATAGTCAAACCCAAGAAGAAGCAAACCACAGCTAGACTTCATGATACTTTGAGCTCATTCTGCGTAAATAGAAACACCAATGATTAAATTATGTTCGGGTACTTTGAAATAACTACACTGGAACATTGAGACAACTACCATCTTTGTCTCCCCGTGACCATGGCTGCTGAAAAGCAACCGAAACGTCGGGGAAAGTGTAAAATTAAATTAAATCTAAATAGTTTTAATAATAATTCAATTAGCTTAAAAATTTGTAAAGTTTAATAGTAGTAGTAGTGTAACAGTTTTCAAAATTATGTAATAAAGTGTCAAATAAATAACGCGATAAAATCCGTATATAGTAGTTTAATTTCAATGAATTATTGATGTCTTAGTATTTAATAATTATTGTAACGAAACCTAATATGACTGAATGACAATTTCTTATCATTCAATATACTAGCAAGTTAAGAGAATTAGGTGTAAAATAGGAATTAACTATTTTCAACCAAAACTGTTTTGCTGAGATCTTGGGTTCGATTCTTGAGTCGAGCAAAGGGTTATCATATAATAATAATAATATTCTACCACATACACACAACATCATCTAGCCCAAACTAACCAGAGCTTGTACTATAGGTACTAGACAATAGATAAACATACATATATACTGTTTTTTTTTCTAAGTACATATATATTATACATAGAAACACCCAGACCAAGACAAACATCCACGTTCATGCGGGAATCGAACCTGCGACCTCAGACGTGTCAGTTGGTTACACTAACCACTACGCCATCGTCATTTGTCAAGAAAATCTGAGTAGCACCACGGTGACTGGAACGGCAATAGTTCTACCTTTTATTACGTGGAACCTTGTATGACTGGTGAATCGTATGTATATTTTAGTTCTATTTACCGCTTTTAGGACTTATGCATGAGACTGTATGACATGTCATGAATGTTGTAAAATATCTTGTATTTAACTATTTTCTCATATATGTCATTTTTATACATGTGTGTTCATAGGAATAATTAGTAGCTTTTACATCGTATTGCCCTTGTGGCAATGTGATCATTAAGTATTTTAAATGACTTTGAATATATAATATTTCAAATACCACATTGTAATATACCATATTTTAGAAACATACATTAATTTATTGCAAGCTCAGCATTGCACTACTAATTTACCAATTTTTAATTTCATCTGATATAAACTAATCTATGAACTATACTCCGGCAGACTAACAAAGAATTGTGATGTGAAAAGAGCACGTGTTTTACAAATGCTTAACATATATTTTATTCCTTTGTAACTGTATAACAAAGCTATTGTCAAAAACTAAACGCTACATCATAAATTACACCTTTGCAGCCATTCCTTTGAATCAACATCCAACCACTAAAAACAGATTATCCATCACAAAGCACAAACCTAACAAAGGCCTATTTAACCCTAAAATGGTAACGGCATATATAAAGTTAATAATTAAAATTGTCGTCCGCAAAACTGGGCGAACAGAAAATTAAAATGAATTAAGCGCGAGCTGGACTTGTATGAATAAAATCAGCCATTGGTCGGTATAATGCGGCTACTTTGTATGCAACACGTCGGACCAGATAGCGCTGCGGCGGATACTGTTAGCTATTGTTCACATTATTTCTGCTATTTTGCTCTGATGATTATTAAGTTTACAGCTTGAAATTTCAGTTAGCTAACAATATGCTTTAGTTTTCTTGTGTTTTCTTAGCAGCAGAGTTTCTATAAACTTCTTTTTCTTGGGCGGTGGTGGTGTTAATCAAAATCCTTAGTCATATTATAAATTCGAAAGTAACTCTGTCCGTCTTTCTGTTACCTCTTCACAGCTAAACTACTCAACGGATTTTGGATGCGATTTGGTACAGATGTAGTTCAAAACCTGGGAAGGGACATTGGCTACTCTTTATTGATGTAGGGACTAGCTTACGCACGCGGGTGGTCCCGCGCGCATAAGCTAGTATATTCACAAAGATTCTTTCTGACCAATGTTTTGTTAATATAACTGAGATTAGCTTGGTCTTTACAGCAAAGATAGTCCCACCTCCAAACTGACACGGGTGTCAAATATAGACTATCACCACCAAACATAGCTGAACGTCTTCAGTTAGTTTATATGTATATCTAAACTTGACTGATGAAAAACCAGTATAGAATTTAATCCAAAATAACAAAACGGTTATAATGGATTGTATTCAGGCAACTAAATTATTTAAGCGAGTAAAAGTCTTAACTAAAGGTATAAATTGTTTATTCCAAAAATAAAGAGATGGAGCGGAATCCACATTTAAAACGAGGATATTGCACAGTCTGAAGCTGCTTGTCTGTGGAAATATCTACAAAATATAGCAACTTAATAAGCTTATGCTCTCTGCTAAGTAGAATTGCTAGGCTTCTTAATAAAGCACTGTGCTGTAAGCAGTAGACCAGTCGATCATGAATCCTACCTTACGCTGACAGGACTACGACTCCCTCCATGAGGGTCACCAATACGCGAGTAAAAACCTGATATTGTTGACCTGACCCGTTTAAAACTACAGTAAACACTTGTTATAAGATGAATCAAGTGCTTGTTTAGATAGAGATGAACATTATGTTATTGCCAACTCTTGCAGAAAAAGCTAACTAACCAGTTAGTATTCCTGTTTAAAAATGCAACACCGTATTATTTAGTATTCCCTCTTAGTTGAGTTTACGCTCCATTTTTAGACGTTTTCAAACAAAAACATCTAGCACTGTTGTCGAGGCACCTCCGTAGAATATTCATTTACATTCATCCACTTATACTCCGCTATGAATTATAATTCGCCGCTGCGAGGGGCGACATAATTAAAATCATGCGATTGTTCCACAATTTACTCCCAGCTTTATATAATTAGATCTATAATGTGATTAATTTATTTTCAACTAGCTGGCTTCGTCCGCGATTTAATTGTATCTCTCGCTGTCGGTATAAAAGTCATTCATTACGGGAACAAAATGTATTCCGTGCATGTACTTGTTTTGATTTTAGAATAGCAAATTTTATTTACTTATTTTGTAACACGTTATTTTATTCACTAAAGAGTTAGGCAAACGTGTTTTATTAAACTTATATTAGGTTTTGTTTATACTTAACGACTCCATTTCCACCTAAAATGCCTTCGCTCCATCATGAACATCAGATGGTCCGACCGAGTGCGTAATACCGAAGTTTTGAGACTAGCCAATGTTGGTGGCATTGAAGCCTATTTAATGTGTCGACAGCTTCGGTGGTGCGGTCACGTATCACGGATGGCGGATGGGAGAGTGGCAAAGCGCATCTTTTATTCTGAACTGATGGAGGGCAAGCGAAAGCATGGCGGACAACTCCTCAGATACAAAGATGTTCAGAAGCGTCACATGAAAAGATGCAACATTGAGCCCTCTCAATGGGAGGGGTTGGCAGCCCAGCGGACTGAATGGCGCAGGTTGGTGAAAGGGCAAATCCGCGAATTCGAGGATGTGCGTAAATCAGACCTCGACGCCAAGCGTGATGAGTTAAAGGCCCGTCCACCTGCCGCCATCACCTATAATTACGCAAGTGGTAAACTCACGTGCCCTCTCTGTGCACGGGAGTTTTCTGCTAAAATTGGCTACATAAGCCATCTCCGGGCGCATCAGCGCCATCATGATTAGGAGATGAAGTGGTCGCCATGGCCGAAATCGGTCGGATACATCATCATCATACTTAACGACGACAAAAGTCAAATGTCGAACCATACAAAAGAATTTGATATTTTGAGTACGTTTGGTACCAATTTTCAATAACTGAGTACAGCCTCTACTAAAGAAAAGGTTAGCTGCATAAATATTGTGGTATTCGCTCACGATCATCAGCCTCAATCATTCAAGAGATTACGCAGTCCCTTTAGAAACTGATCGTCCTTTATACGAGCCATTCACTGAGGGTCCATATTATCGATTCTGTAACAGATGCGACCGGTCCAATATCATTTCAGGTTCAACCTGACGGAATTAAAGATATTTCCTATAAGATACTCCACTCACCCGTTCTCGTATATTTCAATAAGAATGGACTTTAAAAATAGGAAGATATCTTTCGACCATATCGAAAACTGAGTGAATTATTATAATATAGATGTAAGATATTGAACAAATCTAATGTTTTAAGCATTAGTCAGTAATACTTAGTTAGCCGTTAATCACGGTAATAATTATCGTTAACTTAGAAGCCATTTAAAACAATACCAATTTCGACCCAATTCACAATAAGGCGCACAATAAAATGTTCCCGCGAAATAAAATGGCGTGTTTTATTATAAAAGTTGAATAAAATCAACGAGGGATGCGGCGGTGAGTAATGGGGACCTTTTGTTTGTGGTTAATTAGCGAACGGTCGTTGCGGCCCGCGGGTAGATACGCGGTTGCGGCCCGCTCGCGCCGCGGAGGGTTGACGCGACACTAGAATACCGGGGCTTAAAAGACCTGGTTAGTAGTTTGTGGTGTAGCCGGGATCGTGTGCGGAATTTCGACATGATGCGTTTTCCGGTACGGAAAATTACATCAAATTACTAATTTCACCCAGAATAAAGTACTGTTCCCGAAGGATAGATTTATTTTTTTATTTTATTGGACCATCTACCAAGATACACACAACTTCAAGCTAAATACAAAACTGTTAGGTCAATAGGTTGAGTGTGCTTCCTCATTTACTGTAGGTCACAGTATGCAAAGTACAAACATACATACTGTTGGCGAAATTGAACAAAATTACAAATAATCTATTACTATCTACTAATCTTCTTCCTAGCCTTTATTATTCCCAAGTCACTTGGGGTCGGCTTTTCTAGTCTAACCGGATTTGACTGGATATCAGTTTTTACACGTAGCGGCTGCCACCTTTTTTTTTTTTTTTTTTTTTTTTTTTTTTTTTAACGTGGGGGAATGCTTGATGCATACCCCTCCGCGGGGGCGGGCGGAGGGGTTATGTCGGACTCGCCGGGGTAAAAGAAAGATGTTAAGAAGAAAATGGACCTCCCGGGATACCGACTAAACCTACCACGGTGTTCCTCGACAAAACCACTATCGACGGGGCCGCGCGAATCACTTTCGCATGCGGTCGCGACCCCGCCGAGGTTACGGCCCGCCGTATGAAACGGCAGGCCACTACACGAAAGACCTACCCTATAGGCACATCTAGAAGAAACTCCCTACTGTCCCCCCTAGAGGGGAGACGGACTCGACACAGAGGCGCGCGTGGGAACACGCACGCCGCCTCTCGGACCTGGTGCTGAACGGATGGCGGGCAGGCCCACAAAGCCCGCCACCCCCAGGTCAAACCTCAGGGTGGCTGGAGGTCGTCTCGCGCCCTCCGGCGCCCGGCTCTGCGGTTGGGGAGAGGGTTCAAACGCTCCCTCTCCCGCTCCGCCGCCTCCTTGATGGAAATGACTTCCTCACAGAAGGAGGTGACGGCGTTCCACGACCTCTCACTCCGGACCATAGACTGAACTACGGCCGGGAGCGAGAGGGCAACCAATCCGACTGCCGCGATCAATTCACGGCGCTGCGATGCCCAGGCGGGGCAAACCGCCAAAGTGTGCAGCGCCGTGTCCTCAACAACGTCGCGGCAGTCGCCGCAGTGGTGACAACCGGGCGTCTCTTGCCGGCGTATGCGACACAGGAACTGGCCAAAACAACCGTGGCCAGTCATTACCTGTGTCAGCCGGAAGGTGAGGGCGCCATGGCGCCTCTCCAGCCACTCCTCAAACACGGGACTTACCGCCACGATCGTGGCGTGCCCTAGCGGCTGCCACCTGACCTCCGCAACCCGAAGGCTAACTATACCCTAAGGCTAGACCAGTGTCAGGATATTATAAGGCACTGACTTCCCAATAGCGACTCCCATAGATGTTCATGGCAGCCGTGACCGACGGCTTAACGTGCTCTCCGAGGCACGAAGCAGGCGATAATTGTCAATCAATACGCACATAATTTCGAAAAGTCATATAACTTCCGAAGGTCAGAGGTGCGCGACGCGGTGGGTTCGAACCGGAGACCCTCTGCATTGCAGTCTGTTGGTTTCCTCACTGAGCTATCGCTGCTTAAATAATTAATTACTAATAATGAATTAAAATAACGAATTACAATTAATGAAATAACAAATAATTATACTACAAGTAATTATTAAATTATTAATAATTCAAATTAAAATTAGATGTTTATTTATAAAATCTTCATTAATGCTTGTGAAGCCATGGTCAATATCTAATATAAAGTAGTTTAATTTCAAGGCACATAAGTAAACGTAAGACGATATTATATAGCAACTGTTCCATAGCATTAAGCTAATAGTAATTGGAAGTAGGAGCCAACATTGCAATTTGAAGCACAACTTATTGTCTCGGCGCGTGATCTCGAGCGATTCCGATGCACCGTGCCGAGCTTAAAATCTCTAAAGATTATATTCAGCCGAGAACAAGGGCTTTTGTACTGAAAACGCTGAACTGTGAATTCGAGAGCAGGGGCATATTTTTTATATTAAATAGAATACGTCCGCCTGACCGATTTAAAGTCTTTGACAATTTAAATTTAAGACGTCGTACAGCGAGCGTTTTATATAGAATTTTTATCTCTATTCTGATGCAAACATTATTTTTAATATGTGTCAGCACATTTGTATATTGCAGCTTTACAGTCAATTCTACTATAGATTCTGTTATGGTCTCTGCTTCCCTTTCTTCTTCTCGAAACCATATACTCAAAACTGAACTTAAGATATAAAGTCAAATAATGTTAATTTATAAAGAGAATAACGTTTGTGAAGAACCTATCTGCGTGGCGTGGATTTTATAAATACGACCCTACTTGTGTTAAGAACGCCCAGACTTGGGATAACTCTTTGGTACCACAAAGATTGCCTCAATATCCCCGCGGCATAACCTTAGTCCTGTTTGCGATCGTCCCGGAAACGATTCCCGGGTCGGAAAAAGGTTTATGTTAGCAATCTCTCAGTAGTACCTAACAGATAGGCAATGGGTTATGCACCTATTTTGATGGCGGATTGTGAATGCATTTTGCCTAAACTTATACTTTCAGTGAGTTACAGCTGCAAGTCTGTGTACACACCATTATCCTGTACGAGGTTTCAAGCCACAAGCCATGATGCTCCAGTATTAACGTGACCAGTAAAACTACGAACCGTTGCACTTTTTGAGAGTAGTAGGACCTCGCTGATTTCAGCATGAATGGGCCGGCTCGACCGGGGAAGGACTACCCCCTCACAGAATATCGACGTGAAATAGCAGTATATCTGTGGTGTTTCGTTCGGTGAGTGAGAGCGCCGGAGGCCCAATGATACCCTTCCTCCTTTCCCGTTCCTTCTCCTTACCACTTCCTTTCCTATAGGGTCAGCAACGCACAAGTGATGCCTCTGGTATTGCAGGCGTCTATAGGTTACGGTGACCACTTACCATGAGGTGGTCCGTATGCTTGTTTGCCAAATCGGTTGTATGGAAAAAAAACTTTCTGCGCAGGTTCAGTTATAATCAGATCCAAATAATCAGTAGTCACAATTACAAACTGACTGCACGGATAGCGTAGTAATTAAAGTGGTCGCCTCGCCCCTGCCACCGAACCGAGTGTTGTGGGTTCGATACCCACACGGGACAGAACTTTGTATGATCCACAAATGGTTGTTCCGTGTCTGGGTGTTCTTTGTGACCGTTGTTTCAATTTTTGTAAATTACTTTGCGACACAGGAATTAATCCTAGAGAGGGAATAGTTTTTTTTAAAAAGCAAGGCAATAAAATGCCACTGAAATATTAAACACTTGTGCGAACAATTTTTCTATTCAACTAGTCGCCGGCTTGTTAAACGCTGTATGGTACAAATGCGGCCTGAATCCGGCCCCACATTGGTGGCTTCATTAGAGTGTGGTCGGAGCGGCCCGTTTCGCCGATATGCGGTCGCCTCGCGCCGTGCACCGGGTTATTTTAATATGTGTGAAATTAATTATTTTACGAGTAGTAATATATATCGTTTAAGAACTTTATTCTCATAATAATTACAATAATTCACTTACTGAGAAACCATATTTACAATAAATGAGCTTACAGAAAAATAGACGAAAATAAAATTTTATATAAACATAAACTGGGTAAACTTACTTTAACTTATATTTTATGTTAAACGTATCACTGTCTGTCGTCTGTCCACATTACCACCCAAGCAAACACCTTATCTAAAGTAACAAAATACAGCTAGATGTGGCTATCATGGCAATGATATGATTTGATTAAAAAAATAAATAACGAACGAGTATCTTTGCAACCACTAAAACTGTAATGTTACACTTAGTATCCCTACTACAGTAATTAAAGGAATGTTTATAAGTTTACTGCACGACAAACCCAATGGTTTAAGTGGTTGTCAAGCTATTGCCAGTGCGCTAAATGTTGTGGCCTAAATCCTCACATTTCCTTCTCTCTTATTCTTTATTATTCTCAAGTCACTTGGGGTCGGCTTTTCTAGTCTAACCGGATTTGACTGGATATCAGTTTTTACACGGAGCGGCTGCCACTTGACCTCCGCAGCCCGAAGGCAA
Organism: Catocala fraxini; assembly: GCA_930367265.1. NCBI lineage: Eukaryota > Metazoa > Arthropoda > Insecta > Lepidoptera > Erebidae > Catocala > Catocala fraxini. The sequence goes on along the minus strand of OV884044.1, from coordinate 808,841 downwards.
CGATACCCTAAGGCTAGACCAGTGTCAGGATATTAGAGGGTACTGACTTTCCCAATAACGACTGCCATAGATGTTCATGGTAGCCGGGACCAACGGCTTAACGTGCTCTCCGAGGCACGGAGCAGGTGATAATTGTCAATCAATAACATAACTTCGAAAAGTCATATATCTTCGGCAAGTCAGAGGTGCGCGACGTGGGTTCGAACCTGAGACCCTCTGCATTGCAGTCTGTTGGTCTCCCCACTGAACTATCGCTGCTCACATAGTATAAAAATAGGCGAGTACAATAATTGTTTGGAATTTGGGTGTCTTTTTGTCCGTTGTTAAAATGTAAATGTTATAAATTCACCCACGACACAAGACTACACGTAGAGAGATTGATAAAAAGAAGTGGTAATATTTAAAAAATAAATAGTAGGTACATACAGGAAAAGTTAACACTTTAAGCAACCCTTTTAAAAAACATTCCTTAAACATAAATTATAGCCAGTCGGTGTTTTGTCCCAAATTCTGATTAAACTTTACCGAACCGCGGGTTCCACACTCATCAAATATCAAAGTAATTTCGGGATGCTTGATAAAAATATTACGTCACAAAAATGAAAATAAGAAAATATAAATGTGGTTCAAGTTTTGAAGTTAAAACTGGCCCAAAAACGTTCCGAAAAGATTCAAAGAGACCGAATGAGTAAGTAATTACGGACACAAGTCGGTCCGATTCTTTTGAGAGAAATTAAAAAAGTATTCGGGAAGTGTCCAGAATAGGCCGGTTGTACACGAACCTCTCTCGGAGATGAATAGGATTTCTGGATTTTATGACGTTAGTAGATTAAGAGTATTAAGTTACCTTGCTTTAAATATGTCTTGGCAATGACACCGGAAGAAGCTATTTTATATGATTGTACTTTTATGTATTTTATATTTTTATGCGTTTTTCAACATGATGATGCGTAAAGGATATATAATTATGTTAATTTAAAAAAAAGGAAGTATGATGGCACTTTTTTGTTTTATGAGAAATGTGATGAAAGTGAATGAAGCCAGAGAATTGTGACAGGATCGTAGCAAATGGAAATCCGTGGCGTAAATTTATGTATTTTTTGTTTTAAATAAACTAAAAGTGAAGCAAGCGCTGAAACATGGACTATGCAATTAATTTATTTTATCCGGATAGTACATAGTAGCAAAAGGTTTTTAAGTAGTGAGTCACATTATTTAAAAAACTTCTGCTACTATCTATACTAATAGTTAGCAAAAATATAATTATTATTTGGATATAGAACATTTATCGCCCACGTCAAGAACAAAAACCATTTTCTTAAACAATATAATATAACATTAAAAGTTCGTTTTTAAAATAGAAACATAACTTTAGCATTACAATAGCAGTTCAAAGTTTTAAGTCGCGGACACGTTGGTATGTTTCCAAAATACTCGCCGCGTTTCGAGCTCAAGTCGTGGCTCCAAATAAAAATACCGTCTTGAATTTTTATATCGCAAACTTACATTTAAATTCTTCTGTTGTGCGACAAGTCTTTGAATAAAATTATAAGAGATATTATTTTTATGAGTAATTGACGATTAAAGTTGGTTGACTTGTTTTGTTACTTATTAGGTTTTAAACAGGAGAACGGTAAGCCTTCAATCAAAATAAGAGCGAATTATTTGATAATATTATTATCAGCAACCAGAGACTATTCGAAATGAGATGTATCAAAGGTTGTTTAGATCTATGGGTAATCCTAGTATTACAAAATAAGATATTGTTTTACATTTACGCGAATATTATACATTGAAATTTAACTGTTTTATACGGATTTTATTGCGTTATTTGCTTGAAAATACAACTTCTTCATAATTTTAAAACTACTAAACTAGTTAAACTCATTAGATTTAAACTTTCTCCGACGTTTCGGTTGCTTTTCGGCAGCCATGGTCACGGGGAGACAAAGATGGCGGTTGTCTTAATGTCTTCATATTTCAAAGTAGTAGTAATTTAATAATTTCAAAATTATGTAACAGTAGTGTTTCACTTAAAAAACGCGAACAAAGTAGTTTAATTTTAATTTCATAAGAAGCGTTTAAACATTTATGAAACAGACACAAATATCATTTTCGTTGAAACTATTAGAGCACCACACAAATTCTAGTAAAACTACAGAGTACTCGGTGCATTGAGAGACATCGCCGAGTCATCCGTGCATTTATTTCAAGAAAACTTTGCTCTTATATTTTCTTTCAATATATTTATTTCTTTTTACTTTTGTTTATTCTTGTTTACTGAAATATTTCACTATCGATTCAGAATTGGAGCCATGTACAAAAGTGACCGACCGCAAAATAATGAATTTATGAAAAAATTAAATCCCGTGTCCTTCCCTTTATATTTTACATTTAATTAGTAAATATTTCCAAATATGGCTTCTAAGCCATTCATAAAGTATTATTAATTTTAAAACATTTACAGGCTCAAGATATTGTAAAGTAAACAAAGAAAAGAAAATCATTATAGCGCGCACAATATTTTTCTTTGAGTAAATTAAAATTCTCAAGGTTTTTCATTCCGTATTTTTCTACTCAATGTTTTTAATAACTGACTAGCTTAAGGTGCAATGGCTTTCCATCATATGGAAAAAGAACTTACCCACCTTCTTTTCGGATTTGAGAATTAGATATCTTGACGTATATGGCTGATCGACAATGCAGCTAGAGGAATGTTGTGAAAGAAAGTGCCTTCTTCAATCAGCATTTGAGTAAATGAGACAGAAGATCGTTTTAAAGCAGCAACAAAATTGGAGAACTATGTTTATAGTCTCCATAACAGTTCATAAAGACAGAGAACGAAGTTTTAGCTTGGTAAACCAAAATATGAAGGTTCTTCCAATTGTTTTAACACTGCATCCCGGAGTGTCGGGAATGTATAATTTATCACCGCTTTGTTCTGCTTACGCTGTTTTCGTTTTAGTTGAAGACTAGTGTTATAAATTATGACTTTTGATATATACTGGGTCATGATTTAATCACCTACAATACTGTACTTGTTCAAGTAGGGTTAAATAACATATATGCAATTATTTTTATAATTGTATCAGTGAAAAATAAAAGCTGCTTTAAAATATTTTAATGAAAATCTATATACGTTAATTATGATGTTTAAATAAACTTTTCACTATATTTGAATACTGAATAGATGGGTCTGCATGGAAAACTTTGGGACACCTCTATGTCCAGCAGTAGACGTGTTTCAACTGAGAATATGAAGATACAGACTTAATGTTGTTTTAAAAAAATATAACTCTGAAAAAGCAGTTTAAATCCATTATTACTTTGATGGCACATTTGCTATTTGTGTGGAGCTTTGATTTAAATTAAGTAACGGTCAGAATTAAATCATCTTTTGTAAAATGCAACTCTGAAACTTTGATGAACACATCAAGTCACCAGCATCGTACCAATATTATAAATGTGAAAGTTGGTTGGTATTGGTTGGTTGGATTATCTACGTTCGGTTATAGGCAGAAGCTTTTTGTCAGATACAGCCAGAGTGCAGTATAACTATTCCAAGCGTCAGGCCATTATAATACCTTCAAATCAATAAGGACTGCAGATCTGGGGTATCATTCTAATTTGCAATCAGTCAATAACGTGTTAGTACATACATACATAGTCTCATGCCTCTTTTCCCGAAGGGGTAAGCAGAAGTGTATTGCACCCACATTTCACTTACTAAGTTTTTGAGTCCCAGACCCTTCCCTTCTTCCTTCAATCTTGGGTCCTTTAAGAGGGGCATGGAAAATCACCTGTTTAGGTCGCTAAAGCAGGGACCTCAATATCACCTGAACTGCTATGAGGATGGTGTTGAGGCCACCGCTCTTGGTCCACATAATCGCTTACCATCAGGCGGAGTGTGGCCATTTTGACGAGCAAAAAAACTAAAGACATTAGAAAACCCAAATAAACAAAACAATAAAAAGTTGCTGAACAGTAATCGATATCAAAACACAACAGCCTAAATATAAGTAACGCTATGATATTACAAAAATAACGAAATAGTAATGTACATAATATAGCTCAGAGAATTTGCAAGCTGAAGTGGCAGTGGGCTGGCCATATCGCGCGAAGAACCGACAACCGCTGGGGTAAACGTGTTCTTGAGTGGAAACCGCGACTCAGCAAACGTAGTGTACGACGCCCTCCGACCAGATGGGATGACGATCTGCGAAAGACTGCAGGCAGATGCTGGATGCGGCAAGCCGAAGAGAGGGCGCTATGGCGCTCATTAGGGGAGGGCTATGTCCAGCAGTGGACTATTATAGCCCGATGATGATGATGATGATGAATATACATAATTATATAATCATTCTCACAAGCACATAGAAACGAGATATTTTACAGGTGCACTAAAATGTTTCGATACTCAATACATTCAAAACGTACCACACTGTGCACTACGTAGATGTAAACAAATAAAACTAACAGAAGTATTACGAATATTCGCTGCGAAGCGAATAAATAACATTCTACTAAAACATTTTACAGCTCTGTTCAGAATAACAAAAATATTGTTATGTTTAGTTAACAGTTTACAAGATAAACAGTTAGATTATTTAGGATTAATGACTGTAATTCGAGAAGCTGTAAAGTACTTTTTATTTCAGAGACTAAGCTAACAATATTTATAATGAATAACAATAATATTACTGCTGGGACTGTTATATTATTCATGTTTTTGACTGCTCGTAAAACAGCTTCGGTATCTTTAAAGCTTTGGAAGAAATAGACGCACATTGTGACTAATATTTAAAAGAAAACGCGATGTATTGGTACCATAGAAAATATAATATGTTTCGTGTTTTTTATGTCGCAAACAGCGTCGCTTACGACCCGCAACGTATACGATTCCTACCATATAAAGTCCTTGTCCACAGTATACGAAGCTTTCCACCGAGTTTATCTATAAATCTAATATTACATCCTGTATTGTGCTTTGATGGATCACGTCCGACTCTTTCTCACTGTATCTGCCGTCTACACCGCACCCTATATCACGTAACTATATATACAACAACCAGGCAATATTCTATCTTATGTCTAATGCAGTAGAGAAGCTTTTACGTTAAAGTGTAGAAGTAGTTATACAGTTTTGGTTGGTGGGCTGAAGTATAAATCCTACGTGTTATTGCAGCCATGTTTTAAGAGATTTGACAGTCTGAGCCTTGTGGAAGGAGGTTGTCATCTTGTTTATTAAGCTTCCAATATAATTCAGAAATTATTTTGAATTTTAAGAGGATTACATATATAATTATTATCCCTTTTTAAAAAGAGTGAAATATATCTTCTTTGCAATAGTACCGTTGCATTGACGGCACGCGCATAATTAAAAAAAAATATGATGTTTTAATTGGCACATTATACGCAGTATTATAAATGAGGAAACAGTCAGCATTATGGAAGAATTTTTTTCTCATTTATAATTTTGGTAAAATTATCATATTTTGCAAATATCATTACACCATATTTTTATCATATCAATAACTATATGTCTAGTGTTCCTGAAACTTATTTCTATCATAAAATAACAGTAGACAGGTGGAGATACTAAAGTGTCAGGCGCGATGATATATGTCGTAACATAACAGTCGGGTATACTGCACTCACCTGTGTCGCCTGAGGATTTTATATTTACACTCAACAAGTAGTTATGCAACTCTTACACTTATTTCATACCGTTCACTTGTTTCTTAAGCCTACGTCATACGGTGTATAGCATTCACGTCCATGGCCAAACTCATTTATATGAATGGTACCTATGCACAGAATCCTGTTTTTATTTTAAAAAGAACCCTGACTTTCCTTCTGATATTTATCATCAAATTGTTTAGTATTTTTACGTGATACCAGGACAGACAAAAAAAATATTCTAAATCCATCATTAGTTTTAGACTCTTTTATATAGCCGAACAAACTGTTCTTTTTAATTGATGTTTATACCGATTACATATTACAGTTTTTAATAGAATTATTTTCGATTGATACACATATATATGTATATCATCTCAATCTTATCTTCATCGATTGTCTACTGGTGAATGAATTTACCTCTCAAACATTTCTATAGCGATGGATAGTGCGAGTGATCTGGCGAGCGACCGAGACCTAACTAAGCCAAAAAGCAAAATCTATACCAAAAGCAGGAATCGAGGTTAGGACCCTTACTAAATTTGCCTAAATTCTTGAAATCCTTAAATCTCGTGACTAATAACTACCCAATTTGAAGAAGTCGTATGTCCATCTATTTGCAGTATTACCTTTTCATGTAATTTGTCTTATTTGTTAGGATCGTGGTAAAGGCTATTTTGTATGTATACTAACATAAAGTAGACAAGCTCCATAAAACTGTAGAGAAAATCTAATTATGCCCTATTAAGAATCCCATGTCCTAGTCCCAGAGGACTACGACAGAGAGGAAATTCCACAACCTTCACGTACATGAAGGCATTCCTCTAAAACCGCGTGGTACGTGACTAGTTTGGTTCTAACGTGTTTGAATAAACTCTTTGGCGAAAGCTATAGGAGTGTAGGATAGAGAAAATGAAATACTTTTATTTATTGATTCATGATTCAGACGAATAACTGTTTGTAAGTTACAGCATATATTATATTACTACGAGTAACTACGCCCTACGTAAAACGGTATTTATGTCAGGTACCAAGAAGACACACGATCTAACTTTGAGATTGGACTAATAGTTCCACGTTGAAACTTATGTACAAGTCTTTAGGGTTATGTTATTCATGTAGATTAAACAGTTGAACAGCAATGGTTTAAGTGTTATGGATTCAATCCTCAAATAAGGCAAAAAAAAAAGACTGTGACCCACAAATATTTATTAAAAGATGTTGTTTCTATTTTTTAGAAACAACATAGTGGCAGCGATAGCTCAGTGGGGAGACCAACAGACTGCAATGCAGAGGGTCTCGGGTTCGAACCCACGTCGCACACCTCTTACTTTCGGAAGTTATATGACTTTTCGAAATTATGTGCGTATTGATTGACAATTATCGCCTGCTCCGTGCCTCGGAGAGCACGTTAAGCCGTTGGTCCTGGCTACCATGAACATCCATGGCAGTCGTTATTGGGAAAGTCAGTACCCTCTAATATCCTGACACTGGCCTAGCCTTAGGGTATCGTTAGCCTTCGGGTTGCGGCGGTCAGGTGGCAGCCGCTCTGTGTAAAAACTGATATCCAATCAAATCCGGTTAGACCACAAAAGCCGACCCCAAGTGACTTGGGAATAATAAAGGCTAAGAGAGAAGGTTTCTATTTTTTAAATGTGCCTTTTGGTATACAAGTAGTATTTCGAGTGCGGCAGTTGTAGTTTTAATCTACCAGCTTAATCATATTAAGTTATAAGGATAAAATAATTGTGTCTGGATTAAAGAAGAAAAAGTAAAGAAAGAGGCTTCTGTTGCTGCGGCATTTGCGTAGTTTGAAAGATTGGGTACTGTAAGCAAAGTTAGCACTCTGAGTTTAAGATGATGGACCATTCACACAAAAAAAACAGGACCTTCTGACAGTATAAACCCGGATTGCATGCAAATTGACGAAATCTCTGATTCTTATTTCGTAGCTTCAGGCTCAACGGTTGCATCGATTTCTAATACTTTCATTTACTGATGAAAACACGTACATATTTAATTATATTATATTTTAAAAAGATAGCTCCTGCTCTAGGTATAATCATAATAATAATAAGAATAATAATATTCTATCACATACACACAATACCATCTAAGCAGAGCTTGTACTATGGGTACTAGACAATGGATAAACATACATATATAATCTTTTTTTTGTAAATACATACATATTATACATAGAAACACCCAGACCAAGACAAACATCCATGTTCATCCACACAAATGTTTGACTTGTGCGGGAATCGAACCTGCGACCTCAGGCTTGGCAGTCGATTACACTAACCACTACGCCATTCAGGCCGACAAATGATGATGATGATATATATATATACAAATCATATATATATATATATATATATATATATATATATATATATATATATATATATATATATATATATATATATATATATATATATATATATATATATATATATATACATATATATGATTTGTATATAATATAATATATAATAATATCGCGGAGAATTCAGAACAACTATTTGTGGATCACACAATTTTTTGTCCCGTGTGGGATTCGAACCCACATCACTCGTCGTAGTGGCAGTGGCGAGGCGAACACATAAACCACTACGCCATCCACGCACTTCTGCGTATGTACACAAAGATTTGTGTACTCTACAAAAACATTACATATTTATCCAATAACAAATACAATAAAAAGGATTCATTAAGAAAATATTTGCAGGTCTTATATTTTCGTAATAAAATCTGTTTAAAATAGAGTGTCGATCTAGTCGTAGAGTTATAAATATCACAAATGGCGTTCTCCTAAATAAAGATAAACATCAAATGTGAATGTAAATTGCATTTCAGTTCAGATTTTCATCGGAACTCTATTTCGGACTGTTTTTAATACGAAAATTGACGCTCTCAGTCGCCTATCAAGCATTTTAAAAGCAGTTAGTTTAAAAAATGTATATTTAGATAAATAAATGCACAATTTTTTGTGGAGTTATTTTTATTATTAATGTATCTATTGTAAAAGCATAATCGCTTATACTTTTACAATAACTATTCGGCATTTATTTTAAATACAGTCAACTACATCAATAGCCGAACAATTAACAAATATTTTATGATATAAAAACACGTAATTCGTATACATATTAATTATGAACTGTCATAAATAAACTATCTATTAACTATCACTCCTGTAACAAATAAACATCCTAACTAATATTATAAATGCGCATGTGAGTTTGTTTGTACGCTTTCCCGCATTAACAACTCGACCGATCATCATAAAATTTCGCATACAAGATGTCAGGGGAACAGAAAAGGACATACGGTACCTTTCATCCAGAAAAAAGTACTGTTAAGAACCTGCGCGAGTGAAGCCGCGGGCAAAAGCTAGTATTATATCATGTTGAAAGATAAAGGCAAATTAAATCTCTCGAGTGTGTATTGACTTATATTGCCAACTAGACTCAACTCATTCAAATAAAGGCATCAAAATCCCTCAAAGGTCACATGATACTTTTAACTGTCTAGTCAAGCAAGCGAAACCACCGTTCATAACTAGTAAACCATATACATGATGTATACAAATAACATCAGTAGTCAAAGTTAACAGCTTGTACAAACAGGATGACACGCCTGATTAGGCACCAATATTGCACGGAGCGACTATTGTCCGACTTCCGCATAATCATTCTTATATATTATACTTACGCCTGTATAGTTGAAGGGGTGGACAGAAATGTAAATAAATTATACCTTGAAGATAATTTAAAGAAATAAAAGCATGCCTTGTAACGTTTTCTTTTAACAATAAACGAATGATAAAAGCTTTTAAGTAATGATAATAAAATACTTCGAATGCACAAAACCGGACTCAGCAAGCTTAAAGCTCAGGGCTTTTACTTGGTAGACAGACATATTGTTATTTACTTTTAATAAAACTAGTTTTTTAAATATAATCCTTATCTTAACTCCTAACTAATATTATAAATGCGAATGTGCGTTTGTTTAATTGTTTGTTACGCTTTCACTCCTTAACGGCTCAACCGATCATCGTGAAATTTCACATACAAGTTGTCAGGGGTACAGAAAAGGACATAGGGTACCTTTCATCCAGAAAAGAATACTGTCACTAACTTAACATAGTTTTACGCGAGTGAAGCCACGGCCAAAGGCTAGTAACTTATAAATTCATTACTTTCACTTATTAAATAAGTAATGAATAGAGTAATTAAAATACATAAAGAATAGTCACATTAATTGTCATTTTATGTTCATTTAAACCATTAGTTCCCAAAGTGGTCCAGGTGGACCCTCAGGGATTCACCAGGGACAAAAAAATGGGAGTCCACAGTTCATAAGCGAGGGTCCACGAAAATTGATTTGCTATCGATAGTGAAGAACTAAAATGTTGGCTTGATAATATTTTAAGAATCTCAGCGACGTGGTCTCGAACCTACCGATATTTCGATAGAGAATTACTAAAAAAAAAGGTCAGACCTCTACCGTGGTATTTGTGTGTACTTTTAATAAAAAAATGCTGCATTGGGTTCACCGGAAACTGCAAAATTTTGAAAGTGGTCTATGAGAAAAAAGTCTAGGAACCTCTGATTTAAACACACAAACATTAAATTGTACGCCAACAATACAAAAAGAATCAATCCTGTCATCATAATAATATATAACACTTTCAATAATAGTACAGACGGAAAATTACTTTATAATCCTCTCACAAAGGCTCTGGCGGTTCGCATTCGTCATGTTGGCACCTCAATGGGTTCCCCACAATTATTTACTTAAAGGTTGTGTGTAGGAAAATGTTTGTTTGAGAATACCGAAGCCTTATTCAATATTTGATACCTTAAATAATCTTTTCTTATACTTTGGAACACCTGTTCCTTGGATTTATTTTTTTGTATTTACGAACCCTCTCTTCAATCGTAGTATATAATGCGACAAATCTTATAAGGTTTAGATTTAGGTGACAAGCAAAAATCTACTGCCTAGAATTGAATACAAAAATGCTTTAAATTGAATATAAATCTATCGCCCACGTTGATCTATGAAAAGAAACTGATTCGTTTCGCCCTTAAAGTATCCAAAAAAATAATATACATATGTATGTATGTAGTCTCACTCCTATTACCCCAAAGAGGAGTAATACTTCCACAACTTGCGAGCTCTTGTTTTAGTTCAGGCAGTACCTTAAGGTACACCTACGTCTTGGCGTAATGATGGTGTAACATTGACCATTCATAAGTATTACTTTGTGAAATTAGAATGTTATACAATTTACTCACATAAAATATTAACCGCGCTACTACACTAGGTGGTGTACTGTATCGTTTAAAATATCCCACGGAGGTGAAGCCACAGGCGACAGTTCGCGCACAATAATTAAATAAGAACAACTAACTTTGCTATACACACAGTAAAGATGTTTAACAAACAAAAGATGGAGACAATTCACTAACCGCGCAAGTTGGCTCCCAACTCGCGGCGCTAACTAATCTCGTTTACGTCGTCACACGCCTGAACACACACTGACCGTTAAGTTGTTCAACTAGTTGCCACAGACGTGCCAATTTTACGCAATCTATTTTGCATTAGATTAGAAGCTAAGTTAATATAAAGCTAGAAAATCTAACTGAACTCGGTGACAATTGTCCAGCTTAGTAACTTTGTATTAGTTCAACTGCTAGAAACGGGGAGAGGGGGTGGGGTGAACTGCACCGAGTAACACTCCCCTTAGGGTTGATACTAAGCGACTCAAAATAATAGATATGTATCTTTGCTAGCAGTGTGACATTTTGAGGTGTGTGCCCGCAGTGGTACGATACGGCTGGCTGATTTATCGACCTTTCGTGTAATGTCCATAAATACTATTGTTTAAGAGAATTTAATCACTGTCTATAATATTGATGTATACGTATTCACGTTTAGAATTCTATAGCGCATTAAATTATTTGATGTATAAAAAACGTATATTGATTGTATGGATGGCATAGCGGTTTAAGTAATCGTCTCATCACTGCCAGTACGCCAAGTGCTGTGGGTTTAACAAAGAATTGTGTAGTCCACAAATCGTTTTTATGAGTCTGGATGTTCTTTGTGTTGTTTGTATAAATATTTAAAAATCTTCTGCGATACAGGCGTTATGAGTTGTCATTTAAAAAAAAGCGTGCTGTATGCGTTATGTGTATTTGTATTAAATTCTTAAAAATTTATTTTCTTTTCGTACTGAAATCAGGTCTATGCCCAGCAGTAGGACAATTTTGAAACGGAGCTGATATTATTGTTATTATTGTTTTGCCTACGCCATCGTCTGATAAAACACGTTTTAATACATTAGAAATATACATACAATCAAAATGCATACAAAACAAAATCTCAATTGCAAGCTTTATCGCATACACGTGTCTTAGAGCAACGTTTAGAAAACACAGTCGGAGACAATGACTAACTTACTGGAAGTCTGGCTGGCAAGTGGCGAATGCAATGTGTATACAAGTTGTATAACAACGGAGTTTCGGCGAGTAATCACGTTATAAAGTTATCATTCTCGCTAGGGGACACACGAACGCGAAGTTCGGACAATGTTTTGTTGGACTGTGAGGATAGACGCTACATTTATTCAAAACTTATATTAGACATTTATTTAATGGACATCAATCATTCAAATTAATCCTTCATAGGTATATTGGTTGATGATTGCTGTCAGTCAGTTGTCTTAATCTATACTAATATTATAAAGCTGAAGAGTTTGTTTATTTGGTTGAACGCACTAATCTCAGGAACTACTGGTTCGAAAAATGAAAATATCTTGTAGTGTAGTATAGGCTATATAACATGACGCTAAGACCCACGGGGGCGGCGCAGTAATGATAAACGCGTGTGAAACCGCGGGCACATCTTGTTGATAATAAAGAACAAGATAATTCCAATGCCAGTTTTAGTCTTCACAATTAGTAAAAATAACCTTATTGCAATCGTATGTATCACAACAACACACGTCCTAGGAATAATCTCTTTTTCGCAGACAACATTACAAGTATTCATAAATAAAATATTTGTGGATCATATGGCGTTTGTTTAGATGTTTCATAAAACATCTCGCGACTAATGCATTGAATGTTTTGAGTCCTACACACAAAATAATCATTAGTAGAAAATTTGCTTTTTTAAAGATAACAAACATGTTTTGCAGGCGACTTAGGAAACATTTGGAAAATGAACACAGAATATACAAAGAGACTACCATTTATGCATCACTGAAATATTTGTCCCACATGGAATTTGAACCCACAACACGCAGCGCAGTGGCAGCGTTATGCTATTCGTGCAGTGCTGCATGAATAGCATGATGGTATGGCTGTGATGGTATTACTATTTTCGTAAGAAAATACATTTGAACAAGTTAAGAAACTTGTGCGTTTACAGTGCAAATATGTCCATATACAACCTTATTTATTTTTAAGCATTTACGTACAGAATAAAATTGGCAGCGATAGCTCAGTGGGGAGACCAACAGACTGCAATGCAGAGGGTCTCGGGTTCGAACTCACGTCGCGCACCTCTGACTTTCGGAAGTTATATGACTTTTCGAAATTATGTGCGTATTGATTGACAATTATCGCCTGCTCCATGCCTCGGAGAGTACGTTAAGCCGTCGGTCCCGGCTGCCGTGAACGTCTATGGCAGTCGTTATTGGGAAAGTCAGTACCCTCTAATATCCTGACACTGGTCTAGCCTTAGGGTATCGTTAGCCTTCGGGTTGCGGAGGTCAGGTGGCAGCCGCTCCGTGTAAAAACTGATATCCAGTCAAATCCGGATAGACCAGAAAAGCCGACCCCAAGTGAGTTGGGAATAATAAAGGCTATGGAGAAGAGTACAAAATAAAGCTTGAGCTGGATAGTTTCTTGGCAGTTATTTTAAAGCGTCTATTTTTATAACTTTATGTTATTGTAACAAGATAAAATACAACTGCTTTCTTGAATGTTTTATCGTCAATAAAGTTGATGTTATTTATCTTCAAGGTTACGTTGTTGTGGGCACTGCAGTGCTCTCTGTTCCTACATGTATGTTACAACATTTTATTAGCATCGTGGAATAGATCAAACTCAAATTAGAAATAAGCATTATAAAGAGGTATTTGTTTGTTAATTTTTTGGGGTAATATTTGTAACTATTGAATGGATAATTTATTGAGTAGTAGTACATTATACTATCCTAAAATAATTTAAATATTACGTTTTAATAACATAGCACGAGTCATAAGCCGCATGAGTAAGTTATAATTTTTATAAAATGTATCGATATTTTTAAATCTGAATACCCATTATTATCTAGATCTTCTTTTTCTCCCTTAGCCTTTATTATTCCCAAGTCACTTGGGGTAGGCTTTTCTAGTCTAACCGGATTTGACTGGATATCAGTTTCTACACGGAGCGGCTGCCACCTGACCTCCGCAACCCGAAAGCTAACGATACCCTAAGGCTAGACCAGTGTCAGGATATTACAGGGTACTGACTTTCCCAATAACGACTGCCATAGATGTTCATGGCAGCCGGGACCGACGGCTTAACGTGCTCTCCGAGGCACGGAGCAGGCGATAATTGTCAATCAATACGCACATAATTTCGAAAAGTCATATAACTTCCGAAAGTCAGAGGTGCGCGACGTGGGTTCGAACCCGAGCCCCTTTGCATTGCAGTCTGTTGGTCTCCCCACTGAGCTATCGCTACTCATTATTATCTAGATATGTAACAGAAAAATTATAATGTTTACGAATTGTAGATGTATAAAATATCCTTTAAATATCCTTTCGGGGAAATATAGATTTGAATCTATGTAGCTTAACCCAATCTTAAACATACAAATTGTAAGGACAAAAATCCTAACTATAATATATTATTATAAATGCGAAAGTGAGTTTCTTTGTTTGTTATGCTTTCACGCCTTAACTACTCGACCGAGCATTATGAAAATTCGCATACACGTTTTCAGGGGATCAGAAAAGGACATAGCGTACCTTTTATCCAGGCAAAAGTAATTATACTAACCTACATTTACGCGAGCGATGCCGCGGGCAAAAACTAGTTATTTTATCAATTTGAAAAGTCGAAGGCTCCTACCTCGTACCTCCCAGAAATGGAGACAGAAGAGTATTTCAGTAATATTTCGACAGCTATAGCGAACCCAATTAAAAGGGAGCGAGACTATTACAATATTCATTCTTCTAGCACAGATCCCGACTCTGTAGTCATGCACAGAAACCGCATACAAGATCACTGCGCCACTGAAGCAGATAACATAAAGTTGGTAATCCATCCTATCAGTATGTCGTCTGTATGTGAGTATTATCTGAGCGGTATTATTGATGGCCAACATCATCTGTTTCCTGAAGTGATGCTGTTCTTTGTGTCCGTAACTCGAGACTGTTATTTATTTTAACGATCGTCGTGTGAACGGCACAGCGAGCTATGCACTAAGTGAAACGAGTGCTAGGTTGTTAGTATGTCACAATAGTACGTAGCTTCACGACTATATTTTTGAAGGGGTAGGCAAAGGTGAATTACATCTGTATTTCGTCAAATAAGATTTTTGGTCTCAAGTAATGGTAAGCGAACCTATAGTCGTCTAACAGGTACCATGAAACCAGCAACCATGTCGCTACCGAGGATATATTGACAGAAAAATTGTAAAGTAATTTGCCTGCAAATCGAACCTGAGACATTGTGAACGATAGCCGCATTTACTACCACTGCGCCATCGAGATAATCAGAGGCATTAAAATTAAACTAGTTTATAGTTATTAATTCTAAACAATTTATATTTACACTTCTCCGCCGAGGAAAATTATACAAATAAATCGTTATAAAAGTAATAAATAGTTTAATTTAATTGGTTTAATCTGTCAACATATTTTTTAATTTTTTATTAGCTTGTTGATATGTCCCACTGCTGGGCAAAAGTCTCTCCCTTGGACTTCCAAATCTCTCTATTAGTGATAGTTTCCGACTTCCGTTTAATTAAGCGAAATGTGTGTGTTGCCAGCGAGCGGAAATGAAATATTTAAATATATGAAATATTTTTCTATTGAAATTAAACTACTATATACGGATTTTATCGCGTTGTTTATTTGACATTTATTACATAATTTAAAAGTTTACACTACTACTAAATATTATTAAACTTTACAAATTTTTAAGCTAATTAAATTATTAAAACTATTAAAACTATTTATATTTAAGTTTACACTTCCCCGACGTTTCGGTTGCTTTTCAGCAGCCATGGTCACGGGGAGACTAAGATGGTTGTTTTTTTATTATTGTACAATTTTTTTTCATATAGTATTAATTTCTTTTTTTATCTTCATGTATTGCGTGTGCCAAAATAAATATTTTGCTTTCCCTCTTTCTTTCATATTATTATACCCGAAGTAAAACTCATTAATACACAAAGTAGTTTAATTTCGACGTGTAACATTTGGGATAACGTAAGACAATATCAAATCAATTCAAAACAAAGGGAACACTAAAACAAGGTATATTTTTCCAACATATACGGAGTTGTACGACGCGTATCCGTTTCCGGAAAGCGGAAATTAAAAATAAGCGTTGGATATAGTATGTGAGTGTATGGAGTCAGTCGCTCTATCAATTAATTAGGTTATTGAAATAGGAGGAACTGTGGGCTGCCATAGTTTATATAAACATAAACTAAAGTAAAACACATAAGCTAAAGTTAGAATTAAACCGCTTTATCTGGATTATACCTTGTTTTTTATTAACTTAAATTACATAATTGTAAGTTTTATATAATTTTCTATTAATTGATGTATACTTGTAATTATTATAAATTACATTGTTGTATTTTCGTTATAATATATTATTATGTTCTTTATATTGCATGCTGTGATCGCCTGTTATTGAGGAAACACATGTCTTATTTTAGTGTGTCCGTGCCTTGTAATAAATGTGTATTGTTCGTTGGAGTTTCAAAATAATATAAAATAATTTTGAAAATATTACACCGCTACTGAACATTTAATGCTATTTAAAATTATTAGAACTATTTATATTTATACTTACGCTTCCCGACGTTTCGGTTGCTTTTCAGCAGCCATGTTCACAGGAAGAGTTTGAATGAGATATTTCAAATATTGGTCAAGTTTTTGTTTAATATGAACCGACGGTAGTTTTTTTGGTAAAAGCATTGGATTCATTGTTTTGATTTCCGCCCATGACATTGCCGACGTGAACCCACTTCTAAAAGAAGTAAATCAAAGTCGAAGTCTAAAATTATTTATTCATTTAGGTCACAAAGTAATACTTAACGAAAAATGCTACTTAACTTAAAAAAAATTATATAAGCTTTAGTTTAGTTTTGAAGCCGCGCTTGCCTAATGGTTAGGGCATCGAACTTGCGATCAAAAGGTAGTGATTTCGATTGCTACTTTTTATTTTGTGAACACTTCTACTTCACGCATATTAGCTTAGCTGGTTACTAAGAATATTAATAATTACATACATACATAATCTTACGCCTATATTCCCCGAGGGGAAGATATGATAATAATATTGTATCACATATACACAACCCTATGTCCTATTCTGTACCCCTGACAACGTGTATACGAAATTTCATAATGATTGGTCGAGTGGTTATGGCGTGAAATAAATAGACGAACCAACAAACTCAATTTCGCATTTATAATATTAGTTAGGAAGTAGGATATACAGCCAAATCTAAATCATGTAATCCTTAATAAAAAATAGAAAGAAAGATATAAATAGCGACTCCTAAGTTGAAAGAACGGGACACAAAAGTGCTTCTACTTTGATGTTATGAAAAATAATACTTAAAAGGGAGCGGTATATAATAATTTTGGTACTTTAGATCCGTGTTTGCTTGGTTGGTGATGTTGACAGTGATACGTTTAACATAAAATTATAAGTTTACCCACTTTATGTTTATATGAAGTTTTACTTTCGTCTATTTTTCTGTACGCTCATTTATTGTAAATATGGTTTCTCAGTAAGTGAATTGTTGTAATTCTTATGAGAATAAAGTTCTTAAACCAGACCAGATATAATATTCTAATAATAATATTCTATCACATAGACACAGCACCATTTAGCCAAAACTAAGCAGATCTTGTACTATGGGTACTAGACAACAGATAAACATACATATATACTTTTATTTTTTTGTTAATACCTACATATTATACATAGAAACACCCAGACCAAGACAAACATCCATGTCCATGCACACAAATGTTTGAATTGTGTGGGAATCGAACCCGCGACCTCAGGCGTGGCAGTCGGTTACACTTACCACTACGACATCGAGGCGATTGAGGTGTATTGCATTCACATTACACCAACTCTAATATAAGTCCCACGTAAAGGGGGCGAGCGCAATGCTTTCTACCGTACGTTCGTTCATTATTGCCAGAAAAACCTAAAAGCACTTTCGCCGGAAATTGAACTCGAAACCTCATGCACGGCAGTCGCATTCACTACCACTGTACCATCGATTCAGTATGAAAACAATCTTCTTCTCCCTTAGCCTTTATTATTCCCAAGTCACTTGGGGTCGGCTTTTCTGGTCTAACCGGATTTGACTGGATATCAGTTTTTACACGGAGCGGCTGTCACCTGACCATCGCAACCCGAAAGCTAACGATACCCTAAGGCTAGACCAGTGTCAGGATATTAGTACTTATCAGTATGAAAACAATAATCCTTACTAATATTATAGAAGCGGGAGTCATTTAGTTAGTTAGTTGTAGTGTAGTAGTTGTTGTTAGTTTATTAAAATTTCACGCCTTAACTACTCGACAGATCATCATGAAATTTTGCATAGGAGGAAATTAGAGGAAAAGCACATAAGGTACTTTTCATCTAGTAAATGGCGTATGCTTGTTTGCCACTTTAGAAGTATTAAAAATATTGTGTTTTAGAAGTCTTCATAAACGCGAGCGAAGCCGCGGGCAAACGTTAGTACCTATATATCAAATAAAACAAACAGAACTAAGTATAATGAGCCGTAATGTAGTACCCACATATTTATCGCCAAAGACGTCGTTCTAGACTTTGAGAAAATAATGTAAATACTACACAGTAATAACTCAAACGTGTTCATTACATTAGAAAGCAATCGTACAAGAATTTAACATATCTTAAAACATAGCCAGCCAATTAGACACTGTTGATATGCAACACTAGATCCAAATAGGTATTTGCTATTTACACTAATACCTAAACAAAAGTTTTAGTCAGTTTATTTTTAAAATGGCTTAAAATTGCTGCGGTTTCACCCACGTATATGGTTACTGCTTTACTTCCGTATTTCGTAGCGTAATCTATACTAATATTAAAAGAGGAAAGATTAGATTTTTTGTTTCTTACTTGATTTTAAAAGTCTAACTGGAAATCTACAAAACCGATTTAGAAAATTCTTGCGCCATTAGTAAGCTATATTATCAGCGAGTATCATAGGCTAAATATTATTAAAAAAGTACTGTTGCTAACATAACCTAACTTAGGTTTTTGCGAGTGAAGCCGCGAGCTAAAGCTAGTGTTGTAATATACATAATATATATAGCCTATGTTATTACTACTAGATAAAGTAACTTTATAAAGAAGAACTATTTTTAAATCGGTCCAGTAGTTTTTAACTTCATGAATTACAATGGTAGAAGATTTTAAAATCGGTTTTGTAGTTTTCAGTTTTTTTATTAAAAAACAAAATATTCCCTATGTAGCAAAATTTGTTCAATTAACGTAAAACCCCACTCGAATATCGATTCGATCTCGATTTTATCAACTGCCGTATGACCATATAATCCAATTAAAAAGGCATCATTACGTTTGTTAGGACTCCATTGTGTTCATTTTTACAGACAATCGACGAAACAATTGTTTTTTTGACATCGATAGCATAAACTCATCTGATAGCAGTCGACTATTATGTCCGTGGGTGCAAAAAGTGTACACTGGGTACATCTGTGTCTGGAGGAGACAGACCCTCCCCAGCCCGCTGCGCTTCACCTCCTCTCCCCCGGCGGGATGAGAATAAACTGAGCCAGTGCTTATTGTTTATTTATTGTCTGTCGTTGAGATACGGTTTTAATTGTTATTGGTTGTGTAATAAAGAAGTTAGTTAAATATTGTTCTTACATGATAGACTGTATTAATTGCTGTGCTGCCTTATGGTGAGATAGTAGTGAAGTCTTTAGTTCGATTTCTCGGTCGGATAAAGTATACTTTACAGAGCACGGAGTCTGGAAATCTGCTCAGCAGGCGGCAATAGTCTTGCCTGCTAATTTTTATTACGTGGTACCTAAAATTAAGGCTGACAAAAGTGTGAATCTAATACACCTATGTGTAGTGTGGCACCTAGTCATATACATCACGTAGTTTGTAAGATACTATAAGATGTTAACAGTAAGCATAAAATCACGCTCTGTTATTATATATAAACTCATTAAATCAATAGACAGCAGATATTCGTCCCCTGTCTCATTTCCTGGACCCAAAACTATATGGCGACCCTGCCAATCGTCTGGGATGCGTAACTAACAACCATATAATAATAATCATAATAAAGTTTATTAATAATAAAATACATCATTACAAAGTTTAAACAGTTACAATAAATTAACAATGAGTGGAATAGTGAAACTTTGTAAACAGCTTGGGAACATCTGCAACCGAACTAGGTGGTAACCTGTATCTCGGTATGCAGCTCATCCCCTTGCAAAAATTGTACAAATTTAAAAGCCAGTTTCTAAACGTAATGGTATCTACTTATAACAATCTAATATACAGACCATAACTAATAAAATATGCCTACATATACATATATTTAATTAATTATGGTCATAATATTAGTGTACTTCTAACGCAAGAATATTAGCCAAAGAAGATAACAAGAATACTAGAAATATACAACATAATATTCTAGAAATAATTTCTAAAAGAGAAATTGGGTACTCTTCAAAAAGTATGAAGAAGCTTTAAGTGGTTTTTGTCCTATTTACTTTTTGTAGTTATTCTGGTATACAAAACAAGGTCGCTGCCTGTTTATTTCTAAAAAAGTTATTACATTCTGTCATTAGGTTAAATATTTTTGTAGGTTTCACTCCAATATAATTTACGAAAATATTTTCTACAGACGTATTTTTCATTTTTAACTTAAATAATTATGTCAAGTTTTTTGGCCCACCAACAGGTTGGGCCGTTTTTGTGCGGAGACTGCCTCACAATTCTTTAATAGTTTTGCCTGACTCTTTAATGTAGTAGGTCCATGGGTACTGTGTTCAACTACGCGCCAGTTTTTTGTGCCTTCGAGGACATATTATACAAATATGTACCGGTAATTTCTGGGTTACCACTTAAATATCCAAAAAGAAGAAGTTCGGTTTTTATGCCAAGTATATTAGAATGGGTTTTGACTGCATGGATGGTGAACAGTAGTGGTTTAGGTGGTCACCTCGCCACTGCTACTGCGCCGAGTGTTGTGGGTTCAAATCCTACACGGGATAAAAAATTGTGTGATCACAAAGGGTTGTTCCGAGTCTGGATGTTCTTAGTGTACGATTTTTGAATGATTGTAAAGTCTCCCGCGATCCTTAAATAATAATATGAGTTGTATTTAAAAAAAAAAAATGTTTTCACATTAGATATTGCGCCGTAGTTTGAATAGTCGTCTTGCCGATCCTAACTATGCGATCTCGAGAAGGAAAATATTTTATGTGTCTGTTTTTTGTTCAATGTCTAAATAATAAATGGTTTCAATACTTTTAGATAATTTCTCTATATACAAAAAATCTATCGAACAAGTATACTGCCCGATTGATAGTAAATGGCTGCGGTAGCTTATGAATGCTTAAGAAAGGAAAAGATAAAATGCTTATAGATACCAAACAAATGTGAGCAGTAAGTTCTTCTTGAATCTCATCTCACAAGAAGCAGTCTTTTTAGAAGAAAAGAGCATTAGTTTACATTCATCTTGAACGCTTTTCAAGGACACAAACTTCGGCCTAGCATTATTCTTAACACAACGATTAAAATAGACAGTACATTTTAATGAAAGCAGCCACACAAAGGAACAAAGTACTGGAACATAGTCACACGCTCAATTACAGAGCGCGGGTAAATAAGCACGAAATATTAAAATATAATGAGTGACCCACCCCGGCGCGGGCGCGGCGC
The DNA here is from genome assembly GCA_930367265.1 of Catocala fraxini. Lineage (NCBI taxonomy): Eukaryota > Metazoa > Arthropoda > Insecta > Lepidoptera > Erebidae > Catocala > Catocala fraxini. Next base: position 786,930 of record OV884044.1, on the reverse strand, counting down.
GTTAATATTGTATGACATCGCGATGGATACTACTATGCGTTGTTGTATGATACTGTTTAAAAGCGGCGGTCCAACGCATAAGGCATCAGATGGAAAGGTCGTGGTTTTGAATCCCATCCATTGCACTACCGACATGAATGGATAAGGCATCCGGTTTGCGATGGAAAAGCTTTGAATCCTACCCAAAGAACTACCGATGGACCCGCTCCTGTTCGAAGTATATTAGTTTAGCTGCAGATTACTTTTAAATAGACTACTCTTGGACTAGAAATATGATAGCTCAGATATGATACAGTGATAGCTCAGTGGGGAGACCAACAGACTGCAATGCAGAGGATCTCGGGTTCGAACCCACGTCGCGCACCTCTGACTTTCGGAAGTTATATGACTCTGCGAAATGATGAGCGTATTAATTGACAATTATCGCCTGCTCCGTACCTCGAAGAGCACGTTAAGCCATCGGTCCCGGCTGCCATGAAAATCTATGGCAGTCGTTATTGGGAAAGTCAGTAGTACCCTCTAATATCCTGACACTAGTCTAGCCTTAGGGTATCGTTAGCCTTCGGATTGCGGAGGTCAGGTGGCAGCTGCTCCGTGTAAAAACTGATATCCAGTAAAATCCGGTTAGACTAGAAAAGCCGACCACAAGTGACTTGGGAATAATAAAGGTTAAGGGAGAAGAAGACTCCTCGACTAGAAATATTTGCAGTGTCGCAGGGAACTTTAAAAACATTGAAACAATAGGCACAAATGACACCCAGACTCAGAACAATTATTTATGGATCACAATATTTGTCTTGTGTGGTGATGGAACCTACAACTCTTGGTGGAATGGCAGTGGCGAGGTTAAACCACTACACAATATGTGCAATTCAATATGATATAATCAAACATTTGTGATTTATAACCCATATATCTAGGAACCACTATAAACAAAACACTGTAGTACTTCTAGAAGATAACATTGGATTTTAAAGGACAAAGAAGTTTTATATAGTGTTTTGAGATACTCAGTTAGTATTGACAGTATGTTTTCATACTATAAAGATCGGGAGACAGGCATAGGATGATATGCGGTCATTGCTATCTATCGATGCTTATAACTCTACTGTTACTTTATAGAGCGGTACTTCTGCTGCCAGGAACAAAGACCACAGCTTGCTGATTGATCAGTGTATCCCTAAGGACATCTATTCACTGGCACACAAAAATTATTTAGTAGGATGGAAGTACTGTCACAGAGCGGTGCAGTGTGTGACTCACTGTCCCTACTAAGTAGATATATATATTAATTAACTTCATTGTATTTGAAGCATTAAAGATCTAACTTTACACGAAGTAACATATTTTATTTCGTCACCCAACGCGCAAAATTGCAGCGGCTCTCGTTTGAAAGGATTCGTTGCTAGCTCTCTAATATTTTTACTTATCAAATCTGATACAACATTACTCGCAAGAGCAAACATGTTTTTTTGTTATAATCTTTATTTATTTAGGAGTTTTGTCCATATTCCTGCTGTTCTGTTCGACAGCACGGGTAGCGTTGTGGTTTAAGTGGCCGCCTCGACACTGTGACCGCGCTGAATGATGCGGGATCGATTCCCTCACGGTAAAAAAAATTGTTTGATTCACAAACAATTTTATTCTAGTCTGGGTGTCCTGCGATACAGGTCTAGAGCGGGAGATGTCTTTTTAAACATATGGGCACTAATGATCAACTAACGCACACACATAATTAATTTTATAAATTAAGTAGTAGATATTTTTAAGTCTCTGTAAATTATGTTATAGTTATATTGGTATTAAATTAGTGAGTTTTCAGCCACAATTGATGTAGGTCTGTCAGCATTGTAATAACGAGACCCAAATCCAACATATTTAAATTAAATGCCTCAAGCAGAGACTACCCCACTTTCAATATTTTCACAATGCATTTCATCACAATGGAGTAAAAAGACCTTATTAATAAATAACAAAGAAATCACAAATATCAACCAACGAACATAAGTCACAATACTAATTACATTAAGGCTCAAGACGGCACGTTTATTCGATCTCAATCCATTCATCAATTTGATTCGAGAACCGTTGGTATCTCTCCGCGTAATGAAAGGGCCTAAACAAATTAAAGGCAGGCCACCCGTGAATAAGTGATGAACGTTTTGTAGCCCTTAATCAAATATTAGACCGACAAACAGTACGAGAGTTGCATCTCGTAAATGTAGTGCTAAGTCTTTGTTGGTTTAGGTTTTAGGCGTTTTATAAAGTTCATCCTCATGATCAGTATATTTAAGACATATGGGCTGGGAACTTCTCGAGTTAGTGTCCTATAGTGGCTTCTTTAAAATGACATGACTTGCTTTCTTATTTTTTAGACCACCCACATTTAGGCTACAAAATAAAAAAAACATTATTATCATTCATCATCATCAAAATATTACAGAATTCATATTTCACAGAAAACACAAATTCTAAAAACTCGATTAGTATGCTACGCACAAATCCTTGCAACTAAAAACTAACTATTAAAGTGAGTGGGCAAACCACAAAATAAAACTCATATATGTAACATAATTTATTATTTTTCCAATTTAAATCTTTTACTGAACGAACTTTGATATTATTATCACTTAGCATAACTCTCTTACTTAATTAGCATAATTGCTATGTGGTATAAAAAATTAAACTAGCACATATTTAATTTCCGTTTCGTCACTGAAATACTTAATACCAACTCAGTGGTCCCTTATCTACGCTGCAATTATGGCGCTTTTCCAGTCATTCCCACAAAATCTAATTCCTCAACTCATTCAAATAACTGTTGGTATAAAATTAAATAATTTTTGCTTTCGCTAGCACAAACTGAAACTGAAAAATGTAATTTTTAAAACTATATTCAGTTAGACGACTGATTTACATAATATTGTCTTCTATTTACGCGAATATTATTCATTGAAATTAAACTGCTATATACGGATTTTATCGCGTTGTTTATTTGACACTTTATTACAAAATTTTGGAAATTTTTACACTACTAAGTACTACTATTAAACTTTACTAATTTTTAAGCTAATTAAATTATTATTAAACTATTTAGATTTAATTTATTTTTATCTCCCCGTGACCATGGCTGCTGAAAAGCAACCGAAACGTCGGGGAAAGTGTAAAAATAAATTAAATCTAAATAGTTTAATAATAATTTAATTAGCTTAAAAATTAGTAAAGTTTAATAGTAGTACTTAGTAGTGTAAAAATTTCCAAAATTTTGTAATAAAGTGTCAAATAAACAACGCGATAAAATCCGTATATAGCAGTTTAATTTCAACAGTTAGACGACGTCATAATTAGGTCAATTGCGTCAAATCGCAGCGGAACTGAGTGCCGTTGGAAATCGCGTGCGACTTTTTCCTGTGAGCTAGCAAGGCTGCAACTGGCCTCACACTTGAAGAATGGACCAATTTTTATATTTAATGACAGTTTTAGGTGCATTGTGAAGATATTGCTGACTATCAGTTTCGCAGGTAATATAATACATAGCACACATTTTTTGCCAGTCGAAATTTATAGTAGGTACCTTATTGTAATAATATCATAAAGAGAAAAAGTGCTGTGCCTGTAGATTAATGGTTATGGTATCTTCAATCTTTCTAAGCTGTGATTTAAAAAAATTATAATGCCCAAGTTTTAGATAATATAATAAATTTAGATTTCACATCAAAGCAGACGTGTTTTCCAAGAGCAAGCAAGATGGATCCGTCTCGTGTAGTACTGGTATTGTACTATTACGCAGAAACATAACTAAGTACGTGTGAAGCTTATGTGGATAAAGGAAGGAAAGGAGGTGGCGATAATCAAAGACGATATCAGGTACACCAGAAGCTATTTTAGTAAGTAATCACAATTTAAAATATCAGTCAGCTTCGATAAGCAGCATGGATCCTCATGCCACCAGTTGCCGAAATATGTCTTTAATAAAATGTTATATAGAATATTTTTGTTAGTACCAAATCTAGTTTACATAGAGCTTATATTCACAGGGCTTTACGAAACTTATATCTCGTTAGTAATCTAGAAGTTCTATGTCATACTGAACGAGCCCTCTGGGTACATTACACTTCTAAAACAAACAGTAGGTAGACATATAATTACGGAAACTTTTAAACTGGTACAACTACATATTATATTTTTGTATGAGTTCACCTTAGTTTCAGATACTAACCGGAATTATTAGTCATAAACAAAAATAACGGAAGTTCTATTTTTCTTATATCTAAAGAAAATTACATTTGGAATCAATCCTGTGTCGCGGAGGACTTTAGAAACATTCATACAACGGACACACGAAACACCAAGACACGGGACCACCATTTTTGGATCACACAATTTTTGTCTCGTGTGGGCATCGAACACCTTACAGTCAGCGCAGAAGCAATGGCGAGGTGACTATTTAAACCAGTACGCTAAAAATGTAGTCATTTTAGCACCAAACACCTGCATCTGTTTCTCCAGGCTACCATCCAATAAAGTTGAACCAACCCGAAAATCACAAGTAACATGATATATCAGAGAGTACCAGCTCAAACCGCTGACAAAACATTTTCTCCTCATATTTGTATCATGCACACTACATCACTTCATAACACGCCGGGCTATCAACATATCTCGTTCACAAAATACTACACGAACTTCCATCGTTCAAGTACATCATTCAGCTCACACAAAATTCGCCGGGCACACCCGTCATCATTCACTGACATTCGCGTACATCCGTATGATAATTTGTCAAAAAGGTCGTCTGTATGTACACTCAGATGCTCAGCACTTAGCTTCTTTAAGTGCCGATATTACGTATGTTGCAGGATTGTAATACATTTATGAGTAGCTATTTTTTGTCACAATATATCGTAGATTGAAAAGGAACATGTTAAAACGTACTTTTAAATAAAGATTTGCTTCGAGTGCCACAGTTCCGTTTTATAGAACAATGGTTGCAAATAAGATTGCTTTACCGCGGTAAGCAGCTACCGTAGCTTAGCATAGCTTGTAATACCCGACTTTAGAGAAAATAAAATGGGAAAGGTCTGAGCCTCAAAAATATTTATTCACCAGACAAAACATACTTATAGTGTTATTACCAGGCTTAGTAACGCAAGCAAGGATGATACTATCTCAGGCTCATTCGAACAGTGATCAACTAATTGACTATGTCGAGCTTCTCAACTTATAACTCTTATTTTATAACTGCACACAAACGAATGTTCCGCTTAATAGTAAGCGGTAAGCATAGTCTGCGGACGATGAAAATACTATTGGCATAACTTATAAATACGATTCACGACTAGCCAGATGATAAAACGGATAAAATCGTAAGGCTTAAAAGATCGCACACTAGATAATCTTTTTCCACAGCATAATAACTGGAAGGTTAGATTAATAACTAAAACATATACAAATAACATTATCACGTCTGTTAACACATCAATTAGAAAAGTAGCGAAAGAACGGTATAAAATAATAAGCATACATAATGGATTTTTGGCCTCACCTTTATAATTTATAGAAGACCCTTACTAACAAGTGAGGGTACGTTGTCAAGAACAGCGTAACCTTGTCGACTGGTATTGCTTAAGACTTAATATCTTCAAGACTGCTATTAAAACTGTTCTTACCTGTAACAAAAGAGAAGGGTACATTAGTATAATGAACATTATATCTGCTGTAATGTAATCAGATTACATATTATAATCTCGATAGTGTAAGCCGCATGAAAATGACAATCACTCGCACTTACAAGTCGCACTCATACAAGCAGCACTTAATATTCAACGTCGTACATCAGACACAATAGAAAATATATTAATTGTTGCTATCGATTACTGAGCGATGTTCGCAACAAGCCAAGTTGAGGAACGCGACATCGCAACATTACGATGTGTTGCATAATTATCAAACACTAGATGTCTCTTACAGTTTCACGCACGTTTATGATTACACATATTCTAATTGATCGTGATGTTATATATTCTAAAACCTTCCATAAGTAACGGACTACTTAAAGAAAAAAAAATCTTTGAACCAGACTGATAGTTACAGAGATTAGCGTGTTTAAACAAACAAAAACACAATTTCTTCAGTCTTATAATATTACTAGCTTTTGCCCGCGGCTTTGCTCGCATAAATGTAGGTTACGTGAGGTAAGTAACAGTTTTTTTTTCTGGATAATAGGTACCTTACGTTCTTTTCAGTACCCCTGACAACGTACGAGTATAATATGCTAAATTTCATGATCATCGGTCAAGCAGTTAAGGCATGAAAGCGTATCAAACGAACAAACAAATAAAAAAACTTACATACGCATTTATATTATTATACATAGATAGATATAGGATAGAGGATTAATACAGATTAGTTTTTCTTGTCGTTAAAATAATATTCTAATGCGATGCGTCATGGAGTTGCTTTTTATGAATTTATACTAAAGCTCATTTACATAATAGTAATATAATGATACCAGCAATATCCATCTTAACTATTGGATAGGATAACATACTTCATAGCATTAGTCAAATTGCGTCGTATGATATATTAGACGGCATCACTTTCCTTTACTTACTTAATTTTCAAACCGTAAAGGATGAGTGACACATGAGCTGTCACAGATGAAGTCACGGATTTCAGTCGAGTTGATATGCTTTAAACGATACGTAATAACACCAGTCTCCATAAAAACATGACTATAAATAAGCACCGACATTTTTGAACATGAACCATAAAATATGGCGGCTATTTTTTACCCATCAGCCGCAACCAATCGCTATTAAAATACTTAATGTATCTGATATCCAAGTTAAAAGTTCATCAGTCTTATTTTGACGTCCCCACTAAACTTGTTTACGCAATTTGTTATACGCCAGCCGCTGTAAGATGACCCCTATCCTTACGAAGCTGCCCTCTTCTTAGTACAAATTTTCAGAGTTCTAGGGAGGGGCGGGAGGCCTAATGAAGTTGGTCACGGAGAGATGAGTAAACAGAATCGCAGGACGGATCATTACGTCCGTATACATGTTATTCGGTTTTTTACGTCGAAAAATGTTCGGGCGCCTCTAAATTATCTTCGAATTTGTTCGCCATTTGGCGTCGCTGTGAAAAATGTTGGTTTTCTGTTCATACTCTGAAGAGTATTAAAAATATGAAAGATGTTCATTTTTGTTTGACAATATTGAAAGACACTATATTTAAATATTCTCTTCTCATTTATCTGGAAGTTGCATGATGGTTGTGAATATAATTATGCATGCGCATGTCATGGCATTAATCAACGGCATGTCTTATCCCTCAGACCACCAACTTTTCGGAATCACGTATATATTATTTAATTAACACTCAGTATGACGGTAAGGGCAACTATAAAAAAACCTTTATGGCTGAATTTTTTCTATTGTAACCTGTAAGTATTCACCCTTCTTATGCCTATCATTGGTGTGAACATAAACTAGTGAATTGTATAAGTAGATGGAATAAATACGTCGTAAAGAGGCAACTAAGTATATGAAACTAATTAAATTATGCTACTACGCACGGCGACAATAGCTTTTATTACAATTATTCATAATACACTGATTACGTTCACAGAAGTTCACTCAAAAGTCCAGATTATGACATTCCTCCAATCATAAAAAATCCACTTAGAAACAGTCCCCTATTATAAAACAGTCCGTTCTCATTAACATCTCGGATATCTGTTCCCAATAATTTTTTATCTCCTCTTAATCAAACGACTTGGACGAGGGGCTGCGTATTATTTTTTAATTCGATCCTCACAAAGGAATTAAAAGACGACAAGATGTGGGGACACCCTTAATTGTAAATCATTTTGTAGACTGTACCTCGTCGACAACTTACCAATACTATTGATATTTCTATCGTAACGAAAATAAACCTTATTTAGTTGAAATAAGATTGACTTTTTGTTAAATAAATGTTTTGTAAAGATGGTAAATACAGATGTATGGGAAGAATGCGCCTTCTTCTTTGAAGTCGCTCTTTGTACAATTTGAAACGAAAACACATTGGGTTTTGTTCTCAGACTCGTTATTAAAGCTTGTTTTTGAATTTAAAAGTTTTGAAAATAATTCACAAGCGTTTCATAGTCTACCTAGTTTTCTGTTTTGAATACGTCAGAAATTGACTTGGTACATGTTTCATTATCTATTTTAATCGCAGTACTGACATGCTGTAGTTACGATTGGCATTGCAATATCATGCGGTCATATTCAATCTGCATGTGTATTCTAATTTGAATTTGAAACTTGATGTGGCGCTGACTGTAGTGCATCTATAAGAATAAATTTCGCGTATCAACCTGCACAGTTGCATGTGTGATATAGCTGATCGCAAGATAGTAAACTCGATGTCTGAGTCTACCAGTGTTACAGATACTTTAAGATCACTAACGTGGTGAATAAGAATTCTATTTGGGTGATGGTATCGTATTTGATATGGAGTATCACTCTCTCGTATAGAATTTACTTGCTTCATGCCCATCTCGCCAAGCCTCTTTCCTAGTTTATCTTCGTCTCTTGTTGTCTTTCTTTATTTAATTTTACCCACATGTTAAATCATAGACCATTACAAACATTGCAAGCATTTAGTGTAAATTAAATTTAAATTTATAATTAGGGTAATTTACTATATAGGCGTCCGCTGATAAATCTAGTCACAAGCATCTGACTAGATTTATCAACGGCTTCAAAACTCTGTATGACTTTAAGGTCACAGCAGACGTATCAACTCGGAAACGGATAGTCACCGTATCAACTCGAGCCCTGCAGTATTCTTTGTATGAAACTTTCTTCTGCAACGCACACTAATCGGAATCGTAACGCAACCGCCTCGCTTCGGGACAAGCTTGCAGTCCTCGCGCTTACGGCTCGTCGTCCCCGCGCTTACGTCTCTCCGTGCACTACTGTTGCCGAACGTGCTGTCATTCACAATACGACTAACAGTCGTGTTGCACGCGTATTTTATTGAATTTTTATTTGTTTTTTTATTTAGATTTCAAACAAAAAATAACGATGAAAAGGGATCATTGAAGAAGTGAGAATTTATCCATATTAATATGATTTAAGTGAGCGCGGCGTAATCGTGGCGTCGACTAGCCGTAGCCGAGTCGACGTACCGGAGCTGTTGATCCGCTTTGGTTACGTTAGGTCGATGCCTGTTTTACGGTGAGGCGATACGATGACGATCCCTTTTCGAGTTGATATGTATGCTATGACCTTAAACTACATTTTTATTGCCGTTGGGAGGACACCGACCTTCATCGACATATAAAGATTTGAAACAAAGTATGTATAGCAATAAATGTGTTCATTATTTTGTTTTTTCATTAGTTATTCAATGCTTGCAACATTGAATTCAACTACTCAATAGAAACAAATAACCATTTTCACAGACGAAACACACTTCCATACCATCGATACCCATTTAAGTAAACAGAAACACAATATAAAATAATTTTATATTTCCCAAAATGCCCAAATATAAGTCGTCACGTATACAAGTGTCGTAATGTTATTACCGTTCTGCTCACCCCTGGGGGGCGTTATAATAAACAATAAAACACCGTGAAGTGAGCGGTATCGAAACGTGCCTAACAGTTTGTAAGTACTTATGATATTTGTATTTATTTAGCTTTATGTAAATGTGTTAAAAGTTATTTTCTATTGGTTTATTGAAATTGAACTATTTCGATGAGTTGTTTGTCTTTCCTTCGTCAGCAGTGGTAATGAATACGATTATTGTGTATGAGATCTCGGGTTTAATTTTTCAGCAATACGAATTTTGAAACTGTGCCTGGTAAACGGCATTAGGCTCGCCCTTTTGCGTCGGACATTAAGTAACTGGTGTATGTGGGTGATTTTAACATCTTTGGAGATTAATTCACACACACATCTAGTACAGCTGTGCCACCGAGTTGCAGTTATTATTTATCAAATTACTTATTATGTATTATAACGTTAAAGAACAATGGGCCCACGAATTCTAAAACACAAAAGCCATAATTAATAATCATATAATTGTCCACCATATTTGCGAATCGTCGCATTAGAGCAAATGATTGTTTATATTTATTAATATAATTAAATTTAACGATACGTTACACGGATTGTTAATTTTAATTGCATATTATAATATTAGTAATTATCACATCATTGGCATTTGCTAACTGCGCGTGTTTGAGATATTTATTACATACTAACTGCCACGCGCGATGACACCCGAATGTAAAGCGGTGCTGTTATCGGAAAGCGCCATCTATTGGTGTGTTTAGAACTAAAGCGTTGCATATAACTTTTATCTCGCATTAATGCATTATCGCGATAAAAAGTGCTTGATGAACATAGTCTATCTATGTGGCAAGTTTTAATCGTTTAAAGTTTTATGTTTTAGTCGGAGCAGGATTAGTATAGTTTCAAAACAGTGTATTGTATAATATACTAGCTAAACCTAAGCCATGATTCGCTGTGTCTCAGACTGATTTGATTAAATGACAAAACCTCATGGCATTAGTTGCTTGTTGCATACAGGATTCAAAGATCTGTATTACTTATAAGTCAATTTAGTAATGTAATTTAGTAGTCACAAAGTGTAAGTGTATGCGCCATCATGCCATCCTACTGTCTATTTTAGATTTATATTAAAAAAATATACCTTAGCTCAAATTATTTCATCTCTATAATATTATTAAGTTATTATATTATAGAGATGAATCTCTATAATTCACACTCTGTTCTATTGACCCTCTGCACCCCCCTTTGGATATAGATTTGGGTATATCTGAGAGCAATTGTCTTTCTATCAATTTGTTGAATCGAAAACTCAATTATCACAAAGCCGACTACGCCCTAATTAATAAAAACTTGACAGAAATTGATTGGGATTGTGTCTTTTTGGCATGTAACGATGTTGATTCTATGGTAACAAAATTTTATGAGATCGTTAAAGAGATAATTCATAGGACGGTACCATTTAGTAGACGTTCTAAGGGTAATAATTATCCTCCGTGGTTTAATAAGTCTCTTATCAGAATACTGAAGGAAAAGAACAATATACGGCGCAGGCTTAAAAAATACAAAAATCCAATAGATAGAATTCAATTTCAATTATTGAGCAAGAGGAGTGTAAAGCTAGCAAAAGAGCTATATACTGATTATGTAAATAACATGGAAGATAAAATCAGAAACGACTCAAAGTATTTTTGGTCTTTTATTAAAAGTAGAAAAAAAGGATTTAGTAATTATCCAAACGTAATGTCTGATGGTATAGAAGAGAAAAAGGACGGGGATAGTATATGTAATTTGTTTGCACTAACTTTCTCAAAAGTGTATGATAATAAACCAGCTTTTGACAATGATTGCACTAATCATTATTACTTTCTAAATATTGGTCAAAACAGCTCTAACTTTAGTGATCTCGTCATAAATAAAAGTCTGCTAGTAAATAAAATGAAAAGCCTTGATGTTACCAAAGGAGCAGGTCCAGACGGGATACCCCCCATATTTATTAAAAACTGTGCTTTGTCTTTATCATTTCCATTGAGTCGAATATTTAATGAGTCCTTATCATCAGGTAAATTCCCAACGGAGTGGAAATTTGCAAAATTAGTTCCCATACACAAATCTGGGGATAAGAGTAATGTGAACAACTATCGACCAATATCCATTCTCTCTACAATAGCTAAATTATTTGAATCAATGGTATGCCCATACATTCAAAACTACTTTAAGCAATATATGATTGAATGTCAGCATGGCTTCGTTAAGGCAAGATCATCTACTACAAATTTAGTTACTTACGTAGAGGATATTACGAATGCAATTGATAATCATAAGCAAGTTGATGTAATTTATAGTGATTTTAGTAAGGCTTTTGACAAAGTTTCTCACTGCATACTTATTCACAAGCTCTCAGCGTACGGTTTTACGGGTATTTTTCTGGACTGGCTTAAATCCTACCTCAGTGATAGATCTTTCTTTGTAGTGGTGAATGGGTATAGATCAGACCTGCACAAAATTACATCTGGCGTACCTCAGGGGTCACATCTGGGTCCTATTCTATTTAATATTTTTATTAATGATATAACTAGTGACTTCAAATATTCAAAATCTTATCTTTACGCTGATGACCTCAAAATTTCTCGCGTCATTGAGTCGACTGATGATGTAGCCTTATTGCAGAGTGACGTAAATAAGTTACAAGATTGGTGCAGCAATAATAGAATGTATCTCAATACAGAAAAATGTTTTCATATGACTTTTACAAGAAAACTCGAATATATTCAGTCAAGATACACACTTGGATGTAAAAACATCACTAAAGTACACCAAATAAAAGATCTGGGTGTAATTTTTGATAAAAAAATCACATTTCTTCCACATTATGATTATATTATTAAAAAAGCGTCTAATATGCTAGGTTTCGTTATTAGAAATGGCAAAATATTCCGAAGGCCTCAAACAAAAATATTACTGTACTACACGCTGGTACGTAGTATTCTTGAATATTGCACGGTTGTATGGAGACCACACTATTCAAGTCATATATTGAGACTTGAACGCATTCAGAAGCGGTTTCTTTGGCACTTAGCCTATACAGCGGGGATATCTAAGAAATGCAGGTCATACGACCAAAAATTGGATTATTTTAAATTGACATCTTTGGAGAAACGTAGAACAATCTTAGACTTAACGTTCGCCTTTAAAATATTACGTAATCACATAGATAACTCTCAATTAGTCAACAGCTTCAATTTCAAAGTACCACTACGAATACCACGCAAGCAATTATCCATTATGGTGCCCCCATTCCGGAAGACGGTTCTGGGCTATAATTCGCCAGTTCCTAGATTGAGCAGACTTCTTAATAAGAGTCATGAAACTTTAGACATTTTTTCGTCAAGTTTAGGTGCCTTTAAGAGACTAGCCCAGGAAATGTAATCTTTCTCTCTCAGATTTTTTATAGTCATTATTTTTATCTTGTAATATGTGTTTTACTCTTAGAACAAATAATTAAATTTGTTTCATTTTTTGTAATTTTTAGGTTAATTTAATAAAAATTGTTTGTTTTTTTTTTTTCATTTTACTGTTAATTGTATGCAATTTTATGCACTGGACCTAGAAGATAATGAGAATATCTATGTTAAACTGTTTTTAATCTTGTTTTTATGTACATGCTGTGTTTATCTGTAATTAGTTGTGCAATTAGACTATAAAATTTGATCAATGTAATATAAAAATTTAATATTGTAACAACTGTTGATAAGCCAAATAAATAAAATAAAAAATAAAATAAAATTATATTTAGTTTTTTTATAATCAGTAGCATATGGCATAATGGCTGCAACACCTTGTTAATCTGTCAATTGGCAATTTAAAAGAGTGGCCGTGAGTTTCTTGCAGGTTTCTTCTTATAGGCTCAACCCTTTGCCTGAACCTAACAACTAACCTGAATGTAGCTAACTGAGTAAACTCACTAACCTATATATTTTGACGTTCATAAGTGTTACTTTGTGACCTAAATGAATAAATGATTTTTGACTTTGACTTTGATATTTTAACTTTCCGTTCCTGGAGAAACTTCGAAATAGAAAGTAAACACTCATTAAACTCCTCAATACCAAGACTAAGCAGACTATATAGTAAGTTCGACAAACAAGTTGATATGCTTAGTACCAGTCTTTATAAATTTAAGAGCCAGGTTCACAACAGAACTAATTACTATTAATTACCTAATTAAATTAAACTGCGTGAATTATTTATTCGGTTTTATAAACTGTAGGCTATATAACTGTTTGTTCGCTGTGTGATTAATTTTATTTTTATTTAAATTACTAATTTTCACTGAAATATTGTAACATTATTTTCTTATAATCTGATCTGTGTTAATACTTAAAGCCGAATGTTTTCCGTAAATGCTGTATTTGACGATTGATATTGTGCACCCATACCTTATTTGTTATGAAAGTATTACTTGTAAGAAATGTGTAACAATTGTAGATGAACCTATGCATAAATAAATAAATAAAAGTGCAAGGTTGTGTAAAAAAATGTGTGTATAGATTTCAGTCTGTTGAAATTTGAAATGAATAGATGGATTGACTTGAAATTCATACACACATGTTCACATACAAATTTATGTCAGCTAAAATTTCATATAATAAGATTAACTTATTGGAAATTATGTAGTGTACTAACAATAACTGCATTTGGCGGCTGATATTATGCTTACCTCTCTCTCCCATTCCTTTCCTTGCATCCTTTTATATACTATATGTATATACATGGCTGGTATCGCATGAGTGATACTCCTGCTATTGGAACCTTTCATTCCATCTATGATTCCTTTATTACTAGTATTTGCGACGCGTAAGCAAATTAGGTATGCGAGCTTTCGGAGCTCTTACTTACCAGAAAAAACATAGCAACAGCACTACTACCCCAAAGCCAGTTGAAGGAGTTCTAAAGAAGTCTCACACTTCCCCAGAAAAACCGGCTCATTCGAATCGTCACTAAGTACCTAATTGGTTACAGTGAGTCAAGGCTTCATTTTCCGTTGTAATTTTTACACCCTTAGCGGCATGAAAGCCGGTTTACACATATACACATACACATATATGTATAACTAAATATTGTGTTTTGGCAGCATACAGTTTTTTTTTTTTTTTTTTTTTTTTTTTTTTTACGTGGGGGAATGCATGACGCATACCCCTCCGCGGGGGCGGGCGGAGGGGTTATGTCGGACTCGCCGGGGTAAAAGAAAGATGGTAAAGATGTTAAAGTACCTCCCGGAATACCGACTAAACCTACCACGGTGTTCCTCAACAAAACCACTATCGACGGGGCCGCGCGAATCACTTTCGCATGCGGTCGCGACCCCGCCGAGGTTACGGCCCGCCGTATGAAACGGCAGGCCACTACACGAAAGACCTACCCTATAGGCACATCTAAAAACTCCCTACTGTCCCCCCTAGAGGGGAGACGGACTCGACACAGAGGCGCGCGTGGGAACACGCACGCCGCCTCTCGGACCTGGCAGCATACAGTGGCCAACTGCCAACAACATCGATCGAACTGAGTTTATGGGAAAAAACGATGGCATGATGGGGAAACAAACACGTTGTAATAATTTGATTAGACGGTTTGTTTGATCGGCTAAAACCTTTGGCAAGAAATTGTTTATGTCTCTATCGTTTGGGTATATTATTATTTATTATTGGGTAACTATGCTGAGATTTAAACGTTTTCTAAAGAAATCTAGATAAATCTTTGACTCTTGGTCTAGTGACAGTATGAACAACTGGGTAAGTGCTAGTCGTAATATTGTGGATTCTATTACGAAGTTTCATTTATTCCAGAAAACAATTTTTACATTGTATGCGAATATTTTTTACAATTTATACATAATTACAAAGAATAATAATAACCAAAATGTAAGTTTCAACAACTTCAGCAATATAAATTTAATTAATCAAGTATAATAAAAATTAATGATACCATCATTAAAAACATGAAAAAGATAGCATAAGATGTCAAATACCAAGAAAAATTATCTCCAAAATCCATATAATGTAAAATGCCAACAAAACAACAGAATTAAATAAAAAATACAATATATAAATTAAAAATAATTTAATTAATTAATAAATTGAAAAAAGAAAATGTTTGTTGTATGAGACAAAAAGTTTGCTATGTCGTTCACAAGTCTTCAATTGAGTAATAGCATTTTTCTAACAGGAACCGCTTAAGTTCGCTTAAAAAATCCTTTTTACGAAATATTTCTTTCACATCTACTGGTAATTTATTAAAAATTTTAATGGATCTGTAATATGCACTCTGCTTTACGACATCAAGATGTGGTATATATTGGCTATTTAGATCTTTGCTCCTAGTGCTCTCCCTTATCTATCTTTCGTCTTCGTTTTCGTACTCATAAGCATATTATTTAGATAAGTGAGAGAGTAACACCAATATATATAAAGTGCAAAGTGTTGTTTTGTTTTTCTGTCTGTTAGTTCTCAGAAGGAACACCAAGTCGAGAACTTGTATGCTTGTATAAAATAAAACTATTTTTTACTATCTGTTTCGTTTTTGGTCTAGTGACGGTGTGAGCAATTGGGAGCTAGCTGTGATATTATGGATTCTATGTAAGGCAAAGTGGAATTCGAGTCTTCCCATTTTTATTGAGTTTTCCCGTCTGATAGTTCTTAGAAGGATCACCACGTCTAGAACGTGTATGCTTTTATAGAGATTTCTGTTCTACTGCATAGAGAAAGATAGTACTACATTGTTCAGCTAACCAAAATATTATGACTGATCTCGTAACAGAAAGTTCGTCTAGTAGTATCACTATTGGTAAAACAATATAGTAGTATTACACTCTATGAAATAGAGAAGAACTCTATACAAGCATAGTATCCTAAACTGATGAGCGTCCATATAAATGTGATGATTATGAATGAAAGATTGATTAATTCCAAGATTGAAGTAAAAGGCAATTTGTATACGCTGCACACCCCTTTGAGAAACATACTTAAAATAATTTCCATTATTACATTAAAAAAGACAACTGCCTCACTAGGAATAATTCCTGTGTCGCGGGGGACTTTACAAACATTCAAACAACGGACACAAAGAACACCCAGGCTCGGAACAACTATTTGTGGTTCATACAATTTTTTGACCCGTGTGGGATTCAAACCCACAACACTCGACGCAGTGGCAGTGGCGAGGCGACCACTTAAACCACTACGACATCCGTGCATTTATCAGTTATCCTATATTATTATTATGTATTACTTGAGAAATCAAAGTTTAAAAATGAATAGGTTTGATTTTAACCTTGCTGTTAACTTTATTCAAGTCATATACAATATTAACTTTCTCCTTACCTCCTAACCTAACCGTAAGCCCCTCTCTTCAACTGTCATATCTCTGTGACACTATAACACGTCACAAAAAGTCACACTTCCCCTGCAATTGTCACTTATTTCGTACTTAAGTCAAGATTTCTCATAAGGCGCACGTCCTCGTTTCTCTAAAAGTGTCGTTACGGACGATATAGGTCCCATATACCATACGTAATACCATAATATCATGGGAAAAGTGGAACATCAAAGAACAGACATGCCTTTACACTCGATTAAATACCCCTGCTCATCCATTATGCGAAGCAATTTTTTTATTTTAACCTTTTCATTAAGAGAACCCAGTGAACGTATAATTTTTAATTTTACCCTCGGTGAACTTAAAACGGGTTAACTGAAAACTAAAAGAAACGTTTCAAATGAGAGAAATAAGAAATGTAATAAAGGTCCTAGATTCGTGTCCGAGTTGAGTAACAGTATAATTGCGTTTTAATATCTCACAGTTCTTAGGAACGATGGAAATTGAAACGGAGCTTTATAAGTTATAAGATTTGAATTCATTACTTTTGACGGTCGTAGCCAACGGAGATTGCTCAGCTGGGAGAATGTTTGACTGCGCTATCATAATTCTCAGTTTTGATCGTGAGAGAAATGAATCGCTGTAATGTGCCCTAAGCTCACCAAGAGGTGGTGATTGTCGCAAAATACAACATGATCAATTTTTCTGAATTCATAGTCCTATATCATCACACTATACAAAACACAGCAGTATTGCGATCATCATGAAACAAATTTTAAAATGTGTAGGAGCAACATTGTGGGTAAAGACACACTCAAATGATGACTGTAAAACTTTGCAACATTTAACAGGTGCTGTTAAAAGCAACTATTCCACACAACACAATTCGGTAGCATGTGTGGCCACGGTAAAACGCACGCTCACACTAATTTTAACTCGAAACGAAACAAAATAGAAAAAAGCGCAACTTGCTTTTAGCGTGAAAGCTGGTTTTTATAACGGACGGGACGTATACGATACGGTAACGATACTCTAACATTCCATTTTTAAACCAAAATGGAATCGCCGATACTCCAATTATAAAAAAAGAATGGAATTTCCAATATGCCAGTTTTGAACGAGAATGGAGTTTTCTACGTACGTTGTACTGTCTGGTGGGGCTGGCCGAAAATACCGTTGCATTGTTTTCGTTGTGTATTCATAAAGTTTGCCTTCTAGAGCGTCTATGCATTACGCGTGCGGGCGCTTGTTTTAAATTAGAATAATATTGTTCGAGACAGGTGTTGTTCTGAACTGTTGTTTTAGCAATGGGTGATTTTGTTCGGGAGTTTAGAGTGGTGTAAATGAAAAGTGCGATATATTTTTATTAGGACTGCGGAACAAAATGCTGTGATTCACATTACAGTTGGTGTATGGAATTTTAATGTATACAAATGTATTGCGATTTAATAATTACTCATGGTAAGATATCACATTTACTTCAACAATCGCGATGTTTATTTCAGGTGTTTACTTTAATTCATACAAGTCTACAGACCACTATTGACTCCCATTTTATTATTGGTGCATACTCCGTATGAGTAATAATATAAGTCATATTTATATTGTCGCAATAAAGTATAGACCATACTCATCTACGCTGGCCCATTATGGGTTGGCAGACTTCACATAACTTATAGTTTGCTATAAACGACTCTCAGACATGCAGGTTATCTCACTATGTTATCCTTGTAACTAACTATTTAATAGCCAGACGACTTCTAAAAGTCTTGAGATAGAACTTGTTTCCATCGGTCTAATATGTTAATCGATACCTATATTTTTGTATAATCTATTTATTCTTATATCCTTTTATTCAACAAAATTAAACAGTATAAAACAATAACGACTATGTCGTACAGTGTAAAATGTCTCGTTCGGTCCACTAATTGCAGTGGACTGGATACCGCGCTTGGCGTGTTTTCTTTCTTACTAGACGGACAAACAGACCGCTCCTAAAATAATATTGTTCTTTTTTCATCTACCGCAGGTGGGACGTTACTTATAGAGGAATTGTCAAGTGTACCTCGAAGCGACGGGAATTCGTTCACAACAAACATTTGATAGGCGACTAAGAAAATATAACGTTCTTGTATAAAAGGTTTTCACAGGGTCAGAAATATACGGGTACCATGGTGTTATATGCTTAAATACAGGTCACGAATACGACGCCTAGCTTTGGAAAAAAGTTGTTATTTTCCTGAAAATCCTAAGTAAAGGCATCATACAAAGGCTACTCTATGAAAATAGGAAAGAGTCTTTGTGTGAAATTTCAATTTCCATTAGGTATATATCTGAAAACCTTCGGTTATTTTTACTTCGGAATATTTGACCCTATGTTATGCTTCACTGAGATTTCTATAGCTGGAGGCTGTTTTGATTGGTTTACACAAGTTTACCCAAGAAATATGGATATAATGTTACTTTGCCTTGAGAATGACCAGAAAGTCAAACTGAAATCAATATTTACTTATACTTATTATATAAATAACTTAAATGTTACATAACATATTATATAATAAAGAGAAGAACTCCTTCGGTGCAGTAAAGAGTAAACTTTAGAGTAAATATGTATATACATAAGTGGTAGTATATTAGTATATATTGCGAGTATTTACCATGAGCAATTTAACTTAGGGGTGAATATTTTAAGAGTCTCATCTCACTCACCACTGAATATAACTATTTGTTTCAAAAATACAAAAGTGCAAATGACGCGCATACTCTAATAACCATTTCTGAATTAAATACTATGTTAGTGATATAATATAAAAATAAATGCTCTGAAAGCTGCAGCTACTAATATAATAATGCTGCATAGTTTACATAATATTGTCTTCTGTTTACGTGAATATTATTCATTGAAATTAAACTACTATATACGGATTTTATTTAATAAAAAAATTATGTAATAAAGTGTCAAATAAACAACGCGATAAAATCCGTATATAGCAGTTTAATTTCACTGAATAGTTTGTTTGTTTTTTTTGTTCGAACGCGTTAACCTCTAGAACTACCAGTCCGATCTGGAAAATATATTTGCAATTGATAGCCCAATTCTTGAGGATGGTTATAGGCTATATAACATCACGCTATGACTCCCTAGAGCGGAGCATGGATAGCTTGTATATACATTTTATAATACATCTCATCTGCACCACCCTTCGACTAATTGGTAAAACCTTTTGTGTTACGTTTAAAGCATTCAAGCATTCGAATCAAGATTCTAAGACTTTATATTTTCAGTTTTAGAGTTCGAAAAAACTCTTAAACAACAGCTTTGTCCATCTGTTCTACAACTTTCAACTCAAGAACCGTAAGAGCTAGAGACTCGCAGTCAACGCCATTCGACTCAGCATAGTCGATATACCCCCGAAATGACTATGACCTTTGACCTCCAACCTCAAGGTCACGTGACCTTTGCATATATTGTTTTTCGAACGCTAAGATTTACGACAATTCATTGCCGTTTCTCACTTGTTATTTAAATAAAAATTTTGGCTTTACGGATTAAATATCGAATTGGATGAAACTTTATACATATAACGAACATAAAGAACACCCGTTTTCTGAATAATCATTTATACACGTAACTGTCCCGTGTGGGATTCAAACCCACAACAGCGTGACAGCAGCGGCGAGACTACCGCATTCTCGCTGCGCTATCGCGCAATCATAGTGTATTATGCCAGTCATTGTATATTTACCAGACAACCATGTAAATGCCTGTGAGGAAGGCTTTACTGCCAAATAAACATAAAACTATT
Source organism: Catocala fraxini (assembly GCA_930367265.1). Taxonomy (NCBI): domain Eukaryota; kingdom Metazoa; phylum Arthropoda; class Insecta; order Lepidoptera; family Erebidae; genus Catocala; species Catocala fraxini. The sequence goes on along the minus strand of OV884044.1, from coordinate 766,181 downwards.
TTATATATCAGAAACTAAATAAACTGTACTAGTAAACTCCCGGCTGGATGCGGATGTTGAGTAATATTACATTTATCTTGTAGTGGTGACTTTGCAGGTAGTTTACTAATAAAATATTTATAGCTACATGTTTCTTAACCAGTATCGGTAACAAGGTCCAGTGTAAGTTAACCCTTCAGTACTATAAATGTTTCTATCGGTGAATTTATTTAATGAACTTTTGAGGACATTTATAAATAGTGATTTTAAAATACCGGTAAAATGTGCAAGTAGATATATTTGCCCGGGTTGTATGTTACGATGGCACGAGTTACCTGTAAAGTAACTTGTACCATTAAAAAGACAACTCCGGTGTAATCCCGATAACTCACGTATATAGCCGGGCTTTTTATTTTATAGTAGAGTAATATTTTGTAAGATATTCGGTACAATCATTTCTTTTATGAACATCTTCTCTCATAGCCTTTATTATTCCCAAGTCACTTGGGTCGGCTTTTCTGGTCTAACCGGATTTGACTGGATATCAGATTTTACACGGAGCGGCTGCCACCTGACCTCCGCAACCCGAAGGCTAACGATACCCTAAGGCTAGACCAGTGTCAGAATATTAGAGGGTACTGACTTGCCCAATAACGACTTCTATAGATGTTCATGGCAGCCGGGACCAACGGCTTAACGTGCTCTCCGAGGCACGGAGCAGGCGATAATTGTCAATTAATACGCATATAATTTCGAAAAGTCATATAACTTCCGAAAGTCAGAGGTGCGCGACGTGGGTTCGAACCCGAGACCCTCTGCATTGCAGTCTGTTGGTCTCCCCACTGAGCTATCGCTGCTATTTATCTATATATCTTTTATGAACATAGTTGATAAAATAAGGAGCGTAACATTTCTTTCATGATTTTTTGGAAAGAAATGAGCTTAATCAAGTAGTAATATAGGATATAAATCATAATTAAAAAATATAGAAGATAACTGTGTATAATATACTTATATTATAAATGCGTAAATAAATCAGGCGGTTAGTCTAATAATATTATTATTAAGTACGAAGATAGCTTGAGATATAGCAAAAGAACACGCTAAAAAGTAACAGGTAGCCCTTAGCGTCATATGCCTTTATTTACGATTCTGAATACAAGACTACACGACATAAAAGACCATGTATACTTCACTCATCCTTTTCATTGATATCAGAAATCGAAATCCAGATTAAAAATCAACCACGCCATCAATTCTACACCCTTCCCAAACCACTCGACGTTTTCATCAAAATGCCACGAACTCGTCGAAATAACCGTCTTCGATATTATAACTAGGAAGAATACTGTTTAGAAAATTCCTGAGTCAGTTTCATTCTTTCATTAAAAAGGTTCCTTTCGTCGTCTTATCATTACACACAGCGACACACAATTGTCTATGTTATTGTTAAGCGTAGCGTACACATGCTACACATGTCGTGCCACATGACAATCTTGCTACAAACGTATCCCTCCGGAAGGAGGATACGGATGTAGTAAGAAGCAGGGAATTCGGATTTCCATTTGCTCCGATGCTTTTTATACATCACTAACTTTAATTCTCATCACTTTTAATGTATGCCAGTCGGCTTATATTATTCCTAATTTGGCTTGTATCCAGAACATCGCTAATTTGGTCATGGTAAGTCCACCAATTTTTTTTTATCCGTCGTTTCTATTCTCTTGCATTTAAGTACGTTGTGTTTTTACATAGTCTGTTAATTCTTCGAGGGTAAAATTAAACTGCATCATACAAAATTAAACGCCACTTTTTTATTATTGACGCCATTAGTATATACTTGCATACTTTAAAGACAATAAAACTAGCTGAAACGAAATGAAGTACTTTGGAGAAAAGTATTAATAAATAAACCGAGATAATATATTTAAAAATGTCGTTTGTTTACAATGTTTATTCACGTAAACGTTAAGACAATACCTCTTCGAAAGACAATGCGTTCATACATATATTAATATTATAAATCTAAACACACACATTTTTTTAACGCGCTTGTCTCTAGACTCTCACTTTGAAGTATAAAAATATATTTGCCTATTTTTTAAGAATTGGTCCCTGCTTTCGGGTATATATCAAACTGCGGCTACAGTTAGTACCTTTATATGCTTAAGACGGGTTGTAAAAAAGTATAAATTAGTTTATTTACCTACCCAGTTGATAGGTAAGCAATTCATAGTCATTGATAAATATTTTTTCACCTAGAACTAATAATTTCAAGAAACTTTCTTACAAAACGCTACATGCTTATGCAGTAATACAAATAAGATGTTAGTATACAAAATTTTTTTGGCTGAAAAGCATTTATAGCAACAATAATATGCCGCAAAATGCGGCAAAACAACCGCTAGTGTAGTACAAGCTCAAATAAAAAGGCAGCAGTAATAACTGAGGCAAGTCAAGAGGAAAACTTAACTCATTACTGAATTTAGGTCACAATAATAATTTTCAGGCGTGCACTATTGTTCTCGAATGTTCTGAAACAGAGACAATGCCGGAGTCGGTGTATGAATGTATGTATGAATGTTAAATTGCGTGTATGACGCGCGGTTACTTGGTATTTAAGTTCATTTCTAGAATGTAGCAAGATTTCAGCGTCGTATTATGAATATTTTTCTCTGAAAATTTTCAGTAGCAACGTATGGCCTGAAACTACGTCTGTTGGGTGAAGATTATTGAGCTCCCTATTATGTAGGGCTCAATTCGTTATTCAGATATGTTATACCTCTGCCCAAAATGCTGTAAAGAAACTATTTAAATGCGTCATCTAACTCCTTTTAGATATTGAGTAGATAAGCTACCCTACTAAAGTAAGCTGTCAGAGTATTATATTATTTAAAAATCAGATGCATTTTTTGAATAACAAGAATCTCCACCAGTAATCGCAATGGGCGATTAACAATAGATAACATATACCTTCAAATATTAAAAATCTTAATTTCCTTGTAACAAAAGCATTGTGCCATTGAACTTGAAAAGTATATTCGAATTCAGTTAAACGTATTTAGGACTACAGCAGTAATATTCCAGTACCAGACCAGTAATAAATAATTCACATATATAAAATAAATAAGTCACAACCGTACGAGAATTCGAAATACATTAAAGCCGAGTAAAATAGTTATAGCCTATTCGTAGCACTTGCTACGCGTCTACGGCGTAGCAGCGTCTACGGGCGCTACGATTTACTGAGTCTCTCGGTAGCTAGGTATATTAAAATCATGAATATTATTCTGTTATTCATATCGAATCCATGGGTTTATGAGATAAGTTTGTTTGGAAACTTACTATTCATAATATTGCGCTTAGTAATTTAGTACTTTGTCTTAGTTTAGACTGCTCTTTTTACATTGAAGACGATTTTATTATAACATGCTTTTGCTTGTTACTGTGTTTTTGTTGTATCGTTGTATGATCAATTTTTAACTGCTGAAAGTAACATCTTAGGTTCTTTGATAGTTCTATTAATATCTTGTATGGCAGGTTCAACGTACATTAAAGATCAATCATATTTAGATTTCACTTTTTGGATTGGAAAATAGGTTATTCGTGTCATCCTCAAACAATGGGTACAACACCCAAACTCATAACTATTAATTTGTTGACAACACATTTTTATGCTTCGTACTGTATTCGAACACATTTTATTCGACATAAAGAGGCGACCTAATACCAAAACATTATCCTTATACACCTTATAACACTGCACCATGTAATTAGTATGCAATGTTGCCCATACTACTTAAATTAATAATTAAACAAAGCTTAACCCAGTCCGCATTCATGCACCCACCTAGACCTACTTTACGTAATGAACACCTCAAAAACCAAAGATTGTATGATGTAATTCTTTTCAGCGGTTTTCAGTTTCAGTAATATTTCATATCGAAACAAAAGCCCCTTAAAAATGAGGTCGAGTGAGGGCGACATGAAATTCAGCCGACAATACAGACCTTACAGATCTCTTGTTTTATATCATACGTTTTTAATTGAATTCTGGTTTTGGTTGACATGGTTGGAGTTGTTTTTGTGTGTAGATGATTAAAAACGTTTATTTGGGGATTTGTAAATAGATAAAACAGAGCGTAGTATTCGTAGTACGCAGTTGTATTTACAGTGGGTGAGGTTAGGCATAGCATTGTGGCTATGTTTCTTAATAGGACAAGGGTCTCTAGCTTTCTATTGTGGTCTATAGATGGGGTTAATATACCTTCGAGATCGGTATCTAACTGTTAAACAGGCGAATTTCTTCACAAGTTATTCCTTTAAAGTGATTTATAATTAATTGTTTATTAATATTCTTGAACTTTAGATTAAGGGGTAGCGTCCTTAGCGGGTTTTAGACAAAAACGCTCCGTGTAAAAATAAATAAGATATCTCGTAAATTATCCTATTTACTACATAGCATAATCTTGTGGTTAACTTACAAAATGGTTGATGAAAAGACAATTTATCCGTGTCTGAACTGCTCATGAACAAAATATTCTAAGCCTGAGACCTTTACCTCAACTTGGATATCTAAGAATGCTTCAGTAAGCTGTCACACCATGCTTTCCATTGTAATATTATTAAAGAAATTGGTAGAGCGACCCCGACCGGCGACATACGAACCTGCCCGTATCCATATAATATAATACCGCCGATAAATGTTGCTATAATATCGGGTAAGCCATTTTCACGTGAGCTTCTAACAAAGAACTTTCCTCTTTATAATATCAGAACGGTCACTCTGAAAGTGTGAATAAAATGCAACGAATAGCCTCTTAAATCACGCTTTATAGTGTGTTTGCTTTCAGCCAAGGCTTAGCTCGCAACGTATGTCGGTTAAATGATATTATAGGAAAAACATTAGCGCAGGCCTTTGCTAGTTTTTATAATATTTAGTTGAGGCTCGAAATAATAAGCTAAGGGTACTAAGTCGTCTAGTCTAGGGAGTGTTATAAAAGTAAGTGTAGATACCACAATTGTAAGAAATGATAATTCAGCCTTTTCGGTAGTACTTCAGGTGTATAAATATATCTATATGTAATCATATGGTTACTTATATCTTATACATAGGTCTGCATCTGTTTGCTGGAGGGTTAGATAAAATCTACGGATTTCCACTTTCTTCTACGTTATGGCTATTCCGAATAATATAGGAAAAAATTGTAATTAATATCATATTGTTAATTACTTTAACGGTAACATTTCTAACTAAACGTTTGTATTACGAGAAAGCTTATGTCAAAATGCAATGAGTGGGATTCAAAATTGGAAACAAGCTCGGATACCCAATGTCTTGGGTCATTGAACTATCACTAAGTAACTTTGAAGTATTTGTTAGTTAATGCCACTGAAATGTCTTCTACAAATTTATCGTTTGCCAACAGAATATACGCACTATCGCATATAAAGAAAAATACGTTCTATATTTTCAGCACTTTAAAGTCACAAGCAATAAACCCGAAAATAAAGACTATTTACGGACGCATCGAAAAAATATATATTGACTCAGTTTGATTCACTAGAGTAGCGAGAATGTTTCCCCAAAAATAAATAAAAAGCACTCTGCTGAAATAGCTTTCAATATTTTAGGCGCTATTACGTTGAACACAATCTATACGTCCAGTCAGCCGCGCGCTGCAAAGTGAATAACGAAGCCGCACTACAGTTATGTGCACCATCAACGACATACTCATAAAACAACGTACGTGCACATTGCACACCCATCCTCCACAGGATACACACTCGTATTCATGAACATACATTTTGAAAGCTTAGCAATTTAACTTAGCACTTTACTACATTTAACAGAGCACATGCTCTGCACTCAATAACATAATAACTGTACCTCACAATACATTTTCTTTAGTAATTCCACAAATTTTAGGGAAAGCTTTTAAAAAGTTTACTATGTTGACTGAGAGCTACGACGACAGCCCTCTCGCACAAACTTCACGTATTGGATTATTCAATAAAACCTTGTAAACATTATAAATTCGGGAACATACGGCCGCATGATTGAGACAGGCGCAAACTTACTTAGACACTTTCAAACTTGAGTCGAGCTAACAAGAAACGAATTTGCATTATCTCTTAAGACAACTAATGTGATATTATGAATAATAATTTTATAAACAATTTTTCTGCGATTGTGTCTCATAGTTAATCGCCCTAATTATTCGTAGTTCATATTGCTGTTAAGACAATCACAATAATTCAACGTCAATAAGTTGTACTACTTAATTTACAAAATATTTTTGTATGTAGCTTATAGAGTGTTTATAAAATTGTATAGTGATGTGTGTGTAAGTTAGTTACTACTTAATGTTAAATATTAAGAGTCTACAACACTTGCCTGGCATACCTGTGAGAAGCGCTCCTGTGCATCTAGAATCTCAATGAACAGGGACAACTTTTGATCCATGATGGGAAAGCCATTGCGTGGCTGCATAAGTAAATGTCGCACAGCTTCCCGCACGGCTGCAGGCGTGCTCGGCGTGCCGGGGGTGCCCAACGTGGGGTACGGCCCCACCAGCCCCGACAAACCATGGAAGGTCGCCGAGGTCTTTGGTGGGTTATTTACACCACCGGGCAGCGACAACCGGCGCGATGTCGACGGCGGCACCGCGCCGTAGCCGTTCGTCATAATCGCCGGTCTTTGTAACTGGTAATCACTCCTTGAGGACGGCAGCAAAGAAGTGCGTGGTAGCGTCGCCATAGCTGGCGGCGGCACGCCGGGCCGCGGTCGCCGCGGCACAGGTGCCAGCAGCGGCACGGGGCCCCACTCATCGTCGACAGAGCCGATGGAGTGTGGCCGGCGTGCCAGCTGGTTCACGACAGGCCGCGGTGAGATTGCGCTGGCCGGTCGTCGCGGTCGACGTTCGCCGTGTATCGGATTCGGAGGGGTATAAGGACTGAAACCATCGAAGTCTTTGAGCGGCTGCGGCTGCTGGCGGGAGTCAGGCGCTGGTGGCGGCGGATCATCCCATCGTGGCCAGGCTAGCGCCAGCGAGTCGGGCTTGCGGGGCGGCGGTGGCCGTGGCCTGGCCGCCCCCTCGGTCATGGCGGCCTGCGCCGGCAGCGCGTCACATGGCGGGACGTCCGTCGCGCGCGGCGTCGGCCGGTCGACTGCCGCCGCGACGCCTGCATCTCGTCCCGCCGCTCTGCATCGACGCACTCTCTGTTTTGGTTTGGGCACAATTTTTCACCGCCTCTCGTTTGTTTGGGAACGTGCGTGAGTTACGCGATGTAGCGCTGTTTGTTACCAATTCGATGTTGTTATTTATTGCTCTGTTAAGTCTTTGATTAAACGGAAAATCAACATGTGGAAAGTTGGAAACTCCACTTGTATTTAAATTATTTATTGAATGTTCGTGAGCGTCGATAAATACCTACGCTGTAGAAGTTTCACACGAAATTTTAGATAGACGAATGTTTATTTAAAATTGTTTTAACAAATTTCATTTATAACTTTTATAAAAACGTAGTTAATTTGTTTTATATTAGAACACTATGATTATATTATACAATGGTTCTAAATCGTGGTAGTAGTAATTTGAAGGTAATAAATACATATTTATTTTAATATTTCGTTTGTTAATTATCTAATATAATATTAAGTCTACAAATCGCTTAAGTCTAAAAACTGATTTACCTTATGTTCTTTCGATCATGTAGGTACATACATCCACATTTCATAAAAACACTCAATATTTTACTACCCGACCAATTCCCGTAAGTTTCACCAGTGGCAATAATTTTAAATTCCTTACAATAACACCATCGCGATGTGTCAACACTACCGCTGCGTCAATGGGTCCATAGTACCCGTATACTGAAATATCGTTCTCTTCCTACACGAGTGGCCACAACTCTCGTTGTATCGAGCGCTGTAAAACTTATGATTATTTCTCGCATTATTCCTGTTCACGGGCTATTAAAACTGTTATAAAAACGCTTATAATAGAAACTAATACCGCAACTGTGCTTAACGACGCGGTGCAGTTTTATTGATTGTGCGTATGTGTTACTATTATACACCTAAACACTAACCAGAATATTTCCTATCAAAAGCGCAGGCAAAACGAAATTTATCTACATATTTATTTTATGACATCACGCTAGGGCATAAAAAGGGTTTGACAGAAGTGTATTTGTAGTGTTAACATATAATTTAAATGACTTAGATAGCAAGTTTAAGTAAGACTTAGTAAGCAAAAAGTAGCGATAGCTCAGTGGGGAGACCAACAGACTGCAATGCAGAGTATCTCGGGTTCGAACCCATGTCGCGCACCTCCGAGTTTCGGAAGTTATATGACTTTTCGAAATTATGTGCGTATTGATTGACAATTATAGCATACTCCGTGCCTCAGAGAGCACGTTAAGCCGTCGGTCCCGGCTGCCATGAACATCTATGGCAGTCGTTATTGGGAAAGTCAGTACCCTCTAATATCCTGACACTGGTCTAGCCGTAGGGTATCGTTAGCCTTCGGGTTACGAAGGTTAGGTGGCAGTCGCTCCGTGTAAAAACTGATATTCAGGCAATTCCGGTTAGATTAGAAGAGCCGACTCCAAGTGACTTGGGAATAATAAGGGCTAAGGGAGAAGAAGAAGACTTAGATAACAAGTTTTTATTGCTATATGTGAGTTTAAATTTCGTATCCAAATCTAAACTAATATCATAAAGAAGAAGGATTCGATTTTTTGTTTGTTTGTTTACTATGTATGTAACTATTTAACTCAAAATCGACATAACCGATTTTAAAATTATTTTACCATTAAAAAGCTATATTATCACCGAGTAACATAGGCAATATTTTATAGAAAAAAGGAATGTTACTAACAGAACCTGACCTATTTTTACGCGAGTGAAGCCGCGGGCAAACGGTAGTCTATTAATAATTGAAGAAAAGTCAATAATAGAAAAATCTTCATTACTTTGTGAGAACGGGGCAAAATACTTGAAGTTTTACGAGACAGTTTTGATGATGTAGGACAAGTTAGACATACTTCATGACCTACAGATAACTGAGAGGGTTCAAAAACGTTTTGATTAAATTGTCTGTTCACACATTAAACCACTCGTTACTGCCAAAAATTTAATAGCATACGTGATTTTATATGCATATAAATAATGTAGACTTCAGCCGCAACAGAATACATATCTTTACGCCGCGGATAACGCTGAACTACCACATTTTATATTTTGAAGAGGGAAGATATAGCAGAAGATTTATCTAGACCTAGAACTTTACTCAAGCTGGAGTAACTGGACTAAAAACGTATCTTTACCCCATAGAATATCGTAGCCAAACCACTTATATTGTTTCCTATGATGAGTAAGTTCGTTTTGTAATCAGACGCTGCGCTTTTGTATAGTGATATATTTCTCTCGTGGTGAAATCACATATTAACACCTTTTTAGAAGGATCACCAAGGTGTGAATAATTATATAAACATCCAAAAGCGACATATATTGACTTGCCAAATCAAAACAAGACAAAAATTATTTATTCATTTGGGACACAAAGTAACACATATGAAAGTCAAAATGTATTGGTTAGTGAGTTTACTAAGTTACTGAACCTACATTAAGGTCAATTGCTAGGTTCAAGCAAAAGTAGAGCCTATGAAAAGATACCGCGAGCAAGAAACTCATGGCCACCTTTTCTAAATCAATGGTATGAAAAATAAATCTCCCCAAAATATAAAGTATTATTTAGTAATCCGAGTTTTCTCCACGCAAGCATCAAATTCACAGTACTGGCTACTACGTTATTTAGTCAGACTGTCATTTAAATATATCTGCCCATTATTCTTACATATTATTCAGATAAGAATAACACAGACTTTATCTTTTAATGTAATACACTCGTTCTTAGCAATTTAGAGTGAATTTACAAAGTAAATACAAGTCGCTTTAACTTAAGAGATACATCATCCACAGATTATGATCGCAACAAACTTAGTTGTTTGTATAAGAGAATGATAAACAGCTTACACTTAACTGAAGAGTGGATGCAACGAACTTTAAACATCAGTAATGCACCTCAAGTGGCAATTTCAGTCTATTTCAGTCCTGCGGCCACTGCTACTACAGCCAATATCAAATTTTATTTAAAGGCTTTTTATTTATAGATGGCGCATTCAAAGGGTTATTTGTAGAGATTATTACGGTGAGTTTTTCAGGGCTAATTTAGTATGTATTGAGATTTATTTCTCGGCTGTATAACTAAGTGGTGTAAGCGTAAATGCATGCACGTTTGAATTCTGGGTCAAGTATTTATTTATTTAAGTAAAATTGATATGGAATTGCTTTTCTAAATTTTAGCGTTGCTAAATCTGACACTATCTCCAATAGTCTATTGTTCTTGCCTCTGGGAAAAAAAGCGTTACTTATTCTGACGTCATAAGCAAAAAGAGGAACACGCCAAAAATAAAAATTTTAAACATACTGGCAGATGCATCTTTTTACCGATTATAAATATGTAAAACCATACTTTCGAAAAAAAGTATGGATACTTTTTTTTTTCTTATGACAGCAGTGTTAGTGTCAGCAGAAAAGTGATACACCCGGTATTGCAAGCAAGGATCCAGAATTTGATTACCCGTAAAAAATAATCATTTTTAGTAGAAACACGTCGTATGAAACCACCGTTTCAATGAGAGGTTTTCATATAATTATACACCACGTTAACAATGTACTGCTAGCTAAGTTATAACAAAACTAATAAAGTTAGGAATGGGAACAAAACAAGTTAATTACATTTTATTTGCAGCCATTAATTATGTTTTCTTTGAAACAGTTATAATATTTTATCGGCTTGGGTAGCGTAGTGGTTAGTGTAACCGACTGCCACGCCTGAGGTCGCGGGTTCGATTCCCGCACAAGTCAAACATTTGTGTGCATGAACATGGATGTTTGGCTTGGTCTCGGTGTTTCTATGTATATATTTACAAAAAAGAGTATATATGTATGTTTATCCATTGTTTAGTACCCATAGTAGAAGCTCTGCTTAGTTTGGCCTAGATGGTGTTGTGTGTATGTGTAGAATATTATTATTAGAATATTATATTATTTTTCATAACATCAAAGTAGAAGCACCTTTGTGTCCCGTTCTTTCAACTTAGGAGTCGCTATTTATATCTTTCTTTCTATTTTATTAAGGATTACATGATTTAGATTTGCCTGTATATTCTACTTCCTAACTAATATCATAAATGCGAAATTGAGTTTGTTGGTTTGTCTATTTGTTTCACGCCATAACCACTCGACCAATCATCATGAAATTTCGTATATACGTTGTCAGTAGCATTTCATCCAGAAAAAGATATTGATACTAACTTAACCTACATTTACGCAAGCGAAGCCGCGTGCAATATCTAGTAATATTATAAAAGTGTAAGTTTGGGTACAGGTGTTTGGTTATTTGATACTCAATTACGCGTAAACTGTTAAACGAATTAGGATGAAACTTGAGATAAATACACGTATCCTGGATTGCACATAGGAATTTTATCCCGGTATGAATATACACGGGATTCCCGCTGGTAAAGCCACTGACACAAGCTAGTTTGTAATAAATGATTACTAATACTGTTCAAATCCTGCTTAAGCCTTGTTTTACTTCCTTTCATTAAACGAAGGTACATAAATACAAAATCGCACCTACATTTCGCCATGTATGGTCTTAGGTCTCACAAAATAATATCGAGCCTATTGTCCTACCTACCGAACCTATTGTGTATATTCTATTGTTGAACCTTGAACCTATCTGGAGATCCAGATAGCTCCAGATTCCGCCCTGCTACTAATTTCTTGACGTGACTCAGCACCTCATTTACTACGGCAGTGCTTTAATGCAATAATAACATTTACAATATCAGTAACAATACGACAAGTAATGTAACACATTACCGCAAGTATAACACATGATACCGAGGCACTTGCCCCACATTAACTCGTCCGCTCGCCACACTGGACGTTAGCGGGGCGAATGGCGCGATACTGCCGATAATGGCTATCATATGCGTTACAATAATTTCAATGGCGGTCGACTTATCATTATTAATATTTATGATAAGCTTTATAAATGTTATTCGGTAACATATGGTGGAATCTACTTATAAATAATCTATACTCAAATATTTAAGTGGAATATAAGTATTCATTAGCGACTAATCAGAAAATGTCTCAAATATAAACGCTTCTCAGCGTTGAGTGTTAGTTGAATAGCTAACTAACAGCGATGGTAAGTTGATCAGAAGTTATTCGTTGATCAAAGGCTTGAGAGCTATTTAATTGAGTGGTAGTTAAATATTAGTTAGCGATCATGCAATGCAATTACTGCAGTGAATTAGTTTCTTTTAAAGTGTTTACTTCAGAATATATCGGGCATTCAATAGAGAACCCACTAGCATTAAAACGACATGTATGTATGTATGTCACACATTGACATCGAGTTCGCAACACTTGAAGCGATAGTTTATTGGCCAGGTCATATAAACCACAAAATTATATGTTCATAGATACAGTTTTGTGGCAGTAACTATTAAAAAGTTCCAAAAACATTATATTTTAATAAAACTTAACATATTCCAGGGCGACCTTCCATAAGTTCTCGTGCCAAAACACAATATTTGTGGTATTATTTCCCGTATATTAATCCCGTAGAATTCAGGCTCCTTCATCCCACTGCCCTGAAAGCCTATTCGGTGCTAAGCCTTATATTTTCATATATTTTATTAAACATCTTGCTGGATAAACACAACATCCATATCCCTTACCACGTTCTAAGTAAAAAAAGTCTCAAAGAAAATCCTTTTTTAATCCAACCATAAACAAAATCAAGAGAAAAGGGAAGGCGGAGATCAAAGGGCAAGAGGAGAAACTGGCGGGCTCCGCACACGTAATTCCTTAATACGATATCAAGAATGCGTGAGACGCAATTTTCATATGAAACTATAAATCAATTTAGCGTTGAGAAAAGGGATAATCGGCCGAAAGCCTGGCATGCCTACTTGGCCACGCGGGTGGGGCGATTGTGGACTAACTTTTAACTTATTTATCGATACTTCTGATGGCAGAATTTTTTAATATTACAACTTCAACAGAATGTTGCGACGTAGGATTATTGCGTTCATGAAATGCTTGTGTTTTTGTTTCAACTTTATTAACGACACATTCACAGACCTTATAGTGCGTATAGTGTAGTGCTTTTATTGCATACTTGGTTCGATTTCCAAGTTGGGCCAAGTATTATTGAATTCTCAGTAGTAATATTGAGTGCAAGACAGTTACCAGTGGTAAGTAAGTATACATTTTACAATTGTGTTGTATATGATTCTAGTTATTGCGATAAATAATTTGAATGTACAGATGGTGAAACGAGTAAGCAGTGACGTCCTCGCTGCCGCTGCGATGAATGTTGTATGTTCGAATCCCACTCGAGTGATTTATAGGCTTGACGCACAATTTATTGTTCTGCGTTTAGGTGTGCTTTGTGTCCGTTAATTGTATGTTTGTAAAGTTCACCGCCAAACAGCGCTTTAAAAATGAGGCTTAACTTATTAACAAAAAAAAATTTGGAATTTTGTTTAAAGAGTTGACTGATTTGTTCAGTGGGCTACATCTTGTTATAATACACCACTGTCTAATACGTTAAGAATTAGCAGACGTGATGCTTGAATGATATGATTTATGCACTATTTAATATATTTTCAGTTGGAAAGTTTCACTACTTAAGAAAGTTCCAAACTTAAATTTAATAGAACGTATAAAACTAAGTGGATTTCAAAGCCATATTCTTCAAAGTTAACTCTTTAGTAGAATTAATGAGATAAGTTATATTATCTGAAGATAATGGTTATCTATACCTATACTAAATTTATAAAGAGAAAGGAATTGCATATTTGGATGGTTATATGTTTATTCGTAAACTCAATAATTACTAGACCAATTTGAAAAATCTTTCACTATCAGATAGCTACTTTATCCAGAAGTAATATGGGCTATATAACATCATGCCACAAGCCAAGGGGACGGAGTAGCAATTATAAACTTGGGTGAATCCGGGCGGAACAGCTAGTAATATATCAAACAGCAATACACACATAACATTAGTTATATATATAAATAAATTAGATTAAGGATTATTTCACACTATAGTTTTACTACTTTCAGTTCAAAAAAGTACACGATACAGGAAATGTAAAAGTTTAAATAACTTTCAGGAATAGACTGTGGAATTCACTGAACAAAACTATTATGGCGGTGAAGTTTCTTTTTTCTATTACTATGAATATACTGTACGAACACTTGCGTTGTATTCTTGTGATCTTTTCTATCCAAATATTTTATACTAGTTTTTGCCTGTAGATTCGCACACGTAAAATAGGTTAGGTTATGTTAGTAATCGAACTTTTTGTTTAAATAAATTATGGCCTTCATTACTTTGTGATAATATAGCTTTTTTATAGTGAAAGAATTTTTAAAATCGTTTGAATTGATTTCAGTTAAATCCTTACAAACAAAAATAGTGAAAATCAGAATTTCCTCTTTATAAAATTATTACTATAGTTTATATATAATGACGTGTAAATAGCCGAACATTATTGATGATTTTTACGAAATAGTTATTCTTGCCCGCGGTTTCCCTCGCATTAAGCTCACGGTAACTATAGGGTATAATAATTATGAATGTTAAGTGTAAAACCAGTATATGGTCTATCTGTGTACCAAGTTATAACCAAATCTGTTCAATGGTTTATGCGTGATTAAGTAACAAACATGGAAACCTCCAAACCTTCATGAAGTTCAACATCTACAATATTAGCAGAATAATATTTTGTAGTTATTATTGTAAATGAGGTAACTTTTATTTGAATACTACTGGTTTAAGTTTCAATAATTATCATTACCTACTTGATACGAAGATAAATTTTCATAAAAGTATACTGTAAGCTTACATTGAGCTAAACTTCATTGCAGCTACTTAAGTATTTCATTTACAACACAAGAACAGTTACTATATCTAATTACGTTTTGCTCGCATTAACTGTAAAAAAACAAATCTGTGTCATTAAATCGTTCTGAAAATATGTTCAATAGTGTGTGAAGTATGTTGACCTATGTTTCGCCAATGTGGTGAATTAGCCAACCATTTTCTTTCTGAAAAGAGGCTGAATGACGGTTTATAAATAGACTTGACATTGTAACATGTGAATCAAAGAACAACATTCTCGACTTCTAAGAAGAACTGATCTTTGTGTCAATCTTAATTCAAGGAGATGGCAAAGCTTCGGGAAAATCCACTCAGTTTTATGAATTTCTTGAAGTTGAACGTATTCTACTAAAAACTTTTATCTCGTCTTAGGCCAGTATCTTTAGAGAATTAGTATCCAAATTTGTTATATATTGTGTTTACTTTTGTCATTAGGAACACTAAGATATTAAAATACATATTAGACTTTATTTTACTCATATATTATTATTTATTCAAACTATATGAATCTTCTTTTTTAATTGAGGTTACATTTACTGAATTTTATCGCGGTTGACATAATGTGCGAAATACACTCTGCCTGCGGGGATACAAACCTGATGTTACGTATGTACGCTTTAAAAGTATTCAACGGCAATAGTTATAGAAAGACACTTCTCGTCATCATAAATGCTGAAGAGTATCCGAAGAATAAGTAATTTATAATGATGAAGGTACTTTACTATAAAATATGTTATAATTTCTTGACGGTAGGTCAACTCAAATATATTTATTATAAGATGATATACAATCGCGATTTTCTAGTTTTAACTTTTTTAAAGTACGAAGATATATTTTATGTAAATCCTGTGTCACAGCGGACTTTAAAAACTTCAAATTCAAACAACGGAAATTAAGAACACTCATGCTCAAAACAATTATTCGCAAAAGGCTTATTTCCTGCAGTCTTAACATGATTTTTAAGCGAAACATGTTTGTAATATGATTCTACTCTTAAACCTTTGTGTTGGTACATTCATTCTAAAAATCAACTAAATTGTTACAACACTACAACAGTCAGCTATTCATATCTTTCTATTTAAAGTCCCTAAACTATCCCGGGGTTCCATCCCTACACATCGACGTCAACTGCCTTCTCTCAAGTATCCACGGAATGTAACGACGCAGCCGATTGTACAACTATTGTCATTAAAACATACGTATGTTTTACATATACATGTTTGTTTTTATTACATATGTATGTTTTAAATATTTATAATGCAATATTTTTAAGGCATATGTAATGTTGAATTCATGAATATATTTACATTGCGATTTACGATATGATATATGAGGCGAAAGCGTAAGAATATACTTGATAGCAAACACGCTCGTTCATGACACGGTTTGTGGAGGCTGCGGGTTCAACTCCTGTTTTATGAATTTTCTACTGCGATTATTGCTCAAATTTTCTACAAAACACTGACAGCTTTAGTGGCACAGCAGTAGTGAATACGACAGCTTTACATATAGTCTCATGTTTATATCCTGGGTTTGGCAGTGTTATAAGATTTTACCATTAAGTAGTTCTCTGTAGCAGCACGTAGTTTGGAAATTATCTACCTTTCAAACGGAAGTCTGACATCGTCGCGCCAGTCTGCTTGTGACTATTGCCAGCGTAACTTGGCCGAAACCTCAAGCCTTTAAAAAAGATAATTAAATAATAACCATTAATGCTTTAAAAACCGATATTCGTTATATAAATTATGCAACACCAACGCTTAAATGTGATAATAAAATGTATGTATCTTCGACGTCTAAAACTAGAAGCTACGAGTAATCTGAGGACATCAGTCTGCCAAGCTTGGGTTATGCCGTTGACCTTTCTGAAGATTTTTTTTACGTAGCCCATAGGAAAACCAGAACTCCAATTTTTCCCTTCCCACGTAGCTGTATAATAGCGACAGTTATTTGTGTACTTCGATTCAGGTATAATATTTATTACACGGACTACTTGAATTTTTTCCTGTTCGTTATTCTATTTTTATTTCTCCTCGCATTATCTTTTACAAAAAGCTTGATATTAAACTCCTAAAACTGCTCTAGTTTTCTATTTGTTCCAAGCCCATATTCTTAACTATTCTATCATTCCTTTTATCGCATCTTTTATCCCTCTTTCAGTACTACGTGGGTACTCATCTGATATGGCAAGTCATAACAAGCAACAGTAACTGCTTACCGAAAACCAGTAAGCAAGCTTATTAGCTTGCTTACTGGTTTTCGGTAAGCAGTTACTGTCCCTTTTTTTGCATAAATAACGCTTCAATGATAGCAGTTTCCACAATAAACGCCAGTAATTTTTTTATTACTACAACCGACAATCAAAGATGTACAGCTTACATGTGGCCTTACCGTCCTTAAATCGCACGAGCAATTCTCCACACTGAGAAGACTGCACTCACATATTACATTTACATAATAGAGAACCAGTGCACAATTTTAAATATGAGTAATTATTGAAATTAATCTACTTTATATCGATTTTGCCGCGTTGTTTATTTTAAAACACTTTTATTACATAACTTTGAACTATGAAACTACTATTATGTTCAAAAACTTGCATAAAATACGTAATACAGTATTATGAGTAATCATGTTAATACTATATTTATAATTAATTATATTAACAATTAAAAATATAGTAGGAACAATTTATTTTATGTTAGATGACATCTTTAAGACCAGGAAGGTGACCATACATACATACATAGATTTACGCCTGTTTCCCAGAGGGGTAGGCAGAGACTACGGATTTACGGACTACGATCCTGACATACTTCTCTGGCTTCATTCACTTACATCACATTCCTCATACACGCTCGTCGGTTTAAGGTGCTCTTAACCTGGCCTTTGTCTAGAACGCGTTCGATCTGATCGAGAAACGTTCGCCTAGGTCTTCCTCTTGCGACTATTCTATTCACACTAGCCTTATAAACTTTCTTAGTCAGTCTTTTCTCGTCCATTATTTCTACATGCCCAAACCAGAATAGGTGACCATATTCAAAGTAATATTTCGTATCTATGATTTAAATGTTTGCCTATACTACTGTTAATAAAACATATCTCTCATATACCTAAAATGATAATATACTAAGTAACGCTGTAATAAATACCATCCTAACGTTATTATTCACCGAGCGTCGACAAGCTCCTTGACAAATAGTGTTCCAAATGATGATTTAATATTATAATTCTTGGGGCTCTTTGCTCCACGTACTCAGCAATCTCTATTTGAACTTAACTTTAAAAGTCGTTTGGCGAAAAGACAAATTTTCTAAGTATTTCATTAGAATTTCGGTATCGTTGTTTCTTTTTTATCCCGGAGGCAACGAACATGGCTTTGTGTTGGTAATCTGGGATACAAAAATAATGTAGCGGATAAAATGTTGTCCTATGAAAAAGCTAACATATTTACCGTAGTCAAAGGATGTTTTCAACATTTAGATATGTTCCCGAAGGCACTGGGCGGAGGTCTATTACACCCACGTTTCATGAGGTACAGGTTTAGGGCCCACATACTAATAGCCGTAATTGAGGGTGAACTTTCTGCCGTCTATTGGGAACAGCAAATGACTCAGTGCTGCTACAAAAAAAATCTTGATACAAAAATCTACTAGTGCTGCCAGTTTTGGGAATCAAACCCAACATCTCACACATACATGTATGCATTCACTACGGCTGCGTCACCGAAGCAATCTAGAATATGATTTTAAATCTGATGTGACGACAAAGAAATTTTACATTTACAATAAATCTAAATAATTGTATGCTTGTCAATCGTGCACAGTACACGTGAGCTTACACAGACAAGTTGCATTCACTACCTCTGCACCATAGAGGCAATCTACAACCTAGACGGACAATTCTCGCTATAAAAAACGTTCAAAATAGATTTCTCACCTAGACTCTGTGTCATGAATATCACAAACGTGAACATAAGAATTAGCATTTTAGTTCACATTCGACATTAATTAGCCTAAATCGATACTCTAGTTTGAACATATTACAAGAATTGGCTCTCCGCTATATCAATATCTAACAATACGAAACAAAGACGAAACACAAGTTATATAATTTAGATCTTTATCTAATTCGATTGCTCTACATGTATATTATATAATATATAGTATATATATATGTATATATACCAGTACAATGTTACACAGTGCACTCGAAGCGTTCCTTTGTCGACGCTCAACACAATTACGCTTCGGAGTCAGATTGATTACGCGCGAGTAAAACGCATCGCCACGATGCTCACAGCGAATGGATTATATGCTTAGCGTCAATACGGGTGGATAATTTCTGTAATGGTATGTGTTGAAGGCACGTTACAAGTTCATTTAGTAGATGTGATTTATTTATTTAGTTCTCGTGAACGGGTTGGATTTGTAAATGCGTTAAGGAGATAGTGCTGTTGAAAACTTGTGTCTTTGTCTTGGGTTCAAGTCAAAAATACATACTATTTGAGGGTAAGTACCAAGGTAACGAAGCCGCGAGTGGGAGCTTATTCTCTAGATTTTAATTGTAATGATAACGTATATGCTTTCTTTCAGGTTTATGGCTAAACGTTATTTTAATATGTTTACCGAGTTGTAATGTAAATCGATACATTGTAGTCGGCCTTGATGGCGTAGTGGTTAGTGTAACCGACTGCCATGCCTGAGGTCGCGGGTTCGATTCCCGCACAAGTCAAACATTTGTGTGCGTGAACATGGATGTTTGTCTTGGTCTGGGTGTTTCTATGTATAATATGTACATATTTACAAAAAGGAAGTATATATGTATGTTTATCCATTGTCTAGTACCCATAGTACAAGCTCTGCTTAGTTTGAGCTAGATGGTGTTGTGTGTATGTGATAGAATTTTATTATTATTATTATATTATTTATATCTGATGCCCAAAAGATAAGTTTACCCAGAGGGAGAGCTTGGGATATTCTTTGAATATATGAATTCCACCTAATCCCATACACTCAAGAACACAGACAATCTTTCAGCCCTTAAGCTCCCACAGTACGTTTTCTCCATAAATTGTCAATTAATAATCTCTATCGTACTAATAATTTTAATTCTTCGACCCTAGTAAGTTATAAGAATTTCATCACATTCCAATTTCCTAAAATATCTTCGAGAAAAATATAAATCAAATACGAAAATGTAACACAAAATTGCAAAAAGCCGTCCCTACCAAGTTACTTGTAGACAAGAAGATAAATAGCCTAAAAAAGTAAAACGTCGTAGTTAAAACGAACATTTTCAGTCAAATTATCGTAACAGCTCAATGGACAGGTAGACGTCCTTTAATATACAATATCATATTTCTTCCTCAATGCCGCATTGACCATTTATCACAGCTTGTTTGTATTCCCTTCATAACAGGTAGCTGTCATAATTCTGATATTGTAAAAGAGAACGGTGTTTGTGTATTATGATGAAACTAGTGATGTCTAAGCTTTTTTGTATATCTATACTAATATTATGAAGCTGAAGAGTTCGTTTGTTTGGTTGAACGTGCTAATCTCAGGAACTGCTGGTTCGAATTGAAAAATTATTTTAGTGTTAGATAACCTATAAAATATCACACTACGACCAATAAGAGCGGAGCATCAATGAAAAATGTTGCAAAAACGGGGAATATCATCGTATGTGAAGCAGACGCAGTTGCGCGGGTCGGCAATAAATGAAACCTATCCGCATTTTATTGTTATAAGAATACGCATGCCTATTAGTATAATCTAAGGTATTCTTTATAGACTACTAGATTTTTACTGCAGCTTGTAGTTTAGGTTAGGTAGATTAGTGATAGTACTTTTTCCTGGATGAAAGGTACCCTATGTCTTTTTCTGTTCTCTTGCCAACATGTATGCGAAATTTGATGATGATCGGTCGATTAGTTAAGGCGTGAAAGTGTAACAAACAAATAAACAAATTTTATAATATTAGTTCGCATTTATAATATTAGTTAGGAAGTTAGGATTGGGATACCAATAGACATGCAATTAATCTTAAGAGAAGATTATGTAATGATTGATGATGTTCTGAAAAAGAGTCTGTATTTTTATTTGTATCATGAAATGTGGTGAAAATTTGTTTTGCAATGTTATGCAGTGAACAACTATTTATAAAACATTTTATTTTTGGCGCACAATAGCTACACTACAAGGTGTTTTATAATGACCCATTCCTTATAGGATATACAAGCTCATACTCCGAATAAAATCAACTAAAAAAAATCTATTCAAGTATTACATTTTTAAGCTACATTTTAAACAAGATTTTTCTAACATGAATATTTCTAGCTGGATCCGTACGGAATATTTCAATGTCTTATTCTTCCGTTTCCTAAAGCGAATTTCAAGCGAGATCCAAGATATCTTGACCTAGCTTTCTGAGATTACGATTTTCGTATTTTTCGTGATATCCATTTCGGTTCCTAGGAATCTTAAATAATATAAAATGTGTAACTCTGTTTTTCTCGTTTTATGACACAAATGGAAACCGAATAGAAATTATTTATTGGCTCCACAGATAGACAAAGGCACGAATATGTTGTATCGAGTGTGTCTTTTTTCGTATGTGAAAAGCATATGGAAGTCATGTTTTAATGTTTTAACCCTTGTCATAAGATTATGTATGCCCATATGACAGCAGAACATGGAATGGGTATTAGATTATTATGCATTAATATAAAATTACAAGTAATTTATATGTGCTTCTGTTCTTAGTTGAGTATATAGAAAAACGACAATATATTTCCAATTGGGTGTTAAATAAATAACTCGATTTGCTTGTAAACTTTATAGAGATAAATAAAAAATATTTTGACGATGGTAGAAAGCAAGTAATAATAATAATAATATTCTATCACATACACACAACACCATCTAGCCCAAACTAAGCTGAGCTTGTACTATGGGTACTAGACAATGGATAAACATACATAATATACTTCTTTTTTGTAAATACATACATAGTATACATAGAAACACCCAGCCCAAGACAAACATCCATGTTCATGCACACAATTGTTTGACTTGTGCGGGAATTAAACCCTCGACCTCAGGCGTGGCAGTCGGTTACACTAACCACTACGCCATCGAAGTTGACAAATTAACAGATGTAACTTTATTTATTGTCAACAATTGTGAATATGTGTCACATCGATTAAAAATTAAAACATCATAGTGATGTAACTTGAAGTCTTTGTTCTTGAAGATTAATTAATATACGAACGTTGAGCCGATAGGTTTAGGCAAAACTCTCAATGCTACAATTTTGTATTAAGTTCCTATGTAATAGGAGTCTAGGTATTGTGTTCCACCTTATAACTTATGCTGAATTTTTGTATTAAACATTTCATTCCAACAAGATCTGGTAATGGAACTTGGTACCTTACAACTGGCAATTGTAGACACGCTTTCTTCAACAACAAAAATAGTCTAATCAAATTATTTAAAAAAAAAGATATCGTCAGTAATTTCAAGTAAATCATACAGCGATATTTACTTTTCAATGCATAAACTGAGAGCAATATATTCAGAGACGGAATATCAATCAACAGCAACGCGAAAACAACAAACCAATCGATTGCCCAAAACAATGTCTTTTATAAACAACAATGCGCAAATAAAAACTTGATCGTAACATCTCTACAGATTGGGACGAGCTTAAGGTCAGTAGTACACATACATACACATTGCTATAAAAGATAATCTATGTTCGACTTTTACAGCAATACATAAATATGGCAAAAGTCGAACATAGATGCTTAAGATCAATGTAAATACAACAATAATGATTACTAAATCAATTTAACCGTTAGTTTAAGCAGTACTTTATTTATTTAATATGTGTTTGTGTAAAAATTCACTTTAAAATTGTTTACCTTTAGTTAAGTACCTAACCAAATGGAGTATAATTATATTTAAAAGTTCTACTATAAAAAAATAATACGTTAAATAATACCACAGGAAAATTATTCGTTTGAACTATATTACATTTACGTCTAATAATCATATTGAATTCTAGGTTTTAATAAATAATACGTTAAAAAATAACCATCTACCTAATATTGTCTTCTATTTACGCGAATATTATAAATTTGAAATTAAACTGCTATATACCTAATACAATTACATAATTCTGTATATTTTTATTACACGAAATTAATAAAATGAATAACCTACAATACGAAAAAAATCAACAATTTCGACGCCATATTATCTTAGGTTTTGTACGACACAAACTTTACTAACAAATTGTACTGATGTCTCCAAATTGTAGATAATACGTAGCATATTTACTGCTATATACTACATATATCTCACAGTTTGTGTGATACAAACTTAAGTAACAAGTCAGTAATTGCCGGCGAGCGCCATGATAGATCAACTTGTGCCTTTATCTGTGAACAATTAATCGTGTTACACGAACCTTTTGTTATATACGAAGCAACCTTTATGTAGCTCTAGTTTCATTGAGGAAGTGAGAACGAAAAATTAGGGTCATACTGATTTTTATGCCCGCAAAAATATAGTAAATTCTAGTATATTATATGAAGAAAGTAATAGTTTGAGGGGTCGCATCACCATTGCCACTGCACGGATTGTTTTATGTACGATCGCTACACGGGGCATAAAAGTATAATATGCCAATAATTGTTTCAAGTCTGGGTGTTCTTTGTGTCCGTAGTTCAGACGCTTGTAAAGTCCACTACGATACCGGAATTACTCCTAGCCGGGAAAACCTTTTTAAAAAGAAGGATATTAAAGATATAGGTATCAGTCCTCTCTATTATGCCCTATTTCTGGACACAGAACTATTGTTTATGTGAAAAGAGTTAGATAATAAAGCACAAAACTGGTCTTGGCAAATTTATCACATCTACAAAGACCAAAGTCGGAAAAAAAAATTAAGCTGTCATAACGAAATACATCTTTTAAGGCAGTTAGAGGATTTAAAAGCGTGGAATTATATTTGTATATATGTATAAACACAACCAGTAAGAAATTCATTTCATAAACTTAACCTTTCAGGCATATAGACGCTTCATACCAAGTAATGTTGAGCAATCTCCTAAATCTCGTTATTAATAACGATCCATTTCCTTCCAGTAAACAAAAGACATCTTACCGTCAAAAAGACACTCCCCATTGTAGAACGATAGAGCCTCCTAACACAATACAAGTTAGACAATAATACAAATAGTTTCCCATTAGTACTATTAACGGCGATAAATAGAGTCCGGTAGAGGCATGGTAGAGATACAGGTTACCATGGCAACTGAAACAATGAATCTACAACAATAGATGCATTTGTACCTAACCACTTTTAATACGTCTTTTTATTGCGTGCGTTAATGTTAGTCTTAAGGAAAAATAAGTAGAGATAAGTTTACTTTTTCTACTTCGGTGGCACAGTGGTAGTAAATGTCACTGCTGCTTAGATATTAAGTTCGATTTCCGGTAAGCACCAAAGTGCTTTTGTATTTTCTGCCTGCAAGTTTTGTAGCAGTATTTTGTGTGGATCTATGCCTGGTAGATGCTAAGCTCATTTAAGTAATACCTTAAATTAAGTATAGCCTGATTTGGATTTAGGTGTTATACGCCTCCGATAGAGGCCTGCAACTGCATGTTTCATTAGAAAAAAGGGGTATTTTCTTACAGTACAGATAATTACAGCGTTATATTAAAATCACAAATAAAAAGCATCTAAACTTAATATCTGTCTATACTTACTTTTAAAACGGATGGTCCTAACATGACAAGCATTTTTAATAGGCAAATATACTAAACCAGTACGGTATCGGCAAAATTAAAGGTAGGGTGTTTTATATAAATCTATCACTGATGTTCATACAGCTCTCATAACGACACTTTAATGCGAAAAGTTGAGACTCTACCAACTCTACGTAGAGTTACCTGAATGTTAGAAACTTTGTCCGATTTGACTTGTTTATAATAGCAGAGCTTCATCCATCACAAGATGATTATCTACAAGAGTTGATAGATATTTATTTATTAGATAAAATATTTTTATAAGATTTTAAACTTTTATCATATAGAGCACGAATAGCGGTTTGTTCACAAATATACAAACATCTATACCAAACAAGCATAGAGATTCAGATGCGTCAATAAATGTTAAGATTTGACTGAAGGCTCTAGACTTTGACTAGAGCTTTCAAGCCAAATTAGAGAGTGAGTTATAATCTACGTTTCGCGACTATATCTCCAAAGAGGTTAGCAGACGGGTATGACACTACAAATTTTACTACCTGTAGTTTAAGTCGTGTCTATTATAAACTACTGGACACCGCTTCAGACTCGATACTCCTACTAAAAATGTCCTAACAGGAAAACGCATTAGCACTTAGCCCATGCTAGAAATCGAGTCTAAGACCTCATGCAAAGCACTTGCATTCACTGCCACTGCGACATCGAGGCAGCCAAACGGCCTCGCGTAGCAACTACCGACATAAAATAAAATCTATCTGTAGCAATCTTGTCTCCCTTTGAATAAACAAAACGGTTGCTTACAAGTAAAGTTGAAGTGATATTGAATGTTAAAGTGTCGAACTAGACTCGAAGACATGTCGGAGTTGAAAGAAATCGACACAAACAGACGACGCGAACTTGAACGTTCCCAACTGTTTGTGAAAAACTTTAGCAAATACACGATGTGCTCGGTGTTCGAATGTATTGGATGTGGCTTCAATAGTTTTGTAATGGGTTTGTAGTTGAATCGTGTTATTGCGAAATAATGAATTAGAATTGATTTGACTGCACATGGCGTAGTGTTTTAAATGCACGCAACTTCATCGAACAGGCTTTTTCAATATAACATTTTTTATTTCATTTTTTTTATTTTATTATCATATTTTTTATGTTTACTGACGTGTCCAGGGAGTGTTTATAAATTTTTATGGAATTAAATATTTGCCTATGACTGCTGTTATATAAGGTGGCAAATATGCATACGGTTAGGCTGATTGTCTGTATAGATACTTGCAACACTAAGGATACGCCTCGTCATTTAGAAAAGAAGAGAAGGAACGTCCGTGTTTGGGCTACCAACGCAAGTTACATCCGTGTTCCGTGTTCTGGTAGCACAGTGACCCTTTTCTAACTTTTTCTATTGGCTCCCCTGTTAACAATTCCTTCAATTCAGTTCAAACTCTCTCTACAGATAATACTGATCACAATGCAATGTAGAGTCAGCAACATAAGTCAATACAAACTTGGGATATTGCTCATTGTGATTGCCTCTATCTTCTAAAATTATAACAAATAAAAGTTCAAGAAAACCATACTTCAAAAATACAAAATAATAATCAGGTATTTTTTATTCATAAAACACTTTTAGCTACTTATTTTACTGACTGCCGTACCAACGGACATATCATAGATTTGATCCCTCCATTGGTTGAACAATGGACAGGACAAGGAACATGCTGTCAAACGCAAAAGTAACTCAAGGCCAAATATGCACAATTGTAAGATATATATGTAATGATTGAAGGGTTACATTTCATTTGCTAATAACGCCAATATCTCTTTTCTCAGTAAGACGATAGGGACTTAAAATCAACGTACTGATAATGCGCTCGCTCTTTCTCCACTTAACAGCACTAACAACATCGAAGCATTTGAGTTAAAATATAGTATTTCACTTGAGAATATAATATTTCGATAAGAGAGTATAAATTAAAAGGTTGTAAGTAAAGCCTTCGTTAATTGTGCCGAGTGAAGGCGAGTAATTTGAACGGATGAGCGGCCTGTTATTATCGACAACTAAACTTTACTTCTAACGGAACCGGATGCTGGGAGTCGTAAAGAAATTCCAACTTTTACGGTGAATCGACTTCCAACTCAATGTGATTTTTGGTTTTATTATTTTTATATCGACGGAATGAGGTTTTACAAGGAGCTAACGAACAGACTTAGAGACTGACTGCCTAGAACTTGCCGGAGTCAAAGTTATTTCTCGTAGAGAACGAAATGAAAAACTAGTTTCTACATTGTTTTTAAAGCAAAAATTTTCAATTCGTACATGTTGATTATGAAATTAGCTCTGGCCCATAAAAAAGGAAAGAGTGTGATGCACATATTGGCAATTATTAAGAATAACTTTATTTGTAGGATGGAGCTTGTGACCTTTGATTGCTTATTCAAATAGCTTAAGATTAGGCTAGAATTTGTAGAGTAATCTTGAGTTGATATTCTATGTCTCTTCTTGTAGTCATAACTCTGCTTTATTTATCACAATGGATTCCATTATTATGTAGAACCTGAGGCAACTTGCATTTCTTAAAGTTCTCCATTATGTTTTCGAAGATATGTAAAGTCCACCAACCTGCACTGGTCCAGCATAGTGGACTATGGCCTAACCCTTCTTACGCTGAAAAGAGGCCAGTGCCCAACAATGGGACAGTTTAATACACGGCTGGTATAACTTACAAAATGTAGGTGATATATCTCAGCAAAATCTTGTTTTATTGGAAAAGGAAAGCATTCAGTAAAAAAAATAGTCAGTATATAATTAATAAGTTGATTCTAGATTCTATTTAAAATTGTTATTAGAAATCTTGGATACAGAGGAACAGGCCCTCTTAGCAGAAGTATACTTTATAAGTTTTTGTAATGTATCGTTTAAAACAATAATACATTTATTGATAAATATTATTTATTTATTCAGTGTACTGTATGCAGTTTAATATAAATGTGTTGATCGTTGGAAGAAGTAGTTTTGCAGTTTGTGCAGTTAGTCTGCGAAGTTTGATCGCCCGTGTGTAAACTGTATAAGTTATGGCTTTTGAATGGAACTGTTGACGCCTACGCAAAGTAATTTTCAGGAAATATCAGTTAACTAAACTGGTAAGTTCAAAATATGTGCTATGACCAATATTATCATATGTACTTTCAACTGCACGTATAGCCTAGCGGCGAATACCTCGCTGCTGTTGCCGTATAAAAGTATATTAGGTTTGAATCCAACTCGGGGTAATTATTTTTATGATCCAGATAATATAATCAGATAATATTATCAGAGTCTAGATATTCTTTGTGACCGTTAATGAAATGTTTGAAAACTGCCCTGCAACACAGGGCGCGATGCCAATAATGATCCCAAAATGCCTATTTTAAAAAAAGAAAGCAATTTTGGTTTTGTCTGGTTTTCTATCTTTCTCTTTTCTTAACATCAAATAAAGTAATTAAGCA
The DNA here is from genome assembly GCA_930367265.1 of Catocala fraxini. NCBI lineage: Eukaryota > Metazoa > Arthropoda > Insecta > Lepidoptera > Erebidae > Catocala > Catocala fraxini. Next base: position 737,896 of record OV884044.1, on the reverse strand, counting down.
GTATGATAGTAAGCTATGGTAATAACTTTAAACCACCTCGCTCACACATGCAGTCAAATCATCCGCAAAGTCTTAACTATATACTTCATGAAAACTTGAAACATTTACCACACAAAGTCGACTACATATGTAATACAAAACGCAATAACGCACGTCTATATGCAACGCAGGTGCTCGCCGATATTAATATTATACAGCCGTACCACTAATATGCGCATTATGCATGAACGTCCGCTATTTGACGCACGCACGACAAGCCGCGCGTGCGAACGCCGCCTTATAATGCGAGCTGTTTATGTTTTATGTATATTATAAGGGGGCGGTTACACAAACGTGCATTTTATTGTCGACAAATGTGTATAAGTTTAATCAAGTGTTTTTGATAGTGTTTAATGTTTAATAAAATTAATGATTTCTAGACTGTTTTGAGTTTAAAGTAATTCGAATACTTTCAAGTTCAAGAATAAATTGCAGAGTCAAACAGTCGTTTATTATAACATTTGAACTGAAATTAAAACGTTCTAAATATTAAAAGCGGTCTGTTGATTATTGTAAAGAATTAACGTAATTAAATTGGCTATTAAGGCAGTGTGTGTTAAAATAATAGTGAAATATTGTGATTGTGTATTGACCTCCCAACGCCCGCCATCTTGAGCGCGTTTGGCGTTGTAAAGTCAAGCATTCTATTACGAGTTCTCACGGAGGCAAGAGCTCTTCATAAAATTGTAATCTTGTGAGTACTAAATTTAATATTGATTTTTACAATGTTGCTACATAGTTAAGATTAAGATTGTGCTTAAGAATTATAAGTGTTTATTATCGAAAGCGTGTTTCATTATTTGCAATGAGTGATCCATCTATTGAGAATAGTTACGTCAGCTCTGCTGATGTCACAGCTTTTAAAAACCCTGCTGGACCTTATGCTGTGTTATATATTTTAGTTACCTTTTGACTGAATCGGTGTCGCAACGATATAGATCTCAGGTTCGATTGCCGGCTCGGGCATGTTCGGCTTTTCTGTCCAGAAATTATCAATAGGTAACAGCACGCGGTCTGAAACGGTCTGAAACTGTGCCCGGTAGCCGACAATATTCTCTCTATCGGATCTAAAATCATAACTTCATAACTGTATAATTGTGTCTATCTGCGGAGATATAGGGATGTAAATACAAAAAGGTTTTCCATGAGCGTGCTCATATAACTAAACTTTAATCTTAAACTTTAACTGTATATTAGCGAACTTTATAAAAAAATCAAGATATATGCCATCCAGCGTCCAAAACAACTTCGACACAAAATTAACCCTCAGCAAAAAATTACCAAATACATTTCTAGCACAAAGCTACCAAAAGAAAACGCTTAACCGATCACAAGTGCGGAGGTCATAATAGAAGCGTAATAAAAGTATATTCGTTACGATAGCCTTCTTTCCCTCGGCACATAGTAAACGATGAAAATACTGAAAGAAAATCATATCTTTCTAAGTACGGCAATAAGTCTTTTTTTAAGAACAGGAAACAAAAAGTGAAGCCTGATACCTCCGGACCATTGCTCAAGTAGGCCTCAAGAAATTTGAGCAATATTCTCATCTTGTTTTACAAATGTTTACCTTCGAGAAAATGAGGCCGAAAAATATTCCGAACCAGATTAAGCATGGTACACATAGCTGCGTGCGGTTGAGTTCCCGCATATTTTCGGCATCTGTGATGTCTAATAGATCAAAATATCGATAGGTAAGTGATGTAGTCATAATGGTATTATGCAAAATCGCAAGGATTAACATAGGTACATGCAATTTAGAACTATACATTTATAACGGTGTAACTTAAACCTTAAATATCGGTAAAATAAAAGAGGTGCTTGCTTAAGGTTTGATATAATCAAAGTTTGTGTGTGTTTTTGTATAATTGAATGACTGGGCAATTATGCTATTGTAATGTTGATGCATAGATAAAATGAAGTAATTAATAGATTCACTTAAGCTTAGGCTGGAGTTTATGGTCATTATCTTGTAAGTATTAGTCTATAAAGTGGCAGTACACTATATTGATTTCAATTCATATCCAACGCATGTACTCTATTTTCTTACGTAATAATTAACTCCAGTGGGGGTTTAAGTGATAACGTCTCTGAAATACACCTAGCGTTGTAGGTTCTCAAACTTACCAGACTCAAGTCTGATATGTTTCAAATATAGTCCTAATTTATGCTTCTACTAAGACTCCCAAGGGTTTAGTATATTATATTCGTGATTGTTTATAAAGCTACAAATATAAGAGAGCGTTTTAGACAATTTACTCAAATTTTATTTCTTGTTTGGGGACGTATATTCGCTCGCTATACTTGCTATTCAACGTGTGCAATACACTTTAAATATTCCCGTTCTAAGTTCATTTCAGGATTCAGCCACGGTGCGTAGCATGATAGATGTGTAGACGTCTACGGCGTAGCGCGCTACGATTAGTATTTGTAGACGATAGCAGAGGTGTAGTAATATTATATAAGGCGTGTTTGATGATATTAAATGTAATGTGTTGTTTCGTTTTCACTCAATTATCCATTTCTCTCTCGCCTCTCTCTATTCACACATTTTATCGAAAAATATTATAACACAAACTTTAACGTGCACTCGTAGGCAAAGTTCTACTGATGATTATATTGTTATGTAACCATCAGATTCGCGAACAGATGAACTTATATATGAATAACTTACCAACCAGCTGAACGGCTTGACTTACCTGAAAAAATATAAAGTGTATTATTACTACAAGACCGCTTTATTTGAAATCTAAATAATAATTCATTGTTACTAAGTTCGTACAAAAGAATAAATACACTTCTCCACATTCAATAAAAATATTATTTAAAGAACTAAAATATTCATGAATTTAAAATAACATCGGCTGCCTTTTCAATGAAAAGCCGGGCGCTATATTTCGCGAATTAGTAAAAGGATGCACATATTTTTTCCCATTCGTACGAGGCTTATTAAAATGTTTCAAGGATGTTCCAGCGAGCCTGAATTAATGTGAAGTTTCATTTGAGTTACAGTCGTGATAGGTGCCTACGAGCCTTACGAATGTATGAAAACACATAACAAATAATCTACGTAGCGCCGGCTACGAAACGCTACGATATACTACGAAACTCAAAGGAAAACTAATCTGTACCTGTACAGACTGCTACGGCGGGAAGCTACGAAAAAAGGGTATTAGTAACCTACGACAATAGTTTTAACATTCTTGTTTCTTTTGATGACAATATATTATTTATGTCTCTGTCTATATTATTTGTGTAAGCGACTGTTTGCATGAGGTCCCGGGTTCGATTCGTAGCAACAGTATTCAGTACTGAACCTGATAAATGGCAATAGAACCGTCACCTTTTATTACTAGTCTAGTTTTTTTTTTCTAACGCATATATTCTACAAGTACTGCTTTTTAGCCTGCAGAATATTTATCCGTTGAACTTTTAGACAATTCTGAGTGGAAGATTTATAAACATTTGTTCAAATTTTATTGCCTGGATTCTTCGCACAAACCTAAATGACGACCTCGATGGCGTAGTTGTTGGTGTAACCGACTGACACGCCTGAGGTCACGGGTTCGATTCCCGGACACGTCAAACATTTGTGTGCATGAACATGGATGTTTGTCTTGGTCTGGGTGTTTATATGTATAATATGTATGTATTTACAAAAAAAAAGTATATAATGTATGTTTATCCATTGTCTAGTACCCATACTACAAGCTCTGCTTAGTTTGGGCTAGATGGTGTTGTGTGAATGTGATAGAATATTATATTATTATTATTATTATTATTATTATAAATAACTCTACTCTAAACCTAACTTCAAAGTATAAAAGGTTTTATCAGTTATTAACGTTACCTTGCATCTTAAATAAACAAAAAAGAACTTGTTTATTTCCTTAACCCATCACAGAAGTAATTCGCAGAAGTCTGAGCACAAACTCTCAAAGACACCACAATCGCTTACATAATCAAACAAACTCAACAATTAACTAAGACGCAGTTTGTGCAAATTAAAACAGGTGGAGGGTTACTATCACCCCGTAATATTAAACACAAGAACCCGGAATCCGAGACTAAGTTCCGGGAAGTTCGCGCGTCGTCTGCACGACACATTCCGCGGATTCCCATCACTACACAGATAAACTACAGTAGTGTAACTTGCGATATAACTTGCTGTTGACGAGAACAGATTTGGATGAAAGTAGTTTTAGCGATTCCTATTTGTGTTCAATACATAGTAAAGTAAATACATTTACATATAGGCATGTGCGTCTGTGTCTGATAGTCATGTTAGTATAGCTATTTGTGCCCATGTAATTGCGGTATACCATTATTTATGTGTGTGTGTGTGTGTCCTCCAGACCAAATTTCGGTCACGGCGGCCAGTCTTGCCAGTCACCCCCATGCCTCAGAAAGCACGTAAAGCCGTTAGTTCTGCGCCTGATCTCTCTCCGGTCGTGTCGGACTATTCATCCCACCGGATCATGAGGGTTAGGGAACAGAGAGTGCACTTGTTTTTGCGCACATATTTGTGCACTATAATATTCCCTGCGCAGATAACCAGTCTCCGTTATCGGCCGCCGTGACCGAAATTCGATCGGAGGACATTATTACCAGACACAAAACGTTTACACAAAAAATACTTCGATAGAAAATCCCAATTTGTAACCCGAGCATTGAACTTGAGACTTCATCGACATACCAGCCATATTCACTACCACAGGACTCAACCAGTAATATTACAACAATAGCTCACTACACCGAACTTTTTGTTACATATAACAAGTGTAACAAAGAAGACATAATCTAAACATAATGTAGATAATAAAGCCTTTTATATAAATGTATAACACCTCGTAATACCTCGTGGTTTTAGAGTTCGAAAAAACTCTTATACAACAGCTTTGTCCGTCCGTCTGTTATACAACTTTCAACTCAAGAACCGTAAGAGCTAGAGACTCGCGGTCAACGCCATTCAACTCAGCATAGTCGATATACCCCGAAATGACTATAACCTTTGACCTCTGACCTCAAGGTCACGTGATACCATTTTTCAAACTCTAAGAATTACGGTTTTCATGGCCGTTTTTCACTTGATTAATACTGATGCTGTATGTTTAGTGTTAGTGGGGTCCCGCGAGGCCGGTACGAACGGTCTGTAACTATATGTAAATATTGTGTACAAACGTACCTTTCTTTTGTAATCTTATTCAACTGCAAATATTAGCAACTGGAAACTGCTTAGAGACTGTAGTATGCTTGCTTTCTTAATATTTGGGTTGCCATATCTAAGTCTTGGGTTGAAATCTTAATTGGTACTAAATACTTTGTTTTTAATCAGAAGTATGCCTTATGTGTAAAGCTTTGGACTTGTAATTGAGAGATCTGGGTTTCGATAGCGTTTAGGTTAGCTAATAGGTTAAGCAGAAAGTTTATAATTTAAATCTGAGGTTTTCATAACACATAACACTGTAATAGTGTCATATTTAATTTTGGTGAATGTAGCACACGCACCACGCATCTGGTTAAATTAACAGAATAGTATAAACTTATATCTAGACAAAAATCATTATGAGATTATAACACGTCAATGTTAAGATTTTACGTGAACTTTTACGAAAATTGTACAAGCTAATAATTTCACTTAGGTAATATTTTACTTTAAAGCACATATCATACTTATACTTCTGCTTCAAGATCACATAATTTCTTCTTAGTTTGTTACATGTTCCCTCAAAATGCTGTTAAGATAATTATTTCTTCGTGAATTACAAAGCAAAGAGCAAACTTGAATATAATGGAATTAAATTAAAATATCGTTCGTTCGTTTATGTCGTCCCAGATTGGATTAATTTCAGTACAAGTTCCTTGATTACATTTGTACTAGCAAAGATAAAATTATTAGATTCGTACGTTTGAGAGTTTTATTCAATTGAGTTAATTTTGTTTTCGAGTTTGTGGGTTCGCTATACAAGTTTTAATGTTTTATTAACGTACTGTTGACAAAGGAAAAAGGTTGAGGAATGGTGTGACATAAGAGCGCTGCAATGTAAAAGAAGATATACTGACATGAATTGAAAAACGTGTACTAAGATTGTTTAAGGCTTGTATAGTAAGAATAGACTGGCCAAGAAATTATATAAGACCAATGTAAATAGAGTAGTGGAAAGAAGAGGACTATGTAAAACATTAACTATATTTTAAAGAAACGCCAGGTTAAGACTACCGTAAACCGACGAGCGTGTATAAAGAATAAATTTAAAGTGAATGAAGCAAGAAAGTTATGCTAGGATCATAGCAAGTGGAAATCGGCAGTCTTTACTTACCTCTCCGGGAAAGAGACATGATAGTATGAAGGTATATACATTGACGTACCTAGGAGTACCATGACATTTGATACACTGCGCTATAATATATTATATCTTACATAAGTTTGTTAAGCATGTTCTTAAAAAGATTATGTAGTAAAAATAGTTTCATTTTCTTTATTAACTTCCGCAATATCGAACCAGTTTGATTTTAAAATAAACTAAAGCTACATCTGTTGTTGAGCAATAGAAAACAAGCACATCTCATTTTTCGTCGAATTATTGTGAGCTCACAAACGTTTGCCTTTCTACGCCTTCACGAGGTATAGTAGTACAGCCACCCTTACATAGATGGCGCTTCAAAATGATGTCTTACACTTATCTTCCAACCGTAAGTAATATTTTCGCTCGATCATCTAGCGGCTGCCATGTGAACTACTAACTATTACCTCAGGATGAAATTGCGGGTGGCAAATGAATACCACGGACATATCAAAGATGGCGCTTTACGTAATAAAATTGGCTGTGATCAATACAGCGCAGTTTTATAAGAATTTATGACAAACAAACAATCCTTTAAAGTTTCTTTTCGTTTATTTGGTCTCATAAATAAATATATTTAATTTGTCTTTGCAATGCTAAGCGTTAACATCAAATTAAACTTAATGACATCAATCAAGCCATAATTTTCTTAGTGCTCCCAAAAATATTTTATGCTGTACCATACCTTTAACAAATGTGGCTCTCGCTCAGCAGCATCCAGCAACGACTCCGCTTCGCTCAGCCAGGCGACGAATTTCTCCAACGAGCGGTCAAAGTTCTGCAGCGATGAAACCGCTGAGTGCAACGCTTTGCCGCGAGCTACAATACTGTAGATAAAAAAAGACTAGTATTAAAAAATTGTTATTTCTAAACTTCAAATAACCTGTTAGAATTTACGTTAATACACCAATAGATGCCTAATATAAGCTATAGAACATAATTATCGTTGTATGCATATCGAGATATGCATACAACGATATGACAGCTGACAAAAAATAAAAGTGATTTTTAGACTAGACAACAATTTCAGCTGATTAAGCTCTTTTATACTATATCTATTCCCTACTTACAATGTAAACAGAAAGTATGATTTTTTAATAATATTAATGCAACATAAATATATAACGAAAACTCCATCTGTTACGGTAGAGTTAGTTTTAATTAACATTGTTATTTTAATAAACAGTTTCCTTGTGAATTATTCATGAATTGTTGTCCCTTAAGGTGAATATTTATAAGTTTATACGTAACTCTGTTGAATATTAATTTTTCCAATTAATTTAAATACTACGACAACATTAATAGATAAACAATATAACAGTATGTCAAACAACGAAAGTACAACTCTCTTAGTAAACAAAATATTTCTTGCTTGTTCAAACAGATAGCGCCACCTTTACAACAGTAACGTTGTACACACGTACACACGTATACAGATGGCGCTAGTTATACTTTAAAGAGAGCCTTTTTGACAACTTTGTTTCGACCAATGAATACCATACCAGTAAATAATTATTACTTTTTATATCTTACCTGTTATTGAGCTCGTTATATCTGTGGTTAATAGCCTCAGTGGATCGCTTAATGCGCGTGGTGTCGTCATTGCGATACACCGCGATTAGTCTCTGTGTTAGCTGGCCAAACAACTCGATCTGGTGTTTGTATTGGTGCACTTCCGCGTGGAATGACTGTAAGAAAAATAAACATATCAGTTTAATAACGTTTAATGTTTTGTAAATAAATGTCGGGTAACCTGAAAATTAATTTTTATAGCACAGCGCCATCTGGTTCATTTAAAGAAAACTGACAACTAATACAACTACAAAACTGCGCCGATAGATGGCATTAAAATAAATAATTGCTATCCAAAACAAGAAACGATTTTTCTTATCTTTATATATATAAATCTTCTGTGCGTGTGTTTATAATTAAACTCCTCCTAAACGGCTGGACCGATATTGATGAAATGTTTTGTGTGTGTTCAAGTGGTTTCGAGAATGGCTTAGATTTGTATTTTTTTTTCGTGTTTACAGCACGACTTCTGTCGCGACAGCTAGTAATTAATATAATGTGAAATAAATCCTAACATTTTATAATTAATGTAATTAATTCATGGTTATTTAAATGTACTTTAGTTTTATGTAACTGTCTGGTAATTACAAGCACGTAATATATTTCCAAGCTACGGTGTTTAACCCGTTGGACTGATAAGCTTTCCCTCCCTCGGGAATGAATGGGTACAGACAATTTATTAGCCTTCTAATGTATTTCAGCATGAATAAATTGTACTTCAGTAATTTACTACTCGTTGTTATCAAAAAGAAAACACAGAGTCTCTAATACCTTACATTTTGGACAGTTTAGTAAAAAAACATTACGATTACTTACAACAAGTGGTTAAATAGACTTGACAATATGTTATGAGATATATTTAGTTATGTTAAGTAATATGTTTAACTCGATAGGTACCTATACTGGCGAGTTAAATATGATCACATAAAACATTTACTAAATAACATCTTTCCTAATAATTCCTTTAGGTTTATTGATTGAAGGCTGAATATGTCAACATATGGGAAAAATTAAATGGAAGCGTGCCTTTTAAATTTGGTCACTGTTACTGACTCCATGACATGACTTAGACTTAAATCTAGCACTGATCAGACCGTTGAAATACTGCTGAATTTTACCGTAGTTGTGTCGTTTTATGTTGTCCTGTGACGACGATTCTGTATTCTACCAAAGATATCGTCGTTGTCATAGGACCAATGAACCAATAATTATAGAAATCAAATGCAATAATGTTTAGTACAACTCCACTAAAAGATTAACTATGTAACTTTTAACCTATTTGAGTCGCAGCGACACAGCGATGGCCAGAAACAATAGATTTTTTTATTTAGATTAAGTAGGTATAACTACATTTTTCTGTCATTTATGCGTCACGTACGCCTATATCACAGGTATAGGAAAAATAGTGGGCTATACCCATATTTCGGTTGCAGGTACTAAAAAGAAGGCAAGCCTAACGCCGTCCAGCAGGCACATTGTCAAACTCAGTGCTGTTACTGAGAATTTCTCGCCAGGAAACCCCAAAACCAATTTCCCTGAGTATCACGTATACAGGGTGTCCGCTAATTAATGTGTACGGGTCAATAACCGTACAACAGGTGTATATTTTAAATCATTTATTTTATTGCACTTCACGCAGCAATAATGAACTAGTTCATCGTTAGTCGTCATATCGCGCGCGTGACTCAAATCTCTTACCTTTCATTATTTTCACTCATCCTAATTCTTTAATTAATTTGATCTTTATTATTTTATTGTGGACTTTAAATATAGCGAATTTTATTATCATTTATCTTAGTTTATCTTTATCTCACCCCAACCCCGAACATAATGGATAACCTTAAAATGTCTTATAGTAGAACTGACGGCCATCAGTTCTACTATAAGACACTATTTATGCTAATAGATAGACAGTCAAAAGTATGACTAGCTATTGCATTTTTTTTTCATTGAAATTAAACTGCTATATACGGATTTTATCGCGTTGTTTATTTGACACTTTATTACAAAATTTTGAAAATTGTTACACTTCTACTACTATTAAACTTTACTAATTTTTAAGCTAATTAAATTATTATTAAACTATTTAGATTTAATTTATTTTTACACTTTCCCCGACGTTTCGGTTGCTTTTCAGCAGCCATGGTCACAGGGAGACTAAGATGGCAGTTGTCTCAATGTTCCAGTGTAGTTATTTCAAAATTTTGTAATAAAGTGTCAAATAAACAACGCGATAAAATCCGTATATAGCAGTTTAATTTCAATGAACAATATTCGCGTAAATAGAAGACAATATTACGTTTTTTTCATATTTTTTTCTGAACGGCCGTCAGTTCTACTATAAGACATTCAAGGTTATCATTAATTACCGGACGCCCTGTATAAGTTAGTATATACATAATATAATATAACATGTAGACGAGAGATCTGAACCGCAAAATCTAAAACTTCTAATTCGCAACATCAAGGACTATATTCGGTAGACGCTCTTGTCCTCCCGCCGATATTACTTAGAAGAGTTAGTCCAAGTTACGAGCCCGTGTGTGCCATAAATCCAAGTTAATTGGGGCCCGTCAGGCCCTTTCAAATTCCGCTTTGCATACTTAAAGGAACTTGACGGTGTTTTACCGTGCACGTTTTCTGTCTTGTTATTTTGTTGGGGTGCTTTTATTGGATTGTATGAATAATTCTGTCGCATCTAATGCTAGCTTTTGAGATTCTTTCAACACATAGATGAAGTTAATGAGATTGTTAAAATATATGTATTTTTTAGTATGCACTGTGGGACTGTTTACGTGATATGGGTTTTTACATACATGGCTAAATAAAGATATACCGAAATTTATATTGTTATAAAGTTAAATATAAAACATTGTGAAGAAGTCTGAAATGTTTAAATCAGTCGCTCTTATGCCATTGAATAGATTAGGATAAAACTTTCTGCTTGAGGATCGATTTCTTCGTTCAGTAGTACTGATATGGTGAGTACTTATACCTCTTTGCCATTCAATTAGTCATATTAGGCAGACTATTTTCAATATATTATGTAGGTACCTCCACTTTTGTACATTTTTATTTCAGGCTCGTTTTCGTATTAGTCTTAGCCTTGGATCAACGTACGTGAGAGTTTTATCTTATTTCTCTTATATATCTTCCCCAATAAACATTGGGGAAGCCGTATTCGGCATCTCACCAATCATTTGTAATAGCTACAACTGTATTTAATACATACATACATCTCTCCCGACTTAATCCACGAAGGGGTAGACAGAGATACATCAGACCAACTTTTCGCCAGCTATGGTTTTAATCTCACGTAATAGGAAGAGAGTCTATTGCCGTCTACAGGGTTCACGGTTAAGGGTCCATGCTACTAGCCGCCCTGCTACTACTAAGAGGTTATCAACAAAGAGCAAATAATTTACTCAACATAGAATTCCAAATCGAGACCTTATGTACAGCACTCGCATCAATACCGCTGCGCCACTAAGAGGCATCTCGATTAAATCGGAGAAAGAAAATATTTTGAGAAAACCTGCAGGTCTGAAGATTCACCAACAAGTTCTATCACTTTGTAGTTAGACTTTACATACACTTTATGTGAAGTTTGCCAACACATAACAAGATAGACTTTTACTCAGCTCAAAACAAAGTTTTCCATTTAAAACAACGTTCATATCGCCCCATTACTCAAAAACGTCGCACAAAAACTAGCAATATAATTTTCTTGTGAAATTGGCAAAAATATTAGCGCTGTAGCTCCTAGACGAAGTTGGTACATTTGCATAATCACCGAGCGATATTTTGTGCAATATTACAGTTACTTGGTTATTTATATGTATGTACTCATGCAAGTTTCTTGGAGAGGAAGGTAGAACTGTCTTGCTTCATTTAGTCTTATGACATTGTCTATTCATGCTTGATAGTTGAGCGTCAACTGAATTTAGCGCATTCTCAGATTTAATATCGCTAGAAATTATTCTCTTTTCCCTCTATTTAGATTTTTTACAGCAGCGCTTTTTATTTTATTTATTCTATAGTGCAGTGGTAATAAATGCAACTGCTGTGTATTAAGTCTCGAGACAATAAGATTATCCTTTCTAGAAATTCCCAATCGCAACTCGCAGTTAGGTATGTTGTTGGCGGTTCCGCCCACCTCCATGCCTTGGAATGCACATAAAGCAGTTGGTCTTACACCTGATCTCACTTAGGCTGTATCGGATTACTGTTCCATTATGCTATGATAGCGACGGAATTAAGAGTGCATTTGTGTTTGCGTATATATAAGTCTTGTGCACATCGTCAGACACGTGCTACTATTCAGACTCTCCTAACAGAAACAATTTTACTGAAATAGAACTGGAAACTTTTAATATAATTATAGATTTCTACCACGGGAGCAACAAGAAAGTAATGTATCGTAAATAGTGGCATTCTCTTTTAGAAGAACGCTTTATTCCTATTTTCGTTTATCCGTTCCACTTGCCCCAGTCAATTTAGCATACGTACTTGGGTATAATACATATATAGCTTCTTCTCCTTCGCCTTTATTATTCCCAAGTCACTTGGGGTCGGCTTTTCTAATCTAACCGGATTTGACTGGATATCAGTTTTTACACGGAGCGGCTGCCACCTGACCTCCGCAACCCGAAGGCTAACGATACCCTTAGGCTAGACCAGTGTCAGGATATTAGAGAGTACTGACTTTCCCAATAACGACTGCCATAGATGTTCATGGTAGCCGAGACCGACGGCTTAACGTGCTCTCCGAGGCACGGAGCAGGCGATAATTGTCAATCAATACGCACATAATTTTGAAAAGTCATATAACTTCCGAAAGTCAGAGGTGCGCGACGTGGGTTCTAACCCGAGACCCTCTGCATTGCAGTCTGTTGGTTTCCCCACTGAGCTATCGCTGCTATATAATAATAATATAATATATCACTGTTATATAATACAAATATAATACATATATAGCTATTAAAACTTATTTATAGTGGAAATATACACCCTAGTGAGGGTAGAGGGTTGGATTTGTGAGAAGGACAAAATATATTCGTACAGAAATTGAAATTCTGTTCCGCCTGTGTACAACTAATAACCGAAAGGTATGACTTTATGGAAGAGTTGTCTATAGATTTGATAATCTCATTAAAAATATATTCTACTATAGTAATCTGGGTACTTTCGTATGTAACGAATTCAATGCTTAAGTTTAGCAAAGTATTATTAAATTGTTTTGTTAGGAATTTGTGTACTTAGTTATTTTACACTTAAAATGTCTATAGGTATTATTTCTGTATACCTAGTCACCCAGGATATGTTATATCCTGTTCTTCTGCGTATTTACCAAGAGGAACAAGATATAACATATCCTATAAGATATCGATACAGAATTTTTCTGTAGAAGCAAGGAGTCTTTGACTGTACTCGGTGCTTTTGATGTTATTTTATTTCTGTACCAAATAAAATTCTATAACACTTTTCCCAAATAGGTAATCTGACTTCATGCTGATACAGTCGCATTCACTACCGCTGCAAATCAGTAAGAAAGCCAAAAAATATATTTGTTCACGTTCGATGTTTAACATAATCTTTTCAAAACAGTAATCAATGAAGTCTCAAACCCAAAAGGAGGCAAAGGAATAATCCTTTCATTCTGTCGCTGTGTTATTAGCATCTCATGTCTCCCGGCGTTATTCCACTTGAGCGCGAACATTGTCTCGTGATCAACATGTATGAGACCAGATTTATGTATTACATTCATACATACGCAATATTGGGACGTTTCAATGTCGGGGTGAGTTGCTTATAGCTATTGGTTCTCTCGTTTTATTTAATTTATGTGTCGTTCTGATTACAATTAAAGTAGCAATTGGAACATATAGACTTTTGGTTATTGGTAATAATTGCATTTGTCAATATAAACTGGACTTTACTATACATATCATGCGTACATTGTTTTTATTGTAGTATAACGGTCTATGGCTAGCAACAGTTAGACGCGGTTTGTCGAAAATAAATAAAATGATCAGGCTATTGCCTAGTCTGCCATGCTTAATGCTATTTTGTATGTAGAGAAATGGTAAAACTAATTTTAATAAGAAAACGCACTGCTCAGCTCAGTCTCGGCAATCATTACTTCGTATTTCCAGGTTTAGTGGTGGAGTAACAATACTTTTGGAGTATTGGCGAAACCTAGGTGCGATCCGTGAGATTATTAAGCACTGTAATATGGTTATCAGTTACCATCAGTAGGTCAGTTTATTTGCAATATTTACATTATAATATCAGCGTTTCGAGATTATGACCAGTAAGGTTCGTACCTAATATCGGACACAAAACGGCTTCTTTTCAAAATAAAAGACATTTATTTCTATTCTGTTCATTTATCTTATTTTCTGCAAATAAGGTTCAAATGTAGTATTTAGCTTGGTAATAACACCGTGAACATTTCTCAACTTTTCCAAATATCAAAAGGCGTACTCCAAGAAATATTGCCGAACATAACATGAATGGATTAATCAATAAAAATACTTTTCTGGCAAGTTTTCGAATGTAACATATGAATGCTGTATAATAACTACACGAGGAAAATAAGAGGGAACATCCGGTAGTAAGTGGAGCTTCCAATATAACGCGATCGGGTTCGCTGGAGTCCGTTAATGAGAGCGATTCAAAGCTTTCGATCGAGTATCGTGGCCGCTAAATTGGGAGATAGCAAGATGGCTACACGTATATCTTTTTGTATGGCGGTATCAATTTGTACATGCGTACTTCAGTGGCCCCAGTTTTTGCGTTGATTGGCGAGTGTGATTAATGCCCGAAATTAAAAGTGGATTCCTTTTAGAATCAAGATTGGTAGGTAATCTAATGATAGAGAATACTAGAGACAATTTCGATAGCAGCGGTAGTAAATGGGATTTGGATAGCGCAGAGGTTTAGTGTTCATTCTCGGGTAAGGCAAGGCCTTATAGGGTTTTCTGTCAAGAAGTTGTCAGTAGCAGCACAGAGCCTGGAGCTGTGCCTGGTAGGTGGCAATAGGCTCGACCTCTATTAAGTGTGACCATAAGACCATAGCTGTCAAAATGTAAAACACTACTGCCTCCGTAACCTTATTTAATAAATTATGATTATATATAAAGAATGGCTTAGCGATAGTAAATGCGACTGCTATGCATGAGGTCTCGGGTTGGAATCCCGGGTTGTGCCAACAAAAATGTATTAGGTTTTCTATTAAGAAATCTCAATAGCAACCCGGAGTTAGGAAGTTGGCGGTGTTAGACAACCCGTGCGTCGGAAAGCACGTAAAGCCGTTGGTCCAGCGCCTAATCTCTCTCCGGTCGTGTCGGATTACCGTCCCATCGGATGTTGAGGGTTAGGGAACAGAGAGTGCACGCTTGTGTTTGCGCACACGCTTGTGCACTATAATATCTCCTGCGTAGATGGCTAGTATCCGTTAAGATTGGCTACCTTGACCGAAATTCGGTCTGGAGGACATTATTATTATATAAAGGGAATTTGCTTTCCACGCCAATTCTGTTTTCTCTAGTGGCTGTGGCTAGACGACCACTAAAACAACTACGTCATCTCAGCAGTCTGTCTTTAAATGTACCTTTAAATATGTGTTAATCATTTTCAAATATAGTATTATCAAAGTAAATTAATATCTATAATACTTGAATATCCATAAGTATGATGTTTTCGGTCTAAATAGATAAATAATATCAATAAAAAAGATTTAATTAACTGTAAAGTTAAGCAACGTGAACTAGGATTTTGGTAGTTCACTAAAGTAAACTCCAGTATGGAAATGTAGCTTAAGCAGATGAGAACACAGTCCTTTGGGATAAAACAGGTGAGATAAAATGCTAAACCTTTCAGTGAGATATATTATGTTTAATACTGACTTCTACCCACGCGAACTTATACCGAAATAAGAAATGTGTTAATCTACGACATGACCTATGTTTGTGCCATGTTTCAACTAAATCCGTTCAACTGTTAACGTGTAATTGTGTGACAAATAGACAAACATGTTCAAAAACTTTCACATTTATTATATTATTAGGATGTATCACCACTGGTGTTCATCATCAAAAAGCGTTGGTGATGATGAACTGTGATAATCGTGACGTTTTCATTCAGTAGCTTATACTAAAAAGTGTAAGTAGTTTTTAAAGTACTAAAAACTTCTTCTCCTCAAAAGCATCTGGGACCACCCATAGAAAATCTTAAATTAAACTTGATATTATCCTACTTTCTTAGTAGTATATTAGGCACAGGTCAAGTTCAACAGTCTTTCCTAAACTGAAAGCCTGGATCCGCAGCTGTTTGCATTAACAGCGCAACTACTGTCTTGCTAGGTTGCCAACGCGAGACACATGACAAGGTTCTATAGGAGTCTATAGGCAGCGATAGCCTAGTGGAAGCCCATTGGACTCTTCTTCTTCTTCTTTTCGTGTGGTTAGTGGCCAACTTGTTGTCAAGAGTTGTTCAAGCCTAGGCCTCTGACATGGCTTAACAACTGCTGTCAATTTGACAACAACCAGGACCGACATTTTACGTGCCCTCCGAAGCACGTAGACGCTCAGATGAAATATCACTAAGCGGTCACCCATCAATAGACTCGACTAGACATCAATGTTACTTAACCTCACTAATCGTTTACCGATCAGTGAGTGCAACTAGCTATGAGCACCTCAATTGGACTGCCAAACAGAGTTCTTGAGTTTGATCCTAAGGGACCTCTGACTTTTCGAAGTTATGTACGCTTTAAACATTGCCGTGAGGAAACCTACATGACTGAGAATTCTCGAAAACATTTTACCACAATGGGCCAGCCTCACTCACTGGCCCAAATTACTATAAACTAACTGAAGAGGCCAGCAGTATATACAGGGTTGATAAGGCTACTGTAACCACTTATCATCAGCGGTACGTATGTATCAAATAATACTAACCTTTTGCTCCCGCAGCTGCATCTCAAGTACATCGGCAGTGTTGGCAGGAGGTTGCATGGCCGCGAGGCGTGCCTCCATGCGAGACAGCCAGGCGTCCGCGTCGCGACGTCTGGCCTCGTAGCGCTGCGAGTCGCCTAACATCGCGTCTAGCTGCGCCTTGCGTTGTAACACTCGAGCGTTCGCCTCGTCCCAGTGTTCGCGGAGTGCTGTCACTGTAAACAAAAGAAAGACGAATTAGTTTCAATATCATGGTGCAATGGTCTAAGAGACCGCCAAGAATAGAATCGGGCAGGATCAATTGTAAAAAAATTGTAACTCCATTTCATTTACATTTATTTTTTCCTGGTTTTTTTATACCATAATATACTTATTTATTTATACCACTGCTATTATTAAAGTTCAATTACAGTAACTGCTTTCTATCAAGCAGTAGGTATGCTTGTTTGTCAACCCGTTATTATTAATTATATATATTTCTTTTGTGTGTTAATACTTTTTGACCAACTACGCGAAAGGAGGTTCTAACGTTTTCTTTTCATTTCTTTGAATTAATTCTTCAAATTATTTATGTTTGTTATTTTTTACGCAACATTTCGTAACATCGGGTAGAAATAAAATTAGTCGGTGTAAGTAAATTTGTAGAGGTTCATAAACACATTTTCATATTTAGCACTAATCAGGAAGTTAACATTAGTTTACGAACTTTAAGCCTTTAATAAATCCACTACAAACAAAAAGGTAAATGTGGAAATATGTACATACATACATTTGTTCTGCTCATCTCCCCAGCGAACGGTTTATCAAAATTATCCAACTGTGTTAATGTGACTATTTAGTTACTCTAAACCGTACCATGAAATCCACCAAAGTGCTAAATGCGGCAGAAATTATGCATCATTTGCTTTCCATTGCAGCGTTAATACGCGTATTCCAATAGCTTTGTATAAGGAATCGAGCGTTGCGCTTTGAAATAGAATTGTGATATGATTTCTGCGGAGTGTTTGAGACGTCCGTAGTGAAGTTGTTGGATAAGCAAATATTACGTGGCTTAATGCTAAATTGGTTTTGAACAAGTAAACAGAAGCTATGAGATGATTCGTGTACATTACGTCTGTATATGTATATTATGTACAATTTGTGAGTAATGTTTTAGTAGATAGGGCCGGAGTTGTTCAGAATCCTATTAATGTTATAAATATGAACGTTTGTGAAAATGTTTGTCACTCAATCATGGTTAAACCACTGGAAGAGTGTGGATCAAACTTGGTACATAGGTAGATCATGGTCTGGATGACAACATAGATCCATGTGGGTGAAGTTAATCGCCTGTGGGAATAAGCAAGCTATAAAAATCCTTACAGTGAAAATCAAATAAAAGATTTTCAGTCGTGTTTACAACAATTGTTTAGTAGGTTTACAAATATCGACGACATGCAATTTTATAGTCCCTTGTCTATTAAAAATAAAATCGTAAAGTGGTTTATATCTGTTTGTCAGTGCATTTGTACATGTTAATTTTCAAAATAGCAAACTAAACCAGTGATGATTTCAAATGATTTATTAAAATAAAGAACCATGGCCACTTTTCATACATTGAAAAACCTGACAATGAATTATTGTGTCTAATGATAAAATGTATGAAAGCAAGTACCTCTATGATGAAGAAATTATTTTGTATAGAAAATAGGTACGTAATACACCGGAATGAGTTACGAGGTTGCAGACTGCAATTTGACAGACCCGCTCATGTCCAATGTCACTGTCGACGTCGTTACCTCAAAAACGTTCCGTTGCGTCCTTGTCCAATGTTTGCAACAATAGAAATACCTAATATTTTTTTCAAATAACTTTTCTTTACATAATAATTTACATTATTTTATGATAAGTTTTTAAAGAATTGATTTAATTTATAATAACATTAAGTTTTCCTTGAGATTTTGACGAACCACGCGATATTGATGTGGCTTAAGTAAAATGGAACGATGGAACGATACAATGGATTATATAACAATGTGGCGAGTAAAAAAGATGCGTTCACGAGGTCTAAAAACATCTTTACAACCAAAAACTTTTATTTTTCCAAGACTTCTATAAAGATATAATTGTTGATGAAATTAACACACTATAAAATTACCTTAATTTTAAAATAATTTATATTTCTAGACACTATTAGGTTCGAAATGACCGATGTTCTTTGATCACTGTCTGTTTGCTAAGAAAAAGATATGTTAATTTTAAAGTACCTACGTTAGTATACGCATATGCAATATGAACATGTGTATGAAATCACGGGCAAAGCTATATTAATTATACAGAAACAACTCTATCAAACATTGTGAGAACCACCATAAGTACACAGTTGAGGCATTGAGAGATCACATTAAACTGGACATTCGTTTATCATGTTAGACGAACTCGCAAACAACGCTACTTAATATGCTTAAAGCAAATTTATTCTATATCAATTATGCCGTCTGTTAATTATTTATTTATTCAATGATAATGTCCATTACGCTCGAAATCTACTAAGAAACATTGCTAAAGGCAATAACTAATTAGTTTTAATACTAATTACGAGGCTTTGAAAGGTATTTTCTTGGATCAGTCGCTAAAGGAAGAAATCCGCAATTAAAATTTTCAGATCCGTTAAAGTAGAATTTTTATAGAAGGCTTAGTGGATAAGTGCTTATTTCTTTATTGCAAAGGCGTTGATTGTTGTGATTCAATAAATACAGGACAATAAGTAGATTAAGAATAGGTAGTTGCTTCGTTAGTATCGTGGCATAATTACCAGGTTGTCTGTTCCCAAAATGATAGACATACGTGATACACCTACATTTAGCCAGCTACAGCTAAGCCCCACGCAATCAGAGGTAAGTCTACTCTCGTTTCCCGGGCATACTTCCAAACTCCGTCAAATTGAATCCAATAACACTTTGAGAATCGAACCCGAGACCTAATGTGCAGCAGTCGCATTCACCAATACTAGGCATAAATACACAACATTTGCCTGTATTTTAGTGTATCAGGGAATCTAGCCAACCAAATATAGGTATAAGACTCCACTGGCGTATAGTATTTACGGGTGTTCATCTAAATATGTGTAACTAACGGTAGGTTAACTGAAATAGATAATAAACAGACATTTGAAAGACAAGGCTAACTTAGTCAATGTGTTAAAATGAAGTAAAATAACAAAGATATACAAAAACAACCCTTCAGTGGGTCACAGAGCGAAACCCCGCGGGCGCAATAATCACTGTATATATTTTCTTACCGTTCCGTAATAATTTCACCAACGTTTGTACAAACAATTGTTATTCAAACAAAACAGGGGGTCTACCGTGAAACGCGTTATACGCAATTGCGTACGTTCGTTCGTGCTTATTCTTACCATGAAACATCATTCGCGCCGACATTCGTCACGAATATCGTCGTATGACATTTGTACGTCCTAAAAAATCTGAAGTGTTTTCATGGTAGGTATATGCTTATTATTTCGTTCGTAATTCGTTTCGGCACGTCATTGCGTAAAAACATTTTCACGGTAGACCCGCAGAGCATGCTTAGAACACAAATAATGCTATATTACAAACATTTGAGCAAACACCGTATATCCAATCTAGGTACTTTTATGGATAAGGTGATAATAAAAATACTTTGTCGGCCTCGATAGCGTAGTGGTTAGTGTAATCGACTGCCACGCCTGAGCTCGCGGTTTCGATTCCTACACAAGTCAAACAATTGTATGCATGAACATGGATGTTTGTCTTGGTCTGGGTGTTTCTATGTATAATATGTATGCATTTACAAAAAAAATGTATATATGTATGTTTTTCCATTGTCAAGTACCCATAGTACAAGCTCTGCTTAGTTTGGGCTAGATAGTGTTGTGTGTATGTGGTAGAATACTATTATTATTACTATTACTTTGCGAAATCAGACTTCGAACCTGAAACGTCACTATCGTGCATAAGTGCAAACTTTGGTTTTGCGGGCAATGTATTTAGTTTTAAGTATATTTGTGAAAAAATAAAAAAAAATAAAATAAAATAAAATAAATAATAAGAAGACCTGTATCGTGGAACTTTACAAACATTCAAACAACGGACACAAAGAACACCCAGAGTCGGAACAACTATTTTTGGGTCACACAATTTTATGTCCCATGTTTGGGATTCGAACCCATAACACCCGGCATAGCGACAGTCTTGTTTACGACAAAGGTTTACCAATATCGACGTCATGTAGCTTTATACTTCCTTACCTATTAAAAATAAAATCGTAATAGTGGTATAGTGACAGCATTGAGGCAGAGTCGTGCACTCTGCCTCGCCGCACTTCACACAATAAAGAAAGAAAACTGATTAAACGTTACGTTGTATCAGTTTTCTTTCTTTATTAGTTAAATTGTTTTAACTCAATTTGTTTGTATCTATGATAAAAAGTTACAGGCTACCATAAATTATACAGATAAAGATTGCCAGCGTACACATAACAGTTGGTTATCTTGCGTAAATTGAAGAGACATGCAAGGGTTATATGCGTCGTATAAACGACCAACGATACCCATCCGAGCAGATTAGAAAAGAAGGAAAGAAATCATTTATTCTGCATACACACTACACACTCAGTTACAAATATTTATACAAGTAAAGTGAGTGTAGGTAGTAAGGCTTGGGCTGAGTTTCAAGCAAGTTGTCGAATGCCAACTCGAGTAAGCATTATAAGGTAACATAGCATCTATTGCTGAAAATATGTAAGATAAAGATTAATATGCGCAGGTAGTCCACGCAAGTAACTAGCATAGGTACAGCTACACGCGCGAAAGAAAGCACTCTGTGTAAGTTTGTCTGTTTAAACGCGTCAGTATTGATCGGTCTTTCTGTACCAATCTCTTCTGTGTAGCTACTTAGTAAATTACACACGCACACATACAAGTTTTTGAAGTCCGAAAAGCACTCTGCTTTAACGGAAATGTCTCCTTGCAATGTACTATTCGACGTATCCCAAGAATTGCCACAGTGGGTAAGTAAGGTAGTTTCGTAGACAAAGTTTTTATGTAAGCTAATGAGAGAATTGTATGCTTAGCAAATGGTAAATGTATATTTTTATTATGTATATATTAACCTGGCGAATTAAGACTGCTGCTAAAAATAAGAAAATGTAACAAAAATAAAATAACTTGAAGTTTAGAACATTATGAAACTTTATCCATGGAGGTATTAAATATATACCTATAGAAAATACAGCATTTCAAGCTGTCAGTCTTCCTTGACAACCAAGCGCTAGCTAAAAGATCTATAATTTACTTTTAGGTGGATACTAAAGAGCGTCTTCAGTTTCTTCTTGAAGTCCCATTAACTTTTCCATTTCAATTTGTATAATAACACTTTCTATAGCATCCAAAAACCAAATAAAAGAAAACATTATCATTTCCTCTTGTTATAACATGAGCGAATAAACATAAAATAACAATCATACGTATTTACGTTGTTCGTTATGGGGCTGTAAAAACTTGGGTTACCCTGTTACAACCCATTCTATCAACTCTTACTTAGTTCAACGTTGCTTAAAGAATGTTAAGTGCCTTTCAACTTGAATGTTAAAATTAATAACATTTTATTTTGTACGGTGTTGTTGTTATGATGGAATTTAATAACTACATAGTCTGCTACCATTACAAGATATGAGCGTGAAAGAAAACTATGGCATAAAATTGTATTTTATTTTTTCTGGCATGCGTATCTGATGGTAGGCACATGCACTGATCCTAGTAAGTCATAAGCTGAATTATTTACTACAATAAATCTATTACTACTAGCGCCATACTAGATCATCAAACTTTAGTGTGTGGAAGTCACAAAAATTCTACATTGACGGTAATTGTTAATGCAACGTACAACGTAATTATGATTGCACCGCCAAGTTACTTGAATATTAACCATTTCGAAATATATACATGGGTAAAACAAAATTAATTACGAGCACGCATCGCAGTGTTCAGCTTTAGTTAGCAAGTAAACTTTGTCCAGCGGGAGGAGTGTGAGCCACTGTGCGAATACTAAGTACTGCACTGTTTAGCTAGGTCGACGGAATTTACATTACTGTGATTAAGTTGATTGAAGCGGTGAGATAGTTGGGATACACGTAAGGATTGGCTAAAGGCAATGGTTGCTGTTGGTGCATAATATCTGAATGCTTTAGGATTAACAGGTCTAAAACAAAATGTTTGTTTTATTCACAAAAGTACACCTAAAATATACTCATCATTAAATGGCTCTTAAGAAAATATATAAAATAATTTACACCCTCTTAAAAAGAGAAACAGAATTAATAATTGTGAAGTATTTAGCTCTGTTTATAAAACGTCTAATTGCGAAACACGGGCTATCTCTCTCGGGATGAGAGGTCACATTTATCTCGATGATTTATTGCGACTTAGCGTTTCATACACATTCTAAAAAAATATAAAGATCTCGTAGATAGTTTACTTGTATTAAAACAACAAGCTATGCTTATCTATTATATTTATATATATATATATATATATATATACATATATATATCTATACATATTTAGTAAATATTTTGATTTGATAGCACACATAAACCCTATGATGTATATCCTAGTCAAATTACGATGTAGTTTGCTCCTATTGTCCTTTATTTTAAGTAAGAGTTCAGTGCATTTAAAGCATGTCTATGTAAATATAAAAGAACAGATAATTATACAATCAGTCATTAATTGAATTAGTTAAATACTGTTATAACAGTCTTGACATTTTGACATCTTACTACCAGTATGTCTTAACCATGCAATCTCGCTCTTCAATTAGTTAGTTAAACAGTTCTTGAAAGTAGACTTTGTCCGACACTGCGGAGCATCGGTCCACTAGGCACTAAGCACAACAGTAGAGCAGTACCCGAGAACTATCAAAAGGTGTTATTCGCACGAAATCACTTTTAGGTACTTTGACGGGATATTCGAACCACAGTGCACAGATGCGAAGTAGCAATTATACTAATACGTATTCTTTAGAAGTGACATAAGGTATATTTCTCACATAATGTATGTAGGTATTTGAAAACCTTTACTTTCATTACAAAAAATCTAAATTGATGTCTATTGCCTGACATAGCCACATTGCTTTAAATGTATACTTGTAGTCCTTGAAATTAAACTACTTTACACAGATTTTATTTGTGTGCATTAACATGAATGTTTGTCTTAGTCTGGGTGTTTCTATGTATAATGTATATATATTTACAAAAAATATACGTATATATGTATGTTTATCCATTGTCTAGTACCCATAGTACAAGCTATGCTTAGTTTGGGCTAGGTGGTGTTGTGTGATTGTGTGTATGTGATATAATATTATTATTATTGACAATTATTAAACTATTTAGGTTTATATTCCTTCCCAAGTTTCAGTTGCTTTTCAGTACATCGGTATTGGTCATTGGGAGACTAAGGTGGTGGATGTCTCTGTCTTAAAGTGCAAGAAACATTTGTTTACGATATTGCAGTGTTTATAGGACATTTTATTAAAACTGGAGAATAATTTAAACTGAAAAGAGCTGAGAATGGCAAAACGATTCTGAGTCACAAATATTAACTATATCTAAATAATTAAGATTTAGATTTATTAAACTAAATTGGTCTACAGCTCGAAAGCTAAATCAATTTACAGGCAATCCAAAAATCATTTTCAATTATATCATAATTAAATATTAACGTGTTACACAGTTTTTTGTTTAATATATTAATAACTCATTAAATACTTAAACAAGTTAGGTAGTTAAATGTTATGGCGTTAACAGAAAACTATTTACAGAATTAACAACGTTTATTATGTTAAAACGGTTAAAACTTTACTGAATAACGGGTTACAAAGCTGTTTCGAACCTTTTAACAGTGACCGCAAGTGTAACAGTGGCGCACTAGTTTTTGACACCGGGAAACCGGTTATGTCCGCTGAAATAAAAATATACTACATATACTATACATTTTTGTACTTTATTTATATAAATAAGCACATGCTTTATGATCACACGTTGATTGGGGTTTCATAATTAATAGATGGTCTTTTTGGGATATTTAGTTATTCGTTATTATTTTGATTTCGTGGATAACTGAGTAAGCTGAAATTAATTAGTATATGGGATATAATTACTGAAATATGATCGTTATTTTTATGATAAGTAGTTGTTTAATCGACATTCTAATGTCTGAGGAGTCGAGTAAGCTGAAATTGGCCAATATTCACTAAAAATGTTATGTCACTATAAAATAGAGATGCTTTTAATTTATAGTCTTTAACTAAGTATTTTTTAATTATGTTTGTTTGTTTATTCGGTGCAATTACTGCAATCTATCTTATACTTACTGGTTTCCTAATGAGTTAAGAAATGTAAACTTTAAACATATCTTAAAACAAAGGAGCAATTACTAAAAAGCAGCAAAAGGCATTATATTTATTGTGCCACTGACACGGGCTAAATTATTTCATCTATTGAAATTAAACTGCTATATACGGATTTTATCGCGTTGTTTATTTGACACTTTATTACAAAATTTTGAAAATTGTTACACTACTACTACTATTAAACTTTACTAATTTTTAAGCTAATTAAATTATTATTAAACTATTTAGATTTCATTTATTTTTACACTTTCCCCGTCGTTTCGGTTGCTTTTCAGCAGCCATGGTCACGGGGCCACGGGGGTTATTTCATCTAAAACAAAAATTAAAGAGCACACACAATAGTTAAAATTGATGTATGAATAGTTTACACTAACAATTTTAAATAATTATTTCTTTTAATAATATGTATCACTTACTATTTTACATTAGTCACTATATAAAACTTATGTCAATCTCTATTATTAAGATATTTATTTCGGTTTGAAAGATTCGTCGGTCCTTTCAATTTAAATAAGAGTAAAATAATCACATTTTCCGATTCATAATATCGGAAACGTTTATTGTACACGCTAATAGCTGTTTTACACGAAACGACCGTCTTTGCTAAATCCTAACTAACACTATTAATGCGAATGTAAGTATGTTCGTTTGTACGCTTTCACGCCTTAACTACTCGACCGATCATCATGAAATTTCGCATACACGTTGTCAGGAGTACAGAAACGGACATCAGGGACCTTTCATCCTAGATACAGTATTTATTCCAAGAAATATAAAATTTAAATAACCTACATTAAAATTTAAAGCAGTAGCAGCAAAATGTAGTAAAATTATATTTTATTTTATCCATATTAAAATTCGTTTATAAAAACATATTTTAAATTAGAATTGTTTTTTAATTTCTCGATCATACCCTCTTCAACGTGCACAAAGGTCCGACGCATCAAAACCATAAAAATCCAAATAGGTATTACAATTATTAACCCTGTAACGCGGACCCATGTTACTTTCCACAGACTTCAGAGTCCGATAGATATGAAATAGAGATCCAACAATGTCTGCCGATTATAACTGCATCTTTATTACATAAAGGAATTAATTCTTCCATGTTATAGATACACCACAGGCCGCTGTCGTTGTAGTAGTATTCAACGATAGAAGCCATGTATAGTTTGTTTACTTGTCGAATGAAATATATTATTTAGAAATATAGTATCACATATTAAATAAAATTGGAGTATT
The DNA here is from genome assembly GCA_930367265.1 of Catocala fraxini. NCBI lineage: Eukaryota > Metazoa > Arthropoda > Insecta > Lepidoptera > Erebidae > Catocala > Catocala fraxini. The sequence goes on along the minus strand of OV884044.1, from coordinate 711,304 downwards.
ATCAGCAAATATAACTAGTGTATTTTATAGTTATGTGTATATATTGTAGAAACCTATTCTTAGCTATCTATGAAAATATAACTCAAAGCTCAATAAAAACTGTACAAATATGCAAATTTCAAATAACTTCGGATGTGTCAGTGATTTACCAGACTTGTCTTGAGTTTTTAACTTCTAATTTTAAACATTCTGCTCCTATTTTAATTAACTTTGACGTGGTACTCTCTCTCGTTCCTAATAATAATATGAATTTTAAAATATTCATCACGTTAAGCTATAACTAAATTATATTATGGTCGCGTCTATTAGAGTTGGTGGTCTACAACATTCCTATATTAAACTGGACTTTAAAAACTTCGTACGAGAGCGATCGCTCAAACGGGTAAAGCCTAAAATCTTCTTTTAACGAGGTCTAATCGACTTGTTAACGGGCTGCCATTAGTGGCCATGGGAGGGTTAACCCGAACTGACCGCGTATCGATCAAGCACTGTTTGGAACAAGGGGTATATTGGACCAGAACTATTACACTTTCGTTTAAATGGGACAAAGGGTCAAATTGTTTTGTATTTTGGATGCATGCCCTGTACTTCTCATGTATGTATAAATGCCTGATGTCCCGGGTAGACAGAGGTGTCCTCATTATGACGACGAAAGTTAGTTAGTGGACATGTACCTATCTAGAAAAGAACCAAATAAATTTAAATAAAACTATTTTATTTTTTGCACCTTTAGCCTAGTCTGCCACGCAGAGGTCTCGAGTTCCATCCCAAGGCGCGCATCTCTGGCTTTTCGAAGTTATGTGCGTATTAAATAGTTAATCATCGCTCGCTTTAACAGTGAAGTAAAACATCGCGAGGAAACCTGCATGTCTGAGAGTTCTCCATAATGTTGTCGAAGATATGTATAGTCTGCCAACTCGCACTGGGCCAACGTGGTGGACTATGGGCTAACCCTACTCACACTGAGAAGAGTCCCGTGCCCAGCAGTGGGACAGTTTAATACAAGGCTGATATTATTATTATTTGAATACAAATTAGAACACATATTTGAGTTCACATGAACATAATAAATAAAATGTTGCTACAGATAATTATGTGTTATGTATGTGTATCCATTGTGTATGATAATATGAAACGCTGAAAGTCTATTTAACGCCAAAAATTCAAATCATATCGTCAACTGAAAATCGTATTATTGAATAATTTATATCATAAAATTAGTACGATTTGAAAACCAATTTATGTTATGTACTATTGATAAATATTAGTTAAGTGAGAGCTAATGCTCACATGCGTTAATGAGAGTGGCATTAAATCGAGGCTACTCATAATATAAATGTGAAAATTTGCAGGCGTTTAGATGCTTATTATACGCATAAATCGTTGAACTAATTTTGATGAAACTGGCCATGTTACCTATGGAATATGTCCTATACAAAGATTAGATAGATGCGCCCTACTACGTTTAAATACGGTCACATATCAATTGGCAAATAAGTTGTCATCTGACACACACAATACCAACATGACATCGTAATTGTAAATATTTTATTAGATACTAGATTTTGCTGGCGACTTCGCTTGCGTACATGTAGGTATGTTAGGTTACATAACCAACAGTACATTTTTTGGGTGAAAGGTCTTTTTCTGTTTTCCTAATAATAATAATAATAATGTCCTCTAGACCGATTTTCAGGCTACGGCGGCCAATCTGAACGGAGACTGGCCATCTGCGCCGGAGATATTATGGTGCTCTAGCGTGTGCGCAAACACAAATGCACTCTCTGTTCCTTAACTCTCATAATCCCATGAGACGGCGACCAATCTGAACGGAGACTGGCCATCGGCGCCGGAGATATTATGGTGCTCTAGCGTGTGCGCAAACACAAATGCACTCTCTGTTCCTTAACTCTCATAATCCGATGAGACGGTAATCCGACACGACCGGAGAGAGATCAAGCGCAGGACCAACGGTTTTACGTGCTTTTCGAGGTACAGTGATGTCTAACACCGCCAACTGCCTAACTTCGGGCTGCTATTGAGATTGCTTAAATGAAAAACCCAATAACTTTTTGTTGGCCTGTTGCGATTCAAACCCGAGACCTCATGCACAGCAATCGCATTCACCACCGCTGCGCCACGGAGGCAGTTCCCTGATTTCGTGTATGCGAAATTTCGTGTTGATCGGTCACTCAGTTAAGGCGTGAAAGTGTAATAAACAAACAAACTCACATTCGCATTTATAATATTACTAAGGACTACTACTCTCTCATATTGAAAATTGTATAGGTACCATCGTTCTCTATGTGATATGTGAGCTCATTCTTCACATTGTGGACACTATCACGTGTAATCTGAGTACGGTAAGGTCATATCTGTGATTTAAATCTGTCGTCCTATATTAAAATACAGGATATTTTTATCCCAGTATACGAACCCTTACTTAAGCGAGTAGAACCACTTACAGACCCGGGTATAACATAATTGACCCAAATAAATAGCAGTACAATACAACGACTTTCACGGACATTATTTACAAACCCATCAATTAGTTACAAATGATTATCCTCAAACAACAACTTTGACAATGATATTATCGTCTAAAAGTGTAATCTTAACGAAGACATTTCTTTAATATGCCAATTATTGTAAAAATACTTCAAAGAGAATTTTTGCTTCCTCATTCTTCAGTACTTCTCGAGATAATTTGACTAATTAAATAATGTATATGTAAGATGTGAAATCAAACATTATACAAGGGTATCTTTTAAATATGGTATTTGATAAAGATTTGAATTTATTTTTGTCTTATTCCAGCTGTGTATGCAATCGTCTACTACACTCAGGGTTTCACTCAAAGTCAAAGTCGCAAATATTTTATTTATATAGTTCTGAAAGTAGTAGTAAGTTTACTGAAATTACTAAATTTACTTGAGGATTCCTTGCTAGGTCTAAGCCTCTGAGAAAACACGAAAGAAATTTATGACCACTCTTTTGAATCACATACATGAATCGAGACAAATTTTTGTTTTCATTTTGGTATCTGAAAACCCTGCTTTCTGTAGATGGCAAATAGTCTTTGATCAGTGAAAAAATGTTTGTGATTAAATCTAAATCTGAGATAATATTTATATTTTTCTACATGCATGCTAAATTTTTAATAAATTCGCGCATTTATATTTTATTACATCAAAACAATTTTGGTTATGATTGATGTAACTTTATGTTATAACAAAAATATTTGTTTTATATTAAGATGACAGTAAAACTTTGTAAGTCTCGTCATACAGAGATTTGTTTGTTTGTGTTTGAAAACAATGCTGATCAATGAAACTTCACTATAAGCAAACTATTCAAATAAAGCATATGCGTTTGACATTGACGCAAAATATCAAAAATGTCAAACATCATGAACAAAAATGACTGCTGTGCTATCTGGATAAGTAAATATTTAGAGCTCTGTCAAAAAATACATGGTCAAACATATAGCGTATCCAAAATTCATTATAATACCCGCACGCTAATAATTCTGCTAACGAAATACTCTTAAAAGGAATCACTGCTAGCGTAAGAGCAGAGGAGAATTACTTATAGTGGGTCGATTTTAAGAAACACCAGTTTATTATTTATCTGAAATGTTTTTAGGATAGAGACACTCATCTGATCTGGCAATAGTCACCAAACCAATGTAACTTTTACCAAATTAGAAACCGCGCTCAGGCTTCAAGGCGATTAAGAATGTTGAAGACGTGTACACAATGTTTTTGCTATATACATATATTTTTAAATGATTTAAATATAAAACAGTCATGAATTTTGTATATCCGTTTATTTCAAAAACATATTTAGAGAAGGGTTTATAATTAAATTAAATATTTCTTCTTCAAAATGCTTAGACATTTTACGAAAGTTAATTCAACCCTAAAACGGTCGCGTATCGGCTTTCACCAGCCGGCTTTCGCCGAACGAGCCGAAAGTCGAGGGATTGTAAAAACATCGAGCGCTATGGTTTAATTAGCAAATTACAATTAGCGATACCACCCTTAATGAATAAGACCCTTATGAAAGGAAAATTTACATATTGTTTGTATTGGATTGTTAGTGAAACGCGTCCGAATTTCTTCTTGTTTATTATTTTTTATGTTCATTATACGAGCTTATTGAAACATCTAACTGACTGGAATACAGGTTCTACTTAAATCGAATTGGTTTCCATGAGTTTGTCGTACATATAACTATAAAATAGACTATCTTGTTACACTGTATACATAAACATTGTTCGAAGTTTAGCGAAACAGATCGCATGCTTTGGTCCTTGACAATAATATTTTGTAATAATGTTCGATTTTATTTGCACCGACATAAATTTATTTTGATCTGTAGTATAATTTATATGTACAAGTTAGAGAGAGAGAGAGAAAATATCAAGGCAGTCGTGGTTCTTTAGGTGTGCTGCCCTTTGGGCAAAATATTTTTAGTCAAATTTTACTTCCCAAAAAATGTATCTCCCCAGTTTCATTTACCAAATAAATATTTAGCAAATTTTCATTGCGGATTTTATTCACTTGGTCAATTATCATTTGGCATAATTTACTTTGTCAAGTTTTATTAAATCAAATGTTTACTAAGCAAACGTTTTATTTTGGCAAATATCATTCAGAGCAATCCGACTCGGATAGGTCAGGTTAGAGTTCGAGCTATGCTGTGGTCCGAACGCAAAGTGGTGAGGTCTCGGGCCAGAAGGCCCATGTGAAATTTTTTTTGGGAAGTGTATGTTATGTTTAAATAAAACATGACCAAGTAATTATTTGCTAATCAATTACTTGCCAAAAAAGAATTGGCTAACTGAAAAATTGCGATAAGTTGTTTTGACAAATGTTTTTTTACAAAATGGATATTTACAAAAATAGTTTTTTACCCATACATTAGTACTCCGGTTCTTTAAGTATTTGTTTACAAATATCAGACGAATTATGAGCTAAAAAATGTTACAGGTATTTGACAGATGTTTTAGTAATACTATAAAATACAAGTTTATATCTAGACCAGTTGTATGATTCTGATTTCGATTAGTTCTGATTTGATATACATGTTATAACAATTGTATCTTTTGCGAGTTAAGTATTGATCTATTAAACAGACAATTTATAACAATTACAGAACCAAAGCTCAGAAGTAAAAAATCATAAATAACACACATTTTAAATGTTATTTTACACAAGTTGTGTATATAATCTGTTGAACCGTATCGTTAAGTATTACTTTAGCAACATTGTAGCTCAATGTAACTCTTTTATGTCACAATCGAGCACTATAAACACGACACTACAAAAAAGAAACCCATCTCGCGTAAGACAAAGCCATTCTAATTTAATTAAAATGCGAATAAAAGGGGTAGGTGTTAAAAAGACAACGAGAGGAACAAGTTAATTGCTCAGGGTGGGGTGCAGGGATGCAGGAGACATAAAAATTGGGTGAACGGACTGCGAATACCTAATTTGGACGATTGCATGAAAAGAAAACGAAATAAAAGTACTCCGCTGAATGGTAATTACTTTTTTAAAGATACAGAACACGGGGAAGTGTCGGATAAATTGTAACGATGTTCCTTTGGTTAATTTTACATAAAGTTAGCTTTAAACCGTAATGGGGTAATCAGAGTTACTGGAAGTGCTAGAGGACTGTTTGTAATTTAGGTTTGAGAAGTTATTTTACTTTACAAACGTTATTGTATTTGTAATGTAATCGCATGGCACATTGGCTGGTCACCTGATCACATTTCATACGATCAAGAAGCATTTGCCGAGTCAGGATGTTCTTGGTGCTTATTATGCCAACATTTTTAAATCTCTCTGCAACACACACAGCTTTAAAAGTGCAAAGATATCAAAATAAATGCAGTCATACTTTTCAACGGCAAAATAAACAGTTCTTGAAAACAAATTGTAAACTTTACAGTCCACAGTATCAAATCCGAGTATAACTTGTTCATAAACATGATATAAAAATCATAAAACACATTTAAAGCCGTAATCTGTATTTCCAATAAATTACATTTAGGTCCAAACAAAAACACATATAAATTAAAAACTTGATAGGCACTTTAAAAGAGAATATAATGAAACGTTATGCCGCGGTATTGGCAGTTCGATTTCAAGTTCCGGTATTATTTATCACCGGCCGAAACTCCCGACTAATATTCACTCGCATACATATTACATAGGTCTATTACAGAGTGCCATTTAATTTCGCTCGGCGGCGGTTATAGGGTTAAATTGATAAGGGTTAACAATGTAGTTGTTGTTTGATGGACACTTTGCTATCATTCAATCTTGAACAAAATAGATTGGTTTGTGGAAACTAATTTTGTAATTAAGCTAGTTACACAATGTAAAAAGTGATGTAGTGGATCACTCGTAACTAAAGGGTGATTCTATTGTACTACAAAATATGATGTATAATAATATGTAGCATAGAATAACACGGTTAGCGAAATTTGGGAATAAAACGCTTCTATTAACCTTTACATGGGCTTAGGTCTATGTATGTGGACCTGAGTCAGGCCTAGGTTTATGTGGAAAAAGGGTGGTCCTAGGATTTGAACCTTACCTAACCATACACCCCAAGAACATTGGATCCACAAAGCTATTCCTACTAAAATTATTATTTCGAGAGTTTATTGTTTGTCTGTTGGTTTGTTTGTCCTTCTTAAACGCAGCAACGCATTGACGCGATACTTAGCATACAGATGCGTTTTTGGGACGCACAGTTTCTGTGTGATGGTTATTTTTTAGGATCAAAGAAACGCGTACCTTTGTAAAATTTGTCATTTATAAAAACGATTTAGTGACAGGCTTCTTACTAATTCCTTTTTGTAAATATAAAAATGCACGTTTTTACCAATACATAAGCTAAGGCCAGACCCATTAATAACAAATATAATGTAATAGTGTTCTTTGTAATTAGTTACTTAATTTTATTGTTAAGGTGTAATATTTTTGGATGTCAAATTACTGACTAAGTGTAAGTAACTTATATTTAATATTGTCTTTTATTTACGCGAATATTATTCATTGAAATTAAACTGCTATGTACGGATTTTATCGCGTTGTTTATTTGACACTTGATTACAAAAATTTTGAAAATTGTTACACTACTACTACTATTAAACTTTACTAATTTTTAAGCAAATTAAATTATTATTAAAACTACTTAGATATTTTTTTTTGTTTTATGTTTTTTTTTTCACAATTTTCTTGTATTTATATATATATATATATATAACTTATATTTATTTATGAAGATCTACAATGTACCCAAAACTTAAAGCAAATAAATTATTATTATTACTATCACAAACAACAACTAGGTACTAATCTTATCTTTTCAATAAAAAGTCAACAAAATAAATGTTCAATAATAAATTTCAAATCAAAATGTCCTATCTCTATCGTTTATAGCGAACAGCGCGACCCACGATGTCATGGCAAACGACAGGCTTATTACGACGCCAATTAATCGGACGCCAGTGCATGGCACTGCCAATCGTCTGGCAATTGCTGCCAATCGTTCTGGCAACGTAGTTTAGCGGTGCCAGATTGGTGGACGTTATTCAGTGAGGGTATTTGTAAACATTGGAGTTATTTCTTGTTGTTTATCTATAAAGATTTTATAAAAATTGAGATTATAAAATGTAGTACCACGAGATTTTGATGATGTCCTGTACATATATTTATGGGTTTCAATAGATTTCCTCGACATAAGTTTACGCATACAATGCCGAACATGTATCGGATTTGATTCCTGGAAAAAGTTTAATTGGTATTTCCTACTTAAAAAATATTGCTTGCATTGGATGTATGCGTATTTAACTTGCAACAGACTCACACTTAGGTAGCGATTAATGGGACAAATGCAGTAGACAAAATGTGTTTGACTTAAATCTATGCCTAACTTGTAGAAGCACTAGCACTCACCATTTTACGTATGATACACTGAATAAAAGCTCCGAATACAAAGATAGCTACCTCTCTCTCGCCCCTTTCATCGTACCATAAAAGATCTGCCCTAATGACGATAATTATTACTCGGGTGATAAACTACAAGCGATTGTCACCGTTAGGCTACAATAACCATTGACTATACTATTCAGTAGTTAAAAAATTAAATCATGAGCTTTGTAAGATTATATATAATATATATTTGCCCTTTGTTATGAATGTACCTATGCCAGTTTATATTTATTTTGTATGTGTACCTTGTAAATGCTGTCTTAATTCTATAAATATGTAAATTTTGTATATATGTGTAACGAAAATAAATGGTTTATATGGTTTATATATGTTTATAAAGAAATATTGAAATACGCTGAAAAGAGCGTGGCATAAAATAGGTCATAGAAATAAAGGGTTCAAACCTCACAGTCGTTCATGACTTGAATCAACTCGCAGCTCTAATTAACATTTAGTTTACTAAAAGAGATTAGAAAGAACGTGAGTAATTGCGTAGCTTGCTATGTTAGAAATGCTTTGAAAAGTCGCAAACAAAAAGCCAAAGTTCATACTAATTTTATTATTAAATACAGATACTAATTTTAGCTTTCGTCTTCGCCCATGTTTATCACAAGAAAAGCATTACAGCATCATTCTATAACACTCTTAACAGTGAAATCAGACACTGCTACAATGAAAAGTATGGTATATGCACTTAAGTCCAAGCTGTAAAGTACCTATAACTCTCCTTACAACTATGTTAACTCCCGCACTAAGAATAATCCCTGTGCCACGGGGAGCTTCATTATTACAACTATACTTGATACAACTATTTGATCACACAACTTTTTGTGTCGTGTGGGTATCGAACCTATAACACTCGGTACAGGTCAATGGCGACGCAACCACATAAACCACTACATACATGTATATTAAAACTAACCTTTAACATGTTCATTGTAATCATAGCTTTTATTTTTATTTTTCTGTGTTGTAGAGCCTTGCTGATTGCAGCATGAATGGGCCGGCTCGACCGGGGAAGGACTACCCTCTCACAGAATATCGACGTGAAATACCAGTATTCCTACTGTTGTGTTTCGTTCGGTGAGTGAGAGTGCCTGAGGCCCAATCTTCTTCTTTCCCCTTCACGCTCATTCTCCTTCCCACTTCCTTTTTGTCCCAAAGGGTTGGCAACGCGCAAGTGATGCCTCTGGTGTTGCAGGCGACCATAGGCTACGGTGACCACTTACCATCAGGTGGGCCACAGGCTTGTTTGCCACATTAGTTGAATAAAAAAAAAGCTACGCCATCCATACATTCAAAGTATTAAAATAGCCTTACTAATATTATAAATGCGAATGTGAGTTTGTTTGTTTCTTACGCTTTTACACTCAAACTACTGAACCGATCATCGTGAAATTTGCCATACACGTTGTCAGGGGAACAGAAAGCGACATAGTGTAACTTTCATCTAGAAAAAAAACACTGTTACTTATCTAACCTAACCTACATCTATGCGAGCGAAACCGCGGGCAAAATTTAGTAATATAGTAAATTTAACAAAACTCTTTTTCTTGTTAGCCTAAATGTAAAAATTCATACACCCCCAATTACGGATCCAAATTTGTTTGTTATAAAGTGCTTGGATGAAAGCGAAAAGTTTTCTCCGTCATTTTTAAAAACCTTTGTATATATTAACTACTTCTTATTACTCAGTTGACTACAATTGCCAGGGTTTTTAGAACAACAACGAAATATTATTTCAGATTTCTTTATTTTATTTTTGTAGTACTTGATTTTCCTAGCGGTATTGCTCGCATAACAAAATGATTCTATGTTCAGTACTTGGTACACACAGCGACACATCAACCTAGACTGTTTGGACTTTGAAGAATTAGAAGTTGAACGCTGCGAATCGTGCGAGAGAGTGCGTTATATTTTTGTTACGCTCTATCCTTACCATCGACACTACTATGCTCTGTCCATTTCCGACAATTCTCTATTTTGTATAAAGCTTAGTTATGCGTATATAGGGTGTCTAATTTGATGTGTAGCCGTGTGTACTGTTGGTAAGCTGCTGATTAAATTAGTTGAAATTTGGCACACACCAAATTTCATCTAAATTTAATCAGCAATTTACATATGATCGAAAAACAAACATCTAAACAGCTTCACAAACTTTCACGTTAAAATATTCGTGTTAATTCAAAAGTACAAGCGGGAGCACTTATGTCCAATACAATAACACTAAATAGCCCGTCGAGGTTTATCGAGAGACCAATATTTCGCGTTCCCACCATCACGAACACAGTAATTATAATTTAATAACAATATAATTAAACAGGCCGCACGAGTAACTGCTGTGAAGCCTGATTGAACAATATTAAAGTCGTTTCGATGATTGAGGGTGGTAGAGCACAAATATTGAGTCATTTATGGTAGACGACACGACTGCGTGACGACTGACCGTGGCTATTCGGTTCGGCATAAAAAGGATAACGATTATTTGGTTCTTGCTGTAGTGCCTGAGTAGAAGATACGTCTGTACAAATTATTGATTAAATAAATTACTAGATAAGTAATAATAATAATAAATTATTTATTGCATTGATCACATGTGCATCTGCACATTGATATCGGACCAGCGCTTCGAAATCGTCCGGGCAAATAAGATCTCGCGGTTTGGAGTTGCTTAGACGCGAGTGAGATCTTATGCAAGTAATATGAAGCATTATATTTTATTAAGTAGAGTTTAAAATAAATTGCGGGCAGTTTTAATGATATCTATAAATTTACAATAAATGTATGTCAACCTAAGCTTTTCATCTATTTAAATGTATATTATAAAAAAGATCAACCCAGTTTAAACACATCCTTACGACTTTGATATGGACAGTATAAGGGTTCAAATTTCTCAAAACTATTTTAAAACCAATTTGTTAAATATGGTTTTCTGTCAAGATTGCAAAACGACTAGTAATTGTATAGTTATCATAGTTTAATGAAAAATGCTTTTAGCATCATAAGCGACAAAGGCCACTCCTAACTGAAAATTTATGGAATACTACAACAATTCTCGTTAACATAATGAGTGGCAAAGTTTATCGTGTAGTATAAAAGGATTCGGCTAAAATGGATATCGAAAAATGTAGTATATTGGCAAAACGTAAAGCGAAGGGTTGCTATCGTGGGACGCACCCATTTTCCGGGATATTGTGAAACTTAATGTAAGCAAAAACGCAGAACTTTTTGAACTTTTAGATAAGCATAAAATATAGCATTGAATAATCATCAGTAAATTAGTGTAATGGATGTTTTAAATGTAAAAAAGATGACGCACTTTAGTTAAGGTTGTGTAAGGAAGACTTTCTAACTGGGATACACGTGGTAACTGATGGGTGCGCGAGGGTAAGGCTTAGCTAAAAAACTATGGCTTTTATCTCCACCGAAGATATATAAAAAGCTGGTGTAAAGACAGCCTAAGTATAAAACTATACAATACAATTAAATGACATAATATTAAATGACTATTCGGTCTAAATAAAAAATCCTGAAATTATATTTAAGAAGCAATTGCATTTAGGTACAGCTCTTTGCCTGAATCTAGTAATTTAAATAAATGTAACTTCAGTTAACTCACTCTAAAAACTATACTTCGTCTTTCATATGTGTGGTCGATAATGATCACAAAAAATATTGGTTTTAATAATTTTGACTGTCGTGCTGGTCCCTTATTATATGTTTGCACGCAATTCCAAGGTCCTATTTTCGATTGCCTGGTCAGGAAAAGTGTTGTTATTGGGTTTAGATTTTTTTAGGAAAAACACCGAATTTGGAATGTAATGTATTCGGCAGACAACAATATAAATAAGCCTTCTATGTGGGTCTTAAAACATAGTTGACGAATGGTGAAATCTTTGTGACTCTTCAACAACAAATAGGCATGAATCGACATAGATATATACACCATTACACGCCTATATTACTTACAGTGAAAGCAGAAGTACACCACACCCTCATTTCGCCAGCAACAGTTATAAGTCCCATGGAATAGCGACCAAGCTTATTGCCGTCTACAGGGACAGTTCCAAATCCATTACTAGTGCTTTTTGATTAAAAAAGAAATGGTCAACCCTGGAATCGAACCAGAGACTCACACCCAGTAACGACATTTGTGAGGTATCTGCGTTACCAACATTGTCACCGACAAACATTGTTTAGTGTTATATAGAAGCTTGGCAATTTGTCTCAGAACGACAAATAGCAGAATTTTACCTGCAATATTTCTTGCCTTTTCATCATGATAAATATGAACAAGGTTGTCACTTAAAGGAAAATGTAGTCTAACATGCGTAACTCTCTCCAAATTAAACATGCTTTCGTCCTCGAGTAAGTCACATTTCATATACATACGCACTCCCTAAATTCCCGGTATATTTGTCATAGACTAGCAACACCGGTCCGGTGACGTCACAACTCTTGAACACCGTTTCATTATTCATGGGACTTTCTTTCGGGATTATTTTTATCCCGTTTTTTCACTCATTGTATTTTTCTTTATAAATAAAAAATAATTTTCTGTACCGTTTACGAATTCATGACATTTTTATTTGCCTTAAGCGAAAAAATATTGTACCCTTTTGGCGTTTGTAGAGTTAGATAGCAAAATAGTGAAAACCCGTAAATCATATATGCTGCTTATACTTATAATTTCTTGGCAGAATATCAACGCAGAGATATAATTTTTAGTCAACTTTATCGCTAAAATAAGAGAGTTAATATTTTAAAGGACGTTATTTGTTGCTTATAAAACATTTTTTTATTTAAGTCTATGTACAGCATAGTGTTTTCAATTAGATTAAACATTCATTTCATTAATTTCTCCAGATTGCTTAAGTTAACAAAACTAAAATTGTAGGTATAAATAGAGATATTTAAATATTAGAAAAATAAATGATGTTTGTTGTGTCAATTTCTAACAAATTAAGAAAATTCGATTATATCCAATCCTAGTTATGGACCCATTCAAGCGATGCCCAAAGTTTTGTATAAATGCGCTTTGATTCTTACGAAATAGATTAAGTCTGTCGATTTGAAAAAATAATTTTGAGGTAAGTACGGTATCCTCGGAGAGTAAGTCCCGCTCGCACTTGGGCAGTTCTTATATTTTTCTTTGATCATAGGTCTACAATGCACGGCTTGTTGAAAAGGGACAGTGAATTAGATGCTCGTGAAATATAAGTTAGTTATTCCGAGTTTATTGTCGAGGGATGAAAAGGACGGAAGGTTTTACCGTTAAGATATTAAATGAAGTCCCTAAATCATTTGCTTTGTGATATTTTAAAAGGAAATTATTCATGTTTTATGGGGAGTACGTCATTTATTTTATTGCTCACTACCTTTTACCTCCAGCCACGCTCCCGTGGTTAGGAGAGAAAATAACAGGCTCCCAGGAACCGTATATTGTCTGGGATAAAAAGGCGCCTACGTCACTCTCCGGTTCATAAAGTTCTTATCTTTACCCAAAAAATCATGTCAACCCGTCGCTTTAGACTAACAAACGGCAGAAAAATATTTATATGTAATAGATAACATAAAACTGGCTCATGACAATATACTCCAAAAAATATTTTATTGATTACATAACATTGCCTTACATTAACGCTAATGTCATACATTGAAGTGAAATTTTATTAATTCGTGTTTGAAAGAAAGAATGTGATAATACCAATAACTATAAGCATATTCTTCGTACATTCTGTGAAATACTCAGTAAAAGTCTTTAGTTATGATATTTATTAAATACATGGGTATTTTCTTGAAATAAATTGAATTTGAATTCATGCAGCGGATCAGGAATGTTTAGGACCAATCCAATAAGAAAATCTGAAACCTCCAAGAAACCCAGTATTCCGCCTTGCCTATTCCATTCTTCTCCACTTTATTTAAGCCCCGACTAAGTACAGCTCGCTATACGACTATTCATTTGTGCACTAACCCTACCATAAGTTTTTATATCTTGGCACTATTTGTCATCACGTGTAAGAGTCACTGGTAAAAGAAAAGTTCCCTACAGATATAATATTATGTTTCTATATGCCTCATAATCAGACATACAGCAACTTATTCTTGGAGCGAAATCAATAACCAACGTAATATAAGTACGTACTATAATAAATAAGTAGAAAATATTTATATTAAGAGGCAATATAATAATTCTGTCGGCAAACATTGAATCGCTATTATTTATTACCGATCCAGTATTTGTATTCAGGAGATGTTTCGGTTTATACAAAAAATATGTAAGTAATCATTATGAAGCCGGATTGTAGGAAATAAGAACGTCGTTTTATATGAGCTATCAGAATATATATTGCTAACAAAGAAGCTTATCGAGACATAATTAATATACAATAATAATAATATTTTCTCTCTCTATAAACGGGCATGAGCTTTTTCTGAATGAAAAGTTTTAAGACTGGACTAGACTGGACTAGCCACACCCAATTTAATCAATAGTTTCACTTCATAATACACCTAGAGATTAATTTGGATACCCTGTTTTAATTTCGTCGATACTAGTTATCGCCCGAGGTTTCGCTCAAGAATAGTACTTTTTCTAGATAAAAGGTATCCTCTGTCCTTTTCTATACCCCTGACAACGTGTATGCGAAATTTCATGATGAACGGTCGAGTAGTTAAGGCGTACACGCGTAACAAACTCACATTAGCTTTATTATTTAATATTACTTAGGGTGATAAGCATCGCGATATACCACATGTATTATTATTTACGACAGGAGTTATCTCTTGAAAAAAAAGCAAAATGAAAGAAATGAACACACATTACAAATCTAATATCAGAAAATTATTTATTATCATAATCCTGCTTGTGCCATCTCGCACGTAACAAACGTGCTATTCGAGAATATGTTTCAAACCGACGGCGCTCGCTAATGAATTAAAAAATTACGTCTTTCCAACGTGTCGTGATTTCATCTCAAATACGAGTAGAATCAGTCTTGAGTCACACGTCTCTTAGACATATTGATTTTATCTCTCAACTTCACAGTTTTATCTCAACGTATCACTAAATCATTCACTTCCACTTTCGAAAATGAGATAAACTAAGTACCTACTGTAGTACTTATAGAGCTTGCGACTTAAATTTGTTTTTGTATAAAGAACTCGATAAATACTCAAGACATCTTAAAAGTAAGTGCCGTACTTAGTATGTTAATTAATAATTAAGTAAATGCTCATTATGTTTCCGGTAGACGAAAAAACGAAAGTTGAAGTTACTGTTTCTGTTCTGCGAATCAAAAACTTTTTAATTTAAGCTGCTATGGACACTGTTATCAACAAGCAGCCAGTCTCCTATTGGTACAAACGAAAGCCATCTACTTGTTGACAGCGTATTGCCACCTTAAGAAACTCTGGAAACCTTACACCCGACACCTTACAGGAATACGAACAAGGTTATTTGGTCACCAATTTCCAGAAGATTTTAATTTTCCACACGTACAAACAGTGTTTTTTTTTAAATATAATCTTTATTATTATTCACAATCTAAATCTACCCACTGTTAAGTATTAAGTCTTATCCATGTTTCTTAAATTTGTGTCAACTGTATCTAGAAAACCGTATGATTTTTTCAAATCGTACCTTCCACCCACTTTTGACCAGCCAATTTCGTTCTCCTCATTATATTTTCAAAAAATACATTCTTATATAGCCATCTATAATGTTGCCTGATACAATAAGCATCTGGGCACTCTTTGGATTACACGTAACACTTAATTTGATTCCATTGTTCTGAGCTTGTCATGGGCCACGTAAATCATAATTTAATCTATAAAGTCATAATTATTTATATCCAGCGGGCATTCATTATTATCTAATTAAAAATGGATGACCTACTTTTTAACCTGAAATTTCTCACTTAACAATAAAATGGACTCGTGGACCATCAAATAAACCCCAATCAATACTGAATAGATTCACTCCAAAAATTGCAACCACAACAGTCTTCACAATAAAGCCTCGAAATGAAAAAGGCTTGTT
The DNA here is from genome assembly GCA_930367265.1 of Catocala fraxini. Taxonomy (NCBI): domain Eukaryota; kingdom Metazoa; phylum Arthropoda; class Insecta; order Lepidoptera; family Erebidae; genus Catocala; species Catocala fraxini. Next base: position 695,248 of record OV884044.1, on the reverse strand, counting down.
AAAATTTCCATAACGTGTACCGAGTGAAACAGTGAATCATTTACAGTTCAACAAGGGGTGAAGCGTGGAGGGGTGGAAAGTGCCAACGTTGTAGAACATCGGAACAGAAGCTGAGTGACGTCATGAAATGAACGGCAGTCTACTTGGCATACACTGTTCTATACTAGTGTTCAGTTTTAGAGTACACTTAAAACAAAACTATTGACGAAAACCAATAGTGTTACAGTGACTTTAGACTTTTCTATATACCTGTAGGTTTCACCATAATTATCCGGAATGACAAATCTTCAAACTAGATAAATTTTAATGTTTGATTGGTTTTTATTAACCGATCTATTTAACATTCAAGATATTTAGAGGCTTTATGTCCTGATTCTAATTGTCATATATAATATTATGAAATTATCAGAATCAGGCTATTATCAGAATTAATTTAATTCCTAATTTGTGTCCTACTAATATTTATTTTTGGTTACTATTTTACTGTAAATATACGGGATTTGATAAACGCGGAGTGGACTTTTGACCTAAAAAAGATGACTGGGATGGACTGGAAGCGGAAGACGGAAAACCGAGTTTAGTGACGCAAAATTACTTACGTTTACCAAAAGACAGAGATAGCCTGGTGGATTGATTGATGCGATTAACCTGCCAAGTGTTGGCATGCCAGACATCTTTGAAAACCTATTGTGTGACCGCCGGCGTGCCGCAGCGATATTTGTCTAAAACTATGAATCTGTATCTAATAAATGAGTAATCATTCTCAACGGCTCAAATCTACACAAGGAACAAACTCGCTTTAATTATGAGAGGGTGGTGGATGCACCAGCTCTCTGCTTATCATTTAGATTAACACTTTTGTGTTAGACGTTCGTTCTGCAAGTACTTATAACGTTTCTTTTTACAAAGTTTTTAATTAGTTTTCCTTCTACAGTGGCAGCGCGCTTGTAAAGACCTTTGTCGTAAGATTTTCTACGATGCTTTCACAAATAGTCTGTATGTTGTGACTGAAGTAATTCATTTATATATTTTATTAGATAGATGATAAAAAGTAACTTACTGCCGTATCTTGTTTATGTAAAGCCATAAGTTTTGGTTGTAATTAAATATTCAGTCAATATGGTATAATAGAAATTGATCATACTTTTGGCCTACGTTTTCTTTATATTATACTTATTAATTTGCACTTACCTATTAATTTATTTAAAGTTATGCCTTAATTTCTAATTGGCTATGATAATTATAACTCGTTCGGTAGATTAATTGATGTGCATTACATATTATTAAATTTAATTCACCAGTAAGACGCTTGTGATTATTAATCAGGACATATTAAGTCCAACATATAACACTGTACATTTGTATTACGTACGGTCTCAATACTCAAGTAATGGCAGTGTCAGTTCTTTAGACGATAGCTTCGTTCTTTCTCTCAGTATTAACGAGTATCTGTCACAGTCCATTGCTGGGTTGAGACGCGCGTCACGCCCGCGCACCGCAATCCCGCAAGACGTGCACAGCTGACAAATTGAATTCTACTCAGTAGGGTGACTATCTCGTGTGCTTATTTAGCTCTACGTCAGAAGTTGCCAAGTATGAAGTTTCTTATTTACGTCACCTAACTGCTGATGGAGGTTAAAAAGGCGCAGTACTTATACTTTATGTGAGTTTTATGTACGTTTTTTATTACCTGCATTTATTTCGACGGATAAAATTTGAAGTATGTACGTTAATTTATCAAAAAGTAGCACTTAACTGGCATTATGTGGTACATTAACTAATATACATTTGTTACCTATATATAATAGTAAATTAATAATAAATTACTCCTTAGTCGCCTTGTTACTTTGCTATATATTCTTTTATTTATTACATTTGTTTTTACTATACGCCATAGCTCTACACATGACAGGTAAATGACAATGCATTTAGCCATTCTATTAGCAATACCAAAAACAAATTTAATAAAAAAATAACACTTACCATTTAAGTAAAATCGAAAATAAGTAAGATTGACGACTAGAAACATAACCAAGGATGGAACGGAATATTTTAATGAATGCAATCGCAAATTAGGCGATTACACCGTCAGGAAAGGTCCTAAAAATTAAAGGTAGCTCATGGTCACAGTGGCTTACTGATTGGTTCGTTGGTGGCGCGGGACATGCAGAGTAAATCAATCGCCTCAACGCTTGCTTGATTGATTGCTCGATGCATTAACGGGGTTAATCTTATACCTAGTTTAATTTAACTCTACGTTACTATGATTCGATAAAATGTATACTCTTTATTTAGAAATTTAATTTTCAAAAATGTATCTTTCGTTGTCACGTTATGAATGAATATTGTTTAATTTTGTTTGTAAATGGTTCGAAACATGCATTTTAAATACACATTTACTATAAACAAAATATTAAAAAATCACGTTAAACAGCGGATCCTTACTAATATTATAAATGCGGATGTGAGTTTGTTTGTAATGCTTTTGCGCCTTAACTACTAGTCCGGTCATCATGTTATTTCGCATACATGTTGTCAGAGGTACAGGAAAGGAGATGATGGTCCTTTCATCAAAAATAAAGTATCGTTCCCGTGTGATAGAAATTTATTGATAAAATCTACATAAACGCGAGCAAAGCCGCGGCCCAGAACTAGTAGATAAATAATTATGGATTACACAGCACCTTTCTACATAATATAGTTGTATTCTAGATAGTAATTCCCATTGAATACCACAATAAAAGCACGAAATGCCTATGCAATGCATGGTTCAAATTTGAAGCTCGGATAGGATTATTCGGTATTTTTATTTAAAGTATGATACAAATCATTTGTATGGTACAGCGGCCATATTAGTTTTAATTAAAGTGTCAAATAGTACATATTATATCTAAATGAAATAGTATTTTCAAAATCAAATCCGGTTGGGATAGATTTTATTGATTTTTCATGTAGTAGCTTAACATAAAATTTATGATGATTATACATATAATAAATTGTTGTTTCAATTCTACTCTTATTTCTATCTTTCTTTCTAATTTATGATTGTTGGTGATCCCTATATAAAAGACAATGGTTATTTTAAAGAATTCATTTTAATTTGACTACACATATTATTCATAACATATTAATATACTTATATATCAACAACATTAATTCATTTTAAACAATTTTCATGTTTCATAGTAAGGCTGTATATAGTGTCTTCCTAAAGTCATTACTTACATTCGTCATACATGATGGTTTGCCTTGCATTACGTCATGGTTGATATTTCTCAATATTTAATGCAAACCATATTATATGGCCTTAAGTCAAGCTGCTACAATCAGATAAAAATATAAAATAAAAATAAAATAAAATATAATCGAGTAAAGATTCATCATAAAAAAATGACATCTAGATTTTGCTCGCGATTTGGCGCGTTAATCTATATTTTTTTCTGGATAAATTCAGAGGCAATGCACTTTATGTACTTTTATATACCTCTGAGAACGTGACTGCGAAATTTCATGATAATCAGTCGAGTAGTAAAGGTGTGAAAGCGTCACAAAAAAGCTCACATGCGCATTTATAATATTAGTAGGGATTTCATAGCCAAGATATAATATGTAAAGTAAAAGATATATTTAAGAAATAGATACACCAGGGGCTTAAATAGGTACACCAGGGGCCTTACAATAATAATTTACCTAGGTAAATTATTATTGTAGTGCAATAAATATTGCTTGGCTGCTTGTAACATTATGTGTGTGAGGTAAAGGGTCGTGCGACACGTTATACTAAGAATGATGGATGAGGTGCCGGAGGGCAGGTTACCGGCACATATACCTATTGACTATGTGTAACATGTGTGTTACACTTTTCTACTTAATAAACTTTCTTATTCGTAAGTGGTTGTGTATTAAAATATTTAGTTAAAACGTAACTACACTCGTGCGGGTATTACTTCACATGTCGCTAGTATGTTTTAGATCCCACGGAATAGAGAGCGATCATGTTAAGTTTTCCGTACTGTTACTAAGAATTTCCTAACAGAAAATCATGACAACACTTCCCGACCAGGCTATTGGCCACAAGCGTAAGCGAAAACATAAGGTATCAGAAGACCGATATCCTACTGGTGAGGCTGTTTAAGAAGCTTTTTAGGATTCCGTACCTCAAAAGGAAAAAACGGTACCCTTATAGGATCACTTTGTTGTCCGTCCATCCGTCCGTCTGTCTGTCAAGACCCTTTATCTCGAGAACGCGTGGAGGTATCGAGTTGAAATTAAAACGATATACTCAAGTCTACAGTCTCTTGAATCTGTGAAAACAAAACAAAATTCTAAGTTAACGTAAAAAAAAGATACAGCCGTTTATACCGCAAAAATCGTATATTTCGACATTCTCAAGAGAATCAAAATTTATAGGGTATTTTCCGTTGACCTAGAACTATGAAGTTTGGCAAGTAATACCGTCTTATACTACAAGTATAGGGAAAATTTGAAAAGTATACATTTCTAAATAAATCATAAATAAACAGGTTGTTCATACCTACAAAGATCGGAACCCTCGGTGGGCGTGTCCGACTCGCACTTGTCCGGATTTTTTTTTATATTAAGCTAACTATAAAATAATTGAATATTGTCTTACGTTCACGCGAATGTTATTCATTGAAATTAAACTACTTTTTACGGATTTTATCGCGTAGTTTATTTAACACTTTATTACATCATTTAAAACTATTATACTACTACTATTGAACTTTAATATTTGTTAGTTGTAAGTACTTTAATTGTTAATACCTATAATATTAACGAATTAACAACTTATCTACACACATTGTACATCAATAAATAAATATAATCAGCATATTAATACAGAAAAATAATTACAGATACATTAGCAACAGTCGAATGCACGTCGAAAGGTTTAAATACCATGGCAATATTGCCAAAAATAAAGACCGGTCAAAAATATTAAGTTAGGTTGAACACACACAAATTAGTCTTCAATCCAGCCTCCTATAACTTTAAGTACCCTAGTAATACAAAAATAATGTATGTATAAAATAAGCTTACACACCAACAAACGTATATCTTCAATAAACACGTTTGAGACAAAGCCCAAAATCACTTCATACATGAAAACAATTTCCACATTGTCACATCAACGGCCTAAAACTCTCGACAATGAGATCCACAAAGTGATTATAATCTGTTCCCGGGACGTAATAACTCACTGTTCCGTGACACTAGGCTCCCTCACAATCCCTCACAGCGCCTCTGAATATTGCTGAACGTGTACCTCGAGTGATGTGTTGTGGAAACCACTAACCGACACACTGAACAATCTCGGATTTTGGACTTTTGGCTGTGATTATAGTATATTAAAAAAACACGATTGTCTGTTTATCTATCTATAGGGTAGTTGATTTACATTTTTATTATTAAGTCAAATAGTTACATTACCTAATCTTTCAAAAAGGAAAAAAAATTGAAATCTGGAATATTAATAATATGAGCCCTGTATTAAATTGTCCCACTGCTGGGCACGGACCTCTTCTCAGTGTGAGAAGGGTTAGGCTATAGTACACCACACTGGCCCAGTGCGGGTTGGCAGACTTCACATATCTTCGAGAACATTATGGAGAACTCTCAGATATGCAGGTTTCCTCGCGAAGTTTTCCTTCACCGTTAAAGCAAGCGATAATTAACTATTTAATACGCATGTAACTTCGAAAAGTCAGAGATGCGCGCCTTGGGATCGAACTCGAGACCTCTGCGTGGCAGTCCAACGGTCTTTCACTAGGCTACCGCTGCTATAAATGTACATTTCTTTTACAGAAGATCGATGCACGGTACAAACTGTGACGTCACTGCTATTTAAATACAGCTATGCGAGGGAGATAGCAAGATATACCCACAAGACAACAATTTTTTTCTAAATTTAAATTATTTATTACTGCCTTATTTTACAACTAATTTCGATACAGTTTGCACAAAAAGATTTATTTTCATTGTTATTTGCTCTTGTGTGTAAAATAATGTACAGAATCGAACATACGCAAGTACTACATCACAATTTTTAAAATGCAGTTTAATCCAATACAAGTCCTGCCGAGACCTTAGAGCAAGAAGGCAATTAAAATTTATAAATTTTTTGGTAATTTGAACAGAATTTAATTCTGAAGCCGCTTGTATTTTAGGCTATAATGGGGTTAGCATAATCTATGTTTAGGTTTAAAGTCTCTAAATTTCAATAAAGAGAGAAAAATTAAATGTATTTATTTTTCTCTCTTTATTGCTTACACTATTTAGACAACTACATGTCGAAGATAACGGTAGGATGACGTAATAGCATCGCGTCTCTAAACGGTCGCTGGAGACGCCATTTACAATCATAGAGAAGTAGAGTAAGATAAAGCCATATTGTAGCCCTAACTATGTCCGCACGGAATGTTCCGCATAAGACATTTCACATAAAACTATAGTGGATATAGTCGTATATATATACAAAATATCAACGTGATTCTAAACTGAGTTATACATTTTGAAACAAAGAATATATGTACATATATAAAACTAAAATCGCCTATAAATTTACAGAGACAATTTTTTTAAATGTCTTTTGTAGAATGTTTGCCTCCAAATAAATTACATAATATTGTCTTCTATTTACGCGAATATTATTCATTGAAATTAAACTGCTATATACGGATTTTATCGCGTTGTTTATTTGACACTTTATTACAAAATTTTGAAAATTGTTACACTACTACTACTATTAAACTTTAATAATTTTTAAGCTAATTAAATTATTATTAAAACTATTTAGACTTAATTTATTTTTACACTTTCCCCGACGTTTCGGTTGCTTTTCAGCAGCCATGGTCACGGGGAGACTAAGATGGCAGTAGTCTCAATATTCCAGTGTAGTTATTTCAAAGTACCCGAACATAATTTAATCATTGGTGTTTCTATTTACGCAGAAATTAATAAATAATTTTTAGAAATTAGTAAAGTTTAATAGTAGTAGTAGGGTAACAATTTTCAAAAATTTTGTAATAAGGTGTCAAATAAACAACGCGATAAAATCCGTATATAGCAGTTTAATTTCAATCCAAATAAATTGTTACAAATATTAACAAAACTTATCTATTTATGTTATTATGTACATGATAACTTTCTTTGCATATGAAGAGGCAACGAAATGACATAATACTTTAACAAAGAAAATTTGTGACATAGAGCATAGACTCTAGACATAGATAGCAATGACTGCTCGAATGGCGTGGCGGTTTATGTAACCGCCTCGCCACTGCCGCCGCGCCTAGTGTTGTGGGTTCGATCCCCACATGGGACAAAACTTTGTGTGATCCACAAATGGCCGTTCCGAGTCTGGTTCTTGTGTCCATCGTTTGAATATTTGTTAAGACTGACTCTCTTTCTGTTAAGCGGAATCTATAAACATAACCGAAATTCAGATGTAATACTTCTCTGTCTTACCATTCAGGAATACAAACGTAAGTCTAAGTACGTATATAAAAATATAAAACCAATTACTATCAAGCAAGCAACAACATTTGGAACATAAAGGTATGATGACGTCATAACATGGCGTCTCCGCGCGGTCGCCGGCCGTCGGCCCGGTCCCCAGTGCTCAATGAACCGCGTACATCGCTCGATATAACACTCTTTTTGAAGTCCACAATACTAATGCGGGGTTTGTCCTATCTATTGTTGTCGGCCGATATGTTCTTAGTTTGTTGGAAGTAACAGGAAAACGGAAAGAAAACAGTGGGGATAAGGCAGTTCGTAAGAAAATATATCTTAGAAGCACATGTGTGTTACGTTATGAGATATTTTTCTCACTTTCCTTAAGTAGATTATACGTTATGTATTTATTTATCATTGAATATATGTTATGTACATTGCTTTAGAAGTATATTCCTGAAGGGTGACACTAACATATTGCCAGCTTCTATGTTTTAAATCCTATGTCATCCTAACTAATCCTTACTAAAATATTATAAATTCGAAAGTAACTCTGTCGGTCTGTCTGTAAACTTTTCATGGCTAAACTACTCAACCGATATGGATGAAATTTTGGTACTGAGATATTTTAAAACCTGGGAAAAGACATAGGCTACTTTTTATTGATTTAGGTACAACACGGGCGGCGCCGCGCGCAGAAGCTAGTATTATAAATGCGAATGTGATTCTGTTCGTTTGTTACGCTTTCACGCCTTAACTACTCGATCGATCATCATAAAATGTCGCATACACGTTGTCAAGGGTACAAAAAGTACATAGGGTACGTTTCATCTAGAAAAATTATTATTACCGAGAAATGGAATTGTATTAACAAAATCGACAACGCGAGTGAAGCCGCAGGAAAAATGTAATATAATTATAATTATATTGGTTATATAAACATCGGTATAATTTTCTTCAATATTTATAAATCGTAAATAACAAACAACTGAATATCCGGAACGGATATAACACGAATAAATTGGAGACAAAGATTTCGTTTTAAATGACTGTAACAAATGTACCACAAAATTTTGTATTTTTTACTACGTAGCACAAATAAGTATTATTATACAGTACCTACCACAATGATTATAAGCGCCTACCGTACCTGATAGGTAATGAGCTACTCGTAAACAAAGACACAACGAAAATAATTTCTAAAAAAAAAAATATGTCATTGACTGTGCCTATGGGTTCAACTCTCTCTGATCCTATGCATTACATTCCTCAATACGTTGGGTATATAATACATACAATAATATATGTCAAGAACTGATTGTTAGTTCTAGAGATTAACTCATTAATTTAGGTGTAGATTTACAACTAAATTGCTAGCGATGATCTAAAAAAATTAACTATCTACAGAACTAGGCATATATAATTGTAACGTACAAAACGTTTATATATTTACGTAGTTTTGTTGTGACAAAGACAAAACTATGTTGTGATCCAACCCCGCTGTGTCCTGTGGTTCCAAACAAATATATAACTTAACGCACGTGTTATTCACATGCGTGCAAAAACATTTTAAAGCTTTTAACTAACAAATAAAACATGGACTTCTTAACTTCTCCAAAGCAATAAATTTAACACACCACTTAGGGCATGTTTACTGCCTATTAATGGACTACTAAGAAACTCTGCTCGAAAAAATAACGTATTTTCCCCACAAAAGCCCACTTTGACGTCAAAACTTTTATTTTACAAGTTTAAGCTTAAAGGAAAATATATTTTTGTGGAAAGTAATTACTGTGAGTAGTTGAAAACCCCTTGAGGGCGCAGTCGCAAGTTTACAACCATTTTGTGATTTTAGTTTGATTATATTTACTCGCAACTTTGAAATAAATTCTATATTGGATGGGAATGTTTAATACGAAAGACTATAAATAATAAAACGGTCATTTTATTACTGTTTTATATTAAAGTTTAATAGCACTTTGGTAGAAAAACGTAATCATTAGCATCAGATGTGGTCTTCTCTCAAGTTAAGTTACGGACGTACAAATAAAATAAAATAAAATAACTCAGTAGACCATTAGTGGTGATTCCGGGGTCGGGCAAAGCATTATTAGGAATATCTGTTAAGAAATCCTAGTGGCAATGGTAATGTCAGGAACTGTGCCCGATAAATGGTAGTAATTAAAATTTGCTATTTATTACATGGGTCCTAAAACCATAGCAAGCAAAAGGTCCATCTTCAAAAAACTCAGCTTCAAATGTCTTTCTATGTGACTTTCAGGAGTCAAATATACGTAACATACATACATATTCATCTTAACTTTCTAACACAAAAACTTTACGTTTTCGTACTGGATTTTGCCCGCGGTTTAATAAGTACAGTACTTTTTTCTGAATGTGAGCTAGGTACCCTAACTGTCCCGACAGAGAGATGGTTTAAAAACAAAAGCTATATTTTAAACGTTATATTCTATTTCCAACATTTTCTATTAATAAATTTAAAACGTGGAACGTTATACTCTTGAGATAACTACCAATAACATTCCAGTGAAAAAGAAAGCAATGCATTCACCTCCATATTACACCCCTTTTATAAAGGGATGTCATATTTACGGTCAGCGCACAATGGCAGCCTCATACAGCTACTGGGGGACAGGGTTCGTAATATATGGCCAATATGCACGTAAGCGGGGAGATGATGGACGTGCAAGTTTCGACACTATGAGGAGCAGATTAAATGAGGCATAGTTCGTTATATGATTAATATGGCAGATGTTATGGATGGTCTTAGATTTACGTACATAGTCTCATACCTATAACTCTGAAAGGAGTATGCTGAGGTGTGCTAGGCTAACAATGTTTTAACGTCCTACGTAACTCGAGACGAGCCTCTTGCCGTCCACCGGGAATATTTCTAGGCTCCACGCCACCTAATAAGACTTGACGAGGAAATCAAACACTTTCAGTTAATTTAGTAAACTTACTAACCTTTAAACAAACCCACAATCTCGTGCATTTCTAAAATTAAATAATTTATAACATTCTGACATCCTCATTGTTTCCATAGCATACGTTAACGCGATTATGTGCAATCCTGAGGCCATGGATTCAATTCACAATTCGAATGGATTGTTCTGTTTATAAAATTGTCAGGCACAGAATCTAGGACTATATTCGGAAAGACTTCCTATCTATAACGTTAACACATACTTGATGAAATGTTTATTTAATACACCTCTGCCTTGCCGTTCACTTAACAACTTAATTAAGTATATTGTCTCATAAAAGATGACACAATATACTTAATTAATTTATAATACTAGACGTGAGTGTAGTGTGTGACGGTATATGGACAAATAATAACATATCAAAAGTAAGGGTGGATCAAGATACTTCTGCCTCACAAACGGAGACATGATATCGCCGCATCAGTCAGCTTGTGACCACGGTCGATGTAACCTGGTCGAAACGTCAATCTTTAAAAAGGTAAACATGCATGATCGCATTAATCCCCGCTACATATTATTTATACACTAATTAGATCCTCAAAGCCAAATTTCTTTCAGAATTTTATCAATAAATGAACACGTAAACACTGCTTCAGAAGCCTTGTTCGTTCACAACAAAATCAACACAAGCGTTCCACTTACGAAGCAATTACAAAGAAAACCGTAAGCTATTAAAAGTTGGCGACAACGGTAACCTCTCATGAGCGTCCTCTAAACTTCCTCCTAAGTTCTGTCACGGTAATGATATCTATACAGCATTGTAACTCGTCCCTGTCCTTAAAATAATTACCTACAACAGCGCGGTTCGTAGACACGCGTTAGGGCTGCCCGCCTATAATAGTATTTTAATTTTATCGACTTACTTGAGTTTCTTTCTAGTTTAGTGATTGTAAATATTATACAAAGTAGCGCAAATGATTTCATCATTAATTGATACCACATATACTACATGGTATTCTTTGACGATTTATAAATTATGAACCAAATTTATTTAGTAGTTTAGCCACGGGACATTTTTATTGATTACATAATTTAGAACATTACATACAACATATTGTGTAATGCAGAGATAAATGTCAAAGACCTTAAGCAGCGATATTAAAACAAAACAAATGAAAAAAGTCACAAAAAGAGACAAAAAAAACATAATAAATAAGGTCTATAATCTTGTGACGAAAAAAATAGGTTAGTGTGTGCTTATTATATTGGTGTTCCGATTTGTGTCTAATTTTATTTTATTTATTTTGTTAAGAAATATCGTTTCTTAATTTCTGTTCTGTGAAAATAGGCTTTTTGTTTATGTTAACCGTCTTATATCAACCAGCTTAGGGCAGTATATAATTTAATGTTATAAGTTTTGCGCCACTTTGTATATATTATTATAAAAAATGAAATTCGTAGTGAATGAAATAGAAAGTGTTCAATAAAATCAAATCATCACAAATCGCACGCTCACTGCTTACAAAAAAATCACACCGTCCGTTCGTCACTGCGGCGCATTCACGACTGGTTGCGAACCAAGCGCATACCAACGCCGAGGCACGTAAGTATGACTCGAGTTCCGACCGTTTGTATGAAGATAGAATACTGTATAGATATCATTACCGTGGTTCTGTATCAACACCTCACCGTGTAGCTACTCGATCACGAGTTTAGTGAACGACAGTCTTCGGTAATTTATTATTTTCTACATTACCTATCACTTGAACGGTGTATACAGTATTATGCGGTATAGCCATAAGGCTATACCGCATAATACTGTATACACCGTATATACATAAATATAGGAAAGGAAACACGACACATGCAGTATGTATGTGTCGTGTTTCCATTTCTATATCATAGCGACAAGAGAGACAGAAACTTAATGTGTTCTCTACTCCTGCCAATAATCCTAAATAATATTATAAATGTGAATGTAAATTTGTTTGTTTGTTACGCTTTCACGCCACAGTCACAGAGTTCAAAAAATTATTTTCGGTCTTTCGAATATCAGTTTGATATTGACAGTTTCACATTTTTTAATAGAAGGCTCCAAAGATTAAAACGTTTTCTGAGGGCTCGTCATGCATTTTGACAACTACGACAGTTGTAACAGTGCAACACTCAAGAAGAAACAGGCAAATAAAAGACCTGCTCATCCTCAAATGTCCAGCTGACAATGTCACTCCATATGATAGACAAACAGCCATCGTATATTCGAATGGTGGATTTTTGAATTCGAGTCATTTTTATGAATATGATTCGATTGAACACTTTATTTTACAGATCAGTGAGTTTTCTTATGAACATTAACTATCACTGATAGAGTGGGTTGTGATGTCATGTCGGATAAAATAATGCCCGAGTTAGTTATGCATATTGAGATGGAGGAATAATGTGATTATGAGGTTGCTGTAAGCCAACGACTGTAGAGAAACGATCAAAGTGCGAAATAAGCGGTGTTCTTTCATAACAGTCATGTTACACATTGGGTTTCTGAGCCAATTGAGTAAATAAGTAAATGTGATAGATTATAAGATGTTGGTTTGTGATAATCAAATAGAAAACAATATCTTGTTTTGATGGACTATTTATTACTTAGTAGAGTAATATACTTTCTTATATGGTTAGGCAAAGTAGTATTACACTTTTATTTAGGCATTTATACATTGGCTCAAACCGAGAATCTGGAAGGGTTGGTAGCGACTACGGATTTCTACTCGCTTCTTTTTATATATGGATAATTTTCGTCTACCGATCATAACCTCCATGTTTCATTCTTGAATTTTTTTTATGCGGTTCCTAGTCATATTAGCTAGACGAACGCTAACTTATAATAACTGTTGGAGATTGCTTGATCTTGAAATATTCCATGACCACCCCAAGCGTTTTAAGCATAAAATTAATAATTAATGCCCCAAAGAAAAATATAAAGTTGACTTAAATTTTTATAATTTATAAATAATTGTATTTAACAATTAATTTTTATTATCATAATTCATTGATTTCAAATTGTATTTTTATATTATTCCAGTTGCCATTTTATTATATAATTCTTATTATGATATTTTATATATATTTATTAGACTTAAGTATACTTAATTATTATGCTGTCTCTAAATAAATGATGTGCATATTTGTAATTGGTTATGTAAATGTGCGTGTTTATTCTGTTAGTATGTCTAATAAATCAATATTTAAATCCTCATGACTGATAGTCGCAGTTGCTTTTAAAGTTACGATCCTTTACCAACAAGGCAATATATAAGGTCAATCAGAACATCGTATTAACAAACATATTTTCGGCTGGATATACATTTCATTGCCTTAAATAAATTTCTTCTAACCACATTGATACTAGATATATTCCAAAGGAACTTCAAAACGAGGTCCATTTTCAGTATCCGTAAAGCCCAGCGTTTTCTAAAAGCGCCGCCATAAACCTGGCGAAATGCTGTCATCCTCGGTTATTTAGTTTTATGTTTATATCAGTTTTATTTAAACTAAACGGTCTCCACTGGAAATCTTCCGTGTAATAAATTTCCATGAAAATGCATGAATAATGAAACAGCCGCTGGGGCGACCATGACGATAAATTGAAACTTTTATATTCAAACTAGGTGCCGAAAGATGCCTCACTTGAGTTGAGTGCCGATAATATATATCCTATATCCTTTGCAGAGCTTAGAAGTATCTCTTTGTTAAATTTAATTAACATGAATAATCTACGGACTATATACGTCTAGATAAAATTACCTGCACGTAGCCTGAATGTTACTTTTAGAAGCACTTAAAAAATAAACATATGTACATATAATTATTTTGCCTATTCTATTTCAAAACACAACTATGGATCGAGCCCATGACACAGAGACAAGTCTACAATTAACGGACAATATACACCCAGATAAAGAACAATCATTTTTAAATCACATAAGTTATTGTCTCGTGTGGCATTCGAACCCACACACACACACACACACACACAACGAGACGACCACTGCTTGCTATGCCATACTTGAAAACTTTCGAGAGCGCTCCTGTATTTCACTTTCACCAGACTGATTATGCCGTAAAATAATTTATGTCGTATTTCTTGTGGGAAACAGACCGTTATGTAATAAAATCCACAAACTTATTCGCTTTTATAATATTAATAAGACACGTAACTTGTCTCCATGATGGCGCTTATCTAGCTTCTAATAGTCTTATAAGAAATGGAAACCGATTTAATTAATAATTGATTACACGCTCTGCTGGATGCAGACATATTCTTTTATGTAATAAGATGAATATCGTCTGACTGCATAAACGACGTCGTAGTGGTTTAAATGGTCGCCTCTCTACTGACTACAGCCTCCAGTGTTGTTGCTCACTGCCCACATGTGACAAAAAATGTGTGATCCGCAATCAGTTGTTAGAAGTATTTGTATCCATTATTTGAATGTTCGTAAAGTCCTGAGACAGGACCTAGACTTAACTGCCTTTAAAAAATGGCTACAGGTGTTAGCGCACTTATGATTATTAAGTAGGAATAATTGCGTTTTTATATTGTGTTGTATTTGTTTACTTTATAATATTTAACTTATTAATATAGAATGTAGTTTGGTTTAACGCAAACTTTAGGAATAGTATAGAAGCGTTTTGGTTTGACTGTAAGCTTATATTGTTTTATGACAAACTAGATGTGCCCGCGGTTTCACCCGCGTTTATGATTACTGCGCCGCCCCCGTGGGTCGTAGCGTGATGTTATATAACCTATAGCCTTCCTCGATAAATGAACTATCTAACACTAAAAAAATTTTACAATTCGGACCAGTAGTTCCTAAGATTAGCGCGTTCAAACAAACAAACAAACTCTTCAGCTTTATAATATTAGTATAGATAAAAGGTCTAAGTAATATATTCAGTACGTCCATATTCAGCTTTTATTTTTATATCAAGTGAGCTCATCCCTCACGACTTATAAAAGGCTGTTGTCGTTATTGAAATACTTGTACAAGATGAGATTTTTTACGGAGGTCCGTATCAAGTCTCGCGTCATTTCGTAAATATGTAAGTACTACTTCATGTTGGAAGGATCACGCTGGTAATTTCCCGCAGGGATAAGCAGATTTTACGCATTGATGATGGTTACTGTTGCGTTTTATGGTGTTATGATAATTGTAAGCTTTTGGCCGCCTTATGGGTCTCACTGGTATGGCCCCAGGTTCTATTACCCTATCCTAAGTTACTGGTTTTTAAGTAGTAGTAACGGGGAGTTTCTAAATGTGCTTGGTACATTCAATATTGATATATTAATTGCCTTTAATTATGTGGCATTAAAACATAGTTGGCGAATAGAAATAAGTGTATAGTTTTGTAGATCCGACAACCGCTATAAAGAACTATGTGTATATGTGTAAGATTTTCTTATTGTTATTTACTGCTAAATAAAGCTATTTCTCAGTAGGGCAAGATCATAGCCATTGTTTGCATTAAAACAATTAAATGATTTTAGTTCTTAATTTTTTACCCCATGTAAACTATTTACACCCACAACACCTACACGCACTGGCAAAGACCATTTAAACCACTACCCCAAATATACCGTAATATTACTTCGCACTAATAAGTTAAATAAAAATCCCTCCAGCTAAGTTAAATTAGTGTTAGAAATAAATGAAAAAGCTAAAAATTATAATTATGTTTCCTTAAAGTTTATACAGTCCCCAAACTGACGATGTAGCTTTAAAAATATAAAATACATCCTTTTAGAGTTCGAAAAAACTCTTATACAACAGCTTTGTCCGTCTGTTATACAACTTTCAACTCAAAAACCGTAAGAGCTAGAGACTCGCGGTCAACGCTATTCGACTCAGCATAGTCGATATACCCCCGAAATGACTATGACCTTTGACCTCCGACCTCAAGGTCACGTGATACCAGTTTTTCGAACTCTAAGATTTATGACAATTCATTGCCGTTTCTCACTTGTTTATACACTACAGTTTTTTACGCTTGTAGTTTATGCTTTAAAATAGGAAAGTCTAACAAAAAGCATAAATAATGGTCGCCCAATCGAGCTAGAAATTTATTCGTGTAACAAGAATTAGTTGCGTAAAATGGAGGACGAGGTATAAAAGCGACCAGAATAGGAGGATAGTCGGGTTTGGATGGACCCGCGGTTACTCGTAGCCTCGTAGAATTACACGGCGTTTCATTCCCCTTTTATTTTTACTTTGCACTTTTTGCCCCTTCTGGTGTAGGGTTAAATTGAAGAAAAACGGCTGCCTTTTATGGGACTTTAATTGGTCAGTTTGAAGGGACTGTGGTGATTGATTTATGTACATACATACTTTATCTTAGAGTGAGTGTTACGCCTATATCGTTAAAGGGTAGGTAGGGATGTATAACATGAATATTTCGTCAACTATGTTTTTAGGTTCCATATAGAAAAGGTGCCTATTGCCGTGTACTGAACACAGTTTTAGACTCCAAGCCGCTGCTGAGATATTCTTGCCAGGAAAACCTAAATAGTTTGCCCGCTCCTACTAATACTACCTACTACTACTAATAATAATACTGTCCTTCAGAGAATTTCGGCCTCGGCGGCCAGTCTTAACGGAGACTGGCCAACTACGCAGGAGATATTATAGTGCACGAGTGTGTACGCAAACACAAGTGCACTTTCTGTTCCCTAACGCTCATGATCCGATGGGACGGTAATCCGACACGAACGGAGAGAGATCAGGCGCAGGACCAACGCCTTTACGTGCTTTCCGAGGCACGGGGGTGTCCAACACCGCCAACTTCCTAACTCCGAGCTGCTATTGAGATTTATAACAGCAAAACCCAATAACTTTTTGTTGGCCCGAACCGGGATTCGAACCCGAAACCTCATGTACAGCAGTCGCATGCATTACCGCTGCGCCGGAGGCAGTCTACCACTACTACAAAGCCTTATGCATAGTAGTCGCATTGCCTACCAATGAGTCACAGAGGTAACATTGAATAAAGAATAAATATTGATTTAATTGTAATATACAATCTACATATTATGTCTACAGTTTCGATTTTAAAGTCACGCACACACAAATCCATATTAGTTTATGTATTTTAAGACTATTTCTTTTTCAGTTACTTTAATTTTAGATAATAAATATTCACTAAGATTCGTATCTAAAACCTATTCAATTTATAAAGTTTTCAAAGATATTCTTCTGTTATAAAAGCCGTCTTCTAAATATGTAAATTTTTATCTTCAAGTATACAGATAATAAAAAACTTGTTACTTCAGGATAGATACTTCTGGCAACTTTTCTTTTATATAGAAATAAATTATTCAGTAAATTAATGAAATATTAATGAGTTTAATTTTCGGTTGCTATCGTCGGGCCTGGATATGGGATACTTCGCAAACGCCACAAGGTGAATAGGAACATATGAGTAACTAGATACTGTGTATTTATATATTGAGTACTTACGGAAACAATTAAGAACATAGGATAAAAATAGAAAGGTAAATATTCTTTTCCTTTTTTTTTAAACTTCTTCCTTAGTTTTACAAACATTCAAACAACGGACCAGACTTAAAACAACTTTTTGTGAACCACATAAATTTTTCTCACGTGTGGAATGAGGATGCAATTCAGTCGAAACTTCAGGAAATAAATAGGTTTTAATTTTTCCGTAGTTTCCCGTAGTCTAATATTATATTATGAGTACAACTCACGGAAGTCTATAAACAAGCATCCCTCGATGTTCTGCTTTGTTGTATAATATTAAACCTATGTCCGGACAGAAAAACGTAACGTACGTAAAACACAATACGGTAATAAAGGCGAACCTACAAAGATAATCCTTTGAAATATTTGGCGAAGTATTGTGAGGATAACCCCTACCGCGCCCACCGTACGTGACTTGCTTTCCGACGCGCCGGCGACGCACGGGTTAACATCATTTTCGTTTTTTCGTTTTCGTATTCGAAACCTAATCTGGGTTTTACGGAGGTACTTCCAGTATAAATTTTGTGTGCCTTTCGCTCCACGTTAGATAATAAAGTGACAGTTTAACCAAGTTTCTAGTTTCGTTTCTTGGTTCGCACTAAGGATTTAAATGTACAGAATATTTTTGTTTACCCTTTTTCGTGGCTGTATACGCTGTAAGCTGTGTGACACGGTACGCAATATATAAAACAACACAAGATACCATGCGCTAAAACCTGGATTGGAAAACAACGCCGCTAAATAATCCAGGTATTCCTACAGTTTAAAAGTTCCGTAAGATAAAGCTGCACAATCAAGAAGATTATTAGTCTTAATCCCTTATACAAGCAAAGTAGTGATCCTTTTTAAAAAGATGGTGCTGTCCCAGCAGATGAACCAATGTATGTATCTTATGTGGGGGCCAGTCAGTGCAGACCGGCGACACTTCGACCCAGTGGGATCTTTTGTGTCGACACTCTCCCAATAACGACTGCCATAGATGTTCATGATAGCCGGGACCGACGGCTTAACGTGTTCTCTGAGGCACGGAGCAGGCGATAATTGTCAATCAATACGCACATAATTTCGAAAAGTCATATAACTTCCAAAAGTCAGAGGTGCGCGACGTGAGTTCGAACCCGAGAGCCTCTGCATTGCAGTCTGTTGGACTCACCACTGAGCTATCGCTGCTCAGTGAACAGAATAGATGAACCAATACTATTTGTCCAATACACGTGCAATGCAGCCTCTTCTTTTAAATTTACTACATGGCTCAAGCTTTCTGGTGTAGGTGTCCACAAATTGAAATAATCACCTGCCATTTGATTAAACATGTATGCGACCTAATTAGTATAAAAATATACTATTTTATAGTACAAAAAAGTTTAATGCACGCATATTCTGCCGACTAAACTTTTTTAACAGAAACCTCTATTTCGCCTTGGGAATCGAAGCTGAGACCATAAGGTCTCAGCTTCGATTCCCAACTTTACTAGTTGTATTTAATAAGCGATCTGATCAGGATTGTATGTTACGGCAGTGGTACTAATTTATAATAAGAATAAACAAACCATTTGCCGCCCAGTTAACAACTTTATTGCACATAGCACACTGTGCACTACAACTGTGATACACCGTGTTGATAAAACAAGCAGCGCGGTGCAAGCGAAGTCGCACGTAATTATTAGCGTTGTAAACTTTAAATTGGACGACATGCAGCATGCGACATGCGGCATAACGGCTTGCTGCACAATTACTGTGAGGAGTACTAATTGGTATTAAAGTACTTTTCACATATTTAACATTTTGTATTTGTCCGGCATGTAGCAATATGAAAACCGGATATATATAAGTATAAGTTTTTAGACTATCGCGATTTAAACACATACTTAATATAATGCTAAACAACGGGTCTTACTCGCGATAAAGTATTTTTATAGGTTCTCTATTGTGTTACCTAACTTTTTTATCCATAATCTAAAGTGCACTAATTTGTTTTGTCCTAACCATAATTTGTCCGAATGATAACTTGCCCGAAGTTAATGTCACATAATATCATATGCCATAAAATTATAATCCCTAAATACAATATGCCCTAAATTTGTTTGTCATAAATATTACAATCAATAATATTGAAATCAAGAATTAAAACCGTTGTCAAAAAAAATTATTAGTCATAAATTCAGATTATTTAATGTTTATTTATCCTAATAATGTTTTAAAACTAATTTGTATTACAAAGCTTGGCTTTTGTCACGGCTCCGGCGCTGCGGGTCTCCGGCGGTCCCACGCGTGCTAATCGTCGCAGGCGGCTTTCGCTCAGCACCGCAGCTGAGGCTGGCCGGCGAAGCCGCTCGCCTACAGCCTCCTGCTCGTCAGCCCGCGGACCGCCTCGCCCCTACTCGATTCTAAATTACGCTCTAGGGGTAGGGCAGACAAGACTGCGTGGAGTCAGATTTACAGCGATTCGTTTCTGTCACTAAAACTTAATTAAACCTAATTAATTTAGCAAATGTTTTACGACTAACAATTTTATTATAAATGAACATTCGGAATAATACACATTATATAATACAATACTTGGGATATGTGACTTTATTTCATGCAAAATTAGGAGATTCAATTATTATAGTAGGTACTCGATATTATGACAGAATAGTTTTAGAAGTAAAGGAAATTATGTACAATAAAATTTCGACATTATGGTTACTAAAGTTTATGGCAAACGTGTTATGGATAATGATTTTCGGACAAACAAGTTTAGGAGAACTACCATTATTATATCGTTATATATATATATATATATATATATATATATATATATATATAGTTCTTATATCGGACAGACCAAACGTACAATCGCTGAATGGGTCAAGGAACATATCACAGCTGTCAAGAACCAGTCAGTAAACAAGTCTTCTGTGGTTGAGCATATGCTGGAGTCTGGACCAAACCACTGGATTGAGTTACATAAACCACAGGTGTTATCCACCGATCGTCACTATAGTAATAGTAATTTCAACAGCTTCACGTACTATCCTGGAGTACCAGGATAGTACGTGAAGCTGTTGAAATTAAGAAATATCGCAATTTCAACCGGGAGGATGGAGACCGTTTGTCTACATCTTGGATCCAGTCATCAGCAAATGTAAACGTCGCCGTAGCGACTTAGATCACCAGTGTGTAGACGTCGTTAGTGTTGTGTGTCGAAATACCGACAGTGCGAATATAATATATAGTGACTAACTGAGGGTCGTTGCCAAAACCAGCACTTCACGAAGGCGCCGCTGAGCTCACATCAGTCAACCCGTGACCACGATCGATGCAAGTCGGTCGAAACGTCGGGCAATCAATAGGTATTTATTACCTTTTAAATACTTTATCGCGAGTAAGACCCGTTCGCTAACATTGTATTAAGTATAAGTATGTATATTAAATTTACCTTGGACCTCTATTCCTTACGAAAAAGTAGGTAGAACTGTATGAGACTTAAATGTCGCAAGCTTATTTAAAGGTTTATGTCATGAGGGCTAGCCTTTGGTGGCTATCGGACACAATCCTAGACACTGCTAGCTTAAGCTAATCCATAATTACCTATAGCTCTTGCCCATTCTCAGAATGACATAATAAACATTGAACAAAATTGGAATAAAGCCTGTCTTGGAGTATCCCATGATTAGGTAAAAGCGCTGTCGAGCCGAGAACTGCAGAGCTGATAAATAATTAGATTCTAGATATTTAGGTTTTGTGCATATTACTACACAATACATATTATCTTCATATATAAACATCAATATAAATACAGAACATTCTTGGTAGATAAAGAAGTAAATTAGCCATACTATATTTATATATTCTGTCTTGTTTTCTCAGTTACAATGACTATGAAATGAGTTTTCTCGTTAGTCGATAAAATGCATCAATGTATTTGTATGAAAAGCAACATTATTCATCAGCTAAGGCAAAAACTAGGCTAAAATCATCAAAATAAAAGCTATCGCTCTGCTATCATATGTGGTATCAAATACTCAGAGCTACCAAAATTGTTGAGATTCCTAAATAACTCAATCTTCTGTTACAATTTGATTCACATATTCTGGGACACCCTGTCTATGTTTTGATTTTTTAATCATCTGTATTTATTACAAAACGAATAGTATAAAAGCAGTAACTGAATGATTTTAGGTAGGTAAAAAATAGACTATACAATATGTGGCTGCAATGGTTTATCTATAGCTCAGCCAACTCTAAAATATTTATACGCGTCGGGATATTACAAACATGATCCTTTGGATAGACCTACGTAATAGCTTTTAACCGCGGCTTCGCTCGCGTAAAAATAGATTTTGCTATTAACAGTACTTAAAAACCTCTTATACAACAGCTTTGTCCGTCTGTCTGTTATACAACTTTCAACTCAAGAACCGTTAGAGCTAGAGACTCGCGGTTAATGCGATTCGACTCAGCATAGTCGATATACCCCCGAAATGACTATGACCTTTGACCTCTGACCTCAAGGCCACGTGATACAATTTTTTCGAACTCTGAGATTTACGGCAATACATTGCCGTTTCTCACTTGTTTTAAATTAAAATATAGCCTGTGTTACACGGTGATAATATAGCTTTGTAATGGTGAAATAATTTTTAAATCGGTTGAGTAGCTTTCCTCATTATAATATTAGTATAGATATTGACGTGTATTCTATATATGGCTGTTATAACCGGCCAGTATATTGCAACTACACATAGCAGTGAAAATATTGCCATTTTTATAGCCCTTTTATTTAATCTTACGCGAGACGAAATAAATTATTGTGTCTTAAATTCAGGCAGTCGAATGATTAAAAAACCACAGCGTTCCAATACAATTCCATGAACAAGAGCAATAAAAATATTTTCCACTGCTAAATACAATACGGAAACAATACTTACGTCCATCGTGGACTGCTTGTGTCTAACCCTCGAAGTATCGTACTGCATGTCTAAGGGATGATTTAGGGGTTGGTCAGTTACCACCTGTGTTTTCAATTTATTGCGCTCTGCGGCGGCCGCGTGGGTAAAACATCACACCCACCCTCGAGGGAACCCCATCTCTGGACGAGAGCTTTCATTGCTTATTTTATCTTTAATATTTTTTAATTACATTCTCCCGTAATGAGAACAGAAGATTTTCGGTATAAGATTATCAATATTGTTTTAGGTGACTTTAGGGTTTCGTCTGTCGTTGTCGTTAAACATTGTAAATTAGAGATAGTATAAACAATTTTATTATAGATGTACTCGATATGATATATGATATCGAGTACATCTATAATATGATCATCTCGATATGAGATGGCCTGGATCATACACACATACCATTGAAGATTGAATATCTATAAGAATTTGCGCGATGCGATGATCGAACCTAGGACCTCGCAAATATAAGCGTAAATGTATTAATTATAACTTTTAAGAAGTCAATTTTAATTTTGTTTGCATGACAGACTGACAATACAAATAATTATTTAACAATAAAATCCTTTTATTGCATTAAGCCCTTATTTAGAACTTTGATTTACGCCAGTAGCTAAAACTGTGGCTTTGAGTATTAGATATTACTTTTACAATATTATTAAGTTCATTTCATTAAGGTCCATATTCATATACTATGCTATGCTTCAAACACCAATAACAGCTAATTAATTTCCTATTTTTTATACTAGCCTCGGCCATGTTCAATATTTTTTCAACCTCATAAAGCTTTAGAATAATTTAATTTTGTTACCATCATCAATCTGTTGCTTTAAAAAAATACAATTGATCAAATTCCCGTGGCGTAGGCCTCATCAATCATGGCCTATTATGTGTGTGTAGCGACGCCTGGCGGAAATAAAAGTAATATTACCATTGGTTTAATATTTGTTAGTGGATGCTTCCATGCCTGTTAAACTGATGATTATGCGGAATATAATCGGAGAAAATACAGAAGTAATTAGTTAAAAGTTAGTTTTATATGTGTGTTCGGCACGCACGGTAATTAATATTTGCTGGGAATATATCACTTACTTATAATGATATGTCCATTATTAAGTCTGGAAAGTTCTGTCTTACCTGTAACAAACAAATATATTATAAGTAAGTATGTACATAATTTAAGCATAGTAGTTTTACTAGGTTACTAGTAGCCTAGCGGGATACCGTTGGACTGCCATGCAGAGATCTCGAGTACGATCCCAAGGCACGCGCGTCTGACTTTTTGATATTATGTCCGTATTAAATCATAATGCTCGCTTTAACGGTGAAAGTAAACAATGTAGAGAAACGTACATATGTAAGAGTTCTCCATGCCTATATATTCTTTGGGATCCAATTTTTCTCCTTGCCAAATTCTATTATGATTTATGACCCTTCAAAACATTTACTCAGTTTAACAAACAAGCATCATTAATTGAAATTAAACTACTATATACGGATTAATTTAATTAATTTCAATAAATATAATTCGCTTAAACAGAAGACAATATTAAGCATCATTAATTTAGCATTTATGCAAGTACTAACTTCCATCGGAAACAGTACCATTTCTGTTGACCGGACAACGCGTATACGAAATTTGATGATGATCGGTCAAGTAGTTACAGCGCATTTATAATATTCTAAGTTAAAATAGATAAAACATTAATGTTAATTTATAAGATTGTCCAACAATCAATATTCAACATTTTTATTATACAATATCACCAAGGGAGAAGAGCCAATAAAATTATCAGAAAAAGGAATATTTTTGAAGTCACTTCACCACCCTCGATCACACACGTCAAGTAAACTCGTCACAGGATACTCTTATATCACGACCTCTCAACGAAACGATAGAAATACCCTCATCCCCTTCCCTCCCGCGGGATATGAATACGAATATTGTTTTCTTTCTCGCTTAACTACGTCTCAAGGGCTCAAAGGTTTTGTCCGAACTTGTTAGCAAAAAAGGCTAAGTATGTAGAACGAGGCTTTAGGTTTATAAATAAGTAAATTCGATTTTATTTTAGGTTTACAAATTGTCTTATATTCAAGTTCCACGAATTGTTTTGTTCTTATAATCTTATACCAGCTAGACTAGACAAAATCTGTAGGTATGAGGGACCAACACTCTGCCTGCCCTTCATCTGTAGATCTCTCAAATTTGTGACAAGTGTATGTACTAAACGTGGGTCGCGTTTTTTAGACGTGTTCCTACCAAGGTAACAAACAAACAGATAAGAAATAAAATATATAAAAAAATACTGGTTATAGTAGTCTATAGCCACAACATCAAAAGCATCACTCGCGTTGCCAATGCTTCAGAAAATAAACCATTGTACTCCCAGCGCAAAGTGCACAGATCACACCAGTCGGACTGACCCAGTTTACATAGATACGAGTATTCCAGGTTTCATTGGCGATGGGGCTGACCGTTGTTGTAAGCAATGTATATTTAAGTAATTAATAAATACTAAACGAAACCATATTTGTCTAACAGACAGACTATCTATTGCTTACTATCTGATAGAAAGCCCTAACAAAAAGCTCCTTATTGCAGATTTTAATGGATGGATGGATCGAACGAAGGGCGCAGAAACACAAACTACAGCAATAAACTTAACAAACATAAAATATGTTATGATAAGCACTTGTAGAAGCCGAAACGGCATTAATTCTCAACATTGTTTAGCCCACAAGAGTACTAAAACTTCTCCGAATTGCACTTGTGGTAACAGTTTATTATACGCAGGCACACATCCACATACGTTAAAATAAACACTTCTTTTTCAATGTGTAACTGCCAGTATAGAGCACGCGCTAAATGAGAGTGCGCGTTGCGCGGCTTTGAGCCGGAGACGTATTGTGGGATCGCAAACGAACGTTGTAAGCCGCTGTTGTTCGCGCGGCTTGCAAAAATTCTCTTTAAACACCGCGAGATTGTCGCGACGTCGGCGGAGACGAAGAATGTACCAGTATTGTGCACTGATGTCAAGAAAATTGGCTGGCGCTTTGAAGCGCTTTCTCATTTTGTATATTAAGCTTTTGTAGTTATAATGGAAGGGTATATTGTTACTTAACGGCAACAATCTCCGATTTAAGGGTTCATAAAATTTGTGAATGTACAGCAATATATTCAACAATATTATGAACCCCAAACCTTGCCGATGTTGAATTTTAGATGAGACGATGCATAATTACTTGTACATAGCCGTAAGTATTATTTTAAACAATGATGTCGATAATTTAAAACATTAGGACTGATAATTATAGTAGATATAGGCAAATAAAAATAGAAGCATTCAAAGAAAAGTACCTTATGCAATTTCCCGTCGTGGTCTATGACGGCAAAATATCACAAAGCAGGTTATACAAAAAATTGCGATAATATCATCCAGTAATTATGAATTAGCAAGATATTTGTTTTTAATCTCCTATTAACTTTTCCTCAAATCATATACCTGCTTTACTTGTATTTATGTTTATTTTTGTTCTTGTAAAACAGAACTGCCAGATTAAGGTTAATCCCTGTGGTTGAGGCCAAAACCCAAATTTAATAACCAGACTTTTTAAAATATCATATTCGTTAAGCGAAGCAGGTTTATTGCGGGCCCATTTACCAGGCCAAAAGCTAACTAAAACCAGAACAAATATGTTAGCTTTTATACGATTTGCAAGTGAATTATACAGTCGAGTAACAAAGTATCGTGATACTAACTGCAAAGCTTTAATAGCACTGTTCACACAACTCGTCCGCCATGACACTTTACTCATGAAACAGTCAACAATTTTACTCAAACACTCGTTACGCCGCAAACTAGTGCAATAACATCCTCTAATAAAAATACATTGTAGTATAAACAACTTTTCGCTTTGCAAACGAGATGCGGAAATAAACCAGTGGAACATTTCCACTATGAATCACGTCTCCGCTGTCCGAGAGAGGGCGTTATCTTAAATAATTACCGGTGCCCGAAAACCGCTTGTGTCCGGACAAAAATGCATTAATATTGCACCACTATGACGTATGGACTATTAGGCGAGCTGTATTATTTATAGCATAGCGAATTCACTGTGCTAAATGCTGGCCATTTTGATGTTGTTTGAATGTAATTTAAATAACAATTTGTGGTATAATTGTTGTTTTAGGTCCAACGTTAAAGAGGGAGAGTCTACTGCTGTCTACCAGACAGTTCCAAACTGGGTATTGCTTGGCAAACTAACCTGATAATATTTTATGTCAACCGGGAAGATAACTCAAGACCTCATTGTGCACGATGTCGTCCCATTTATTAGGTTGAGATAGTAGAGTAGGCAGAAAGGTCAGTTAGGTAAGGAGACAAAATTAAGTACACAAAAGTAATTAAATTCAATTGTGCCAGGATCGTAGCAAATGGAAATCCGTAATCTCTGCCTACCCCTCTGGGAAACAAGTATAAATCTATGTATGTATGTATGTAAATTAAATACCTCCAAGCTGAATTTTATTGAAACACTATGACCTACGTCACCGGTTGTGGTAGTACGGTGTCCTATTAAGCCAATAATACCCGAGGTCAACTGAGGTTCCGAAGCTGATTACTCATTGACATTTATTGGATACAGCCTGAGATATAGGTCAAACGTTGATCTACACCCGTTAGTCACTAAGCTGATTTCAATATTGTACCTTCAAATAATTTATAATATATGTATCTAACTCGTTTTATTTGTAGTAAACATGTTAATTTTTCTGTTCTATTACTACTAAACGGTTATTCATCCAAGAATTGACCACACTGTCGGTTTGAAAATTCTTTATTTTGCAAATAAATATGAACAAATTATTAAATTAGTACATTCTCTCTTATTTAGATGTGTACAATCAGTAACTATAGTATACCGGCTACAGCACCTTGTGCATATGATTTTTAAAATACTGAAAGTACAATTTAATAGCGACTTAAAAGGTGCCCTTGATTTTTTCTAGCTTTCTTTTCATAGACTCAATGCTTTGCCTGAACCAATTGACATAAAAGTAACTTCATTAAACTCATTAACCAATAAACATTGACAGTTATTATCATATCATGTATTACTTTGTGACCTACATGAATATTACCTGCACAATGAGGTCTTGAGTTATATATATTTTTGACTTTACTCCTTAAACTCCACTTTCACACACACACATCCTATTCACCGAAATGAGTTAGCAACAGCACTTATCAACAAAAATAACGTATTACCCCGCCTTTTCTCCATAACCGTCCCAGTTGAGTTCCTAAATAATAAAAAACGCAAATTTTAATATTATTTTCAGGAATTACACAATAAAAGTAGAGATATAAAGGCAGACGCAAATTGGCCGGCGTGTCGCCCCCGGCTGAACAACCATTACATCAACGAACGGACGCGCCCGCGGGGCACCGCCGTGCTTGCCGACGAGACTTTAACGTCTATTCGCTCGTTTTACCTTTGTACAAGAAATTGGAGTAATTTCACATTACTTCCTGAATATAATAAAGATGATTCTGGCTTTGTGGCGCAGTGGTTGTAAATACGACTGCTGTGCATGAAGCCTGTGGTTCGGTTTTGGGGTAAGATAAAGTGTTAGGTGTCCCTGTTCAGTAATTCTCAATCCCTTTTAACACTGAGAAGAGGTCTGCGCTCAATAATAATAGTTTAATTATAATTCTTTGTAGAAGCACAATGTCTCGAAATGTGGTTGGTAGGTACCCAGCAAAAGGCTCATCTCGATTTCGTAAGACCTAAACCTATAGGTATAATGTGAAATATTGGTATAATACACCCGTTTGGGTTTATAGACACTATGTATGTAAGATCATGTCTTAATTGGTAAAATAAACCGAATTTCGGTCCAATTTCAATCTATATATATAAAAATCAATTGCTGTTCGTTTGTCTCGCTAGAACTCGAGAACGGCTGGGCCGATTTAGCTGATTTTGGTTTTGAAATATTTGTCGTAGTCCAGGGAAGGTTTATACGGTGAGAAAATATAGAAAATTCGTTAGGATAGGTGATACGAAGTACACCGGGCCATCTAGTTATGAATAAATAAATAAATAAATGAATAATACATCCAATAATCACCAAAAATATTTACCTGTAATTTACACATGCATAGTTACCAGTTTCGCAGTATTACTATCAAGGGTCGGAGAGGTAGAGTATTTAAGTACCAAATGACGTACAACTATCTAGGAAATCTTAACATGAATATACTTTTTAAACCCGGAATTGGGGATTAATAAAAATTGTTTTCTCGAACTTCCTGGATTGATATTATTGTCTTATAAAATTCTTTTTCCCTGTTTTAAATACAAACTAAGTAGCGTTACACGTAACACGCCGGTAAATGGCGCTTGACAGAATTTTAGTACTCGCCGCCTGGCGGCTTGATAAAGTTTAATTATTTTCTATTTTATGTGCAAAGAGAGTAGAGAGATGAACAAATTAAACTAACTTGGCTCTAAGTATATATTTTTTTACTAAACAGTATCTACAAATCAATGAAATGAAATGCAATAACAACAAATCAATCAGAATCTATTTCAACTATGTTAGAAACACTGGTGGAAGCTAAAGGTTCATCGTCCACATAATTTACTAAATAATAATATATTATCATAATTGTTTCAATGTTTTCTTCTTTTAATCGGTTTCGATACGGGTGTAAGAACCACTTATATGATGAAAATGATCTTTCAACGTCAACCGACGTGAGCGGAGCAAATTTAAGCCATGTTTCTTGGCTTGTTAAAATGTCGAAAATAAATGTTTTGTGTCCAAAGAAGGTAAACAATTTAGAATACTAAATCAATCCCGGGATTAAAAAAGGCATATCCATATTAAGATTTCGTAGTAGCATATTTGACGTCATTTGGTACTTAAAAACTCTACCTATTCCAACCCCTGATTATTATTTAAATATGTAATCGTACTGAATCATCTTTTACACATTCACAAATATTTGAATTGTACTTAATAATAATAATAATAATAATAATAATAATAATAATTTATTTGCAAAAAAATGTGGTGATAACAAAAGATGGTAGGATTACAATTAGGTGCATGACACATTTCGCCATATTTAAATAGCATGCAAATTTAACAAGTTGTAAGGTACAACTAAATAAAATTAAAGAAAGAAAAATCAAGAACATGAGCTACAATTTCAAAAACTTAAACAATTATTAAAATGGTAAATATTGTAACTTAAATCAAATTAACATACACTTGACCATTAAATCAGTTAATTCACAATGTGTTCGCAAAGTGATATGAATGAGAGGCAAACTTTTTAATGAATTCATTGACTGAATAGAAACTCTCTTCTATTAGCCAATTTTGTAATGATATACAAAATTTATTATAGGACAGCTTAATTATATCTTCAGGCAATGAATTATATATAAGAGGCGCCATGTACGCACTACTACGTCTAAACATTTCTATTCGTGGTACCGGCATTTTCAGGTACGATTGAGTAAGTTTCCGTTTATTCGTATTATTATTTATTTCGAACAAATTAATATTACATTTTACGAATTTCGCTACTTCGTAAATATATATAGATGGAGCAGTCAATAACTTTTTGGATTTAAAAACGGGTCTACAAGATTCCCACCACTGCATGTTGAACATTGCGCGAATGCACTTTTTTTGAGCAATGAAAATTTGTGATAATTCTGATGAATATCCCCATACAACTATACCGTAACGAATGATAGAACAGACATATGAATGATATACCATTAATGATGTCTCTACCGATGCTATATTTTTAACTTTTCTTATCGCGAATACAAATTTATTTATTTTTTTACGGATACTGTCCGTGTGTTGTCTCCATGTCAAATGCTCATCAATAACAATACCTAAAAAAGTTGTGCTGCTTACCTGTTCTATTTTTTGATTATTGTAGACAACATTTAATTGATTTTTTTTACTATTGTGAGGTGTAAAATTGATCATTTTTGTTTTTCCTTTATTTATTTTTAAATCGTTTTGGTGAAGCCAGTTAATTAAATTTTGTAAAATTCTATTTATTTCCACATCATAGCGCTTTCTTTTATCATAACCGAAAATTACCGTAGTATCATCAGCGAACAGGATACATTCATGGTTATCTAATGCTAGTGGAAGATCATTAATATATATTAGAAACAATAGAGGACCAAGTATGCTTCCTTGCGGTATACCATAATTGTTATTTCTGGAAGAGGAATAAAAGTTTTCTATACTATTTGTAGTTTCATCGAATTTTGTGATTTGAGTTATCTGTCTTCTGCCATTTAGATACGACTCAAACCATTTAAGGGCTAATCCTCTTATACCACATTTTTCTAATTTGTCAATTAGTTTGGAATGGTTAACAAGATCAAAAGCCTTACTTAAATCTAAGAAAATAACACTACAAAGTTGTTTTGAATTTATTTTGCTAATAATTGATTTTATCAAGTTAAAGGCAGCAAGCTGGGTTGACCTATTCCTTCTAAATCCATATTGTTCTTTCGTCAATACATTATATTTGTCAAGGAAGATTTGTAATCTCTTATACATTACCTTCTCAAAGATTTTTGAAATTATCGGTATTAATGCTATAGGTCGGTAATTGCTTTTATCCGTTTTGGCACCTTTTTTATGTAACGGCTTAATAACTGACACCTTTAGATTATCTGGAAAACAGCCTTGTTCCAATGACATATTAATAATATAAGCTAACGGATGTGCTATATACTCGGATACAAGTTTAATAATATCTGTAGATATATTGTCATAGCCTGAAGATCGAGTATTTTTCAGAGATTTTATTATATTTTTAATTTCTATTGCATTAGTTGGTTCTAAAAAGATACTGTTATTATTAGGGTTAAGGGATTTAATATTATTAGAATTATTGTGCGCTGTAACCACGTTGTTTTCAACAATATCGATAAAATAATTATTAAATTTATTAGCAATGTCAAGACCTCTTGTTGTTGTAATATTGTTGTCAACTACACTATTAATGTGTTCTTTTAATTGTTCGTTCCCCATATTACGTTTTACAACATCCCATGTAGCTTTACATTTATTATTGGACCATGTAATATATTTTTGGTTATTTTTTGATTGAAGGTCATATATACACCTTTTCAACATAGAGGCATATTCTTTAAATTTTATTTTATTTTCATCCGACCTGTTATTATAGTATTTATATCTTAATTGCCTTTTAGTTGTGCAACTTATTTTAAGACCCTTTGTTATCCATTTCAATTTAGCCGTTTTGTAATTAATTTTTACTCTGGTAAGAGGAAAGCATAGTTTGTGGAAGAGCAGCAACAGGTTATGGAACGTATCAAATGCTTTATTAACAATACAAGTATCGTAAATTTCGGTGAATGATAAATTACTTATGCAGTCATAAAATTTGTGAATGTTTTCTTTGCTAATATCGGCTTTTGTGACAAAATAATGCTGAGTTATGTTCCGATTTAAGTATTTAAATTCAATAGTTTGAGCCGTATTATGGTCGGATAAACAAAGGTTATGCGTATTGCCTATAGCGTGCGGTATATTACTAATTATATTGTCTATACATGTATTTAACCTAGTCGATATTTTAATGTGATACTGCATTCCGTAATTTAAAATAAGGTCTTTAAATTTCTTAGCGGCATTGTCATTAAGCAGCAGGTTAATGTTGAAATCACCAGCGATTATGATCTTGCTTTCTTTCCGTTGTAATTTTAACAACACTTTCTCAAAATGTCCAAAGAATCTTTCCAAATTTGAATTAGGGGTCCTATAAACACAAAGTATTATTATGCGAAGTTTTTTAATTTCTATAACACTTACTTCTAACTCTGTATCAATACTCATTGCTTTTATGTTGTTTAGTTCCGTACATTGAAACATGGTCTTGCAAAGTATGCATGTACCGCCTCTACGTTGATTTTCTCGCGAATAGATAGACTTAATCTGAAAATTATTTAGTGTCAAGTAATTTTCTTCACCCTTTCTTATAAAATGTTCGCTTAAACATATAACATCAATATTTGTGCCAGAGTTTTGTAGTGCATTGATAGCTAATTCTAAGTCCTCAATTTTACTGAGTGCTCCAGCTATGTTTTGGTGAAATATAGTGAATGTTTTTGTTTGAAGCCCTGCAATGTTTTGATGTAGGATCTGAGGGTTGTTACCATCACAATGTTTAGGTTCGAAAAAATGATAAGTTTTCAGTAGCTTGCTTTTTAGACACCTTAGTAAAATAGTAAGGGATTGTCCCTTTTACGGGTTTTGTTATAGTACTTTGCAAGTTACATATGGGCTTATTATTTTTAGATACAGAAAAATAAAAAGGTATTGTCCCTTTGCGTGGTGGGCTTACATTTCTCTTAATGCTATCAGTTTGCTTTGTGTTGACATTTTTTATTTGACGTTTATTATATCTTAGGAAGGTATTATTATAATAACATTGGTCTATAGCATTATTAATTATTTTACAGAAGTTGTAATCCTTTGAACTATTCAAGTACTCATTGTATACTGGTACATCCAAGAAGGTACAGTTTTTGAATAGTTTACATACCATTTTAGTAGAATAATTTAACATATTTTCATTAAGGAATATGTTCCTACGTACGCCCAATACAAATACAGAACATTTTTGCAGTTGTTTTAGAGTAGAATATAATTCCATACCGATCTTTGATGGATTGTTATCATGTTCACCTACACAAAGTACAATTTTATCATTTATGGTAAAATTATGAATAGAACAGGTTCTTAATATTTCATCTGTTGCTGCTTGTGGTTTTATAAAAGCAGTCACATTATATTGCTCATATGGGCTATACTTTCGTGACTCCATCAGTTGTGCAGTTAGCCCTTTACATTGATTCCCACCATAAATGTAAATCGTGCTTTTCAATTTATTATCTCTATGTAATAATGTAGATTGAGCAGCGTACGCTATGTCCTTACTCGATGATACTTCATTTCTAGTCGGAGCAATGTCAGTGAGATGGCTGTTATTTTGGGTTTGTTCCACATCCAGTTGCGTTGATGTCATATACTTATGAGGTGTAGTGTGTCCTGGCGCTCTAGTAGAACGTTCAATACTGCGAAATTGTGGTTTTGGTGTATGACATATTTCCTTCAGTGAGTTTATTTGAAAACGGTTTGATGCAAGTTTATTCTTTAACTGGTTGTTTTCTAATGTTAGATTGTCAATTTCATTATTCGCACTTTGCAATTGCATTCTTAAATTATGAATTTCTGTTCTCATGCTTTCAAACTTTTCAATATCTGGGCCCGTTGATAAGTCCAGACTTCTTGTAAATATGTTCTCGTTATCAGAGTCCAAAGACGATCTTATTAGTAGTGACTCCGAAGATTTCGTTTTGAACAGGTTTCTTCGGCGTAATGTTACATTATTAAAGCCATCCATTTTTGAATTTTTCGTGTTCTTTTTGTGGTTTTTATTTTATTATTTTGTTCAAGGATTGTGTATTAATCTCGAAAGATTCTCAAAAAGTGACTGTCTATATGTAAGGATTTGATCCCAAGGTATCTTAGTACGACTCTGATGACTTATCCACCTCGCCAAATCGACTTACTTATTGCGATTCAAATTGACGTTCTGTTTTCAATGTACTAAGTTATGGTTGTTATTCCACTGGATGTCACTACTGATGCATTATTTTCATTACGATAATTGCCTGTCAATGTAGCGTGAAATGTTTGCTAGGTGGTTCACCAAGGATTTACTAGATGGCGCTTATTAATGTTATGTATATTTGAATAAAAAACGGTCTCTTTGCCAAGACTATTTTACTTATTTTCACTAATTACGTATAATAAGTACTGATTAAGTTAATATCGCTCACCAATAGTTGTAATCACTTACACAAATCACCCGTGTGTCTTTATTTTTACTTCTTATCGTTATTATCAATTAAATAGTCACTGTTATAGATACACAATTTTATTTAGTGGTTTGTTGTTTTTATAGCGAGATAACACTTTCACTCGTTACTGATGTACTTAGGTCTTATTATCACTTCGAATTCACACAAAGTAAACAGTAAAACTAATTTTAATTATTTTTATAAAGCTTAATAATAATGTAAAGGAACTGACACAATATAGCCGGTAGCCATGTTCTTCACATTATTACACAAACAAATATTACAAGCCACCCTCTATCGCTCAACGATTTTATTTACAAACCAAGAATATAAAACCAATATTTATACCCGATCATTCATAATATACCAACACACGAATGTTTCCTAACTTCACAATTCATTACGTACTTTCACCTATTACTTGACATCAACTGCTATACAAAACAAGCAATGTATGTATCGGAAGTTAAATAAACAAGTAGCTGTTAGTCAAAAATGTTTCACGGTGCGTCCCTAACTCGATCTACATGGGAGGGTTTACAAACAAACGTGAATGTTTATATTTGGACGAAAGCACCCCTTGTGACCCGTGTCACCGACGCAGCGTACACATCAGCCGTGTTTTAATAGCCTTTCAAATATAGATGTGTCATTTTGTACATGTATGTGTCTGCTCCTGGCATATTTTTTAGATTAATTTAGATACCTAGACTTTATTGAGTTGTTTTAGCACAATGTTGGGCGAAATTGGACAGGCGTGGCTTGTTTGTTAACTCTAAATAAAATAAAAATTAAAAAAAAAGCTGCAGGAAAGTCAAATACCATTTGCGTCTTATGTCTAAGGATGGTCTTTCGATCAATATAAGTCGTAGAAAATCGTTGTGTCACAAGCTTTTGGTTAGGTTACACAGCCTTTTTGCACTCTTCTTACGGGGTGTTCTGCGTGAGCGACGAACGCGACGCGATAGGACGCGACACGACACGATGCAATGCGACGCGATGCTATATGCGACAAAAGTCCTACGTGATTTTGGTCATTACTTCTCGAATCATGGAGAAGTACAATGCAATTTTGCTTGAAAGTTTATACTTAAAGTAGACTTTAAAAAAAAAAACCTTTGTTTATGTTATTTGTTTATGTAAAAAGGAGGTCTAAAAAGAACGAATTTAAAATTTATATAGCATATGTCACCCGGGCCATTATTACGAATCTATTAACACCTCATTTATTAAAATCGGTTAAGTAGTTTAGGCGCTACGGTGGAACATACAAACATACACACCCATACTGCCAAAATCATTACCTTTCCTTTTGGATTCGCCGTAGTCGGGTAAAAATAAACAGAAAGAAAACAAATATAATATTCTTACAAAGAAACATATTTGGTGAATTCCATCTTTTATATGCAAAATTAAGAAACCATTATAAAGTGCTTAAACAATATTGTGGCGTGTTAGCGTCTACTTTCGATTATATTATTGCTGCTATTAAGTCTGAATTTGAGAATCAACTATTTCGTAGTTCGTGGTGTCGCGTCTGGTCGCGCACAAAACAAGTACGCGTTACGTCGCGTCTCGCCGCAGACAAGCAAGGCCGCAAGGTAGGTAGGCCGTTGTTTTGATCGCGTTCGTCGCATTCGCAGCATCGCGTCGCGTCGTACACGTCGCTCACGCAGGACACCCCGTTAGTATTTAAGTTAAATACTAATTTTAAGAGTGAAGTTACCTAAAATACAGTACATAGTATTCTAAACCTCACGTTTGACTCGGCCCCGTTTTATTCCGCATGTCTTCGGTGAGGTCCCCACTCAAACGAATGGACATGAACGGTTTGTATTATTATTACTCGATATAATATTTATTATCATACTCCTGCAAGAGAGTAAACAATTTAGCTGACCCAAGAACGATGACAAGATTACCATAATAAAAAACGATAGAAATGTCCCATAAAAAAATATTTACCAATTTTGGATAAGAAAATAAAAGCATAGAAGAATTAGCCGTCATCTTGACGTAATCGATGAATAATTCAGCAGAGCCGTCTATTTGATGGGTACAAGGTAATTCGGTAGCATTTGGAAAAAAATCGGTAAAATCCGGTACAAGGCCGCTGTGATTTTTATCCAACAGTAGCTAATGTGGACAAGGGTGTGCACCCTTGACAGGGGGATGAGCTCGTAGTTAAATGGTTTTGGGGTCACTCACACAATATATTTATCATTTTTTATTAAAACGAGATATGAGACAGCTGTAATCAGAGCGAGGCGCAGATAAAGAGCGGGTCGCACAACAGTCTGCGTTAAATAATTTACGTTTGAGAGTCACGTTTTGAAGACATTTCGCCCGAGAATTTGCGTATTCGAGTAGGTTAATAAGGTTAACAAAGTTATCAGGGCATAAATCATACAGTAGTACGGGGTCTTTAACTTTGGTTGAAAGATAATATTACGTTCATTACATATTAAGAAGAATCTAATATAGTAACTGTAATTTTGACAATTATTTAGAGACGATTCATAAACTTACAAATTCAGGTCGTACGTTTACGCAAATATTATAAACATTGGAGTTTTCTTTACCTATTCATATTTATGCTTTTGCCGACGTTTTGATGGGATTTACATTAGTCACGAGGCCAAGTGTAAATATAAGTAGATCAAAACATATTATAAATTGAATTAAATCGCGTTAAAATCTGTCAGAAATAGTTTGATTTCAAGATTCTCGCAGTTTTAGCAGTGTTTGTAGCTGTCCCCAATTTCCTAACTAGCTATCTGCAGGCTTGACAAATTACAGGCCAAACCTATTACCTTTTACCACGAACAGCTTCGGGCTACGTGTAAGCACACACGTCTAGTTATAAGGTCCTGTGTACTGTCATTAGTGAAGTGACCGCACGTTGTGGATACTAGGAACACGGTGGCATTATTCGACGAGCAAATTAATATAATGTACTGTAAATGTTGGCCAACACAACACACCACCATCTAATCAAAATTTAATTTTATTTAACAAAACATCTATTCATTCATGAAGATTTAACTAATATTATAAATGCGAATTTGAGTTTGTGTTTTTGTTTGTTACGCTTTAACGCCTTAACTACATCACCGATCGTCATGAAATTTCGCATACACGTTTTCAGGACAATAGAAAAGGGCACGAGGTAACTTTCATCCAGAAAAAGTACTGTTACTAATCTAATCCAATGTAACCTACATTTATGCGAGCAAAGCTGCGGGAAATATCTAGTTTACAATAATTTACAATCAGAAAACAAAAACTTACATAATTATACCAATATTATGTACTTTTAGTAATAAACTCATTGAAAGTATTTTTCAAGATAATTTGGAATAATGACTTTGTAATTAGTTGGCATCCGATAATAATTGGAACTACCAAATTATTAGAAATTAGAAAGTCTTTTGAAGTTATATACTATTGATAAAAGTTTGATATTATGTGTTCTTTGATTTTGATAATAATAATATTATTCCTGCTATATTAATTAAACATATGACTAGCAGTTTGGGGTATAAATCACTACTGTTCTTGCTTGCTACACCTGCAAAGCCAATATACCTACTTATGTAAGGAACATCGGTAGTGCAATGATTGGGAATTGCCATACTATCCTCATATTAACCACCAAATCCATTCCTTACCAATACAATTACCATTTAGAAGTAGTTACCTACAAACTACTTTCATTGCACGCTGTTAACACTCGAACTGCTGACTGTGCTGTGGATACACAACACAGCTATCAACTAAACATTTCTTTCCCCACATTACTGCCAATACTACAAAAGAATACATCATCCCCTTCCTTATACGAAAGCTAGTGTTACTATACTCAATACTCAATCAAAGAGTACTTACACATCAGTTAATCAAGAGTGCACATCTAGCCTCTTGATTATTCTGTTCAGCGTAACGCCTCATAAAAGTTGTCGACAACACTCGAACTAAGTTGTTTCGAGCCGGACTACAGGCGCGACGTGCTAACTGTACGAGAAACAAACAGAAGCCGCTCCATGAATAAGTAAGCGGTCGGCATTGCGAGCAGAGTCACAAAGCAAGCTTGTCATTTTCAGAGTATGCACGGCAATTGCAATTATTTTGACATGTATTAAACATGGTAGACCGATCGTCGATGACGGAACGTATGAGATAACTATAGGACAAACTGGTGCAAACTAATGGATAACAGAGAGATGTGGAGAACAAGAGGGCCCTTGCCATGCAGTGAGGCAATACAGGTTAAAATAATATGTATTATATATAATAGCATACATTATTGTCTGTATATAATTCAAGAGGTAGGTAGGTATGGTTTGGACCAACATTTAGCGTATTGTCGTTTACCGAGAGTACATGTCTAAAAATCGCATTACTTAATCTTGAACAAAAAGCCAATACCACTGGCCAACCTGGATTTGAAGACCGTAAGCGCAATTTTGTGGTATGGGGGTAGCAAGACAAATTGTTGTACATGAGATGACGAATATACTAATATAATATTTGTTTAATTTTCATTATCTTTTCTGAACGGCCTTTAGTTCTACTATAAGACATTTCAAGGTTATCTATGCATTAATTACCGGACAACCTGTAAGTATACATCTCTACATACTCTTCATCAAAATTAAGTTAAACTTTTTCGGTGGTGTATTCGCCACTTCTTTATTTCCCCGAGCATCGTAATTCTTAAACGTTATGCAAAAAATACACATCGCGTGTTTTAAAAACGTAGCGTAACGTATCGTTCGTAGCTTACAATTGTCGTCGCCCGTTTCGTTTTACAGTCGTAGTATATTATATACACTATAGTATATTATAGTGAATATAATATAATAAGACCATAAAATATTATGACAAAACAATGTGTTTACTCGATTTATACCGATACCGAGGCGATAGTTCTACTATAATGATGATTAATGATAATAATGATGGATTACACTGGGGAACAGTCATTTTGCGGCATGGTAAGTTGAAGTCAATTTTGTGTAAGTTCAGTATGCTAAATACGACAAAAATATCAGATTTGTTAAAGTGACTCTAGTTTATGAGATAAGACTTTATAACTATATGACTGAAGGAAGGTCTTAAAAAAATACAATTACATATTAAATATATATTTTAGAAGTGGCAATATAATAACGACAAGAAAACTTAATACATATGCTATTCACAAAAATTCATAAAAATAAATAATTGAAAAGCTATCTATAAGCTTTTCTATTGTGTTTATGTTCAGGACAATCCCTTATTAAACTCAAGCAATAGTCTGCCGTGATAATATGGCTGTCCCGTTGGCCTTGGTATCTTTCTTTCATTGTTCTAATGTCCTGATGCAGATGGAACCGTTCTTTATGTTGAATATCTCAAGAACCAGAGTCAATCCATACAAAGTAAATAAATTTCGGGTATGACTGATGAAGGTGTTTATTAATATGTGTTTGTGTTATAACCTCCCAACCAATGCAGTCCAGACAACGCCCGCACTTGGTATAATTCCTGACTCGCGGGGAATTTTACAAACCTTTGAACTACCCAGACTCAGAACAACCATTTGTGGTTCTCTATGCAATGCAGTGGCAAGATAATCACTTAAACCAATTTGCAATTCGTGCAGTCAATATATATGTACATATATATAAGCTAATGCATGCAAGAAAGCGGTCAACAGTGTGTATTCTTATAAATGATTGGCCGTTATTATATAAATGAATCGGATACCAGCAATCAAATAGTCGTTAACGGTATTCAATATTTACTGATGATATCTGTTTGTTACTACATAACTCTAATCGACAGGGAAAGTATGTTGTTATGTGTATTAATAAATTAATTAATCGTCGGGGTTGAACAATCGTCCGAAGCTATGGGAAAGGAATAATTGTTGAAATATTTATGAAAATATGAACCGAATATTTTGCTATAATGTATATGCCTGAATACTGATGCTTCATACCATAGATAAATACATACATACATAGATTCACGCCTGTTTCCCAGAGGGGTAGGCAGAGACTACGGATTTCCATTTGCTACGATCCTGACACACTTCTCTGGTTTCATTCACTTTCATCACATTCCTCATACACGTCCGTCGGTTCAAGGTGCTCTTAACCTGGCCTTTGTCCAGAACGCCTACGATCTGATCGAGAAACGTTCGCCTAGGTCTTCCTCTTGCGACTGTTCCATTCACACTAGCCTTATAAACTTTCTTAGTCAGTCTTTCCTCATCCATTCTTTCTATATGCCCATGTAATAATTGCATTGTTTATAATACTTTATTTTAAAACAATATTCTCTAAACTTGCCATTAAGCTAGTTATCTTTTTGTTGGCACTTATACTCCTGACGATAGGAAATTTAATTAATAAATAAGTATTTTAAGCCGCCACATATTAGAATGATTTTCATCGATGCATGGCCTCAGCAGTTATGTGTTAAAGTTGACTTTATTATGCAGAGGCATCTAGACTTTATTAGCTGGACATACACCCGATTTCCAATGGTAGACCATCACAAACACTAGTAAACAGACGCTTAAACGCATATCCCCCCACCCGCTGTGATTGGATGACGAAATTAGCAACGGCCAATCAAAATACTTGAAATGAGTTTGATTTTTGTATATAATTGATTAACTTTCAGACACCTGGTATCAATTTGTGTTAGGCATACTTTTTCTTTAGTGGCTATTCCAAGAAGTCCCGAACAAATAGCCAATGTTTGACGTTACTGTTATCATATGAAATACTTTGTTGTATATTTTACATTATCTATTTACTAACTTTCGCGGTTTTGTTCGCTTAAAAGTAGGCTAGGTTGTGTTAATAATAGATTTTTTTAAAATAAACTATTACTCGCTGATAATACAGCTTTCTAATGGACAAAGAATATTAAAATCGGTTGATTAGGTTTTAAGACTGCGCCGAGCGAAATGAGCCAAAAGAGGCGGTCACAGTTAAGTGAATAAAATCAACACTTTTTATTTAATATAAATATATAATATACATTTACCATAACAATGAATATGTTTACAAATACTTCGTGTAAAAAACTTAAAATAATTTATATATTCGCCTACAAAATTACATAAATTTGCATGAAAAATACAAAAACGTAAGCTCGTGTTACGTGATTTTTAGATTATAATAGTAGAAATCTATCCTTTTTTACAGCTTAAACGAAACATAAATAGTTATATTACAATTTGTCCGTACCAAATATTTAAGTTATTGGTTGACAATAAAGATACATATTTATTAAAAAAGCACTTCAATCCTCCATACAATTTTACTATGGCGGCCGCGTGCTGATTTAACTATGCGCCGCACGAGCTCTGTCATTATCTGTCTTACGCTCGGCGCAGTCTTAAGTAAAACCCTTACAAACAAACAAATATCAAAACTTTCTTCTTTATAATATAAGTATACATATTAACAGAAAACATTATATTATCTACGGCAAGGTCGTGTATGTGTATGTGTATATAAGGAAATAAAACTGCCATTCAGTTTAAACGTAGTTGATTGATAAATTTGTGACAATAGTAGCACCTGATCTTTGCTGGCTGATACCGGCCGCGGCGCCACAATGGCATTACTTTTACAAAGAGAAACAGGGTCGTGTTATTATTTGGTCCTTTTTGTTACATAAAAGTTAACGATAGATATATTTTAAAAACGTTTTTCTCTTAGGTCAAACTTTGTACAG
This sequence comes from Catocala fraxini, assembly GCA_930367265.1. Lineage (NCBI taxonomy): Eukaryota > Metazoa > Arthropoda > Insecta > Lepidoptera > Erebidae > Catocala > Catocala fraxini. The sequence continues at coordinate 652,672 of OV884044.1, read as the reverse complement.
ACCCTTGATATTCACAAAAAGTATATTTGTAATATTTAAGGTATAAAGTGCTTTTATCTCAGTATTCTGTCTGATTTCGACGGTAATCAAAATAATCTAAGACGTACACAAAGAACTTAACAAACTGTATAAAAAGCCGTATTACATTTTACATTTATAACTAGCTGTTTCGCGCGACTTCAAGAGCGGAATTTTAAAAAACGGTTATTTTTTCTATATTTTTCCTCATATTTTTGTAAAATAAAAGTAGGCCTTGGTAGTTACTTCTTATAACATCAGCTATCTATTTATTTATTTATTTATTAAGTACTGCCACATGACACATATTAAAAAATACAACAAGTAAATTATATCTATAGTACATGTTCTGATATGCATCACAATAACGGCGTACATAGCATTTGCACTAACTTTATAACTGCAGTTTACATTACATTAATTTATAGTGTGTTAACATAAATTAAGCAAAATACAAAAGTTAATCAAACCAAATAGTAAAACAAAAACACAATCTTACATTCTTACATTATATTGGCAAAGTATACATTTATTTTATTGCTGAACTTCGAAACACCATCATTAAAGATATCAAGGTCGGGAATTTTTTGAGACAAAAAGTTGTATTCAGAATAAATTCGCGCCATAGGAGATTGTAACCCGAGATTAGTCTTGGCCGTTGGAACAAAGAATAGTTTATTTATGCGACCTCTTGGGTATTTGTTAGGCACAGACAGCGATACACTTGATATAAGGTCACTACAATTCAGATTCCCATTAATTAATTTATACAAGAAAACCATGTTTAACATCATTCTCCTATTATGAAGACTGATCATTTTGAAATAAGATAGTCTCTGGTTGTATGGTTGTCTATGAGAAAACCCGTGAATACTAAAACCAAGATGCCTTGTAAATGATCGTTGAATACTCTCCACCCTCTGCGAATGTACCGAATAATATGGATTCCAGGCAGTAGAGGCAAACTCGAGATGGCTGCGCACTAAGGTGTTGTACAATACGATTTTTGTTGTAACATTATGAAAGCCTTTAGAGTTTCGTTTTAAAAAACCTAAGACTTTTGCAGCTTTGGACACCATTGAATTAAAATGTGATTTAAATGAAAGAGCCTTGTCAATAATAACTCCTAGATCTCGTACTTCATCCACCTCAACTAAGGTGGCGCCACCAATCTCGTACTTAGTAACAAGTGGTTTTTTTAATCTACTATATTTAATATGGTAGCACTTATTGACATTGAGAGTCATGCGATTTGAACGACACCAATCATAGATGTTGTCTAGATCATTTTGCAGCAACTTGCTGTCATTGACAGATTTAATAGACCTATATATCTTTAAATCATCCGCGATCATTGAGAACTTGCAATTTTTTATGTGAGAGGATATATCGTTGATGAAGGCCAAAAAAAGTACCGGTCCCAAGTGGGATCCTTGTGGTACCCCGGATGTGGCATAGTAGCATGTAGATGTATAACCATTAATGACTACTTCCTGAGGTCTTCCTCGCAGATAAGATTGAATCCACTGCAGAAGTGGATTTTTGATGCCGTAAGTGCTAAGTTTTTTGAGCAATAAAGAGTGATTTATCTTATCAAAGGCGCTACTGAAATCAGTATAGATTGCGTCAACCTGTAGTCTTTTATCGACTTGTTGAGATATATCTGACACAAACGCAATCAGGTTAGTTTGGACAGAGCGACCTGGCATAAATCCATGCTGATGATCAGATACACACTCGTGAATGACGCTTGAAACTACTGGATATATTAAGGACTCAAACAGCTTGGCAAAGCAAGAAAGGATTGATACTGGCCTATAGTTGTTCACAGAAGCCAAATCTCCTTTCTTGAATATGGGCACTATGCGGCCCTTTTTCCATATTTCCGGGAATATGCCATCTGTGAGAGAACGGTTATATATCAACATTAATGGTAAGGCAAGACCATGCATACATCGTTTGACAAAAAGTGGAGGAAAAGAATCGGGTCCCGCCCCTTTAGATACATCAAGTCTTTTTATTATATTTAAAACTTCTCGTTCTGTGTATATTAATTTAGATACGACATGTTTTCCACAGTTTGCAACATCAGCCACAAAGTCCATCTGGGTATCTGTGTTAGTAGTATAAACCGAGGAAAATTGTCGTGCGAATAGGTTAGCTATTTCTGGACCAGTTTCTACAACCGTGTTATCTAAGCTCATTTTCCCAGGTATAGATGATTTGGTATTACGCTTGCTTTTGATAAATGACCAGAATGCTTTTGGATTATGAGTTATATTATTTTCTATTTTATGTTTAAAATCTTTGTAACATTTATCGAATAGTTTGTGACATCTACTTCTAAGTAACTTGAATTCCAGTTCATCTCTTGGGTTTTTATATTTACAAAATTTGACTCGGCTCTTTTCTTTTTCGGATAACAATTTAATCAGATCTTTAGAAAACCACATAGGACGTCTCGACCCAACCGCATGACGCTTTGGTACAAATTCATTTCTTAACGAAGTTAGTATCTCATAAAATTCAGACACCATTTCATTAACGTTGCCACAAGCAGAAAATTTATCTTGCCAATCTACATGTTTTAACTTACAATTGATTTTACAGTAATCAGCTTTATAAAATTTGTAAACTAAATTACTTTTAGGCTTTAAAGTATGTATATTAGTATAAGGAATAGTTACCAGCAGGTTTGGGTGATGAGAAGAACATTTGGTTAATAGTTCAAGTGGTTTAGTAATATATGCACTCTGTAAGCTACATAATATCAAATCTAAGAACCGCTCAAGATCATTTGCAATGTTATTAATTTGGTATAAATTATTAGCAAATATGAAATCAACAAACATGTAGCCCAGCGTTGAGCATTTGGCTGGTTTCATGAAACTATGACCTTCAATTGTAGTCCACTCTATACATCCAAGATTGAAATCTCCAAGGACCAACACATCATCAGCTTGACTCATGGCATTTTCTAAAATATTTAAAAAGTGTGATAGAGTTTTAGCTTTTACCGGAGGGGGTAAGTACACAACACAAACTAAAAGGTTCTTTGATCTATTATTCACTTCTACTTGTAAATTCACCCAAATACATTCAATATCAGATTCCCAATTTAATAATCGGACAGATGGTATATCGCTCGAAATTGCTAGTAAAACCCCCCTCCATCTTGTTTTGACATTTTTGAACAGAGTCGATCCCTACGATACACATTGTATTTATCACTGTCAAATAGTTCATTACTTGAGATGTTTGAGTTTAGCCAAGTTTCAGTGAAAGCTATTACTTTATAATCAGAATTACATATATTTTTATAAACTTCATTAGTTTTTGTTCTAAGACCTTGAACATTTTGATAATATACCTCAATCATTACAACAAAAAAACACATAAAATTAACCTTGTAACACTAATATAACCTAATTACTAATAAGTTTAAGACTTGACATCGATTTTATTAGTAAAGCCTGGTTATTTTCGTCTTTACGAGCATAAATTCGACCATTACGAATCCACACAAACTTATATGAGAACTCCTTGGCCTTTTTACGAGTGGCAGCATGCAATATCTTGTTTCCGGGTGTCAAATGTTCCGCCACAAAAATTGGTACCTTAGGTCCTCCAATACCAAGATGACTAGAAGACAACTTATCTTGAGCATTTGCTTTGTTAAATTTTGTTGCCAATACAGCATCTCGCACATTCGGGCCACTTAATTTAGCTATGACAGCTCTCGGTCTGTTATTGTCGTTGGAGAGTTTAGCAACTCTCGTTACTTTCAGTATATCTTGCCTGGCCAAGGGATTGTCCACAACCTTGCTGAGTTGTACGATGGTATCTACCAAGTTCTCAGATCTGTGCTCAGGGATGCCGTTAATCTCTATATTGCTCTCCCTCAAGTGCAGTTCGACTATGTTTAAACGTTGAGTAAGATCGGATGTAGTAGATTTAAGTCTCTCGTTTTCAGCTTTTAATTCAGTAATTAAGCTATCTTTCTCAGATAAAGCTGTACGCATTTCTTCAAATTGCTTGTTAAAAAATGCCATTGATTCTTGAAAACTACTTATTTGCTCTCTAATATTTTTTAACTCATTTGTTACTTGTTCTTTTAGAGTGATTTTTAATATAGATGACACCTCCTGCGCAATAATGCTCTGAAGCTTCTCTTCAGACACACAACAATGCCCTTCCGGCGAGGTAAAAGACGTTGGCTTTTTAGACCGTTGAGTTATATTAGAATGGTCAGGGCTTAGTTCAACACCCTCTTGTATACTGGGCCCCGCTCGTACTGGAGTATTTGTATTATCCACTTTTGGTTGTTTGCAGCGACATTCAGGACACTTCCAGGAATTTTTGTGCTGCGCACCCATTGTTGCGAAGCGTTGAAGACTAACACCAGCGCACTCGAGGTCAAATTTTGATTTGCATACGGAGCAGATTAGATATTCATTCTTCTTTGTAATAGCATTGCGACAACCCGCACAATTATTAGCTGTAGGTGCCATCGCTAAGTCACAACGCATATACTTATCAAAAGTAGGTAAATCCAAAACAAAACCATACACAACAAAGCGCCAGTAAACAGTCCACTGCGCCCGATCACGTCCAAAAGGGCGCAAGCGCCGTGTAAATCGGGGCGCTTACGCGTTCTCTTCGAACACTCGTAATAACACACGTAGAAATTGTCATAAACTAAGTAATATGTTAATTTTTCTGTGTAGATGTTTATAACACTTGCCGGTAAGCACCCTATACGATTAATACACAAATTATCTTCAGTTTAAGCTAATTTTTCACTACGAGAATCAACTTTGAACCAATTTATGAAATTATAAAGTAGAATGACACTAAATACGGACTGCACGTTACAACCGACCGAATCAAAACTGCTAAATCCTCATCATCAAAAACTGCTATCTGCTAAATCCCGTCAAAATCGGTCCAGTCGTTTCAGAGATTAAGCGAAACAAATAGCCAGACAGATAGACAAAATCTGTAAACATTGATTTTTTTATATAAGTATATACTTTCATATGCATTTATTAAAAGTCTGTTATTTTGACAATTCAAACAGACACTTCAATTATATTTATTTGTTTATATCATAATATTATTATTAATGTGATGTGTTCCATAAATCACTTAAAATAAAAATGACAATAATTAAAAACACTATAATAATAAGTGGCATAAGTAATATCAAAAATAGCCTCGTAGGTATCTGTCATAATTAGTGTCCTGAAACTTTCATGATTGACAATAAGCCTGTATGTGTGTATAATAAGTGCTTGGCTATGTTACGTGTATTACGTGTATATTATACCTCGAAGATATACGTAAATATGAAAAATATATATAACTAGATTTTGCCCGCGGCCTCGCTCGCGTAAATGTAGATCAGGTTAGATTAATAACAGTAGTATTTTCTGGATAAAAGGTAGCCTCTGTCCTTTTCTGTTCCCCTGACAAAGTGAATGCGAAGTTTCATGATGATCGGTTGAGTAGTTAAGGCGTGAAAGCGTAACAAATAAACAAATAAACAATCGAACAAACCAACTCACATTCGCATTTATAATATTAGTTAGGATAGCAAAAATATCCTGGTTGGTCTCTGACATAATTATGGTTGCTGAAACTTTCGTGATCGATTACAAGCCTGAGTGCCAAGTGCGAGTTTGTTTGACGTTACTGCAACCGACACGTCTATGAGGTACCGCGTTCCGATTGGCAAGCTTCAAGCCCTTAACCAATCAGAGAACCAAACGCGGTAAACATTTCGATCGCGTTAACGTAAAAATTACTCGCACTAGACACCCTGTAAGTGATCGTATAATATGTGCTTGACTTTAATATAATGTGAGATATAAAACATTGCTGGCAAAATTTGAATGTAAGATATTTCTAAGATATTCCAACATTAGTCTATGTAAATATGAAATATAAACATAGTTATATGAATGTAAAATAATAGAAAACGATCATTTGAAACCGGGGTGTGTATCATAAATCTCGCTCCATGATTCCCCAAAACAGCCAATACGCGTAGTAACAAAACGAATCGAAATAACCATTCACTGGAGGATATTAGTGGCAATGGAAGCTTTTATGGGTTAATGACGTCATAGATTGATGGCACGTCGCTGTCGCCTGCGCCGCACCGCAACGCATCGCGCCGAGCCGTGTCGATGTGTCGCGCAACAACAAATAAGTATCGATGACCTTTTATCGACTACATTTAATACAGTTTTTGGTGTAGAATACTGGGTTTTGGGTTATTAGTACACTCTACATAATTATTGTGCATTAACTAATCTGAAGTTATATTAAAATGTGAATCACCGATCATGGAATTTCTCATACACATTGCCCAGACAAGGATAGGTATATATAGGGTACATTTTACCCAGAAAAATATTTTTGCGACCGAAGCTATAAGCAAAAGCGACTAATATTAAATACAACTATTTTCAAATACAGCTTAATCATTACAGAATAGTCATTGTACCTTTAGTAATAACATAACTTTATCCAATTCGATATTAGCTCTAAATCACCATCAATATAATACATGGTTTTACACAAATCTACAGGCAACAATGACCGCTTTCAATCAATCAGGTTGTGTGACTGTTTGTTTCCTAGACGGTATAAGAAAATACATATTTTATTTATACCAATATTATAAAGAGAAACAATTTGTTTTTTTGCTCATTTGTAACGATGTAACTCAAAAACTGCGCAACCGATTAAAAAAAATCTTTTACTATAACATAACTATATTATCACCGAGTAACATAGGCTATATATATATAGGTCGTTTAAAATACAATTGCATAAATGGCTTACCACATACAACTTTTACAGTGTTAAAGATTTTATTGACAAAAAAATATAAATTTGTTTTTATTGTGTAATCAAAATTGCATGCTATGTTAAGCAAAACATGTGTAACATATTTTCACAATTGTAACATCTTTTTATACCATGTTTTACGCAAATAAATATATTTATTATTATTATTATTATATTTTATTTTCAAAGTGCTGTTACTAACATAACTTAACCTACCATAGCTAGGTCCATATAAAGAGGTACAGAGGTATATTACACCTATAATAGGACGTACTGGATACATTACAAGATAACGTTTTCGTAACAGAAAAAAAAACCAGTAACAGTTTAACTGACCTGGAATAGTAAAAAAATACCTCACCAAGGTCACAAACTTCTGCCACGGGACCAACGAGGGTAAGATTAAATAGCTGCACGGATGGCGTAGTGGTATAGGAGGTCGCTTCGCCGCTGCCACTGCACCAAAAGATTTGGCTTTGATCCCAACACAATACAAAAATTTGTGTGATCTACCAATAATTGTTCTAAGTCTAGGTTCTGTTTATCCGTTGTTTGAATGTTTAGGAAGACGCCCGATTCTCATGATTTAATCCCAAAGCAGGAGTTGCTTTAAAACAAATAGTAATCCGTTTAATCCCAATCCATCGATATGATCCCATCCCTACTGGATCGCGCACAATCAGCACGGGGCGAATGGGGTGAGAGTGGACACTCCATCATCGAGGGTACAGGAAAAACGCCATATTTCCACGTCGGAAACAAAGAGGGCTTTAGGCGATGGTCTGAACGAACCGGCGAATAAAGTTTAAAGCTAACACAAATACGACGGTGCGTTTTATCGAATATTTTTGAGTAATGTTGTACCTTAAATCTATTGGTTATTTTGAGTAATTTTTATTGCGTATTAAATACTGTAGCAGCTCGTAACTTGTGGTTAAATTCGCTTTATCAGTGAATATGGTGCACATAAGTTTTTTTGTCATACAACAAAAAAAATGTGCTTCAAAATATTTAATGCTAATAATAATATAGTATTAATAGTTTTTATCCCTAGATTCGAATATATGTATGTATAGCGCCTTGCAATTCAATAGTACCATAGTAAAATAAATACAGTTTTATATCCTATAAGTAACAGGAAAGGCCCAGCACCCGAAACAAAACCTTTGTCAATTAAGAGGATTTTTTTGTCAAAACCTTTGCAGATATGCGCACAGCTGACCAAAGTTTCATCGAAATATCGAAAATATTTTGTGTAACACATACGTCGCATAAAACTAACCAACTGATATAACTTTGATATAATATTATACACACAGATGAATGCGAAAGTATGTAAATGAGCATAATTGTTACCACAAATTAAATAAATCAATTTAGCCAGAACTTAACACAATGAAAAGAACATTGTGTTTGGACGCCGGAGCTGGCATCCGAATGTCAACTTATGAAACAAATGATTAATACAAGAAATTCGAAAAAACATAGACATCTCCAAATACTAATTAGATGTAAGCTTATTTCTTCTGACTAAGAAAGCAATGTTTAGTATATGTAATTATACTATCTCCAGGAGATCTGAACAATGTGTCACGCACGAGAATGCGATATTCTATTGCCAAGATTTAAATATCTGAAACGACTCACTGCTCTCATAATGACGTCATAGACGTTTAAGTAATGTATTATCTTTCAAATAAAGTATCTATCTATCTTATGTGGAGGCCAGTCAGTGCAGACCGGCGACACTCCGACCCAGTGGGATCTTTTGTGTCGACACTCTCCCAATAACGACTGCCATAGATGTTCATGGCAGCCGGGACAGACGGCTTAACGTGCTCTCCGAGGCACGGAGCAGGCGATAATTGTCAATCAATACGCACATAATTTCGAAAAGTCATATAACTTCCAAAAGTCAGAGGTGCACGACGTGGGTTTGAACCTGAGACCCTCTACATTGCAGTCTGTTGGTCTCCCCACTAAGCTATCGCTGCTTTCAAATAAAGTAAATACGAAGCACAAAATATCGAATATAACTTTTGTTTATTCTAAGTAGTCAATAGAAATCCTTTATTCATCTAAGTCACTATAACATTTATAAACGTCAAAGTATAGGTTACTTAAGTTACCGAAAGTTCAAAACGTTTCAACTACATGACATGTTCTCTACTTTTAGTTATTTTAAAAGACAAATCTTACACTTAGTAATATGCTTTTATGCTGCCTTAATAAACATCCAAATTTCGGCCACAAAAACACCCTGACACTGCACAAATATCACATATTTTTGTCACGCGCGAGGATCGAACTTTTTCAATGAACATTAATCACTTATGAATTGACAATAGATAAAGATCATTTCGGTAGGATGATGCATTGCAATTCATCAACATCAATGTGGTGATGGCATGATCATTGCACTAGACGTATTATTTATAACCATAGCTTTTTTACCGAGAGTGTACCTGTTTTTAGTTATTCTGTGTATTTTTCTGCAACGTTCTCCACAATTCAAAAATATGTGCCTAACGATAATTGTATTTTAAAAATATAAATAATAAGAGTGGATTTTTCAATCGGGATATAACTTTTATCTGAAATATATATTTACCAGATTCTCTATACAGAAACTGTCAAAACAACAAATTTATGCCTCAGATAAGGTTTATCTGGTAATTGAAAAAATCGACCCTTGGAGTCAATGTCGAGTTTCTTCCCCGACGCGTACCCACCTAACAGTAAAAGACACCCTTTTCTAATCAAGCCTACGATACGTTTTTGTAAAGAGCTGAAACATAAAATTTCCAAACCATTCCTAGTTAAAATTATCTCAACCCGTCAATTCGACATCAAAAGTTATTGTTGTCCAAATCTGTTGTCAGTGGGGTTGATTTGAACAACAATAACTTTTATCTAGAGATTTGATTTTTCGGTCATATTCATTCATTTCAATTTGTTTTGCGTATAAACTGAGTGAACTGTGTTATTTTATCACGATTATACAAATTCGTTAAAATATTGCCTGTATTCGACAACTTTTTTGACAGTTTTTAACATTGTATAATTCTTTATTATATTGAAAGGGCTTACTGAATATTGAAGGGAATATATAGAAACCATTTTTTTCTGTTCAGCGCTTGCATAGCAAGGATTGTGTTTATGGAAATAGATGATGGTAATAAGACAGCTTTTAATTAGGCTTAGTGTTAGACTGCATAGACAGTTTCAATGTTTTGACCAAAAATCAAAACATAATTTTCTGATCTGCAAAACCATGCCTTAATTTTGGTAGTAACTCCTTCGCTCCTTAACTTACGTCAGCAATTTTAAAAAAGGATTATAGTATAATTATTTACTTATTACTCAAAACGAAGAATGAAAAAAGCTGATGCTAGCAAATATTCCAAGTGAGTGCGACACAAATCACTGGAGCCGTCAATCAATTCATCCATCGTGCCTACGGAGCGTCTCAGATCAGCACTAATTGTGCGTGCCCTGATTATTGGCGCCGTACCAATTAGTCAGAGCTGACGCGGCGGTCGGGCAGACGGAGATTAATGTGGAACTGTATTGCGTGCCTAGCTCTAATACTTAGTTCAGGAGGTTGGTGTTGGAATGTGAGGTAATTCAGTCAGGATGAAAACGAATAGTACAAGATCGCTAAGCTACCAAGCCTATGTCAATTTAGCAAAGTTGATTTCTGCAATAAATGTGAATATGTAGGTAAGCAACGCATGCAGTCTCACTAATTTGAAAGCTGGGCGTTATTTTTATGATTATTTATATCGCAACGATCTAGTCGCTTGCAAATGGTTTAAGTTCAATCACCTAAATAATGTAAAGAAAATGTAGTTTTGTTGCTATTACATTTACTACCAATATACCTTACACAATACAATATACCTTTTTCTTAACCCATTACAAATATGTAAATGTGATAATACATATGTATTAGAGGCAGTAGGTACATAAGTATACATGTTGTGTAATACTCTATAATAACATAAATTAGTTATTTATTCGTATGTTATTCGTTCTATCATCCCTCTATCAATCAAAGTGTACAACAAGCTATATAACGTACAATTAATAAACTATAAAAAATTACACTTCTGTTTATCAAATAAATCACAAACACCATACGCTCATATTGTTTCCACATGCCAAACATGCCAGTTATATCAGATACGCCATAGTTTAGCGGCGACCCATCCAATCACAGACATACACCCAATTAGTGGTACGTATCGTTCGTCCTGTGACCCCTAACCGCGACTGGGGTTAAAACAGCCCCGACCTAGCCCGGGTGGTTGCGTGACCGCCGCTATAAACACTAGATTAGCATATCTATCGCTTGCAGTACTGCGCCGGCTTATTAATCGTTCCGTATCAAACTGCAATGAAAATTGCAGCTAAAATATTATTATTACACCGCTTAAGGAATGTTAAGTGGCAGATTTGTAGGGCCGCGTACTCAAATTTATGCAATTTTGGTGGAAGTAATGCGATATTATTTAAATTGTTGAAGTATGAACTATTTTAATGGGTACTTTAATGTGACATTACCATAACAAATTATACATTTAAACCTTCCTCATGAATCACTTTGTATATTGATGAAAACCGCATGAAAATCCGTTCAGTAGTTTTTGAGTTTTTCGCAAACAGACAGACAGACGCGGCGGGACTTTGGACTTTGTTTTTATAATATGTAGTGATATAAGCATGTTACGACTTGTCATGATAACAGGCAGTATAAACATTTTCTAAATATTAATAGACCAAGGCAGTGTTCGGTTTAGACTCTAAATTAATTAATATTGATACGATCTAAGCCTCAGGAAGGTTCTACCGTAGATAGGTATAGATAGGAGCTGCAGCTTCCCAATTTACCGGCTCGTCGGGAGCAGTTAATTAAATTTATCATTTCTTGTTTCACTCGAGACTGAGAAGTGAGGCTGCGTATCTCTTCGTTGGTATTTAGCATCACTCTGAAAGGAATAGCGAGGATTTTCTAGCTGAATTGATTTAAGAGTTAATATTCTATAGAAAGGAAGATCAAGCTTTATTATTTTGTTTAAAACAAGGTATAATGTCCGTGTCGCTATAAATACGAACAAAGAATAGATAGATTCAGAATAAATATTTGCGGGATTTACACTTTTATTCAGACCGACTTCAAAAAAGGAGAGTTATATCTCCGACATTAGTCGACCGATATGCATGATCCTTTTTCTACTTAGAAGAATACTTACAGTCCTATATAATTATGAAACAAAATTTACAGTTAAAGCCAATGACGGGCTTTGCAGATTCATTCCATAACAGTTAAATAGCAATATAAAGTATTTTAGTCAGTGGTCTAAAATCCCAAAATGAATTTATTGAGTATCAGCGGTACACCGGCGGCCAGATACAATAGGCTTTCAATGATGTCTGGCATTCCAACAATTGACAGGTTAAAAAGTTGTTATTTACTTGGTTTTAAAGGTAAAACTCAGTATTCTCAAAAACACAAAGATATAAGAAACACTCCATTGTATATACCAGCACACTAATGCAACTAAATACCACTCCAAAATAACAGTGCTCCAATAAAAATACATTCGCGAACGAACGGTTAGAGGAAACTACTCTCACAGCAGATAGCGTTAATAAAAATCCAATAGTACGTTATAAATGTCTCGCGGCCCCGCCTGCCGTTGCAAGTTCAGGGTGGACGGGTTATTTCGGACCCAGACGGAAGATGGCGGCCACCGTGCAGAGGGTAGGGCGGGGTGACACTGGACGTACGGTTGGAAGCTCTTTATATCAGTAGGAGGTCAAGGTTTCATTTAACAGAGCATTGATTGATTGAAATCTACTTGTGATCCTTGAACAACTGTTCAATCTGCTATCGGACGTTAAGATTTTTGAAGCGAGGTTGTGGTTTGATGTCGAGTTATGGTTAATAAGGGTGCATGAGGAAATGTTGGTATCTTAGGAAAACCCGCTTTGTAAGGCTAGAGATGTCTTTGGAACAGAGAATAATAAACAGACTGGCATTTGCCAGTCTGTTTATTATTCTCGTTACTATTATTCTCTTATATTCTCTAATAAAACAGTATAAATAAATATTTATACTGTTTATTACTTAATTATAAATGTTTATTTTCGAGTGATTAAATCTGTACATACTAGACCCAAACTAGGATAAAGCTTGTATCTTTGGCTCCCTTTTTGGTAACTTTCAATCATTGGTTTTCTAAGAACAACTGCTTCCGGCTATAATTTCGTATCTATAATATTCTGTGCACGAAGTTAAAAAATTACTCTTAACTCATCCGCCAACTGTCTAAAATTCTGATCATTTTTAAAGTACCCTCGCATATTACAAAATCCAAGATTTATTCAAATAATTATATTTCTCATACTTGTACGTAATTTATTCCCGTACGAGATATAAATTGGAATAAACCTCGAATAGCGAGCTTGCGCCGCTTGGCACTCGCCGCACCACCTACTGCAATTAACTCTAGTGCAATACTTTACACGCGAGCGCAATACACACTACGTACCTTTTTTGTCTATACTCAGTTCATTGCCGTACACGCCCTTCAATGTAAAATAAAAATATCGTTATGATCGTTCGTTAGTACAGAAATGGTACCAATACCAACTTTGTAAGAGTTTTTGTTTAATGATAGTAGAAATATAATATAATATTTTGTTTGTTTGTTTATTACGCTTTCACGTCTTAACAACTCGACCGATTATCATGAAAGGGAAACGCCCATCTGAGGCTACGAGTGAACAAGAGTCTAGAGAAAAAATACTTTCCAGTTGATTATGTCGTAAAACAATATGTATTTACTTTGATTCAAATTGACGCCAAAGTAATTTACAAAATTATAATTTTTAAAGAATAAATCTATTGAAAAAACGATAAAGTAAGTCAATTGATAAACGAGAAATTGCTGGTAAATATTGCCAGCTTCAAAAACATATGTATTTTAACACAATGCAATTATTATATACAATTACAATAATATTATTGTAATTGTATAATAGGAAAACGCACGGTAGGTGGTTGAGCACATACTATGACTGTGCTTTGGTATATAGGTTGGGCAAGATATGAGTCCAATATATGCGTCTTTTCTAGATGATTTGTTAATAGTATATAACAATGAAAATAATATAGACGTATAAAATAACAAGAGTGTTTTTTTAACACGCTTTTATTAGCTTGGTATGAATCTATGTATCTATGCATCTATGAATCTATGTAACGGAATCTTTGAACGTGATTTTTACCCCTTTTAAACCGACGACCGATACTTATCGAGGACCGATGACCACATATAAAGTAAGAAAAAATATTTTAAAAAAATCATTAAAAAAATATGATGGTTTTAAAACGTGTTTTTTTGTTTTTTAAACTATTATTTATTTTATACCCTATTAAGTATAACTGGATATAAATATAACATTACAAACACACCTCTATATCTTTATCATAATTAAATAATAGAGCTTTGAGAAAAGAGACGTTTTTGAAATATTTCACAGCCAGACACATTTTCGAATAGAAAAATAACCTGTGCCTAATAATAGCTTTTTCTTGCGACTACCCTTATTTGACTTGAAGGAAACTTAAAATTTGCAATACTGCGGGTAACCCATCGAACTGCACATTTTCTTGATATAACGAAGCATATCATCGAAAAAAGGACGACCTCACAGACGTATTCGCATTTATGACACAAGTAAAATCTCAACATTCGATTGCGATCGATATATCGGCTCCTAGCCATGTCAAATACCAATAGATACAGTAATCAGCAAACTCATTACGAGCTCGGACAGTCGGAGCGGTGCACGGTGACTGTCGGCCGCAAACAAAGCGCCGCGGCAGGTGGTCATACCGACATACCATCTCCATTGTCCCCTACGGACGGTGGAATCGCGTTCGACGTTTAGATGTAAACTTGTTCATTTACTGGCTACATATGCTATTGTTTTAAAGGAATTATGATTGTTTATGCTTTTGAAAATTGAATTTTTAATGACGTAAAGTGTCAACGGTGTTTGATAAGAATTAATCAACAACTGTAAGCAATCTATAGATTTTTTAAAAACTTTTATATAATTAATATATACGATTATACGTTAATGCGTATATATCTCAGAAATGGTGTGCAGAGATTTAGACACAGTCTGTTAGATATTTTAAGAGCCACTTAATTAGGCACGATCCTGATGCTATTTATTGAAGACATAGATTCTGTGCTTTTCTTAGCATTTATTAACAGTAAAACCAATATATTTTAATCATACAAAACTAACTAATACTATTTAGGAGTTCGTTTGTTTGCTACGCTTCCACGTTTTAACTACTCGACCGATCGTTATGAAATTTCGGGGATGCCTTTGTTTCGACTAATTTTTGTTGTCCTAATTTAATTTGGCATAACTAGTTAGGCATATTTCTATTCATTGAGTAGTAGAGCCTCGCTGATTTCAGTATGAATGGGCCGGCTCGACCGGGAAAGGACTACCCTCTCACAGAATATCAACGTGAAATAGCAGTATTCCTACTGTTGTGTTTTGTTCGGTGAGTGAGGGTGCCGGAGGCCCAATTACCCTTTTTCCCCTTTCCCGCTCGTCCTCCTTCCCACTTCCTCCTTTCCTAAAGGGTCGCAACGCGCAAGTGATGCCTCTGGTGTTGCAGGCGTCCATATAGGCTACGGTGACCACTTACCATCAGGTGGGCCATATGCTTGTTTGCCACCATAGTTGTAAAAAAATATATTTAATTAATATTTAAAATAAAAAATGTTGTCATAATAATACTTTGACATAATTGTTTTTGGCATACTATTTCAGTAGGCATAAATATCATTTGGGCTAATGCTTTCTGCCCTAATTTTGATTGGCATAAATTTATAAGTTATAATTACTATGGCACTTATCACATTCAACTTCATTTAATGCATAAACAGTCTCATAAAAGGAAAAACTGACTCACTATAAAATGGATTCACTCGAATCAAGAAGGAAATATTTAGACCTGGTTTTCTTGTACAAGCTGATTCGAAACAAGATAGACTGTCCACAATTGCTGGCTAAACTTAATTTTAGAGTCCCATATAAATACCCTCGGTCTCACATCACTCCTCTTTATCCACCACTCAGAACAGTTTTTGGCACTGCTTCTCCTATTCCTCGATTGTGCAAGCTACTCAATCTCTGTAGTGATTCGGTCGACATATATGCAGATTCTCTTACTCACTTTCGCAAATTAGTAAGAAAACTAATATACTAAATATTTCACTAGTTTATAAGTTCTAGTTGTAAGTTTTATTAATTATAGGTATCTGTATTAGTGCATGTAGTGTTTGCTTGTAATTGGATGTAACTTTTTGTCTCAAACCTCATGTGTATATAATTGTGAAAATGTATTATTGTTACATTTGTTAGCAAACCAAAATAAATAAATAAAAATAAAATAAATAAGGCATATAATTATAACTTGGGTACTATAGTGTAACAATAGGTTAGGTGCAAAAAACAAAATTTACAAAACTTCATATTTATGCTTTAGAATAGTATGCTTAACAATTATTGTGCTTATAGTAATTATGCTTAAAAAAATTGTGCCTAAACAGTTATGCCAAATGAATATTGTGCGTAACTATTATTAGGATAAGTAAAAGTATGCCATGTTAAATTATGGCATATAATTTTATGCGAATAAATAGGGAACCGAAATTTCACATACACGTTGTCAGAGGTACAGACAAGGACATAGGCTACCATTCTTCCTGGACATAGTGTCTCGAGGTATAGAAATTAATCGACAAAATTTTGATTAACGCGAGCGAAACTGTGGGCAAACTCTAGTCCGATATAAGTGCAAGCGCAAACATATGGCATGAAAACAACGACGAGAAAGTTTATAAAACGTATTTATTTATTACATTACATAAAATTGAGGTTTAAAATGAGAAACAAAATTTGTATATAACCTGCTATTCAGTTTCTTAATAGAACCGACAACTACTTCTAGAGTATGTCTAAATTAAAATTTTAAGCATTTTCATTAAGGAAATTGCAGAAGCTAGTATACCTATGAATATTTACATTCACATACACACTGCTGGCGGGCTCCGAGTAAAATGACTGGCGTACAGATTGCAACTGTTACAATAATAAAATATATAATTCTAGAACATTGTTCTATCTTTAAAATCTTATCAGATAAGATTGATATAGCTATATAAACACAACGTAGTGCATCACGCATGTACAGTGAGCTGCAAAAATGTATTTATTAAGTTAGAATGGTTACAATTACAACCAATTACAATGGTACAAAATGCATACCCATGTCAAAACTAAAATGGTATAAGCCGGTAATTGATGCCATCTAACTCGAAATCGATACAAGAAGTGTTAAGTAGTTTAGTTATATCGTAATAGATGGCGGTGCACTACTATAAAATAAAAAGTAGATTTCTTAATAACACATTTATTTAAAACTTACTTTCAAAAAAATTTAATTTATTTTCACAAAATTTTATTTAAAAAATGAACACATTCCTTACATTAATGAAACCTAAGGGTAAAACTAATATAGCCGTAATTTATAAAACAATGCTATCGAGTTCATTCATATTCATTCTAATGCGAGTGTTCATAGGATTTTAGACCTTAAGGTATCCATGGAATATTACAGGTGACTGTACATATATCTCTGAGAAATTAAGAAGAAAAATATAAAATTCATATATCCAATTTCAGTAGTTACCTATATGTAAGTCACACGTAATAGGCGGCAATACTTTTTTTCAAAAGACAGCTCCCGCACGTGTATTAATGCCTGTGTCACGTGGGACTTTAGAAACATTCAAACAAGGGACACAAAGAACATCCAGATTTCGGAACAACCATTTGTGTATCTCACAAATTTTTGTCCCGTGTGGTATTCGAACCAACAACACTCGGCGCAGTGTCGGTGGCGAGGCGACCACTACGGCAATCGTGCAGTCAGATAGATGGATACGATTGTCGTCTAGAAAGCACATATTAATTTTCCTTTAATATTTCCTATAATGAAACTTAATAACACTTTTCTTAAACATCTCACGATCAGTATTAAATGAAGGCGCAATTTGGTGTCTAATCATAAAGCATAATATTTATAATGAGCTGCATATCGTTAGCCAACTGCAATCACTGCGTCAGAATACACAGAGTAGAAACTTTGTATGCAAACGTAAATAAGTAGTGCTTGAATATTGCAAGCAGCTATCGCAGTATTTTCTATAGTCTATGGTCACAACCGTTGCTTGTCTGTGGTTCATATCGGTTAACAGCTCGTTCGGGATTTAAAATTTCGTGATAAATGTGCAAGATATTGTCGGTTACTGGATTTTTAAAAGTATTGTTGGCATAATGATGTTCTGATTATTTTTTAACACGACTATTTAATATAATATTGTCTTCTGTTTACGCGAGTATTATTCATTGAACTTAAACTACTATATACGGATTTTATCGCGTTGTTTATTTGACACTATAATACATAATTTAGAAAATTTGTTACACAACTATTACTATTAAACTTTACTAATTTTTAAGCTAATTATATTGTTATTAAAACTATTTAGATTTGATTTAATTTTACACTTTCCCCGTCGTTTCGGTTGCTTTTCAGCAGCCATGGTCACGGGGAGACTAAGATGGTAGTTGTCCCCGTGTATGTGTATGTAATACTTAATATAAGACAGGAGTTGTTGTTTCGATGTGTGTATTTCACGTGGAATAAATTTGTGGTATGGATGTTATACAAACGCTTTTATAAAGGATGCTTTTATAAACGCTATATTATAAAGAGAAATGAACAAATAATTAAATCATATATGTCTCTTCGCCACACGAAAAAGTTTCCACACTAAGAAGAGCGAACTCACATATTTATTTGATAGAGAATAATAGTATCCTATTTTTAATATGAGTGAACGTGATAATACCATAATTATAATTCAGATATCATTTTGATATTGTGTATCGAATGACAGCTTAACGTCCAGAAAGGTGACTATATTAAAACATAGTAAGACGCGTCTACGATTTTAGTCTTTGATTGTAAATTAGTATTTAAAGATTCAGCAAATCGCCTATTCTACTCCTGGGTTGCTCTAACATCCATACGCTGCGGTAAACTATAATAATAGTAAATAAACGTATAATTATGGGTCATTTTATCCGTTGATAAAACCACATGACATAAGAAAAACCACTTCAAATCTGTTCAAAATTGTTATAGTGTCGCACCAAAGAATTTTGATTCCTAAAACATGCCTCAAAGGCCGAGAAAGGATTCTGAATCACGTTTTATCAAAACATTAACTCTCTTACTCTCCTTTCCTATATAAAAGCAGCTAACGTGAACGGACGGGCAGTACTTAGAATCACCTCCGCCGCTGCGCCGTGATACTGGCTCCGGTCTCAGACTAATTTTATTTAAGACTTTGACTGCGCCCCGCGGGACTTGATACTACTTCTATCTTTCTACAACCTTCGTTAAACATTTATTTTTTTGTGATTCAATTGGAAACTGATTCGCCTATATACATATATATATATATGTTGTTAACTTGTAATTATATGTGTGCATTACCTGGTCTTGATTAAACCGGTGAATCTAATGTAATAAAGTTTGCTATGAAGGCTACATATAAAAACGAGGGGTGTGTGTACACTAAATTAGCTATTACCTGTACAGGTAATAGCTAATTTAGTTTGATTTATTGGTTTATTTTTTGGTTTATCTTAAGGTAAAAAAAGAGAGCAAGTTTTCGAGGATGAACCGTGAGCAACTTAGTGCAGGTGAGAACATTGTGAACACCTAATATGTGTAATTATAGCCACAGAATCTTTTTATTTCTAGTTGAGTCTAAGAGGTATATCTTCTTCTCCCTTAGCCTTTATTATTCCCAAGTCACTTGGGGTCGGCTTTTCTAGTCTAACCGGATTTGACTGGATATCAGTTTTTACACGGAGCGGCTACCACCTGACCTCCGCAACCCGAAGGCTAACGATACCCTGAGGCTAGACCAGTGTCAGGATATTAGTGGGTACTGTCTTTCCCAATAACGAGTGCCATAGATATTCATGGCAGCCAGGACCGACGGCTTAACGTGCTCTCCGAGGCACGGAGCAGGCGATAATTGTCAATCAATACGCACATAATTTCGAAAAGTCATATAACTTCCCAAAGTTAGAGGTGCGCGACGTGGGTTCGAACCCGAGACCCTCTGCTTTGCAGTCTGTTGGTCTCGCCACTGAGCTATCGCTGCTATAAAGAAAAAAAAAGAGGTATATCTTATGATCGTAAAATGTAACACACAACAAATACATTTCCTTTTGTAGGATTGAATTGAAAGCTATTCTTACTATCAATATTGTTTATGTGTAAGTTACTTTATCTATGCTTTACTTGGTCTTGATTAAACCGATGAATATATTGTAATGAAGTTTAATATGCAGGCTACATAAATAACGTTATTTTTGTGTACTTTTACAAAAGATGCTCACACCCGGTGCAATAGTCGGCTAGTGATATGCACGCTGCATGTCTAAGTATAGTCTAAATACAGTTACTATTGCAATAGCGCGTCGTGATAAGTATAAGTATGTTAAAATCAATGTGTTGCAACTACAATACATTCTTGTTCGTGCACACAAACGTTAAGTACAACACTGAAGAAAGAAATAAAGAAAGAAGCTGTAGTAGCTTAAAAAGATAGTCCTTAATCTATTTACGAGGAAGATCTACAGAAAAGCACACTTTTATCCGTAAAATATTTGGTATTCTAAAACTGTTTGTACTCCGTGTCCCTACACAAAGGGCGCGCGAATGCATTTTATTTATTCTTTTCTAACGCCCGCGGCAGCGTGGCGCGCGGCGCGACCGTCGCAGGCATGAGGGGAGAGGTGTAAGTTCGACGACAAAGTTTGTGACTGTCTGTGGCATCGGGACCATTATAACAGATGCCTTTACATTTTTACAAGTTGAATGATTTTGACGTGTGCTTTTAAGAGGAAGTCTGCGCCGAATACGAAAGTATCATCAGGATTATTAAACGTTCACAGTAAAGTCAACAATAATTTAACTCTTACGAACGAAGTACTAGTATAATACAAATTCTTTTGATCTATTATAGCAACGCGCTCGTGTAACATTAATTTATCAAGGAAGGTACATTCACATAACAGCTACGGCTTGGGCATTTTAATTTACAACTAAAGCTGGATACAGAGGTCTGTGTCTAATCTGTAGCAGTCTGACTGGGGCATTAACTCCGTTGTAACGAAGACCGCAGCCTAACAATCGTGTTGTGTTCCTGCGGTTAGTACAGTTACCTCTAAGGAAACAAGCAAAGACGCCGATGTGATCTTTGTCCTTTGAGCTGGCAGGGGACTGCTTAATTTTCTGTTAGTTGCGCTTATAAAATATTACAATATTTGTATGTCAACATCCTAGTATAAAAGGCTTATCCTAACTAAATATTATAAATGCATATGTGATGTTATTTATTTGTTTTTTTATGTGTTACGCCTTCACGCCCTAACGACTCAACCGATCATCATGAAATTTTGCATACACTTTGTCAGGGGCACAGAAAAAGATGTAGGGTATATATCATCCAAAAATAATACCGTTATTAACCCAACTTAATATAAGTTTAAACATATAGGTGTTTGCTCGACACACGGCTAAACTTAAAATATAATAGTGTGTTTAAGACTTAGTTATGGACAAATTAAAAAGTAGCTGACGTCAACAAATTTGTAGAAAATCGCTACACTTAGATATTACTCGTGCGGTGCCGAGCCTTGAGAAAGGAGTTCTCAAAATCATCCATTCTCAAAATAAGTATCTAACATTAGTCAAATTTCGCAAGATACTAGAAAGCCTCAAGATAGATTAACACAAGTACTGACGCGATGAAACTTATGAAACGATGAAATTCCCAACCTTTTCTATCTAACGGTAGTTTTAAAACATTCAGTTGTTCAGACTGATTGAATAAGCCACTTCAGATGAATAAAAACTTTCCTTCGGCACTATTTGCGTACCTTTAATTTGCATGTTCCAGAGGAAATTTAGCGAACTTTTTATTTAACGGTATTTACTTTTTAAACTATTAGTTTACTTTACAGATTTTCTTACTGCCTTGTTAGATGTAAAAATGTAAGAGGCGCTCATAGCCATACAATACGACTCCATAACACAACACATACTTAAATGTTGTCTTAAATGTAAAGGTTAATGTTAGGCGCTCATAGCCAGTTCCACTCACTGATCGGTAAACGATTAGCGAGGTTAAGCAACGTTGGGTGCGGTCAGTCTATAGATGGGTGACCGCTTAGTGGTATTTCATCTGAGCGTCTCCGTGCTTCAGAGGGCATTTAAAAAGTCGGTCCCGGTTGTAGTCAAATTGACAGCAGTCGTTAAGCCATGTCAGAGGCCTACGGGGCGGCTTGAACAACTCTTGACAACAGGTTGGCCACTCACCACACGAAAAGAAGAAAAGAAGAAGAAAGTGTAAGTTGGGCGGCCTATGCCATAGGGGATAGTGTGGTTACACTAACCCCTATGGCATCGAAGCCACCCAACTTGAATTTTACTTACAGGAATCGAACCCGCGATCTCTGGCGTGATAGTCGGTTGACTACCACGCCTGAGGTCGCGGGTTCGATTCCCGCACAAGTCAAACATTTGTGTGCATGGACATAGATGTTTGTCTTGGGGTATCACTTGCGCGTTGCCGACCCTTTAGGAAAGGAAGAAGAGAAAAAGGAAGTGGGTAGGAGAAGGGGCGGAAAGGGGGAAATGAGGGTGATTGGGCTTCCGGCACTCTCACTCACCGAACGAAACACAACAGTAGAAATACTGCTATTTCACGTCTATATTCTGTGAGAGGGTAGTCCTTCCCCGGTCGATCCGGCCCATTCATGTTGAAATCAGCGAGGCTCTACTAGTCTGAATATGCAGGGATATATTACACCTAGATTTATTTGATTATGTTTTTAACGTTTACGTAACGTGCGAGCCTATTGTCGTCTACCGCACATCATTCTAGACTCCGTGCAGATACTGATAATAGGCCTAATAACAATTTTCCGGACCCTTTATTCTGAGGTTTGTTATGAGCCTGTCTATGACAATAGCTTGGATATCAAGGTCAAGACGTGAAGCCAATTCTGAAGTGATGCTTGTGCCCTTAAATTTGCAATACTTCAAGCTAATTTATTAGTGTGATATAGAGAACAATAATGATGCAAACAAATTAATGGCTTTTCTGTATGTATGTATGCATACATGAGTCAACAGTTCAACATTTCAAAAGCTTTAATTATTTTAATGATAAATAGTAATAATAAAATGTCATATCGATAAATAATTGAACAGCCAAAACTAATTACAATTGCGGCTACATGTTATACATTGTATATTGATACATAGTCACACGTCTCTATTACCGAAAGGGTAGGCTGTATTGCTGGTGTCAATTTAATCATCATTTTGCCTCAGCTATGATAAATCCTATGTTATATCGCCGTCTATCTGACACAGGTACAAACGCCGTGATACAGCTATGTATTTCTTGGTAAAACAATAATCGAACATGAAACTTTTTGTACAACCACCATTATAAATATTCAATTATTAACTGACAATGTTATATTAACTTTTCAAATCAAATCATCACACGTGAAAGAAGCAAACAGAGACTACAGATATTCTCTCGCTACAAAGAAGACATTTTGTGACTACGCATTTTTTTAATGAAGACTATATTGAATTATATGTTACTAGTGACACGCCCTGGCTTCGCACGGGTAATGCAAAACCTTAACAAATTATACACCTAAACCTTCCTTATGAATCACTCTATCTATTGGTGATAACCGTATGAAAATCAGTTCAGTTGTTACTGAGTTTATCACGTATCACGTACAAGCAGACAGACGCGTCGGGGGACTTTGTTTTATAATATGTAGTGATTCAGCTTTGCAACGCTAAACCATAAATAATCAATTATGCGTAACTGCTTAAAAAGACATGTTTAAAAACATGACAGATTTTACTCTCATGTGAACATAAACGAGTTACCTATAGTTGAAATTAAACTGCTATATACGGATTTTATCGCGTTGTTTATACACTTTATTACAAAATGTTAAACTTTACTAATTTTTAAGCTAATTAAATTATTATTAAACTATTTAGATTTAATTTATTTTTACACTTTCCCCGACGTTTCGGTTGCTTTTCAGCAGCCATGGTCACGGGGAGACAACGCATATATTTATGTAATAAAGTGTCAAATAAACAACGCGATAAAATCCGTATATAGCAGTTTAATTTCAATGAATAATATTCGCGTAAATAGAAGACAATATTACTTATAGTTGCTTATGTGTTGTTGTGGTATATACCACGTAAAAAGTTTTTCTCAAATATTAGCCGTATCATCTCTGTTGTAACACAAAGGCGTGCTGCGGTGCGGTGCAGCGACTGTGCGGCGCGGTGCGGAGGCGGCGTGGAGCCGGTACAGCCTCTCGCCACAGGCATCCCTCGATTGCATTACCGACCCGCCAGCCATAAGCCCCGGTATCTACACAATTGTTTTGTATTACGGAAATAACCGATATTGAACGTCTGTATATTTTTCAATGCGTAGGCAAATTCTATTTGGCAATATAGATAGTACTCTTTGCTCGTTTGTTTGAGTGTTTCTCTCGATTTTAGAGTTTTAGTTTTAGGTGTACTAGTCGTATAGATAGGATGCTAGTTTAACCAACGCACTCGTCCAGAACTTTTACATAACTATTCGACCGGATAGTACAATATTCTCGTATTGTGTATGCTTTTCTTAATTTCTCATTTGATTTGGTTCTAACTAGGTTTACATTGACGACATCTGGCAGAATCCACGCATTTTTCTGAATCATGTATATTATTATATTAAATTATATGTCATCATAAGAATTTGCTATGCTACCTCATAATGAATGGTGCGTGGGACATATTTAATGTCATATCAAATCTTACTCTCATGCATGAAATAAAAATAATAAAACACCTACAAATGACAAAGACAACCTTATTGTAAATATTGTAATAAGATGCCTAGAGTATGGATTAACAGTCACGACGTGCGCGCCTACAACTCTCGAGACTCGAGAGATAACACGAATTACTTTTGGTAAGGCAGCGAGGCTATAGAGCGATATGATTCGATTCCCTTCATACCTTAATCAATTAATGTATTTGATTGAATAATTAGATCATAACCTAAAGTGATTACAATATACTTAACTTGACTAATTAACCATCTATCTGTCGTCGAGACACATTTGCTGTATTATTATTTATTATGCATCGATACTAATATAATTAAGCCGCAGAGTTTGCTTTTTGCTGTTCGAACGCGCCTATCTCTGGAACTAGCAATACAATTTAAAAAAATTGTATGCCTTTGATAGCCTAACTATTGAAGATAGTTATCTAAACTAATATTATAAAGAGGAAACATTTGTGTTTTTGTATGTATGTTTGTAATGTTTTCACACAAAAACTATTGGACCAATTTCAAAAATTCTTTCACCGTTAGAAAGCTGCATCTTCACTGAGCGATATAGGCTATATTACATTTTCAAAAAAAATAGGGTTCCTTATTAAAAATGCAATAATATAACCCAAGGTGTGAAAAAATTAGTCATAAAAAATCTGTCATCACGTGCGCTGCGGAAACTATTGATGATAGAACAAAAAAGTGTTCTACAGTATTATAGAACATATTAATATCTACAAAAAAGTCCGCGATACCATACGTCCAACTACTGTAGTTATGCTACTATAACTACTTTTTTACATTTTAAAAGTTGATAAAAGTGCCGACAATAATCAAACCATATTATTTATACCTCTGTATTAATCCTTATCCCATTAAATGATATTTTATTAAAGATCGTTTCGATCTTTTTTTTTCAGTTTTTCAGTTTTGACAACTTTTATGTTTACTTAACATACTAAGATGCCAAATGGTGTAAGTTTTATGTACCAGCTTGTGCTAATATATAACATAATTATAATTTTTGATATACTTACTGAATCTGCATAATTTTTCCTATGCAATGTTTCTGTTCACTGTGCTCTGGATACATTAATAATAATCCATTAAGCTATTATTGCAGTTCATATAGTTTTTAGTTTTTATTTTATCTGTAAAAAATGTTTGAAATACTGAATCAATGTCTGGCAGTCATAATGTATTGTACCTACTTATATTACTTGTGTTTAATGCTCAGAACAAGCAAACTAACAATTTAGGTACCTATTAGAATGTTATAAAGAACTAAGTACCTACTTGCCCATCTTAATATCAAATGAAACAGCGTTCTGTGGATGAGGATGAAACACTATTCTTTTTGTGCCTATGTATACACACATTTGTATTTTATTTATTTTGTGTACTTTATTGTTTCCGGTAATGGCAGCGATTGAGGCAATCGATGCTGTCCGATAATTGGTGATGTTTGTACTAATTGAGTCATGATTATGACATAGTATTCGGATTGAAATATTACAGATTACAAAATCTATATATATAAAAGAAAGTCGTGTTAGTTACACCACTTATAACTCAAGAACGGCAGAACAGATTCGGCTGAAAATTGGTAGGGAGGTAGCTTAGAGCCAGGAGATGGACATAGGATACTTTTTATCCCGTTCGACAGCGTTCCCGTGTGACTTGACATGAAACGTCAGTCACTATAAAACGTGGTATAACAAAAAAGAATCAGACTCGGAATAACAAAACGCAAATGACAGCTATGTAATTGACGTAAAATGACAGCTATGTATTGACGTATGAATGACAATTTGATATTTGTAAGAAATCAATATTAAAACTATTTCTATTAAATAAATAATTAACAAGTGGATTGAAGTGAAGTGAAGTTTAATTAATAATGCCGCGACCAAGACGATCGAATCTTTCCCGACAAAGCCGTAATGCAAGAAGAATACAAAATACTGCAAATGAAAGGACTGAAGAAGAGCAAGAAATTGCACGTGAACAGCGCCGCGATAGTATGGCTCGACTTCGTGCTTCTCAATCACGAGAGCAAAGTGAAGCAGCCCGTGAAACAGCTCGGTTGGCAATGCAGAATCGTCGAGCGAACAACAGAAGGCAACAAATAGATAATTTGCGACGCAGAACAAGATATTTAGCTGATTTGAATCGAGCAGCGTTTCGATACGATTGCAGCAATGATTACAGCTTGCATCCTAGCGTTTGCATTGGGCAAATGGACGTTGTTTGCGAGTATTGTGCTGCATTAAAGTTTTCCGGAGAAACGCCTGGATTATGCTGCCTTAATGGTAAAGTGAAATTGCCAGTGTTGACTCCGCCACATGAGCCATTTTATTCATTGCTTTGTGGCGAAACACAAGAATCACGCCACTTTCTTCTTCACGGTGGAACTGGCAAGACATTCCTTATGTCATTAGTTTTAGCAACTGTTCGGGCGAGATCCAACATAGCGGTTGCAGTTGCTTCTTCTGGAATAGCAGCCACATTGTTAGAAGGATGCCGTACGGCTCATTCAGCATTCAAATTACCGTTAAATCTTCAAACTATTGAAGAACCAACGTGTAATATTGCAAAACACTCAGCAATGGCCAAAGTTTTAGCGGCATCGAAAATCATCATCTGGGACGAATGCACAATGGCGCATAAACGTGCATTAGAAGCACTTAACCGAACATTAAAAGATTTACGCAATGACTCGAGATGTTTTGGAGGAGCAATGATTTTACTGTCTGGCGATTTCCGCCAAATACTGCCAGTAATTCCAAGATCTACGGCTGCCGATGAAATAAACGCTTGCCTCAAATCGTCAAATCTATGGCGCTATGTGAAGAAACTGCAGCTGACAACAAACATGAGAGTTACATTGCTTAATGATACATCTGCTGAAGATTTCTCGGAGCAATTGCTGACTATCGGTAATGGTCAAGTACCTGTCGATGAATCGAGCGGATTAATATCATTTCCAAATAATTTCTGTAATTTTGTCTCATCAAAAGACGAACTTATCAACAATGTATTTATAACTACAAGAATAATGAATGGTTAAGTGAGCGAGCAATTTTAGCGGCTAAGAATAAAGATGTAGATGACCTGAACTACATAATTCAAAATAAGATCATTGGAACAATGCATTCATTCAAATCTATTGACTGCGTCACAAATGAAGATGAAGCCACCAACTATCCAATTGAATTTTTAAACTCTTTGGACGTGCCTGGCTTACCACCGCACAATTTACGCCTAAAGGTTGGCTCCGTAGTAATCATGCTTCGAAACATAAACCAACCAAAACTGTGCAACGGTACGCGCTTGGTAGTTAGTAAATTGATGAACAATGTAATTTACGCTACCATAATGATAGGAAAATTCAAAGGTGAGGAAGTTCTCATCCCGAGGATCCCGATGATCCCAACCGATATGCCGTTTGAATTTAAAAGACTTCAATTTCCGATACGTCTTGCATTTGCCATGACCATCAACAAATCACAAGGCCAATCCTTAAAAGTTTGTGGTTTGAATCTAGAACATTCATGTTTTTCACATGGTCAATTATACGTGGCATGTTCACGGGTCGGAAGACCATCTGCGTTGTTTGTTTTTGCGCCTGACAATAAAACAAAAAATGTCGTGTATCACAAGGTACTTAAGTGAAGAGCAACCTATGTACTAAAATACAGAAATAATGATGAATGATTAATGTAGTTATTTAATTTTTTTTTGTTTTTTTTCCAAAAAAAAAGAAAACACAATCTGCTTATTTATTGCCATTAAGGCGGAACAAAGTTCGCCGGGTCAGCTAGTAATTACATAATATAAACTCTGATTGTTTGGCGTGCGGAAGGTAGTATATGTAATGTAACCGCTGTTGGCGTCTATGTACATCTCGCTCTAAGGCATTGTCGTTTGTCTCATTTCAACATTGTTAAGTATTGCTTTTCACAATTATTAACCACGGTGAAATTTATTTGGAGCGGGACTCTTACTTATTGTTATGAGCCGGACCCGAATACAGTGTCCCCACTTACCAGTATGCTTAATTGGTTGAAACATTTCTTCTTTGTGTTTATTATCCTAGATTGTTTACGATTATGCAACTTTATCATATATCGATTATGTAACGTGATCGTGCATCTGTCATTTTATGTAGCGTAAGTGTCATGTCATTAGTGTCAATGTCAGAAAGAAGGTGCGTTCATGAATGTAGCTTTGATATAAAAAGAAAAATATATCTTTGGATATTCGGTTACTGTAATGTCTGTGTGTGAATGTTCAATGTTATAATGGTATAAGTATTGCTCTCAGGGTCTTGACGTCCGTGTCTATTAAGGAGCCAGTTGAAAACCAGCGTCGGGCACATGTGCCCGGCAATATTGCTGAACTGGCCTCCTATTTTTGTACGGACGACGGGCGTGTACATTTATTATTAAGTAGTATAGTTTAATTATTTTTTTTCCTACATTGTTTATATCATGTCCTTCGTCTGTTATGAAATAAACGTCTTTATTATTATTATTACCCGTAAAATACATTTTAAGTTATTAAAATCGGACATTTTATTCAAAAGATATAATTCTTTAGATATAGTAGGTAGTTTCTAAATATTAATAGGTAGTTTTTAAGTATTAGCTATATATATATAGCTAATTACACCTATATAGGTGTAGTTAGACTTATTAATTTCTTTTGTTGTAGTTTTATATATTAAAATTTGATAGCAAATTAAAAGTAGGTATTGGGTAATAAATTAAAGTCCACACGGACGAAGTCGCGGGCAACAGCTAGTAGACTATATAAAATCATGCTATGAGTCACAGGAGCAGGCAAGTAGGCAGGAGCGGAGCATTAATCATAATCGTCGGTGTAACCGCGGGGGACAACTAGTGTCGCGATATGGTTAAGCTGATAGGTTAAAACATCATTTAAGGAGACTTACTCCTCATATCGAGTACTTTTCATATTTATAGAACCTGGAATTGAAAATTTGGGAATCAAAATAAGTGTTCGGTGAACCAAACTACAATTACGGTTTCCCTGTGAACACATACATACATAAATTTTTTACTGAGTGGGATCATAAAAAGTAACGAGTATAGAACAGTTTTTAAAGCGCCGTGAGCGGAAACTACCGATAAAATATAGCTGGTATCCGATATTAAAGTTTTCTTAAGATAGCTGAGGGAGAATAAGTGGCCAACTGGGGTCCGTTCAGCAATGTACTCGCCCCATCTCTGCAGTGCTGTTTGGGGCGAAAAAATAGCGACCGCGTGCAGTTTTTAGCCCATTGAACTTTTACTGCGAAACTTCTACTAACTTGTTCGGGTGAAATCGGTTTTGTTTATTTGTTTATCTAAGTAAAAGTAAATTGTGGGATGACCTCTCAAGTCTTTATAAAAGTTTGAATTGGGATAAAATTATATGAAGGTACTTAAATTTTTTTATTTGTAATAAAGTGTCAAATAAACAACGCGTTAAAATCCGTATATAGCAGTTTAATTTCAATGAATAATATTCGCGTAAATAGAAGACAATATCATGAAGGTACTTAGTTTTCCGGTGGGGTTAAAAAAAGTGTATTAGTACCTACATATATAGAATAAACTTGTGTTTTAATCTGTTAGTTTTGTGTAATCTAATTATACCCCTGCTGTCTAGTGGTAACAGCCGCCATGCTGAACGCCATAAAAAAACATAAAAGTCCAGTACTAAAACTATTTTCTAAATGTTATTTAATTAAATATTTACAAAATGCAGCATTTGCCTTACGAGTTAAATCCTGTGTCGCGAGAGACTTCACAAATATATATTTAATGGACTCAAAATACAGCCAGAGTCAGAACAGTGATTTCCGAATTAGACAAATCATTGTCCCGCGTGGGAGTCCAACCCACAACATACATCGCGGTTGCAGCAGCAGGGTGACCTCTTGTTTGCATGACCTAACCACAACAATCCCGCTGAACAACACGTGACCATACGTAATGATTGCTCCATCTAACTAAACAAAGCAACATTGCACGCATTCTCTAGAAAGTATGTTAAGAATAGTTTCTTATCGGCGAAAGTACTTTTAAATGTTGTATTTTCCGTTTTCCTTGACCTTCCATACGTTTAGTTGTGTTGTTCATCAATGAAACGTTTTGTTTTAAATGAATCTCGTCCATCGACTCGTTTCAATGAGGTCAATGCTAATGAATGTATACAAAACTGAACAGAAAGTATACTTAAGGGTCCGTTCTCATTAAACGAAATGGAATCACTTATTGTTTAGTCTGATCGCGTGATGCTTTTATCCTTTTGTATAAATGTACAACGCCCACCATTTTCCTTGTTAAATACATTTGACAAATTTATTGTTATTTTATTTAATGAGTTTTATATAAATAACTTTTATTTTTAGTTAGAGTAAGCATAAACTTTATTTTTATAATTTAAGCTACCTACGTTACAATAGTTAGCTTGAGTAATTTATTGAGTATGTACCAATGCAAATGCTTTGCTATATCTAATTTAGTGAGTCATAGGTATACAAATAAAATTATCTAGAGACTGGATCATATTAAGTGTGCATATATCCTATGTGCGTTAAGTATTTAAATACGAAAAAAGTGTAGCAATTCATTTAAATACACATTCTAACGAGAACAGATCCTTATTTGTATAAATAAAAATTGTTTCAATGTTTAACAAATAATAATCTCTCTTCTTTCTGTTACTTCATCAATGGATAGAACGCAGAGGTGCTGGCTATTTTCAAGAAAGCGGAATTAGTTAGCATCTATTATATTTATTCGAAATTTCCCATTGAGAAGTTTGGCATAAAATAGTTACTTGGTCTTTATAATATAATTGGGCAATAAACTGCTTTTTAACAGACAACTTCCGCGCTAGTAATTATTCCTGTATCGCGGCAGACTTCACAAACATGAAAAAAACGATCAAAAAGACGCATCTGTACAGTAGACCAATCGAATCCGCAATACACAGCATAAGCATAAGAACCACTTATAAACTACGCCATCCGTGAAATAATAATATTCTATATTCTATCACATACACACAACACCATCTAGCCCAAACTAAGCAGAGCTTGTACTATGGGTACTAGACAATGGATAAACATACATATATACTTTTTTTTTGTAAATATATACATATTATACATAGAAACACCCAGACCAAGACAAACATCCATGTTCATGCACACAAATGTTTGACTTGTGCGGGAATCGAACCCACGACCTCAGGCGTAAATATGACTGCGGTCAAGAAAAAGATGGGTGACACCTTAGAACAAGCCTGAACCCTCTTTACTTCGGTGAGTGCATGACATTTATTATTATTAAGTTACTATTAATAACATTTCAGTTATCCCGGTACCCATACAAAGTGAACCTTTGAAAGCATCATATATTCCCGGGTCATAAATCTAATAATGACGTCACACATGGACAAAGGCGGGTCAACTACTCGTGTTTGTGTTGGCATGCCCTAAGCCTCAGCCCTTTACGAGTCCTCCTTCAATCCTTCATTCAACTGTGGCCGAGTTTGAGCTAGGTGCGAAAATTCAATCAGATTCATGTCATTTCTGCCAAATTTAGTTTTAATATGTTATTTGGGAGGCCGTATTTTATTGGTATTCCATGGGTTCAGTAAATACAAGAATTGTAAATATACAGGGTGTCCCAGAAGTTGACGCCAAGCCAGTATATATATTTTTAAAATGCCTATATTTTTTTAAATACGTGTCTTAATTATTTTTTTGCTATCTTTTATAACTTAGCCTGTTACCTGATGCCGGCTTCTGGGACAGCCTGTATAACGTTATAATAATAAAATAAAAATGCAATAAAATCTCTTTATTTCAGTCTCTTATTTTTTAGGCCCATAATATTGTTAGTAGTACAATATATAGTAGTTATAAATAGTTTAAAATAATAAAAATGAAATAATTTAACGCTAAAAGCTGTATAAAGTAATTTAATCTCTTGGACAATGTTCGGACCTCGAAGCACAGAAATAATACTTTCTTTTCGAAGATAATCCAATTAATATTAACCTATTAAGTAACAGCGGCACACCGGCGGCCAGGCACAATAGATTTTATTTTATGTCGGGTACTCTAAGACTTGTCAGACTACCCAGATACAGGCATCGAATCCATCAAGATTACCCAATCAGAATCCTATATTAGCATGAAACAATGCAATCTCACCAACAACATCAGAATTTATTATTAAATTGGCATTCATTGAAAACAAATATGAAACAAAAACCATGTTAAAACTTCTCCAATCCGACCACAAACAATGAGGTCTGCCGATCCTTTTGGTAATAGGCGAGACGGCGTAATATAATTTTACAAAATCTTTTTGTGTACCGAAAAAGGCGTCCTTGGAAATTTCAGCGCAATAATCCCTTTGACAAAACAGAAGGTACTGAAACGTCGTTTGAATCGCCTAGCAATTTGCCAGATTAGTTGTAAAACAAACTTGTCTCTACCGCCGGTCGGTACGACTCTGCCGTCCAACCAGGTAGAGGCCGTAGCGTCAATAACTGCTCGCAATCAAATTAATGAAAGTACCTACTAGTGTTGGCAGATGTCCCGTTTGCTAAAGTCCCGTTTTTAGGGATGGCTTGCGGAAATGTTTACGGTCGCCAAATGTACCAATTTTCCTTTTTGTACGATAAGTATCATAATCCATAACGGTGTATACTAGTGTTTGTCTTTTAGAGTTCGAAAAAACTCTTATACAACAGCTTTGTCCGTCCGCGTCCGTCTGTTATACAACTTTCAAGAGACTCGCGGTCAACGCCATTCGACTCAGCATAGTCGATATACCCCGAAATGACTATGACCTTTGACCTCTGACATCAGTCACGTGATACCATTTTTTCGAACTGTAAGATTTACGGCAATTCATTGCCGTTTCTCACTTGTTTTCATGTAGATTTAAGACAGTGTTTTAAGCTATATTATTTTAATGCTTCATAGCTCTAGTGGCATAAGTGTGAACCCTAGCATAACAAATGACCTCGGGATTTCAAGGTTCGAATTCCTGGTCAGAAAAGTTTAACGGACATTTTATATTAAACAATTACAATAGCAGCACAAAGTCTGGAAGGATTAGCAACCTATGAATACCTATTTATTTCCCGTTATTTCACTGGGGTCGCGGGTTGACTAAAACCAATGCAAATCGTAATGCGACTTAGACCCATTATTAAATATTGTATATATGTGTACAGATCGGGTAAGTCTGAAAATTACGATATTATTAATCGATAGCCTCAAATTAAACCGAGTACTAGTACAGCCGTTAAGTCTTACGAGCGGGCTAAACATAAAGGGACAAATTATGGCACTTATTAGAGAAGTACAAAGCATTTCCCAATAGCTTGCAAATTACTCTTGACATCACTAATACTTTCAATGTGTAGGACTAACTTGAAACTCGACTAAATCTAATAGAAGTTATATCACGTAAAACAGCTCTTACGTAGACTATTCAAGTCTTGTAAGAACTCGTTAAATTCAATTAGTTGATTACTCATTATCCTGTGCGACAAATTGCTCATTACATTAAATTTTGATGCATGCTCTTTAGAGGCATTTAATTTTGTCGTTAAGTTAACAAGCTTTTATAAATTAAGATTCTAATTTGCACGAACGAAGATTTTTACAATATGCAACATAAAATTACAAATTTATTAGTGATCTTCAGATAAATATACGTGGCTGAATATTTTTCTATCGATCAAGAGTCGATTGCTTTAATGAGGTCTTTACCGACACAGAAATCCGTTACATTTTAAGTTTTTTTTTTTGCTAACAACACAAATATTGGGAGTTCTAAGCGAAAGGTCTTTGCCCTGCATCATAAAAAATGATTTAAAAAAACCGAACGATGTATATTATATGATAAGTTTATAACTTTTAAAAATTGCCTTTGCAATGGTAAGATCTAGTGAGTCGTTAACCCTTAAAATTAAATTTCTGCCGTGTCAACACTTAAGGCCCACAGTTTCTAAAGGAATTCAGAGTAGCACAATTAATTAATTAATACTAATAACTGTTTTCAACGACTGTTCCAACAGTGTAGTTAGCGTAGCAACAAATGCTCGCGGCTCAAGACGTATGAATATTTAAGGAGACAAAGTTGTCCGGTTTAGTGTGAATACTTAACGAGCCAACAAAACTTCTGCTTTCGGCATGTTTGACTACGTAACGCCCTAGGACTTCTTTTGGCAGTAAACTTTACTTTAAACGTGCGGACTGCTTCTAATACAGTAAAAATATCATTCCTGCTTATAAACCTTCCCACTGCTGGGCACATGCCTCTTCTTAGTGGGTGAAAGGTTAGGCTATAATCCACCACTCTGGCCCAGTGCAGGTTCTGATTTTACACATCCTCGAGAACTCTATGTAGAACTCTCAAGACATTTAGGTTGCCGCACAAAGAATTTTTTACCGTTAAAGCGAGCGACAGCAAACTATACTTCTACGTGGCAACCCAATGGTTTCCCACTACGCTATTGTTGCTCTTCAGTAACGTGACAAAAGTGTCCAACAATATTGTTGAGCTCCCAAGTATCGAACAAATTACGTGAGAGTCGGGCACAACGTATTGTCTTTCTTTCTCAAATCTAGAGCTGATCTACTGAGGAGGTATATCCACTAGACAAAATATCGAACTGAACAACTTTATCTTGTAAATATACCTGGACAAGGAAGGGTTTTAAGCCATCTTAATAACGCGCCGTATTATTAAGCAAGAGAGTGCTTCGGCATTGCCTCTAGCTGTACACACAATTCGTAACCTTACATTTTGAGCAAGGTTACAAATAAATTTTGATTAATGATTATTACACCAGAGATATGTTGTCTTCGGGGTCGGCCAAAGAAACGCTGACGTGATGATATGGACTAATTTTTGAACGACTATCAGATCAAATCTCTATAAAGAGACCGAAGGAGAAATGTAGGGGAGGCCCTAAGGTCTAAATTCTTAATCTATACCGTGTTGTTGTTGGGTTAGCCCAGTATAGGTTACGAACTATGTTTGAAAAAACGACTTGTGTTTGACTTACGTATAATTCATGATGGCACCTAATAAAAAGTCTAAAAACATTGTTTTATTTAGAATTTGTCAGGATTCCACTGCATTGGTATCTTAGAAGGTTTAGGTGACTTAGCAAGAAGCGAGAACTTCTTCACTGCAAACCATTTTTTGTTTAGCAATGATGGTCTCACGGCGTCTTGCGACAAAAAAGAGCCTCTGAATTTGTCTTATATTTGTCAGAATACCGTTTTATCCCCATCTGTTAATATAATGTTGTTTACCTGTTGAGCGACAGCGGCCCGCTAGTGGTCAAACACAATTGCATTTAAATTAAGACTGGCATTCCAATAGAAAGGTTAACATAACATTTTGACAGCTCCAAGCCCTACACGCAACGATGAAATGTATTGAATAAACTGACAGTAACTATAACAAATCCAACTGACAGTTCAATCATAGACAACTCAGCGTAAACAAAGTATGTTTCTTTGTTCTCAAAGTGAGATAACAAGTCCCAAATTAATCCCGTCAGCATCAGCCCTGTCCATACTTCCATAACAGTCGTAACGACTAATTCGATTGTTTCCACTCACAGCCTAATATTTCCACTGTCTTTTAATAATACCGGCATTCGGGTAGAACTGCCGATCTTTCACGAAGTTTGCCGAAGTAGCTTTTATTACATCGAGGGGAGGTGTAGTCAGCGTGTAATATTTGAGGTATTCAGAAAATAAAGACGTATATAGATTAAGTATATGTATAAGACTGTCAGGGACGGTGGTGAATGCGACTGTACTGCGTTAGGACTTGAGTTCGATTCCCAAGGCAAACTGTTGTTAGGATTTTCTATCAAGAAATTCTAAATAGTAGCATGGGTCTAGAATCGTATCCAGTACACGGTAATATTGTCCCTCCTTGTATAACGTTTGACCTAAAGTTGGAGAAATATGGGTGTGAAATACCTCTGATTACACTTTCGGGATATAAGGAGGGTACTATTTAGTAAACTATGAGTAATGATAAGCAATCTTCGAAAATGTAGAGTCGTGGATGGGTAAACGACGATCAGATATTGTTAACTACATTGTTGTATTATCTTAAACTTTAACTTGTGATTTATATTATATCTGAGATGGATCTAGTAAACTTCAGAGATGTGGTACGTGTCACTAGGTGGCCTTATTTCTGCTGTTATAAAAAGTTTATATATACACCAATAGCATGTCAATGCAAATTCTAATCATTCATGGTCAGAATAATATTATAGTATGCATATAATAGTTTTATTAGACTGACTTTGTCTTAACAGTTCTTGGTTATACATTATAACGCCTTCAAACACAGTTATAACTGTGTTACGAACTCACGACGCCACCATGCCGCACAGACAGACTTTTAACAACTTTTAACGATTGTTTAGTGGTGTTTGGTACAAAAGTCAGGTAATAGACTGAAATGCCACAACTACGGACTAGAACCTTATTACATTAGCTTAGTATAAAAGTTGTCTCGGATAAAAATAAATAGCAAAAAATGCAATGACACGAAGGCGAAGTTTTTGTTATAATACCTTATATTAAGATCAAATGCAACCACGTTAGGAAAGTGCGAGTAGGCAGATTGCATAATTATCTTCAAAAATTAATTATCATAATTATTAAATAAAGTGGTTATTTATTTTTATTTATTAAATGATAAGACATATGTATTGAAGGATTTGGGCCTTTCTTTGCTTTTCTTCTGGGATTTTATTTTATTTCTTAGAACTGTTTATTAAAAGCGTCATTGGAGATATATTTTAGGTTCTACGTAAAAGGAACTGATTCTATAGTGTTCTACTTGTTATGATTGCATGTTATATTTAATAATGTTTTACACAAATCGTGAATCGAACTCGGTACTACACGATTACTATTACTTTATTGTTTCTTTCACACAACGCAAAATATTAAAACCAAAGTACATTTAAATTGATGTGGCGAAATTATTTAATGAACATATTCATTCAAAGGTATTCATACAATATAATTAAATCGACAATGAGGAACAATCTCCGCTAAATTCAGACTTAATAACAGCCGGCTTTTGTGCATTATTATTGTACCGTATTGTTGTGTGCGCTCACTCACTCGTTCCAAACATTTTCATTAAACAAATATATGGCCGACATGTTTTAATATATTTCGACACTAGTTTGGGTCAGGCTAACGGTTTAGTAAATAATTTGAAAACGTGAATCCTTTTAAAGGTATTATAAAAGCTGGCTGTGATATAATACAGGTGAATAACGAATGTTAAAAGTATTTCAAATGTGTAACGTGTGTGTCGCTGCTTTGATGGCACAACGTTTTAGCTTGCATAAATAATTAGTGTAAGGCACAATAGTCTTGCAACTAACTGATAGAATCTGGATGTAATATGGCGTTTGTTCTATATAATAGTTAAATATTTAAGCAATGCGGCTCCATCTTATCAGTAATAATTTACAGTCAAAAGTGTCCCAGGATCATACTTTAAACTGGACACAAACATCAAACTTAGAAAAGTTTAATATATATTTGATGGTTTGTGTGATGTGTATATAACAATTTCCATGTAAGAATGTATATAGAAAAACCACTCATTGTACAACCTACAAAATAAATGGTCTATCATCATTTAACTAATTGATTCGCACAATAGGTTTTTAATTATATCTAGCATTCCACTTGAGAGGTTAATTTGTAGTTGGTATTATATACCAATATTCATTTATTACCACATAAAACTATATTGACCTGTTTACAACAATAAAATGGCAGTTATTTATAATAGATTCTACTGAATACCAATAGCTACACAAAGTTTTGATTTATATATTTCTACAAGACAAACGTCTTGTAGAATAAGTAAGGAATATTTTAAATCCACTAGCAAGAATAATACTAGAAGATGAAGAAACTTGAAAACTTGACAGAAAGCAGCTTATACATTTACAATCATCGAGTATTTTGTAAAGGTTGTTAACAATTTGTGTTAATAAATTCATGCGAAGTTGTTACTAACGAAATTCATAACCCAGCTAGTGTACGATGTGTAAGTTACTCATAACCAGATAAAATCCTTACTAATATTATAAATGCGAATGTGAGTTTTGCTTGTTACACTTTTGCATAGACTTTGCCAGGGTTACGGCAAAGGGGATGGATAGGTTTCATCCAGGAAAAAGTAATGAGCCCGAGGTACATAATTAATAGTTTGTAAGCAAACACCTTAAACCTTAACATCTTGCCACCAAATTCTGTATAATAGCGTATTTCGCATCGACTTTTCCTAAGTTTTCCGACTTCCTTACATAAAATCGACTTCCCATCTCCACGGCGGGTTCTGCAGCCGATTAATTATTTACTAAGGATCCCTAAATCCCCTCTCGCTGTTGGATGATTCCATTTTAACATAGCAAAGGGACCCTTTGTGCGTTTGCCTGACGATAAATACGAGAGCTGTGTATTCTTTGAGTAAAGGTTATCGTTTGAAGATGTCGATCTATAGAACTTTAGTACTGTATAACCAAAGAATTTAAGATTTGTGTTGTATTGTTGCTATACTTTAAGAAAGACTGATTTTATAGTCACTCGTATATAATCAATATCGCATATATATTCACTATTCCACTTTTACACTTACAGCTATAGATGTTGTCGCCTACCGCTTGTCTCCTATTACATAAAATGTAAAAAAGGGGAAAATATTAGTTTATTATCCCATCTATGTTAAGTAACAACTTGGGCACCATGTTTCAAAGGACACTTTACTCTGCAACATATAGTAGCCATTTCGATATATCTTCACTTGCAATTTAATCGATTGACGAGCTCTATCAATCACTCGGTACATATGAACTATAAACCTTTGTTCATTATAGTTATTGTGTGTACAAGGGAAATAATATTCATAGCAATACTTTCAAAAGTGTTTTTATAAAATATGTTTTAGATAATCCTCACGCACCGTTTCGTGTATTTAACACTAAACAGTTGTTCAAATAAGGTCCATATTTTATTGATACTAAAAAGAAAATAACTGTACAAAATGTATCTGTTTTGTTTTTAAAGCAAAAGGGTTCGCGATTGTATTTATTTTTAAGGGAGTACCCTATTCGTACATTTTAGAAGCGCTTTGGTAATTGTTAATGGTTCGGGATTATTTTTGAATCGCTAATGTTTGTGTAAATCCAGGGGTCGGGTGGTAGGATGGAATTGTTTTATATTTTATAAGATTTTTGTTTCGATAATGCGTAGTCTACCCTCGGTTTCGTCCACGTAAATCTCACAGAAACACATATGTATATAACTACAAAAATCTTTTATATGCATTACTCAATATTTGAGGCAAATTTCATCGAATTTCATTCTAAACCGAGATTCAGAAATAGCTACCGATTCACGATATAGAAAATCTTTGATTATGCAAGTATTAAATTGGTCCGAACTGATCACGTTCCAAATGGTTTTAAAGACATTTCCTTCCTGAACACAAATACAGAATGACCTCCCCTCACGACATTCCCAGGAGACCGCAACATGGGAATATTAAAAAAAGCAAAAAATATTTTTTTGCGGGATCAGGAACGCGAGATATCTCTTTCATTGCAAGTGTCAAATGGTTAAGATAACTATATACCATCACGAGGGTCATAATGGCTTGCCACCATTGTGGTATAAAAACATAGATGAAGCTATCGGTGGTAGGCAAGCCAGCTTGCAGAATGAATGCAGTATGCAGAAACGTAAATGTATAACTATGTTAAACCTGTTTATAAACTCTATGAGCTGCTGCTGGGCACAGGCCTCTTCTGAGTGTGAACTGGGTTAGACCATGGGCACCACATTCACCCAGCGTAGTTTGCAGACACTGAACCTGGACTTTATTTATTTAAAAATCCACACATATACACAGTTTCTGTGACAGAATGACAAAATATTTGTTAACCACGACTTCAGACTACCACGACTTGAGGCCTGCACGACGCAGAATTATGCGGCATATCGGTACAGGAACGATACTGCGTTATACTGTAAACCGTCTTAACCGGGGCTACTGAACATGGCTGTTTTTTCTTTAAACAGAAGCGATTCCAAGGCCACACAACAAAACTTCTGCCTACAGTACGTTAATCGAAAAATACTACTACTTGTTTTTAACCCTTTACACTGATACATTGTAAAAACTTTGAACTTTCCAACGTAATCAGCAGGCGATAGGTGAAGCGAGGCGTTGCGTGCCAACTAAGTACCAAGTTGTTTGTGGCACACAAGTCACTTCTTTGTTCTAAGGCTGTATATCAGCGGCTTAGCAGACATATTGCTAGCTATATATATAGCATGTAATAGAAAGGTTTTCTTACATGAAAGAACTTGTTAAACTTTAAAGCATTTTTGTAGTACTATCCCATCCATTTCACTAGCGACGTGAACCCACTCCTCCAGAAGGATTAAAGCTTAGAAGGGTTAAAAAGAATCCTTGTATTTTGTATTTTAATTACTAGTATTTTTATATAAATAACTAGCTGTGGCGATAGACGATGACCAGAAAACACGAAAAAAAAAAACTAATCTAAACCATTCTCGAATCCACTTGAACACACACAAAAAATGTCATTAAAATCGGTCCAGCCATTTAGGAGAAGTTTAATTACCACATTACAAACACACGCACAGAAGATGTATTCCCTCAATATAAATAAGAACATAAGTAAAGAGCAATAGTACCTAATTCTGATTCCGTTATAGCGCTATTGACATTTTCTATTAGAATGTTTTCGCTAGCAACACGGGTCTGATATAGAGCTCGGCACATAGCAATGTGGAGAATGGAATAAACAAAAAGCGCCAGCATCCAGCTGATGATGTCATCAACAAATAACGCAAAATAAGAGTGTCATACACTTCTATCGACCCTTTTGTAGATATACAGACATGAAAAGATACTACAATGTTTCTTCAGTATACTTACTAAACAAAAAACTTATAAGTTCATAAGTGTTACGTTGAAACCTAAATTAAAAATTAATTTTGACATTAACTGCCACTACAACGGTTTAAAAAAGCCTTGAAACAGTTCTATCAACTCCAACTATACGAAAGACAAGTGAGCGTCCAAAAAGTAGCGATAAAAGAATCATTGACGTCACATGACGTCAGCACATTTCAGACCAGACGAACTGGTGGCAACATAAATATTACACATAAACATAAATGTAACGAACATAAATCGTTCGGTTTCTATATATTTTATTTGTAAATTATAGCTGTAAACAAATACATCGCATGTTTTATTTATGTTAACGCAAGACGAAATGTTTTCATATAAATATAAGTTTTATTAAAGTTCCCCTTGTAAGAAATGCATCTTTGAAACGAGCAACGCGCGATTGTAGAAGCGAAAGAAATATTGAATGTGTCGAAAATTGTACGAGCTAGTATTCGAATTTGTTGATTTATTCGATGTCAACAATGATTAATCGAATCATAACTGAATATTCAATTCATATCATGGTTTGTCGACATATTTATTAAGCCGCAATACATTTTAATGAAGCGAAGAGTTGTTGTGGCCAATCGGGATGTTAATCCGTTTTTGGCTATTTGGTTATCAATTAAATATTTTTAGTTATCATGCCTCATTGTGGCACTTACGAGCATAAAACCGAAACGCAAGACGAAATTTCGATACACATCAGTTTATGTTATCAATTAATACAATCGAATAGCATTCAGTATTAATCAAATGCATTCGAAACATTTCAAAATACGAATGACTCAAATGTTTAATCGATAATCGCGCATTGCTACATTAAAGTTGAACTTTGATCCAATAATACCTAGCTCGACCTGTAAAACGAGCACAGGACCTAACGATTACCCAAAAACATGAACGATATCTTTAGTTGATTCCAGACCAACGACAGGCATTTAATATAAGATATCCACTGTCTCGAATAATAACCACAAGCCGTCATATATACATAAATAACCAGCATTGATTTGAAGCAATCTTCTTTCAAACGAAGAAAGGCAAATACTTAGTAGTATTTTTTCCAACAAGCGATAGTAAAAGTGGAAGTCGAGTTGTATCAAGAGGTTAAAAGGAAAGTATAAGACAGAGATATGTGGCGATTATTCCACCGACAAGAGCTACGCTCTAAAATTAAAGAAGACAATTTTATAATAATAATAGTTTTAAAGGACCTCTGCACGTTAGACTCATGTCTCCGTATGAGCCTCGAGTAAAGGTTCGGATAGTTTTATAATGTACTAGGAAAACGCCCGTAGAAGAGAAATAAATAATAATAACGTTTATAGAACAAGTTAATTCAAATGGATTTAAAAAGTAATGATACCGTATTTATAAGATATTTGTAATCATTCATAATTATATTACGAATAAATAAAAGATCCAAAACGATGATAGCGTCGTCGGGCACCGATAAATGTCCTGCAAAATATAATTGAGTCTCCTTTATAAGGTTTCTTACTCAAACCAATACGGTTAATGGCGAAAATTCGCCTCCTTAGGGATTCCGAGGCTATTAATATTTATTTTTAAGAACATTAATGTCGCCTCTAATTTCGGCGCGCGAGAGAGGAGAGTAAATATATATTGTCGTAAGAAAATAATTATACTGACAACAAAAGGTAAGTTCTGTAGGTATTCACTTCAGCTGCCCGTCTTGTAAATATTCTGAGCCGTCCTTAGTGTGCTCTAGATACGATCAA
Organism: Catocala fraxini; assembly: GCA_930367265.1. NCBI lineage: Eukaryota > Metazoa > Arthropoda > Insecta > Lepidoptera > Erebidae > Catocala > Catocala fraxini. The sequence goes on along the minus strand of OV884044.1, from coordinate 608,821 downwards.
AACATTTCTTTTCTCAGGAAAATAAGTTTTTGGAAGAACTACTGAAGGATCTGCAAATTTTCTGTTGGAAAATTTTAATGACTAGCTAACTGTATTGTAAATATAAGTTCTCAAATTAAGGTGTCGGATAAAATTAGAGAAGAAATTATTTTTGTTGGATGATTTCTTGACAGTTATATAGACTAGGACTTAATACTGTAGTATCGAGGTCAAGTTATGTCCAAGACCGAAACTGTTGGTGTAGGTCTGAATGTGATTCATAATCACACATCGTAAAAAGTAATTGCAGTCAAACGTGGTCCAAAAATATTATATAAATGTAGGGATTGGCTGTCTTCACAAAAAGCTCATATAAGATAATTTTAATTAGTCGCTGTGATGTATTTATAAGTATGCCTTATGCTAATTCATTAATATAAGTTTCTTTATATGTAATTATAGCCGTGACATGGTTAAGAAGCTTGCGAAATTATATCATTATGCGACAGTGCAGGCAAACGAATAAACCAATAATTTTATATGCGGCTTTTATAAAGTGATGCTACACCGCCACAGTCGTGTGTTGTCAAACATATAATTGCATCGCTACTAGACGAGTGAAGCTTGCAGCGTTGCAGCGAAAAGTTCTGCGTATTTTATCGAAAATAGAGTGCACTATAGAGTCATACAGACGTGCGTGCACTACGGAAAATGAATTATAAATCAACTAACAAATAGCACCACAGTATGCGCTAGCTCTAAAAGCGTACAAACAAAAAATATACAAAAATGGAAGAGAATTCGAGTCCGAACAAAGTGATATTAATGAAACTGTAATAAAACAATCAGCCCCGTATGGCCACAGCTTTGTAAAGATAATATTTTCAACATCTCAAGATCCGTTCATAGATACCACAAAGTAAAATGAACGATTGTTTTCAATTCTCCATAAATTGCACAATCATAACAAATAATATAGTTGTTGTATGCGTTCTTTCTTTCACGAGGAAGCCACAGTATACACTAGAAGAGAGAATCAACAATCTCTGTGTTCTTTCGTAATCGTTCACTCAACAAAGGATTATTTTCGTTCGTTTAAAATTCAGTTTGAACCGCGTGCGGAACATATCTGTGATGTTTATGCCGTTATTCAGTTGTCGGGCGGCTAGTTAATCTAATTCAGTAGTATAATAAAACTAAAAATGCTATAAAGCTGCGTTATGTGCATGCTTTATGGTCGTCACGTCGTGGCAGCTGGATTCGTAGTAACTCAACATTGTGTTCTCTGTAAATATATGATTTATTTTGCTGTCTAAAAGGTTGGCAAGCACTGTTTGTTAAACAACAAAAGAATTTAACGATGCTATGTTTGAAAAGAAGTGTCAAAATAGAAATAAACGTCATGATACTGGCTGAAATAATGATTTAAGAATACGACGTCATGCTCATCAATGAATGCTAAGATATGTGAGTCTGTTTTACGATGTATCAACACGTCGAGTATTTTTCTGTCGGAATTGTTTATAGTAAACTAAACTCGAGGACGTTGAGTAGTTGTTTTACTGTTGTAATTGTGGTGCGGCTTCAGCTGTTGGCAATTACAGCGAGCAATGCATGTTCGCATTAAAATTACGACGGTAGTCTCAGTGCGAGCTGTGTGCTTTTGTCTGGTATTTATTTTTGCCCAGTAGTTTAAGTTACTGTGTAATCTAAGTGCATTGACTTTGTTTGCTAGTTTTAAAACAAAGGGAATCAGAAGGCAGGTGAGCAATGAGACTAGTCGTGGATAAAGTAAGCTTGTGTAAATAAGTCTTTGTCTATTCGTAGAATTGGCTCTAAAAGAAACTCTTAGAATTGAGTAAAAATGTTGTACAAAACGTAATAATCAACTTTTAATCGTAGTGTATAGGTAGTCGCCGTAGAGAGAGGTTATAATGCAATATTTTTTTGCTGTCGTCCAATATTAAGCCGTATATAGACGCAGTAAGACTATAAAGCTAACCTCTTTAGAATCGGTTATTTCCTACAGATTTCTTTTTCAGTACAGTATAAACATTTCCTTCCTCGCCAGAAACTTGACATACATAGGCGCTGGCAGTTGCGAGACGATCACTAAAATCAAGGCGCCACCCGCAATTGCAATAACCATAGTATCTATTATAAGACTACAATGAAAAGAACAATATTTTGCGCTAAAGTCTTAAATATGTGTCATATCAATAAATGCTACTTTGCAAGTTTCACAAAAAACATTAACATTCCTTCTTTTAATACTGTCTTCTGTTTACGCGAATGTTATTCATTGAAATGAATATACGGATTTTATCGCGTTGTTTATTTTACACTTTTTTTACATAATTTAGAAACTACTACTACTAAACTTTACAAATTTTTAAGCTAATTAAATTATTACAACTATTATTATTTGAGCTCATTCTGCGTAAATAGAAATACCAATGATTAAATTATGTTCGGGTATTTTGAAATTTGACTACTACCATCTTAGTCTCCCCGTAATCATGGCTGCTGAAAAGCAAGCAAAATGTCGGGGAAAGAGTAAACTTAAATATAAATAGTTTTAATAGTTTTAGCAATTAAATTAGTATAAAAATTAATAAAGTTTAATTGTAGTAGTTTCTAAATTATGTAAAAAAGTGTCAAATAAACAACACGATAAAATCCGTATATATTAGTTTTATTCCCTTTTTTTATTAACTTGTGGACTGAGATATGTTTGTTTCAAAGTTTGTAGATAATAAGTTCCTTCAGAAAAAGGATGAAAACTTTCACTATGTCGTAAAATAGGCTAAAAGCAAAAAGCGAGTGCTTAGACAAAAGTTTTAAGTAACAAACAAATCGCGAATAATATAACAGATATCTGAGCTCAGAGCAAATGATGTTAGAAATAAAATCGGAAGAAACTGCCAATGGGGTCTGTGAAAGCACGTAGCTCTTTCAATTTAATATCAACTTTACTCCTAGAGGATAGAGTTCAATATAGCGTGGTGAGATTGAGTGTCGGACACCCTCGATCTGTAATATCCGGGCTGGATATAAGTATTTGAAGTTATACTAAAAATTTAAGGTCGGTGAAACATGTCTGAATTTTCTTTAGTGCTAAAGTAATATCAGACGGGGCTAGAAATCAGTGTTTTGTATTGAAAAGGTTTCTTTCAAAGGCTGTACTTTTAATCTTAGGCGTTATATAGTAATGTTATGTAGCATTAGGACTGTATATACACTGAAGGTTAGGCAGAGGTATATATTCAACCAGTTATAGTCTATAAGTCTACGGCAATCTACAGGGCATATTCGTAGACTCTTTGCTGCTACTTAGAATTACCTATAAGAAAGAATTAATAATACTCTCCTAACCTGGATATTGAACCCGAGACATCACGCACAACCACTGCGCCACCAAGACAGTCAACACATGAGCGAATACATAAAATTATATAATAGTTCTATCTAATCGTCAAAATAACAAAAATCGGCAAAAGCGTTGAATCGTAAAACATAGTAAATTATACCATCGTACACCGATTTTCCGCTCCGAACCGGTATTTGCTCCGGTATTGTTACCGGTATTACCGAATATTACCCGGTAATGGATATTGCGGCGGTAAAACAAAGCGTCTGTTATCAAATTATCGTTTCCATAAAACGGGGTGGGTAATGTTGTCGGCCATTTTGATATATTGTTGCGTCAAATGTTACCGGTTCGCTTATCTTATTATTGTTATTACCTTATACGTTATAGTGACAGGAAAATACAGATGGTGCAACTATTTTAGTGGGTACTTAGCTATTGTGCTATGCTGAGTATTGTGGATTCAATCTTCGATTCTCACACGGGACCATCATCTGTGTTGTATAATCTACAGATAGTTGTGCCGAGTCTCGGCGTGTCTTTTGTCTGTGTTCCTCTGTGATACAGGGATTTCTCCAAATGAAGAAGGTTCTTTTAAAAATCACTACTTATTATAAAACAAAGTCCTCCACCGCTGTCTGTGTGTCTATTCGCGATAAGCTCAAAATCTACTTAACGGATTTTCATGCGGTTTTCACTAATAGACAGAGTGATTTACGGGGATGGTTTAGGTGTATAATTTGTTAAGGTTTTGTACCCGTGCGAAGCCGAGACCTGTCCCTAGTATAAGTGATGTGGAATATCTACTTAGGTACTGCTAGCTTGCTTAGGTTCTATCGGTGTCAAGTATTAAAGGCCAACTGCCATACGCCAATTCTCATAATAAAAAATGTTCATAATATTGTGTCGATATAATCTCAGTGTAATAAATACCACAATAGTACCTACTCTCCGAAAATAAAATATTCGTCAAATTTTAATTAAAATTGCATTTCAATTCACGTTTAACGGTTATTTCACTAGAATGGCTTTTTATTTGTTAATATACTTTATTACGAGAATTGGCTTTAATAAATTATCCGCTGCCTGGACTGCCTATTAAGTGATTTCGCGGTATTACTGCGTAAAGTAAGTGATTAATTGTAAGGTAATTCTCAGCAGCCGCAGGCAGTGTGTAAATTTACAGACAGAAATTAATTCATTCTTTATTACGCTTATAATTCCTACGTATTATAAGCTTTCTAACGGGTTTGAAATATATATCTGGAGCATAGCCTTGTATGTATGCAAATCCTGGACGTTAAACAAAAGGGACAAAGAAAAAAATCTTTATAATGAAACACCTGATGATATTACAAAAAGTAAAAGCTTCTTTAAATTTAAAAAGAGTTTAGAAGATTACAGGAAAAAATACTAGCACCAATAAAATTGTCTTCATATCTTTAGTTTTGTATTGCTGCATAATGTATTGTGATCACAGAGATAATTAATTAATTTATTATATGTTATTACGTTCTCTCATTATGTAAGTGAACTGAATTGTTTTTTTGTTTTGAAAAAATAAATGTCTTTAAACCAAAAGGCTAGCAGCATTTGAAATGTGGTGTTGGAGAAGGATGGAAAGGATAAGCTGGACTGCATGACATTTGATGAAAACTATAGATAACAGGAGCGTACAGTGAATTGGCCACTTGACACGACAGTGCAAAATTTTTCAAAACTATCTTTGAAGGCAATATTTATGAAAAGAAAAAAGAAAGTAGTGAAAGTCCAGGCCGTTCCTTTGTCCAACAAGTAAATTATATCATGAGGTTTAAAAGAAAGAAGTAGACCAGAGGTTCCCAGTCTTTTTTTCTCATTAACCACTTTAAAATTTTGCTGGTTCCGGTGGACCCCCTGCAACTTCATTTCTACTATATTCTTTGGCTAAAATTAAAACATTTGATCAAATCTCTACGGGCTGGCCTATTTTATATTTTTTAGAAATTCTCGTGACTAAACCTACCACGGTAGGCGGACCGACCCTTTTTTTTTTGTATTCAGGGTCTTGGGAAGTCAAGTAATAAGTGAAAGTTCTTCACTATCGAAAGCAAATAAATTTTCGTGGACCTCCGCTTACGAATTGTGAACCCTTTTTTTTGTTACACCAACTTAGACCCCCGTCGAGTCTCCTGTGGACCCTTGGGGTCCACCTGGACTACTTTGGGAACTACTGAAGTAGACAGACATATGTGGCGTTTTAACCTCCAACAAGAGCGACGCTCTTAGATTAAGAAAGAAGAAGAACGTATTTGGATACATACAAATGTGATATTGCCAAACATAATACAAATAGAAGTGACATCAGGATTGTGGGCCGCGCGCTGTTTTTAACTCAAGTGTAGGTTCTATTGTACTACTTACTTATTTTCGCCTGGATACTACTGCTAATGTACGTACCTGTAATCAAAATAAAACAGTAAATTATGATGCTCTACATAGATAGGTTACTAATTAAGTAGGTTTCCTAAAACGCTCATAGCCAGTTGCACTCACTGATCGGTAAACGATTAGCGAGGTTAAGCAACGTTGGGTGCGGTCAGTCCATAGATGGGTGACTGCTTAGTGATATTTCATCTCTGAGCGTCTCCGTGCTTTGGAGGGAACGTAAAAAGTCGGTCCCGGTTGTTGTCAAATTGACAGCAGTCGTTAAGCCATGTCAGAGGCCTACAGACGGCTTGAACAACTCTTGACAACAAGTTGGCCACTAACCACACGAAAAGAAAAGAAAGAAAGAAAACAAATTATACATAAATTAGTTAAAGTGTCTAGTGATAATATGGTATCGTCTTAATAACACAATTTATTTGAATTTATAATGTAAGGTGTTACTTAATACATGACTTCATCTGACACTGCAGAAACATAGTTGGTGACCACGGCTAGTGCAACCGGGAAGAAACTTCGAACACGTAAAGCTAAATAACACATTTTTGCATTTATGTGGATTGTGTTTATTCTGAGGAAACTTAATTAATTTTAGACTGACTAATGATAACTAACGAAAGCTGTATATAACTTTAGAATAAGTGCAACAATAAAAGTGATTGCTATAAAGTCAGTTAAAATTACTTCATGTTTGAGTAAAACTTAGCGATATACATGTTTACTTTGTGGGAAGTCGTACTGCACGCGTACGGCAGCCACGTACTAAAACATTAGTCACTACAAAAATTTATGATAGTTGGAACTACTGGCTATCGCGTAATCGTACAAAATATATAAAACTAGCTTATGCTCGCGGCTTCGCTCGCGTAAAAGTAGTTTAGCTTATGTTAGAAACGGTACTTTTTTAAACATAATATATAGTCTATGTTACTCGCTGATAATATAACTTTCTAATGGTGGAAAAATGTTTAAAATTGGTTGCGTAGTTTTTGAGTTAAACCCTTACAAATAAAAAAGAACAAATCTTTCCTCCTTATTATAGATTAATACTCTGTCTCTCTCTTATTTTCTCTGTTTCGCCTGTTATCATTACAATTTTCACTAAAAGCAGTGATAATGCATTGTACACACAGCTACACATCAAGTTAGACATATATACGCATAACTATGCGTAGGTATATATATACTATAAACGCACAATTACGCTACATACAAAATATAGAATTGTCGGAAAAGGACAGTGCATAGTGGAGTCGATGTAATGGTAAGGATAGAGCGTCGCGTCCCGATCAGCGTGAAAGAGACAAAATTACAAAAATATAACGTACTCTCTCGCACGATTCGCAGCGTTCAACTTCTAATAGTTCAAAGTCCAAACAGTTGATGGTTGATGTGTCGCTGTGTGTACGTAACAGAAACGAAATTTTGAAAAAAAATGTATGTCTGATATTATTATACCGTATGAACAAATAAATTGAGCATACTACCATGTTTTTGATACTACCAAACTTAATTAAGTTGAAATTAATTTCAATTCCATTCTATTTAGTTTATAAATGCAGCAACTTTTTATATCGTTTTTCTCACAGAAACTTCGAGGTACCATTTTCATTACTAGGACTTCAGAAGTCGAGCAAAACTTATATCTCGCTTTTGCTTATTCGTTGTGCGGGCCAGGTATTATTGCCCGACATTTCTACTGAGCACTTCGGAAAAGGATTGCGGGAAGTTTAACTTAATCTCTTTTACAAGATTCGAATCTTGAGTATATATCTTTATATCTTATAATGCAGTTAGGGATATAATGTTTTAGGAATGATATTTACTTACGCATTATACAAGGGATATGGAAATGTATGTTTGCGAACAGTATTTTGTTATGTTTGCATAAAACCTGCAAACATCACAAAATACTGCTGGCAAACGAGCCATGGATATTGCTGCAAATTAATATCAAGAAAATAACGAGAAATCTGCTATTTTCTAGAAATTCGATTTTATTTGAATAAAGCAATGTGTACGACAATTAATCTTCTTAGCGGCGTAGCTGTTCAACCTTAATACTTGGTTTTATTTTAATAAATGACCTCAATTACAAGTAAAAGCTGTTTTGGAAGGTTTATAATATAAACCAATTTAAAGTTCTATAAAAAATATCTTACTGCCTCGTTTATATTAATACAATTATAAAAATTTCAGAGTGAGATTATTTAAATTTCTGAAAACGCTTGTCAACAAAATTATAATAACCCGTTCACGACTATTACTTACAAATTTTAATTCATATTGGATCACACTTGCAAGGTTCTCCGCATGATATACATATATAATGGGATTCGCTGAACTTTGCAACGGTTTTGATGTTAATTTATATTGCCAACTATTCAAGTTATCAAACTGAAGGGGTAGCGGTATTTACATTAGTAAAATATTGGACGATGCATTTCTGCTACGTACTGCCAAATTCAACCAATTTTGTATAAATAATGTTCTTTTGCAACACTCCGCGCATTACCACCTTAAGCTACAGCATCATTTGACCAGTATTTTTCTCTACCATACTTCTCAAGCGATTTCTTAACTTGGATACACGACTCAAAGATACGATCATATTTTAAGAGAACCGATACCGTATCACTGTCGTAACCTTGCTAATTGTCCAACTTTGTTACAAGTTATTGTAACAGTATCGCCAACAAAACTAAAACAACGCTACAATAACTTAATTACAGGCGTGCCCAGTTTGCGCGCTAATTTGTTAGATCGCAACTAATATTGATTTATGAATCGCGCGTTCAACGGCTGACTATTCCAAATCAACTGCAGCGCTGTGTCAATATTTTGTATCCAATTCTGTTGCACAAAGTACATAAACTAACCTCTGCAGTCCATTTAGGTGTCGGTTTAGCTTTTCAATTGCATAGTTAACACTGGCTTTTTATAGATTGGTGACAAGGAATACTGCTTTTTTTTTCTTTGTCATAAGCTACCATTATTGTTGATGGAAATTTACATTATCTGTTTCTTAAAAAAGTATAGTAAGACAGTAAAGGTATTTTAGGACAAAGATCTCTTCGCTTCCTACACACTAGGTATAAAGTAAAGGAGACCTGGTTTACGTTAAGTTACGACATGTATTACTTTGACTGCACATATGGTGTCGTTGTCGCCCCGCCACTGCCACTGCGCCGAGTGTTACGGATTCGAATCCCGGACGGGACAACAATTTTTGTGAACCACAAATGGTTGTTCTGACTCTGGATGTTCTTTGGGTCCGTTGTTTGAATGCTTGTAAAGTTCCCCCATGACACAGGATTTATTACTAGTGCGAGACATGAAGCAAATGTAGAATCAATTTAACAAAGATTTTATATTATAAATAAGCCTGGTAGGAGAATATTATGTAGGTAAACGTTCTCTCGCCAGTTCAAAAATGTTCCGTAAATATTTAAGGTTAGAAATATCCCAAAACGACCGGCATACGTGGATAAGTAATCAGAATGCATTAAGCAAGAGACAGGTTCCTATCACTACAAATGGAAATTTGTTGTGTCTGCTTACCCCTCCAGAAAATAAACGTATGTAATTTTACTTATGTAAGCTGTGTACGTATACACGATATGTTGTTCGTTAATGAACTACATTGTTACCTAGTCTAAGTAAGTAAGCACTAACTTTGATGGAACTAAGTTCAGTGCTTAAATATTGTTTGTTTGTGGAATTGTTGGACACTAATGAAAGTTGAATTTACTTGTATGAGAGCACTACGCATAACATTTATTATATTACTAGCTGACCCGCGCATCTTCGTCTGCTTCATATAAGATAAGAGAATTTACCCCGTTTTTGCGACATGTTTCATTGCTGCTCCGCTCCAATTGACTGTAGCGTGATGTTATATAGCCTATAGCTTTCCTCGATAAATGGCCTATCCAACACTAAAATAATTTTTCAATTCGAATCAGTAGTTCCTGAGATTAGCGCGTTCAAACAAACAAACTCTTCAGCTTTATAATATTAGTATAGATGAATATCAACTTGGACTCAGATATGAGCAAAATTTCACCAAACTTAGTACAAACATAAAGGCCAATGCACATTAATTATGGAATAGATTTCTGTTCCCATTATGAATAAATAAGCGTCAGTAAGTAGAATTGGCAAATGTATTAATATTATAATCAACTAATGCTTAATTTTAAATACTGATAACTCTTAAAATTGCGTCGCAATTACAAATTATATTCCCAGCATAATCAATATATTTTCTTCACATTACATTAGTAATCGAAAACACATTTTTTAATATATTTCCCACTCTAAATTTTAATTCCTGTGCCCGCGAAAATTATACCTACCTACCTCTTTCATACATTCAACAAATTTCAAACATTCAAACAACGGACACAAAGAACACCCAGACTCGGAAAAACTTTTGTAAATCGCACAAATTATTGTCCTGTGTGGGGATCGAACCCACAACACTTGGCGCAGTGGCAAGCGATTATTACGACACTACGCTTTCCATGCAGTCTAATTATGTTACACCTAATCAAAAAACATTATCTTCTACAATACGACTCCAAATACACAACATATACTTAAATGTTGTCTTAAATGTAAAGGTTAATGTTAGGCGCTCATAGCCAGTTGCACTCACTGATCGGTAAACGATTAGCGAGGTCAAGCAACGTTGGGTGTGGTCAGTCTATAGATGGGTGACCGCTTAGTGGTATTTCATCTGAGCGTTTCCCTGCTTCGAAAGGCACGTAAAAAGTCGGTCCCGGTTGTTGCCAAATTGACAGCAGTCGTTAAGCCATGTCAGAGGCCTACGGGCGGCTTGAACAACTCTTGACAACAGGTTGGCCACTAACCACACGAAAAGATGAAGAAGAATGTAAAAGCATTTAAAATACATGTGACCTTGTGACCTTATCTTGGGGGTCTTTTAACCCACAGCGCCCATATTCAAACTCGACCGAGGTATAACCCGAAGGTGTCTGCACACCAAGTTACAAGTCAATATTTTGACATTTAAAATACATGTGACCTTATGACCCCTATATCTCGAGGGTGTTTTGTCCACAGGGCCCATATTTAAACTCGACCAAGGTATGATCCCAAGGTGTCCGCACACCAAGTAAGAAGTCAATCAGTCCAGTGGTTTCGGAGTTATGCTTGTCACTAACACACAGACCCACATAGTGTTTTCATTAACCTCTGAAGAAGACTCAGATGGTAATAACCAAATGTAAAAACAAATATTTCCAATTTACATTGCCATACACCGATGCCTCGTAATCAAGTTTCATGAACAAGAGACGGCGTGACCGTCGCATTAAACGACGTGGCAACAGCAACGCCCGCATTACGGAATAATACTATGATCATTTTGTGATGGCCGCGAGTGTAATCAAACTATTACAATATCAACGTAAGAGCTCTCCCCGGCTTTCTGTGAGCTGAAATTATCTTTTACGGTTATTAATTTTTATTTCGCTTTGTTATTGCTGCGATTTTTAATAAACAAGATTGCTTGAGAATTAGGTTTGTGCTTGTGTTTGAGACGTGCGGATTAAAATGGTTGGTAACATTTTTATTGTGGGATTATAGGATAAACAATTGGCAGTTATTTGTTTAGGCCTCCGAGCAATTATGTACTTTGGCAATAACGTATATGAAGTTATATTAATAGTCGACAGGTTTAAACTAATAAAGGGTTAAGCGTTAAGCCTATGAGGCCGTGCCAAAAACTTTGAGTATTACGGAATTTTACAGATTATATTATATGCAAATTGTTCCAAGCGGCCTTCATTTTAATTTTCACGTTTGTCGATTATTCAGACTATTAGACGACTCGATGGCGAATTATTTGGTGTAACTGACTGCCACGCCTGAGGTCGCGGGTTCGATTCCCGCACAAGTCAAACATTTGTGTGCATGAACATGGATGTTTCTTTTGGTCTGGGTGTTTCTATGTATAATATGTATGTATTTACAAAAAAAAAGTATATACGTCATGTATATACGTATATGTTTATCCATTGTCTAGTATCCATAGTACAAGCTCTGCTTAGTTTGGGCTAGATGATGTTGCGTGTATGTGAAAGAATATTATAATTATTATTATTATTAATTTTCATTTATGTACGAATCCCGTGACACGATAGTAAAAGTTATTGGGAATATCCAGACAAAAATTCTCACTTGTGTCGGATGGCCGTCCGATGGGAATTAAGAGTGCAGAGTGCACTGATTGCACACTGACATGTACACTTTTTCCTATGCTGGTAATTAATGTCCGTTATGCTTGACCGTCGACGCCGTGACGGATCATTAAATCTAGAGCAAATTACTATTATACTAAATTTACATCACAAGTGAACTGTACTTTTGCGATTATAATAGATAGGAATATCCGATGGCAGCATAATATTAAGATTGCAAGGATTATTTTTGTAACAGATAAAAAGTGAGAAACAGCAATGAATTGCTGTAAATCTCAGAGTTTGAAAAAATAGTTTCACGTGACCTTGGGGTATATCGACTGTGCTGAGTCGAATGGCGTTGACCACGAGTCTCTAGCTCTTACGGTTCTTGAGTTGAAAGTTGTTTAACAGACGGACGGACGGACAAAGCTGTTGTATAAGAGATTTTTCGAACTCTAAAAGTGACAAAGGATCTTTACTAATACTATAAAAATATATAGTTCTGATAATTACTCAATTATGCAAAACTGTTAATTTGATTTAGACAAAATTTGGCAGATAGATAAACACACGTCGTAGAATAACACATAAAATACCTACTTTTTATCTTTGCGTTCCCTTGAGATTCATGTGGCCAAAGCCGCGGGAAGTAACCGTTAACAGATTACCTTTTATAGTATTAGAGTACGGAAGAAGGGATAAAGTGATTGGCAGTAAACGTTATGTGACGCCGATATTATCGGCGTCGGGGAAGTGGGCAGTTATGTGTAGTATGATGGCCATAAAGGGATGATCTATGTGGTTTACTGGTTCTCGCCCGTAACCCGGCGTTAAAGGACACTGACACTACTTTATACACAAAAATTGAAATCAATATTTAAGAATTGTTTAAGGCTTTTATAAGATTTTTATTGATATCTTCAATTTTTCAAGAATAAATAATAAGTAATTAAAAATTGCTCAGTTTCTATAGTTTTAGCTCGTGACGACAATGTTTATGAGGATCATTCTAGCAAATCCCCAAAAAGGTCACATAGCCTACATTCCACCAGTTATATTTCGAGTCCCACGTAATAGCCATCTCCATATTAATCAGATTTTTGTAACAGAAAACCCCTATATTATTTGATACGGTCTGGAAATCAAGAGAAGACCTAACGTTTGGTCACTTCGTTGAAATTAACGAAGCAATTACTTATGAAGTATGTATCCATCTTCTACAGTTTTCTTATAGAATGGCAGCACTATATTCATTACTTTTCTCAAGATCTTTTTTCATTTAAAATAAAGTAAATCTAACAATCTGCTCCATAATATATCCAACCTACATTTTTTGTTTTGATTATGCTTCATTTTGCCCAGAATCTCTCTCGCCCACAGTGACGCTTCACATCACGTATGTTAATTCCCAACTCATTACCATCAGTATAATTCTAATGTGGTAACACCCGACGTGTGGAATTGTGCGTAAGTCGGTACGGAACAAGTCGCGCAAATAATGGTATGCGCATTCGTTCCGTAAAGAATATGAGACACGTTTTTGAACGATTTGTTCTCAAGTTTGGTTATGTTTCACGGAATAAATCTGGCTGCTACAATAAGATAAAAGTCCTAAGTTTTACTGATGATACAAACGTTTTTTAAAACTAAAACCCAATGCAAAAATATGAAACTAATATAATATAATATTTAAGCTTACGCGAATATAACACATCAAAATTAAAATACTTTATATGGATTCTATCGCAGTTTATTTGAAAAGTTCTTTAGAGAATTTAATTAATCACATCATATTTAAAAAATAATTGCTACATATGCTAAGAATTCTGATTGTATAAGCTTGATTGGTAAATAATCTGTTACCTAGCTAGCTTACATGTTAATAATGATTGATATTCCTAGTGAAGGAGACTTTGCTGAAGAAGATGCGCACTACCAAGACTGGTACAAGGTACAATCTGATGGAGTGGTTTTAGAGGAAGCTTTTACGAGAAGCTTATATCTAATAAAATACTAACATACCTATTAAGATACACTAAACAATTTTGGTGGTAGTCTTCTATTACATATTCAAAGTCAAAGTCAAAAATCATTTATTCATTTAGGTCACAAAGTAACGCTTATGAATGTCAAAATATATAGGTTAGTGAGTTTACTAAGTTACTGAAGCTACATTTAGGGTAGTTGCTAGGTTCAGGCAAAAGGTAGAGCTTTAGTAAGCCTTATTAGTTCTTTATTTTATACGTTAATTGTTATTTATATTATACGTTATATATAGTAAATAAATAAATACTACTAACAAATAAATAAAGTCATAATAAAGATCCATACATGACTATATTATTATTTCAGACTGCAGTTGGAAGACTTAGTTATAATCCGGCTCAGTATCGCCATATATCGGACAGCTCGTATAAACGTCGTCGACGATCGCAGCTGTTGTCTTTAGATAGTGGAGCCAAGTCAGGTGTCAAGCCAGGTGGCGACATGAGGCTGAACCAGCTTAAAGTACAATATTGTACAAGTTGAGCAGTTTCATGTTTCTATTTCAGGCAATAATTTGTTAATGGACTTAATCCAAAACTGCGTTTAATCAATACTTGATATAAGACGAAATTCACAACTAGAAAAATAGCACGCATTTACCTTACTACACTACCAATGGCACAAAACGCAGTCATTTACTAGATATAATATATTTCTGGCTCGGTCGTCCGGAGGTTTTGAATACTATTGTATATCAGTTCTTGGGTTGGATGCCCGAGTCGTGCAAAGTATTATTGAGTTTTCTGGTAATAAATTTGCAGTACAGTCTAGAACTGTCACCGGTAAATGATGATAGCTCACCGTCTATTACGTAGGGCCTAAAACCTTAGCAGGCAATTTTTTTTCTAAATATTGTGCAATCATGGCAATAAACTGTATATGTTAGTAAACAAAACTTAATCTCACGGACTCTATGAACACAAGAAAATATTTATTATTATACATAATACTTATAATATTTTCCTCCAGTTTAATTTACTGAAATGAGATCGACAATTCATACCGAACGATACTTTTTACTAAAAGCAATGAAGTTCGAATGAAACTTGTGCTAAGTAAAGAAAAATAAATGTTTCAAATAAAAGAAAGTACCGGCCAAGTTCTCTCACTTGATGCGAGTGGGGGCCAGCGACACAAAAATGCGCTTGGCCGTCGACCAAGTTGCTCGCATTGATACGACAACTTCGCGATGCAGTTCAATAGCCCCCGTGTGTAGAGGAACTACATTTTTGCTAAACATTGGCTGGATATTTTTTGGTACAAAATTTATCTATACTTATATTATAAAGAGGATAGATTTCATTTTTGGTTAGTTTGTAAGGGTTTATCTCAAAGACTACAAAACCGACTTTAAAAAATTCTTTCACCTTTAGGAAGCTATACTATCAGCGAGTAACATAGATATTTTATTTGAAAAACCTAATTTCACGCGAGCAAAGCCTTGAGCAACAGCTAGTATATAAATAAACTAAATTTGGGCACTAAACTAAATGTATTTATTATTTTTAGTAAAAGAGTTTGATTACGCGGGTAGTGTAATGATTTAAGTAGCAAACTAATTTCTACTGAAGTGCCAAGTTTTGCCTTCCTGCCAAGATCAAGCCTCGAACAAGATCGCTTTTGAAGATTATCTCGGGAATTATCTTTGATGGCTGTTTGTTTGGCACCGACTGCAAATTGGTTCTATTATCAGTGGCTTAGTTAAGCCTAAGAAGGTAATTATTATTTCTTAGATTTAAGGCCAGTTTATACTTTTGATTAAAAGATAACTATTATACTAATTGAATAATATGTACCAAGACAAACGCTAGATGAGTGACCTAGATTTCCACAAAAGCGAGTCTACGCTGGTCGTAAACATTACTTATTGATTAGATTATTTGTTTAAATATATATATATATATATATATATATATATATATAGAATCATCCAACCATCATCAGATCTTGATTAAATTAATATAGGACATACTGTAGGTAAGTTTCATTTAAATTTAGATATCAGAGATAAAATAGATAAGAGATAATGTTATAAAAAAATAATCTATTTGTCGAATTAAGAACCCCCTTAAGTTGGTTAGAAATACCTAAGTCTCGTTAGAACACCTTCAAGGGCCTCAAGTAACCATGACTAAGTGTCCCACTATTAGTGTCGGCAAGCGCAAGCGGTCGATAAGCGATAAGATCGCTAACGAGCGAACTTGTGCCGTTATTGTTACTCTAATGAGCGCCAAACTCGCATACGTCATTATGGACTCGAACCCGTAACTACCCGCGCCGTAATAAATGTGATTCGTGAATTAATTGCTTGTTTGGAATCGCGGGGGAAACATTGATTTACCTTGCTTTTTATATGTAGTAGATCTGTTGATATAGTGAGGTAAAAACGTGCGTGTTTAGAACTTGGCCAGCGAAATCTGCCGTGCGCTTTCTTGGTAGATGATGTGATAAAATTGATGATCAAGAAATATTTTGATAAATCAATAATTATTTTTAATGGAGATAGGGCTGGTTCTCAGACAGCGATAGCCTGCATACTACCCAAAATTGTTGATTTAAAACCTAACAAACTAATGTGGACCCTAGACAATTCCTGTAGGTATGGATGGCCTCTCTGACCTTTCCCTTATATACTTATGATGACGAAAAATCTAGAAATAACCTCTACTTTATGGAGATAGTTTATCGGCCGCAGAGTGACATAGTTTATGCATTATTTCCAGATAATGCACGGATCCACTGGGATAGAGAGTTAGGACCATGTAAACAAAGGCTCGGGTAAAAAGTAGCAATTCATATCATATGCTTTATCAAATGCTCATTTCATATCATGACCGCAGCTATAGTTCAGTAGAAAGACTGTCGGTCGGCTCTAACGGCCACTCCTACAACTAACAAGTTACTCACTCATGTTAGGTTAAAGAAGAGAGATGGCGACACTTTCATCTTATAGATAAATGCTATCTGGAGGTGATAGTACAAGCCTTAAGAGTTCCTTAACCAAACACCAGTTACCCCAGCGGTTTAACTTGTCACCTAGTCACCAACAAAATGCTGAGAGTTTCAAAGGTTTGAGGCTGCATACCATGGGAAATTTGTACGATGCAGGTAATATAGTGTCAACGTTAAAGACAAGCTTTACAGAGATGACTGGAGCAATCTCTAAACATACACCTAACACTGAGAAAAGAGTATGTATAGCATTATTTGTTTTTATGACTGATAAGATACAGTTATCCCGAGTTTTGTGCTTTGTGTACCTTGATTTGATATCTCTAAAGTGGTATTGACACTATTGTAGTGGCTTTTATTCTGAGACTCTCGGATCGTGCAGATTCGATCACCTTAAAGAAATGTTCGTATTGTCAAGGCCGAGGCCAAATTTTCCATTATCAGAATCTTATCTATACTAATATTATAAAGCTGAAGAGTTTGTTTGATGTTTGTTTGAACGCGCTAATGTCAGGAACTACTGGTCCGAATTAAAAAATATTTTAGTTTTGGCCTATTTATCGAGGAAGGCTATAGGCTATATAACATCACGCTACGACCCACGGGGGCGGGGCAGTAACGATAAACGCGGGCGAAACCGCGGGCATATCTAATCAATTCATATTTTTCATTTGTGATAATTTTGTGGTTAAAGTATTAATTAATATTTAATGTTTCATCATTTTATCGATCACATCTTGTATAAATTATTTTCTCTGCTCTATTAATGATTTGTTTTTACATTGGCAGTACTGAAGCAAAATTAAATCTATGATGCCCGACTTATTTATGTTTAAACTAGTAGAACCTACATTACTGAAAAGTCTCGATATTACGCGTATTTCAAGACCGTGACGAGTCTCAAAAATCGGATCTATGGACTCGAGATTTATCGAAACCGGAACCTTAACTGAGACTATTCTCAGAGAAAAATGTATCAGAGGTTACATCTTATATAAAGTGCTACCTGTGCAACAATCCTAGGAGTGTATTGGTCCATGGTTTTCCTACCGAGTCGATCGGTCTCGCTTAGTTTGTGTACGGGCGGCGAGGAGGCAGCGGCGGCCGCTTGCCGTGTGATCACTATCGAGTCTCCATTGTTCAATAGTAATTTGTTATTGAATGAGATTGTTGCTTTTATACTATAGAAGACATTTATGCAAAGCCTTTTGAAGTCAGTGGTCTGAACGTATACATAGTTCAGCATTAATATAAAAACATTTAAACTATCCTCAGAAAACAGCAACGTAGCATACTGTTTGTCGGATTTCGTTCTTTTTAAGCGACAATACTTCATTGTTATTACCATATCATGGTAATGTTTACATCGATCATAACATTACTTCGTAAGTTTCATAGCACAAATAGCACGAACAATTGTCCTAAAACTTTGTCGTTTACGTTTCAACGTAGGTATTCGCGGTAGACGCATTTAATCACCTATGGAAACAGTAACAGAAACATCCAATTACATTTTACGCGTCCCGGGTAACAAACTCTGGACTGCACGACAGCTCGAAAGCTTATGCCACGAAACCAACAAATCAATTCGACTTTTAAACATGCTCTGTACTGTTAGCAAGTGATTCTAGTTTTGCCAACGTAGCCACGTTTTTTGTGTACAGTCGCCTACGCGCGAACAGTGTGTTCTCGTATACTCACTACAGTAACTGCTGTCATAACACGCGCATATGATTGTTTGGCACCCTACTAGTAGGAAAACGTATATTTAAGTTGATATAGCATGGTAGGGGAAAGAGGGGGAGCTGTGTAAAAAATATACTAAAACGAAAATCTTATGATATTTTATCTGATGCGGTAACCAAACTCAGGTAAAAAGCCTAGTTAATGTCAAAAACCTTTTTGTATCTTGCAAGTTGTATGTGGCATAATTATATTAAATAAGTCTTCTTTTAGAATCTAATTATGTTTATAAAATAAACAATTAGTAGAATGTAATGTTATTTACTTCAAAGCCGAGTTCTAATAATAAGTAAAACCAAATAATATTAAAGACTAAGCATAAGGTCTCACGTTCGATTCCCGATCGAGCAAAGTGTGATTCTCTTTTTCTGGCAAGATATTTCCAGTAGCAGTATGGATTCAAAATCTGTTTCCGTTAGACAATAGTCGAAATATAGTTGAAATACACCTGTACCTACCCATTGGAGGACGTAGGCGTAAGACTATCTATACTAATATTATAAAGTTGAAGAGTTTGTTTGTTTGGTTGAATGCTCTAATCTCAGGAACTACTGGTCCGAATTGAAAAATTCATTTAGTGTTGGATAGGCTATATAAAATCACGCTACGACCAATAGGAGCGGAGCATCGATGAATAATGTTGCAAAAACGAGGAAAATTCTCTTATGTGAAGCAGACAAAGCTGCGCGGGTCAGCTAGTGTATGTATATATAGTAACAAAAGCGAATTCAAACGATAAATAGCCGCTCAAATCTAACAAGCGTGGCAAATTATCAGCCATTGTTAAATTCTCACACGACTTCGTACTCCACTAAGTTATTCCAGCTGAAGGTAATAAATAAACACCTACCGAAATTTAACCAGCATATATCTTGTTCGGGGTACAACTACTTTGTTAGTATAATTTAATCCAGACGCTATTATGCAAGTGAGTACTTGCTCATATTTTGGTAACTATGCAAATATTAGAAATGCAAAGTGTGCTTGTACATTCCTCGCGGTAAAACGACGTGTTGTGGCGACGAAAGAAATAACGATGTGCAGAAAAGGCATCAAAAGATGTGTTTTACGGAGTTAAATAAAGCATATTATTGAGACTTTACTATTCTTAGAGAAAGTAAAGAATAAATAATAATGAGACTGCACTAAATAGCGAGTAATAACATAAGGCCAGTTTATAAGCTGTCTCACTGCTAACATGGGACACATTTCAGTATGAGAAGCGTTAGGCCGTAAACCACCATGTTGGTCTATAGCGGGTTGGCCGGCTTCACATATCTTTGAGATCAAGGTTTCATCACAATATTTTAATAGCAAGCAAAACTTTAACTAATTAACTATGTATTATGCATATAACTTCGAAAAATCAGAGCTGCGTGTCGTGAAATCGAACTTGAGACCACTGCATGGTTGTCTAACTGTCTCCTACTGCATTATCGCTATGTAGTCTTTTAAATCAGGTCTTTTATTATATTTCACCACGTAATAATGAAACTTTCATCGTTTTGAACTATAAAGATATAACAAGATGTAATCGCAGAACGAATGGCAACGACGCTTTATTTCCTAATTTATAACAATTTGTCGTCATTTTTAAGTTGCAATGTAGGCCTATTAAACTGATGTTGCCTGTCCCAAAAGTAACCAAAGGTTTATATTACTCTTATTTTACTAGATGTTTAGGCAAAGAATGTTATTGAAAACTTACTTATACTTAAGAAGGTTAGGTCAAATATGAAATTCACAGTCTGTCATTAAACAAATTCAGGAAAACCGTTTTAGAGGCGCAGGAACATAGCGATGGCGCATAGTTCGTCATGATATGTTGTTTTGTTTTATTAAGCTATGCTGTAGTTTTTTGTTTCTGTGTTTTGTTTCTCATTATATATTTTTTTTTATCTTGTTTATGTGTTAGTATACAACTAGGAACAGATCGTTGTATTAACGTGATTGCTGTGTATACCTGTAATAGGCATGCTTGTCAGAACTGACTCATTATTGTAAGAAGTATGTATTAGATGTAACATGTAATGCTGTTGGTGTAACAATGAATAAATAAATAAAAGAAGTTTTCGAAACAAGGCCTTTTCCATCTCTATTTTCCTTGAAGCAAAACAAAGGCAATATAAAAGCTTTTAGAAACCATTGCAGGGTGTTAAGCTTTAAATCGCTTTTGAAATCTTGCACAAACTAAACTATTCATTTCTCCTTACAGGACTGATGTTTGAAGATCAAACAGCCAGCTAGTGATACCCCGCGACAGCGCCTGCTCTGCCCGACAAGCCTTTGTTGTCAAATAACAAGATCAACCTAATCACTGTGCGGTTAGGACAGACAAACCAACAGCTTTTGGTTAGATAATATTATAGTTATCTGTATAGATCGTTGTCAGAAGATAGAACATTTTGTTTAAGGTACAGCTTCTGTTCTGTTTATTCGGATGGTATAATGGTTAAAGTGATCACAGCGTTACTCTATTCATTTTAGTAATTTATTGACACACATAACTGATAGTTGGCCTAGAACAAGTTGGTAATATTAGTTTTATAATATTAGTAGGCGATGGTAGTTTAATAGGTAGATATTATTTGTAATAATTAAGGTTTACGCTAATATTTCTTACCAAACGTGATTCATCAATTCATCATATACGGAATGTTTTTAACGAATACGAGAATTTACTCTAGGCATTAACAGTGTGCGAGGATTTTCCGTCTACCGAGACAAGCTTCAGAATCTATACGGCTACTAAGAATTTTTTAAAAGACATGTCCGATAAATCCTTTTAACCAGATCCGAGAATCGAAACCGACTCCTCACGTACAGTAATCGGATTCACAATCGCTGCGCCATCGACACACAGTCAGTAAAGTATCAAAATTGTTGCAAATATTTACTGTTAATATTAATTAATTACACACCTGTTACCAACCAGTAGCAGCCTCAATATTTATAATAATAATATCAGCCCTGTATTAAACTGTCCCACTGCTGGGCACGCATCTACTCAGTGTGAGAAGGGTTAGGCCATAGTCCACCACGCTGGCCCACTGCGGGTTGGCAGACTTTACATATCTTCGAGAACTATTTGGAGAACTCTCAGGCATGCAGGTTTCCTCACGATGTTTTCCTTCACTGTTTGAGCAAGCTATAATTAACTAATATTTAGCATAGAATAATAAATATAAACACTATTACAAACTTGCGCTTAGACTACGATAAAATTACCTTAACTTAACTATAAAATAAAGTTTTAGAAGTATTTAGTATCATACGAACAAAACTAAAACGACCCAAGCGCACTTCATTTACTAAAATCAGCCAAGCAATTTAGAGTACCAAACTACCTGACATACACACTACTCATTTTATTGCCTTTTTTTCGAAGGTAAAGAGAAGAAGGCAAGGTAGTTTCCAGTAGCTGGCTGAACAAATATGAGTCAGGTCGGCAGGGTGTATCGACTCACGCATGAGTGAGATCGATACGCGCCCACCGCGGTCGACGACCCCGCACACATACTCTTTGGGTCAATGTTAATGCACTACTTACTACTGCCAGATATCTCACAAGTTTACTTCTAAGACACTTCATTTTGACGTCAAAGTTTGAGTTAAAAAGTTATGTGGCTGATTTTAAGCATTCGCACTACCTACTTGCTTATTATACTATACGAGTCTGAATATAGGAACATTTAAAAGGTTTAATCTTAAACAGAAATAATCTTTCAAACCTAAACGCTCGTTATATTACAATTATCTATATACATAAAAATCAATTGCTGTTCGTTTGTCTCGCTAAAACTCAAGAACGACTGGGCCGATTTAGCTGATTTTGGTTTTGAAATGTTTGTCGTAGTCCAGGGAAGGTTTAAACGGTGAGAAAATATAGAAAATTCGTTAGAATAGGTGATACGAAGTACACCGGGTCATCTAGTAAAATATATAATACAATTATATTACTACTTCAAAAGGCTTATTATACTATTGATAAATTTAGTAACGATAAATAATAATAACATAATTGAAAGTAATAAAATATTTTTTAATGTAATAGATACTATATTATTATCATAATAATCAATTTTGACATACTAATTAATATAATGGAATAATTTGAATTTTAATGATTGACATATATTAATGAAAGGGAATTGACATGTGCATGTATATTTATAATAATTTTTATCTACTATTATTTTTTTGTAAATTATGTTCATATATTTATAGCCTCGATGGCGTAGTGGTCAGTGTAACCTACTGCCACGCCTGAGGTCGCGGGTTCGATTCCCGCACAAGTCAAACATTTGTGTGCATGAACATGGATGTTTGTCTTGGTCTGGGTGTTTATATGTATAATATGTATGTATTTACAAAAAGAAAAAAGAAAGTACATACCTATGTATGTTTATCCATTGTCTAGTACCCATAGTACAAGCTCTACTTAGTTTGGGCTAGATGGTGTTGAGTGTATGTGA
The DNA here is from genome assembly GCA_930367265.1 of Catocala fraxini. Classification (NCBI taxonomy): domain Eukaryota; kingdom Metazoa; phylum Arthropoda; class Insecta; order Lepidoptera; family Erebidae; genus Catocala; species Catocala fraxini. The sequence continues at coordinate 585,620 of OV884044.1, read as the reverse complement.
TAGAATATTATTATTATTTCGACACGGATGTATTTTTGTTATGAATAAATGAATGAATGATGTTAATAAATGAATTAAATATACTTGACTGCAGATAAATTTATTTTTTGTAATTATTACTGTCCACAAAATAAACAAATTATTTTGTAATAAATTGAATGTAAATTAAGAATAGTAAATCAAAGCCCCTACTTAGCCTAAGAATAATATTATATAATTTTCCATCTATATTAAGACTTGATAACAAACCATGTCTACTCGTTGGAAACTGAACGAGATTCAATGAATGTAGTACGAGACCCGCCTGCCGAGCTCCGAGAGCCGAGTGCCGAGTGCCGAGAGCCGAGCGAGCCGCCCGCCGCCCGGCGCTCCGGGACATCTATGTCGCCGCCCGTGATTGGATATATATTCAATCGACTGAATCTCATATAGAAAACGTAATAAGTTGTCGATTTAAATATGGTGCTTGAGATTTTATGGTTCAACCAGCATATAATAAGTTATGTGGTACTTTAACGGTACATAGAAATGTGTATTCTGTGTATGTAGTACCATTTTTATGGCTAAGCAATTGAAATTGCTTCGCATTTTATCGTTGAAAATGTGGTCTCCAATATCTTACATCACAAATATTTTGCATAACACATCTATACTATATTAAAATCTCATCTCTAGCGCTTCTAACTATAAAATAACTACACCGCATCTTATCCCAGTTACACCAAACATCCATCTCAACACTTATCTCAATTGCACTCAATCTTCCATTTCCCAGCACATAGATCGTAAAACATTGCTCGTACAGAATTCAATACAGATTGCATTCAATCGAATTTACCGCCATCGTACTACATCCAACGATCCATCATCGAAATACAGTCACAGACAAGCCGATCGCATTCTGTCTCGCGACTGCACACGACGCGTGTAAAATACCCGCTGAAACTTCCAAGGCAACACCTGCTTTCAATGTTTTCATCATATATCTATGAAAAATAAGCTATTTGATACTCTATTCTGAACGGAGTAAGGTTTAAAATGGGATGTGATGCATAATGCCTGTTTAATGGCTAACAATTCAATGCATTTTAGAAGAAAAGGGTAGAGAGGTAATGATATATTCTGAGTTTACGAGGGTTCGAGCCCGGGTCATGCAAAGCATATTGCGTTAATTATGTGTAAGGTTATTATCATTTTATCGTCCAAATATACAACGGAAAGGTACTTTGGCAAATTTTAATAAGGTAGTATCATATTATTACGTACTAAGGCATATGGTACCTTGACAAAAAAATATACTTTAATTATGCATTTCAAGAAGTTTTTCTGTTTCTGCATTATTTAAGTTGGTCTAATCAGGGATAATGTATTCGAATTACCCGGCTGTTTATCGTTAGTTTATAGGTCTGTAAGCAAGACTGTGTGTAGGATTACCAATACAACTACAACATTTTCTTCTAGGCAACTGGCCTTTCCGTTTACCGTAATACCATAATTAATTGTATAGTATAAATATCGCTTTTAATCGGCAACCTTCCACTTGCATTACGGGCAAATTATTAAAATGTATATACTGTCTAACCTTACCTACCAATAAACTACCAAAAATGTAAGTTTTGCAGACGAGAGAGGCTTTAACGTGAAGCAGAATTAAATGACAGAATTAAAGTATAGCCCTTTCTAATGATACGTTTAACCAAATTTCAACCGTGTCAGGTTCAAATGATTGCTTTTTCGATATTGTATCGGGAGTGCATTAGTGGCGGGTGTATCGTGTGACACAAGCCTTATAAATCACTCGGCAAGACGACGCGGGACGCTTAGCCGTCACGTGTGACCAGCACGACACACGGATTTTGATATTTCAAAGTTTTATAAGCGGATTACTCGTATAATACAAGAGGGTGGATTTGTTAAACAATAGATTTATTTTATAAGTAACTACCTATATTCAAATATAGGTCAAGCATGAGCGATAAATGGATGCATAATTATGTACCGGCGGCTGACTTGTGACGTAATTAATGAACGCGATTTATTTAGATATATTTCAGCGACTAGCTTTTGCCCGCGGCTTCGCTCGCGTAGAAGTAGGTTCGGTTAGAGTAGGTTAGTAACAGTACTCTTTTTAAATAAATATCTATTGCATATGCTAGTCGGTGATAATAGCTGCTAATGCTGAAAGAATTTTTATAATCGGTTAAATATTGAAATTAAACTGCTATATACGGATTTTATCGCGTTGTTTATTTGACACTTTATTACAAAATTTTGAAAATTGTTACACTACTACTACTATTAAACTTTACTAATTTTTCTCGTCTCTAGTAACTAGTCTCCCCGTGACCATGGCTGCTGAAAAGCAACCGAAACGTCGGGGAAAGTGTAAAAATAAATTAAATCTAAATAGTTTAATAATAATTTAATTAGCTTAAAAATTAGTAAAGTTTAATAGTAGTAGTAGTGTAACAATTTTCAAATTTTTGTATTAAATTGTCAAATAAACAACGCGATAAAATCCGTATATAGCAGTTTAATTTCAATGAATAATATTCGCGTAAATAGAAGACAATATTATGTAAATCGGTTAAATAGTTTTTGAGTGAAATCCTTACAAACAAACAAACAATAAAATCTTTCCTCTTTATAATATGCGTATAGATAAGGCCAGCTAGAGGTATTCTTGCTGTTCGAATACCTTGTTTTACCCACGCTCGTTTCAGCCAAAATTAATTCGCTTATATAACACGTTCTCCTGTGTTATTTTATAAATGCATCGTAAACAATATCGGACGATAGATATTACTAATCGCACGATTTGACGCTGCATTTAAAACGACATCAATAATATGATTGTTTGTTATTGTCATAATTACAATATTATGGGATAGTGTATGCTGTGCAATTTCATATATATGATCGATTAAAATTCACACTCTAATGAGTCACAAATTTTCGCAATCATAGTTGCAGGATGCATTCATTTTTCTTTTTATAATCAATGTCAAGAATCATTTATTCATTTAGGTCACAAAGTAACACTTATGAACGTCAAAATATATAGGTTAGTGAGTTTACTAAGTTAAAATATAAAAGGGATTACTTTCAATGTAATCTACAAATTACTAGTATTTTTGTTAAGCTCTCCAGCTAAGCTAATATGCTTGTGCTATTGAGTTCATATTGGTAGTGTGCAATAGATCGGATTCGAACTTACGACATGGAGCGAAGTTGAACGCCTAGTGCATTACTACCGCCACTTTTGATTTGATTATAACAACCCTATAAAGAATACAACCAGAAAATGAAATACAACTTAAAGCTTATCGTATCGCACGTCATCGACCCGAATCCCACGACAATGATGCTGCAAAATTCTGTTATTTTAGTGATATCAGAGACATACATAGCTTGCTTTCGATTAACTTCCCAGTTTGTATTGTACACAACCGGTCCGCCTTGCGTTTAAATCGGACAGTCAGAGCACACACAGGATCTGTGCGGTTTGGCTAAGATGCGATTAAGGTCATTCGGAGTCCATTCAACCATGTGTGTCTTTGTGCTTCCGTCAATGTATAGCGAGATACGTTTAATACTTTATTGGTACACATTTAATTTGTTATAAAAAATAGTAACCATTATTATAATAACTGTGGAATGAACTGTCACCTGCGGTATTTCTGGACCAATACGACTTTCAACAGTTTAAGAAAAGAGCGTACTCCTTTTTAAAAGGCCGGTAACGCACTTGTAACTCCTCTGGTGTTGCGGATGTCCATGGGTGGCGGTAATCGCTTACCATCAGGCGATCCGTCTGCTCGTTTGCCCCCTAAACCATAAAAAAAATAACTTTGATTTTTAGTACGCGAGAAGATAGCTGTGTAAGTGACCCTCAATATATAGACATATGTACGTTGACTATTATCACCGCTACATGGTGAAAACCACTATATAAATTTTGTGTTGTTAAACTATATGTTACACGTTTTCGTTAGATAAAATAAATCCGTAAACATGACTTGATTGGCGAGGTTGACTGACGCAAACTTACGTGCCTACTACCTAATTCAAAGGAGCAGACATGCGAATATTATATAGTCTGATTAACATATGTTTTTTGACTGAGACGATTAATAGCTGTCTCTAGATTTCTTTTTTTAACAATTGCAGCGTCGCAGACGAAATTTCAAACATGGAAATTATAGACCTAATGCTCACCTATACCTATACTCGAGACAGCTATCTGAGAACCCCACAGTTTTTTTGCCCCGTGTGGGAATTAATCACACAACACTCGTCCCACTAGCAGTAGTAAACCAAACATCTAATTTCGCTTTTTATATATATATAAAATAAAGGTAACGTTAAAAATTGAAACGAAATCGCGGGCAACAGCTAGTGCATATTCATAGTATTACGAAGCCTTTTTAATTAAGCATAAAATGCTATTACGTATATGAAAACCGTTTTCAGATCGCTTCAATTTAAAACTGAAAAATCTCAAGAGTATTCTCCGGAGGTATCCCTGGATTTTAAAGCAATCCCCTTTTTCTTAGCACCCGTGAGAACAGACCCAATCTCATCGGATGGGTCTATTAAGACGGTTTTAAAGTTTACAAGTTCTTATTATGAAACCTTGATAAGAAGTGAAGGTTTGTCAGTTTTTATAAGACATTGTGAACAGATGTAGTGGAAAGTGTTTATCAAATATAAGTAAAATAGTATAATTGTGTGTAATGTTCTTTTTGTATTTAAATCAATATACATTTTTTTTTATAACGATGTGTGCTCCTACAATTACCAAAAAGATATTGATTGTAAAGATGTAAAAAATTAAGTTTGCATGAAATTGTGCGACGCGCTTTCAGTATAAAATTAAAATGAAATTATTAGTCTTTTCTTTCGGTAGCGTTAAGATATCGAAAAATGTGCATTATAAACATGGAATAGGCTATCCCCCAAATATAGGTGTTATTAAAATATAGTTGACAAAATATAGGTGTAGTACTAGGCTAACCTAGCCATTCAGGTGTAAGTGAATAATAAACTATTGAACTGATTGGACCGGTAGCTTTATTAGTCTATTTAACAGGTAAGCAATTTATGCATTCGTTACGTTAGCGCCGCTCATCAAATACAAACAAACAGTATGATGGATTTCACTCCGCTCCCCATTTATAAAAATGGCCGCCCGCTCGACACTAACATAAATCTATTAACAGAGCCATTCCACTGTCATTCATATGTATCACTGGTAACAAATTGATTTAGTTTTGCCCAAGTGAAACTTTTATTAGTTTTACCGGTACCTACTGTTACCGTTTGTATATCTACATAGGTGTGAAAATGTATTTTTCAGTTATTATTATATAATACTACTGGCTAAACCCAGCCACGCCTCGTTGGAGCTCAATCTGTTATTTTTAATTTACCGTTCCCGTAGGAACTTCGGGATAAAAGTATATAAAAATACTCGTATATAAAATGCAACTTTATGTAAATCTCAAATCAATCAAGTAATTTTTGATTTTCACACAAATATATAATTGCAGATGTTTTTATATTTCACTAAGCAGCGATAGCTCAGTGGGGAGACCAACAGACTGCAATACAGAGGGTCTCGGGTTCGAACCCACGTCGCGCACCTCTGACTTTCGGAAGTATATGACTTTACGAAATTATGTGCGTATTGATTGACAATTATCGCCTGCTCCGTGCCTCGGAGAGCACGTTAAGCCGTTGGTCCCGGCTGTCATGAACATCTATGGCGGTCGTTATTGGGAAAATCAGTACCCTCTAATATCCTGACACTGGTCTAGCCTTAGGGCATCGTTAGCCTTCGGGTTGCGGAGGTCAGGTGGCAGCCGCTCCGTGCAAAAACTGACATCCAGTCAAATCCGGTTAGACCAGAAAAAAGCCGACCCCAAGTGACTTGGGAATAATAAAGGCTAAGAGAGAAAAAGATGTTTTTATATTTAAATATTTCTATACATCTATATATTAATACGTGAAGCAAAAACTTTGCACCCCTTTTTACGAAAATTGCGCGGACGGAGGAGTATAATAACAATAATAATATTCTACCTCTCTCTCTCTCTAAAATTTGGCACAGTTAATGTTTATATGGAGGAGTAGCGAATACTAATATTTTTATAAAATATGCATTAGAAATACATTAAATTAATAAAAAAACACTACACCATGCATGCGTGTGTCAAACACGCAGTCGAATCGCGTTCGTAGTATTTCGGCATGGTTCGGTTGATGTCGTACAATTCTTCGTAACTATGGTTGTACCTTAAGTACCTATTGCAATTTCGCAGTATATAATATAATAACCATCAAACTTAAAACTGAATTTCGACCACTTGGCGACCGCTAGTACTAGTAAATATGCGATGTATAAAATACTACATTAATGATTTAACAAGAGTGTATTATGAAGAACATCCTTACGTATTTCTATCTAAAGTATCGATTTTATTTTGCGCTTAGAACGAATCCTCAGTACTCGATGCAATTATAACGTAACATCTGTATCACCAATACAATTATAGAATAATATAAATCGTAATTAACTATTTCCCGACTGACCAATGGTGATGCACGTATAGTCGACATAATCATGTTGTTTAGTACATCAAACACACAAACGATTTTAAAGAGAAAGATTACAATATGATTATTTTTTATATAAGTTGCTGAAAGAGTTACAAGACATATATTTTACTTTGAAATATAATAAGTATGTATCATAGAGAGTATCAGTTGCTATAAACTATTTATATTCTGTGTATACTAGAATTGATTGATCTAATCTATAAATACCTGATTCAGGACTCTGTCCCAAAGAATGTAGGTCCTGCTGCGAGCGACGCCGCTGTCGATACTCCGCTCTATAGTCCGGCCATCTTCCATATTGTGCTGGAGCATTCAGATACTCCTGGGAAGAAAACCTCGATGCCCTCGGCGGAGAAAACCCCATCTGGTTGTAATAATCGTGTCTGAACACCACATCTGGGTGATTCATTCCACCCGGCACTATCTGACTGCCGAAGTGACTTCTATGACCAAGATACTCTGGCTTCATTGGCGCGTCAGTCAGCTCGTGGCCGTGAATCGACGTGGAGCGTTGAGGACCATAGTCTCGCAGTCTGTTGGAGAAGTCTAACCCCATACGATGTGGAGAGTAGTCCAGTCCACGGGGTCCCATCTCAAAGTGACCATGTGGCCTGCTGCTACTTCGATAAAAGTGGGGTGAGAAGGGATTTTTGCTGTCCAAGTTCTGCCTGGTATAGCCAGTTTCCACCTTTGATTTTTCATCTTTACCAGGTTTATCAGAAGGCTGAGGTTTGTCAGTACCATTTTGGTGTGCCTCCTTTTTAGGTGTATCTTGAGGTCTCATTTTCTGATGCGCAATAGCTTCTGACATTTCCTGAGAAGCTCTCCGATTGAACTCTTGAACTTTTTCAGGTACGAAACCTTGTTGGGGCGGTTGAGACATTATTTAATACTACTTTTTATAAACACGTCAAAATATACACTCACTAACACTGAATATTATACGTCTACACAAATAGCCTTATATAAAAATTCGTGAATACACAATGTTTATATAATCGAGTATATATTTTAAAAAGTGACGTTACTGGTTATGTTTGTGCAATTATATTATAGGAAAACGTTCACAACCAAATACACAAGCTTTAACAGAAGACTGATTAGTATTCGCACTTCATTTTATAATCACTGATATTTTACTGAAAATAGTGGTTTCGTATTGTATCATATTTATACAAGCAGGAAAGCAAAACAAAAATCTAAAAAATAAAATAAGTTCGTCCCAGTAACACACGTAGGGATTTACAAGGATATCAGATCGCTTGACAGCAAAATAATATATTTATAGTCATAGTACACAGTAGGGTTGTAAAAGGAACAAGATGATTATATAATGTGTGAAAAAGGTACGGTCATATATTAAGGTTCACATACCAAGGAAAGAAAAGCTAAATAGAAAAAGTTAAAGCCCGAAAATATATCTATCGATCAAATGAAAATAAACTGTAAAGATTTTGCAAACAATATTTTAAAATGAAGAGCCTGCAACAATGTTCATCGCATGTATTTGAATGCGTATAGGTTTCAAATTCTTGACAAGATCAACAATGACTAAAATTGACTTTGTACTTTTTAAGTATTAGGTGGTTTCCTCTCGCAGTGTGAATATCTAATTAACATATACAAATAAAAAAATAAAAGTAAATTACCAAAGTGATTGACCGCGGTAATTAAGTATTTTGCCATCGGACGAACGTTAACATCGACTATACAAGGTTAAATATTATTTAATTGGGCTAGTAGGTATCATAACTACATAGTTATTCTTATAATAACGTTATTCCTATTACAACCAGGCCTACATATTCATAAATGATAGACTGTTGTATAATACGTCTCTACTGAGTACTTGTGTTCTAATAAGCTGCCTCCAATCCTGTTCAGAATAACATATCACATGTAGTCCTTATGTAATAACACTTTGTGCCAATCGAGAACTGAATTTATTAATTATTTGGCCCAGCACTCTGTAAAGAAAATTCCCTTATAAAAACTGGACAACAGTTTGCTTAAACTAAGTACCAAATTCTAAATTATACAATCAGTAAATGCAAATTCGTTTACATTTATACCACAGTTGTAACGGGACTATTACGGACAGCCGTTTATACTTCTTTTTTAAATATGAAAGTATCAAATCTTTTCACCTATTTTCCCACAATAATACCTTTTTTTGCTAAATAGGGATGAACAAAACTGCTCATTATCTTTAGTAGAGGGGCGTGCGGCATTCCCGGCCAAGTTCGTCCATTACTCGTAATTAGAGCCCTTGGCATCGTCAAGTGCAACTTGGCTGGCTTGGCTATAATTTAACCAACTTGGCTGTTACATATTTACGTAAGATGTTGTGAAGTTTAATGTTGTGACTATGTTTATTGTTGTTTTGAAGTTTGAGAACTTTTTATGTTGTTTCGTATTTAGTAGGTTATCTTCGGTTTCGCTGATAACTTGGATTTTCTTTCATTCTAATTAAATATACTATAGTGGAAGTCACAGTAGACCTTATTATTGTCGGGCTACGATACAAGTGAGTAAAGTGTATGCAGAAAGGAAGATGTAACCATATTAAGAATTAATATACTCGATCAAAATTTTGATCAATCATAAAATAATCTACATTAATCCTCAGATACTATTATAATCAAAGTGCCTATGCACTTGAGTACGTATTAAATCCATTTCTCGATTTCTTTAACTTCTGAGTGTTAATAGTACTACTTCACACTGAAACTGGCCCGTAAATACAACGCAACATACAACCACAATTAATTGCACAACTATCAAGCAACAGTCGTTGGCAAGTCGACACGCTACGAAGTTAGTGCTGGCGGTTTTATCATTGCAGCGACAATATGAGTACATTACTCGCGTAATTTACTCGAGTGTGACGTAAGAATTATGACGTCATATTACATGTATTGTGTTTCTTGTCTAAGTTTTGTTGGAATATATTGCTGACTACGATTAACGCGTGATACTATCAAGAGTTTGTTTAAATGTCTGTTTCAATGACACCTCAGGTGATGTTTGTATAACATCATTACAGAAGTTTATAATGTTCTACTCACATTTGTAATAGTATATATACATTGGTAATACAAATCAGGCCGAATAAATTTCTACTAAAAGCCTACGCCATTACTAAGAGACTGAGATTTAAAATCAAAAGTGCATAAAATTGTCCACGTCATAATTAAGGTACTATCAAAGGAATTTGTTTTTTTTTTTTTTTTAAATACTCACTTCTCTTCAGCTGTTAGTAAACTATCTACACTTTCTCCGACGCCTTGTTTTTCAGTAGCCATGGTCACGAGACTAGGTGGTGTTTATCTCAGGAAAGATATGGTGGTGTTTATCTGAATCCTATTCCACACATCTCTGATTAAAGGCAATATGGTATAGTGATCAAAATATATAAATATAAAATAGCTACTATTTTGTTAATAGGATCTAACCGGCTATACGTAGCACATCGGTACTAGCGCTAAAACCAATTCACCATCTGTGCAGTTAAATCTCTGCATAGTTATAAGTGTATGTAAACCAGGTGTAGTTGCAACAACTGGCAACAAACCGACGTACCTCGCTCGCTATCGAGTCTGGCGACCGTCCAGCGTCGTATTAATACCAATCGGAAGTTATTTCCGACACCACTGACACAATCAGCTCTACATACGATTTACTTGAATCGTTAAACGAGAAAAATAGGTTATCCTTCTAATATTATTAATTTAAAAGGTTCTGAATTAATATGAATTTTTTTGTTACTTAGTAAGATGTAAACCACTAAACAGATTTAAATAAAATTTATAAATAGATAGAGCATGTCCTGTATTAAAACATAGGATGCCTTTTTATTCCAGTATGCATTGCTGAGAAATGTTGTTTTCTGTGCTCTGTAAAGTCAAGAATAAGCTTTATAGAACTGCTAGCCCTTGCTCGCAGCTCCACTCGGTAACAATACTTTTTCTGGATGGAAGGTACTTTATGTCCATTTTTACCCATAACAACGTTTATGCAAAAACTTCATGATTATCAGTCGAGTAGTTAAGGTTTGAAAGTAGTATAACGCGCCCATTTATAAAATAAGTAAGGATTTGATTACCTGCCTGTCTGTAGAGACTACAATTAGTACAACCAGTAGTATGAAAATCTGTTAGTATAACTACGAAGAAGATTGGTCATCCATGAGTGAGATTTGTCATTAATAGTGGCAATAAAATTAATTGGTCTGGTGTAATTAATAGTGACTTATACGGGTCTTTAACTAAGTGGGCGTAGTTATACCCACGGGAATGGCAATTGGCAGAAGCAGACGTATTGATTTAATCTTGTAAGTCTAATTAATCTTTGTTTTTTCTATGTATCGCCTCTTTCTGTCTAATAACCGTACTGTAGATTTACTAACGTTGGTCATTAAAGTATTGAATCACGAAATCTAATTATAATTTTAGTTAAAATATTTGTTGTCCCGTGTAGTCAAACACACAGATAAAGTCCATACTTTGATTAAAGAATACTGGTAAGAATTATTTAAAATTCAAAATACAAAATTTAAGTTGAACTTAAATAGTAATTCATATCAGTATTAGTGACAGATTATACAGAAGGACCAGCATAGCACGGAGCACCAGGTTACATTTCTATCGTTATGGTACGGAAGTCTACGATTCTTTCAGGTCTACAACCATTTAAGCCATTGCTTACAATCGGTAAATTAATAAAAATATGATAAAATAACAATCATGCGTATTTTCCTATATACACAAATTATAGCTACATCTAACCAGCTTCTCATCGATTTGAGATAAATCTACAGGTAATCATAACCTAATAATCGAATTCCCTAGGGAGGTGGTACAACTACGTCACAAGCATGGCGTCATCGGTCAAAGTGCAGATGACCCGCCAGTAATTCCATACATTTATAACGCACGTATAAAAAGCCCGCAGTACAAATGTGCCTTAAGCGACACAACTGTTTTTTAATTTGTACCACTCCGGATTCTCCCTGGCTTTACTATAAAATATTAATTACTAGCGACCTGCGCCGGCTTCGCACAGATAGTAGAGGACCTTAACACAACACACCTATACACCTAAATCTTCCTCATAAACCACTCTATCTATCGGTGAAAACCGCATGAAAATCCGTACAGTAGTTTTTGAGTTTATCGCAAACAGACGCGGCGGGGGCGTTGTTTTATAATATTTAGTGATGGTGTACTTTCAAACGGCTTTTGTCACTACGAAAGTAAGGTTTTAAAAATAATTTACTATAATTATAACGTAAGCGGTATCGTTTGACCACGCCTTATTACCATGTTAACATCAGTGTTTCAAATATATAATTATAATTCAAATAATATTCAATAACAACGAATTCGATAACAATGGGATGCAGTGTCGCATAATTTTGATTAAATATAGTTTCATAGCAATTTCACGTCGATAAGCACAAACATAACCGGCTTGATAATAAGCTATAACAATACCATTTTGAAAATTAAAACACTATATTTCACTGGCGCTACGTGGCTGGAGTGAACGACAGTCACCAATGGTCCATATGCTGATAACGCAGTGTTTTTGATGATAAGACACCCTACACGAAATTATTTTGCTACGAAATTCTATAGTTAAAAAGTAGCGAGTGGGAAACCGTTAAACTGTCACGCAGAGGTCTCGAGTTCAATCCCAAGGCGCGCATTTCTGACTTTTCGAAGTTATGTGCGTATTGAATAGTTAATTATCGCTCGCTTTGACGGTGAAGGAAAACATCGTGAGGAACCCTGCATGGCCGAGAGTTTTCTGTAATGTTCTCGATGATATGTGATGTCTGCCAATCCGCAATGGGCCAGCGTGGTGGACTATGGCATAACCATTCTCACACTGAGAAGAGGTGCGTGCCCAGCAATGAGACAGTTTAAAACAGGGCTGATATTATATTCTATAGTTACATTAGTCTAGCCACAAAAGCGACATCGCAATAGCTTTGCATCGCTACAGTTCAGCATCGCCAGTGTAATACGAACCTAATAATAATAAAAATGCACAGTATCCTCGCAGTGTTAATGTACCAATGGTATCGAGCAAAGCCATATTAACGACAGGATTAAAGTTTGTCATGTGTGTGTGATAACAACGTTTGTTTTATTGCAGCGCTGGTTATTAAATCAACGATGTTGTTTTCACAGCTTTTATGTAAATGCTGGTATTACGCTGTATGATGTTTTAATGTTTATATTACTGTATTTATTTCATTTGCGCATATTAATTCGGACGCCCGGCCTCACTCGACTCATGGGCTGGTTCTATTTTATTCGAGTAGCTAATACGACTCGTTTCTTGATATAGGCAAAAAAAACATAAATAGAAACTAGACATAGGCCCCGGGCCTATGTCTAGTTTCTATTTATGTTTTTTTACCTTTGAATGCTTATATATTTTTCTTCTAAATAGATATCATTGCTTGTCACGTCAGGCGAAGTAGTATCACCCAATTTCTGACAAACCATTACTATTTTAATTTTTCCACGGATGATGGAAAATATCTTGACATATTAAGTAAGTATATAAGTAAAAAGGGCAATAGGTTGACTCTCATTACATGGACCCTTTAAGCATGGTTGACACCTACAGCTTATAAAGTATTGCAACCAAAGTCCATCCAACTCTTTCACTGATAAACTTAAACATTTATAATTGTTACTTGGTGACCTAAATGAATACATGATTCTTTAGTTTTGCAATTTGCAACATTTAAAAACGAGGCTTGTCCTCGCATTTTCCACATTTTCCCGTCGACATTACAAGTCGTGGGAACGGCTGGCGGTTCATTTGCACGTTTCATATACTACACAACACACGCTGGTGCTTAACGTTCGGATTTCACACTCCGTGACAAGTGACGCAAATGATCTCTGCGTCTAGTTAACGTATGTATGTGTGGTTAAGCGACTGTTTTATGTTACGACTACCTCGATAGCACAGGGGTAGAGATTGCACAGCAGTGTACAAAGTCTCGTAAACTGCTGTGCAATCTCTTGTACGATTGCCGGGTAGGACATAGTTTTATTCGGTTTTTCTATAATATAATTTTTAATATCACAGAATATAGAAATGTACCATGTGATAAGAGATAAGGTAACAAGCTCGCCCTCTGTTACAAAGGACCTAAAATTATAGCAAGTAAATTTAAATGTAATACACCTCTCAGGTATTTAAGATTATTAGCATTCAAGTTCTTTGAAGACCATTTGCGCTTCCGACTGTTCTACAGGACCCGGGTTTAATTCCTGTGTCGGGCGAAAAGTTATCGAGCTTCTTGTTAGAAAATTCTCATAAGCACGTAGTGCATATTAATTCAGACCTTTATTCACACACCTTTATTACGTGGGACCTACTCTAATCTTGTGAAATATGAATGCGATACCTTATTGAGTTATCTATAATACCTATAGGGTCTAGTAACATAGGATTGTCTATTGAGAAATATAATACTGCTTGATCAGAAAATGTAACCCTACCAAAATCGTCAAGCCGACCCCGCAATCGTGATCAATATTTGCGCAAACATATGCTACGGGTGAAATAAGCCAATCGTAGTAAAATAAATCTTCTTTTTTGAAGATAACTCCCGCTAATGGGTCCTTACATACCCAAAGAACAGACACTAAGAACACCCAGACTCGGAACAACTATTTGTGGACCACACTTTTTGTCCTGTTTGGCAATTGAAACCACAACGTGCAGTGGCGAAGCGACCACTGACACCACCACGTCATCTTTGAAGTCAATTATAATAACGAAAAATACAAAGTCTTGCACTTTGTATTTAATGTTACTGAAGTATACTATGTATTTTATGTCACGCTCTTGTTTACAAATAGTTTCTTGTTTTATTTCTTCTATTGTAAAATGTAATATGTATTGACAATAAAGCTTCGCAGGTCAATTTTGTATTGATTGCACTAGTAAGTAGAACCAAAACATCACGCTGTATATTACCAAAGATTTGGACAAAGATGTAACTCCTGGATTTAAACTGCTATATTTACGTCACACGATATTAATAATTATCGGGAGCAAACCTATTGACGCAGCGTAGTTGCTACTAACAAAATAATAATAATAATAATAAATTTTATTCAATAAATAAAAGTTTTTACAAAACACATTACAGGCTCCTTATTGTATTAAATTCACAATTGAAATATTGGATACAAGAGACTTGTTTATGAAGTCTGTTTTCACATTGTATTACCTGAACTAGGTTAGAGACCTGTGTTTCAGGCTGTTTCTAATATTACATTTTCATTCTACTGTTAATAAAGTAAGGATCTACAAAAAACATACATTTATACATGTACTGCAAATCAATCAATCAATCAATCAGCCCACCGCAGTCCACTGCTGGACATAGGCCTCTCCCATTTTACGCCACAACATCCGGTCTTCCGCCTTCCGCATCCAGTCTGACCCAGCTACCTTTTTTAGGTCATCGGTCCACCTGGCCGGGGGGCGTCCTACCTTACGTTTGCCAAGTCGCGGTCTCCACTCTAGGACTCGCTTGCTCCAACGGCCATCGGTCCTTCTACAGATATGGCCAGCCCATTGCCACTTCAGCTTGCTTATTCTGCGAGCCATGTCGGTAACCTTGGCTCTTTGACGGATAACCTCATTTCTAAGTTTATCCCTCAAAGAAACTCCTAGCATAGCTCGCTCCATAGCCCGCTGAGTGACATTAAATTTTTGGACTAGCCCTACCGTGAGTGTCCACGTTTCGGCACCGTAGGTCATAACAGGTAGGACGCACTGATCAAAGACTTTGGTCTTTAGGCATTGCGGTAAAGACGATGAGAAAACCTGACGAAGCTTACGAAACGCTGCCCACCCCAACTGGATTCGCCTGTCGATTTCTTTCTCGAAGTTGTTCCTACCAAGTCGAATCACTTGTCCAAGGTAGACATACTCTTGAACAACTTCGAGCATCGACCCATCGACGTAAATCGGCCTCGGCATAACATGTCTATTAAACATGATCTTGGTTTTATCCAAGTTCATGCCGAGACCAACCCGTCGCGAGGCTCCATTTAGGCTGTGCAGCATTCCGCTAAGCTGTTCCAGCGACTCTGCTATAATGACGATGTCATCGGCGAACCGTAGGTGTGAGATGTACTCACCATTTATATTGATACCCCGTCCAGTCCAGTGTTTTAAAAACATCCTCAAGCGCGTTGGTGAACAATTTGGGAGATATTACATCTCCCTGTCTCACTCCTCGACGCAGCTCTATCGGGTTTGTTTTCTGGTCCTGAAGCTGGACGGCCATTGTGGCGGTGTCATACAGGCATCTCAACACTTCTACATAGCGCCAGTCAATGCGACATCGTTGCAGAGCATCCAGGACTGCCCAAGTTTCGATGGAGTCGAAGGCTTTCTCGTAGTCCACGAAAGCCATACACAGCGGCTGATTGTACTCTTCGGTCTTCTGTACAATCTGCCGAACAGTATGGATGTGGTCCACGGTGCTGAAGCCTTTTCGAAACCCGGCTTGTTCTGGAGGCTGGAACTCGTCAAGTTTTCTAGCGAGACGGTTTGTGAGGACTCTCGAGAACAACTTGTAGACGTGGCTTAGGAGTGAGATGGGTCTATAGTTCTTAAGTAAGGTTTTATCACCTTTCTTAAAGAACAGAACCACCGCACTCCCACTCCACGCCTGAGGTGTTAAGCCCTGTTGGATGACGGAATTGAACAGGCTAGTTAGCTCCTTCAGGATTGCGATTCCGCCCGCTTTTAAGAGTTCTGTTGTAATTCCGTCATCACCAGAAGATTTATTATTCTTAAGCTGCTCGAGAGCCGCTCTAACCTCGCTCTGGTCGATATCCGGGATGTCCTCGGTGAAGTGGCGCGTGAGTGGGGCTCTGTGGTCATCGCCGCTATGTCCCGAAGGGCTCGCCATACGTGATGCGTACAGGTGTCTGTAAAAACTCTCGACTTCGTCGATTATCTCGAACTTTGAGGTTATGACTCTGCCATCGGTAGTCTTGAGTTTCGTCAGATGGGGTCTTCCTAACTGCTGAGCGAAAACCTTTGACCCTCTATTTCGCTCAATCGCTGCCTCGATGAGGCGAGAGTTAGAGCGACGAAGGTCACGTCGCATCAGCTTTCGTATGCGTAGGTTCAAGACTCTCCTATCTGACGAAGACGACTCAGTGGATGGCATTTCTCGTCGTTCCCTCATTAGTTCGAGAGTCTCGAGCGAGAGCTTAGACTCCCTGTTCTTACACTTTGCGGGCATCCATCTCCGAGACAGCTCTTGTAGCGTTCTGACCACTGTGTCGGTTTTCTTATCAACATTGCCTGTGGTTTCCAGCGAATCGAAGCGACTTTGAAGTTCCAATTGAAACTTTTTGGAGCCCACAGCTATTTGGAGCGGTGTAGGTCGAAGAGTAGATTGCACCATTCGAACCCTCTCTACTTTGAAGTCTATATTTAGAGTGCCACGGACAAGTCGGTGATCGCTGCCGGTGTTGAACCTATTGATCACGGAGACATCTCTAAATATATGCTTCCGGTCCGTAATGATAAAATCTATTTCGTTCCTTGTCACAGTATCGGGGCTTTGCCAAGTCCACTTTCGTTGAGGCTTCTTCTTAAAGAATGAATTCATTAAGAAGAGCCCCTGCATTTCTAGAAAGTTGACTAGCATTTGCCCTCTGTGATTCCTACGCCCCAGACCGTGGAGTCCGAGTATCGTTTCGCCGCGTTCTTGTACTCCCACTTTGGCATTAAAGTCCCTCATCACAACGTTGTAGTGAGCCTTGGCCGTACCATGTATTGCTTTTGCAATATCTTCGTACATGGCCTCGACTGTCTCGTCAGAGTGAGTTGAGGTCGGCGCATATACCTGTATCACCTTCAGGGAGTACCTAGCGGTGAGCTTTAGTACAAGGTACGCTACCCGTGTCGACACACTACTGACTTCCACAACGCTGCTTACGAGGGCCTTATTGACCAGGAAACCGACACCACCCTGGGAGAGCCGATCACCTTCTCGAAAGTAGAACAAGTCGCCTGACTCAAGGGTTATCGTGTCCTCCCTCTGTCTTCGGACCTCAGACAACCCCAATATATGCCAGTTAATGCGACTTAGTTCTACCTCGAGTTCGGTGAGGTGTTGATCGAGCCGAAGTGACCTGCCGTTATACGTCGCCAGGTGTATTTGTTTTTGGCAGCCTTCCGTAGCCCGGAGATTCTTCGCACCCCCTATCCCGCCGTTACCGCGACCGCTGCCGTGGCTGGGAATAGCGGGACTGCCGGGAACTGGGGGCCATTTTTGTTGTTTTCTGTTCATGAGAGGATTTTAGCCTACTATACCACGCTGGCCAGACGGGTTGGTATAGGGTTTGTTTCAAGTTTTCCCTCTCTTTGCAGAGTTGTTGTCTGCTTAATGTGCTCCCTTTGTCGGCTTTTACGACACCCACGGGATGAAATGGGGTGGTGACATTTAGTATTCTTACTCCGTCACCACACGGACAAATATATATAGACTGCAAATATATATAGTTAAATATAACCCAATAGTATTCATTGCTAAAAATCGAACCCACAATCAGAGTACCTACTGCTAAAGATTTTCCAGGGTATTGTATGAGAGATAATAATAATAATAATAACATTCTATCACATACACACACCATCTAGCCCAAACTAAGCAGAGCTTGTACTATGGGTACTAGACAATGGATAAACATACATACATACTTTTTTTTTTGTAAATACATACATATTATACATAGATGACTGTTAAAAGTGAGCCCGAGCATCGAACCTAGGACTTTACAATCAACAGCTGCCAGACTTATTCCCAAAACCCACAAAGCAATCAATTACACAAGAACACAGATATCTCTTAAAACAGAAACCGAACTAACATGGCCGCAAAGAACATCTGTCGGCGATAATCAAATTACCGTTAGTGGAACTTATTAGGCACATTACACCCACCAAAGGGGTCCCTCTCTGAGGGGAGCTGTGGGCTACCTTGGGACACGACGCCATATCTTTGCTCACTACAATTAATTACATAGAGGTTTTTATACGTCACCTTTTATGTGGGTAAAGTGATTTTTGGGACTTTTCTCATGTCTAAAGTTCGACATGAAGTTGGTGATAAAGTAAAACCTGTTACTGAAAGAATTCGTGACTGTAAAGATGGCCAACAAACTGATGTTGTCACCACAAAGTTGCTATTACGAGGGAGGCCCATATTTTAATACCAATACGAAAATAATATATGATATTTGCCGTGAATACTAATAATATTAATATAATATTAATATATTACCACATACACACAACATCATCTAGCCCAAACAAAGCAGAGCTTGTACTATGGGTACTAGACAATGGTTAAACATACATAATATATACTTTTTCTTTTTGTATACATATAAACACCCAGACCAAGACAAACATCCATGTTCATGCACACAAATGTTTGACTTGTGCGGGAATCGAACCCGCGACCTCAGGCGTGGCAGTTGGTTACACTAACCTCTACGCCATCGAGATCGACTAATAGATATAGAATCGTTTTGTATCCTAATTTCTTTTTAGGCAGAACTTCGTCTTAGGAATTGTAACTTTAGACTGATTTGACAGTACCAAATACATATTGCAAAGTAATGCTTCAATGACCATACAGCTGTACGGTACTGTACTAATGAAAACTGAAGATTTTATAGTCACTTAGACGCTTCCAAATCCTGCTTAATCAGATTATTTACTCTAATGACCTTTTTGCTAGCGATCACATAATGCAATTCTTCGAGAAGCAGTTTCTGCTAAGATTTCACCATTAATAAAGTAATAAACTAAGGCGTGGCTTAAGTTTCATTCTACAAAAAGCTTCGTCTTGAGACTTGGAAAGTAGTTAAAGGAATAGTTTCTATCTAGAAATTCTAAGAGAGAGCATTGGCTTAAACTTACTGTAGCTTCTTTGTTGGTCTACATACACTTAGACTACTCGAAGGGTAAGGTAAATTCTGCCATCAATGAAATAAGGCACCGCAATATCAAACACTGCGTGCCTTTTGAAACGGTGTAATTTTATCTCAAGACAATGAGTGCATAGTGCTCCATATAACCCCTGAATCACAAAATGACGTAAAGTTTCACGTATGAGCGACATCCGCGGACATTTATGTTCTAATACACAAAAGATTTAGTGGCACTCACTACATTTAACATCGATAAAACTAGACCGGCTGGCAACCGATGCATTGATTCATTCGACAAACAAACCGACGGTTTTACCATTATGTACGTAGGCGTCGATATTTACACACTAGGCAAATATAATGCGACGATCATCCAAGTTCTCCTGCCAATATATGTCTAAGAAATGATAACTTACGCTCTTGATAGACTGCACACTGTTTGCTTTGGGCTAAGAAAAATACTAGCACAGAATACTAACAATCTTTTAAAATGAAAAGTTGATTACCTATTTCTCTATCGTTGCAGAAAATTCTCATTAGCACCAAGACCATCTGACCGTACCCGCTAATAAGCTCACTTCCTATCACAGGATGCATAAAAATAATGAGGAATTATGGATGTTGTCTTTGCTAATAGTAGGAAGGATTATTGACAAACAGTCAGCTAAAAACTATTCGCCTATCGAGAACGAGTGCTAAAGGAAATTATCAAACATATATTTGTGGTACACAGCCAGTTTTACGACGATATATTTCCGTACAATGACGCGCCGTTGTAAGCCCGGCCGCTCGATTATTTCAAGCTAATAATTCTGTGCAGTGATCGATTGGGTGCAACGATTGTTTATAGGTATTGCAGACAATTATTTATTAATATCTACTGATATATCAATACGAGGAATCGAAGATTTATGGTCGTGACGTAATTTGAAACTCCGTCTAGTAAGAGAGTATGATAAATTTATTTTATATTTGTATTCTGAAATAGTTTGCCAAAAACGTACTAGTGTATATTTGAGTGTGCTAGAATAACTAGTTTCTGTAAGAATGCCAGAAAATAGTTGGTAATCAAACACGGCATTTTCTCTCGCTAGTCCATTATATCGTACAATAATCAAGACACTAGTGTTATATTGTTGAGAATATCGCATTGGAGAGTCACCCTTAGTATATAGGTATAAGTTGATTTCAAATAATACCTTAGTATTCGGTCGATATATCTATCAATTGATTCATGGGACAATTAAAACTGAAAATGTCTTAATATATTTTTGAACGATTTCCAAGAACAGACAATATCTATGCGGTTATATTCATGCTCGGTGATAGGTGTTTAATTTGTAATATGTGTTGATATACATAATTATATCAAAAAATATATCAGTCAATCAATTCACCGATATACTGGACGACATATTCGGTTGTCATAAGGAGTATCTGCCATTATTTTTATATTTAATACTAGCTTTTGCCCGCGGCTTCACTCGTCTAAAGGTAGGTTAGTTTAAGTTATGTTTGTAACAGTACTTTTTGTATATACAATGTAGCCTATGTTACTTAGTGATAATATAGCTTTCTAATGGTGAAAGAACTTTTAAAATCGGTTTCAGAATAGTTGTGAGTTAAATCCTTACAAACAAAAAAATCTAATTAAATCTTTATAACAATAGTATAGATAAAAATACTGGCTGACGGGTCCTTTTTAAAAACGGAAAACGATCAAATTTCGAAAATAAAATTGGATACATTTTTCCCTAATGACGGCAGTATTAGTGGGTAACGCCACCTTAGTCGATATTTAAATAATAAATGTTACAGTTTCCTTTTGCGCAACAAACGAGGCTTGCTATAATATCTATTTTTAACGTCTACAAATCCACACAGCCATTACGATTAAGCTTTCGGTATACTCGCGACATTACCCGGCGAACGAGAATGGAACTACGGACTACTATTAGCTAACGTGACTTCACTTCACATTAGCACTTTAGTAAGTAGATGCCAACCAAAGCGTTACTCGAAACTTTCAACGTGAACACGTACACAAAACATTAGAACTAAAACAATCTTTACAAACATTTTTATTGACTGTGCCATTATTGGAAACGAGCCTTCATACGTACATCTTTCATTTAATAAGAATATATTTTACAGAATTCGTCATTTTCAATACCTAAATAAATATTGACGACTACTTTTCATAAACGTGCGTACTTTTCTACGTTTTATAAGTGATCCTCTAAATGATTTTTTAAATTAATTAACATTATTCTCTTTTAGCAATGCGTACTGCAGTACACGACATACATTTTATTAGTAGGTGTAATGATATCTAACTACCTGCCATTAAAATATCTAAGAATTGAGACAAAAACAGTTTTCAAGTAATAATTGCAAAAAAAAATTGTGTATGTTCAATTGTTACATAAAACATGTTTTGTGTATACTTTTCTGTTAAATGTTTCAAGCAACACTGAGATCCTCTTAACATCTTAATATTTAAGCTGACAAGTAATATTTATTACTAAAGCGTTGCTAAGTTTAGTGTAGAGGCCGCTGCGGTGCTTGTGCTGACTCAGCGATTCTACTTATGCATAATAATAGCCTTCACTGAACTGAAAGCTTTTAGATATTGACGGTGTTGATATTGATTATTTAAAAACGTGATGTTAAAAGTACTCGTGAAATATATTATTATGCTACTCACGAATTTATTTATAAACACACTACTACGACGGTGTCGTTAAAATAAGTGAAGTGGATAATCAAGGATTTATCAGTAGTTAAAATAGTTAGTTACAGTGTGACTGTCAATGAGTACCAGACGCAAGTATGCTGTACTACAAACAATGTTCTGAATCCAGGGTGTCTTTGTGTTCGTCGTTTCAATGTCTCTAAAGACTATAATTGTCTCACAGTCAATTATACCGATATTTGCCAACGCGAATACGTACCGTTCTCTAATGTTGCATTAAGTGACTATACTAACTGCAAGACTTCCTAGTAACATAAAATTATGAAAATTTTACTTTAGTAACACCAACGAAATGTGAGGAATTATGTAAACAGACGTCCCTTTATTAAGGTACATTACGACAGCTAGCGATAATTCTTATGTTTTTCCTTTTCTCTAACATGCAATGACGTGAGAGGAGTATCAAAAGTAGTTGTGTAACGTCATTCTAAGTATCCGCATTTGAATAGTCCACGAGATGTCAACGTTATTTTGTAATTTTGCTACATTAGCCATTCTCATAGATAAGAAAAATGCATCCAGCCTGGAAAGTCAAATAGTTTGTGTCTATAAACTTATTGTAATTGTTGTCATCAAAGTACTAAATAGTGAAATTAAACTTGTAGATATATAAAATATAAAAAATGGTTAGGAGCCGTTGTTTATTTGTTTATATTGTTTATCTTGACTCATTGACCTTACTATAAAGACAAATGTTCAATTCAGCGACAACGACAGTTATCCGATATTTGTATATCCGAAAATCAAATCTGCGACACTAGAATTATCTCCCATCAAACTTGCAAGTAACGGCCATCAAATTTCGTGCGGAAATACAGCTCAAGAAGCAATAGGACATGATATTTATTAAAAACAGACAATGGCGCAGCTCCCTAAGGCACGATCCCTTTTGAATCGAGAGTGTCTCGTTTGTATGCGATCTGTGGCGCCTCGCGTCGGGCGCGTTAGTGTTAGCGTCCTTCATTACCGCGCGACGTATTCGCGAGGGCACGCTTTAACAGCCCGTGACGTGAATAGAACGCGCCCTTGCCGCGCGTAATTAAAATATATAAGTAACATGGCGTCCAAACTTTAGTTAACGTAAGATTACTTTTATTAATTTAGCATTGTACTAACTTTACCATGGATTAATAAAGGTAAGGGTGTTTTTTTTCATAAATCGTATTCTTTCTATGATAAGAAGGTCTTAGCTAATAGTAAGATTTACATTTTTGTCAGCCATATATGATTAAAAATATAAAGCATTTTAATAATATATTAGATAAGTATGTCTGAATCTTCCTAAACATTGTTAACATTCAGTAGGTTAAGATTAAGAGCAGAATGATAAGAGGCGATCCTGTTGACATTAGTCGGGTGCGACCTCAGAGTCCGTGTCAGTACCGAGAATTTATTGATATTATTGGCCATCTCGGCAATTATATTAGTATTCTATAACTTCACTTACATAACACGTAGATTAATCAACAAGGAAATTATGAGAATTATGAAAAGTAAATAATCTATAAGAAAATTTATTAATATTCCAAACAGCTAAGTCAAACACTTAAGAACAAAACAATTTAGGATTCATTAGTGAAGTTTACTGAAATCTTTTGATTAATTATGCAGGTACATTATTCCATTTCTTGTCTAAATTAATTTTAATTATTTGCCTCTCAAAAGAATTTAATTAATTAATCGTCATCTGGAGCTATTCTTCTTCCTATTAATATTAAAGAAACTTAATAATTTAATAACATCACGTCACAAAAGCATAGTTTACAAAAGTGCCTTTTAAGTAAGGCACTTTTGTACTTTCACTGTTTGTTTAATTACCTAACGTTTTGTGAGAAAAATATATCTTGAAATGTTGTGCATTAAGATATATTTTATAGTTTTATTTGGTTACTAGCTTTTGCTCGCGGCTTCGCTCGCGTAAAAGTAGGTTAGATTTGGTTACGTTAGTAACAGTACTTTTTTTTAATAAACTATAGGCTATGTTACTCTCTGATAATATATCTTTTTAATAATGAAGGAATTTTTAAAATCGTTTGCTTAGTTTTGAGTTATACCATTACAAAAAAAAACAAATCGTTCCCCTTTATAATATAAGTATAGATGTAGAAATAATGTAGCAAGTACTGGGTGTTCAAATAAATAAAATGGTTCATAGCTGCTTTTACAAACTACGTTTTTAATTACAATGTTTTCAATTAATGTATTGTAATATTTTCTTGTAGGCACGCGTCAACTCAATAAAACATGGCCGGCACGTTAGCATGTACAGTGACGTCACAGCGTAAACAATAGCACGTGCTCGTGGAGGACCGACACGCACGCCATACATTTATGAGTGAAATAGTAATTGTAAATGCCGCACATCATTCTACGAACACATATTTTCTTGATAACTTAGCTTCTACTCTAGGTGAAGCCACGTGTGGGTCAAATAACACTCACAAATATTGAAAATTCTTTAAGAACGCCTAAACTAGGACCCTTTACTAATATATTTTGTGTACTTATTGTAAGTAGGCAATTTTTGGCGCCTGGATGATCGGACCTCCAATTTCGGTGCATTACTACGGGAAGCATACGAAACTGTACGTAAGCGCGCAGATATTTATGAAAATTAAATATTTTGGAATATTGTTTTACGTTTACGCGAATTTTATACATTAAAATTAAAGTACTTTACACGGATTCATCAAATTGTTTATTTATTATATATATGTATATATATATATTCAAATGTTATAATGCCTCTGATTATTCGCTAGAAAAATATATTTCTTAGCCCAAAATGTCCGCGGTCAACTACATGACACAACTACATAGTTAGGACAACGACCTCTAATAAAGGAAATAAACTTTTACGGCACTATGACACGTAGAACACTCAATAAAAGATGTTAACTACATCTAAAATGGTTTTATAAGGCTTTTAGCTCAAACTTTCGAAGTAAGACGGAGTCACGTCAAAACTACATTTTCTAGTAGGAGAAAAAAAAAAGTTTTCATGTCATTTAAATGATTTAAAAAACGTATTCGAGAAACGCAGAATATAACGCATCGTTTGAGCAAACTCAAAAAGACTTTCCTCGATAATATTTGACAATGCACAGATACTTATTTCTTTATACTTATATTAAACCGTACAGGCAACCACGTTTTAGTATATATCTAATTTTGGCGCCAATGTAATGATATTATTAGAAGTGCAAAATGTATGCTGTGTGCGACAATTTTAGTACTGCGCAAACATATTTAGCAGTGATGTTAAAGACTATTTCGTGTCACTGAATATTTTAGTCTAAATACACTTGCATATAATAATACGACGATATGGGTAAACAATTGCGTGTGTGATATGATAACAGATATTTTTTTGGAAATAGGTAATATTCAATAAAATTTACCTTTGAGAAACATTTTATATAAAAACGTAGGAGTCCAAGCAACCATGTCAGTGGGGAGACCAAACACATATTTCGTATTAGAATATCATAGTCAAGTCGTATAGAACTGTTATTATCAAACTGGCTTGTGACGTGGCAACCTGTAGTAGCTTGCCACCCTGCTACGTCACAAGCCAGTAATGCTGTTTGTCTCTCGTGCAATGTTTTTTTCTTATTTTATTTATTGTACCCTTTTTTTTTTTTTTTTTACGTTGGGGAATGCTGTGACGCATACCTCTCCGCGGGGCGACGGAGGGTTCGAGGGAGGAGGGCTCACCGGGGAAAAGATACCCCGGTAATACCGACTAAACCTACCACGGTGTTCCTCGACATAACCATAGACGGCGAGGCCGCGCGAATCGCTTTCACATGCAATCGCGACCCCGCCGTGGTTTCGGCCCGCCGTGTGAAACGGCAGGCCACTGCGCGAAGTATATTTCCTCCACCATCCCCCTGAGCGGGGGGGACAAAGACACGATACAGAGGCGCACGTGGGAACACGCACGCCGCCTCTCGGACCTGGTGCTGATCGGGTGGCGAACAGGCCCACGCAGCCCACCACCCCCAGGTCAAACTTCAAGGTGGCTGGAGGTCATCTCGCGCCCTCCGGCGCCCGGTTCTGCGGTTGGGGAGAGGGCTTAAGCGCTCCCTCTCCCGCTCCGCCGCCTCCTTGATGGAAATTACTTTCTCACAGAAGGAGGCGACGGCGTTCCACGATCTCTCACTCCGGACCATAGACTGAACCACGGCCGGGAGTGAGAGGGCAACCAGTCCGACTGCCGCGATCAACTCACGGCGCTGCAATGCCCAGGCGGGGCAATCCACCAAAGTGTGCAGCGCCGTGTCCACAACATCGCGGCAGTCGCCGCAGTGATGACAACCGGGCGTCGCCTGCCGGCCTATACGACACAGGAACTGGCCAAAACAACCGTGGCCAGTCATTACCTGTGTCAGCCGGAAGGCGAGGGCGCCATGCCGCCTCTCCAGCCACTCCTCAACAACGGGACTTACCGCCACGATCGTGGCGTGCCCGGCACTGGGGTGCACAAGTCGATTTCTCCATTCTTCCACCAGGACCTGGCGGAGTTCGGACCGTGCCGTCTCTAAAGCGGGAAGACTTGGTCCTTCACCCCGAGCTAGTGCTTCCTGGCGCCAACGATAGAGATTTATTGTACTCTAATGTAAGTCGAGTTGTCTTGTCTGAACCTTATTTCTCTTTAAATGACAGTGTTGTTAAAATGACAGTGCATCAAATAGACCAAACTAAGAATACCTACAGTGACATATCTAATAGAAAATATTTGACTGCTTATATTGGGCACTATAAAGAAGGTTTCGTATAAAAGCTGGAGTTAATCCAGTGTTTTATGCAGAACTGCCTCCATAAGAGATGCAGTATGTGAGCTAAATGTTCTCAAAGTAAACCCGTTAATCCCTCACGAGTTACAAGCAGTGCACTTTATGTTGTACTTTTAAATTCATTTTCAAGCCTTTTCTGTATTTTTATAACCTTATGGATATATTCTCACTAGCACAAGTAGAAATGTATTACACTGAAGTATTTTTAGGTCCCCAAAATTTACAACACATATCTCTGCAGATAAATCCTAATAAAATAAATCAAATATTATTCTTCTCAACCTTGACATAGATACTAGTAAAATTTAATTGATTTATATTGAAACAAATTGAATATTTATTGCAATGAGACATCTTAGTTTAACATAAAATGGTTGTTTCACAACCCAACGAAAACCATCCCTTTTTGGATGAATATGTCTCTAAGTACATGGATATGAAAATCCTATCGCCTCACAATTATACAGAAAATGGCTCTCTGCAATAATTGTTTTGGCAAATAACAGAAATACTTGAAAGTGTATCGCAGTAAAACAAAAAAGACTAAATTGAATAAAGAAAACACATCTCTTCAGAGACATGTTGCAAACAAAAACAACCATAACTTTATACCTCTGTTTACCTTCTAACGCATAAAAAGGGTAAATATGCAAACCCTGTCGATACAAAGAGGCTAAAACAACGTAAGCACACGTTATTGCGTACCGGGCGCGGGTAGTCTAAACAGAATACCAGTATTATCCCGTATAAAACACGACATGTCCGATTCATACATATTTATTGACCCAGCCCCGCTCGCCTGGACTCCATCCAAGACCAGACGCACACCTAGAGATGAGACTACAACAAAAAAATATCGATGATTTTGTTAAATACTTGAGGTTTTTAATATATGTACTGTAATCAATTGTTGAGAAAATAAGTCAGAAACTTGCATGATTGCCTCTATATGGAGTTACTAAACATATTAAATGAATAGGTAAATTCTTCATTCTGTATCATTTTTTAGCTTTGTTTACTAAAACCATATTTAAAAATTCCGGTTTTGGTTTTACCTTCCTAGCTCGGAGTTACTTCAGCTCATTCTGTCATTGGTAGCAGCTTATTTCATTTTGTTAATTTCCAACAGTAAAGGGTCTCATAGTACGCTATGCTGTATTTTATGTTTTTTATTACTATCATGCATACATTTGAAAGATTTTCCAGAGGGATTCCATTCAAATATTGTTATGTCTCTGAAAACTAAACCCGGAAAATAAACAGCTACCGGAACCAGATATTTTGTCGATAAAATTCTAATTGATAGTGTATGGAGTGTGTCGATAAAATCTGAATTTATTAGCTTGTTCGAAATAAAAGCTATAAAGTTGCAGAAATAATTTCACCTGTAAACAACAAACTGTTTTATATTTTGCTGTTAGTTGTTGTAAATATAACTTTTATTGGCATGCACAGAAATCTGGTGTTGATAACTTTATATTTAATTTCATCGCACTATATAATTTTAAAATACCTAATTATGTTTAAATATACGAGTTTTCTATAACAATAAATATAAATGTATTAAACCGGCTTTCAAGATAATAAATACCGCATAACTTGAATATAACTTTCCACAAATTAAAAGTCCAAGATCAATTATTCATTTAGGTCACAATGTAACATTTATAAAAGTAGAAAATTTAAGTTTCATAAATTGGAATTATAAAATGCGTCTCTGTTCATTTAAATAAAATAAGAAAATACAAAGAAGCCATTGTTCTTTATGACATCTAATTGCAATACTTATACTTTTGAAATACTGCGAGTTTACTTTTAGAAAATTTAAAATGTCGATCACCTGTAATTTAATATAACTTTATCGATAATTAGTGACATCCCTAGTGCTCATGCGACAGGAATATCGAGTGAGCACAGCAATTCTTCGTCTGGCTGTCATGGGTACTATCAGCGTACTCTACAGAAAGGATACTTGATTTTTAGATAGGTTTTTTTATATTCTCTATTAATCCTGCGGCAACACATTTAAACTATTATTTGCACTTTTAGTGGTGTCGGCGTTACATAGTTTACTAATCAAGGAGAGCTAGTAAAAAATTATCATACATCTATGCACCATGGACTAATTGATAAATAATGGGTGTAGTGCGTGTCGGACCAGCATAAGCAGGGTTACATGGCACGTTATAAATGTATTTCTTCGGTAGATAATAGAAAATAAAACGAGACAAAATTGTCTTTGCCACCGTGTGCTAAGATATTTAGAAAGCCTAACTAATATTATAAATGCGAATGTGAGTTTGTTTGTTACGCTTTCAAGCCTCAATTTCTTATACACGTCGTCAGGGGAACAGAAAAGGGCATGGGGATTCATTCAGGAAACGAACTGTTACTAATCTAATTAAACTTAAACTCCATTTCTATGCATAATATGTATGTATTTACAAAAAAACCAAAGTATATATGTATGTTTATACATTGTTAGTACCCATAGTAGAAGCTCTGCTTAGTTTGGGCTAGATGGTGTTGTGTGTATGTGGTGGAATATATATATATATATATATATATATATATATATATATATATATATATATATATATATATATATATGTATATATATATATGTCTGATAAAGCAACAAAATTAAAAAAATTATAAATAATATTGACGATGGAAATTTACGCGAGCGAAGCCTCGGGCAAAATCTAGTAACTACTTGATAGCTGATAGACGTTTTGATCAATCATATAAGAATTGCATACTGTGTTTCAGTTTTCCAGTACATGTCTAGCATTTAATATCAACGCTCAAGTTTAACGCGTAATTTAAATTCACGTAGAAGGACATTACTTTGATACTGCATGTATGGTAGTGAATAACCTAAGGTATAATATAAACCGAGCCACCTATAGCTGTGAGTTCCTGGAGGTAGAAAAGGAAGTTGCCAAAGACCTGGTTCGTGTTCTAGCTCTGATAAACGATCTTAACAAGTTATTGGCAAACTTAACGATAATAATTGGTTTGAAACTCGTGCAATATGAACGAGGTACTCCTCACACTCAGTCACGGTGGAGTGCTCGATCGATGCCGATATATTATCGTATATAACTAGTGTGCAGCTGGCCTAATGTCTGACTTAATTAACGAGCAGGTGTTCGCCAGGACCGCTAAGATATTGCCTTGATCTTACGCTACCTTACTAACACATTTGTCACTAGACAGGTGCGCCTGTGTGTGTGCGCATTACAACATTACGTCGTATGTGTGTGTATCGTTTAGGCGAGGCTAATGATTTGTGGCTGATTCTATTACATGTAACTTCCTATTCTGTTTTCATGTAAATATACGTATTTTATACATATGGAAAACTTTTTGTGATACTCAACAAAAATAGGGTAGACGATCGACCTAAAACTTGAACATTTTTAGGATATAGGATAACGCTTTCCACGAAATATATTTCGCCTTTGACTGAATATCGTCAATGAGTAAATACATTTACAGCCGTTGGAGAAAGGTGAATACTAGGATTGAATATTAATAAACTGCTACATGCTTTAAGAGTACTGGAATGTGTAAGTAGAACTGTTTCCCGTATGTGTGGGTAGACTACGGATTTTTACTGCCTACGATCCTGTGCAATCTTTAAATAGTTGTTATGATGAAAAGGGATATTGATAGTTTTATAATACAAGTATTGCCGCGAAGATTGAAATCTACTAAGCCATAAACTCGGCCCAGTCACAAATGTCTTTGTCCACTTTATTTACTAACTAGTAACGTATTTTTACCTGAAACATCCAACCATGTGTAATGATATCCTACTAACATGACAAAAGGAAAAAATAAACTATATCTAAGTTTAGAAAAGGACAAAGTGACCGATTAATTGACCGACCAGGTTTTTTATACAATGTAGGCAAGCACTAAGAAAGGATACTTGTTAAATTCAAAGTATCATACATCGAACAAGGCATTGTATTAGAGGGCTAGTAAAATTGCTCAAATTTTAAACATAATAATATGTTGTTTAAAATCCACCATAGAACTATTTTACAATATCATCTGTAAAATGAAGAAACAAGCGTTTGTGATATAATCAAATTTCACACGGACAAAGCCACGAGCAACAGTTCGTCTAATATAAATCTACACATTAGCTTCTCTTTATATCGACAAAAATACACGCTACCTCTAGGATAAATGCTTTATTCACCACAAAAACGCCGCTATTATCTCTTAGAAACACGAAAGCGAAGCCACAGATTAAATTGACTTATACATCGTAATTCGTATCACCAAACATGTACGTGTGTAGTAAACATGACGGATGGTACATTAGGGGTGTATCGAGGCTGCAACAGTTCACTAATATGCGTGCACAGTGGCGCCGTCTACGTTAATCATCGTATAATTACACGAATATAGCTATAATTATAGGCCTGCGTGTCAAATAGCGCTGTATACGGTCTTAGTTCAAATGTTAATTATAATGATATTTGAGACAACGTAGTTATACTATGTATTGGTATGTCTTAACTATGTAGTATTGAACTTTGACATAGATATAGATCTAAGTAAGAATAAGTAATAGTAAGTAAGAATCGTAGTTTTGATAAGCGACTTGTTGGTCCAGTGATAAAGAGGCGTGTACAACTACTTCTACTACTCTTAAGGTGCAGATTCAATTACTGGGTCGGACAAAGTGTTACAGAGTCTAGCCTTCGTAACGAGATTGGAGGGATGGCATAGTGGTTTACGTGATCACCTCGCCACTGCCATTGTGCTGAGTGTTGAGGGTTCAAATTTAACACGGGACAAACCTTTGAGTGGTCCACGTAATGGTTGTATCGAGTCTGCGTGTTCTATGCGTCCGTTGCTTGAATGTTTATAAAGTCCCCCGTGACACAGGATTTATTACAAAAAATTTAGTGGCTGCAAGTAATCTGATAAAGCCTGTCGGAAAGCACGTTAAACAGTGGGTCCCGGCTGTCATAAACATCTATGGCAGTCGTTATTGGGAAGTCAGCGCCCTCAAATATCCTGACGACTGGTGTAACCATAGAATGATGTTATCCTTCTGGGTTACGGAGGTCAGATGGCAGTCGCTCCGTGTACAAACTGATATTCAGCTAAATCTCGTTAGACCAGAAATAAGCGGACCCTGGCATAAGCTGGGATGAATAATCGCTAGGAAGAAGAAGAAGTAGTCTGATAATGGGCCTGGTAGACAGCAATAACCTAATCCCCCAGTACTATGATCTAAAAAACGGCATGTGAGTGTAATCCAGTAAGTAATACACATCTCTCTACTCTCTCGAACATCACGTGTACAAAGTATAAGGATAAGTCATATTAATTTTAATGACCCGACATTTCATTGTCTGTATACAATCCTTTGTACTACTACAGACTATTATTTCGACTGCTGAGGTTTCTCGTATTATTTATAAACGGCGATCAAGAGCGTATTGAAGTAATAGGTACCCACACAATGCGTAACATAAAAATAGAAAAATATTCGGGATAAAAATGTTCATTCCAATATTGCTTGCTATTTGATTATTATGTATGCCATTGTATACACAAGAGCAAATAAATTTCAAATGAAAATTCTTTGTGAAAACAGCATCAAAATTACTTGCAAAATGTGGTAGCAATTAGTATTTCATTTGCGTATGAGAAAATTAGGTTTGTAACATTTCGGTTCATACAACCGCACAAACAGACTACTAATAAGAGAGCAACAGTACTCCAAGCAAAATTCAGTTCAGAAAGTAATGAAGCAAAACAACAATTGAGTACTGGAAGCAAGTCAAAATATTTCTGTTTAATTAAATAACAAGAAGTCTTGAGTTCGCACTCGGCACAGCTTCACACTGTAGCCGGCTCTACAGCTCTACAGCTGCTCTGAAACGTCATTAACGAACTTCCTATCATTTATTTTACTAAATAAATGCACTGCACTTTGATAAAGGCTGCAGAAAAAGGCTCGCTGGATGAGTTGAATAGTCGACCGCATAAAGACTACTAACACCGAACAAAGTTCATAAAATAGAATGGACGGTAATGGCTTTTTGGTAAATTATTACCTTTAAACAAGGGATGTCTCGTTGAACGAGTGTATCAGTTGACACTTGTACACTTCAATAGTGAAGTACCAATTACAATTAAGTGCTATTTGATTAAAAACTTGACGGTTGCAAGGACACACCTACACTTATTTTATTTTTGAGACTTCTATTCATAAACATTCAAACAACAAATACAAAAGATCATATATACTCAGAATAACTTTATATGAATCACATATGTTTCTTACCGTGTAATGTTCAAACCCATAACAATCGGCTCACCACTTAAACCGCTGCACCATACATGCAGTGAAATATCTATACCTAAAATAATTCAAGTAACCTGAACCAAATGATTTGAGTAACCTTAAAATACTCAGTATAAGGCCGTTAAATCGAGCTAAAGCTCTCTAGGTGCCGTGAAAAACACAGTCATTAGCTATTAACTACACGAAAGTAAAGTAGACGATCATTAAATCACCATTAGGACATCAGAAAGGAGCTTACAAATAAATAAGATTAAGTTTCTTTCACACCACCATCTTTGCATCCAGTCTTATTAATCCCCAGTGTACTGGAGCAGTTTCTAGACCAACCAGAAAACTGAAAATCAACAGCAACCGTTACGTGACTTTAACTATGAGATACTGAGATTCTAAAGCTTCACCAGTATTTCGGGAATAATTCATAACGATTGCAACTAAAGGTAATGCTTTACATTCTCTTTAAATATGATGTGTTATCGATAATTACGATTTGCCATAAGCTGTTTGACCCAACCAGATGATCAATCAGCGCTCTCATCGTAGTATTCTATTCCAAGAGTTATAAGGAGAAAGTAATTCAATCTGTTACACTTTCTGCCTTAAATTACTAACACTGCTTTGATAATATATGATGATAGCTAGAGCCCAAGAGATAGACACAGACTACTTTTGACGTAGCTCATTGTCACAAAAGCCCACGCGAATAAGAGTAGCAATAAAATAACAGTAAGAAAATAGAAAACCACCATGCACCCCAGGATTGTCTATCTCAACTATTGCAACTCCTCTGATGGTATAGAGCCACGTCATGAGGTCCGGGCGTATTCTAACTGGCAGTATTCCGTTTCGAACGAAAAATATGTTTGGACATATATTATGTTTATTAGTATTAGTTTAGCAACTAATGAGCCATAGTTGATATATGTATGTATCTTATGTGGGGGCCAGTCAGTGCAGACCGGCGACACTTCGACCCAGTGGGATCTTTTGTGTCGACACTCTCCCAATAACGACTGCCATAGATGTTCATGGCAGCCGGGACCGACGGCTTAACGTGCTCTCCGAGGCACGGAGCAGGCGATAATTGTCAATCAATACGCACATAATTTCGAAAAGTCATATAACTTATATATATAGTTGATATAACATAATTATTATTATAAAGACACTTACAGACATATCAAAACTTTTGTTAATAATAATCCCAACACTAGTGTTTAGATTTATAAACATTTATATCCACGGACAGTTTATTATATCATCAATACAAATGATTTACAGGCAGACCATATTACAAACATGTAAACTCGATCCACTAATAACATTCGACAGACGGACAGTCAGTTTACAGCGCACATTAGTAGAGATATTTGTTTACACAATAAACCTATATTTGTGGCTACACATATTCTTTATTATGAGCATCGTGAGCACTAAATTTGTCGATATTCGAGAACATGGAAAGTCATTTTGTGGACACTGAAAAGTGTATTCTGGAATATTGAAAGCCACGTTTGTGGGGGAGGGAATATTGGAAAATGTATTTCGAAATTTTTAACTTTTAGAAATTAAGGGCGACTTTTGTATTTGGAGTAAAATAGATCTTTCGTCCGTGAGGTTAAACAATTTTGTCCGTCATGCATATCGATGAGTGACCATTTATAAATGCATAGTCACAGCTCCATAACAGGTGACAGAAACTATAGTTTCAAAGAAAACTGATAGTCAGTCGAATCTGGCTAGAAATCCGACCCAATTTAATAGGGAATATATAAACTAGGATGGTATATGTCTTTGTGACGCAGCGGCAAAGAATGCGAATGCTGTACCTACAATTAATATCTGGTTCAATGCCCGGGTCCAACAATGTTGTTGGGGTTTTCTATGAAGAAATTCGCAGTATCAGGACAGTGTATAAAACAAAGTCCGGTAGGCGGCAATAGGGTCAGCTCTTATTACGTGAGAACTAAAACCACGGCTAAGGAAATGAGATCTGCCTAACCCTTCCAAGTTATAGGTGTGAGATTATAGAAAAGGTATTTTATTTATTTTTTCCAGTTCCACAAAATCCAAACCTTCGCGTTCATGTTAATGATAAACACTTACAGCAGTGTGTGATCGGTCTTATATTTATTGAGACACAGAACATCGGTGGTGCTCAATCAAAACCTTTCCGTGTTTGATATATGAGGTGCCCAAGAATGTCTTCAGTAATTTCATTAGGTAATCTAGGTCACTAGGCCGTCGTTTGTCAATCAATCAAGCAATTAAATAACTGTAAATATTAATTACTGAACATTTGAATCCGTGAATTTATTTCTAAAACATTGACTGCCTCATCAATCTCAGGACATAAAGTAGCTTCGCTTATAACCGACCGTGAGGTTTTAGGTTTGAATTCTAGATCGGATGTGTGTCACTGGATATTTCTTGCATATGCGATGGACATGACTACTTACAGGAATATAAATATGAGATGTATATGAATAAGGTCTGTTAAGCTCTTCAAAGACATAGAAGCGTAATGATGCTTATATAATTCATAGTATACATTACATAAATAAACTCTTGCTTGTGTATATTTGTATTGTATATACTTCAGAAATCTTATTTCTTCAGCTATGTTTATGTCCTTCAGATCAGTTCGGGTACTAAAAATATGCTTACAGAAAACCCCAACAAGACCTTACCTATCCCGGTCATTAAACCCAAAACTTCACGATCTTCCTCAATCATAAACGCAAATTTAAACTACAGAACCAGCAGTCCAGACTAAATTAAATTCGAGGAAAGTAACCACAGTATACTTTTAATTGTCTGTTGCCCTCTGCGCTTTGCGTCCGTGATTCCAATGTTAGTAAAACTACCCGCAATACAGGGATAATTCCACAGTGCGGCTGTTTTTTCTTTTTTAAAGTGCAGCAGACAGTTCGCTTCGAGCGGCCGATTGACGTTTTATCGGAGAAGCGTCGCTGTTATATAGCCTCGGACAAACGAAGCACCGACAGCGTTGTTGAAAGAACATTACCCGTGAACATGAACTTCGAAATGATTTCTCACATTTAAACTATGATTGTTAAACACTTTTCTGCTTTACGTCATATTTTTTATAGTCTTCTATCTTTGTTTAAAACCTACACAGATTTACGCCTATATAAGCTGGCAGGGTAGGCAGTGGTATATTAAATTTACATTTCAGTACTGCGGTGAGCTTATTGTCGTCTACAAGACAATATTCCGAACTCCGTGCGTAGCTTTTGAAACGCAGTATTGTTACTACTACTTTCTTTCACTATCTATCTGTCTTACTACTAATATTATAAATATTAAAATGTGTTTGTTAGTTCGTCATTCTTTCATGTAAGAACAGAGCAATCGATTGACGAGATCTTTTATATTGAGATAGTTTATGGTTTGGAGAAAAAGGCTACCCGACTTTTATCCTGGCTCTCGAGGGAAAGATCTTTAAAATCGCATGGGATAATATGTATTCCATATATGCTATTCGAAGTCATGGTCTACCTCTGTGCAAAATAACTATAATATCCGTCTAGTGATTTAATCGTCATCGTACACAAACGTACATTTATATTGAAGTAGAACGTCGAAGTTATTATAACGGTCGGCATACATATATTATGAGTTTCTATTTCCAATAACTAGGCAATAGTCGAGAGCAAGATATGAGAGAAATTCTAAATTCAATATTCATTGCGGTCCGCTTGCCAACATCTACGCGCGATACGAACCGAGCGCTCAATACATGCGCACTTACCGAACCACGACACTGATGCCGGTTGCGATAATGACTATGTAGAGAGAGCGACAGGTGCTACGCATAAGAATAATTTAAAATGTTATCGAAAACGTCTCTAGTGAAAATATAAAAGATCTTAAGGTCAATTGTACAAAATATATGTACTACGAAAAGATAGTGAATCTCATCGAATGCTATTTTGTATGCAAAATATTGCTAACCTTGAGTGTTTCAAACAATCCACTTTATTAATAATTTTAATTAATAGCAATCCGAATTTGATAATATTTTACATATCATATAGTTGCTTCTAACTGTACAAAGTATGGATTGACTTAAGTTATAAAATCAGCAACCACCTAAATGCATCGCGCATTTAAATAATGTATACTAAAAGAAATAACATTAAACATGAATCGTTTTATAAAATATTTTATAAACTTTAATTATATGGTCTCTTTTTTTAAATGTAAAAGATATTAAGATTTCAAGATAACCTTGTAAATTAAACGACATTGTCATAGTTAACTATATTTCGTTGACTATCTATAACTGAAGCACTGTTTCCAAATTTAAAGTACCGGTAACCCAAGGAATTAAATACCGAACCTTTTGTCGCGTTTGGGACTCTAACGTCAGTCATTGTAGTAGTAATAAACAAATACTGCTCTTAGTCTTATTATTAAAAGTTGATCGAAATTTCAGCCAATAGATATTACAGTATAATAAATTATTTAACCTATCTGCATCTATTCATACATTATATTCAATATTGTACTTTATAATCAATACAATAAGGTTCACAACACTGCTCAAACCATGCTACATTAAGGACCCTTCCCCATGATAAGTTATGGTGTCTAGACTTTCACATAACATCCAGCCCGCGCATCGAATTCGTACGATGCACATACACACACCATAGCATAAACAGCGAGGGGCGGCGGAACGATAACTGGAAAATCTCTACTATGCGCGGAATTACAATATCAAGGGGTAAATGAGGGTAAGTGAATAAATTGTAAAGAAAGCTACATTATATGAACAAACAGACTTAGTCCCAAGATTATATCCCCCATATACATTTCGACAGCGATGCTTTTAGACCCCATGTCAAAATATATAATATGTTGCCCGTCTACCAGACCTATTGCTCAGTCTTCAGATTCTCTACCACTGCGCCAGGGCGGTAATCTATGTCTAAACCTAGAAATTAAGATATTTGAATGATGTTGTATTCCATTCATTTTTTTTTCTTACTTGTCATGGCACAGGAGCTTTCTCTACTTAAACAATAAAGCACCTAACTGATAAGAGATGACAGGGAAGATAAAAATCGGTAAATAAGAGTCAAGCAGCGAAAAGGTAAATAAACGACTTGTAGACCTAGTGGACTTTTTAAAGAAGAGAAAATGGGTTTAAGGTGCGTTAATTGGAATTCCTTTTTAGGCGAAAATATAATTTTGCCTTTTTTGCTCTATTAAAATTAAAGACATCAAGGTGAAATTAATATCAGTATTGTTCATCATAACTTTTTCTAATTACAAACTTTTATTGAATGACGTAATATACAGTCTAAATATACATGGTACAAAACAAGCACTAATCGCATTAGTCCAACTTTTTTCAAAGATTATCTCTATAAACTAACTGAGCGAAAAAAACTAGAGAAGGACAACCTGCTGCTCATTAAGAATGCCATATTTTAGTTCAGAGCGCCTAATGCTCTGCACTAATATACTATTTTGCATGCACAGACGCGGTACGAGTCACAATTGCGACTAATGACGTCTACCAATAAACAGTTTAGTAATAAACTTCGCTTTTCTATAAATACGTTTTTCCGATGACTCTTTCAATGTGATGTTAAAATGAGAAAAACTGAAGGAAAACTGTTAGAAGCAGGTCGGGTTTGCACAAAGGAGGTTTCGTATCAAAACTTTGTTGGCGAATATAACACCGAACTTTTTTTTTGAAGCTGACGGAATATCGGCCATTGATAGGTTACTTTGCTAATATGTATTACTGAAAAACTAGTATTAGTTGTTGAGACCTAAATCGTGCGGCTCATATGTATATTATATCTATAATTAGACTTCTACAATTAGCTATAGATTTCAAAATACATATTTTTATCACTCATACTTATATTTTGCTTAACATATCCTATGTGATGCTATACTCAAAATATTATAACTTAATTTATAGATAAAATGATAACTCATAGGTTAACAGTTGCATACATTAGTTATAACAAATATCAACATTAAACGTCACATTGAAAACATCTGTGATGGGCAGACTAATCACACATCATCGAATAAAAAATAGAACCTTAACAATGCACATAAGCGGGCTTTAATTAT
The DNA here is from genome assembly GCA_930367265.1 of Catocala fraxini. Taxonomy (NCBI): domain Eukaryota; kingdom Metazoa; phylum Arthropoda; class Insecta; order Lepidoptera; family Erebidae; genus Catocala; species Catocala fraxini. Next base: position 545,975 of record OV884044.1, on the reverse strand, counting down.
AAGAGCACAATTATTTACATGAATATGATTTTAGAAATCACACTATATTCTAAAAGACGACTTTTACTTTAGTCATGAGAGAACCTTATTGTACCTCTGGAGGATATTTTAAAAATACTAATCTCATTTTATTTAAGTTATCATCCAGAAATTATAATGGAACAGTTCTTTAGCCAGTTGCGAGAACGAGATGCGAGACGAGAACGTTACAGAGCGTGATAGTCTCGCCACCGGCGGGATTAGTATTCTCGCCGCACGCAAACTAAATGTTATCGAGTTGTTCGACGGTCGCGTATACCTCCTATGTACTCAGTCTGCTGCTGGGTTTGAGTCTTACTGAATATCGAAGATACTCTTTATATACCTATAGATCTTATCTTATCTTATCTTATGTGGGGGCCAGTCAGTGCAGACCGGCGACACTACGACCCAGTGGGATCTCTTGTGTCGTACCTATAGATTATACATCTTTGAGAAATACCCAACATACATAACATCACGCCTTCTAGCAAAAGCACTATATACAGCTGCTGGTCTGGGGCAGCGGGAGGCGGACTTAGTTATAGTTATAGGTTTTTAAATTGATTATTATTTTATTGTAATGAAAATGGCGGATATTTAATGAGAATGCTACTAACATAGTTTATAAGTATTACTAACAACAATATGAATCGCTTGTGTTCGAATTAAATAAATAATAATAATAATAATAAAAAAGGCTTTAAAAACTGCTGGGCATAAGCCTTTCTATATTTGACATAAAATCAAGTCAATAAGGTAAGAACGATAAAATCCGTATATAGTAATTTAATTAATTTCAATGAATAACATTCGCGTAAACAGAAGACAATATTACGGTAAGAACTGCAAGGCGTAAACCTTTATTCAGAAAGAGATCGTAATCTACAATGCCAATAATGGTTAGAAAAATTAACATAACATTTTAGGGGTTCTTAGACGTGCAGATTTCATCATCATCATCAGCCTGTGTCAGTCTATTCCTGGACCTCTCAAAAGGTGCGCCACCGAGGTCGTCTTCTCTCATTTCAATAACTCTCAGCCATTTCACATATATATTTACTGTCACTCGTTCAAACGGGGCAGTGGCACTAGTGGTAAAGAAATGAAACCGTTCCCGCGTTTTGTCTTTTCTTATAACATGCTCATGAGCAACATGACGTATGAGCATGTTACAAGACAAAACGCATGTGTATAAAGAAGATACGAATATGGACGTAAATTGGCAGAAACTTAAAAAATACTAAAGAAAATATGGATCCATATTTTCCTTGGTCTTTCTCATCTTTGTGAACGTGTAAAAATGATATGAGAGAAAATGGAGTTAATGATTAGATGACAACTGATAAGGATATCTGAAAGAAGAAAACCTACGCCACCGAATAATGAATGGCATGGCAATTATATTTCCCTTTTATATGAGCATAGTTAATAACATATAAAAGTTTTTCAGATATAACTACTAAAGTACTGTATCATTATTCGGGTTACTTTCAACTTAACCTTTTACGCCTTACATGCTCGGTAGACATTAATAAAAAGGTAAAGAAGTTTGAATCAGATAGCTCTGTGCGTCCGCCGGCTCGCACCGACGCCGCGCGCCGCCGCTCGTTGGGCGCCTCAAGAAATAACTAAGTACTCAAAACCATTTCTACGCCGAACTTGGATTATACCTAGGAACGGACACGTTTTATATAAAAAGTAGATAAGGCATTTTTATGACTTCAGTGATAATACCTGTGTCCATCATATTACAAATATTGAAAGAATGGCTGTTTTGCCAAACTTTTCCTGTTTTTGTTTTGTTACTTAGCTTTGGATCAAGTATATTTGATTTTTACAGTTTTGTCCCGTGTGGTTATCAAACTCGCACCACTCACTAATACCATTGCAACCTCTTTGTATTCGAAAATATGTCTGTAAATGTATGTAAGCTCCTTCAGTATCTTATTTTATTCTGCAAATACTAAATCACGTATGTGCTAAACCCACGGACTTGAAACGATTTCAATTTGCACCTGCGAATAGTAGAGCTCTTAACAAAACTGGTGCTAATGTTTTAAGTTTACTACCCAAGTCTTAAACCTTCTAAGACTTGTGTTTAAACCTCTAAACACGAAACAACTAAGTCTCAAACCTTTTAGACATTAAACAGCTAATAGTCCAGAATCTTCAAACACGTCTTAAACCAAAAAACTTAACTAAGCCTTAAGTCATGAACTTGCATACACTAAACGACTTTATAACAAGACTGGTTTAGTCTATGAATATGATATAATATCACAGCCTTCACAAGTCCCTAAACGCTACTAAAATAGTTCATTAAACAACTCTCAAATATATGCACTTCATTTTGTAGTAGAGATTTTAGTTTAAGTTACCTGCTAGTATTTTTATCAACACTCCAGCTAACCGACTTGTTGTGTGAACCGCGAGAATAGTGCAATAACACACATTTAAGTATCGTATTACATTTAGTAGGACTGTAACACATTGCGATATGTTCATAAACTGCGTATTGGTGTGAGCTACAATTAATCACAAGTGACGTCGTGCGCTAACAAGTAGTCAACGCAACAAGTTCTTACTTCAATTAGTACTTACGTATATAACATATTTATACGATCATATAATCGATTGAAAAGCAATTTTATATTCATACCGGTACTGTGACACATATCCGTGTATTTTTAACACATAAATTGCAAAGAAACGTATTGAAAAGTATTTAGAAATAATAGGCAGTAATAAAAATAATCTTTCTCGGTTACGTTTTAGAGTTAAAATTTGTAATGCAATGGTTTTAATTATAAATTTTGCTTCTTGAAATGATTTGTAAAAGACAGCTATGTTGCGATTTAATAACGTATAAAAATAATAATTCTAAAGACATATATACGATCACCAATTATATTCCTTATCACTCGTTCACGAGTTGTCGACCACTTTAAGCCCCAAAACACAATTAAATAAAATCAACTTGAGAATAATTGCTTTAAGAATAATTTAAAAGAATAATTGGTTAAAAAAGTGAAACAATAACGTTCTTAGGCATTCAAATTAAGTGTAACACAGGCGCTTAATCACGCGAAAGCGAACAAAAGCGTTCAACTATGGAATATACAGTGATCACAATACGAAACCACTGATTGTCGACACTGACTCGTTGTAAAATACACCTTATCACTATCACTATAGAATACATAATTAGCTGAATGATATGTTTAGTATAGGCCTCGGTTTAGCCGGCGCATTTTCGCGTTTTGTCGGGGTATTGTGAGCGCGCGTGCGGAGCGGCGCGAGGGCGGGCGGCGACTGGCGCTGGGCTAGGGCGGGCGCCCCGCGTGCTGCTATATAGGTTAACGATCACGTTCCCTTATGGCTGCGATAATGCGACGCTTGATTTTTGCGATTGAAGGTTAAGATTGACCACACGTTGGACAGGGTTACATCCCACCTGCTCATATTGACAGACATAAAAAAGTTTTATATTAAAACGGTGTGCCATTTATTTTACATACATATGTGTTTGATATTAATAAAACAAATAATATTTTACTACAGGTATAGTTTTGACTGTTTATTATATATGTTTAATATCTACTTCGTAGAGTTTTGTTTAAGGTATGAGAAACCAAACAGCCCATTTAAATTATAATTATTAAGTAGCTATAAAAAGGCTGTTAATCTTAATTCATTGGTTCTTATATCGTTTGAATGTTTAAAGACTTTCGCTAAGTAATATATTTATTAACGCACATCCTTTGCAAAATACTGACCACAATTATTACTTACTTAATATTATGTAGGTAGGTATAGTTTGGTATATTTTCTAAATTGATAAGACAAATCTTCGAGAAGTTTCCTCGCGATATATCTCGTCTCCTAAGGCTGTTTATCGTCAGAATAATAACAACGAACAGAGATATATCTCGTTCGTTTGTGTAACGAGCCCATTACATAAATCTACACTATTACTATTCATACAAAACCATACATTAGTACGTTTTTAATTTACTTTGAGAATTGTTCATGACGGCCGCTATTAAGGTTGTTAATACATCATGTTTGAACATGTTCTTGCGCTATCAGTGTTCTATGACTTAAATAATTGATTTAAAGCTTCGAACGTAATATTATAATTATAACTACGTTTGAAATTAATTTAAAAAAAAGCCTTTTATTTTAACGCTTTTATTAAACGCATTTATAAGTATAAATAACTATAACCGAAGTGAAACTATTTAATTATACATAGAGCCGGTCATATATTTTTGAAAGGATAGTTAGAGGTGTATCAAACCCACATTGACAGATATAGTTTTAGCAACCACGTAAGAGAAGATATATACGTTTGTCCAGGTACAGCTACAGACGCCGACATGTTATTAAATAAAAATTTAAAAAATACTTTGCCCAACTCGGGAATCAACCTAGAGTACCTCATGCACTGCATTTGTATATACTACCGCTACGCCACTGTATGTACTCATGTTCTAATAATGATTCTGAACACGCAACACTAAACACAAACAAATGTTTACAATTTTTTAGTAGCGAGCTCCAGTCGTCTTGGAGGAAAACACCATAAACATTCAAGGGGATAAATCTTTATGTGAGCTTTTTAATCTATACTAATGGTGGTGCGTGGAATAGATATGTGTAGGTTCAAACATTCAAACCGTACCTTTTAGACTTTATACACTTTTAGAGAATATAACGTGACGAAAATAAACAAAGATTTTACAATAGACCATTATTTTCGAGCTCTTACCTCCCAAAGGATTTAGAGATGTATGATGTCTATAGCTAAGTGAAAATCCTACTAAGGTAGATTCTATCACAGATCTTCTTATGAAGGAATTGTGAAGAGTTTTGCTGCTGTCTGATAATTTAGGTTGAACTGCATGTTTTAAATGTGTACGAGTATACGGTATAACTCAGATTTTAATTGATGGAGATTCAAACTCCAGGTAAGCTTAACTAAAGTAATTATTTAACTCAGATATCATATGTAGAAAGACTTTCTTTATCCTGTGTTACAAAATTTTGTTAAATAAACATGACTATTCAAGATTGCACTAATAACGGGTCAAAGAGAGATTACCACAGGCAAAAAAAAATAGTTCTATACTCACAGACTCTATTTATACAAAGATTTTTAATACAATATTGTTTTTCTTATACTCAGTATGGTGCGGCTTGATATTGAAATATATACTACTAAGCAATGTTTAACAATAAGGCACTTGAAACCCGAAATTACCAGTAACGTAACGCCAAAATACGAGAGAGGTAAGAAATGTGTAACCAAACTTTTGTCTAACAGAGCTTTTCCATCTGATTAACAAAATCTAAATACATCATATTATTAACACATATATTGCCACATTATAAGCCTGAAGCCTGAAGATCTCCAAAGATTTGGTAATCTTTAGAGATGAGGCTTCATATATTTGTTGGAGTTCAATCAAATATATGTGTTGATAATATGTTGTATTTAGATTGCATTTTATTACTGTAGGGGATGGAAATAGCATATGCGATATACAGTAATAAAATGCATACATTCACTGTAAACAATGGACTTTAAAAACACAGAACGACAACTTGGCTAAAGTAGAAAATAATTTGATTTCTGTCCATTTGTTTCTTGAAAGTAAGAAACCTGTTTCCTGGGACAACTGTTAACAGAAATGGTAAACAAATGGAAGGCAGATGGAAAATATTTATTGGTTCTATCCGCGGCGCTCTACATTTACGAGTCAATCCAATTTGTCACTTGCATTGTGGTAGAGTGGCTCTAGACTGGCAGACTTTATGTAGGGATCACTTGTTTATATTTATGTAGAAATTGATTTTATTGTCAACAGTAATATATTATTCTTTATCTGTATACAGAGTGGATTTAAAGCTGTATTAAACTTGAAGAAAATCGAGATACTTGTATATAACGAATAAATCCGAATGTGAGTTTGTTTGTCACGCTTTCACGCCATAATTACTCAACCAATCATCATGAAATTTTGCATGCACGACAACGTACAAAAGGGGAACAGAAAAAGATATAGGGTACCTTTTACCAATAATAATAGATTGTTAATAGATTCCCTCTTAATAGATTGTTAAGTATTACATATCCATCCAGCATCAACAAGCTAACAGATCTCCTGGCTTGCCAGCAGATTCTGATCCCAAGATAATCTGTCCCCATTTGTCGTAGGGTTAGCACACACACATAAAACGTATACACATACACCCACACGTCACGCATACACGCACACACACGTACCCTTGTACACACGCATACTCACACACACATACACACACACACACACACACACATGCACACACTCACACGCACACACACACACACATACAGACACACACACACACGCACACACACACACGCACACACACACACATACAGACACTAACACGTGCACGAACTCACTCCATATCTTATAGTCTACTCAATTACTCACCTCACATATTAAAGGTACATAATTGTAAAATCAGGTCACTCCTATCCGAGCACTAACTTGTCTGGAGTCAGGAGAGGCTGGTAATCTGTCATACAGGTCTACCTAGTACAGATACCAGTCTCTCACACAGATTCACCCTTTTATAAATGTAACCCCTAGCTTAAGATTCTGATTTTTTGTAATTATTTCTGTGTGAGAGAGTAAAAATATATAGATTAGGAACAGTTTTTTTTCCATCCAGAAAAGGTTCTGTTCCTAATCTATATATTGATAAGCGACGCGTTAGTACATCCTTATCAGATAAAAGCAATGCGCATATTGCATTACACTTCCCGATAACTATTTGGTCAAGAACGCAGCTCACGTATAGTAATGTCATTACATTCGAATACAATCGTGAACATCGTTTCCACGTAACATGTAAACCATAATGCTGGGTTTTGATCGTGATTTAACAGCATCTAACGGGGGATAACTTTTATATGCGTTGCAGTGCTTTTGTATAACAGAAAACAGGCATTAGCGCCATCGTGCTCGGTATTTACATACCTTTTAGAAAGGCTTGACGTTTCACAAGCAGACGATAGAATCTTTGCTATAGTAGTTTGTATGGCGACAAAGATCCATCAGATTTTTAGGCGTTGAGGTCATCTGTTTGATTGCTACGATCTTATACTCAATGTACGAAAAGTTAGCGTACATTTCACCACATTGACCAAGTACAGTAGACACACTTAAAAAACCTTCGGCAAACATATAAGATTCCTTCATCATTTTTTTAGGATATGAAATGGATATCATTAAGTGAATTATTGTAATTCTTATGAGAATAAAGTTCTTAAACCAGATATCATACCAGTGATATCCATTTTAGGTACAGATAGCTGGGAGCTATTTATATTTCGTTTAAACCGTACGTTGGCTTATAACAGCTATCCACACATTTAAATATACTTGTAATATACCTTAAACCTTTTGTTTATAAGTATGTGTATCCGTTTTTAGATACATAACATACAAAACATAATCTTTTAATTAATAATGGGCAATATATTTGAACGAATAATACTGGTTTATATTTTAGCCTTAATTTCGATCTAATCTCCTTGTTTATTCGAATGAATAAACAACGATAAATATTGAATATTTTATTATAAAAGATGGATAAAATATTATTATTGATAGTTAATTGATGTAGGAGAAACCTCCACTCAATAAAAATAATAACATAAACCTACTTCAACTACATATGTTTCACAAATAAATAAATTTGATTTCTTGAACAGTTCGGCAGAGCATTACGGCTACTTTTACTGAATGGTGGCACATGTTTTTATTGGTCACATTACTAATTCGTTGAATGGTGAATTTAATCGCTTATAAGGCAAAATGTATATCGCTCAAAACAGACATAATCTGGGTCTTTGTGTCTGTTATTTGAATAGTAGGTAGTACTTGATCGTTTTAAGCGAAAAGAAAAATGTAATTTGGACATAAGCTTATCTAGTATAGCAAGTGTATACATGGCATTGTCTGTTTTTACATTAGCGCGATGGATGTTACTAATTACCAAACTAATTAATTGTTTTGTTAGTTCAGACTAGTATTAGCACCCGACGTTTGAGCAATACTAAATAACTACTACAAATCTATTATTTACTTACTTTAATATTACTGTCTTGTTGGTCGTCCATAAGTTTGTGTACGACTCTAAGATCCTGGGTTTGATGTCGAAATAATTACATTTTTCGGTTAGTTAATGCTCAGGAGTCCTGTCGCTTTTGAGTATAATTAAAAACAAATATACATATATTCGTTCTTTATAATATTAGTGTGGAAAACAATAACAATGTCCTCTGTTAGAGCCATAATAGAGTCACTCTTTAACTAAAGTCTACCTGCCGTCTACAGGGCTCGACGACTCAATACATACATAGTTATGATTAATAAACAGCAATAGAGTTTACCGCTTTTACACCAAAGCCTCTTCGCTTAATTACAAATATCAAAACCAGACATAATTACTAAAATAATTGAGTGTATAAAACAGTCCACAGCCTGCAGACACGCGCTACACACAACCGTAGCCTCGTAGAGACAGACTCTACATAACTCTACGTAGCTCTACGTAGAGCGATGTTGATGTTAGTGTTAGTCTAATTAGGAACGTAATACGCGATAATTGTAATTCGTCGAGTCTATGTACAGTTAACTACAGTTTGGCTATTTGATACTGTTGCAATGTTACAGTATATAAGAAGTCTACTAATAGCATAAACATGAAAGATTGTAAAGTTCAGATGTTTGTTACTCAATTATGCGTAAACCGTTGAAATAATGTATATAAAATTTTACACAGAGAGAGATCTCGATATGGGTGTACTTATAGGATAGGTTTATCTAAGTATGCGTTTCGGAATCACGCGGGCGAAGCGGTCTGAATCAATTGAAAGATAATTTTTTATTGCAGAGTTATTTTAAAGAAATGTATAGATCGTAGCGTATGCATAGAGTTGTACATAATAGTCAGCATATAATTCAAGTATATTTTCCTGAAAATTTACATAGCGCGCGTATTATACCATATTTAGTTAGCTATATTTAAAATCGTATTTAATAATAAGCGGACCCATTGCAGTCTAACAGACGCACTTATTAACATCTTGCTGCTACAATTTCCTGACAGAAAAATTCAATAAGATTGTCCCGATCCAGAAACTGAACCCAGCACCTCACAATCACCCGTAAGAGTAAGCACAAATCACAGGAACTAGGTGAACATCGTATTTTAATTTCAGCACTATACCTCAGAAATCATTTTTATGTTCATTTAAAACTTCAATACAACACAAGGTTGGATCAAAGCGATGTTCGAATGAGTGGAGCGCTCGCAGAGGCACACGCAGAATTACCGCATGTATTAAACTTTTAATATCGACTCCGGCAAACACCGAATGAAACCGCTCAATAAAAACACTGAATCAAACAACGGTGAGAAGGCAAACACGCTTGGCGTATCGTTTGTGGCTCACTAGCAGCAGTCACTTTCAGATAAGTACAGAAGTCTAGAGTGCTGGCAATTCCGTCTACTGCTTACTTAATGAATTGCTTAATGACTAGACGGAAGAAGTAGCTAACAACAAACTAGCTTTATCATTATTATTCTTTTACCCAATCATGAATTTCATTTTTTTTAAATTCGGCAAAGCGCGGTTATTACTTTTGGTATTGCTTATGCTGCTGGAACTGTTTGATATTAACCGATTTGATACTTGACTGCCATCTTTGTAAAATAATTCAATTAGACAAACAAGAGGAGTTATTTTCGGAATCACAACATAAGTTAGACTTGGATTAGACACAGAATACTATCAAATAAAAATAGAATCTACATACCTAATCGAACAACATTTATGCCTCACAAACGCCGCCTTTAATACGAGTTTCCATCGCTTTCGGGCGGCTAATCAGTTGCTTAAACTTTAGTATATCGAGCGACATATTGCCATGCGTTTCATATCTAGCAGAAACTTTGATAAACTAATCCAAATAACGCATATAGGGCAATACACCCCAGCACATCTTAGTCGATTTTGCAAAGTTAGATACTTACTATGTATGTAATTCGTGGATGAGTTTAGTCGCTAAATCATATATACCGTTTCGTAACGTAAACGTTTCCTATAATACGTAATTAGACCGTGTGACCGACGTGAACACGCACTTAATAGAGAACGGTGAAGTCAGGCCACAACGGGCACGTGCCGCAGTCGCACCGCACCCGCCACGCAGCTCAATCGTCCACTGTTGATGTTTACTCGGCGCCGCGCCTCAAAGGGTCACGCGTGCCAAGCAATCATGTTTGTATGTATGAGCCGATTCAAGAAATTGTAGTTCACTTGTTACATTTTAATCATATTGACAAAATCTATATTTAAAATACATTCTTGGGCGTATATAGAACATGGTTATAGCAAGGATGAAGCACATAGGTCATGGCATTACGCCAGTTTTATTATAGTTTTACGTAATAAGAATCGAGTATATAGAGTTTGAAGCAGCGGTAGCCAATTGGATAAGGCATTGGACTTGCGATCGAAAGGTCGCGGGTTCGAATCCCACCCATTGCACTATTGACGTGAAACCACTAATAACACAAGTAATTTAGGCTAGCTGAAGGGGTTAACCACAGTCCTAGTAAATTTCAACCCAAACTGTTATAAAACTTAAAAACAAAGTATTATGTACTTAACAAGAAATCATATAAAATAACCCTTTAAATGTAATGGTTATATTTATTCGCTTTACAAAATTACAAAAGCAGTTTCTACATATTTTTGATGTTTACCATAATATCCTAAATTAAAGTTACTTCCGTACGATTATATTACCATGTTACAATAATTAATTTCTCAGGAGGCTGTATTTAACGTTTTCTTAAGTTACTGTAATATAAGTGCGTAAAAACACCAACGCTACTCACTCCATATAACTAGAAAAGAGTATAAGGCTAGCTCACACCTAACAGACGCGCAAGGTACAAAACAATGTATATACTGTTACACTTTGTACTGTTGCAAATAATGAAAGTTCCTACCAATTATCTTCCACTCCATAGCAAGTACCAAACCAACTAAGGCAAATAATAAATACACATTTTTTTTAAAGTGACCTATAATAAATCCATACATGCGATTTAACTTTCTTCCCATTTCTTATTTTTAACCTGACATCGGCATCCGTACACCGATTGACGAATTAAGGTAGTTTATTTCATTATATGATTCACTTTTTCTAATAGCTTCGACTACACAATACCTAATTAACATATAAATAATTTATGTGCTATTATCTGATGCCAGCAATTCCTTTTTTTTAAATTGCGTCTTATATTTTTTTAACTCATAGATTAACAATTGCTTTATTTTACAATTCACCGCTTAGTCAGTTATGATTCAATCCTAACTCATAGACATCTACGACCCTCGGCATTTAGCTCTACGACCCTCTGTAGCTCGTAGCTCCACCCTCTACGCAATGGCGACGCTACGAGCCCTCTACGATAAGTAAGGCCCGAACGAGATCTCGTAATTTGTAAGAGAATATTCCGAAGTTATAAATTTGCGCAAAATTAGATCTCGACGGTTGTTACAATTATGGAATATTTGTTCAAGTTTGTTACAACGAGATATTCAAATGTTTAAACCAAACCTCAAATTGGTTTTTATTGAAGCAGGCGGAGGCTTTGGAGCGCCATGATTGGCAAGACGTTGGTATTATTTGAGCAAAGGCTTTGCCCGAGATCACATCGGTTACTAAACATTCAAAATTCAGAGACTGTAGATGCTTTGAACGAAATCATGATTCTTATAGAATAATATCAAATTATAGAGGACTAGTAGTTTTCCCGCGGTTTCACCCGCGTAAGTCCCGTTCCCGTGTGAATGTCGGGTTTCACCCCTTTTACCCCTTTCAGGGTGGAATTTCCAAAAATCCTCTCTTAGTGCTCCACTACACTCTCCAAGGAACATACATGCCAAATTTCAGCTTCTTGCGTTCAGTAGTTTCGGCTGTGCGTTGTCTGTCAGTCACTCAGTAACGGAAGAGTTTTATATATATAGATTATACAACTATGACACAATAACTTTTAGTTAAATATCTAGGTTAACCTTAGGGTACTATTAGGCACAACCTATATCTGCCGTCTGTTTTATAAAAATAAGGACGGAACGATTAATTAATACGTTCACATTTATTTTTTTATTTTGAATGAAAGTTCAGGTTCAGATTTCGTTTATATCAGATTTTATGGCAATTAAAGTAACGGATTGGACATTTAACCTAGACTTAAAACAACTATTATTGGAGTACAAGCACATACTTGTAATTGTAATATTTCAATCTAGCATAATAGTAACTTTACTACTATGCTAGAATGAAATCCACAATATTTGGGATATTGACAGTTTCCAGATTCCACATACTGAGCCAATACGTCATTCATTCATAAAAAGACAAAAATAATACAGGAATACATTTGAGTAGGCAATGAATTACATGCCCAAATCTTTTTAATGGTCTGTAGAAACATTTGAATTGAAGTGAACTAGGATTAGACCTTATAAATGAATGAATACCATTCATGTTATTAATATCTAGGCTCACGCCTGTCCCAAAGGTCTTGGCACAGGTGTACCCAGTTCACAGAACATGGTCGATCCCAAGTAAGAGGAGGACCTATTACCTTCTACCGGTCTACGTTCTAGCATCTGTGCTACTGATAACTTGTTGCCAGAAAAACTTAAAAATATAATATATAATAATATATCAATAAATAATATTGTCTTCTATTTACGCGAATATTATTCATTGAAATTAAACTTCTATATACGGATTTTATCGCGTTGTTTATTTGACACTTTATTACAAAATTTTGAAAATTGTTACACTACTACTACTATTAAACTTTACTAATTTTTAAGCTAATTAAATTATTATTAAAACTATTTAGATTTATATAAATCTAAATAGTTTTAATAATAATTTAATTTAAATTTAATTATAATGATTTAATTAGCTTATTTTATACAATTATTATTACAATTTTCAAAATTTTGTAATTAAGTGTCAAATAAACAACGCAATAAAATCCGTATATAGCAGTTTAATTTCAATAATATAAATAAATAAATAAATAATATATATAATATAAACTTAATAAAAATAAAAGCTATTAATATTTCACATTTTTTATCTAAATCATTACTGTCACCTTGTCATTGTGTAAAGCTCTATAAAAGTCGTGACAATTTACCCAAGAGACACGAAATCATGTAAGAAAATACTTCGCGTCTAAAAGTTTTTGTAAAAAAACACGTTGAAATTTTTCATGTAAATTTTTTGAGCACGGTGCTCTAGGGAGAGCGCTCGTATGAAATTCAAGGAGGCAGCGAAACACAACATTACATACATATACGTATAAGAATATGTGTCATAATATATCTTACAGACTCAATATATCAGTGCGGAGATAAGCAACATGTTCTTGTGTACGATCTGATCTAGTTTGACAGATGTCTTAAAGGTAGCTGTGTGGTACCCTGAATTATTCATTTGTTATGTTCCTGTGTACTTGTATACTTTAGTATTTTTAATACTAATAATTTAAAATACGCGATTATATTTATAATTATTAAAGAACGGTTTAAATGGCAGAAAACGTAACGGTGAAGTATTTAAACATAAATTAAGATATTTACAAATCATGAATAATATGCGAATTGTGTTCATGTCTTGTTGTATTTTTTATTTAAACCAATAACAATATGATACGTAGAAAATCATAAGTTTTATAAAGCAAAATGTAAATGATTACCTATTTCGTAATATTTTCTAAACTCGAATGAAACATGTACAGGAAACTCTCGTTATTTCTATGTAAAAACGTTTCGGTTTTATAACTTTTTATTGTATTATTTTAATACAATAAAAGAATATGCCCACAAGATTTATAGCATTTAAATGCACATCAACTAGGTAAGTATCGCATGAACAGCAACTTAAAAATGTTCCAAGAAAGCGTACATCTTCAATACATGATGGTCGGTATCGTCCCGGGCTCACTAACGACCCACCCTGGACTCGACCCGGAGGTACAAGTGCATTATAAATTGAACACCGCGACTGTTGCCAACATTATAAACGACGCACTGGCATCGCCATCAAGAATGCACGTATACACACCCTCCAATCAATTATTAACCCACACTATATACATTTAAAATTCAATTTCGAATGACTCCACTTGGGCTAGCTGTCTTCGAAAATTGCCAATACAAAATGTGCTTTAAATTCATGAGGTAAGAGTCAAGATTGTTTGAGGGTGTTGTGTTATAATCAACAGCTGAGCTGAGAAGGGAGTGAATCAATTTAGCCAGGGAAGAGGGAATTATGAATGCTTGGGGGATTTCGTTAGTAACATTCATTTTGTTTAGCTCGCTCAAGATTGCCGCAGTCAGGTGAAGTATGGTTGCGTCATCGTTACTTGTGTGCACTTACATCGTGCCGAGTTACGAGGGACTTTATATTAGTAAATACGTGACCGCTGCTTATCTAATTGAAGGTTCGTACTTACCTAAAGCTGGGTCGGGCAAAGTATTATTGGGTTTTTACGTATAGTTATTGTCAGTAGCAACCCGGGCTCTGGAATAGCACTATATAGAAGTCAGACAACATAGCATCACGCATGTTTATCCAGTAGGAGTAAAACACAACTGTATTACACACAAGTTTGTATCTTTCCTTGTTTCGGTACAGCCTCAATATATTAGGATGAGGTATTTATTTGGAGAAAAGCTTAATAATATCTTACCTGGACCTTAACTGCAAGATTATTTTAAAACTATATTACAAAACAACTCGATAAAAAAATGTATAATGAGCTATAATATAGATTGAGATATGATATGATGTGATCATAATATCATGATCGTCTTTGGTGTTGTAAGCGATCTTCAGCAAAGGTAATTACTTACCATGGAGCCTGGTTTATTTTGACACTTACTAGTCTATACTAATATCATACAGCTGTAACGTCAGTTTCTGTTTGTTTGAACTTACTAATCTTTAAAGCTACTGATCGAATTTTAAACATTCTTTATGCATTTAACTGCCTAATTCATGACGAAGGTTTGATTTTTATACAACAACGATGGCAAACAAGCATACGGCCCACCTGATGGTAAGTGGTCACCGTAGCCTATGGACGCCTGCAACACCAGAGGCATCACTTGCGCGTTGCCAACCCTTTAGGAAAGGAAGAAGAGAAAAGGAATGGGAAGGAGAAGGAGCGGGAAGGGGGAAAAGAGGGTGATTGGGCCTCCGGCCCTCTCACTCACCGAACGAAACACAACAGTAGGAATACTGTTATTTCATGTCGATGTTCTGTAAGAGGGTAGTCCTTCCCCGATCGAGCTGGCCCATTCGTGCTGAAATCAGCGAGGCTCTATAACATCCCGCTACAAGCTACTAGAGGAGAGCCATAATCATAAACATAAGTTAAACTGAAGACGGTTAGTGTTCAAAATAAAGGATTTAGGCCTCCATTCATATACATTTGCGAGGAGGTACACACTTAGTATCATATCAAGTTGTCATCTAGTTTCTTTCCCTCGAGGGCGAGTGTCAGGCTATGTTTGTGCAAATAGTCGCGGCTTAGTTACGTATAATATCACATAACACAATGTTTACTCGATATCAAATATGGATCCTCAGAGAGATAACCAATCCCGAAGATATAACTTAAATATTTATTACTAGATTTTTCCTGCAGAGTCGCTTGCGTTAATCTGGTTTTTGCCAATAAACTGATATCCCTCGCTACTAGTACTTTTTTCTGGTAGAAAGGTACCGTATGTCATTTTATGTATCAATGGCAACGTGTACGCAAAGTTTAATTATGCCGTGTCATTTTGAAAAAGTAATAATGTAGTTTATGCTAAATTCTGCCTTAGGGTGTAAAGCTATCGCATTATTTCATTTAATCAAAATCGGTTCATATTATGGTGTTGTTTGTTAATTGCAAACAAACAATTTTGATTAGTATCAAGCGATCAATTAGGTAACATAATTTGGTTAACATAAATAAAAATTTAACTGATTTATGATATTTATTTATGACATGCAAATCAAATTTTATTTCAATGTTATAATATTTTCTTTCTAATTTATTTCTTAGTTATTTTGTTGATATTTTGATATATGTATGTGTATGTGGTATAATGTTTTTATAATACTGACTCTCTTGACATTCTTTATTTATCATGTATGGATTTAAAATCTGAAATAAAGGTTTTATTATTATTATTATTATTATAATTATCAGACTTAACATTATTATAATTATGTTAATCAAATAGCAGCAATAAAATGTACAATAATTATTTTCTATAACATTTAAATTACTCGTTAAAACTAAGATAATTCATTTTAATATATTATAACACATTCAATCTATGATATAATAAGTCTATGTCAGTTTAAAAAATGTACCTACAGATCTTCATAATCCGTGTTCGATGCCCAAACCGAGTAAAATGTTATTACGTTTCTCTTTCAGGCAATTCTCAGCAGAAGCGCTAATAAAGCAGAGTTCCTATTACAGATAATAATAAAGTTATACCTACGTATTATGTAAGAAGTAAAACATACAGCATATAATTTCAAAGTTCGTACTCCACAATATATTTTAATCCCAACCTACTAGAGACCTTAGAGGTCCTTATAACACAAGCTTGTTGTCCCTCTCAAGTATCTGTAAGCGTCGAGGCGAGGCCCTAACGACGCGACGTAAAGGCGCCGCGTACTCGGCAATCACTTGTGTCATTAATTGTGTATTCATGAAAAATGGCGGATAATTAACGGTAAATATTTAAATTGCTAGATCGCTTAATGTAAGGAACGCTTATTGCACAATACAAAATGCTTTTAATTAATGATTTCTAAACTAATTGTCAAATATACACAGAAAAAACAGTTTTTTTTATTTTTTATTAAATACTGCATCATTTGGTTACAAGGTTTTAACTTGACATGGTTAATATTGCAACATTGATGTAATGAACACGAAACCACCCAAATTCTAATCAATTACTTGTAGATAACATAATTATTACTATCCCGTATCCTAAACAGGCATAAAACCGGCACCATTCAGTACATTAGAAGTAACGAAATGACTAAACAAACTACCGCGCCATCCGTACAGAAAAGTAACGATACTATGACAGTATTTATACAAACAGTTACTATTTAGTACGTCCCATAAAAGAGAGATGGCGCTATTCTCAACCATTTTATTTTCTAAAGCGCACAAGATTTCATTAATCCACAGAAAGTTCTTAACATCCGTCATTTTAAATAGCTGGCTTGAAACCTCACTTCAACATGAACCTTTAGAAGTAAAGCCTTCACAAATGATGGCTCATTAATTGACCTAATTACACACAGTGTGGTCCGAGACGCCTGAAACGTGGGAGGATATGTAAAGTTGATTATATTTCAACAGGCACTCCTCCGGCGAGACCCTCACAGACCGGAGGGTGAGTAACCAGATTAAGGCTAAGTTTTATTCTGCGCGCTCATTCGATTCCCCTTCTTCGAAGCTTTGTTACGCGGATATGCTTTGTTGTCTACTTTGTGTTCGGTACGCGGCGTGTTGGAGATATTATTATCTATTGATGTGAGCAGTAAAATGCTATGTCAGTATTGCAGTGTTTTTATATTGCTACCTTGCGTATCATATTACTGGCTAAGCAAAATTAAACACTCCACAAATTACTTTCCAGAAGCTGGTGTTTTGGAAGGGGTTTTAGGACTAACTTGTTGGAGTTCGCTTTCAACCGATATTAAAATGGCCGGGTTCAATGCCTGGGCTAGAATAGTGTTATTAAGCTTTACTTATAGAATTAATTCTCAATAAATTGTGCTTGATAGACAGTAAAGTAAATAATTTATTAACTTCACACGCATATTTAGTCAAAAAATAATACTTATGAACGTCAACAGTTTGCGTATTATTGAAGCTACTGATGTTACATTTAGGTAAGGTTAAAATACAAGACCCGTATCCTATACCTTAAGGTCTCATACATAGCTGGCGAAATATGAATGTATAATTAGACACCTACCTATTGTACTCGACGCATAGAGATTCACTCTACGCACGTTCCATAGTCAACAGCATAATCATTCCAGAATATACAGAATTCTATTCATACAGCTTAGAAAACAACTTATATAATCGAATGGTCCTAAAAAGTGCCAATTGATTTGCCTAAAACCATGCTACAAAAAGAACCAAATATAGTAAACTAACTATGCCAAAAATGTTATGAATACTTTATTTTACAATCTTCTTGTTTTAAAATTAAAAGCGCTGCTGTTTAATTTATGAGCTAATCATTCTACTATTACCCAAGTGCGTAAAACAACTAAGCCCATTACAGTCAAGAGCTTCAAGTCAAGTTTGAATGGCACAAAGAGACAGAAAGTCATTCTCTTTATATTTAAGTTAACATTGTAAGTATATAGGTCTGCACCTACCATTGGTTGTCATAGCTTTTTCATCGCTAACAACTGTATTATGGCATAGTTGGGCTTTCAGTAGCGTTTTTTTTTAATATATACGTGATATTAATATTTGCAATTACTTTTAGGAAATTTAGAGTAGGATTACTTGTCTGTCCATTCTTTTGGCGTGTAAATAATGTAATACTTGCATGCAATACTAATATTGTAAAGCATGTAAAAGTTATTGTATTGTAAAACATGATTAGATGTTTGGATGCTTGTTACTCAGTCACTCGTAAAGTGTTACTCGGATTTGGATGATACTTGGTACATGGATAGGCCATATTTTAGATAAATACATACTATTTACTACTTTACTGGCTCAGCGACCCAAAGTGTGTCTCGGCCGTTCGGTCTTTAATCGTTTCCCGCCACTCGTAGGCTTGAAACTCGCAGATATAAGAGATGAGAGATAAATACATAGAATAACTTTTTTTCTAGCATCGTTGATTTACACCGCTGAAGCGTGCAGAAACTAGTAGACAACAAAATTGTGACGCAGACGCCATTATTAGTTACATGTTTTACAACTCTGCCTACTCTTTCGTGACTAACATAACCATATTTATAATGTCATTAATTGGGTACTCTATATGATCCTTAAAATAGCCACTTCTTTATATAACAGTTTTTACACTAACTATAACAAAACTATATGTGTCCATGGTAGGGGCAATAACTACCGTCTGCCTTAGCTACAGTTTAAGTTCACGAAGATTGCGTGGGACGAGACTTACTGTTGCGCTAAATTGTGTTAGCACTTTATTCATGTTGCCGGCTTTGAAATATCTCACAGTGACTACTGGCTTGTCTTAATGAGCGGATGAATAAGTACGTAGATATAGCGTTGGACAAAATGTTATAAGAATGCACGGCTGGCGCCTATGGCCGGCTAGAATGCTGACCACGTGTTTAAATTTGGTCTTGTATGAATAAATATGACATGTGAACGCCACCGCAGATCGCCACGATTATTTAGTTCTAATGAATTATTGTTCAAAAGGTCAGCAATATAGTAGAAATAACGAAAGCTTTATAAAAACATATGTATTTGTATCGTGTATGTCGTAACTGTTTTACTGGTAACTAGACAAATGCTTTCGCTTATGTTTGTGTGAATTATGAAAGCTTATTGAAAATGTTATATGTTTACTAAAAATAATTAAATTCATGAAAATGAATGTAACATGATTAAATTCATGATTAATGAAGTGCTACTACTTTTTTTGACTAGGAGCATAATCAAAAGCAATAGCTAAATCGCGATATACATAGATAACAATGTTCGACCGTGTAATCTATTTCACGGAGCAAGTCAACAATATTACGATGAAAATGTTTGTGTCATTAATGTCTTGAGCCACAATTGTCTCATAACATATTATTAAGATAGGTACCTATACCAGTTTAATTGCGACTTTACATATTGAAAGATATCCCAGTCGAAGACATAAGTAAATACATAATATGTTTAATAGGAATTGGAGTAAAGTCTTTAAAGACAAACATTTATCTTACAAGATCGATTAGTTCAACGAAATCACAGAATTAATCGTCGCTAATAGTTCCCTACCTCAGTGATCACAAAAACTTTTTACTGCATCCCTCAGTGGATTACATTTTTTACTCTTCCAGCTTTCAATTTAAACTTTATGAATTAAAAGCTGTATTTTATGTCGTTCGTGATAAGAAATACAATCTCGAACTTTTATCTGTCAGAAATATTGGACTAATAAAATCTAAAACAATAAAATATTATCAGTAAAATGATCAATTTTACTGCAATGTCTGATTTGAAATAATACTTATATAAAGGTATGCTTTATTATATCTTAGAAATAGAAACATAAAAATGTGTTAAATGTTTAGTTGCTTATGCTGGTAATGTACAAGGTAACCAACAAATATTCAGCCAGATGGTAAGTTAACGAAGGCTAAGACTTGTGTAACAAAAACGTTCTACCTCGCGCGTTGCCGAGTCTGCAGAAATCTTACTAAGTGTTCGTGAGAAAAATTCTTTTAAACCCACTTGAAACTCGGCCATTTAGGTTTTAAGGTATGAGAATGAATGCCTGTGGCGGTGATTGTAAAAATTTGCCGAAGTATCATCTCAAACAAAAGATTGAACTTAACAATATATAATATTGTCTTCTATTTACGCGAATATTGATGATAATGATTAAATTATGTTCGGGTACTTTGAAATAACTACACTGGAACATTGAGACAACTGCCATTTTAGTCTCCCCGTGACCATGGCTGCTGAAAAGCATCCGAAACGTCGGGGAAAGTGTAAAAATAAATTAAATCTAAATAGTTTTAATAATAATTTAAATAGCTTAAAGATTAGTAAAGTTTAATAGTAGTAGTAGTAGTGTAACAATTTTGTAATAAAGTGTCAAATAAACAACGCGATAAAATCCGTATATACCTAGCAGCTTAACAATATAGTTACCAATTCGGAAGCTCAAACTAAGCAAGGTGTAAGACACACACTATAAAAGCTAAAAAGATTCACGGCTACATTTTTACTGCAAGCTGCAAAATGTTATACTTAATTTTATTTCATTCCTCGTTATTTAAAGTAAGCTCACATAATTTGAAACTCTTTAAAAATATACTTGGAATTTTATTCGAAATCTATTAACATTTTCTTACACAAATCAAAACAGATCGTCGATTATTCCGCCATCCGCTTTCCAATCAGAACGATTGATTTAACCTTAACGATGGCTCTCGAGTAAATTACAATCGATTCCAATTCTTTTAATTGCGCCCAGAGATTTCAGTTAATAGTCGGTAGCCTTCACCGTTATATACTTGGTTACTGTAAATACAGTATCTTTATTACCGGAAGATGTTCCCTTAAACTCGTTAATGTACATACATCATTAATAGATAGATTCAAAAAATATATCGACATAAAAAAATTGCATATAAATACAAACACGAAAAATATGTATATGTAAAAATCGAACTTCACTATTGTTATAAACAAAATAGAGGCGCATAATAATATGGTCGACTTTAACCTGTAAAAAGTACAACATTCCAGATACCTTCCCAATTGTCTGAAATAATTACCGTAAAACAAACTTTCATCCAAATAACTTTCAAAATATTGTTTCACTTGAAACAAGATAGTAAAACCAAAGTAAACGACATTAAATCTTCAGCAACAAGATTTCCATCACGCTTATAAAACAATATGAATCTATTTACCTATTTCAATAATACGAAACTTGCTAAGTTATAATGCTATATAAAAACAAACATTCCACAAGTTACGATTATGCAATATAGCAAGTTAAGAGTAATTTATTTTATGTGTAAGCTTAAGTTATAATGGGACTGGCTTATTATAATATCAATAAAAGCATCTAAATTAATAACAAAATTAAAAAGGTTCGGTTATACATAGATTTAGAATTATTTACGTTGACAGTTCTACCATGTTGATTGTAAAGCTTCTGACATTTGGCGATAGATGGCGCTGAGGCGTATATGCAAAAAATCATGTTTTGTTTTTCAACGTTTGACGCGAATATGACACAAATAGTTTTTTTATAATTTGTCGAATTGGTGTCGAACGCTAACATGAAAACGGCCAGTATTGATATATTGCAATTTGTAATGTAAGTCTATCATAGAGTATCTTATGCTAAGACCTACCTTTGCCATGCAGCTGTTGTCTGTTCTCGGTGCCCTTGAGACTCTCCGCGGTGTGCAGCAGCTCATCCAGTTGCGGCTTCTTCTGCTCCAGCTCTCGGAGCACACCCTGGACCAAGCAAACAAGAACATTACAATTGAGCAAGATTAAAGAAGAAGTGATATTATATAATTATATAAAGAAGAAGATTACTAGCAATTTGGTTGGTATATCATTATAAGCTTTTGAAACATTAACTTCTAGTTTAGCTAGAGAGGTCTAGCTAAGCTATAAGTTTGTGTTAGTGTACACGTTGGTAGTGCAATGGTTTGAACTCGAGTTCACGTCCTCTCGATCGCGACCTCAGTGCCTTATCCATTGGGCTACCGCTGCATATACATAGGTACATATATGTCATAATAAATTGACGCCTGGATCTCCGATGTGGGGTAGTCACTACTAGTGTAGACAATAGGGGACAGATCTGTATAAAATTTTATACAAATAGCGATCGCCTTACTCGGGCATTGAATCATTGATCTAATTCACATGCTACGCAACGCAGTACTTAGTTCACTGTCTGAATAATAATTCATTAATTTATGATTGACAATATTTTAAACGGAGTCTGTAAATTTATTCTATATTCTGTGGTTATAAACATAGCACAAGATCATGAAACTAAAGAACTAGCCCTGCTTAATCTAAATAAAAAGTCATCAACTGTACCATACATTAAATGTTTATTTCATACCATTTTATATAATTTAAATGTAAAGGAAAACAATTTCATGTTTATTTTTATTTATTGCTGTATTAAACCTATGTATGTTTGTCAAAAAAAACAAATTGTATTCTATTCTAAGATAGTAAACAACACTGACAAATATAACGGCAACATTTAAACATAAAAAGACAACTCTAATTTAAGCATCAAGTAATGTAACGTTATAAATTTATCAGCCGCCATTACCAAACTGCACATTGTGCTATTCGGTGTATTGTAAATAGAGTAAGTGCGAATTAAACTCGGCAGACGAGACGATGCGCGGCGCGCCGGCATTCAACGTAGATTTGCATTTACACCACTCACATTAACATGCCACGCATGAGAGACACACGTCCACGTTCATATGTTTGTGTACTATAACTAATATACTTTAATAATGTATACATGACTACTTAGTGAACTACCAATTGGATGGACCCTTGAATGAATTGCCGCGTATGTCTGACATCAAATTTATTTTACGTTCATTTTTTCTTGGCTATTGCCGGCTAAGACCTATCAACTCACACTTAGCTGTGTCTCTTATTTGGAGAATAAGTTCCGTATTAGGAGGTCTGTTATTATTATGTTATTATTTAATAATAGACAGTCTAAAAAGTAGGTGTTAATAAAGCGAAGTCTATAGCTCTAACTAGCGAAAGGGATGGTGGAATATGTTTTCGTGTAAATATACGTGAATGCATTAAGACTGCGCCGAGCGTAAGACGCGGTTGGACTGAATGACAGAGCTCGATATTCAAATCGGCGCGCGGCCGCCATAGTACAATTGTATGGAGGATTGTCATTGTCAACCAATAACTTAAATATTTGGGACGGACAAATTGTAATATAACTGTTTATGTTTCGTTTAAGCTGTAAAATAGGATGGATTTCTACTGTTATAATCTAAAAATCACGTAACACGAGCTTACGTTATTGCATTTTTCGTGCAAATTTACGTAATTGTGTAGGCGAAAATATCAATTATTTTCATTTTTTTACACGGAGTAATTGTAAACACATTCATTGTTATGGTAAATGTATATTTTATATTTGTATTAAACAAAAAGTGTTGATTTTGTCAACTTAACTGTGACCGCCTGTTTTGGCACATTTCGCTCGGCGCAGTTTTAACTATGCTCAATTCCCACGTAACAGGAGCTGAAACTATTCCTATGTAGCACGATTCTAAACTACATGCTATTACCTTAAGAATTAATGCCAGAAAAACAGATCTAGAACAAACTTTTATCATAATATACGTGGAGCAATAAGCGCAAACGAACATTTGCCTCTGAGCTGACTCAAATTTGGAGAAATCACTTAAACTATAGCACAGCAGTAGCGAATGCGATAACTACACATGAGGACTTACTTTCCAGTACTGTCCTAGATCAGACAAAGTAATAGGTGTTTCTGTCAAATAATTCCCATTACCAAACACGAAGTCTGGGTCTGTGCCCGGTAAACAACTACAGTCACATGCCCAATTACGTGAAATCTACATTCGTAGCCGGCGAAATATAGCCGCAAAATACCTCTGCGTAGCCCCTCCAGAATGTAAACGTCACATTAAGTACGTAATATGACTTATAACTTAATGTTGTATAAGTCAATGATAGACCTAAACAACCACACCACCAACCGTAGTGCAATACATCACAACCGGCCGTTAGAGGCTCCGGTGCGATGTTATCGCTTGGCCGAATTAATTACACGTGTCGCATTTATCGCCACTCATTAATTGACTAGTAATACCGAGGGGAATACTGTAAAAGGGGTACTTTAGTATGTAACGTCACCTAACACAAGTTTAATAATGTAAGCAATTAGTCAACATTAGTAATCGCGTGTTAAAATATATGTGTACTATTTAAATAAAATATTTTTGTAGGTAAATAAGACGTTTTTGTGTCGCGTATTTTTGTATGTTTGTGTGCTTTCGTGAGGTCCCAAGTTTGATTTCTAAGCACAGTATATTCTCAGTAGTAGTAGTAGCATAACTGTCGAAATATAAATGTAACTGTATTTCTACGTAGGTACCTTCCTCCGTTCCTTTGGAGTGTATGTATATATTAAGTCATGTTATGAAAGAAGGAATACATGCACCATCGAGATACATTCACATATGTAGATCGTAGAATAACGCTTCTAGACAGATCTAGTCGGATAGCCACAAAAACATTTACATAAGTAGCAGTAATAAACAGATAATATGCTTAAAGTGAGCGTGTCCTAAGCAAATTTATTTGACTTTTTTCAAAATAAAACGTGCGGGTATCGGCCGCTCACCGAGTTGTAAGTCGGTTTATTTTGTTAATTTGGCTTTCTAAGTAATCAGTTTGCGAGGGGAAGTTTAAAAAGTCAATCGTTTTAGAAGTAGCTGCGGTTGCCAATAATACAACTTTATTGACAGCTCCTGAATACAGAAACAGAGTCAAGCGGCTTTGGAGTGAAATACACGTTGTATTTAATAATGATGAATTTATTACAGCAATTAGTTAAGACAGACTTTCAATCTTTTACATCTTCTATAAATATAATAATATGTATTAATTACGTTTCTCTTTATACATATGTAAAACTGTTAAGGAAACTTATAATATAACTAATTTTATTTATTAGAATTTTGGTTAAAATGTTTCGATGTTTAAATTTGTGGTTGTTAACAAGTCAATCACAAAAAAAAATTTACTCAGCACACAGATATTCAGATAGTACCTTACTAAAAATATCCTATAAGTTAATATAGGATACTTTTCATCTTGAGAGAGATTGACACTGGTGAAATTAGTAATGAATACAATATAGTAACCTTAAAATAATTTAATAAGGAGTATAAGTTCAATCTGTCTGAAGGACCTTGTTTCATCAATATCGGTCCATGCTAACCAAAATATAGATACTGGTGACCAATTTGCAACTATAATCAAAGCAGTATTTAATTATTGATTAAATACTGCTATAATATCGAAGTGGTTATTGACATACGAACAGACGAACATTTTAAAATAAAAAACGCCAAGTATAATTAATTAGTTGGCATAGTAGCCTGATTATTTGTATTACCAAATGTACTGATTTATATAGCGCTTTATAAATGACTAGCTGACCCGCACAACTTTGTTTGCATTATTCATTGCTGCTCCGCTCCTATTAGTCGTAGTGTGATGTTATATAGCCTATAGACTTCCTCGATAAATGGGCTATCCAACACTAAAAAGATTTTTCAATTCGGACCAGTAGTTTCTGAGATTAGCGCGTTCAAGCAAACAAACAAACAAACTCTTTAGCTTTATAATATTAGTATAGATAGGTTATCGTTAGTGGAGTAATAGCGGGGAGATTAGTATTGCTGCAAGTCGGATTACTTGACGACAGCTTAATGAGTACGGCTAGTTAGCGCCTGAACCTCACCTCAGACCTCCTGTATAATATGTTTATTAGTAAATGATGTAATAGAAAGAAGATATTTGTAGACCTCCTGTATTATTTTGTTTATTTGCAAGTTAAATAATGAATAGAAGTTTATTGCTCTGAAGGACATGGACACATGGTACATCACTGAAGAGGACAGATGTGTCACGTGTGACATCGCACGTTTCGCCGTTTACTAGGCTCGTGGCTACATGCCATGCCTCTTATGAAAATTTTTCAACAGATAAGCCTTGAAACGCTGTGCCCGATCCGGGTCTCAAAGCCATCTAAAGGACATGAAGGCAAATGAAGAGGCAAACTTATACTGCAGCACATAGGAGGCAGTCCAGTCACATAAGTTTACATAGGTATCATTTATATGACCTGGGCTGGTAGTATTTACTTAGGGCCACCATTAACGGTTGTACATAAAACGCAGTGTAATCTCGTGTACGTGTGACTTCACAAAGTGATTATAAACTAAGTTTAAGAAGTGGGAAAATTTGGTCGTATGTAGTGTAGTTATTACAAAATATTCTTTCACCTCTTATATTAAAATATTGTCATCTAGGGTTGCCTTTTCTTATATGTATTAATTGAATTCTCATGAATATTTCGTGTCAAAAACTCTTTATAATAGTATTATAAGATAATATCCTGTATTAAACTGTCCCACTGCTGGGCACGAACCTCTTCTCAGTGTGAGAAGGGTTAGGCCATAGTCCACCACGTTGGCCCAGGGCGGATTGGCAGACTAAACATTTCTTAGAGTACATTATGTAGAACTCTTAGATATGTAGGTTTCCTCACAATGTTTTCTTTTACCGTTAAAGCGAACGATAATCAACTATTTAATACGCATATAACTTCAAAAATTCAGAGATGCGCCCTGGGATCGAACTCAAGACCTCTGCATAGCAGTACAACAGTCTTCCACTAGGCTAACGCTTAATCTATAGTAAAACTTTTAGAAAATTGTAACTTGTCAATATCATAATTCTCACTGCAATATTATGTCTAATCATATGCTATTGTTATGACAATCTTTAGTTATTTTAAAAACCTTTCCTGTAGCCAGTATCTGGTTCGTATAGCGAGTGAGTTCATTTACATATAATTTACATATAATTACATAAAATTCGCTCAGACTTAGAACAATCAATAATGGGTTTCATTATGTGTAGGATTGAACTCACAACACTTAGCACGGCAGCTGCGGCAAAGCAACATTCCTGCTGCACCATACGTGCAATCAATTTCAATCTTTTCAGAATATATTTTAATCTTCTGAAGATTTCTATTAGCATTAACTATAACTTACACCCTAGGAAAAAAAAAATGTCCTCCAGACTGAATTTC
This sequence comes from Catocala fraxini, assembly GCA_930367265.1. Classification (NCBI taxonomy): domain Eukaryota; kingdom Metazoa; phylum Arthropoda; class Insecta; order Lepidoptera; family Erebidae; genus Catocala; species Catocala fraxini. Next base: position 518,149 of record OV884044.1, on the reverse strand, counting down.
GGTCACGGCGGCCAATCTTAATGAAGACTGGCGATCTGCGCAGGAGATATTATAGTGCACAAGTGTGTGCGCAAACACAAGTGCACTCTCTGTTCTCTAACTCTCATGATCCGATGGGACGGATAATCCGACACGACCGGAGGGAGATCAGGCGCATGACCAACAACTTTACGTGCTTGCCGAGGCACAGGGGTGTCTAACACCGCCAACTTCGTAACTCCGGGCTAGTATTGAAATTTCTTAACAGAAAAACCCAATAACTTTTTGTTGGCCCGACCCGGGATTAGAACCCGCGACCTCATGCACAGCAGTCACATTCACTACCGCTGCGCCACGGAGGCAGACTAGGAAAATACCTGGCCTACTGCTACAAAGACGCAGTAATCAACATCTGCGGATCTCATGAATATGTTTATTCCATCGTGAGCTTATACCTACTGCACATATATTTGAAGCTGAGGAAGCGACCGCTTTTCTAATGTAATCTACAATTTACCTCACAGGTAAAATATATATTCCTGTAGTCATATTACCATTTGTTATCCTTTTCTCTACTAAAATCTCAAACATATGTGCAAATGCATTGTGTTTTGCATGTACGCTATGTGCATGCATGTGCGTTACGGCATACGACGGGCTAAGTATAAAAATTAGGCGCTCGAGGCAAACGTGGCGATCATAGCTAGTTGCACTTACTGATCGGTAAACGATTAGCGAGGTTAAGCAACATTGGGTGCGGTCAGTATATAGATGGGTGACCGCTTAGTGGTATTTCATCTGAGCGTCTTCGTGCTTCGGATGTCACGTAAAAAGTCGGTCCCGGTTGTTGTCAAATTGACAGCAGTCGTTAAGCCATGTCAGAGGCCTACGGGCAGCTTGAACAACTCTTGCCAACAGGTTAGGTACAAACATACAAAAAGAAAAGAAGAAAGATTCTCGCTCATAAAATAACAAAGCTTTAAGAGAAAATAGTAAAGCTAAACACAAGCAAAACACTTAACATGATGGGTAACTGCTGACGAGCTGAGAGCCAACCCTGAGACAGCGGGCACGATCGCAGGGCTCGCAGATATGAATAACTTGAACAAGTACAAGTTAGAGGAACTTTTAACAACCCCTCTCACACGCCATCAAGTTTAAACCTATGAGTACTTTCTGTTGTTGTGTACCAGATAAAAGGCTCTACGTCAAGGTATGAACTTGTGTGAAGAAATCGATAGAGGGAACGTTTTGTTGTGAAAGACATTTCACTTTCATATCAACTCTCTCTCTTGTTAGAGACTGTTCTTGGTCTATTATCATAAATGATGTGTACAGTTTTATTTAATGACATCTAGCAGAGAGCGCGGCCTATTAGATAGTAAGGATGGCTCGGTGGCACAGCGATAGCGAATGCGAATGCTGAGCATAAGGCCTTGGGTTGGGCAAGATGTTAATGGATTTTTCCGTCAAGTATTTTTCAGTAGTAGCACGAAGTTTCAATCTGTGCTCATCAATAGGCTTACCCCCAATAATTTGGAACCAAAAATCATAGTTGGCAAAATGTAGGTGTAATATTTAACAATTAATTTTTGGACAGGAAGACCTAAAAACATCTTTCCTAAATCGAACTTGAGACCTCATTGTAAAACAGTCGTATCCTCTACCATTGTATCAACTACACAAATAAAAGCAAAGTAAAAAAACATTATGGTTCTATTCCTCAGACTGAATAAGATAAGTGTATCTTTATAATCTATGAGTATAGTGTACTCATAGATTATTTATACAGAATGTCCGGTAATTAATAGATAACCTTGAAATGTCTTATAGTAGAAATGATGAAAAAATTCCTTTTTAAAATGTTCAGCGGCTTGTCATACTTTTGACTCTATTTATTAGTATAATTAGTGTTTAATAATAAAACAGCAGAAAACCGATGGAATTTATTTATTTATGGTCGTAGTGTACAAGAAAGTTAAATTATGGTAATTTAAAAAAACGTTTTATTTAGGATAGATACATTTTCATATTTTTTTCTGGACGGCCATCAGTTCTACTATAAGACATTTCAAGGTTATCCATTAATTACCAGACACCCTGTATATGTAGTTATTTGTATTCCATAAAGCAATACTCCTCACAGATCGTTAACGATTGCGTTCTTAATTACAGCAGTGCATACGTAGCTCCTACAGCGAGACAATTAATAGTACCAGCGAAATCAATTATTAAAGGATTCTCTCATATACAAATACATATTTCATCCCCAAATTTGTGTTCAGCTTCAATTCAACAAATTGCAAAGCATAAGTACGGCAATCAAACAAACAAAATGAGCCCATTTTACGATCATACCTATTCAATAAAAGTTTAAAACGACAAGAAGGCATATACGTCCATCTCGCTCGGTGACGATGGCGCGAGTGAGCGGCGGCTATCCCCCTCTCCACCCACATACCTCACCTTATTGATCCCCTCCCCTCGCTCCACTGAGTTACAACTAACCAACTTTATAAGAACTACTTCACCTCCCTCTTCGAGTGGTCTACAAGATGATTTGGGATAATTACGTTAGATGTTCACAGATCAAGTTACAGTGGTTGCTACAGTGAACGGGCAGGTAATATTAACATTTTTTACATCGAGAGCGGAGGCCATCCCGTTCAGGTTTCCGTCTTAATAATTTGTGAAAATATTTGCATTTATAAAGTCGGCCATTTGATGTTATTGATGATGTCACGGTGGCTTACAAGTGTTACATCGGCAGCGTGTTGTGTTCGTAATTGTCGCGCGTATCACGCGTGTTGTCGCGTGTTGTGGAGCGACAGTGCGACATGTGTCGCGACTGTAACGTGATAACAATAAGGATTAACGCCGCGTTCTGGTTTCATCCCCTACGTACAAAGACAACCACGCCTGTATACATGGCCGCTTATAACAAACAGTTAATTTTAACTAGAATCGTTATATTTGTAATGAATATTCATGATTCTCTCAGTAAAAATAGCGGTATTACTTACACTTAAAGATGCATTACTATATCGCACACCGGGTGCAATAACGTCATAAGTAACGAATGACGTTTTTGTAGAGGTACTTTCATGACATTAATGCACCGTATTTAGGCACCATTTGTGACCAAAAACTCATTTTACAAATTTTAGCATTTATGACGTTATTGCACCCGATATGCGATATATGAATGATTAAATCGCAAAATTCCATATTATTTAGAATTAATATCATTTAAAACGTACACGGATCATTATATGTAGCTTTCTTTGCGGGTTTAAGTTTTACATTACCAGGTAATAGGTTTACCTGGTAATGTAAAACTACAACCGTTCGTTCTTAGCAAGGTTGGGTAACCGCTTTTGTGTTTGAATTATGTGGCCAAGTTCACTGAGTATTCAATTTCAAATATTCCGAGTAAAAGCGTTAAAAGCAAGACGTGTGCGGAGGATAGCAAATATACGAACTTCTTTTATTTTCTTATTCAAATAATTTAGGTAGACAAGCAAATTGTGAGAATTCCACGTCTTTTTAATAAAACTCATCATCTGTACAAGAACACTTTAAGATTCATTAAAAGTTATTTTATTACTAAAAAGCTGTCTCAGTGAAATCATCTGCTAATTTTAATTAAGGTAATTTATTTTAAGTGTAATTAATTTATACACTTAAAATAAATTACGTTACAATACCTAATTAGGTATTGTAGTATCTAAAAGAATTGCTTGAATTTAATGGTAAGTACTATGTATTCATAACTTACTCTTAATCCTGCCTGCGGTTTCACTCACATTATTGTTAATTTTGTGAATACACTTCAATTTTTTGGGAACATTACTTTTTCAGTATGAAAGGTATAGGTTCTGTACACCTGACAATGTGTATGCATACTTTCAAGATGATCGGTCGTGTTGTCAAGGCGTGAAAGTGTGATAAACAAACTCACATTCGCATTAATAATATTAGTTAGAATAACAAAATAGCGTTGGCCAGCACTAACTGCTGAGCGACATGGATTTCTGCACGATTTGTTGCAAACACTAGCATTGGGGATTGACGCGATCAATCCATCAAAACTTACTACACAGTTTTATTGGCAAAATATAACAATGGCCAAGAAAAACGTCATAGTAACTACATATAAGATTAACACAAATAACTTGAAGCAATATTAGTGGGATCTCATTATACGTTTATAAGATGCCTGTATTCCTACTGGGGTAGCCAGAGGTGTATTATCCATAATTCACCGTCTTTGGAATAGTTCTATCGACGTCTGGGCATAGTTCAAGATATTGGGCATATAGGAGATCGTGTATCTCTGTGGTAGGTACTAAGAATTTCTTAACAAAAAAAAACATAGTTACTGCCCGACCCGGGAATAGCACCCGATACTGGCACAGCATAAGGCTTAAAATGAATTAAGAAAATTCAAATGTGTTATTTAATAATAATAATAATAATAATATTCTACTACATACACACAACACCATCTAGCCCAAACTAAGCAGAGCTTGTACTATGGGTACTAGACAATGGATAAACATACATATATACTTTTTTTTTTGTAAATACGTACATATTATACACAGAAACACCCAGACCAAGACACACATCCATGTCCATGCACACAAATGTTTGACTTGTGCGGGAATCAAACCCACGACCTCAGGCGTGGCAGTCGGTTTCACTAACCACTACGCCATCGAGGCCGACAGAATACACAATAGATTTTTAACAATGTATAGTATTCTAAGACTTGACAAACAACGTAAAAGTTACGTGAAATTTAATGTGTCAAGAAATTTCTAAAATATATTCGATATAGAAGATTCTCTAATGTCAGCATGAATCAAATAATAAAAAGTTTGTATATTTAAATCCGTAGTCTCTGCCTCTCTCCGGGAAATAAGCTCCCGTATAGGCATGTATCAATACAGGAATAAAAAAGCAATAACGATCTCTTCTATTGTTAGAAAGGAACATCTTGGAGGCCGAGTGTTATCCAATTTGCAATACTTCACTTTGAAAACAAATAATACACATCGACAAGAGCTTCGCTTCTACTTGAAGAATACTCTACTAAGCCGACCGTCTTTAAATCAAATCAAATATAATTTATTTATTTAGATTACAAAGTTATGCTTATGAGAGCCAGAGCTTAGAGATAAGTGAGTTTGCTGAAGTTACATTTATATTAGTAGATTGAATAAATAAATAATACTTAAATTCAGACAAAGCAGAGCAACAAAACGCCTATGAGATGATCCATGCAAGAAACTCACGTCCACGATTTTTAAATCGCCATGAAAATAATAATGGAAGTAATAAAATATTGGCATCACACGATATAGGGGTAGAAGGTATTGCAGCCATGACAGACTATACATAATAATATGAATAGCACAAATACTTAGGTTCCGTTGTAATATTTAGCGGCGATTTATGATAAAGAGTAGCAAGGTGTGAAGGGATCTTTCGATATGCCTTGTTCTATTCGTGTGCTATGTTAGTGGTAACTGTCTCTGTGGCGCGTTGGCGGTAGTGAATGCGACTGCTGTGCATCAGGTCTCGGGTTCAAATCCCGGGTCGGGCCAACAAAAAGTTATTGGGTTTTCTGTTAAGAAATCTCAATAACAGCCCGGAGATAGGAAGTTGGCGGTGTTGGACACCCCCGTACCTTGGAAAGCACGTAAAGCCGTTGGTCCTGCGCCTGATCTCTCTCCGGTCGTGTCGGATTATCGTCCCATCGGATCATGAGAGTTAGAGAACAGAGAGTGCACTTGTGTTTACGCACGCGCTTGTGCGTCCGTTAAGATTGGCCGCCCTGACCGAAATCGGTCTAGAGAACATTATTATTATGTTAGTGTTTATAATATAAATGTGCATACGCTATACCTGTGTGATATCAAAACACTATCCGCAAACTTATAGTAATTCCTGCATCAGTAAAACTAGGACAAATTTTAACTATACTCTGTAACATATAAAATGGATCCCAACATTCTATCTGAAACAAGAGCGGTAGGTGCGTCAGGTCTGCGCGGCAGCTGCGACCTGACTGCCGCACGGCAATGACCGTAGCAGCGTAGCATGCTCGTACTACGTGTGTGCTACGGGCCTAAACACGTGTAGCGTGCCGGCTCGGTCCGTTGCTAGGCAACGAGCCACCTCCCTACCCTACCTGCCCGATGTCCACGGTAGCATGGGGTAAAAGTGCAACGGTATTTGTCGATAACGTGATTGTCGATAGTATTGTTATCGATGATATACTTATAGACACAGCTATTATTTTTTCATTATTCTACTTCATTTCATGTAGATTTCGTTTTTATCTATCTGAATACATATAAAGTAATTGCTTTTAAGTTGTTAATGTGTCTTAATTGTGAAAGCATCTGTATAGGATGCTGAGATTAGGCTTTATTAATAGATTTTCTCATTAAAGAGCTCTCATTCGAGATGAAAAGGGCTAATCTGAGTTTTGGTATTAAGAAATCACAACAACACCACGTTAAACAACAATAACTAACATCTCTGCTGTCATACAAATTGCCAAGAACTATAAAAAATTATGTATAGCACTATATCGACACATTAACCTCACTGGCTTTTTGACGCATGCGCAATGAGTCAATGTTTGCCTATAAAAGCCGGTGTAACGTGGACTACGGCGGCAGTCGCGTCCTAGCGGCGACCCTGCGGAGCTTGAGGATTTTTTGGTAAAGAAATTTACTTCAAAACCATTTCCAATGAGTCGCTTCTTGCGGGGGACTGCAAAAATAAACTTGGCTGTATAGATGTGTGGCATCAAACGTCGACATACTGCACACTATGTGTGTGATGTGGTAGACATAGCGTGGGCCCCGTCGTTTTTGAATCCATATTGCTAGACTAGGGCGTTGGCTGCGTTCGATAGGGTTCCTAGATTTTAAAGTACGTGCGATTTGGGTATATAATGTATCAGCGGGTCCACGTTTTAAGATTCTAGGCGTGAAATCGGCTCGACTGTGTCTGTTTTTTTTCCAGAAGGTATTTATAGTATTATGCATCTTTACGCTCGACGTGCTACGGGAATGTTCTAGAATCCACCAAGGCACCGTAAGCAAATTTATAGGGGATACTTTAACGGTATATATAGTCTGGGAAGCAGAATTCACATTATTTGATATATAGATTGCAATATAGTATCAATGTAAATAATTATTTAATCTCATTCAGACGACAACATTATATCATAAAAAATCGTCTCCGTACTTCGGAGGGCACGTAAAAAATCGGTCCCGGTTGTTGTCAAATTGACAGCAGTCGTTAAGCCATGTCAGAGGCCTACGAGCGGCTTGAACAACTCTTGACAACAGAATGGGCACTAAACACACGAAAAGAAAGAAGAAAGAATCATACAAAATTTCAAACGCATATCGATGTCATTCGATTCTGAGAAAGACAACACTAATAAAATTTTGAATACTAGGAAGTTTAAGATTAAATTCTTGTAGCCAACAGCACATCCTCTATTGCCATATAAAATTCTCGACTAAGCTCATTGGGTGCCAACTAAACTTGAATACCATCTCAGTATCGTGGATAGAGTTATTACACAAAACTATTCGTTTCAAGTAGTATTGTAACCCGTAACTAACTACAGCGCCGTTTGCAGGTAGTGCATTTTTGTGTACTCGCTTATGTCCGTCGAGAAATACAACAACACGTAGTTTGTACTGCATCCGATAGATGGCGCTAGGTTCATAGGTCGCGACAAGTTTTCTCGCTTATGTCTGTCGGGAAATTCAACAACACGTCGTTCGTACTGCATCCGATAGATGGCGCTAGGTTGATGTAACTCGCGCAAGTTAAACGTAGCTTAGCGTAAATTAGCGAAAGTTAAGTGAAACACACACTACTCAAGCCTTTTAAAATATATGACTACATATGTAACGTCTTTCTGACTTATTACTTACTGTTTGTTCGTTATAGTGTATTCCAGTATGTCTATAGTTTTATTAACATTTAATAGGACGATAAGTTTCTAGTATATTAATAACAATAATGTATAAACAATATAAATCTATATGAGTGACTCTGTATATAGATTTATATTGTATATTACATAATTATTATATACGGAATATCAGTTAAATATATTTTGGTTTTAAAAAGCGTCCTTATATTATTTCACGTTATAACAAATAAAGTTTGATATCCGTCTTATGTTTACGAAAATGTACCTACACATTGATATTGATCAGTGGTAATCGAATTAAATATTTAATAACCAGGAGAAATCTTAGACATCAAAATATGTTGTGATTTTTTTCACATTAAGTATAAATGTTTAGTGTACAGACATTAGTCATATCATATCATGACACATTAAAAAAGTCCATTTATAAACAATTTAAGTTGTTGAAGGCGCATTTCTAAGCTAAGGATAAGTCAAGATATACATGCTAATTAATTATACTAAATTTCTCAGCTGTAAGGATTCATTCCTGACTAAATAAATAATGTGTCGTTTGACAGGTCAAGGTGAAGGGCGCGTTGCGACATGGTGACGTCACAGGTGCCGCATTAATCTGACTTTGAGGCGTTAGCACAGCGTGACATGATTCTGTCACACAGTACTTAATTAGGGTAACATGTAAGACATAGATGTTATTTGATATTAAATTCTTATATATTACGATAAAATATCTTATTGTTCACACATCTATTTTAATAGGTATTATAAAGAGGAAAGATTTGATGTTTTGTTTGTTTGTAAGGATTTAACACAAAAACTATATTATCACCAAGTAACATAGGCTATATTTTTTTTAGAGCACTGTTCCTAATTTAACCTAAGCTACTTTTACGTGAGCGAAGCCGCGAGCAAAAGCTAGTATAGTATAAGTTACAGAGTGACCAACATTTATTAATATATGTATTCAAAAGGTATCCTATACGTTTACATGATTCATGTAATGAGCAACGAGATGGTTTTTTGTTTACTTAAGAGGGTTATACTAAGTTTTTACAGTTCAGTCTACCATAACCAGTACATTCTAACCAAAATGTTAAGTGGTCTAAAGAGGTACATGAATACCTAAATTAATGATTGCGTTCCCGTAATCTTCTACATAAATCATGAATCCAACTCAAAATTAGATTATATTTCAAGCTGCTGATAATGATATCATGTATGCAATTATAGATAAGTAACTTTCTATTTTAAGGAACAACTACTTGTATTGTACAAACATTTGATGATTCAAAACCCTCCTATCACAATCCTATTAACGTGTATGTCTAGTAAAGGAATTAAGTTTTGTAGAAATACCGTAGAATACAAAGTACTAGACAAAATATCCTTCATCCCCAAATCCATTTACTTAAAAAGTTGTTTTTTTTTGTTAGATTTCCTCTCGCAAGAAGCTTTTGATTACAGTACGTGCCCGGAATGCTTTGGATGCATGTCGATGGCACACCCTCTTTGCTTCTATCGTATGCACCCTACACGTCTGCCGGTCCCCGAGGGTATATTAGCCGTGATGGCTATGTTTCACGTACGGGGGTCGGATATTTAAATAAGAATATGTGAAGGAGAAAAGTAAATTATGGAATATCATATTTTGTAGAGGTCGCTACGCTAACGTAGCTATTTCGTAACCCCTCCTTAGAGGGGCAGAGGCACAAAACAGTTATTTAAATAGAAGCCTTTGTCAGAGAGCTTAAGCAATTTGTATAGAAAATATAATACATACTTTACAAAAATAAAGCGGCTGCTGGCAACATTGGTCGCTTTATTAAAATATTAATTATGTTTTCCCTAGTGTTCGAGATTTTAGCAAAAATAACTTTACAAATAATCAAAGCAACTTTTGAATTATTATATGCATTAGTACTAAAGGCAACTGTTATCAGATACGACTAATGTTAAACTACCGAGCAAAGGTACTTAACTAAACGGTTATATTTGGAGAACATAGAACATTATATTATCTTCGAGTATAGAGCATTAATTCCTAACGTGATATTCTGATGTATATTCTAGTTACATTAACTCTATGATGGCTGTTAATATTATAGTAGAGGCGCTCATAGCTAGTTGCACTTACTGATCGGTAAACGATTAGCGAGGTTAAGCAACGTTGGGTGCGGTCAGTCTATAGATGGGTGACCTCTTAGTGGTATTTCATCTGATCGTCTCCGTGCTTCGGAGGGCACGTAAAAAGTCGGTCCCGGTTGTTGCCAAATTGACAGCAGTCGTTAAGCCATGACAGAGGCCTACGGGCTTGACTCAACTCTTGACAACAGGTTGGCCACTAACCACACGAAAAGAAGAAAGAAGAAGAAGTATTATAGATGCAGTATGTCTATTATAAATGCAAAGAGGCTTCATTAATTCCTTTCATGTATAAAAATATGCAACAAATGATATTATTCTTTACTGGATATAGAGTAAAATCGTTCACATTATCTTAGTGAAGCTCCAAAATTCATTTAAGTTTATTAAGTTGACACTGCGCTAGATAGCGCCACAATTCTTGATGTTCTACACGTGCTTGAAACCGGTTACAGTAACTACTTTGAACGATAGACAAGGACCCTCCGCGACGAATTACAGTCGTTTTACGTCGCGAAAAATTTTACTAGTCGTCCATAGGAGACAATACTGTGTGTTTACGATAGATGGCGTTAGCATGCCTATTCTATCCACATAACAACTAAAGGTATCTATAGAATGTCTCTCTGGCTACCCTTGACATAGCTACAAGCGTGATCACTGTTAATCAAGTTTTCCCTCAATCGACTTTTACATCGAATGAATAAACGATAAGTAAGTGGGTTCTTTGTTTCTTTTCATCAGATTAACATAAAAGGTATCTTGTTTGATCTGTCTGAGCAAATGCGTATGAAATAATTATTGAACGAAGCGGTTAAGACTCATTGTTCTGTTCAACAAGTGGCATGCGTGTAAGCGTTTTGTAGAGTTCGATTCTTAGTTCAAGTAAAGTTATTTCTTATACAGTATTAAAACAGGATAAAGTATTCTTACTATATAAGTTCAATGGTCAATAAAACTGTTTTATTTTGTTCAGAGTACTTGGCCTATAATGACAGATGGTAATATGCGCGACCTCCAATACGTAGTATCTAACTAAGGTTACATGGATGTTATACAGTGTTGGCTCGCCTTTCAGGAATAAACAGGTGTAATGTATTGTTCTGGAGGATTTTATTCAAGATAATTTTTACTTTTTTACGGATAAAGGAGTCTGCCCATTACCCCGTCTCATACCATGACCGTGCTAGAAATGTGTCAGGCAATAAAATATTCTTTGTAAGGAAATGTATAAGACTATGCCCACTAGACTGTTCCGTCACCGTCCAGCAGTTCCTATAGCAGCGCATATCGTGTTGCTTTTCGTGTCTGATACGTTCCTAGCACGGTCATGGTATGAGACGGTGTAGTGGGCAGACTCCTTTAACCAATCGACCAATTTTAAATTTTCTCTAGTATCGACAACGTATAAAAAGTATCTCAAGATAGCTTATAGGCTATACAGGTTACATCAGGCGGGCCAGCTTGCTTGGTTACCAAGGTAGTTAAACTTGGTAGTCAGTAGTAAATAAGAACTAAGAAAGTTTATAAGAGTGCGATAAATAATTATGACGTGACTAAACATCAACATTAATATCATATTACAATCAGTAAATAACACAAAAAGTATAAATGTCGAACATAAAATCCACTAAAACTCAAGGGCTTTCCGAGGGATAAGGATACACAGAAAACATTGAAAATAATCCCAATAAAGTGTTCGTCGTTATAGAATCGCGATGCGACTGGCATCGGATAATAATCGCGGGTAAGGCCGCGCGCACACCGGCGGAATACTAACACGCTGCGCCCCACGCGTAATGATATCGTACGCGCGCGCACGGACCCACGGACGCACGGACGAGCACCCCAAACAATGAGAGCCCAACTTTAGATCAAAGAATGTCTGAAGAAACGTATATGACTTTATATAAAGTGCGTAACAGAAACGAGAGCTTATATTTAAGGCTCGTATAGAATGATGTAACTCCTGAAAATCGCATTAACCTTTGGGTCGCAGCGGCACACCGATGACCAGACACAATATATTTTTTATTATATGTCGTATTCTAAGACTTGACAGATTAAATTAAATGTTTTGTAATTAAAGTTTGAAATGTAATAAATTCGTCATACATAATAGCGTCAAAGGACAAACATGAAAAACGCTATGCTTGCAGAACAGAAAAAATATTGACCACTGTATTTATATCTAAAGCAATAGTTATAAACGTATACGATCTAAAAGTACAAATATTTTGAACGTAAAAATTGCTTTTATACAGGTACCCAGCTTAATGTTTAGTATACGACACATGGAGATTGGATGGATTGGATTGTCTTTTATCTAGTTTATTATTTACTTTCATTCTAACAAGGGATAGCTCAGTGGGGAGACCAACAGACTGCAATGCAAAGGGTCTCGAGTTCGAACCCACGTCGCAAACCTCAGACTTTCAGAAGTTATATGACTTTTCGAAATTATGTGCATATTGATTGACAATTATCGCCTGCTCCGTACCTCGGAGAGCACATTAAGCCGTCGGTACCGGCTGCCATGAACATCTATGGCAGTCGTTATTGGGATGTCAGTGCCCTATAATATCCTGACACTGGTCTAGCCTAAGGGTATCGTTAGCCTTCGGGTTGCGGAGATCAGGGGGCAGCCGCTCCGTGTAAAAACTGATATCCAGTTAAATTCGGTTAGACCAGAAAAGCCGACCCCAAGTGACTTCGGAATAATAAAGGCTAGGGAGAAGAAGATTCTAGCAAGGGAAATGCTAAAAATATATTTTATCGTACTAGAAAATATCCACTTTTTATGTAGCCTTTTAATAAGATCATGCTGTATGCTAGCGGACTAATAAGGCATCTTACAACGCCTTACTAATAAATATTTAACATTTTCACTCAAGGAAATGGGATGGGGCGTACAAAACTTTCTTGTTTAAAGTGATTCTTACACTTAACAATTTTAATGTACCGGTTATAATGACATTTTAAATCAAGTAAAAAGCAATCAGCTATGTCATTATACAACAATACGCACAAAAGCAATAGGATCGAAAGATCTAACCAGATACGGCTAAATATCGGTTAAGGCACGGAGTACTATAAGATAGAGCGGTATGAACCCAAACAGACAGTGGTAATTTTAGATAAGATAAGTTCCCAAGACTTGTCAATTTACACGTAAGTGTCCTAAAAACTTGTTAATGTTTACTTGTAAATTATTACAAGCACTGATTCCCTTAATTTACTACAATAAATATTCATTAAAGCCTGAATTTTGGACTCATTACACCTAAAAGAAAAACAATATAATAAAGTGGCCACACCGATTTTGAACTCCTCGTCCTAAACATAAATAATTGCAAAACAAAATTTTACAAAGCCTTTTCACTAAACCATTTCTTTACACAACAATAATTTACAACAAGTACTTCCAGTTTATAATCTGCTTTGTATACGTTCAGGAAGACACAATTAATTACGATCTCCAAATTAAAATACGGCCAATGCTGGACGACTGAGGGTTGTATACACAAGCGGCCCGCAAAGAACCTCAGGCCTATTGTTGGAAGAAGAGCGCCGCAACCGCGCGCGTGTGCACCAAGCTTTAACTCAATATCTCCGTAGCAAGCGACTTAAAGCCACGGGGACAGCCGACAACTTCAAACGGAAATAGACCTTAACTGTTAAAAAATAGAATTTATTTCAGCTTATGTAAGTAGCGAGGAGGTAATAAATTTAATCTTTTGTCTAAAGCTCGCGGAATGATCTACGTTATGTTTAAAATTACTGAATGGTCTCTGTTGTGTGCCAGCCCGGTTTATTGCATGTTTTGATGATTAAAAACATATACGTCTTTTTGATGTTATGTGAATATTGTTTGAAAATATGTATCTTAGGAATTACGAAACATCGTATTTTTTTAGTCTTTGAGTATTTATTTCTCGTAGTGGGCGCGGCAGTTATAGCATGACCTAGGGAAACAGACCGTCACCATTATGATCAAAGGGAGATTACGTGATCTAATCTGATTGCATTAGACATAATCTTATTTAATCCGTAACAGTATAAAGCACGAAGCCTACTCTGACCTATTGACGGCTATAAAAACAGATGGCTCAAATCTGTCCAAGACAATGTTATAAGAGAAAGTAAGAGTGTCATGAGATGGCGACCTTCAGCATTGAGGAAAACGGCTTTTCGGGATATTGTATTTTAAATGACTCAAGAACATCTCTAATATAGATTCTCGGTTTTGATTATTATGATAAAGAATACACATTTTAGACATTCTACGCGAATATCTGTCTGGTTTAAGCAGTCACTTCGTCACAGCTAACTTGGTTACATAGCACCTCAGGGCAAACATGATGCGATGTAGATATAGTTCTGTGTAGCCTGGATATTTGCTTTAGTGTTTGTAAAGGATTTCTCACAATTATACAGACAGCTGAAGCCCATTAACATTTTTGAAATTATTTGCATAATTTTCTTAGCCTTTATATTCGCTTTTAGGAACAAGAATTAAACGCTGTTTAGAAAGCTTAGGGGCCAAATGAAAATCAAGTTCTTAATATTATCGATAGGTGGCAGCACCTGTACCATCTTAAGTAAATCTTATTCAAATGTAGGGAAATGGTGCTACTAAATGAAATTCATGCCTGTTGCTTATACTACATGCCTATCAATTACCTAACCGCATTGTTAGTTCCACAGATGATACATTATGCCTTTACCAACAGTACACTTATAATGCTTCACTCTCGTCGTCTATTGCCAAGCGTTTGTAGACGGCTTCTAGTTTGTATAAATATCGCCCAATATACATATGTATGTCTTTTTAAAAAGTTATTGGCACTTGAGCGCAGCCATTTAACGGGAACATAATAACTTTATTAATAACAAGAATTATTTAGATATAATTGATAGGTTTGTTTTATACACACATACTTACTTACTCTAAACGCGTCTCCGTTCCCGTGGTTCTGAGAAAATAACTGTAACGCAGAAACTGCGAATAGCTTTAGTTTAGAACGTACATATGTTATGTGTCTTAATAATATACCGTCTATAAACGAAAGTAATCCCTAATCTATTGCTATATCGTTGCTTGAACTAGAACAAATACACTATCATATACTTATGTAACATTAGTAAGACTTATGTTCATTTTGAATGTAATGCTATCGTTGTATTATGTCGCATACCGATGATTCTTTGACCACCAAATCAGAACCGACCTGGGTTCAGGCCGGGTTAGGAGCTCGCAGCGACGACCTTGCATGATGAGTTGGAACGAAATGAAATGAACAATATGCAACATAACAAGTGCCAAAGAAGTATCTGCCTACCCCGCCGCGTAAAATGACATAAATCCATGTACACACGGTAAACTAAATAAATTTAATTTATGTACAGTGTACTATGGAAGCTATTTGTAATATCATTGTATCAAAAATAGGCCTCATCTGAATATAAATGTTTCAACATTCAGGTGCTGAAGTACGTAAAGCTGAGATAGGTAGTGACCTCTCAGACCCAGCTCACCGGCAACACTTTAATGAATAAATAACTTGTAGTTTGTTTATGAACAATTCGGTACACGTGTTGTTGGCTAAGAATATATATTTTTCTTCTTTTTTGTCGAAATATTTAAAACTATCTCCCTGTATCAATGTATAACATTCTTGGCATGCCTACTCTTCAAAGCACGGTAAGAAATGATAATCTATAAACAGTTCTTGTTGATCCCGTGGTTTAAGATTGGGCTTAAGCTTACACCTGATTATAAGTCCGATAAAATCCGTATATAGTAGTTTAATTTCAAGAATAACATTCGCGTAAACAGAAGACAATATTAAGCTTATAGTAGTCAACAAGAAAAAACATTGAGGCAGTGTCGCTCTCAACTAACACGTACTTAATAGACAACGTGTAATATGTGGTTTAAGCCGTTGCTTATTATCTAGGATCTCAAACTTCTAACCTACCTTAAGGCCACCACATACTGACAGAGGAGGCGGGACGGTACCGGTGGCAGAATTTTCGGAGCTGGAGCGATCGTGTGTGTAATGTTTTATCCTAATTCGAACTATAAACGCCGTCGGTACTTCTGCGCCTGCGCTGTCTCTGTGTGGCAGGCTTAAAACTAAACTGGCGATATGTAGGCATAGTACACTTTTGCCTACCCCGCATAGCTTCAGAGGCATTTATCTATACTAATATTATAAAGCTAAAGAGGTTGTTTGTTTGGTTGAAGCCGCTAATCTAAGGAAGTACGGGATCGAATTTAAAAAAATCTTTATTGTTAGATAGTCTTTTTATCGAGGAAGGCTATAGGCTATATAACATCGCGCTACGACCTATAAAAGCGGCGTATCAATGCAAAATGTTGCAAAGAAGGGGAATTTTGAGAGCTTCCGTTGCATTACGGTTAAAGTTACACAACAATCATAAATGACAGAATTGTTTCTCTAAAAAAATCTACCAAAAAGTCCGCGATCTCTCTTTCTAACCCCCTCTTCTCTCTCTTTTATGTGACGCAGAGGAAGTTGCGCGGCTCAGCTAGTGTATGTATATAAACGTAAAACGGGTTAATGAGCGAGTGTATTCACAGGCGTGAGTGTATGTATGATATGTTTAATGAGTGAGTACTGACCTTCTGCTTGTCGAGCTGCTGCAGTATGTCATCGACATCGCCGACGGCGACCGCCTGCGTGCGCAGCATGTCCACCTCCACCGACACCCAGTCCCGGACCTGCACACAACACACACAACACATAAACTTTTATCTCATTAGGTCTGATAAACAGGTATCTCCTGAGATATAGTCTCAACTAGTTCAGCAGGTACGGAACAATATTGCTAAAATAGTCTAGTTGCCTAAACTCGCACTTCACAAAGGCGCCGATGATCACACACACACCAGTCAATCCGTGAACACGATCGATGCAAGTCGGTTGAAATGTCGAGAAATAAGTAAATAATTTATGTATTACCTTTAAATAATTACCAATACGATTAACGGCAGCTGTCTAATATTATATAAATAATAATTTTATGGTTTCTTAGGCTACCGTAAACACTTGGCATAAGGTATACCGTGCTAGTTTTTTAATTAAAAACAATCATTAAAACCCACATAAGTAAGCTGATCAGTCGATGTATCAGAGTTTTATGAGAGGTATATCGGAACAGTACAAGTTGTTAGTCTGCATCAAATGCAGTAAGGCAGATATTTAACATTAAACACTTCTTACTAACATTGAAATCACTGCCACAAATTACGCCTAGACTCGGAACAGCTATAAACCTCACAATATTTTCTTTAACACAATTTTATTGGCAACACGACCATTTTCCCCACGTTTGAAACATAGTGTAAGTTATCCAATTATATCCGGCTCTTGAAAATTGAGATACATTTACGATATATTTTCAAAACATTCACGTAAAAACAAACTTTTATTTAAGAGACATGTCACTTGGGAATATCGGCGATTGCCTCAAATAACAACAAAGATGTACTCGTATAGTATAATATTTATACAGCTGCGTCCCCCGCCGCCGCGTCCACAGACCAGTGCTCGCTGAATTCTGCAGTAACAATATTCTCACAACAGATGGCGACGTGGACACACAATACTTGCGCTGACTCGATGTCTTGCTGCGTAAGCACAATATTGTAGAAAACTTTAGCAACCGATGCAGTTCTATACAGATAACATGGGATAGGAAACACTGAATTATGAAATAGATCCGAATGTCCAACTTCAAACTTTGTAGGATTTTGTAACTTTTATATGTAATTTGATAGACTAACATTCTCGTCAGTGTAAAACTATTAAATATTTGATTTTTTTAGTTATTTTTTATCAGGGTACGCAAAGAAAACAAAGTGTCTCAATATTACCATGATTTTAAAAAAATATGAAAATATTACTTTTTCACACAAAAAGCCTTACTTTTTTACATTCATTTCTTGCATCAGATAAAGGATTTATTTTAAAATACCACCTACTAGAATTTTATAATAAGCTGTTTATTTAATATTTTACACTGAGATTTCTATAAATCCAGTCATTACATACACCATAATTATTCAAATTGAGAAATCATTTTTGTTATGAGTTACGTATTTGGTATGCTGTTATTCCAAGATTAGACAAAGTTGGTATGATTGACATATTAATAATATTATTACTTTATTATCATCCCTCGTCCTTGTAAACTTATCTTCTCCGGGTTATTGAATCTCTTCGGGAGCTCGTAAGTTATCGTCACAGCAGGTCACCAATAAATATAGCTCAGGCTTTTATTTATACGTTCAAAGCAAGCATAACCAACTCAATACTACTAATTTAACTATATATGTAGCATTCTGCGGTTTGCAGTTTTTTAGGAGATAAAGCATAGTAATACAGCTTTATCTATAGTAATATTTTAAAGAGGAAAGATTTGATTTTTGTTTGCTTGTTTGTAAGGGTTTATGGCAAAAACTAATTAGCCGATTCAAAAAATTCTAACCGACAATATATTTAGATATTGCCGTGATCTAAATACATACATCGTCGGTTAAGTTAATTTTTTTCGAGGTTGGAATCTGAGGTATAAATCCCGTCATTTACAATTTTGATGAAATTTATATAGCCCTTGTCACCCAAGCCATTATTACGAATCTATTGACACCTCATTCAATAAAATCGGTATAGTAGTTTAAGCGCTACGGTGAAACATACAAACATACATTTCTTTATAATAATATAAACAAAATAACTGCAATTTATGACAAAAATTATGCTCACACTAAGCAATTAGTTCAATAATATTTACAAACCTTGAACTACGATCAAACTGAAAATTTGATGACTGTTGTTCAATAAGAGTTACGCAATAAAATAGCTCTTTAATTACTCATAGTAATCACATACTTTATAATGTAATTCATAAGTTTTTGTACACAAATAACAAAGTTTTATAAGTATTGTTTTAGAATTTATATCTATATTATACAGTATGTGCCCTTAATGCCTGTGGCACAGATTTACCCTAGTACAGGCACCCCTTATATATTACCTTTACGATTTAACCTAAGCTCTGTATCCATTCGCATCAATTTAAGTTGAATAAACTATTATTATAATTATACATACACAGACTGCCAAAATTATTACCCGCTCTTTTGGCTTCGCCGTAGTCGGAAATAAGTAAGATCAAAACGTTCTTATTATATTTCTAGTACATCTTACATATACTTTTGCCGAATGGATAGTTTATTGGTATATTAGTTTGGTTACAGTTTGTGGGATTTTTCATATAAAGAACTTGCGAAATTTAGTTGCCCTTAACATGTTTTTTTTAATCAATAACTAATCATTCCTTTATTTTACAAAAATAGACCATGACATTTGTGCGTTAAACACAAACAGTATGATATTACACATTACAACATCAATTTAGTATTTAAAAAGGTGTCTGAAACAGCTATACACATCTTGGTACGGAACAGTGTATGTAAATATGTATACTGACTATTGAATTCATCTGTCTTTCATGGCCTTGCCGCAGTTCGAGTAAAAAGGTAGCAATTCCTTATCGCTTCACATGGGCTGCCTCCCTTGAGGGAATGAATAAGTTATTCAAATAAACTACCAAATTGTGTGACGTATTGTTTCGTACCAAGTGACTACTGGAAGTGTACTGTAAGTGACTACTTGATCCTGGGCTAGAACCGTTGATACATTTCGCAAGGAATTGTTGTGTCGGCACTGTGGAACATTTGATGTTGCGTTTTGTTTATTTCTCACAACACTTGTTGAACTTATATCGCAGCTATCTTATAATATTTGTTGAATGACTCAGAAAATATACCTCAGAGTTACGTCTAATGTTTTTGAAAATGCTTATATCAATTTATTATGTTTACTGCCATCGCGTTCTTGAAACGTGCATATTGTGCCGTAAACCTGTTCTGTCTTTAGGTTTTTACCAGACTACGGCGAAGCCAAAAGGAAGGGCAATGATTTGGTAGTCTGTGTATGTATATTTGTATGTTCCACCGTAGCGCCTAAACTACTGAACCGATTTTAATGAATGAGGTGTCAATAGATTCGGAATAATGGCTTGAGTGACATAGGTTATATAAATTTTATAAAAAAAATATATGACGGAATTTGATCCTTAGATTCTAACCTCGAAAAAAATTTAACTAAGATAATCATCACGTGTTTGGTATCAAAAGAAAGGTATTGGCAAGCACATTACAAATATTTATATATATCATATTGTTTAAGTCAAAATATATGTTAAAATGCGGTCGTATAGTTCGCGCGGTCCAGTCATTTCAGTATGCTAGAGCGGGAAACGGAAATGTATTAAATAAAAAAATTAAGTTTAAAAACTATAACCCGACTACGTAAAAAAGGGGTCTAAATAGGACGGAACAAGAAAATAATTCAGATAGAAATCCAGAAATGCATTGGTACAAAAATGGTCAAGGTAGAGTCGTGGTCGCACCCACTGTACCTACCCTGTCTGTTTAATGAAGGTGTTCATGGCAGCCACATAACCATAGTAGGTACAGTAGGTGCGACCATGGCTCTACCTTGACCATTTTTGTAGCTATGCATTTCTGTTTTTTTTTTTCTTTTCTTTGTTTTCAAATGACTTAGAGCCATTTTGACTATGTCAGTCCCATCGGGCTTACAAATACTACACAACTTACAGTATCCAAGGTTCAACTTAACTATGTAGCCAGTAGGCTACATAGTTAAGTTGAACCTACTACTTAACAACAAATTATCTATTATCTAATTTATAATCAAGTTTATATAAGGCAACTGCTGCGTCTGACATAGGTTCAGACAAGATACTAAAAACTACTCCAACATCATTCACGTTAATATTAAAATTAACTTTTAGGTGATCGCTCAGATTATCAGTTTGGATACATTCTGTTAATAAATGGTAAATATCTTCAACAACATTACATGATAAGCAGTTTGGAGAGTCTGATTTCCTAACCAAAAATTTAAATTTATTTAAATATTTTCTATCTGTATTATTTTCTTGTTTCGTCCTTTCTAGACCCCTTTTTTTTGACGAAGTCGGGTTATAGATTTTTAAACTTTTGTCTTTTATTATTCAGAAAATTTGTTTTTGCATGTGCGTTAAATATGATGAATATTAACTTTTCTTATACTTGTACGTATAGGTATATTATATAACACTCAAAACAGTATGTTAATTCGAGTCACAAAGTAAAATGTATGTATGTCAATGCTATTTATTTAATTTTAATAATGCTGTACCTATAAGAATCGGTTGCAAGAAAGCACGAGGTATAATCTATGAAAAGAGAGGTATATTTTCATAGATAAGACCTCTTGCTCTGTTGCAACTAAAAGTATTTCTCTTTTGATTCGAGAACGAGACTACGAGTTTCCATTTATATTTTTCATAACAAGCACTGATATAACTATACTTCAGAATATCTGATTTTACATAATACCGGTACAAAACCCTCCACAGCGGACCTCCAATAACAATAACATTTTATTCCAATACTTGTTTTGTAGACAAAAATTTTTTTATCCTCACTAAAGAATTTTATTCGAATCAGTGCGGAAACGGAGAGGAGGGACGGGGAGAAGGATTTTTCCATTCTTGGTGTGATCGGCTGATGGGAGGGCTCAGGTTATCTGCGGCCGAGTCGTTACGATCACACCCTATACTGATTTACTGACACTACTTTGACCTTTTTGTGGAAACATACAGACCTTAAAGAGGCGTGGACGCGCTGTTAGTTTATTCTTAGAAACGATTTGCGAGCAATCTCAAGTACAATTTAAGCATTACTTCAGTTATTTTAATAACGAAAGAGCATATTATAACATTATTTGAAAATAAATTACGTAATGTTAAAGAAACTCGCACAAAAGAGTATCATCCAAATATTTGGATCATACTCTGTGTTTAAGTTCTGTGATTTGAAGTAGGTATATACCTACTTCAAATCACAGAACTTAAACTACGAGGCAAAAAGTAAATACCTATTGATAGCTTTATTATCACAATACTTTTGGGCGCACAAACTGTTTTGCCTACTTTGTATATGGTAGAAAAGAATTGCCCGCGTCCGAGCTGCTAAACTCTATATTATTAGATGATTCATTAGAAGTCAATACAGGAATCATAGTTACCTCAGAATTGTGAATACAACATTTGTACTAAAAACATTGAACTCAATTTCAGATAAGTAGGTACCTATGACTCACGCTTCTTTATCACTATTCCATATCTTGAACATGTCTAAAATGAATATGAATCCGAACATTTTGAATAACAGTAAGCTGACACGCACTATAGATTTTAGACACATATAATTGTGTCACTAAGGACAAACTTTACACGACTGATTTTAAAACTGAATTAGGGAGGTATTTTAACATACGGAAATCATAAATTATACAGGGCATGCTTGCTCTTTTGAAAGTTTATTACAGCACAATGAATGTTCGGCATATATTTCGGGTGCGAACAATACCGGCTCATGAAATAATAACGACGGAGTGTAGTTTTCGCGCGCCATATGTCGAACGAGTGCCAAATTGAGAGTGCACTAGCATTTAATTGAAGGGGTATAAAGTGCACAGCCAATTTACGGTTTTAGAATGAAATTCGGTTGCAATGTATATGAGAGCGATTTGATTACACTGCTGTTGCAGTATGATGTAATTGTACAAAGAGTGTCATAGAATTACTAATAATAAATTAGTACTAAGTATTTGACGCTATATTCGATAGCGACGAAAGTTATCCGTACGAATAAAATAACAAAGGAAGACATTCATAAACTGATTTAATTCTATAAAATATTCCACTTCATGAGTCAACTAGCCCGAATCCAGACACAATTACAAAAGTAGCAGGACTCTGAAGCTCGATCCATGACCAAGAGACAAAAAAGATTGAAGAAAGGTAATGTGTAACATCATTTCATTATATCTATTCATTTTTATCGAGCTGATGCGTTTAGCAAATCTGTCAATTTTATGTTAGCGTATATTATACCTCGTTCTTAAAATATCTAAAACGCTAAGCGGTTATTATATTTTACAGAAATCATTTCGTCCGTTAGTTTATAAAATAATAATAAAATATACTACTTGTCTCACTGTAGTAGTATGCAAGTTTACATCGTTGGTATTGTTTAGGGAAAAATCACAAAATTAATGATCTACAAAAATTTGCCTCATCGGAGATTCTTTACGTTGCCTGTTCACATATGTATGTGCGAATATTGCTAATGTCTGTATATTTTACTGATCTTTGTTTGTCCACAGGAGTTACATGCTTAAGCAAACATGAAATTAGGCAACATTGCACGGCACAATGTGGGTTCGCCCCAGCCCGATGTAATAAATTGTGTAAAAGATAGTTGTACCATGTTTGTGTGAACTGTGTCTGTAATGTTTATAAAGTTAATTACAGACAAGGTAATGTTACTATATATACTAAATGCTTTACTATAAACTAATTCGTCAGAGATACAGGATTACTCACTAGCCGTATTTAAAAGTATTTTTACTTAGATTACTTAATATAAAGATCTTAATTATAGGCATACGAGATTTTGCCCGCGGCTTCACTTATGTAACTGTAGGTTAGGTTGGTGTCAGTACTTTTTTCTGTAAATTTTCTTTTTCTTTTTTGTACTTTGTTGTTTTTGTTTGTTTTCCTTGTACCTCTGACAACATGTATGCGAAATTTCATGATGATTGGTCAAGTAGTTACAACGTGAAAGCGTAACAAACAAATAAACAGACAAACTCACATTCGCAATTATCTATATATTAATACGTGAAGCAAAAACTTTTTACGAAAATTGCGCGGACGGAGGAGTATAAAATTTGGCACAGTTAAAGTTTATATGGAGAAGGAGTGGCGAATCCTAATATTTTTATAAAATATGCATTAGAAATACATTAAATTAATAAAAAAACAGTACACGCACACAACCATGCATTTTACACACGCAGTCGAATCGTAGTATTTCGGCATTGTTCGTCTGACGTCGTACAATACTTCGTAACTATGGTTACATACCTTATTTATGTATATGTAATAAAGAAAAATAAAACAAAGTAGCAAGTAGCAAGCTCGGGAATATCGTCAATGATCTTTCAATATAGTATATTTAGTATAATTAAGTAAATAATAATTTGATGAAAAGATAGGCAAATTAACCTTAGCTTTAGCCTTACCTTATAGCCTTGGCAAAATCTAAATGAGATGTGATTATAAGGGTAAAGTAATAGACAATAAAACCGTAATAACTATCAAACTTAAAATTTATCTTATCTTATCTTATTTTATCAGTGGGATCTTTTGTGTCGGCCCCGAGATCTATCCCTGAGCTATCTCTCTATGAATGTACTGCATCAGTCGCAGCGTACACTTCAGAGGGAGAAGCCTGAAGTCTTTAGGGTTCGGATATGCCAATCCCATCAGACCCATCTTTAGTCCAGCCAACGCATCACATTCACACAGTAGATGTGATATAGACTCGTCCTGTTCACCACAGGCTCTGCAGATCAAATTGTTTGCCAAACCTAATCTGCACAGGTAGTCGTTGGTGCCAAAATGGCCAGTGAACGCTCCAGTGAGCAGGCGTATTTGGCCCTTGTTGTACCCGCAGAACATCCGGGTGAAGCCCGTGGCTCGGTTTGCAATGAATTTCTTGGAGTGTTCCAGACCCCTAAGGGCCATCTACTCCAGCCTATGTTTATCATTGCCATGTGCATTCATAGCTGCTTTTTCGGTACTCTGAAAGTCCTACAAATGGCTCGGGGCCAACAAATAGTTGCTCCGAGCCCCTCCTGGCTAATTCATCAGCCAACTTAAAATTTAAATCACATATGGTCGAATTGTGACCACTGGGCGAACGGTAGTAATATTAGTTAGGATAATGCTGCAAATAGTTAGCTACGGTAGCCCATCAGTAAGTTAAATTGTCAGCGCGATCGCCTTCACTATGTTTCCGTATACACTCCAGAAATCCTCTAAGAATATAACATGTTAAGTTTGTCCGCTCAAAATCGCACTTACTATAGACGCCTCGTATCAGCGCCTGCCCCTACTACTATCAGTGCGAAACGACTTTATCCATACATTTCAACTTTTCATTAAATTCAATTCAAGGGTCAATCGCTTCAAGAATCAACTGTGGATTTCACTTACTTAGATATCTCAAGAATTTCTTTGCATTTTAGAACCTGGTTTGATCCATTTGTTAGGCGTTGAGCGAAATATGATTTTAAATTGACTGCTAGCGAGTTGTATGCATTTTGTTAACGACCGTCGCAAGACTCTTCCGCAAGTAACCTTTGCAATTAACGAACGTATGGTTTAATAACAACCACATATGTATATCCCTCGCTGTATCTGTCGCAATGACGAGGCTAACACTAAAACACAGTACAGTCAATAACAAAGCACTATGATGTCGACTTCTACGTACATTTGCTCCTATACTCATTACTTTTAAGCAATTAGCATATTATTATCGGTAGATACTATTAAATTAAAATTACAAAACCAATTATTATTAGAAAACAATAATCTCACCTCGATGGCGTAGTGGTTAGTGTAACCGACTTCCACGCCTGAGGTCGCGGGTTCGATTCCCGTACAAGTCAAACATTTGTGTGCATGAACATGGATGTTTGTCTTGGTCTGGGTGTTTCTATATATAATATGTACGAATTTACGAAAAAAATGTATGTATGTTTATCCTTTGTCTAGTACCTATAGTACAAGCTCTGCTTAGTTTGGGCTAGACAGTGTTGTGTGTATGTGATAGAATATTATAATTACACGATGTATATGTATTATTTACGGATGTAAGCATCTGTAAGATTTATCCTAATCCTAACTAATATTATAAATACGAATGTGAGTTTGTTTGTTTATTTGTTTGTTACGCTTTCACGCCTTAACTGCTCGACAAATCATCATGAAATTTCGCAACACATTGTCAGAGGTACAGAAAAGGATAAAGAATACCTTTCATCCAGAAAAATTACTGTTACTAAAGTAACCTAAAGTAACCTACATTTACGCGACCGAAGCCGTGGGTAAAATCTAGTCTATAATTGTACATCGCGACACCAAAATTATAGACCGTGTGTTCTTTGAATGCTCCGAGCGATCAAGTAGTCTATAACCGCGGGAATAACTCACATTAAACCGTAAGTGTTCTATACGCCTAATGAAGTTTAAACATGCAAGCCGGAGTGGAAGGTACTTCCTTTTCGGTAATAATTTTCAATGGTTAGGTTAGGCGCTCATAGCCAGTAGAACTCACTGATCGGTAAACGATTAGCGAGGTTAAACAACGTTGGGTGCGGTCAGTCTATAGATGGGTGACCGCTTAGTGGTATTTCTGAGCGTCAGGTCAGATTGGCCACCAACCATACGAAAAGAAGAAGAATGGTTAGGTACTGTTTTTGTAACACATTTGTACTACACATACATAACCTCACGTCAATAACCTCGTAGACATAGGTAGTGGTCTATGACAGTCATATTGGGCCAACTATGGTTTACGACCCACGTCATAAGACTACTCGCTACCGACGTCTATCGGGTACAGTTGTCTTTCGTGCTCAGAAAAATTACTGGACATACCTTGCCTGACCGAGAATCGAAACTAAGAACTCATGCACAGCGGATAGATTTACTCGATCAGATCCGCTGAACCATCGAAACAGTCGTCGAAGAGAGACTTCGTACTATAAACTGTATTAAATATATCAAATTATTCTATCTTCAATAAGCATACATAAGTAAATAATAAATGTACCCAGTCCAGTCGGACTCAACAATTCAAAACGATCTGTTGGCATCTGAGCCAACTAACAGTAAAATCTGAGATGTTCGTTGAGTGAACGATGTCCCAAGCCGAGAGTAAAGCGACCATTCCGTCCATTCCTGACGACCCCGGGGTCGTCCCGTGCTCATTCCTGAAGAAAGGCATCCCGCTTGCTTTCAAACTTAACGTTTAACTTCAAATCGTTTCGTCTTCAAATATTATTTTATACTGTATACTGTATCCTGTACTATATACTGTTAAAAATATATTTATCTGTCTCGTAGATGCAATGTTCTAAGCATCAAGACTTGAGCTATCAATGTAATTGAAAGTTCAGTTAGATTTCAACATAAGTAAATAAGTAGTCTTTATTGCCATTTAAATGTTAACAAGCTTTCAAAACAAAGCTTAACCTATCGTGTCGCAGCGGCACACCGGTGGCTAGACACTATAGATTTTAATTATTTCATCAGTTTGATTTATGGATTGCTATGTGGTTGCGGTCCCCCGTCGTAGTAACTACTCTGTCCCGGTGCAGACTTACTCATTCCTAATACTACATTACCATTCATCACAAACACACGAAAATGTTTAAAAAACAAGAGGTTATACAAAATACTGAATGAATTGAAAATAAAATGTTGTACAAGCAAAAATATCACGATTATTAACATAGTGAACATTTTATTTTAGTATTTCTGTGGAATGTGGGTACTTAATTTAGACATCATCCTACTAAACGCACAGTCACGAGCGGTGACTTTTTATAATGTCGGTACCTGTATAATAGATCAACTGCGCACATAGTATACGTAAACGTTTTAGGTTAAAACTTAACTTTCTTTCTCATCTATACTAATATTATAAAGAGGAAATATTTTATTGTCGAAGCCTCAAGAAAATAATTATAATTATAAATGCAATTTATTTCTGTGATTGGAATTTCATAAAGCGCCATCTGTTGGTTTGTTTGGGAACGTCAAGGGTCATTTTTGTCAAGCGTAAGTGAGGTCGCCACAGAGCCAGTGTGTCAGTTAGAGTGGCAGTTGTGGCTGTCAGTGTCATACTGACGCTATATAAGCGCTAGAAACAACTGCGCGGACACATTCGGCGTGACGAACTCGCTGCGTTACCGATCAAATAAGTGTTAATAAAAGTCAACTTTTATTATTTCATTTCTTTTGTGTTTGCTTATACATGTACGAGACATAATACCACGCCTATACGTTGTTGCTTCATCATGTCAAAAGCGAGTTACCCGACTAACCCTTCGAAAGATTTTTCATTTGTTGTTTGTAACGATTTAACTCAAAAACGTACCAAACGATTTTAAAAACTCTTTCACGATTTGATAGCTATATTATTACGGAGTAACATAGGCTACATTTTATTTAAAGAAAAGCACTGTTACTAACATACCTGTATTCCTATAGGTATCTATTATTTAATAATGTTAGTTTAAAACCAATCTTGATACTAGTTTACTCGCTTTAAAGACAATGTCATTATTTTTAGTAATCATGCCTAATTTTCGTGTCTGATCTTGGCTATTTAATCAAATCTTTAGCTTAATTCATTCATAATCCAAAAAAGAACGATTTTTGTACCCAAGGATCGTTTTATCTTCAGAGATACGGTACCCTCCACCTCATCCTGTTCGGGTCATCAAAAAACATATCTTACGTTATCCTCTCAGTAATAGAATGTTTAAACGTGCTCATAAAGTTAAAGTGTCATACGTGTGCGGACCGGACGCCGACTCCACCTACACAATTAATTTCTATTACTCCCTGATGAAGTACCAGATATCGCCCGACTATTCACTTTCTATACCTTTTCCTTTCCTAATAGATTCTTGAACACAGTTATTTTGTGCGATAAAAATTCGGGAAGTGAATTGAAACCGATTTCAGAGAGGGGACGTAACGGGGTGGTATGTTATGATGTTATCGGCGACAACGGTATATTGAGTTCAGTTAAGACTGTAATTTTAGGGAATTTCCAATTGTAAATGTATAATTTTACTTCATGCATAGCAGTTGTATTCCAGCTATAACCAATAACAAAACTAAACATAGGCATATTTATTTAAATATATAAGTATTTTAAAATATTTATTATACCTAAAGCCGTATTAATATAGTAGCTACTTTGTATTAAAACATTTGCATATACGAAATTAAAAAGTAAAAATGTATTTACAAGCCGTGATTTTATAAATAATAGTAGGTACGTTATAGCATGTATTATTAAAAAACGTATATTTTTGCCTTAGTCACCTTTATAGGGGTACATTTTAAACTGCATAATGAGTCGGAGGGAAGACCAACCAGTAATCAAGAATTACCCACGACTGTTGTACCCAATCTATGTACCCATTATATAAAAATCTCGGGTGTAATATTGTCTTCTGTTTTCGCGAATGTTATTAATTGAAATTAAACTACTATATAAGGATTTTATCGCGATAAATCTGTATATAGTAGTTTAATCTTGTGTGTTTGTTGTCGCACTCCTCCGAAACGGCTCGACCGATTTTTATGTTTATGTATATTTGGTAGGTATGAGAATAGATCGTAAGGTATATTTCGTACCCCTAGATGATTTATATGTCAGAACAAAGTTTGCATGGTCAGCTAATACGTCTATAAAATATATAAATTATCATAATAGTTCAAACGACGACTATATGCTTTCATGGTGTTGGTTTAATGTAAAAAGGCAACACGACAACAATATAATAATCAAATGAGATACACAAAAAAAGATGAAATTACTACCTAAACCCGGCCACGATACGCTCTGGCTTGTCTGTTATTTTAATATCTCCTTACCATAGGTACTTCGGGAAAAGTACAAAAATCAGTCTTATATGGGACTGTGTTGTGTACAAGTGGTAAATCAATCCAACAGCAATCTTTCCAGTTTTGCGTACACAAACATACACATTAATATGTGAAAGAGCTTTTCTGCGCTAATTGGTCAATCTGAAGTCCAAATACTCGTTGTTGAATTGTGTTAATTAATCCACAGACATATTATTTAACAGTAATGTCACGCGTTTTTATATACAGGTAACTCATAATACAAGCTATTATTCAAAGTTATATATTCAAACTATATATTCAAAGTACGAATAATTATACCTTCTGAAAAATATGTTATAGAAGGTACAGCAGTAATAACTAATTAGTGATCTTGTATCAGAGTATTAAAAAAATATTTGACAAGTTATTTTACAAAATGACTAGTCAAAACCGTAACCGTATGCCGCACCGAATAGCCGTACAATTAAAAACCATCAGACGTCCAACGCATTCATCAGAATTAGACCCAATCGAAATAATCATGTTTCTTCCCTCAACAATGGGCACAAAGAATAAATAAATTGTATCCATTTTAAATTAAACGACTGTATTAGTATTTCGCAAAAGTTTCGCAACGGGGCATAAATAAGTAGCCCCTAGAACGGAAGTAATTTATCGAATAAATGAGAACCTCCTTCAACAACTTAAATTAAACATCGAATAATTGATAACGCGATTCCATCCAATTTATCCGAAAGAAAAGCGTTAAATGCAAATATTAATATTCCGTCGTGTTTATAAACCAGCACAGACACAACACGCACAAAAATTATTTAAAATATTTATTTATTGAATCCTTTTCATACGTTCAAACATCCTCATGTTTGTGCAGTGCATCGACTTCGCTCTCAGTATTGACTCTCATCCGACCGTGATTTATTTTAAAGCTCAAAGTATAATTTTTTTTTCACGGCTTTCGAATGATTTGCCAACACGGATATTACTGGTAATAAAACGTGATGTTTTGAAAGAGCCACCTCCCTCCACTACACCCCCTCTTTGTACAGGGCACCCGCCAAATTGCGCGGAAGAGATAAAGTTACCGCCGCCGCTAACGTTTGATACCGGCTCGTATGATACTTTTACATTCACCTACCGATTAATGAGCGCGCTGTCTAACTGCTTTTATACGAATATTTTGCAAATACTTTTCATTTTAGATGTTGATTTCCATTTTGTGTGAAACTGGCGCAGAACTAAATCTATCAAACATTGCGTTGTCGGTAGAACGACATCCTTACTTATAAAAGTTCAATCTGTCATCGCAGTATTATCGGATTTGTGTCGGTTTCGTATCGGGTCCATGTCGGTATTCTATCGTATCGAAGGGTACGAAAGGAGCGCACCGTTTCACGCCAATGTGGGACACAATGCAATCACGACGCTTCATTGAGGAAAAATTTAAGGATTACATTACCGATTTCACTGGGGATTCAATTCGGTATTTGATGGTCGAACCGCAATGAATTCCCTTCTCAGCGTTTGAGCGGTATTGGAATGTCGGATCAATAAAATTTGTGACCACTTTCCTGATTTCATTCAGTGTTCAAATACCAAAAGATATTATTAAATTCTTAATATTTTTCCCGTTCCTGTATACTTTAATACGATTTACTGCTGGACTTTAAAAGGAAGAAAATGTTTAATTCCATTTAGAGCTTTGTATAAAAACGACGGTACCTCTACACTCATTCGGCTTTGATTTCAATAAAATCCTCTGCTACAACCTTAAAGCAATCCAATCAGATGCTTTCAATACACTGCTAGTATCCTGGAAAAGATTTTATGATATGTATAAAGGAATAGAGTAACGTATGGTGTGTACTTCAATTTGGTCGAGCGTGTTCGAACTAAAGTGAGTGAGGCGAGCGCTCCCGTGGGACGCGGCGACTTGTGGCTCTAAATTATATTGAGTTGGTTACTATTGTCGCATCTTGTTGACTGTTCCCACCACCGCACTGGGAATATCTCTGTGTATCTACAGAATGGTTCAATTTCAAGTATATTCTCTTTAAGCAAAAGTTTCTACATCATATTGCAGTACTATGCTTGTCTCTTATCCGCTAAGCGACACTGTATTGAACTTCAGATAACTATCATAGCGTCAACAGATTGTTACATCGCAAATTTATCCATGTTTATCAAATTTTTAGTATAGGGAAACTAAACCGACGTCAAATCATGAAGACGTAATTCTCCTAAAAAATTATATTATATATATATATATACATAATATAATTTTTATTATATTATATAATTTTTATTATATTATATATATATATATTATATATATATATTTTATTATATATGTATATTAGTTGTATTCATTATTTGACATCGCTGTTTTTATAGCCTAGTTTAAATAAATTTCCTCCCTATAAATTTAGAATATGCTAGTCTGGCAGGTATGCTTACACCTCTCTACTTGAACTGACACGTGCCATATCATCTTGTAGTTAAACAACGATAGATAACATTTTTCCAACTGATTCTGTCGTTTAATTCGGTAAAGGTCTTACCAACGTTGTACCACTCACTGAGCCCTATCTACTACTATCAATAAAGTAAGCTGAGTCATTACACATCTTAATGAATAAACCTTCAGACTCGGCATACTGCACGGATGGCGGAGTGGTTTAAGTGGTCGCCTCGCCACTGCGTCAAGTGTTGTGGGTTCGAATCCCACACGGGACAAAACTTTATGTGATCCACAAATGGTTGTTCCGTGTTTGGGTGTTCTTTGTGTCCGTTGTTTGAATGTTTGTTAAGTCCCCGCGACGCGGGAATTATTCCTGGTGCGGGCATTGTCTTTATTTAATACAAATAAAAATCCTCTGACTCAGCATACTGTACTGAAAAGCATTCGAACCTCGCACCTTGTAGATTAACGAGATATCGTAAATTCATTGATCGTGATGAGTTCATTACCACTCGTGCTACGGTTTACGAATGACGATATAAATTGTTGTCTCATCACAATGAACGTTTGCACTTTGCATAATAATTGGCTTTCATACACTCCGGGAAATTAATATTGTGTTAAACGTGTTCAAAATATTACACTCTATGTAATAAATAGATATTATTCTCTTTATTGAATACCTTTTAAATTATTACATGGAACATTATATACATACATATACATATAAATGGACATATTTGCTTGCGATAGTAAGATCCCCGGTTCGGTACAACAAAGCATTATTAGATTTTTTTGCTTATAGCAGCATAAAGTTTGGTACAATGTGGTCGATGAATAAAGAATACGATCACAAGTCGGAAAAGTTACAATTGATTAGTCAATATTGAATACTATAATCAATATAAAAAATAATGCAAATAAAGTGCAGTTGAGCACTTATTTAAGGAAAACACCGCCCTAGTCATAGATCTTATATCGCGGGGGACATTACAAACAAACAATCAACGGAAACAAAAAGAATCTAGACTCGGAACACAATTTGTAGGTCATACAAATTGTTGTCCCGCGTAGCACTGACCCCCAACACTCGGCGTAGTGGCGGCGCGACCACTTAAACCACTATGTATAACTGCCTCCGTGGCGCAGCAGTAGTGAATGCGACTGCTGTGCATGAGGTCTCGGGTTCGGTCGCTCGGTCCCGGGTCGGGCCAACAAAAATTTACTGGGTTTCTCTGTTAAAAATCTCAATACGAGCCCGGAGTTAGGAAGTTGGCGGTGTTAGACACCCTCGTGCCTCGGAAAGCACGTAAAGCCGTTGGTCCTGCGCCTGATCTCTCTCCGGTCGTGTCGGATACCGTCCCATCGGATCATGAGAGTTAGGGAACAGAGAGTGCACTTGTGTTTGGCCACACATTTGTGCACTATGATATCTCCTGCACCGATGGCCAGTCTCCATTAAGATTGGCCGCCGTGACCAAAATTCGGTCAGGAGGACATTATTATAAAATAATACCTATGATCCACACGTAGTTGTTCAGAGCAACATCTCTCCACATTCTCAAAGTTTTGCAACACGGTCTAATAACTGATGCTTAGACCATGCGTCAAAAAGAGACTATAATTATGATGTGGTCTTTAGTTAATTCATCGATTACTAGTATAATTAGGAAACACATAAATAATACCAAAAGCTGCTAAAAGATGTCGCTTGCAGTAAAATAAGATTAACACATATGTGTATCCCAGGTCTGAAAAGGACTACTATTGACAAGGCGAAGAGTAAGAGAGGAAGAGTTGAAGTGAGGAGTGTTACCTGCAGCACGGTGGTGTCGAAGTGCGCGAGCAGCGCGGCTGGCGACTGCTGCGACGAGCGCCGGCGGCCTGACAGGCGCGCGCTCCACTCTGTAACAAACACATACACATGTTTAATACATTTATAATAATGCTAGACTTTACCCGCGGCTTCGCACGCGTAAATGAAGCTTAGGTTAGTCTGTTCCCCTGGCAACGTGTATGCGAAATTTCATGATAATCGGCCAAGTAGTTAAGACGAATCTAATCCAAAAACCATAAAGATGAAATGGTTTCGGGAATTTACCTCCTCTATATGCCGACGAAAAATAAAGGATAGCGAATTGAAATTTGCCACGATGCAAAAATGGCATGCACGGTTCCTAAATCTTTACGGCGATAAAAAAACGTCTCCAAACACACAGCGTGCATAAGTATTTTTAAAAAATAGTAGAAAATTATATGTGACTAACAATTCCAGTGAAATATTTACTGAAAATCCAGACAGACTTATGGATTGAGGTTATGGTTTCCTAGAATAGTGGTGCCGGCACGCAGTGGCTGTAATATAGCGCTGAATGACGGCACTTAAACGTTGTCTATATACAGACTGAATGACGGTCGCTCTACGGAGTTACGGTTTCTTAGGATATATAGTCCTTAATATTAGCAACATAAAATAAAATACAGATTTAGAAAAATAGGCGGAATAAAATTCTGTTAAATATATGAATATTTTAATTTAAATATTTCTGATATTACTTAAGTATTTTTCTACCAAGAAACAGTATATAAATTTCTTTGAAAATCATAATTAAGGAGAGAATTAATATTTTGCAAAAACGTTATTGATAATTATTTATGACTTATACAATAATACATTGCACACCCGAAATCATTAAAATATATTTCTGTGTAAATCCTTTCTATTCTATAAATAATAATTTAAAATTTTTACTCATAATACATTATCCATCTCATATACCACCACTTTCTATGGAACTCATAAAGGATAACACAAGATTTCCAAGCAACTAGAACAAAGCTAAAACATCACCTCGGTAAATCTAGCTACACAGCTATCATCCCAGATGCCTTAAATTTAAAACTGTCTATAACCGCACAGTTAACGCTAACCTCCTCGGAGCGAACTCATTTTAACGCAAACTCGGGAAGCCGACGGCGCGTGGTCAAATTTCAAAAGTCTATCCGAGTTGAAAAACAAACAAACAAGTAGACAGTGTGCAGTGAAAACTTCCGCAGTGCAGGCGGGGCCGGCGACAGGAAACGAACCCGCGATCGAAAAGCGTCCGTCCCGGCGACTGCGCTATTGGACCAGTTCCGAGTAAACGTATGAACGTTTATTTAGATTAGAACTCTGAACTAACGGCGGTGATTTTATTTACATTACATTTCGCTTCTGCTGTTGTTTTATCACAACCTTGGAGCCGTGTATTTAATAAACATTGCATGGATAGCGCACTGTTTTAAGTAGTTGCCTTGTCACGGTTGGGACACCGAACGTAACAGGTTCAATTCCTACGTGCCACAAAAAGTACGTGATCGACAAATAGTTGCACCGAGTTGGGTGCTCTTTTTGTCTATTCGTTTAATATTTGTAAAGTCCGCCGTAAAGCAGGCATTACCTCTAGTCCGAGCTTGAAGTAAGTAGGTATAATATAAATTGAACGTGCATCCCAAATCCTTGCGATGGTATATAAATATTCTATTGGCGCCGACTGCAATTAGCTTATAGATAGTAAATAGAGACTGTGCCAACTATATTATGTCTGTGTACGCCCTAACACGGCTTGTGGAGTTCTAAGGGTCAAATCTCACATGTGTTAATATTTAAAGAGCTTTGTACAAGCATTCGGCTCAATAAAAGAACTAAAGACTTGTAGCTTGGAATCCAAACACACCTAGGATATTACAGTTCTAATACAATGATTTTAAATAATCCTACGGGACATAGTATTATAAATAGGTCTAATATTATAAATGTGACGCTTTACTGTTTATCACTTTTACGCTTAAATCGTTGAACCTATTTTTGAATAAAACTTAAGAACTTAGATTAAATAACTAAAATATACTTGAGCACATAAAATGTATCAGCCATGTACAGATTAACCGCGTCCTGTACAAAAGACTTATTAGCTACTATAACTAATATATATCGCTGTTTTAACATCCATTGTGAACACAGACGAAAAACTTAAAAAACGTAGTAGCATACGAGCAGTATAAATAAAAATATTGAAAGTACCCAATCATTTAAACTAAAAGTAAACCATTAACAACGGAAAGCTTTACGCAGAGTTGGCAATAACTCATCGAGTGAAGTTTTTGTTGTCGAACAACTAACAACCGACAACCGGCCGCTGATCGAAACAGATTGTTTCTCGCTAACTAATTGCATTAATCATTTATTTACTTATTTCGTAAGCGGAATTTAGATTGAGTCGTCAATGTAAAGGAACTTGTGATTAATTTGCCACTTCCAAAGTAATAAGTAACCCTATTAATAAAACGGAAAATATTTCGAACTAGGATTTTCATGGAACCATTGCTTTCTAACAATGTCATATCATAATGCCGAAATATCTTCGAAAGGCTAAACAGAATTTTACATCTATAAGTTTACGCCTAAGTTTGCGGACTATACTAAGGTCCCGGGTCAGGCCAAGTATAGTAGATTTTCCCAGCAGCATAGAATTTGGAAATTCATCTTGTTTTAGGCATATCAAACTTTAAAAAATCGCCGTTTATACATAAGGGTACATAAAGCCGTGAATGTATGCATGTATTTACCTTCTATCGGGCACATGATATAATTTCCACAAGTATTTTTTTACTAAAATCGGGCATTTTCCGCAAGAAGAATAATCTTGTGTCGTTAGAACTTTATAATCATTAAAACAACGGACACAAAAACACCCACTTGATAAAACTATTTTATTCACGCAATATTATACACAATAATATGTACTGTAGAAGTTGTATAATGTTTCTGAAATAAACCTTTTTATCTATTTAATTTCTTTTTTCGTATTTTAGTCCCGTTTCTTCCTAGAAACTTTTTATTTATTTATCCCTCGTCAGCGCTTTACGTCAGCAAAAGACATCATTACATTATTTCCCATTATATATCGAAAGGTCAACCAAACTCATTTCCTACTCGGTATTAGAAAAGCGAAAGTTTTATTTGTACACACAATACAAGAGGAAACATAAATATAATATAGCTTCAAGCTTTTAATCCTGGGTGAATAGGCATAGCTGAAATATTCTCCCATTTCGTTAAGTATAGATTTAGTACCATAGGAGGAACATTTTCTTCCTTACTTACCATTTCAAGAGTAATATAAGTGATGCTGTTATAACAAAAAATGTGTCCCAGCGAGCTTAGAACAAAGTTGTTTCGACTTTCCTCTTCTTCTTGAAACATAAAGTCCAGCTGTCATACAACGTTCATGTTAATTAGCTGCGACTTCGACCGTCGCCGTAGGAAGCACGAACGTTCCCTGCGAGATATTTCCTAAGCTTTGTCAAAGTACTCGTTTTCCTACTTTTATTTGTCAGCGAGTAGCTCGAGACTAGCCCTTACCGGCCCTTTGCGCCCCTTGTCGCCTCTTGTCGCCCTCCTAACTTCCAAGTTGTTAAAAAAAACACCAAGTAATTCTAAGTTAGCCAGCGATTTAAGATACGTTCGCAAAAACGATTGATTGAAGTTTAACGAGTTTGTGAGACATGGTGATCAAATTAAAGACCTGTTAGAATGTTAGCCTTATATCGAATCCAGGCTATATTTATGAAAACCTTGTTGGTTTATCAGCATAGATGTGAATTCGTAAATTTGTGGTTTATACTCAGTAATTTTTCTGTTGGAACATGGTATTAAAATAAAAGTGAATATCTGTAATACTAGGTAATTATTGACGACACGATAGCAACAACGATAGGTTGTGAATGAAAAAGTTCTTGAGGATATTTGTACTCAGCACACAGATAATGTCCTATTACCACAAAATATAGTTTTATCCTAGTATGAATTCCTGTGGGATATAAGCAGTCGAAACCGCGAGCACAATCTAATGTATTTCTCGAGTTCGGCTTTTGTAGCCAATAGTCTGCGACGTAGATATTTTGCAGCTTTATAGTTACACAGACAAACTGTGTATGCATGCATGTTAAAGTTTATCGTTATTAGTATTATAAATGTATGTAAATAAAAAGTCAACTGAATTTACTATTCTAAAGATTTATCAATAATGGCAATTAGGCCACAATTTTATTGTTCATGTACTTGACTGGTAAATATAACATGATCTCGGTATAGAGATCTGAGAGAAAAAGAATGTGCTAAGAGGACATACTTTTATTCCCTTTGATATGGACTTATACAAAAACATGCAAAAGATAATAAACGAAAAAGTAATGTAGATTTAAATACTGCACGGGACAAAAACAATGTCTACATCATTAACAAACATATGTTTTATTTCATCATTAATAACAATATCGTCTAACATTACTTACGAAAACGTTTCACGAAATTGAACCTTATTCCCAAGCGATAGGTATGAAGGCTTATAAAATGCTGACAAATGAACAGAATGAATAGATATGAAAGATACAACCGGTGATCGATTGACGCAGTAGGCAGCAGTAACTAGGCAACAGAGCCTTAAGGAAACCTATTTGTGTAACAGAGCAACACTCGCACTGTATCTGTGCGACTGAAGCCTTTCACTCAACGATTATAGTTCACTCACTCACTCACAGTGCTTCAACGGATTCACTACTTCGTCTTAATGTATAACTATACAAATATAATAAAGCTGAAGAGATTGTTTTTTATTTTGTTAGAACGCATTAATCCCTGAGACTACCAGTCGGATTTTGTCAGCTTTAAAATAGTTATTTAATGTTTAAAGATGTGGTCAAAACGCAATATGTTGAAAGTTATCATACGCATTATCTTTGTACATACGATTATATTCTGTGTCAAATATTGTATATATTCATTAATATAAAATTGTGTCGAATTCAAATTGCGATAATGGAATAATCCAATAATTACGCGACGAT
This sequence comes from Catocala fraxini, assembly GCA_930367265.1. Lineage (NCBI taxonomy): Eukaryota > Metazoa > Arthropoda > Insecta > Lepidoptera > Erebidae > Catocala > Catocala fraxini. Next base: position 479,012 of record OV884044.1, on the reverse strand, counting down.
ATGCTCGTGCATTATTGCAATTATTTTATTTAAATCAGCCATAATTCTATATGATTAAACAATATTGAAGCCTTAATTACAATCTCATTATAGTTCTATGTTTAACATCCTCGTTAGCATCGCGGCACCAAACATACGCATTAACGCGTTCGATTGTTTATGCCTGTTGACATGTTATAAACTATCAAGCTATTATTCTCTAAAGGTATTGCTTCCCAATCGCAAATATTATTTATAATTTTTTTAATACATTTCAGATGGTATAATGGTTCAAAAATTCACCTTACTGCGTACAAACTTATAAAGATGAATTCACTTAAAAAAAGTTGTCCCTTGTCTGGGTGCAATTTGTGACGTGTGTGATGACTTATCCCAACGCGGAAGATGGCTTTATATCTAAAATAGGTATACTTATAAAATCTCAGTTAATTTTAAATACAATTACGTCTACATCTAGTTTTCTCTCGATAACAGAATACAAGTCCACTGCAAAGATAAGTAGTAGAGCCTCGCTGATTTCAGCATGAATGGGCCGGCTCCACCGGGGAAGGACTACCCTCTCACAGGATATCGACGTGAAATATCAGTATTCCTACTGTTGTTTCGTTTGGTGAGTGAGAGTGCCGGAGGCCCAATTACACTCCTCCTTCCCGCTACTTCTCCTTACCTCTTCCTTTCCTAAAGGGTAGGCAACGCTCAAGTGATGCGTCTGGTTGCAAGCGTCCATAGGCTACGGTAACCACTTACCATCAGGTGGGGCCATATGCTTGCTTGCCAAGTTAGAAGTATAAAAATAAAATGGGGCATCGAATTTAATTATAAGAATTAACAAAACAGCACCTATCCCACTCCTCTATTCGAAAACACGAGCAATACACAAGATAATTACATTTTCTTACGACGAACACAAGCATCTATCTTCATACAAATTGAGTCGATCCTAAACCGATCAAACCGCTATAAAGATAATGCAAATAAATGTGCTACAAGCCCAATAGAATTAGGGCGGGAGACAGCGGGCTCACAACACAAAGACGCGCGCCGTGGACAGAATCATAATACGAGCCAAACGAGAGCCGACTCACAAGTGAGCCGACCAAACATATATGCGACACGTGTCGGAGTTATCGTGTATTAGTGCCAAGATACCGGCGTATAGCTTGATAAGTTTACTGACTAGGCGCAGGCCATAGACACGGTATTAAAGTTTTACTTACTACCTGTTAAACGCGACTTCGCTGGTGGGTCATTCAAACATAGCCTATGTTTAATGATTTTTTTTAAAGTGTAAACAAACAATTTAATGTTTATAATATCAGTTTTAGTAAGCACGTATTACGAAGAAATATCCTGCTTTTCCTACTAATATTATAAATGAAAATTTGAATTTGTTTGTTTGTTACGCTTTCACGCCTCAACCAGTTCATCAACCGCCATGTTTAGCATGCACATTGCCAGGTTAAAAAGGACCTATAGTACCTTACATCCAGAAAAAAAGTACTGTACAGAGTTTCATGATGTTTGGTGGATTAGTTATAGCGTGAAAGCGTAACAAACAAACTCACATCCACATTTGTAATTTTAGTTAAGAATTTTAATGCATGGATCGCATTGTTTTATGTAGCCATATAGACACCGCCGTTGTACCGAGTGAGATAGGCAGGATTTCTACGCGGAAGAAAAACATATACGACACGGGTATTACTTTTTTGCAAGAATTGAAATTTTGAAAAAGAAAAATAATACGCTTCATGGGTCTGGCACAGCACTACCGGGCCTTCCAAAGACATTTTAACACTGTTTCATTTGTAACAGCAAAATTACCTGCATAAGCATATTGTAGCAGCCAGTTAAATCGTCAGACACAGCTTACAAATCATTACAAGTAAATAGCCGGCTTACTCAAACATACTACCGATTAGTATTCAGACCAACGCGCCGATAAATATTAATCTACTGCCGCAGATCTGTGGTACTGAGGCGACAACCATTATTAACTATAGACAAGGTTATGCGAAGCGAAGCTATTGCGTGAAACAGAAAGTTATGGCCATATTTAGAAGTCATTACGTGCAGGTAATTAATCAACTCTGTATATAAACTGAGCATAGGCTTCTCACTGTGAGAAAGGTTAAGTCATAGCCATAGTCCACCACGCCTGACTCCATACAGGTGGCAGACTTTACATATCATCGAGAACATTATGAAAAGCTCATTAAAAAACCTCCATGTCTGAGATGCAGATTTTCCTCGATATTTATACGATTTGGCATAGTTAACATCTATATGGAGAAGAAATGCAAACAGTTAAAATATATTAATAAAATATTATTTAATAAATTACAGTTGAATTTCGGCCATTCGGTGACCACTAGCAGACATAAAGCCGTTTGCTTTTCCCTTTATTTATCGTTTCACAAATTTAAACACAACATTTTAAATTGAGGATGGAATACGCTTGCCCATTACTGGCATAAGAATAGTGAGAATGTAACTGCATTTCACCCGGTGAGCGAGAGTGCCGGCAGCTCACTTAGCTCTCTCCCCCATTTCTTTCTTTTCATCTCATCTTTAATTTAGTTTTCCCTGGGGCAAAGCGGGTATGATATATACCCCTATTGCTATTGGAAGTTGCAACCAATCATAAGCAACGGTAAACGTTTCTTTCAAGCGAGACATCTATTTTTTAAACTTAGATTCTATATTCGACTGCACGAATGACGCAGCGGCGCAGTGGCAAGTGATCGATTCGCTGCCACTGTGCTTGTTGTTGGTTCGAATCCCACACGGTATGGTGCACAAATGATTATATTAAGTCTTTGTGTAATTTGTGCCTTTTACTTGTATGTTTGGTAAAGTCTCCCGCCACATAGGACACCATAGCAAGAGCTGTCTTAAAAAAATAAAAATGATTTTAGTGTGTGTTAGGTTTTAAGTATCTCATACACACCGCGTGTAAATTTAGCCACAATTTGCTATTATACCCAGTCTACTAAGTTCATTAACATAACCTTTAAATGACTTAGTACTAAAGACTTTAGGAACAAAGTACGGCGAGCCTATAGTATCTAACCGAACAGATGTGTTTGCTTTGCTGCTTACCGACTTAAGTCTCCGAAACTTCGTCGTGATGTTGTTAAGACTTAAATCTTCTGTAAAGATTTTGCTTTCGGTTATGGATATATGTATAGCGGACGTCTGTCTCATAGCTCGTATATGTAAACATTTATATGCAACAAATTGTTTCCTGTGTCATTATTATTTTCCAAAGAGGTGGGGAAATTTTGTATAATGATGAAGATAGCTTATCATCATAAAAAATCCCCAAATGTTACATTTTACTAATCATGTTGACGTCAAACGTGACGTTTATTGATATAACGTGTCAAAACTACCAGTCTATAAAATACAGAAGCGACAACGTTCTACCATAATGAAAGCTTTATTAAATATACATCGTAACCTTTTGCATTATAATAATTTTGAGCGTAAAGATCCTTATAAAAAAATATTGGTGCTATATATTCGACATACGAGTATATCTTATCATGTAGGAATTTAATTTAATAAAACCTAAGAGCAACTTCTGTGACGAGAATAGGCAGCGGCGTGTGTCCATTGTGTTACGAGAGCGGCTGGCTGTTGCGCAATGAACCGCGTCATCACTGATATGACCGCAGGTGGCGCTATATAGGAATGGATGGAGCGGAGACTAGTGGAGCAGTATTGAATATGCGGCTAGAAAGTGTTTGAACGTATTAGGAAATAATTACAAAGAAATGCAATCGATCCATGATAGATTTAAGTTGCGTTGTCGATGAAGTTTAGTGTACAGATGATATCAATAATATTCAGCAGAAAATAAAATTATATTTTATTAGTCACATATTGTTTCTTCATTACGATGATAGTGACAGATATTAAAAATAAAATTCCAGATGTTTAGTAATCAATGGCATATGTTTCGTTTATATAAATATTTATTTTGATTAGGTATGTAATGCCTTAAAGCTCTTAAGAATAACTTGTTAATAATTGAAGTTAATGCTTATATTGAAATTTTAATTTCACCAAAATGCACAGGTAAACTTTTAATATTATAAACAGTTTTGACGTAGATATATTTAGTGAAATACAAAATAATACATCGCTTCAATTCTAAATATTAAAGACAAATAAAAAATACTACCTAATGTTTGACTTAACCATGCCATCAAAATCAAATACCAAGCAAGTTGTGTGCCACTAAAATATTTTCTTTATAGCAATAACATATATCACCCGATCTATATTCGGTCTGACCGCAATCTCTCTAAGGTGAAGCCTTTGGTGAAGGTTGTACGTGCCTCTTGACTTAGATCGTGCTGATATCCACCACGCGCGCCATTTTGAATTACTTAACTACGTTTTAATATTTCCTTCGCTTTCACTCCGATCTTTTTAAAGAATAATGTGATTCCGGTCTTGGTTTATTTTTTCCAAAACTAAATGTTATTATATACATAAATTTCCTAAATAATGTACAAATTAATTACCAAGGAAAGTTTTTAGAATGAATGAGTTACTTATATTGTTTGCGTAATCTATTAAGCAATTGAAATCATGGACATTGACCGTGTCATTGCGTTTTCTTTATCTAGAAATTCTAAATAACTATACAATTTTAAAAGGATGTTACATAATGATGTCAATCCTAATTGTCACGAACACGTATAACATTCCATTTAGTGTTACTGTTGGATAACCAGCAATCTCCAAGGCGCTTGAGATTTTTTATTACACTTACACTATAGAAATAAAAGAACGGATGTTTTTATTCTAAACCCTAAAAGCAATTTTGAACAGACACAATAAAGTCATTCATTCATTCATTCATCATTCATAGATTCACGCCTGTTTCCCAGAGGGGTAGGCAGAGACTACGGATTTCCATTTGCTACGATCCTGACACACTTCTCTGGCTTCATTCACTTTCATCACATTCCTCATACACGCCCGTCGGTTCAAGGTGCTCTTAACCTGGCCTTTGTCCAGAACGCCTCCGATCTGATCAAGAAACGTTCGCCTAGGTCTTCCTCTTGCGACTGTTCCATTCACACTAGCCTTATAAAGTTTCTTAGTCAGTCTTTCCTCGTCCATTCTTTCTACATGCCCAAATCAGCTTAACATACCCTTTTCTATTCTTGTCACTATATCAACAACTAACTACAACAACACAATAAAGTATTACTTTCAATATACCATCTGTGTTCACAACCAAAACCACTCACTTTGGCAGTTCACAATAACATGATAGCCAACGAAATAGCTCAGTAGACAATAAGGTCTGCCAATACAATACGCCCCAAGGTCCTTACGAGCCAATCTGCAGGGGGCTCACAAATGTCGTGCTACAATGGACCTGCGCCATTGTCTGGAATGTGCGCAAAAAGTGCGCGATATTATCTACCAATGTCTTGTCGATGTCGGAAGATTCCGTTTACTGTTTATGTAACGGTTGTTGTTTAGATTTGTTTCCGATAATTTTTTAGATTTTGTACAAAACAAATTTCTAAAGATGTCTTGTCAATCTCTGACTGACGAATATTCGCTAGTGTCGACTACTAAATGATGGAGGGTTCTTTGCCAAAAATACAGACTTTCGATATAAAAGATGCGGTATTATCACATCAACAAACGCGACTTTCATAGATTCTAGATAAGTTTAAGAATATAACAGTGAACTTTAGGTAGGACGCCTAGTGAAAACGACTGATAATAAATTAATTTCAATATTATATTTAAGAACACCTGTTGCGAATAGTTCAGGGCTTACCAGAAACAACCAACATACCGGCATTATTTTAAATCGCGTTGGCTACTTCCTATTGCAAATGAACTAATATTAGATCCACTTATATGTAGACTCACACCTGTCAATTCAGCAGAACGGCAACAGCCACAACTCCGCGGCTATATTTAAGTGGCACGTATAAGGATGAGCCTAGGCTCCATGCTGTTTCTGATAATAATCTTAAAAGAATGCAACGCTCCCTCAACTCGGCATGAAAGCTGGGACCTCACGTTCGCCCCAAAGCATAATGCGTAACAAAAAATGTCAAGAAACGAGCGATGTAGTCTTCTATTAATTATCGCTTGGTCAACGCTCGGACCTTGGGGTCCAGACACAATGGAAAGGCCTTGCGTCTGGATTTCTTTGTAGAAATGTCTCTATACATGTTGGGCTTAACATTAAAGCATCCTTGACTTAATGGTGAATATTTATATCTACCAAATTCTAATTAGAGATAGTCAGGGTGGCCATCGCCTAATTATGATACTTGCAAATTCAACATGGCGCCCAGACGCCGGCTACAAATTGTATTGATTAACACTGTTGTTCATTTGTATTCCCGCGAGACTGAGATCCAAGAAAAACTTCCCATTGAATCTATATTAAATTAAATATCATTATACCCCAGGACGAAATTTATTTAGAAAGGGGTAACACATATTTCTAAGCACTGATGGGACACAACATTACAATCATTGTTAGAGTGATGAAGAAACAAGTCCGTCCATAATTCATCACTGACGCTATGTCCCTAACTTATATCGGTGACGAATTGCCGATAATAATCAGTTGCCTACTTAATACTACATCAAATTCTTCTACATATACCAATCGAAGACATTTAGGAGAAATACCAGACCAAGAGTACCCTTAAATCGACAAAATTTTATGAAAATAGTTAAGCCAGTAAATGCAGCAAGATACATATGCTAGATTCGGAGAAAGTGGAAATTCGTATTCTCAGCCTACAGAAAAAAGGCGTGATTCTACACATACATATATATATATACGTACATATGTGATGTATGTATTTTATAACATATTTCCGTGTGCTCGCTCGCGCTGTCACCGATCGCGTCGCATAGTCTTAAGCCACTTTACCGAAATGTGTACCGAAATAGCTGACGTAATATCGAATAGATATTTCACAAAACGAAATTGCGCACCTAGCGCTCGGAATAAGGATTCGTTCTCATCAGACTAACATTTTGTGATCAACCATATTGGCTGGTTATGTCAAAGTGATATGGACACAATATGAATATATGTATATCTTTGTTCAATTATATTTTTGGTTAAGATGCCAGCTATTATCTTTGAATATGTTAATATATTCTTCATTGATAAACTTCTGTTCTTATAACATTTACCTTGCCCTTCAAACACGTAATTCAAACTATTGCCGATCATAAGCTCCAATCACAAGCCTAAGGGTCGGCACAACGGATGAGCCACACGCTGTTGGCACAGTGCGAGCGCGGCGCTACATTCGCCCGCCAATATTATTGTCGCATAGCTATTTCGTTTTAAGTGAAACTCTAAACTTGCGGCGCGCTACTCACGGTGGTGGTGGTGCTCTCTACAAAACTCTCTCCACAGGTTTGAGATGATAGATTAAATGTCAATTATTTTGATAGAAACTACGATCTTATATATTTGTAAATAGAAAACTTCTGTGTTGATAAATACTTTGTTATTACGAATATAAGATCTGAAAGATCAAAAGAGGTACCCTTACCCCTTGGCATAAGATGAATATAATAGGTTAAAACAATAGGTACTTGGCATAAGATAAGATATATGCATATGGCAATCTATGGTTAGTCAAGAGACCAATATGAAAAGAAATACAGGAGAGCCATGTTTGTTACGTTTTTATAGCTGAAACCACTAAACCGATTTTGAAGAAATATTGTTTTGCAATACGCTTAGTAAGGATACAGACTGATGCATGTAGTATGCCTATTTATTCCTTAGCTTTACTAGTTCCTATAAAGAAAATTGATTTTATTGGTTCATCGTCCTCTCACACAGCAATAAAAGAAAGTAAAGATATTCTTTATTTGCTAACGAGTTTAATTCAGCTTCATCCCAAAAAATTGCTGATTGCATGAGAAAGATTCCTTAGAACTATAGCATGGGAGCAAAGACACGAGTAAAACTTAGTACAATATAAATAAGTGTTACAGAAGGAACTGTGAACGTCAGTGTATTTGACATCAATCACTATTCCCTGTATATACCGTAATATAATATTCATACCAGCATTCAAATATAGTTGTGTGCACAAGACACCTGAATGTCCAGTGCTCAATATCAGCATGTGCGAGATACGATTGTTTCCTATCTTATTGTATGGAGTTCTACGAACGCTACGACACCCAATACGCATATCTATTCTATGGCACATACAGACATATGTTTTGATTATTAAGTACCGACCAGGATCTACCACAAATGAATATTTAAAAAAAATCTCTTACTGAACACATACTGCGTCGCAGAGTCTTTACAAATGTCCAAGTAAAGGATACGAAGATCAGACTTTTTAAATTTAATCGGTCTAACAATAAGTTGGGGCTAGGTTTGACGACATAAACAACTGTGCCATCTGTGCCTACTATTTGTTATTATTTTACAAGCAGTGACTGCGTCTACTAATACAGCCGTTGTAAGTAGGTACTTTGTGAAGATAGTGAAAGAAATAAAACATTGTTCTCAATATAATAAAAACGAGATTAAAGCTCCCAGATCTATGTTACTTTGGAGCCGTCTATCCTATAGTACACGGCTCCAAAGTAACGTTGGCTATACATGTATATTTGGCTATACAAATATACATATAGCACAGTATACTAAGAACAGTAAGTTATATTCATAGAAATGTGCCGCTGCCGGTTTGAATGTGTGCGTGCGCGCCGAGCGTTGTGTACGCACGCGCTGCTACGCACACATTAGCATAATATACGGCGGAATACTGTGGCGGCAGTGTGGACCGTACCGTGATTGTGTCGTGTGATCGGGCGTTATATTATACAATACACGTTATAGTATATAAATAAAAACATAGTGTTGCTCATAATACGCAAATAATATTTAGCTAAAATAAAAGTGACAACCTTAAGCGCCAACGCAAGAGTAGGCTAATAACTCACCGAGCGGTCTTAGATAAACTACTGTTCTTAGTATACGCAACTTAGTTAACAAAGCTCACAAACCATACTCGAAAACGATGTCAAACCCAAGCATCTAATTAAAATTCTATCAGTAGAACCGCGGCTTCCATCACAATACCCTCAGAGTTAACAAGTCAATGTTCCTTACAATCGTCACAGGCTCAATTCCACTCATTACGCAGTTATCAAGGAGGCTATTAAGCCGGCCGCGCCCGCCCGGGGACAGATTACACCCACACAACACCGGACACGGCCCGGACAGGCCTGGACCGGGATTATTGCGTCTGTTGAGGCGACACTTATTCAATGAAACGTCGGTCGGTATAGGTTGATAGTTTTATAAAGTTCAGCGTTGTGGACTTTATTGTTGGTGCAGAATGTTTTGGCCTGACGGGTGAGTTAAAGTTTTAGTACGACTACAAGAAAGGGAATTTGTCGACAAGGTCTATATAGTGATGGATGTGTGACTAAAAGTTTGGCCTTGAAGCTTTAGCTACGTCTGACTTTTTGTAGACGTTTATAATGTGAGAAGATTATACACGAATATTTTATCACAAAAGAACGCAATACAGCCAATGCAAGAAGGAACAAACAACTGGCCCATTTCATCTGACACAGCATTACTATAATAAGCTTTGCTACAAATAAATCGCAGAAAGAAATATATGGTGTCCATGTCTCCAGCTCATAGAACCCAAGGCGCCGGCTCTACCACCTAGCTCTATTAGATATCAATCTTCATACAATGTTTTACTAATAAAAACTCTATTGCAGTTTTCTATGTTGGAAACTAACCGATACATTGTCTTCTTCCGTTTGTTTACTCACAAGTAACATTATTCTCGTAGTAATGTCATTAATTGGGTATTCTATGTGTGTTTTATAAATAATAATACTAATAATAATAATAATAATATTCTACCACATACACACAACACCGTCTAGCCCAAACTAAGCAGAGCTTGTATTAAGGGAATAAATATTTCAAGTCAGTTGATTTGACTTAATGGCTTTTGTTACAGTTATATTTTACATGTTGTCTAAGAAAGCAAATAACATAAACATTGTCTGGAGTTTTAACTTAACTTTGATAATGTCATATGTATTTATAAAGCACGGCCTTATATTTATCTAAATAAATTATGTGTATATTATAATTTTGTATACAATTTTTACAATTATATATTATAATAATATATATTATATATTATTATTTATATTATTACAATTTTCTAAGCACAAAATTAAGTAGAGTGTATAAATTGGATAAAATAAACAACGGCAATAAGTGTAAACTTATTAAAGTTGGGTGAAATAATACTGTCGTAGGCTAACATGCTACCCCTTTTATTAATATACAAACTAATTCATATGATTTATGCGTGACAAGCTCTATATTGACATTTCTTTGTCCTTAATATTATCTAGCTATACATTGTATATCAGCACCCTTTATCCTTCAAGTTTAACCTTCCATTCACATTGATAAAAATAGCTTGACGTAAAGGGCAGCCCTGTTATTACACCGCGGATGAGGCGGGGGTGCGGTGCGGCGTGCGGGGCGCAGCGGTGCGTATACAGCGTGTGCCCAGGTGCGCGCTCGTTCACGCTCCGTGCGCGCGTACCTCGTGTCACTGGTTTGAGCACAACCTGTGAATAGCGAGGTCGCAGGGTTGCGTGCTTTTTACATTTTGTACTTTCTTTGTTCCTATGTAACGTTGAAAAGCCAAATTGTTGGCCATATTAAAAGTTGGAATTTGCCCAAAATTAATATCCGTTTGACTTTCTCTTTATTTTTAGGTTTTTGTTGTTTCTTTGATAAACTGTTTGATCATTAATAATCAAATTGACATAGTTTTACACGCAATGTAACAGAACGAAGTAGTATGTATTCAAGGATATTACAATAACTAATTAAATTTATGATGACACTTGATATAATATTCAGATGTAGTTAGATATAATACTACTGATTTGGTCAGTGTATGTATGTTCTTGCAAGGAGTCCCTCCCGGCACTTCCACTCAAATACGCTCCATAAATTTTCGGTAATCGGCTTTCATTCACCCTGCCCACATGAACGAACACTGTGTAAACACACCTAATGTTTCTGCATCCAAACTATTCTCTACGTTCTTTTAAAGTAAAACAAAACAAGTTCGCTCTTAAATTCTTAGTATGTTTGTTGTATATTTAAAGCCTCCATTAGTCTTAATTAAAAGTTGAATAAAACTTATCTCAATGGTAAAAATTTATCATTTGCACCACAGTAGTTCCGGAGACACACAATTTAAGTATTAAACTCATAAATTGCGGATGTTTTCCACAATAATTTATGTTATTCAAGATACAGAGGGAGCTGAAAATTGGTCGCTTTTTAAAACGTCTGGTCACGTACGTACTTTGGAAGTAACAGGAGAGTTCCCCCAGCGCCAAGTGAAAACGTTCCATATCTATAAATATGTAGAGACTAAAATTGGTCATCAGGCCCCTATCAAGACGTTGAATAAAACACTAAAACCGTAAATCTGTAAATTTATTGTGCCTATATAAGCAACCGGCAACTGGTCGCTCGGGTAGCTGTTTTTAGATAACCGCCTTAATACATAAAATACTGATGTAATTTTAAAAGATAATCATCTTTTCAATAATTCTTTAGAAAGATCACCTATTCATCGTTTATTTATTGTCTTCTTTTTGTCATTTGTTTATATGATAAGAAAGAAAACATTTTTATTTTTACTCATAATGCTGTTGTAAATGTAACACAAATTATGCAAGCAATTATTCACATGAACAATTATTAAGCAATCACTGCACAAGCGATAGCAGTTTTCGTTACATAGATACGAAAAGATACGGTGCCGAAAACACTACCGCAAAAATGTAAGACGGTGTAATTTTAATATGAATCAGTGGTGACTGGCGGCACCCCAGGTGGCCATTACACCCCAGTCCCCGGTGTGCCGGGTGCCGGGCTACCCCTCCACTATTATAGTCAGTTACCGTATTTTATTGTAACATGTGCCCTTCGTAGAGAATGGCCGGTGAAAAAGTTTAATTTGCGTTATTGCTATCGGCTGGCCCTTTTGCGATTACATTACATGACTTGTGGAAGTTATTTTTTCCTTGAGAAGATTTAGAGGAGAATCAAATTTAAAATAAATTTCTCTTCATTTCTGTCGTCTTATTGTATGATATGCTCAATTTTAATAACAGTGGCCCTTGTAATGACTCTGGTATTGTATTTTCTAATTACCATGGCACAGTGGAAGTGAGTGCGATTGCTGTGAATGAAGTCTCAGATGTAGTTTCGAATTGAGCAGATTGTTATTGGATTTTCGTGCCAAGAAATTATCAGGATTACAGAATCTGGAACTGTGTCTCGTATGCAATAGGCTCACCTCTATTAAGTTAGACCCAAAAACCACAGCAAGACTAAATATGGAAATAATACCTAAGGCTACTCTATCGCTAATAACGGCGTTAGACTTTGATGTATATATAAAATAAATCAAAAGATTGCATTTGGTAAAAACTTAACAAGGCGTTTGAACTGTCATACTGAGGAATAGAAAAGGACCCTCGTTGGTTTACAATATGCCAACCCAAAAATCATAACATAATACCGAAAACAGAATACAAGAAGCAATCCTGAATTCCTGAGCTTGAGTGAGGTCGGTGCCTAAATGACAAGAACCCTGTAGGTGTGTGCGTCGTGACGCCGTGACGTCACCGTAATGGCGTCTGCCGGGAACCATTACACCGTGCCCAAATTGCATTTACAACAACAAATTTATTTTTACTAACAACGCAAGCTATTTTATCCTTACTCTATATATAATAAGGCTCTCGGTTAATGTAAAACCCAGTCCCTGTTTACTTGCGAAGCATAATGCCATAGAGATTTTGACGAAGTAATTGTGTGAAAAGAATATAATTTTGAGAGTTACGACGAATTTTACGTACATTTTTTTTTTGTTAATATTTTTCGGAGGTCAGGGTTTAGACAGATAATAAAATGGTTTTGTACATCGTACGGTTTTCTGGTTGGAACAAAGGTAAGAAAAAGCCTTTTACTGTAAAGTAAACAACATACTTTGTTGAATTTGAAATGAATACAAAGAAGTATCATTTCTGCGGTCGTAAAGTTTTAATCTGAAGTAATGAATTATGCTTGTTACTATCATTTCTTTACAAACCACTCCTGCACTAGGGGTCATTCTTAGAGAGTAGACATTCCGAACTCTAACATATATTTTTGTGGCTGATATTATATTTGCTACACTCGAGCATTGACGAAGATCACTGTTAATAGATTTATTTACTTGCTAATATATTAAATTAATTTTTTTACCAATACCTCTCCCGCACTATAAATTATTCTTATACCGCAGGGGACTTTATTTATAACCATCCAAACAACGGACACAAATCACACCCAGATTCAGAACAACCACACAATTTTATGTCCCGTGTTAGATTTGAACCCAAAATACTCGGCGTATTAGTAATAGCGAAGCTACCATAAAAATTACTAGACCATGCATGCAGATTACTCCGCTAATACACCTTTGAAATAAATACGAGGGTTTAATTCCTGCCAATTGTACTACCGACGTGGCCCCACTCCGAACATTAAGATCGGCTGGAAGACTTATAAACATAAATACGAGTAATTTTAAAAACAAATGTCGATTACACTTCTCTTACAAAAGTACTGAAATGTATTACACTTACTAGTAACAGAGCATTGATGAAGCTGTGAGGTAGGCAAAAACCGTTAATGAGTACAAAACATCACACAACGAGTATTATTTCACATGTATGGATGTATATGTGTACATAGATACAGCTTCGAGGCTTAAATGACTGTTGTTGTGGGTCTGCACCTATGCAAGCTATTTCGTTGTAGCTATAGCATAAGTTGTCAGTCGTAAGGTCCCAGTTTTGAATCCGATGTCGTGCCATCATCGCAGTACGGAGTCAGGCTATGTCCTCAGTGAATGTCAATAGCCTCGCACTATATAATGCGGGTCTTAATATAGATGATAGAAATTCTAACGCATTTTCGTTCCCGTATACTTTTATAAAACTTTTTGTACATTAGGCATATTAACAGTGTATTTAAATCTTTGTTTACTCGAGCTTAAAATCTTTTTGTCTTTTTAAACAGATATCTCCCGCTCTAGGAATAAATCCTGTATCGCAGGGAACTTTACAAACAATGGATACAATGAAGTCTAGGTGAGACTCAGAACAATTATTTGTGGATCACACAAATTCTTGTCCCGTGTAGGAATCGAACCCACAACTCTCGGTGCAGTGGCAGTGCGGGGGCAACCATTTAAACCAATACATCATTCGTGCTTTTAAATCTTAGCCATATTTTATCTATTTCCGTGTCATTGCGGGCGAAGTGTAGACTCCGGGACAAAGTCACGAGCATAAACATGTTGCAACACGATAAACGAGGAATAGTTCATCTCTTCTACGTGTCTAACTATGTCTAGTTAATTTATTTCTTGTGTAGTAATAAACCGTAAAAATACTAAAATATAATGGTAGTTTATTATTTTTATTTATTTTAAGTCTGTACATTTGACTCACCTAATCCTCGAGATGACTCGTGAAACGACCGCATTAATAAAACTAGCACAAGCTTAAGACAAAAGCTTTGTACAAAGAAAAATAAAATGAACTTAAATGGCGCAGATATCACGAATGCTTCGGTAAGTTTGTTTGTTAATTCTCATTTTAATGAAAATTCATAAAGAACCACCTTTGTAAAGTTTGCAAAGCCTTGTTGCTAATACCTTATAATGGCGTTTACCATAAATAAATATCACTTTATCATATCGACTTGTAGGACGCAGTAATAAACATTTTGTCGACGATTTGTGATCGTTCATATTTGAACTAATAAAAATCTTCAAAAGTTCATTTAGCATTTATATCATCACACAACAGGAATATATATATAAAAATTCTTACTTAATTATATATATTCATGCATATATAGTCTCATGTTATATCACGAAGGGGATGACAGAGATGTATTTTATCCACATAGTTCTGTTTTTAACTCCAATATAATAAGCATGAAACATATTGCAGAATTCTAGGCATAGTTTCAGACTATATTATGTTGCTACTGATTTTCTTGACAGGCAAATCCAATATCAATTTGCCCAACACGGGAATAGAATCCAAAACAACACAGCATTCACATTAACTACCGCAGACCCAGTCAAGACTATTTATTAATCAGTTGGTATATATTTTGACCCTTGTCACACCTTTCCGTATCAGTATGCTAAGCAAAACGCAAGCCGTCTATTATATTATACCAATAATAACTATTTTCAACGCAAACTACCTTCATATCTAACAGGCAGAACAAATCAAAATGGCGAGCTCACGTGACCAGCTCACACAAAACCTTAATTACTCCCTAATAGTTATTCTAAACCCCACCAAACTTACGAAAAACTGGCACAAAAACTTATAATAGCATTCTAAACGTTGAACAGTGTACTGTCATATCAGGCAGATAGTTTCTGGCTGACTCACAGCCGGCCTAACCTCAGCTACGCGCAACTTTAACCTTAAACATTAACGTTTACTTTAGCATTCATAAATGTTACTTCAATACCTTAAAGACAGCAATGACAATTATTTTGACTGTGCAATTATACTTACAGCAATGGTGTAAAGGATGTGCTAGTCACATATTTTACATTATGTTATAAATGTAGCAATTATTCCCTTTGTATTTATTTGATAATGCTGACTTAGGTTATTATTGATTATGGAAAAAACTTCCTTCTATTTTTATATTAAAAAAAATCTCCCGCCCTTGGCGTAATTTCCGTGTCACGGGAGACTTTGCAAACATTCAAACAACGAACACAAAGAACACATCACACAACAAATCGTAAGGACATCATTTCTACAGATTTTGCGTGGGCGTTTATAGAACATTCAGTTTAATCTATACTAATATTATAAAGCTGAAGAGTTTGTTTGTTTGTTTGGTTGTACGCGCTAATCTCAAGAACTACTGGTTCGAATTGGAAAATTATTTTAGTGTTGGATAGCCTATTTATCAAGGAAGGCTATAGGCTATATAACATCACGCTACGACCAATAGGAGCGGAGCAGCAATGAAAAATGTTCCAAAATCGGGGAATACTTAATAAAATCCCAATTGTATCATTCATCTCACACATCACATCCTAACTAATATTATAAATGCGTATGTGAGTTTATTTGTTTTTGTTACTAAACGTAACAAACCTTGACCGGAACGTCATTATAAAATTTTCAAATTCACGTTTTCAGATGAACTGAAAAGAACATAGGGTCTACCTTTCATTCAGAAAAAGTACTGTCACTAACCTAACCTAGCCTACATTTACGCGAGCGAAGCCGCGGGCAAAAGTAGTGTATAAGGACTAAATACAATAACTAGCGCTACCCAGCGGCGCATACATTACCATTAAATGTTCTCTCACTGTTACGTTAAAAGCATTAGCACGTAGCAAACAGTTTGCCACAAACTGTTTGCATAATAAGAAAATAGTCCGATAAATTTATTAGGTAGAAGGTAAATGTTCGCGATTTGCGCGGCCATCGCAGCGACACACCGCGCTAATGGCGGCGCGGGAACATGGCGCCCGGTCACGTGACCGGGCCGCCGCGCCGCCGGCCCGTCTAATAAGTCGAAAAGCTAATGTGACCGTAATTGTAAGTTTTATTTTGATGATTTAAGTGTTAGTTATGTATATTAAATTAGGTTTTGTTATTGACTAAATATTAACCGCGGCTTTGCTCGCGTAAATGTAGCTTAGATTAGGTTAGTAACGGTGTCTTTTTCTAGATGAACCTTGCTGTACCCCTGATAGCGTGTATTATACAAAATTTCATGATGATCGTTTAAGTAGTTAAGACGCTTTCAAGCGTATCAAACAAATAAACAAACAAACAAACAAACCAACTCACATTCACATTTAGTTAGGATTAGGATTGTTATTGATATAAATTTATATGAAAGAAATACATCCATAGTGTAAATATAAAAAGATCTAATGGCGAACGGTTGGAACCAAAGGTACAATGCTTTTGTCACTGGTATCCGAAAGGAGTTGAAGAATAAAATTGACTTTGCCACCCAATATTTATTGTAGACTTTGTCTATATTACAATAAGGCTATAAATGGACTAAATGTATTTGAGAATGAGACGTAGCGATGTCAAAACAAAACATCAAAAGTTAATTCCTTTCAGGTGAATAAAAGAAAAGTTTCAAAATAACTTCCCGACCCCTGAATTCTTAAATTGAATACGTACTAAAGCTGTCAATCAAATATTACACCCAGTGCCATTCAACTTCCGAAAGTTACCGAAAGTTGCCGCCAACTTCGGGACACGTCGGGAATGAGGACGTAGCACGTATAGCACGGCAAAGTGCGGCACCGAAAGGTCATATAAATACCAAGTTTTGTTTTCTTTCAGTTCGGTATTATTTTTGTAACTTTCGCCATTGTGTCGTAAATGTTACGAGGAAGTTGTTGTATCACTTTTGTTATCGTTTGAATTGTTTGACATTAGGAAAAGTTCGACAGATATTTGTGAGGAAATTAGGAGTTAACCTTGAATAGTTAATGTACAACATTTTGAATAATTAAGAAATTATTAAATTAGTAGCTTCGGTGTATGGCTAGGTACGCGTAGATCTCTGAGAAACGCATACTGGGGTAAATGTCTTCTATGTCTTAATCCAGGACATGCTCTATCTATCTGCAAAATTTTATTCAAATACGTTCAAGTATTCATGCGAGATTCAGTAATATTAATTAAATATTCTTGTCACATCTCTAAACTACTACACCATCCAGTGACCAATACGAGTGTTGCCAGTTTGATCTATGTACAGCGTGTTTTTATCATCTGCATGGACTTTATATCCGTTGCAATACAAGGATTATTCTTTGTCCAGACGGTGAATATACTTATATGAAAATGTTATTAAATCAGTCTTTTTTATGTTTAACACGCGCAACGGCATAGTAAGACCATTCTATAGATCTATTTTATGTATTGAAATATGTTGAATACTTCAGCGATGAAATAAATACAATTACAAAGATGAATACATGTATGAGCACGGGTTCCCATAAGCACACAAAGTGAGATCTCCATACAGAAGTTTTAATAACGTCGTCACCATAAAGTCATTGTGCGTCACTCGCTACAGTTCCCATAATTAAAATTCATATATTAGCAGTTAATAAAGCGACTCGATGTAACCGCAAGTTACAAACGAGCCGGACCCCTGGCACCTCCGCGGTACCTCTGCTCCCCTAGTAGATAATCCGTAAATAAGGGTCGATATTAAACTTAGACAGCGAGTATGTTATAGAACCGCTGTGGTCCGCGACGTTTTTATATGAGGTGGATGAGGGCTTTATTAAAATAGGGTCCCCATTTATATATGTATATGTAAATATAAATAAAAGTTGCAAAAAACGTCAAGGTACTATAATAAGATGTATTGTTGATAGTAAAATAATGTTAATGTTATTAAAAATACCTAATAATATTTTAAGTAAGCATTGAAGAAATTTGACCGACGATGTATATAAATATTTCACTACTATAACCTGTATTGTGATAACATATAACGTGAATTTCATTCTATTCATCTTCAAATAATCATAATTTGGTCCACTATTGAATATTACTCATAACTGTATAAATATTAGTTAGGAAAGACGGAGGTACAGAACAGACATATCGTCAACTACGGTTTAAGTCCTACGTGATCGGAGGCGAATCTATTGCCTTCTTTTGAGCACATTGTGAGAGTCTATGCTGCTACTAATAATATAATTTTCGGCTGCTTCCTCAAGAATCGAGCCCGGGATTTCATAATTCAGATTCAGATTTTATAACTGCCCCAAACGTAAGCACAAAGTTATACGTGTAGCCAATGAAGCAGTCAATAAACGTTATGATTGAAATTCGGACAAACAACGGTTCGGACATTTTTAAATCCCCAGTCACAAGACATCCCAGTTACTGTTTATTAAAACCGAGATTATAGAAATTTATATCAATATGAAACATCTGCGTAAACATTGCGTAAACATAGCCCATTACGTGATAATACAAAAATAAAGATATAAAGTTCAGAAAGAAAACATTGAACTTTGCAATTACATGTAGACGCAACATAAATATAAAATAGACGTGATAATAATAAATTTTGTTCATAAAACCGAGCATCGCTGCGGATACATATCCAATACTTTCAAATCCACCTCGATCCCAAATGTCCACAGTGCAGACCACTAAAGTGCAGCTACCTTACGGCTCTAAGACGGGGATCTGATCTGCAAATACCGCCGCTCTACCTCACACATATTTCATTTAGTGTCGCTCGCTGCGACGTGATACACATAAAAAGCAAGACTAATTTCACATAACACGACTTCTATACTAGGTGTAAATAAATTCTAAAAAAATATCATATAATAAATTTCTATAACATATGTATATCCTCTGTCGCAACCTGTGTATGAGCTTCTAAATAAATAAAAATAATACTTGATTCAATCTACGAAAATATCACCTTAGACAACACCGCGTTAATACCAAAGCACACAATTTTTCTAACTTGGCGTCCCCCATAATCCTGTGATTGGTTGGTCCGCGTTGTCTTGGGCGCTAATCTCTGCGATGTCATCTCATCGCCCGCACCTACCCGGGGATTTGGACCCCACCGAAGATTGACAAACGTCAGCCTTTAGATAGATGATACACCTGACCACTATACTGATTGATTGGTCAAATCACAAATACAGAATGATTTTTATTTTGTTGAATGGTAACATTCATAAAAGTAAGATTTCAAAATTAAAACATTTTATCCTTCTTGCGGTATGTAAATACGATTAATATTTTTAAGGTTTTATGCAAATAAGGAAATTTCGCGCGCATACTATTTAAATTACTAATGCGGCGGTAATCACGTTGGCACGGTATCAAGAAATGCACTGTAGCATAGGAAAATAAATCGTGCAACAAATTCAATGTCTTAAAATAAAATTTAAATTATGTTTTTAAAGTATAACATTGCAACAAACCTATATACTTAATACCAAAAAGCAACTTTCGATTGTTAACAACCACTAAAATAGTTTAGGTACTAGTTATCTTATGAACAAATGACATAACATCTATATCTCTAAGTCGTACGGAGGTTGCACATTTATCTGTATTAGAGACAACGGACACCTGAACTATTTTATGAAAAGAGAGAGTCTTGTGCATCCATCCTAGATGTCGTATCTGTCTGAGATAGAATATATTTTCTATAGACGCAATAAATCATGTAACTTTAATAACTTTGTGAAATGTAACTAAGTTGAAATTATTATTTTTTTGGATGGCATCATGCTTTGGAAAACACTTAAAAATCAGACAGTGGAGAAAAGCTTTCGGCAGCCTGAACTCATATACATAGTTACTACAAAAAGGAAGAAGAAAGATTAATGAATAATGTTTAAGATTGTAAGCTCTTTCAACGCAATCAAATACTTTTCTGTCTCACACACACACATACATACGTAACAAGGTATATTCATGGCTTTCCTTGAAAAAGTTTTAATTAAATTGTTGGCGGCACCTGCCTTTGGAGGACGGCAAGTGAAGACGAGGGCAGGTGTATACCTTGTGTTACATCATATCGACAGCTTCAGCACACCACTTTTACAACAGACTCGAATTTCATAATATTTTTGAAAGTATTTATCTGAATAAGTGAATGTTACTCGTACCATTCGCTAAACTTTCAGATTGTAATTAAAATTGTAACGAACATAAGTAGCTTAATCTGCATAAAGCGAGTCTCCTTATTTTCCCTATTCTTGTAATTATCAATTCTATTGTAGTCAGTTTTAGTCCTTTCAAATCCGACTGAAGATAATTTGCCACGAAAGACTGGCATCTGACCTTCGCGACAAAGAGATAGCGATTCAAAGATTAGGCCAGATGGCACACTGTTTAAGAGTACTGTACAAAGATATGTACATTTATACAAAGTACCATAAAAGTTAATTGATATTTATAAAACATATCATGTTAGAATTAAAACTTTAACTAACATGTTGTATTGTTGTTATACAAAAACAATTTACTGATTGGTATTACACAGCTAACTTCATATA
The DNA here is from genome assembly GCA_930367265.1 of Catocala fraxini. Taxonomy (NCBI): domain Eukaryota; kingdom Metazoa; phylum Arthropoda; class Insecta; order Lepidoptera; family Erebidae; genus Catocala; species Catocala fraxini. The sequence goes on along the minus strand of OV884044.1, from coordinate 457,770 downwards.
CATTTCAAGATTTACTGTCATTTCAATCCCATGTTATAAAAAATCATATTATCACCTTTCGCGAGCATTTTCTTATAAAAAAATCAAACAGTTTGTCAGCCCGCTCCGCAAACCTAGAACTATTCTTAGCTACACTAAAAAGCTAATTAGAACAAATAAATAAACACACCTATACAGGTTTACGATTCTCAATAAACACAATTCTAGGTGTAAATTCGATTAAAACTTGATACGAAAAGTCAAAACTTTACTATTTATTAGTCTTTTCGTACAAAGGCAGTGTTTTCATTTGAAGTTTATAGCTTTGCTTCCTAGATGGCGCCAGCCCACGTTAATATCCTATTACAGTATTCTCCAGTGTAGCCCTACATGCGCGTAATCTAATTTGACAGACAGACAGTATTGTAATGAGTACAAAGTACTCTGTGTACTGTAATTAAATATAAGAGACAGACGCAGATGAAATTAGTCCAAATAAACGTGACGAAAGAGTAAGGGTTATTGCACACCAATTGTCTGAGAACAACGACACAATGCTGAAGTTTATACTAACAATGCAACAATCAACTTTATGCTTATGTAATAAAACTGAAATTTGGTTGACATCTTCAATTTTGCAGTAAACCCTGCCTATCAAAACTACCACCGAAAATTAGACTGTATGCAATATAAAATAAAGTCTTTATTTGAGTTGTATTAATTTTATGCCGCATCGTGCTGTTTTGCTCCAGTGGATAAGTCCGTCGTCCCCCTAAGTTTCAGTTCCGCGGCAAATAAACCAGTAATTACTTGGTTTTACGACGTTTCAGTGTGTACACGGCCTTATAAGGTCTTGTTTGCGTTACACAAATATGTTTGACGGCTGCCAATGTGTGTTGAGGTGTTTAATAACGCTTAGGAATGGTGGTAGCTTCATCATGAGAGATTTAATATATGCCGCCGGTATTTGCTACCAACGAATTTTCAAGTACTCACGGCAATGTTCCGTTTAGAGCATTATAATATACAAAGACCCTTTGTGGTATCGGTATTGCGTTATTAGTGTGCCTATTCATAAATATGTTGTTTATATTGACATAGTTTAAGAGTTTGCTATTAGTATCGTATCTTTGCATGAACCTGGCATCTAACCTAGATGTAAATTCAACTTCAGTAACTCGTTGACGTTGATAAGTGTTATTTCGTGACCTAAATGAATAACTTATTTTAGACTTTAATTTTGGCATACATTATTGTCACTGTGAGGTCCTGACTGCAGTCCCTATTACTTATCTTTGAAAACGCCAAGGATAGCAAAATTTTTGCACCTTGAGCTAGCTGATTGATCGCGCAGTAGACGACATGACAATAATTCACCAATCAAAATATAATGTAAATATAAATGTGAACTTTCTACTTTTCTCCTCCATATAAACTATAACTGTACCAAATGCCACATTTCTTTGTGCTTCCAATTGGAAAATGAACGATATATAATCGGTAATATTAGCCGATTGATCTGCCATCATCTCATTATGATTGTGAAAGGATCGTGTTAATAAATTTACACTTTTAGGATGTGTATGTATATCAGACATAGTGGTTTCTTAATCACTGTAAATGTATATTTTATATTTGTATTAAACAAAAAGTGTTGATTTTATTCACTTAACTGTGACCGCCTGTTTTGGCACATTTCGCTCGGCGCAGTCTTAATAAAGAAATTAAATCTTTCGAAGATTGTAATCTACAACACGTATTAATTAATCTACACCAATATTAATGAAGGAATGTCCATCGCCGGTGTTAGAGATATACCATTAATTTCCATTACATTCAGATTGGCTCAATATCTAACAAGTATTAACTGTATACAAGCCAACCAATCACGGCTGATACACGATATATGGAAGGGTACAAGTTGCCAAACCTCTACGATGTAGGTACTAACCAATACGATACGGTGGAAACTACATTATAAATGCGGTGTGTTTGTTCGTCCATTTTATACGTGACATAGAAGCAGACTGCCCCTATGGCGCAGTGGTATTGAATGCGACTGCTGTGTATAAGGTCTATCGAGTTTGATTCTCGGGTCAGCTAAGAATTGGAATTCTAGGTAGGTCAAGATATTCTCGGTACAGTTCTAAGTACGTGCTGCCTACTCTAGAACTGTACCCGGTAAAAGGAAGTAGACACGTTCCCTATAACGTGAGACTTAATTAGCTGGTGAAATGTAATTGTAACAAACTTCTACTTACTCCTATCTTTACTTATATTATAAAGCTGAAGAGTTCGTTTGTTTGTTTTGAACGCTCTAATCTAAGGAACTTACTGGTTTGAATTGGAAAATTATTTTAGTTTTAAATAGCTCATTTATCGAAGAAGGCTATATGCTATATAACATCACACTACGACTAATAGGAGCGGCGCATCAATGAAAAATGTAGCAAAAACGGGAAAAAATCTCTTATGTGAAGCAGACGAAGTTGCGCTTGTCAGCTAGCGAGGATGTACATATACTTAAGACCTTGTATGATATACACAGACATCATTATAAACAAATCTCTTATGTGAAGCAGACGAAGTTGCGCTTGTCAGCTAGCGAGGATGTACATATACTTAAGACCTTGTATGATATACACAGACATCATTATAAACAAATCTCTTATGTGAAGCAGACGAAGTTGCGCTTGTCAGCTAGCGAGGATGTACATATACTTAAGACCTTGTATGATATACACAGACATCATTATAAACAAATCTCTTATGTGAAGCAGACGAAGTTGCGCTTGTCAGCTAGCGAGGATGTACATATACTTAAGACCTTGTATGATATACACAGACATCATTATAAACAAATCTCTTATGTGAAGCAGACGAAGTTGCGCTTGTCAGCTAGCGAGGATGTACATATACTTAAGACCTTGTATGATATACACAGACATCATTATAAACAAATCTCTTATGTGAAGCAGACGAAGTTGCGCTTGTCAGCTAGCGAGGATGTACATATACTTAAGACCTTGTATGATATACACAGACATCATTATAAACAAATCTATTATGTGAAGCAGACGAAGTTGCGCTTGTCAGCTAGCGAGGATATACATGTACTTAAGACCTTGTATGATATACACAGACATCATTATAAAGAAATTGTAAGTTAAAGTTGGTTCCACGCTCTGCAATAAACTATCACGTTCAAAAAGCGATTAGTCACTCAGTGCTGTAATTAAACAGACGCTTCTAATACTAGGTAACCTCTTCATTTTAGTACAGATCGCGCTAATTTAGCACCATGCTTGGAAGCACCTTTGATTTGCAGAAATCTCTAAAACACATGTTTTGTAAACTATCAAATAGTATTAAAACGTTATACAAAGCATTAATTATACACTTTGATCATAACAATAGTACATTGAATTTGATACTTAGCGCTTGATGACGCCATGGTTGTGAAAACTAATGCGGTGCATAAGATGTCGGGTTCAATGCCCTACTATGGACAGACATCAGTGTTTATAAGATTATCTTTTACAAAATTCTTAGTCTTAATAGCGGCGAAACTATTGCCGATTACCGGGTTTAATCGGCAATAGTTTCGCCGCTATTACGTGAGACAGTATAATACGCATCTGCCGACTCGTTTAGGAATTTAGGCGTGAGTAATAGTTTACTAAGCGAAATGAAAAGGTAAGTCTAACATAGAGTTAAATAATATGAACCTAATTACTAAAATTATTATTAATTACGTAGTTATTGGTAATTACGGTAAAATCATTTATATCTCCGCTCTCCACTTGATAATTATAATGTAGGTGTATTTCGATAATCACACTCTACCAGGTCTTAATGAGGCGATTAGCGCAATTATCCTTCACCGTGTTATGCTAATCGGTGCGGCAGTATAACGACATAATTATGCTAATCGGGTGGCGCCGCGGCATAAAACTAACTAACACTGTAGCAAATCAGCGGGAAACGTGATACGGCGCTAACGGTATCGATTTTGGCAATGTTCTGTAAGGTAAGACTTATTGTTTATAGATTACATCACTTGGTTAACACGGCGCGGTAAGCTTATTTGTCGATTTAGTAGACATTGGCGCATCTGCGACTTGACATCCTTAGTTCAATGCCTGGGTCAGAGTTATATAATTTTCTGTTAAAAGACAAAGATTGAAACTGCCAAGTAACCGGAGCTAACGCACTGCGCATCCAAGGATAGACTAGTTCCGATGCTGACAGAACTACTCCTCTACAAAGAACACAAAGTTGCCACAGAAACACACGTGGTAATTACGGATACTAGAATTCTGAATGTAACTGGTCTTACTACAAGGCTTCTTTGCTACAGTGTTCTACAAGGTGGAGTTACATGCTTCAACTGCCGGACTTCCAGTTACCCACATACATATGAATTAAGTGATATACATACTTAAAGTATACATAGACGCATAATGAACACAGTTTAGTAAAGTTGCCTGTCTTTTCAATGGTCTGTACAAACCGACTATATGACACATGTATGTTAAGTTTTACTAGCAAACATTTTTGTTTGTACACCTCTTGCCGCCGAGTTATTCTTCTCAATGGTAGCTAACAGTTAAAATCAGGGTAAAATACCGACTATTTGTCTAGCAATCGTTCAAGAGTGCGCCAACTGGTGTTGGAGCGAAAAAGATAACAACTGAAGAACTCTTGAAAAATCATTACACAGCTCTTGTCGATCGCACACAATCCGGCAAATACTTCAAAAGAACTTGCTACTGAAAACTACAGTGGGTGCATTCCGTACTGGTGCGCTGTAGTCAAGAGTGCTTGAGGGTCCCCTCGGCCTTCGCCCCTCGCACGCACGCCACGGGGGGTGTGCAGCGGGGTGCGGGGACGGGGCGGTTTGTTTATGTTTATTGTTTAGATCGAAGTACGTCTGTGATTAAGCCTATACGAAGGAACGCCGACGGTTTTGTGCGCCACCTTTTGTACGTTCGCGCTGTGAGCCGGAGACGTGAATATTGACTATAAAGAGGGTCGTTGGATGTTTGTGTAGGGATTTACATGAAATTGGCTTCCGGTGCCTACGTATATGCAAAGGTGAACTCTCTTGAAATTGAAATCTGTCTATATACATAATAAATTAGTTATTTTTTAAATTGCCCGAACACGATGTAATTACTGGATAGCAGGGACTTTACAAACATTCAACCAACGAACATCCAGATTTGGTACAACGATTGCCGAATAGTCCTAATGATTGTTTTGTGTGGGATTTGAACCGACAACAGAGGGCGAAGTGGCAACTTAACCCACTTTACACCATATGGTCAGATACTACATTGCATAATTAATACTCAGGATTACTTATTTGATGAACCATCTATTTAGTCTTAACTCTGACGACTAAATTAGGCACAACTTACACAAGCTAGCTTTGCCTACAAATGTATACATGTTTAACAAATGTAGTATTAGCTCACTCTATCATAACTAAACTTTAATAAATATTTTACCATTACAAATCTAGTTTATCCAGAAGTAGCGTAGCATAACTTTACGCAACGAGCAACGGGAACGGAGCAGTAGTAATCATAAACGTGTGAGACCGCAGGGGACAGCCACTGCTATATAACATAACGTGTACGTTAAATGCACAATTCCGGAATTTATTGGCAGGAACCTGTATAGCTAGCCGCTACAAGGACGCAGGCAATAGCTTTGCTTTAAATATTAATTAATTAATTAAATCTAAGAACGATATATAATATACCTATATAATATTCTATCACATACACACAAACCATCTAGCCCAAACAAAGCAGAGCTTGTGCTATGGTACTAGACAATGGATAAACATACATATACAAAGTGGAGCAAAAGTTATCACATTAATTGATACCACATATACTACATGGTATTCTTTGACGACTTACAAATTATGAACCAAATGTATTCAGTAGTTTAGCCATAGGACATATTCTTTTGTTTTCATACTTTAGAAATTTTAGAACATCATGTAATGCAGAGATAACTGTACTTAGGTGTCAAAGACCTTAAGCAGCGATATTAAAAAACCGTCGTATTGTATCGGGTTCGGAAATTTCCGAATCCTAGCGAGTTGACAAAGACGATTTCTCGCAACCTATGACCGTTAACGAGCTGGCTACAGCGCGCGATTGGTTACAATGGAGTTCTAATTTGTGTCTAATTTTATTTTATTTATTTATTTCAAAAAAATAATTTCTTAATTTCTGCGAAAATTGGTTTTTTGTTTACGTTAACCGTCTTATATTAACCAGCTTAAGCTAGTATATAATTTAATGTGATAACATTTGCGACACCTTGTATACTTTTTTTTGTATATACATACATACATATTATACACAGAAACACCCAGACAAAGACAAACATTCATGTTCATGCACACAACTGTTTGACTTGTTTGGAATCGAACCTGCGACCTCAGGCGTGGCAGTCGGTTACACTAACAGCTACGCCATCGAGGCCGACAAATAATAATAATATAATAGCAACAGTATGATATAAATTCGGTACTTAATTCATTATGGTGAGATACAACCGCCGCAAAACGATCATTACTAGGAAGTCACACGGTGTTGCGACCAAGTGTTTTAGCTAATAAAGCGAGCATCAAACGCTACCGTAATCAAATTAACTCCTAACTAGTTAGGATATTTTGTATACACGTAGTCAGGGGTACAGAAAAGTACATAAAGTACATTTCATCTGGAAAATAAATCACATTTACGCGAGTGAAGCCACAGGCAAAATCTAGTAAAAAATAACTTGAGACGTGAAACTGCATTTGTTGACCTGCATTTAGTGATTGTCCCAGTGGCAAAGTGTTTAAGTTTGAGATCTCGGATACGAGAGCCCAGCCCACCAAAGTATTATTAGATATTTCTGTAAAGAAGTTGTCAGTAACAGTACTGGCTGGGCCTAATAACGAAGGCTCTAAAACTGCAGTCGACGTATTGTTGGTATACCTAATATTGGTATATTAGGTATACCCACAATTCGTCAACCGCTGTGGTCAGCATACTCCTCCTTAAGTAAAGGCGTAAGGGTTACCTTAAACCTCAGTAATAAAAACAGCGCTCTATGAAAATTAGTTTAGTGAGATGTAGAAGAAAATTGGCGCCATTGATCAACGCAGATGACTCCCCCCTCATAGAAGGCGCGGCTGTAACTCACGCGTCCCGAGAGGAACATCAACGAGGAGGCATCACAGTCAGACGAGGAACGTTACTCTTTATTATAAGTCCGTGAATAACACGAGCCCTTGATGGAGTGTGTCGATATGTTAGCGGAGCTCGCGGGCGCGCCGGGGGGGTGGCACAGTATGTGCTTCTGATAAATTATGCCAATTGCAGAAACGTGAGTGCTTGGCGAGGCTCCCATTTCAGGTGAAAATTCACGTAATTGAATTAGTAAAAAACTTATTCAAATGTGCCTGGTATTCCAGGCACATTTGTAGCTATAGCTTTGTAAATGGATTTAGGAATGCTTAAAGCTAATCTGTGTCGGTAGCGTGCTAGTAATTAATGTGATTGCAATTCATTAGGTCTCAGGTACGATTGCTGAGTCGGGCATAGCGTTATTAGATTTTAAGACTTAGTTCCAGACCGCGTGCTGTCATTAAGAATTTCTATAAAGCCAACATGAAAATTGATGCACAGCAGCTTCATGCACAGCAGTATTCGCTACCGCTGCAGCACCGAGGCAGTAACACAAGTTAAATACAAATGTAGGTTTTTTTAAACAAAAATTTCATGTCTAGGAATAATTCCTGTGTCGCGGGAGACCTTACAAATATTCTAATAACGGACACAAAGACCACCCAGAAATGTCAGTAGCAAGGTTACCACTTAAACCATAACGCCATCTGAGCAGTCAATTATAAATAATTAATCTATTCATAACTCCACTCAGAATAATATACACCCTTAACAATACAAGCTTAGTTGAAACAGCAATGAGAAATAATGATGAACTTGTCACGAACAATTACACTGCCTAAGCTTTACAACAACCTTTTTAACTAAAAATCAGGCTCAACACCTACTGTGGTCGCGTGTTCCGTCACATCAAACGAGCCAATCCGTCGCGCCCAACACATAAATTAGCTTCATGTCCGTCCCCTCTGCCTACCCACCGCAGATAACGACCGCTAACATACTATACAACTGACGGTAAAACAAACCGGGTCAAACAAACTATTAGCAGTTATAAAGACCGACGTAAACTGAGGTGACAGAGTGACGAAGCACGTGGCATCTATACAAGATGACTAAATCTTCTCTTGGTACTAAAATATGCGACAACAATATAAGCTTTAGTATGTACTTCGATAGAGCAGCGATAGTGTATGCAACTGCTGCGCATGACTTCTCAGTTTCGATACCCAGTTTGGGCTAAGTCTTTTCTATTAAGATATTATCTGTACCAGCAGCGATTCTGCAACTATGTCCAGTAGGTGGCAATAGGCTCAGTTTCTATTACGTGGGACCTTAAACCATACCTGGCAAAGTCAGTGTTATACACATCTGTGAGACACTGATACAGCTGTGAGACAGTGTATATTTAAATAAGAGTCTCTCATTCTTGTTAACAACTAACGTGTTTAATAATAGGTACTAAGTTTCATAACCAAAGTTTTGTTAGTCAGTGAGAGTGGCTCATTAAAAACACAAATAATTCTTAAATTAACCACTTTTACATGTTCATGTTGCATGGTTTATTCAGAAAACGCAAAATGCTTACAGCTACACACTGCACAAGATAACTAAGTAATACTTAAAGTATTCATAAACATTGTAAGAGATTATTAAGAAGTCAATGCAGCGAGCGACTACGACATTTTGTTTATGTGGCAGCATGTGTATTTTATATATAATATTCCTTACTATTCTATTAGTTATAACGTCAAAAGCGCAATACATATTGCACCCTAAAAATTAACTTTCAAAACACACCATTTCCACTACATACGATTCAAAGAAAGTATTCTGTACTGTCGAATTTGTCCTTTATTCTTAAAGCAGAGCAAGACGCTACCGATAACACTATCGTGCCGAGCCAGCATGTCACGGGCGGCTAGTTGGCATGGGCCGCATGTCACGCCGGGACCGCTCGGTGTCCTATAACAAATATGACGTGGACTCGCCAGCGCCAACATTTACTATACAGACAAATCGCACCCGACGACGTGTACGTGACATGCCTTGTGTACTGGACGAGGCTTTGTGCTCCATTTGATAACACCTGATGCCATAAAACAAGTTCACTATTTTGTACCGCATTCTTGTTGACGCTGATCGAAGTCTGACCAAAATAGGCCTAAGGATATGGGTTCCAGAAATCTATCTCTAGTTATTTTCAAATATACACATAATATATTGAGAGATTATTAGGCTTAACTCATTCAGATTCAATCGTTTACTTCTAATATATTATCAAAATGTACGAGGACTAAGGACTAAAACATCTCAATTTATTCATAACTTGTCGACCTACAATTATGACATTGTAGTGCTTACAGAGACCTGGTTAAACAGTAGCGTATTTGATGCAGAATTATTTGATGACAGATACATTATTTATAGACGAGATAGAGAGACTACCAGATACAACACACGTAAAGTTGGAGGCGGCGTTCTAGTAGCTGTTTTGAAATCATTAAAATCGCGTCGATTAGCCCAATATGAAAGCGATCTTGAAGATATCTGGATAAGTATCGACGTTAGCTCCTCAAATAACTGCAGTAAGTATTTTAACCTCTGCGGAGTCTATCTACCACCTCCATTACACACAGACACCCTTGACACATTCACAGCCGCGGCTCAAAGAGTCATCAGAACGGATGAACAGACTATTATTATCGGTGACTTTAATCTTGCTAATATCTCTTGGAAGCGAAGTCTAGATTCGCCGCGCATGTGCCCAGAAATCAAAAGTTCCGAAATCAACCTAAAATTTCTAGAATTTATCACTGTAAATAATCTAGACCAATACAACAATTCTCTCAATAATAGTTCTAAAATTCTTGACTTACTTTTAACCAATATCGCTGTCACGAATGTAAGTAGGTGTGACTATTCGCTTTCAGTGGAAGACCCTATTCATCCACCAATTACATTTAACGTACCTCTGTCTTTTACCTCTTACTTACATGATAAACATCACTCTAAACCCAACTTTTATAAAGCAGATTATGAGAATATTTCAAATTCACTTATGTCAGTTACATGGGATTTAGAATTTAAACAGTCCTCTTCTGTCAATGACATGGTAAAAGTATTTTACAGAATTCTAAGAGAAACTATAAAGAAATATGTTCCTCTAAGCAAAGCAACGCGTCAAAAATACCCATATTGGTACTCTCGTGAACTTATAAGTCTTTTCAAGGAAAAATACAAATATCATGTTAAAATTAAAAAATACAATAATCCTTTTGACCGTGTTCACTTTGAATTACTCCGTGAAAAATGCAGATTTTTAAGGTTATCATGCTATAAAAAATACATTGACACTATCGAAAGCGCAATCACAAAAAACTCCAAGGCCTTTTTCTCATTTATCAAAGTCAAAAGAAAAGGTAGTAGCACCTACCCCTCGCAAATGGAATTTAACGGTAAAACTGCCACAAATGGTAATGATATATGCAACCTCTTTGCTGAAAAATTTGCACAAGATTTCAGCGCAAGTTCATCAATAAATCGCATCTCTCTTACACCCTCATCCACTCCACTCGCACTTTGCTCATTATCCTTCTCACAAAATGAAATCTACCAAGTCCTTAAAGAACTCGACGAGAACAAAGGCGCTGGCAGTGATAATATGCCACCTCTATTCATTAAACGTTGCGCTAAAGCTTTAGTACCACCTCTATCACTAATCTTCAACAAATCCATTAAGGAAGGCATCTTTCCTGATCTCTGGAAGGAAGCGTTAGTTATGCCCATTCATAAATCCGGTTCAAAAGATATGATAACCAACTACAGACCTATATCAATACTAACTGTCTTCGGCAAATTGTTAGAAAAATTAGTGATTAAACACCTAACATGGCATCTTAGTCAGCATACTACTGATAACCAACACGGCTTTATAAAATCTCGGTCAACTGCAACAAACCTTCTGAACCTTGTGGCTTCTTTAACAGATCTTATCAGGAAGCTTGCTGAGGTTGGAATAGACGGTAATCTTATCAAATGGTTTGAATCGTACTTAACCAATAGACGCTCTTCGGTTGTGATTAATGGCTACTCTTCTACAAACTACACCCCTACCTCAGGAGTACCACAAGGATCACACCTAGGTCCAGTCTTATTTAATGTATTCATTAACGATATTGCAAAATGTTTTCAAAATTCAAGTTTCTCCCTTTTTGCCGATGATTTAAAATTCATGAAGCCCATCAAAAATTTACGAGACCAAGCTTTGCTACAAGAAGACTTGAACAGATTAACGCACTGGTGTCAAGAAAATAACATGGTCTTAAATATCAATAAATGTCAGTACATACAATTCACCCGAAATAAAACCGCAGTCCCAAACACTTACCACATTGACGATGTTCCTCTCACAAACGTGAACAAACTACGTGACCTGGGCGTTATTTTAGACAGCCAACTAAAATTTGATGCACATATTCTTGACGTCACCACTAAGGGATTTAAAATACTAGGATTTGTTCTGCGTAACTGTAAAGAATTTAAAAAAACAACAACTAAAACATTGCTCTACAGCACACTAGTTCGCCCAATACTAGAATACAACTCTGTCGTGTGGAACCCTCATTATGACATCTACATCAAGCATCTTGAACGGGTCCAGAAGCGGTTTCTCTACCATCTCGCTTACCGGGACCACTCACTGCAAAACGTAAATAATTATGAAGGTCGCCTGAAACACTTCCGCATGAACACTCTATCTAACCGCCGTAAAATGTCTGACGTTGTCTTCCTACATAAAATAATAAACGGAACTACTGACTGCAAACCTCTCTTAAATAGATTCAAAATTAATATTCCGACTCGTATTCCAAGACCTAACACATACAAGCTTTTCCATATTCCTCGCTCAAGAACAAATCTTGGACACTATGCAGCTGTCTCCAGGCTCTGTAGGCAATACAATGCACTTTCTGTTAACACCGACCTAGACATAAGTAACAATTTAATACAATTTAAAAAGTGTCTTCGCAAATTGTTATCTTAGTTTTAGATACACTTATTTTTTTTATTTTTTTTATTCTTAATTAAATTTGTACATATTTTATCGAACTCTATTATCTAATAAGCTATTATTGTTTTACTCAAAAGTTTACCCTAGAGGCAGAATTTTATGTTTATAATTTTAATGTTTTATGTTTTCCATGTTTATTTCTTTAATTAAGTTGTTAGTTTTGTTGTAATTATAATTTGCAAGCTGTGGTTTCCTGTAATTGAGGGACTATACACGTTAAGAATTTAATTATTTCTTTATAATGTACTTGTAAGTTGTTGTATATTCCTTTGTTGGAAATCCTTAAATAAATAAATAAATAAATAAATAAATAAATTTATCATGTGGTACGTCTATTGAAGCGCGTGCCATCTAACTTTCGCAAGTCGACAAAGTACGGTCAATCTTGTATCATAATATCAGCCCTGTATTAAGCTGTCCCACTGCTAGGCAAGAGCCTCTTCTCAGTATGAGAAGAGTCAGGCCATTGTCCACCTCGCTGGCCCAGTGCGGGCTGGCAGACTTCACATATCTTTTGAGAACATTAAGAGGACACACTGAAAAAATGCACTAACTTTCATCGAATAGTATAGGACTATGAGAAGACCAATTAATCTAGAATTTTGATATAGGTAAATTGATGTCTTTAACTAGAATTTCCTAGCTCAAAAACGCTCGATCATAATTATTTTCGAAAACACCTCTGAAAAATTACTATGTTTGAAATTACAACGAAGTTACACTATCATTATGCTTAGGAATGACTAAAATATATTCGTAACATCAATATTAGTGATTTGCTAGCTCATTATTTCCATATAAAAACCAATCATTTTTAAATAATATTTTAAGTTTTTTTAACAATTTCTAAGCGTTCTCGATCATTGCGGGCGCATCGCAATTTTAGACCTTATGACCGCTATTTAAGGAATGATACACAATGAGTGTCATTGGGGCGGATATGGGCGGAGCTATTCTAAACGATAATTTTCGCGGTGTCCCCATAAAGATAACTCTCAGACATGCAGGTTTCCTCACGATGTTTTCCTTCATCGTTAAAGCGATAATTAACTATTTAATACGCAGATAACTTCGAAAAGTCAGAGATGCGCGCCTTGGGATCATATACATACATGCTGTTTATGTACAAATATTTAGACGCATACCTGTATTCATTCTAAAGGCTAGGCAGAGGTGTAAGTTTAATATAATAAGCGACAAACCTATAGGAGTTCACGGCGGTCATGTTCAGACGTCATGATGCTACTGAGTTTTTCTTAAGAAAAACTTTAATAACAATATTTCCAGCCTAAGGTTTGCCTCAGTATGAGGCTCCCTCAAGTCAAGGGGTCATTACAATCAGCTTAAGTGTGTGCAACTTTATACCGCTGGACCAACAAAAAAGTCGAATAATAATTGTACTTTATTTATATTTATTTCCTACAAAGCCACACAATTATTTTAGTACAATTGTTAGCAGACTATACGATCTAACTTTAGCTCAACTGTGATAATACAATCTACATAATAGCTGGCTACCTTTCAACGAACGAGAAAACAACCCAAACTAACCCAATTCAAAGACAATGAACGTACAATAAGTTTAAATACATTTCAAGTTGTTCACAGCGCGATAACGGATCGAAGCCCAAAATGAACTGGACGCACAGATAATAATACTTCCACATATATAACAAAAGGGACCCCAGGACCCAATAAGTTGAGAACAAAGTGTATGCTCGTCGGCGAAGGCTCCACATTAAATATAATTGTGGTAACAACGGCCTTCGGTTTTCAGTTGAACGAATACGCCGCCCATCGCGGCCCTGCCTCTTGTACGACATATAAAAGGGACGGTTCGTGTGTTCGAATGTTATTGAAAAGCTAAGTTATCATTGATTTAATTTTACGAAACTAGGCTGTTCGTCGAATGGTATTGGCTTTGAATCCGATGGCTGGGTCGGGCCCGGCTTTACGTGATTTTTAGTAACAAACTTCTTAATAGTAAAATGAAGTCTGAATCTGAACTGTGCAGAAGCCGATAGACTGCCACCCCGTTACATATAATTTAAACGTACCGGGGAAGGACGAAGGAGACCTGGTTACCCTTAAGTGTCATGAGCGTGGCGCTAGAATAATTAATAAAAAAGAACTTAGGTTAACTGTTGCTACAGTAGTATTTTACAACTCTCTTGTGAAGTCAGAGTTAGCACTTAGCCACGATCTTAGGTCACAGATTCAATCCCCAGATCAAACAAGGTTCTAATTAGCCAATTCTCAACAGCAACGTGAGTTGATGTCTATATTCGATAGCAGTTCATAGTTTCGCTGTGTGTTACGTGTTTGCGACTAATTCCATACATACATATATGTTGTTGTTGATCTGACTAAATTAAACATACCGACTAAGTTCCTCTGACAAATTGAGTTCAGGTACGCCTAGACTTACAACTAAGTACAGAAACTGATAGTATGTATGTTTGTACAAAGTTAACATGGAGTAATGGGGAAATTCTACAAATTCAGGTGCAAGAGTTAATTATTCTAAGTCTAAAATACGATATATTAAAAGACATTAAAATTGGCAGCCGTGAATATAAATCGACTGTTGGTCGAGCTTTTTTTCAGTGTGATAAGAGTTAAGTGATCCACTTTGGATTGACATACTTCACATATCTTCGAGAACATTATGTAGAACTCTTAGACATCCTAGAGTTCAATGAATTTAACAAATTAAATATTGACAGTCGTTTTGATCTCTTTTCCACTGGTAAACATTCTGCCAGATCCTGTTTAACCAAGATTTTTGTTGATAATTTATAAATTTATAAATATTGGATACTACTGGCCATTACACTTAAATCCATCTGTTAAGTACAATTATTTTTCTTCTTTTATAACTAAATGTGCTTTAGCTGTCATATAATCAAGTTGTAAACTAATTGTGGAAGCTTGTTATTGGCATTTATTGATTGTATTTATATCATTACTTGTATGCAGCTGTAAGCTCCTCAAATAAAATAAAACAAAATATAAAATGAAATGTTTCTTTGCGTTATTAAAGCGAGCGATAATTAACTTTTTCATACGCACATAACTTCGAAAAGTCAGAGTCAGAACCTTGGGATCGAACTTGAGACCTCTGCGTAGCAGTCCAACCGTCGCCGACTAAACTATTGTTGCTCTCTTTAAAGACACCCAGAGGATACAACTCTGTACTAATACTATTTAGAGGTAAACATGTTGTCAGATTATCTACGTAACTATCAAACGTAACGCATCTATTAATTCTAAATATTTTTTTAAATATCAGAAATATATTTGCCCGGGAGTAACGTAGCCTATGCCTCAAGATAAGCCACGCAAGCAAAACCGCAGATGGAAACTAGTCAAATATAAATATAAACTGGATTCAACCAAGAAAACCCCAGATCGATTAAATACCAATTTCAAGAGTTAATTAAGCCGAGATAACTAGTCGATATGCACACATCTTTTAACAAGTAGTGCCGTCGTCTCGTAAACAGTACCCCCGATACACGACGACATGTGCACATACAATAAGTACGAGTAGCCTGTACCATTACTGTCGACTGAAGGCACATTATAGTCCGCGTTTATTTCCTTTATGGCTGGTTTACTCCGGGATATTGGCGTCGAAGCAACTTCGCAGTTAACAAACGACGGTATCAAAAAGTATTGTAATGGTTTTGTATTACATTGTACATGATTGTGAGGCTTGTTGCTCCAGCTACAATCCTAAGGTTGCATATGCAATTGCCAGAGTCGAGTATAATGTCGTAAGCCTTATTAGCTGTCTCGTTGGACCGAGTTTTTTTTAAAGTCTTTGTCCGTAACCATAACACGATCTTAACATGTGTTGGGTCCTATCATAGTAATGAACCATCGCCTCAACAAAACCAATATAAAGCTATACTGCAATCAAAAGTTTACAGGTATTGCTGCATGAATACCGTATCTATAAATACCAACGATTGTCGTTACTAATATTATACATTGCGAGCTAGTTTTCGTTGATTCGTTCTTAAAAATATTAAGTGTTTTTTTGCATAGAGATAGTTTTGTAGTGGTGTGCTTCTTTTGAGCCCGGAAAAAGCATGATTACTATGGAATAGGTCTCCAAAAAGAAACCGAAGGTAAAACTAGTACCTATACAATTATTAACGTGTGTTATAATAAGGTGTGTTGTCGCCGAGAGGTGTAATCTGAGGGCGCCATAATAACAGCCGGAGGAATGAAAGTCCCCGAGCTCTCATAATATTTTAACGACAAGATTTTACTGCGTTTTCTAAACCTGACAAAACACTCCGAGACGCGCCACCGACCGAGCTAAGCCTAATCCTACGGGAGCCATTCCGGTATGAAACACGTCTTAAGGATACTTCACCACTAAGCTAATTGATTGCGGCTTACTGTTCGCATTAAACCTATCAACGATTAACACTGAAGAAATTGAACGAAATTTGGTCAATTTGTACAAAGTTGTTTGTTAAACAATGTATTGCTAAATAAATTGATTTGGCGACCGATATACAGGATGTAGCAGAAGTCGACGTTAAGCCGGAATCAGGTAACAAGCAAAGATACAGAAGCTATCGGAAAAAAAAACTAAGTTACGTATATTAAAATATAGGCATTTCAAAAATATTAAAAAAATCTACAGCCTGTGACGGACTTTTTCCTCCTGTTACTACAGAGTGAAAAGATAATACTATAAAAAACTTATAACACTAATATTGGATCACACTTTGCCTGGTAGGAAGGAGCCCTTATCGTGAAAAAATATTCTTTAGCCCGTCAAATCTGATGAAATTGACTCTCAACGTAAACGACCTCCGTGAGAAACGACCCTCCAGCCTCCCTCATTTAATTGAGAATAAAATGGAACTTAATGAAACTTACTGTTGGACAGTTACTTATAAACTACGTCATAAAGAGCCGCACTTTGTATATTTTAACAAAGATTTGATGGGTTCTTCTCCTAATTATTCTATTAAAGTTTGACAAATTATAATATTGCACGGACGGTGCTATGGCTTGGTGTGCTGTCATTTAAAGTAACTCTTAAATTACAAACCTTACAAAAATCATGCACTCAGCACTTGTTTAAAAAGTTAGAATCTGGTCTAGTGTCTATAACCTAACGAAATAATAATGTGGTATGAACTTAATATAGTGTATATACTTCATTGTATAATTAGAAGATAAAGTTGTATATGCACTTTAACTTATACGTATTATATACATACACAGTATTACGCCTAGGTATATCCCTAAGGGCTTGGCAGCGGTGTATAACATCCACATTTCGCCCGCTATGGTTTCTAGTCCCAGATAATCGAGAGGCGAGCCTATTGCTGGCTACCGTGTGACCGCCAAAGGTGGGCTGCTTTTCAGCCAAAAGAAGTACATTTTTGACAATAATACTAAGTTTATATAAACTGCCAATTATACTTTAATTAGCTGTACATTTACTATATAGTAACAAACGAAAATAAGCCCTTAGTAATCAATGCATCCGATTGAGACGGTACCATTCGCCATTCGTTCTCTTGTAGCAATATATAGTAGTGCTATAGTGCAATATGAAACCACAACATTAGGACTAGAAGTTCGATGACTTCGTAGTTATTGTGTTCCGGCACTCCACAAAGTGCGTCCCGGACCGACAATACAAACACAAGCATTAACAACTGAGGTACCTAAAACAATCGTACCGATTGAAAATCAAATTCACGAGCCCAGCAATACGCAGCTTCATTTAGTTTTCATATTCATATAGAAAGTAGGTATAGTACCTATAAGGAACACCAGTAATAACGCCGGACCGTCGCAGCTCCGGTTCCCATGGGGCTCATACAAGGCCACAGGGGATTATACGAACACGATGTATGGAACAAAACAATCCACCTGCCAGCCGAGGTGATTTATCACAACGCGACACTCCGTGAGGAAGGGACGGTACACTCGCCCCTAGAGTTACAACTACCTACTTATTTATAGTCGATACTGAGTTTAATTTTTATTTAAAAGTAACTTATTTATGGAGTTTTGTTATTGTTGCTCGTAATACCCTCCATAGTTAAATTATTACTAAGCAAAATTTTCCCTTGAGCAACAAGAGCACTTAACGCAGTCAATGATCGCTTTCCGTGCCTGAGGTATCAGTCGCGCGTTGGCGCGCTATGAAAAGTAATTAAACAGGAAAAGCAGGCAAACGAATGAAAAATATTAAAAAAAAACATAATGTCCTCCTGACTGAATTTCGGTCATGGCGGCCAATCTAACAGAGACTAGCCATCTGCGCAGGAGATATTATAGTGCACAAGTGTGCAAACACAAGTGCACTCTCAGTTCCCTAACTCTCATGATCCGATAGGACGCATAATCCAACACGACCGGAGAGAGATCAGGCGCAGGACCAACGGCTTTACGTGCTTTCCGAGGCACGGGGGTGTCTAACACCGCCAACTTCCTAACTCCGGGTTCGTATTAAGATTTCTTAACAGAAAAACCCAATAACTTATTGTTGGCCCGACCCGGGATTCGAACCCGAGTTCTCATGCACAGCAGTCGCGTTCACTACCGCTGCGCCACGGAGGCAGTCAAGAGATATGATATGAGAAATATAGTGAACGTCCGGAACTCATATTGGCGTAGTATAACTGATAGATTATGCCTATATATTTTATTCGAAGTCTAATATTTCTCTAATATTCTAAATATTTTATTCTAAGATTATGCCTTTATTCGGATGAGCGGAGTTTCCTATCACAAGCATAATTTAGCTTAAAAGGAAACTCCGAATGCAATCTGTTATTTATTGTAGAAAATGAAATAATTTTTATTATTATTATTATTACATATTTTAAATACAAAGGGTTCACACGGCATTGTTTGATTCGACCACATATTTATATATTTTTTATTTTAGGTTACGAATCTTTGTACCTCACAGGCTACACTTGCGCTCCTAAATATAGAAGTTTTTTTCAATGAACACCTATCTTAGAACCACCACAACAGCATTGTTCAATTTCCCTACCTGTCTGTACGCTAGTATATCAAAGATTAGAGACTTTCAGGAGAAGGGCTGGGTAGAAAGAACGAAATATTCAAAAACAATGAACACGCATGAAAAATATGATATAAGTAAATAAAGCAGAAACATATGCCAGGATATTAAGTGAAAATGATGTCTACCTATTCTAGGCCAAGAAGTATGTGTCTACGTTTTTATAAAATGGCTAGTAAGCATTTATTATGCCTTCGTTTTAGATACGACTATTATTCATATATAATATATACAATTCTATGTATATGTGTGTGTATGGTGCCTCAACAGAGAGCACATAATGAGTGCGCGGGATGAGTGCGACCTTGGCCTCCTCGTCTCGCGGGCACGTCGCGCTCGCACTACACCACCGGCAGCTTCGTACCGGGGTGGTGCCGGGCATGTTAATACTGACAACACTAGTATTTGTTCTTAACACCAACCTATTATCCCATTTATTATTTATATATTATTTTTCTGACTAGTTTAATACAAACATAGTTACTCGCCCCTATTTCCGAAGTTGTATTGTGTATTACAACCACTTATTTCAAACGATGAATTTAAGTCCAATGAAATAGAGGGCTAGCATATTGCTATCTAACGGGCACAGTTTCAGACTCTGCGCTACTACAGGGACAGTGACATAAAAACGTCGAACCTGATCTCTTATGCACAGTAGCCGCATTTACTACTACTGTACCACCGAGGCATCTATAGATTCAAGTTAAACTACATGACTATGTTAGGAGTGTGTTCACGTCGGTTACGCTAGCAGTGTTGGACTTCATCACATATATCACAAAAAATAACTAAAATGTTTATATTTTCATATAATCTACTGTGTTCCCTTGACCTATTACGTGCAGATCTGAACTTAATATATTAAATAAATCCCTTTTATGACTGTGGGCGGGTAGTACGCGCGTTTGCGAGTGCGGCGATCACCCGCGTTCTTGACCTTGAGCGACAACGCACTTCAATAATGGCTGCCTATACAGCCAGCTGACAGCTGACGCACTCCGTATCGAAATTAATTTTAAATGAGTAGGAGGAATAAATACAAGTAATTTTTTAATATTGTACTGACAAACGGAAATATATTTTGTCAGAAAGATATTTTGTTAAATGATCACGTCATTTGAACAGTTATTAAATGAGTTTTAGGTTCTGCAAGACTTTGAGGTAATGTTTCGCAAGGCACGCCCTATGGTTCTTTAACGCTAAATGATATTGTGAGCTGATCTATTATTAACAAAGATAGCAATAATTGATTGAACGGATGGCGTCGTGGTTTAAGTGGTCGCATAGCCACCCACAAAACTTGGCGCAGTGTTTGTAGTGTTGTGGGTTCGATCCCCAAACGGCACAATAACTTGTGTGAACCGCAAATGACTGTTCTGAGTCAGGGTTGTGCATGAAAACCTTGTTTGAATGTTAATAGCGTCCCTCGCGTCGCAGAAATACTTTTCTTTAAATAACGAATAGTGGCATGGTAGATAATGTTATAACTCTGTGCACTAAAAGTTGGCAAAAACAAAAATCTGTAGCGGTCCAAAACGCGGACACATCGAATGCGTTATCGGAACCAATAATCAAATTTAGTCCAGGTATTAGGCCTTGCAGGGCACGATGTTGATGTTATACCACACAATCAACCCAGTTTGATTAAATCCCTGAGTCTTCTCTAAACACATTTTGCGCTGGCCGTCCTGAGTTCTTTTATATTGTGCACTACAGTGTAAAGGGTCTTGTTTCCATTTTACGTTTGTTAAAAAGTAACACAGTGTTACAGTTGCCTACATCTGACACTACCTTGCTGGTCCCATGGCATTCGTTGCCGCTTATACTTGAGAATGAACGTACGCTCCCAGGGGCTGTTACACGAGCCGAGCTAAAAGTTATTGGGGTTTTCAGTTAGGAGTTTCTCAGATGCACCTCGGCGTCTAGAGATGTAGACTATGCCTTCGTTCCAATCCAAATCCTAACTAATATTTTAAATGCGAATGTGAGTTTGTTTACTTTTTGTGCGTTTGCTACGTTTTCACGCTTTAACTACTCAACTGATCATCATGCAATTTCGCACATACTTTGCCAGGCCAAAGAAAACGACATTGGGTACCTTTCATCCAGAAAAAAATACTGCTAATAATTTAAGCTAACCTACATTGACGCAAGCGAAGTCGCGGGCAAGTCTAGTAATATATCTAGTAAGATAAATGTGGGCATAATACAGATCTGCCTAAATGTTTAGGAATAAACAGGCATGAGTCAATATATGTACAGTGAGCTGCAAAAATGCATACCCATTTCAAAACTAAAATGGTATAAGCCGGTAATTAACGCCATCTAACGGAAATCGATATAAGAATTGTTAAGTAGTTTATTCATATTGTAATAGATGGCGGTGCACTACTATAAAAATATTTTTTTTTTAATAATTCTATTTTGATAAATTTACTTTAAACAATTTTTTATCTCTATTCACAATAGTTTATTTAAAAAAGAAACACATTTCAGGGTAAAACAAGAAGCAAAGAATTACCAATGAATTTATAAATTTATGGTGGGTAGTTTATTTTATGGGTACTTTCGATGAATCGCTATTCTGTTCGTACGCAAACATTATTCTGTCCCTGTGTTCGAGTGCCTTTTCGGTTGAGATTATAATTTCTTATAAATTTCAGCTATTTGCTAAAATGAGTACGCGTTGCAATATTTATAAAACAACGCCATCTAGTTCATTCATATTCATTCTAATTCGAGTGCTCACAGGATTTTGGACATTAATAAGATATCCATACACTTTAACTTCGTCAAAATAATTATTATAACATAAAATATGTCTACTAAGCTATTCTATAAAATGTTTATTTGTGTACCTATATTACAATAATAATAATATTTTTTATTCAATAAATAAGTATTTACAAAACACATTACAGGCTACTTATTGTATTATTGTAACTATAAAAAGATACCTACTCCATATACAACTTCGAAAAACAAATTGTGTCTGACCAGTTTTAAAGCCAACAACACATGCGACCTTACGGCTCGAAATATGCTAACATTATAAATATTATTAAGCTGGAAGCAGCTCGATGCGCCAGCAGTGTCCGGCGCGCCATTAGCTAAAAGCCACATAATAATTCAGCGCAGCCCGTTTTTATTTGTGAACAACCGGAGCCTGAGTGATGTCCGTCTCACTTATTCACTGCACCGCGTACATTCGCGGTACAGAGGCAGCTTTGTGTGGCGACGTGTAGCAAACATCTGAGACAACATTATTGTATGTTTTGTGTCTGTGGACTGCGAGGAGACTCCAGCGGCGACGCAGCGGGCGGTACGCGCGTCACTGTCATTTGTCTTTATATATAGATATACTACCAATTGTATACTCGTCTAATTGACGCAATACTATCATTTGTCTAATTTGGCCGAAACTATATTAAAATCTATCCAACAATTAGGTACCCGCTACAGTAATAATACGTTTGTTTGTTTTTTATATCGATTATCAGTCAAGTCTTTAAATCTATACCTACTAATATTATAATAAAGAGGAAAGATTTAATTTTTTGTTTGTTTGTTTGTAAGGATTGAACTCAAAAACTACTCAACCAATTTAATCATTTGCCATTAGAAAGCTAAATTATCACCGAGTAACATAGACAACATATAACCCAACTTAACTAACTGACTGATACGCGAGCTAAGCCGCGAGCAAAAGCTAGTACCAGATATGATTAAAATCTATTGTGCTCGGTACCTGTGTGCCACTGCGACTCAATAGGTTAATGATATTTAATTGCTAAGCAATAATTCATAACTTGTATTGTATATGAATCTAATTTATATCACATTGAGTCAGTTTTCTCTTAAGGTGTGATTTATGTAACAAAGACAACAGCATAACCATAGTCATAGAAAGAAATTCATTTCACTGCAATGTTACTTTATCCTATAGAATACAAATTTATCACAAAAGAAGAGATAATACTGTTACTTAATGATGGAAGGAAGTTATTTGACCTACTTTGAACACTGTATATTGCAAATTTTCTGATAAATTCTGAAGCATAGTCACTTTACGCTACAATATCTAGGCAAAATTTAAGCACAACAGCTTTCAACTGAGATACGCATGTAATGTGAATCCTTCGGTTACAACTTCAATATGAATAGCCCTCTGAAAACATCCTGCGTCACCCGCAAATGTTGTTTTATGTCAAAGCCAAAAAGCCAAGCATAAAAGACATTGGTAGATAGATGTACACGCGTATATCTCACAGCTATTCTTAACGGCAGCCCCGCATTACTGTCTCAGCGCAAAGGTTCCAATAATAAGGCTGAGGCTTTCTCCCGCAACCCTTTTCCAGGAGTTTTTACATTCAACCGAGTTAAGCCGCTTACTCGCTGCTTATGTTTAATTCCCACCACAAGAAACCAAATATTTCTTTGTGATATCTCTTGTTGAAGACAACTCGAGTGAATAATATGTTTTATAGTGTTTTATATGTATATGTTTGAGTGATTGTTGAGTGACTGCGTAAACCGGCTAGAAAGGCTAGACTAGGCACCAGGTTAGAAAGGCTAGTCAAAGACGTGTCAAAATCAAACTAATTTCAAGTAATTTGATTGGTTGTTACTATTTTAGATAGCCAAGCTTGCGGCTGAGCGTATGCTAACAAATTTTTGATTTCTTAAACTGTTGTATAAGAATGAGCAAATATTCCATTCATAACAAACTGAATAGCTATGCAAAATCGCAAATGTAATTTATCTTTGGCTTCATACCCGCAAGCAATACAATCCGTACTTTTAAAAGTTAACGTGTATGTTTGCTGTAGGTGTGAATAATACATGAGTGTTCAGACACGTCGCGGGGCTCGGCCGCCGCACGCGCCGCCCGCGGATCACAAACTCTGTTTAACAAACTTGTTAACGAAGGCGCGAGAACTCTCTTTTGTCGATAACTATTCGAATTGGATTACTTAACGCGCGCGCCGACACAGCGCCGCACTCACCTACACTCGTAATGTGATTCTGTTCGATAACAAACTTCATTACTGTTTTAAAGTAAAACTAACTCTGTGTGATGTGCAGCGAGACTATAGGCAGTGATTTAAATAGCACTACGCCAATACTAAAATGATAAAAAAAAATTGGGATACATATAACATGTACCCGAATGTCCTTGTATGTCTATGTGTACGTTAATTAAAATTACAATTTCATAAATAGATAGACAGCTGTCGCATACACTACCACTGCGCTACCAAGGCACTGAAGTACGGCATCGGGTACGATTCCCAGGTCGGGCAAAATTCTCAATAGCTGCACGGAGTCTGTGCCGGGTAAATGTAATGGTCTAACCTAAGTAACCTATCAAATGCGACCTACAACAAAAGTTAGCTGGTGAAAATTGGGTCTATGGATGTAGGTCTAATTGCATATAAGCTAATAAACTATGCGGCATTAAGACCGACAAGTGATATAAATTACTAAGTAAGTATCGAAATTGGTTGCTGCAAATTTATCGCATTTGATCATTTTAAATGTAACTTTCATAGATTTCATGTAGTTCGTTCGTTCTTTGACTTTTAATTTAAAATAGTTAACCAGTTCATTTATTGTTTAACTCAATTTAACTTTAATGGATTAAAAACCTAAATTAATGACAAGAATTTTAAAATGTACTCCCTACCGCCACAATATTCGTAACGCACAGGCATAGACCCTATAAGACACGGTTCATCCCTACCGCCAGGACGCGGGGCCGACCATTGTGAAAACAACAAAACTTCGCGCGCCCTTAAAAACACTAGTAGTGAGGCATTATTAGCACGTTCGCGAAGGGTAAGGGTTCCTTCCCAAAAGAATTTAAAGTGCAGCGCGAAGAAGATGGGGTAAGGACATAATAAATAATACGATAACGTCGGGGCTCATCCCTCGTCGTGAGTCGCGAAGGGCCCGGCAGGAAGGTGTGCGAGCCTTATCGACGGTGACATCACTTATTTAGACAATTAAACGCTTTGGTAATACTTCCGATGATGATGTGCACTTAAGAACTTATCTTGTTTAAGTTTTATTCGTAAATAACGCTGTAGTGGTTTGTTTGTCCACGTGTGTATTAGCCCACGTGGATATGTGTGTGTACTTGCGTAGATACACTGTTCTTAAATGTGACTTTAAGTACAAAATGTTAAATAACGTTTACTTAATAAAACTTTCGTGTCGAGATTTATGCGAACAAACAGAACAAGTTAAAGAACAACAACGAGAGTATCTCTCACAAAATACACATAACTTTGCAACTTGGGGGATGATCGAAATAAGAATCATACAAAGTTTTTGTTGGCTTCAAATATTCGAAGACAAACTAATAACAAGCTGAATGACAGAACATAGATTACGTACAGGCGAGCGCAGCGCGCGGCGGCAGTGGCCACTCGCCCGTCCACGTGTGCGGTCACCGGTCACACACAAACATTGAGCACTGAACAGATCCCGCGGCGCACGCCAGCACGACACAGCACGACACAGACCCGCGACGTCACCCTCGCGCTCCCCGCGCGCACGCCGCGTGCGACCCACGCGCCCGCCCTAGTCACACTGTCACCCGCCCGCCCAAACGAGAGGGAAATGATCCCTCTATTTCACCGTCTCCCTCCCGCCCCTACGCTGGTATACTTCCGTCTCGCGTTGACTTTTCCCGAGGCGCGTGTAGTGAATGTCGCGTTGTTTCATTGACGCCTCGGCTCGAGCCAAACGGATGTTTGTCCATCGTAGCCTGCGAGATGACTTTTTTCGTTCCGTCGAGCTACATTCACTGGCGCGCTGTCGATGCGTATCACAACATACGTACATATAAACACGGAACTAATTAGAATATATGTGCGAACCGTTGGTATCGCGGGATCGATTCTTGTGATTTCCAGTCAGGAAATCGTGCTGCTACATAATACAGAATCAACTGCCGTCACAGTAGTTAACCCTTTACGTGAAACGATTACGTGAACTTACTAAAAAAAAATACCTTCAAAGATATACAGGTTTACCTTCAAAGGTATAGGTGTAATACTGTGTCATACAAACAATACTTCACGAGTTGTAGTATACATTCATTGTAAACTAATAGTTTGACAGTGTATCACGGTAGCAGCAGCTCAGTTGTCGCGTCGAGTACTACGTTGCTGTCGCCGAGTGTTGCGCGTCGTTCACAAACAAAGTTGCGCTTTAAATCGCGGCAACACTCGCTTTCCACGTCGATAGGGCCGGCGCCCACAGAGAACAGATACATACATGCTCTTAAGCCTATATCATTGAATGCAGAGAAAGATATAATATATTATATAAATATATTATATAAAGCTGAAATATTTTAATTTGAAAAAGTTTAAAACTTATGGACTCCAATTTAATAAAGAATTATACAAATATTACAGGTCAAAAGTAAAGGTGCTTATAAATGATGCTTATCAGAATTATTTAAAGGTAGTAGGCAATAATATAACTGTTAATCCCCAAACGTTCTGGCAATTTGTGAGAGATAAACGAAAGAGCAGGCAACAGTGCAATGAATTCATATATAACAGCAGACCTATTAAAGGACAGGATGCCGCTGATAGTTTTGCCTGTTATTTTAGTTCAGTCTTTCACAGTAATATTCCTAAACTAGATCCTGAAACAGCAGAGCGGGTTGCTTCTGGGCATCCCTGTACCTCCCAAATAAGTCTCACACAAATAAACTCTATACAATTGAGACGAGCAGTAAAACATCTTAAAACATCCCCTGCCTGTGGACCAGATAACTTGCCAGGTTTCTTAGTGAAGGATTGTTTATCAGCTCTCGAAGAACCCGTCTTATATATATACAATCTATCCCTCCAGTGCTGTTCTTACCCCACCAGGTGGAAGGTCTCCAGGGTAACACCAGTGCCCAAAGAGGGATCGTCTACTGAGATTACAAACTTTAGACCTATTGCAGTGCTCTCAATTTTTGCAAAATTGTTTGAAACAGCTTTAAATAATCTTATTTCTAATCAAACAAATACTCTTTTACATGACTCCCAGCACGGCTTTAGACCAGCACGCTCCACCTTAACGAACCATATTAGGTTTACAGACTACGTAAAAAATAATATGAGAGCAGGCTGTCAAGTTGACACAGCATACTTTGATTTTAAAAAAGCTTTTGACCTAGTGGATAACGATGTGCTTCTCAGCAAGCTTTCAGCTATGGGGTTTGATACACATCTCCTAAGATTTATTGCTAGTTACCTCAGTGATCGTAGGCAATATGTCAGAATAGGGAATTTTAAGTCTCAAGATTATTTTACGCGGTCTGGTGTGAGTCAGGGAAGTACCCTAAGTCCGACCCTTTTTCTTCTAATGATAAATGATTTACCTACTGTTGTATCTAATGCGGAATGCCTCTTGTTCGCTGACGACCTAAAATTGTTTACCTCTGTTAAGAATGACACTGACTGCAATGAACTACAGCGAGACATCGACGCTGTTGTTGAATGGAGCAAGGCAAATAAATTATGTTTTAATGTTTCCAAATGTAAGACGATTACATTCACTCGATCTCGTTCCCCAATCTCAACTATATACGAGATGGATAGCAAGCCGCTTGATAGAGTCACAACTATATGCGATCTAGGGCTAACACTAGACTCCAAACTCAATTTCCATGACCATATTAAAACTGTATGTAAAGCCGCAAATAGATCACTGGGATTTGTAATTCGAACATCTTCTCAGTTTAATAATGTTCTTATAGTGAAGTTGCTCTATAATGCGTATGTTCGCAGCAAACTAGAATACAATTCAATTGTCTGGAATCCAACTGAAAAACTGTACATCTTATTAATTGAGAGGATACAACGTAAATTTTCCAGACATCTATATAAACGTATATATGGATATTATCCATTCCTATATCCTTCTTTGTTTGTATCAGGCATGGTCGGCCTAGATACCTTAGAGCTGAGACGTAATTTTATACATATCATACATTACTACTTATTACTAACAAATAAAGTGGATAATCCGTTGGTAAAGGAAAGTATTTGCTTTTATGTACCAGATCAGTATATGCGCGCCATAGGGCGACGGCAACATAAACTTCTCACTGTCCCACCATCATGGCGCCTACCGCAGTCCGCTAGTACTCCTACTGGCAGAGCGGTTGAACTAATCAATGATCTATTGCAATTGAATCTTGATGCAGACATTTTCTATGATAAGTTAAGCCAAATGATTAAATGTGTATTTTTATATTTAAATAGTAATTAATTGTATGTAATTGTAATGTATTATATTTTTGATATATATCTTTGATTATTAAATAATATACAGTATTAAGTTGACATTCATATGACATTGTGTTTGTTATTTAATTATGTTAGAATTATTGTCAATGTAAATAAGTTTATTTAAATGAGATTAATGTAACATATAAGCGTGTTGGTTCTGCTGTAAGCTTGTACTGTTTATATAATAAATAAATAAATAAGGCAGAAGCATATTATACCCACATGTCGTCATGGTCCCACATAACATCTTAATAGTAACCTAATAGTCGCATCGTTATGCGCCCTCGATGGCGCAGTGGTAAGTGTAACCGACTGCCACGCCTGAGGTAGCGGGTTCGATTTCCGCACAAGTCAAACATTTGTGTGCATGAACATGGATGTTTGTCTTGGTCTGGGTGTTGCTATGTATAACATGTATAAATTTACAAAAAAAAAAGTATATATGTATGTCTATTCATTGTCTAGTACGATAGTACAAGCTCTTTGACTAAGAAAGCGAGCCTTTTGCCGTCTATTGGGCAATACTAAACTTCGTGCTGCTTCTAGGAATATTTTAATACAGAAACCCAACACCACTGGTCATCATACACAGCAGTTGTCTTCACTATGATTGCCTCAAGGTTTAGTTCTTAGTACATGTTAGAGTATTGGTGGTAAAACATGTACATAACTTTACATAATAATATACAAACTCACACCAGAACCCTGTTTGCAAAGGTAGGGTTTTCAGATTGCTACTTAAAACCACTCTAATATATCTTTCGATACGTGCCTTAATGCACCCGTACCTATATTTGTGTTTTGTGATAATTCCATTGATAATTGGATAATGAAAAAGAAAATGTAGTTCTATAAGCTCCGCTGAGCCGGATACAAAGGAGACAAGGTAAACGATTAGCGCAATGATTACATGTGTAAATAGAACAGGAAAATACCTCGACAAAGAAAATTTGATCAATTTTGGTATATGTCTAGATTAATGTAATCTTTACTAACGAGTAACAAAAGTTGGTATATTATTGTCGTGTCTGATAACCCTTTTAGGCAATAGAGATGAACTTATATTTATATGTACGTCTCTATAAACGTCGAAAATTAGTAACTAGCTCTTTCGTGAATAAAGACTCAAGACTACGTAAGTACATTTAAAGCTGAATGCCATATCAAACTAGAGAAGTTTGTTCGTAATATAACGACCGGTAAAGTGTGACGTCACCACCACACCGCGACGCAGACACTTGTAGAAAATAAACCCGTCATACATAGTGGTGAGGCGCGGCATAAATCACTTGTGCATTGTGGTTCATTATTCACGGC
This sequence comes from Catocala fraxini, assembly GCA_930367265.1. Classification (NCBI taxonomy): domain Eukaryota; kingdom Metazoa; phylum Arthropoda; class Insecta; order Lepidoptera; family Erebidae; genus Catocala; species Catocala fraxini. The sequence goes on along the minus strand of OV884044.1, from coordinate 427,824 downwards.
GGAAAAATGTCCCGTCACCGCACCCCCGCGCCCCGCGTCGCACCACCGCCCCTCCCGCACCGTTTCGCCATAAATCTTGTTAGGTGAGTAGTTGAGCGTTCACCCGTGAGCGCAACTACCTGAACGATTGGAAGTCTTTTGCCGCGTGACGTCACTCGCGGGGTGCCGATACCATCGCCGCTGGTGCCGTTTGTAAAGATACCATTAATTTCCCTTTGACGTTCAATGAAAAGGTGTAACGTGACGTGCGATCAGTTATTCGATTATTCATGTCGGATCAGCGCCATTCACGCGCTCCGTCTTATGTTCTCGTGTTCTGTTTTTATAAACATATTATCGCACCATACCTATGTCCGCGGATTCTATCCTATTTTTAAAACTTTTTAACATTGCTCGTAGATCAAACCTATCAACGACGGCAATAGATTTTATAATAACCATTTCTTTATACAACTATCTATTTCCTTGACAGCATTAAGGCGATTTATTCTGCATTAGTATATGATTCTATCTATCCGTGTCAAATACATTCTGTAGGGTGGCTAGATAAAAAGTACTGGAAAATATATGCCAGAATCATAACAAGTGGAAGACCATAGTCTTCATCTACCTCTCTAAGAAAAAGGCGCGATTCTATAATTAAACGTATCTGCTATGTGTTGCCGGCGTTTTCTAAGATATTACTAAATAAAAGGAGCTAGTATTTAAAGTTTCTTAGCTCAAGTAAATAAGACAAACAACTTAATTGTTTTTAAGACAAATTCCGCACCATTCATGAAGATTCACGCAAGACTTTTAAAAACAACGAACACGAACGACACCAGACTTCGTACAATAATGAGGACGCATCGCGCACATTAGTCCCTATCATCCCCCCACTCAACGCGTTGTCTGTGGCAGGCTGACCTTCAATCTTCGTCCCGCGTGCACTCGATATCTTGTACAGAATCTCCGCGTAGCTCCACTCGACTACAATCTTTCTTTTGTCACTAAAAACAATTTGTCGAGTGAACCAGCGCACCACGTGTTATGTGTCACGTGAACATTGTCCGACGTGTTTGCGTCTCGTCGCGACGAGGACTCTCGCGAGACATACATACACACACTACAACCCTTTAACGAACATTACACCTAACATATTATGTTGCCTCTGCTTGTAGTCAGGGTTACATTGATACTTCGCTAGCTTTGTTTAGGTTTCATGTAATAGGTAACAAGCCTGCGGTTGTCTATCAGAGATATTTTCGAATGCCGTACTGCTGACAATTGTATAGATATAAAAAGCCGAAAGGGAAAGTAATCCGATCGAACTTAAACGTAATAGCATGTAGCGACTCTGCTGACGCTTTAGTTTTGTATAGTCAGGCGCAAGTATACAGTACCGCCGTGCGGCAGTCGTCTTCCCACAACTTCTAAGCTAGGTCGTAGTCCAATATGTATTTATATTATAACTGGTACCAGTAAATATATATATCCATATGTATCAAGAAATATTTCATTTGAACACCCACAAGACACACCACACTTCTCAATTACCCCTACATAGCATGTACTTCGAGACCAATAAGAAATGTTTACACGCGTTACTATTTGTAACATTTTTATCTTATTTTATTGTGCTTAACGTAGTTATGTGTCAAATTGATTACTACTTTTTATATTCATGAAGGTTATATGACTTACACCGCAAGTAGTAATTTTATTTCTAATCAGGAACTGAATTTGTAATATTATACGAACACCTATATATCTCGACCTAACTCTATGAAAAAAATAATGACGATGCATTCAAATTTCTTAACATAATCTTTAATATAAGCAGTCAGTGAGGCCTGCAAAGAAACACTGTATTACTCATTTCAGTATCAATTTCGTTAAGAAAATTGTTTCCATTTTCTTCATAACAACTTACTAGCTTAGTGCTTTCACTGTGAATAAGAATAAAAATGCAGACAGACAATCTCGTGGTGTCTACGATAGTGCTACGTGACTGTAGCACGTAGAGGCTACGTAGCATATTCGAAACACCTGAGAACGACTGAGTGCTCCGCTACGTGCAGCTACGACTGTGCAAATGAATGATGCGGCTACGGCGTAGACGTACTACATGTTAAATACGTAACACGTACGTACATGTTGCACAGAATGGATGGTCGTAGCGCACTCGTAGCACTCGAGCGATGATCGGTTTCAAAGCTCAAAGTGATTGAATTCCGAGTACCGCTTACAACTGCGTGAACTACGTATAAACGCTCGCTATAGTGTGGCACATGAAATTCATGCGCTCAATTTAGTAATCAATTATCAAATAAACTTTACGACCGGTATACTCACTACTTTAATGTACACACTGTGAAGTTAAACAAGTTAACGCAATCAGTGTTTAAACCGATGCTTTATAGTTGTATTAGCATATATTACATACATACATACATACATAGATTCACTCCTGTTTCCCAGAGGGGTAGGCAGAGACTACGGATTTCCATTTGCTAATTAGTGTGTGATCAGTAGATTGATACATAATAATAATATAAATAAATATTATACACTCATAAATAAGCTTATAGCAAGATATACATCGTATCGAAAAGTTTGATAGAAGTATTTAACATCTACATTTCGCTTATCATTTCCCGAGGCAGGGGAGGCATCTGTTACTGTCTACGGGACAGCGCGCCAAGATCCGAACTGTTACCACATATATCCTTACAGCACATTTTAATACGCCTGACTTGACACTTCAATAACGTTTTGGCAACTAATTACCTGCCGCCATAATTCAAAGAAAAGACAATCAATATATCCGCAACTCGTTTTTGAATGGATAATCCTATTATAGCAGTTTGAAGATTTTTCCACAGGTAAATAAATTATAAAATGAATACGAATAATAAAATTAGTAATTATTGTATGCTCTGTAATAAATGCGAGCATTCCTCTCTACATGTCGGGTTCAGGCCAACGCGGAGGGATGTCGCCGGTTAGTTAATGAAACAAGTTCAATTAGTGTCGGCCGCGTGTGTCAGAGCCTCGTCATGTACACGTTACATGTTCGCTTCACTCTATTACACATTTATAGCAACTCTATAACTCGTCTATATCACAGCTCTTGTACATTTTTCATTTTGTTATTGATTCTGCGTCTAATATTTTACCACTTTAGGTAAGTGACACTATACTGCCTGGTCACTAATACAGTCCTACAAAACCCCATGTTACAGCATAATAATCCGTCCGTAATAAATTAACCACAATACTTGAGCTTCGTGAATGAATGCTGTGCCTTCATTAATAAGACGAGTTTGTTTCTTCCAACTACTATATCCAAAGTGAGTAAGCAAGTAAGTTCTAGTTTTGCTTGTGTCTATGGTCTGCGGTTAGTTGTAACTAGCAGTTAGTACTAGTACTACCAGTGTACCCATTTAAGAATTTGATCACAAATCTCAACTCAAATCGATCAGATCAGATCTCAGGTTAAATTCCTGGGTCGGGTAACTGGATTGGTGGAATTATGTTACTGGCTTTTGATTTCAAAAAATGTTTATTACTAGCAGGCAGTCTGCAAGTGTGTAGATGACAATAGCCTCGTCCGTCTCTTATATGAATCTACTAGTACTAATCTAAACCATTGTTTGTCATATATGGCTTTAATACAGCTCTGCCTACTGTTTCGGGGATAAAAAGCGTGAAACGACGTACCTATACAATTAATTAAGATGTAAGCACAAATAGGTTGTTTGTACAACATGTACACGTTACGTGATGACTGTATCGTCGTGTGTACGCTCTTGTAAATCTTACTGCTCTAATATACTCGATATTACAGCGGCGAGATTTACAAGTGCGTCGTTTACGTCACGACACCCACCCGTACACGTGAGTTACGCTCTGCAAATACTCACTTAATGGCACTGAATTGAATATCAATAACATCAGCTATGTTAAACAAGAATTTAATCTGTTTTTTATTGTATTTAATGACGAATCCTAACTAATATTATAAATGCATATGTGAGTTTGTTACGCTTTCACGGCTTAACTTGAACGATCATCATTAAATTCCGCATACACGTTGTCAGTAGAACAGAAAAGGATACAGAGTACCTTCTATCCAGAAAAAAGTACTGTTGCCGAGGAATAGAAATTAATGACAAATTAATGACAAATTCTACATTTACGCGAGCTAAACTGTGAGCAAATCTAGTCTTCAAAAAATACATACAGTCTCACGCCTATACATCCTCAAAAGTGTTGGCAAAGATATATTTAACCCATATTTCGTAAACAGTTTTTAATATAATGTGGACATAACAGATATATGTATATAAAATACATATTTCGTATAAAATGCAGACCATAAGCCTTACATTTAGAATTGAACCCTATACCGTTGGGATTTATAGACCAACAAATTATATACATAAACATTCGAACTCGAAGCAAGTATCTATAGCATATATAAACATTTGCATGCGGCGCATCTCTAGAGATGAGATGAACACTTAACCCAGCCGCCGTCCATGCGACATTCAGTTAACGTGTCTCCAAATTGTTTTGTGTACTTTGTTCATGCTTTATTGTGCACCTCCGCGTGCTAAATATTTAAGACTAGTTATAAGGATCTTAAAGAATGCAAGCAAAATATTAAAATCCGTCTTAAACAACAGGGTAAACATTTCGCAACAGGCATGTGCCTAGAAAAAGATTATTTGAGACTACAGTAACCCGAACGAACGTTACCAATTTATTGTGTATTCTAAGCAACACACATATATATATATATATATATAAAGCATGTATTGATATTGATAACTAAGCAAACAGTATTTATCTACATCATTAAAATTATCAATCATTAATATTTTCACTGCCTATATTTTTATTTGAATTAAGTGTAAGCCTCTAATAGAAAGTGTAAGTTTAATAATAATAAATATTGCGACTTGTAACTGATAAAACAATATTTCGAAACCTGCGTCTCGTCTTCAGTATCTGTGAGCCTCCGAAAAATATTCGTCACGAAATCATAATAGATCCCGACATAGCAGTTCTATCAGTTGCATGCGTGAGGTTGCGCCAACACAAACATACAGAGATGGGACCGTTAATTTACCGTCTGAACAGATTTCCGCCTGAAATCTGTGTTGTGAGACAATAGAGGGGCCCGTGAAGCCCCGCGGAGCCCGGAGAGCTCCGGGCAAAGCCCGGTGGGGGCCCACTAACCGGATTTGTCCTCGCAGCGTAATTGAGACGTGATTAGAGCCTAACTGTCGGGTTTGGGGCTTTTATCTGCCGACTGCGAGATTTCGACGCACCAGTACGACTCAACTAACGCGGACAATACCGACCACTTTGTCGTACATGCGACTCAATTACCTACGTTTGCTTGTCTTTTGGGTTACACCGAACAATCGCATAAAGCGAGGAGCTCCTAAACATGACAATGTTTCGTAAAATATTAGATATGATTCACTGTTCACACGAATAGTTTAACATACACAAGTACTATGTAAAGATATTCTCTAATAGCAGCATTCAGTTTGTACCTTAGGTATCGCAGTTGTGAGTATGATCTTCCTTTAGTCCGCTGGCAAACATTTTGCATACACTATAAACTAAGAACGTCTTCAGTAATACGGAATTTAACGTCTGGTATGTGGTAGAATTCTGTTTGAAGTAACAACAGGTAGATAGTGCTAATAATACCCTACTATATACCTACAAGGATATATTCTTATAGCGTTTCACTATGTGAGCTCGAGCTGGGAAGTTCTCGCATGTTTAAATTATGCTAGATAACAGATCTATAAAGATCTATCTCAGATCAGTAGGCTTACGCACGTCAGTATACCTGGTTTTCCTAAATTTAATAAAATTCACAACAATATTGTATGCTTTATCCATTAACGAAGATCTCTTTTCGTCAAAGCCTCTTGGTCCCACCACTAGTCTCGCTTTAACGTTTAATTTCCAGTATAAACCATTCGCAATAGTAAATCTGTGAGAACGTTATTTGCCGGCACACTCCGGGCATCCGGATACTTTGCAAATAATCGTAGTTTAAAAGATTTAGACGCGAATGCGGATGCAAACGATCCACATTTTACAGCCGCCGTAATGGTGTTTGTGGAGCGAGAGCGCTTACTCTACGTAATCACTCACCGGGGGACAGAGACATAATAGAGTACGTACCTGCAACAGAAACATTACAAATAAAGCAAGCAAATAAAAAAATACAAAAGCAAAAAAAATATCATACATAATGTAAAATCTTTAGTCACAAAGTTCATGTAAAATCATGGGTGTAAAATAAATCACGTATGCAAAATTGCCAAATTTAAACAAAGCAAAGACGCAAAGCTTCTATGAAAGCTAGCAACTAATGCTACAAATATACAGCCACTCACACAAATAACATCTGTATGAATATAGCTACTACCATTGCACCATATCCTACTAATTACATGCACATGATACAACCACCTTTAATGCTTAAATAAAATAATAAATCTATATAAGATAAAGTTAGATTATTGTTACTACACACTAAGTTGCCATCGTGATACTTACTCAAACTTATAAATTAACGATATGCGATTTCTATTTAAAATAAAGAATCTATTATTTTTAATAAACGGTACTTTAACCAACTACAGCACATAAGCGATAATTTGATTATAAAACCTAAAGAGTTAGTGCAATGTTTTAGTATGTGGCCAGGTTGCATTATTAAGGTCATAAGTTAAGCGGAATATTAGTAATTGACGTCGAATTACATAAACGTGTAGAACATTACTATTGAATCAATCACTCAACTAACTCAGTTCTACGAGAACTGCAACTATATATGTATATATAACCCGTCGTGCGCATTTCGATTGAAAACGACATTATTGAAATGCATTTTCAACAACGCAGTATTTATTGTTTAACGCAGTATGTATTGTTTTTAAGGACGTATCCTTCAATAAATACTTTACACTTAATGAGAATAACTAATTATGAAAGCGGTAATATCTCATAAACATTCTTTTTCGTATAGTTTGTAGCAAACTTAGTCAAGCTGCCGCAAGCTTTGGTCAGGCTGTCCGCAGATTTCTAGAGGCTTTTCAAAGTTCCGTAAGCTAAAATATTCTATATAACTTTAAAGATTGTTTCAACTTACTAAACTTTCAAAATATCTTTTGCTACAGCCGATATAGAAGCAGCGATAGCCTAGAAAGAAAGAAAGAAAGAAAGAAAGAAACATTTATTTGCATGAAATATGGTAACAATGATGTTGTAAAAAAGAAATAAGCGGTTCACAGCACATTTCGCCTTTTTAAGGCATGCAAATACTTCTTACATACTATAACTTAAACTAATAACACAATATTACAATTTTTTTATTTAATTATATTAAGACAATTTCGTTTACCTGGATAATTGAACTTATAAATAACAAACTAATAATTGACATTTTTAAATATTTATAATCTTTTCTCGTGGTCACTTTTCAAAAATTCATTAACACTATAAAAACATTGCTCTATCAGCCATGAATATAATCTGGTTTTAAATAGTGATAATGGTAGTTCTCTGATTTTGTTGGGTATTTTATTAAATATTTTAATTGTCATAGGATAGCAATTAACGTAATAATACCTCGTTTTTATATTTGGTAGTAGTAGTCGAGATGGATACCTGGTATTGAATTTGCAATGTTCACCAAAAGACTTGTATAGCTGTGGATGTTTCTTGACAAATAGGCTGCACTCAAATAAGTACATACAAGGCACAGTTAGAATTTTTAGTTTGCAGAAGAGAGGTTTACAAGATGAAAGGGGCTCAGCATTACACATAGCACGTATACATTGTTTTTAATAATAATAATAATAATATTCTACCACATACACACAACACCATCTAGCCCAAACTAAGCAAAGCTTGTACTATGAGTACTAGACAATGGATAAACATACACATATACTTTTTTTTTTGTAAATACATACATATTATACATATAAACATCCAGACCAAGACAAACATCCATGTTCATGCACACAAATGTTTGACTTGTGCGGGAATCGAACCCGCGACCTCAGGCGTGGCAGTCGGTTACACTAACCACTACGCCATCGAGGTTTTTGAGCGATAAATACTCTATTCACATGGACAGAGTTACCCCAGAGAGGTATACAGTATCTGAGATTAGAAGCCACGTATCCATGATATGCTTGTAGTGAGATTTTTATATTACAAATTTTTGTAAGACGCCAGAGTGCGTATGAGAATCTATTAATTTTACTACAGATGTTGTCAATATGCAAATTCCATAAACATTGATTATCTACATTTAGCCCCAAAAACATTACATTATTTGCTTCGTTAAATGTTTGGTATTGTATTTTACACTTAAGTTATTAATTAATTTGTTACGATTATAAAATTGTACGAACTTAGTTTTCTCTATATTTGCTCTTAAATTATTTAGATGCATCCATTCTATTACTTTAGCAACAGTAAAGTTAACCTCATCATTGACATTTAACGCAGTGTCATCAGAAATCACCACAGCTATGTCGTCAGCAAAGAGACTGCAGGGATATTTGATATAGTCAGGAAGGTCATTTATGTAAATTATAAAGAGAAGCGGTCCCAATATAGTCCCTTGTGGCACTAGTGGGAAACCGTTGGACTGCCACGCTGAGGTCTCGAGTTCGATCCCAAGACGCGCATCTCTGACTTTTCGAAGTTTATGCGTATTAAATAGTTCATTATCGCTTGCTTTAACGGTAAAAGAAAACACGGTGAGGAAACTTGCACGTTTGAGAGTTCTCCATAATGTTCTCGACGATATTTGAAGTCTGCCAATCCACACTGGGCCAGCGTGGTGCACTATAGCCTAACCCTTCTCACACTGAGAAGAGCCTGGTGTCCAGCAGTGGGACAGTTTAATACAAAGCTGATATTATTACGAAGCCGATATGGTAGTCACGTTCGACGGTTCTACCTTTTAATCGAAACACAAAGTGCTGCTATTAAACTTCTAATCAAAAATCCCTGGTCGACCCAGGCATCGAACGCGAGAGCTCACGAACGGCAAACACTTACATTTATCCTACCGGACCGAGTAACAAGCCACCTCATAAATTACGCCATTCAGAACAAAGTGGCTTTTCCGATGGCTATAATTAAGGTTCTGCTATAAAGTCGTTAGTGTCCCCTCGGCGGCGCCCGGTGCATGCATATGCGTGCACACAGCCCTGTTAGTACAATATTAGCATAACATCATGAGGGGATATAAGAGTTGGTGCGATTACGGGCGATGCGGCGCGGTGCGACGCGGTGCGGACGATCGCTCATGAATATGTAGCGGCGAGGTGTGCGGTGTCCTTAATAACGTCATATCAGTGTTGATTCGATTCATCTCCTCGTACAGACTGTGTACTTACTGATAACGTGTATTCATTAGGACAGTGTTAACGTTTAGCAGTGGACGTCGTGATTTTATCCTATACACTTACGAAAGGATCGCGTTATTTAAAAGTAGCTTATATCTTTCCCCGGGTTTCAAGCTTCAAAATATATTCAGAATCGGAGATCGTATAAAGAATTGCATTTGCATTTATTATATCAATATCAAAGAGCACGGAATTGTCAATTTCCTCGGAATCGAGATTCGATTGTCATACGATAAAACTCACAAATATTTCTTCTAAATCAAACCAATGTAAAAAAATGTGTTTGAATATAACGCTTATAAACGATAAAATCTATGATTTATTACAGCTACTAACTTGAAATATAACAAAGGAATGAGCACCTATTTTCTTTGTCTTTTATAAACGATTACCGAGCTAAGGGATAATCCTTACATCGCGAGGGGCTTCACGAACATCGAAACAACGGACACAAGTCACGACTATCAGCGGATCACACTAATTGTTGCCTCGCGCGGGGATCGAATCCGCATTAGCGCATTAGTAGACTACGTTATCTAAGTTGACCCTGCTTTAAAACTATACTAATAAATGTGAAAGTTTTGATGTTTGTTACTAAACCCCGCCTGCAAAGGATACATACATATGTGCAATATGCATGGACGCACTTTTGAATTACTCGAAAACAGACAAAAGTGCCTTAAATGCATTTAGCCAGCACATTTTAGACCTGATTGTATGGTATTACATGAGAATACAAACAAACTATCTGTTATCCCGACCCGGGCATCAAATTCGAGACTGAAGCTTGAGTAAGGACTCAACGTAACGGAAATTAATGCTGCGGGATGAACGAGGCAGTTTCGACGATTTTAAATGAAATATATTAGTTATATGGTATATATAGTGGTATATAACGGGTAAAACAGAAAGAAAGAAAGTCATTTAAAATAAACCCGAACTAAATCGCAGGTACAACCTAGCTACAAATTAACAACGACAAAAAGAAATTAAAAAAGTATTTAGTTGAACAAACGCGTTTAGACAACAAACAAATTATAATCGTGTTTATCAACCCCTTCCCAGTTTTGGGAGCGGTCCAAATGTACGTTCGAGTACAAAAATGTAATTATAACGAGTAATTGGATTTGTAATTTATTACAATAGATGTATTGATATACAGTCGCCTGCAGTACTAGTGGAATGTGCGGCACACGCTTATTAAATACCTTGAATTACATAACTATTATACAGACTATTATAGATGTGATGTCAGAATATTTCAGTTATCCTGGCTGAAATCTTCGACCAAATCCCAGATATTATGAAAAAATGCCAGGTTCAGAGTATCCTAGCCTACCAGCGAATCTAATTGACGGCTGATCGACGCTTCACGTGACCAGAGGGCTGGTATTTTCTTTGCACAAAGAATAAGTATTGCCATTCAACATGGTAATGCTGCCAGTGTTCTGCGCACGTTGCCAATGGACGACGATGCGGAGGAATATTATGACGCTTTTTAATTGTGTTGTTTTATTTTTCTTTAGTTAATATTTCTTGTAAATAATTTGTGTGTATATTATGTTAATTATTTGTTTATTTGCGGTACAACAAATAAAGTTTTGTAGTTAAAAAAAATTACTGCACGTTTGGCGGAGTGGTTAAGGTGGTCGCTTCGCCGCTGGCGCTGCGCTGAGTGTTGTAGGTTCTATGCCCACAGAACAAAAAAATATGTGTAATCCACAAACTGTTGTTTCGAGTCCGATATATTTACGAGTCCATTATTTTAAAGATTATAAAACAACAGATATTTTACCACAAAATAATTGAGAGTATATAGAGTAGGAGCGATGAGCCACGATCGTAGCAAATGGAAATGTTACTCTCTGCCTTCATTCTCAATATTATAAATGCAAATGTGGGTATGTTTGTTTGTTACCCTTTCTCGCCTTAGCTACTCAACCGATCATCATAATTTTACAAGACATAAAAAATAAAACGATATACTCACGTCTATATTTCATAGAGTTAAGCAGAGTTAAGTAGTTGTGATTAAAAATATTTAGACAGAAAATCATATAATAAGACGTACCTCGACGCTTCACAACGCTGTGCCATCTTTATAACGCTAATCTAAATTAAGATCATCAAAACAGTCTACGTGCAAATACCCCAAAACAAAACCGAGGGTCTGAAGGAAACGTTAAGAGCGATGATAAGAAGATTTGTACAGTCCATTAAAATGTACATTTTTCTATTATACAGCTAAAATTATTAAAATAAGAAGGATTAAAGTTAGTATATTTAACTACCGTGAGCAAAGGGTGCCAGCGGGACGCTACTACTAAATCTACGTCGCCTGTCTACCCTAACTTTTAAACGGCTATAATCAACTGACAAATAATCAACATATGAATTGTTTTTAGGGTTCCGTACCTCAAAAGGAAAAAACGGAACCCTTATAGGATCACTTTGTTGTCCGTCTGTTTGTATGTCTGTCAAGACCCTTTATCTCGGGAACGCGTGGAGGTATCGCGTTGAAATTAAAACGATATACTTAAGTCTACAGTCTCTTGAAGCAGTGAAAAATCAAACTTCTAAGTTAACGTAAAAAAATGACACAGCCGTTTATGTCGTAAAAAACGTATATTTCGATACTCTCAAGGGAATCAAAATTTATAGTATATTTTCCGTTAACCTAGAACTATGAAATTTGGCAAGTAATACTTTCTTATAGTTCAAGTATAAGGGAAAATCTGAAAACTATACATTTGTAATTAAATCATAAAAAACAGTCTTTATGCAAGGACATATTTTTTTAATAATATGTACCTACAAATTTGTACGGAACCCTCGGTGGGCCCGCCCGACTCGCACTTGTTTTGTTATGATGAACATCTTAACAAATAATAAAATACAAAGTAAGTAGTTAAGAAAATTCCCATGTCGAAATCTCTATGCTGAAAGCTTTTTGTTCTTGCGTTGTAATATTGACTTACGACTTTAACTGTGACTTTGGACTATAGTAAAAAACATACAAGCTTACAAACTTAAATTGATTATAGTAGTACTTACACCAGCCGATTGTAAACTGCATAGATTCGTATTGTAAGAATTAATTGTATTAATCTTCATTCATTCACTGTGAATCCGTGCAATCCGTACGCATGCACCAAGCCGATGCTATAGACTTACTTCATATGAATATCGCTTATAACATGTAGGTATTACAACTCTACTACTTATACACAAAATGACAGTTAAATTTATCAGATAGCAACTACAAAAATTGCATGATACTTTTACTGTGTTCGACGATAGATCACCCGCGGGCATCACTTAACTTCACGACTCACAATTGGCGAGTTCCCAGAACAAAAGTTAGTACAATATGAGACAAGAGTTTGATTGCGGGCACGCTCCGCACGCAGAAGGCTAACTTTACTGATTACGTACCACACAGAGACCTGGCTCCTCGACCACCTTCATTAGTCACAGATTTACTGCCAAAACTCATATACACGTTGAGTTTCTAAATGTACGCAGGCTTTTTCTATGCGGCTAGAATATCCATTCTACCGCTAACTAATCCTAACCAGTATTTTAATTGCGAATGTGAGTTTGTTTGTTTCGTACACTTTTAAGCCTTAACTACACAACCGATCATCTTGAAATTTCGCATGCTCGTTATCAGGGGAATAGAAAAGACATACCTTTCATCCAGATAAAAATACTGTTACAGATCTAGCCTACATTACGTAAGCGAAGCCGCGGGCAAAATCTAGTAGGTATTATAAAAGCAAAACTTAGTGAAGATGTTTGGATACAACATTAGACAGCGCGTTCGATGCGGACTTATTTAGTAATATACATATATTTCATGACTTTAATACAACACCAAAGCAAAACCGTGTGCCTAATCTACTGTGTGCACAAATCATTGAACGTATTCGGATGAAACTTCGTACACAGATAGATAAATAATCATCATATCTCGTTCTCACGGGATTTACGCGAGCGAAGACACTAACAAGCACTAGTTAATTTATCCTGACAAGTCTTGGAATAAAGCGTCTCAGAAGGTTAAAACTGAAGTCTGGGAATTATTGTTGGGGCATAATATATGATTACTATTGTTATTGTCACAGATCAAATATTTAAGGTGAAAGGTATGTAAATGTAAAAATAATACTAGGCATAGAATAGTTCATAGTTTAGATTTATAGGTATATAATATTATTTGTGCCGATAGTTAGCTATCCTATTATATTACGATTCTTTATATATATTGTGCGCGACGATAAAACATGTATACTTTGAACCCTACTATTCACGTTATAAGTATAATTTGTAATCTGTAGATGTGCATATTAAATAAATAAACAAACATAATCTCACTTACATATCCACGACGGTATAGATACACCAGTATTTTGTTAGCTATGTTTTTATAAACGTCGTAAAGGAAAAACCTATAATTGTCTCCTACTCAGAACTGCCCTACAAACCAAATAACAAGGTATATTTGACTATTTGGTGATCGCACGCAAACTTATCCCACGGAACGACGAGTTAGATCGTATTTTTCACTAGTGAAACTTTTTTCGTACTGGTATATTAGCGAGCACATGTCGTCCATAATGGAGCGTGCAGTAAGACAGAGAGGCGCATTACGCGCCACTCGAGCACAACTTACAGTGTAGTGGTGACCGAGCGGCCGTCTCGAGAGCTGCCCTCTGGCGGCGAACATAAAAACCATCTGCCGCCGACACGCATTCGTATCCGCTGAGCACCACGACTCAACACTATTTTGTGCTTCTATACAGATGTTTTATATGTAAGATGGCAGTTTTATATAGCCACGTGAGAGACGAGAGTTTAATACCCATATTTTTTAAATAACATTTTCAGCTGCAAACTAAATGTTAGCAGCCTTATTTGGAAGACCATTGGACTGCCACGTAGAGGACTAAAGTTTGATGATATATGGCTTGCTCTAACGGTGAAGGAAAACATCGTGAGGAAACCTGCATGTCTGAAAGCTTCCCATAACGTTGTCGAATATATGAAAAGTATACCAACGCGCACTAGGCCAGCGAGGTCGACTATGGACTAACCCATTCTTATACCCAGTACTGGAAACGTGTATAAAACAAAGGATAAGTTGTTTGGTTCATTTGTGACGTACAAACAAACAGCTTAACCTATCGTTAGAGTAACTAGATACAAATGCGACAATAACTATGTGTCTACTAGTTTACGAACTCGTGTAGTGGTCACAGTATAACATTACATACGTAGAACACAAACTACCTAAACACCCATTCCTAATGACTCAAGCGATGCAAAGAGCCTTAGAAATGTAATTAAACATCCAACTCCACTCACCGACGTTTCAGACAGATAACATTAAAACTCATTAATTCACATACACGACATTAAAAATGGACAACAAATGCTAACGCCTCCTGAAATAAAAGGTTTACATTCCAACACCGTGAAAAGAGCCGCCGAACACATTCCTGACACTCGTACACGCAGACTAACGATACTTTTTAAATCGTATATTTTAAACCCTATTTCAAACTTCATAGGTTTTATGTAAATAGCAAATGTAATTTTGTAACGGATTTGTTTCGAGTGCGATTTTGAACTTTATTTGAATGAGGTTAAGGCGTGTGACACGATGTAGGTGCAGCGCAATGGTGCATCTAGCCCGGTGGAGTACGAGAAGAGTGCAGGCCGGGACGTAAACATCTTGTGTTTATTGGTGTCTAAGCACTCCGCCGGGATCGCGCCTCGTGACAGTCTGGACATGGCGAGGGCTGTGACTTGGTCTGTTTAGTACTTGTATACGTTTTGTCTTAGATTAATATCTGTATTATAATACTAACGTCTCTCTGAATTCATTTACATGATCGACCAGCAAGATGTAGTCAGACACCAATTATTAACAATGATTTCTGTTTGATATCCTGATAATATGTTTACACGCAGTACCAAATAAATATTTTGTGGAACAAACAAAATATTTATTTAGAAGTAAAAGCTATTTCCTAAGAATAATACCTACATAACGTGGGACTATACATACAAACATGCAAACATCGACAAAAGAACACCTACATTTAAAATAACTATATTTTGTGGGTCACTAAAATGTTTGTTACGTGCGGTATGCGAACTGGCAGCACTAGACTTGGTGGCAGAGGTGAGGCAACCATTTAAACCGCTGCGCCAGTCAGATAAAACGTCATGCTATGTATGTTTTGCCAGCTATCTATACTAAACACATCAATCCATTTTTGGAAAGAATAAATAGACCGATGATAATATTAGTAACTATAACCTTGCCAAGTTATGTTTAATTTCGTATCGTAATATTATGTTTAGGCAATCTACATAATAGTTGTTTATAATAAGACACTCGAGTTGCGAGCAGCAAAACAGTGATTCACGATAGTAGAACTAACATTCAAAGTTGTGGTACGTCTGTTAAAGATATAGGACACAGCCTACTTCGCCTGAAGCAATAGTTTCTTGCAACAGGTCTGATGCAAGGAGAGAGAAGAGACTTGTAGTAGTTAGTACTCTATATTGTTCATCCCGTATTTACTTGATGACAAGATTCCTTGGCTAGAAAGTCTAAAACACAAATACTTAGGACCACAAACTTCTGTATCGACCAGCCACACGAATGCCTTATTCAAAGGCAAGACTATTTGAATTATTAATTTGAACTGCTAATAGCTAATTGCTTTCGAATAAAACGAGACGTTTTTATACCAGTATTTTACCCATCTCGTGTGTGTATGCATATGTCTGTGTGACTGTCCCAGCGGTGCGCCGTCTGACCGGAAGCTGGCGCGAAAGCCTGCAGCCTACACCTCTGTCTGTACCGCACGCCCCTGTCTGATCGCGACGATGTCCACCCGTGAGGGGAGATATTGATTGGCTCTAGTACTAATTAATAGCTCGACGTAACAGCGAATAAATTATTTATGCAGCATTTTTGCTTGTTTTGCTGTTTGAGAGGCTCCGCATATGGCAGTGATACGGATCTCATAAATTTTAATAAATAGTAAAGCTTTTATTGCGTAAAATTGCATTTCTTGATTTATCAATTCCCGCTCCACATATTATGAGACTGAGACATGAGAATTTTTATAAATATGAAATATAAACGAAGAATGCTTACTATGCATTGTTATACTGACAAAACCTATTGCTCATTGTAATGACAGCATGCGTCATGTAAACATGACGCAATCAATTAATTTAGTATTATTTATTTGTTCTTAGGGGTACAGCGGTGTTGAACGCGACTGCTGTACGTGAGACATTAGGTTCAATTCTCGAATCGGAAACTATTATTGAGTTTTTTTACTGTCATGAAATTCTTAATAGCAAGCACGAAATCGAAACAATGCCCGATATTATGTGCTATTACTTGGGACCTGAAATCAAATTTTTGAAATGTGGGCGTAACACATATGTGCCTAACCTGCCGGGAATATATGTGTGAATCAATTTATATGTTAATCATCCATAAAGAATGATAACACTCACAACATTTACTTTAAAGACAAAATTGTTTGAGTGCTAATCAAATTCCTAACACTTGCTCCATTAGTCAAGAAGTGAACACTTCATTAGCATGATCTCAATTAATAATTGAGAACACTGGTTGACCTAACTTATCATCACATTTAAACATATATGTATGTTGTGAATTTTATAACATTCGTGTTAGAGTGTATACTTAGGTGTTGCAAGCAGCACACTTCGCACTCGTATGTGGCGCCACACATCGCACGCCGCACGCCACATCATACGCAACACAAACACAAAGAGCTTCCAACAGAAGCGCGTTATTTAAATACTTTTACGTCGCGTTTTGAGCTTCAGTATTTAAATATGAATGAGCGTGTATACCCACTGGCAGGCATGACAGGATTACGCGCTTTCACGTGTTATCCGATCGTAATTAAGTTACTTCATTTACTGTACATAATTCTACTGAGTTTCACGTAAAAGTGTCATCATATTTATTAATTATTTTTCTACATACATAGATTCACGCCTATATCCTAAAAGGGATAAGCAGAGTAACACCCTAATTTCGCTGGATGTGGTTTTAATTCCCACTTTATTAGCGTCCATATTGCTTTGGTAGATCCAGATTACTTGCTACTACTAAATATTGAAATTTCCTGATCAAAAACTCAATAGCACTTGACTTGACGCAGGAATCAAACATCATATAATAACAGATGCATTGGATACAGTTGCGCCATCGAGGCGGCATTTTTAAATAACTATATTCGCTGTCCACATTAAAACGTAACTAACTTAAAGACGAGAAGAACATTTTAAAGCGTTTAGGCGATACATATGGATAAGCAAGAATATTAATTATAATCTACAGAGTGGAGGCCTTCCCTATTAAGAATCGTCGCTCTTTAACATAGGTCAGACGCTGCTCTACTAAACGAGATCAGTAACAACGTTGAGTGAATACTGATATCGTCAAATATTCGATTAATAATAAATTGTAATCGGCGGCTTCTCCTGCCTCTAATTAATACTCGGTTCGCACGTGGCGCCGCACGCCGGTGTGAGCGTCACACCGTCACGTCGCGGACAACTATGTGATGACGAGCGCAAGCCATTAGTCACGGACTCACTGCCACCTGTCTCCGGGAGGCTCGAGGGAAACGAACCTGAAAATCCTATGAATCTCATTAGCGTCCCAGTTTCGTGAGAAAACGGCCGAGTTTAGTCAAAGTAGGTGTCGCAATCTGAGTGCGGCTCGCTGCTTCTTAGCCACAGTTACAGTTGTATCTGGTATTGTGCGGTGCAGTATCGCACTGAGAAGTAGCACTAGTACAAACGCGCGGTGTCGCCTGATTACGGCGCTCATCGGCGCGCGCCCCAGATCCGCGCTTTGTGCGCCTCGTGCCGCGCCGCGCCGCACAATGCCGCTGCCGACTATTGTTTGTTATTCCAGTTTTTTCGTTGTCAGATAAGTAGGCCGCGTCTCTTTCAGTCGGCCCAGTTCTTCGAGTACGAACGAAGGATTCATCGCGAGTACTTTGGACACGATATTCACGAGTAGCCCCGCCCGCCGCCCGGCGCGCGTGGAGGCAGCGCGGCGTTATTCTAAGCGGGGATAGTGCGCCAAATTCCATCCAAAGTGAACGTTAGTCGCAAACTCGCTAATAATAGGGAAATTTACACGCTTTGTGAGAATATTTGATATGGCGCAAGTTAAAGGACTAAGTGAAACCGACTCACAAGTTTATCTTTAACATCTCAAATATCGCGATAGGAGTCATGTTTTACGTGGTAATACAATCATTACATTTATCAGATCGGTCGTGTTATGTATTAAGCAGATTCATTTCCAATCTTGAAAACTTCGTTTATTTGGACCGTTCACACAAATAAGTGATATCTTTGGTTGTAGAATTTCACACAGCTATTAGGAACATGTAACTTTTAAATTTGAAGTAGAACGGTATGCTTATAATTTCAAATAGTCAGAAATACGTATGATTCATATGTATGTGCCACGTAGAACGAAAAGTATTACAGTAACCGTTAATTATTTAGTGAATGTCAAATTAAATATTATAACTGCCGCATTGAAATAACAGTTAGTTAGTAAATAACAGTAATACGATTCGCCAACTACCCAACTTGAACGCTAACTAAGTAACAATTACTTTGCCGACCCCTTGGGAATAAGTAAGTTTTGAACAACTATAATAATAATAATAATTTTTATTGACATAGAAATGTAGTCCTTTGTTTGATTAAATTTTAATTTAATTAAATTTATTTTTAATTAATTAAATTTATCGCAATGTAAAAAAATTTTACATTGCCCAAACTATCTAGCTTTTTTACATCGTTTGTCGATGTTTATGTTGCCGAAAAGATACTAAATCAACAATAATAACATTCTGGCTTTATAAATATTAACATCTTAAGTTTATGTCAAAAGACGGGCAGGAATACGTGTATCTTGCGTCAATTATAGTCCGCGGAGCGCCCGTCGCCGTCGCCCGTGACTTGTGCGAGCTGGTGTCTGTCTGTAGTGGAAATGAGCTCACGTCTCGGCATGCAGATGCCGGCTATTATTCTAGCCGACTGTTTGAGAACAACTATCGCCGTTATTAATCCCGCGCCTCTATTATTGACTGTACCGTCGGCGCGACGACGGATCCACTCTGCACTTAACACCGATTCTGAACTTCACTGACTACAGACACTAGGTATAACTTGTTATGTAATATTAGAGCTCTGCTGCAGTGAGGCTGAATTAAAGACAAGAATCAAGTTATAAAGTTAACTAAAGCAGCTGCCTCATGTCATGGGCCTGCTAGTCTAACATTTTAAACAAGGCTAATGCAAGCGCTGTGCTGTCAGCGCGGAACTAGTAATCGTTTTCCAGTACTCTGGTACCACAATGAGCTACCATCAGATGTGCCGTATGCTTAATTGTTTAAATGTTTGATTGCATGGACGGCGTAGTGGACAACTCGCCACTGCCGCTGTTTTCAGGTTCAGAAATATTATTTATGTCCTAGAAAAATTTGTTTTGAATCTGGGTGTTCTTTGTTTTGCGATGTCTGCATATATCATGATTATAAACTCCTTCGCAATATAGGAATTAAGTCTATTATGTCTTATAAAAGAAAATAGAAAGAGAACTGTCACCTTACTACCTACTGCCGATAAACGTTAGTTTACGGATCAGATTTTCAAGTTAACTGGTACAGAAACAAAGGTTTCTATTTTTGAAGTGACTTACCAGTTTAAATTAACTATTCTGAATTCGCAATACGTATGATTAAATGCGTCTCATTCTGTACCAGATACGTAGATACATAATTACATGCCTACATACCTAGTTCGGAATGTCTAGCGATATTACCGCGATGAATGCCTATTGTAATCGAACTTACTATTAGCATATATCTGTCGGTGCGTTCACAGTAGCTTAGCCTACGTCACACGCACGTCACGCATGATTTGTACGAGTGGTGTCGGGAGGTGTCGGGAGGTGTCGGGTGGTGTCGGGCGGCGAGGCGCACTGTCTGACGGGCTTTGTTCGGCGAGTGCGTTTTATTGGCGACCGTTTAAAATGATTCACTACGCACTGCGGCCTTTTGGATATCCGCCTGTTTATACTACTTACGAGATCAAGTGGAAATGTTGCGTTCACTTGTCGGGCACGTACAATGTAAGAATGATTATTTTAGAGTCAATTTGGTTTTAATGTTATATATACATAGTATCACGCTCACGTCATAAGGGCCTTTTGTCATCTACCCGGTAGATCCAAATTCTGAGCAACTGAGAATGTTTTGACATAAATCCCAATTACATTGCCTGACCCAAGAATCGACCCCTCGCGCACACCAATCGCATTTAATACCGCTGCGCACCAAACGCAAGTATATTTATAGCTGTAACTATAATAATAACTTATGAGTTATGACACTTATGACACAGTAGTAATATCGGATTCCCTATTATACAGGGCCATCCTCTTGGAGCTAATTAGTATGATATGAATTACTACATGCAATCAACAGGCTTTATCCATCTGTAAAAACATTATGGAGCTAATCTCAGGCATAAAGCCTTGCTTCACGTTGTTTTCTATGCGATGAAATATTTTTATACCCTTTTACCTTAGAGAACTTAGAGAGCAATGCCACGGATTTGAATGCTAGCCGTCTGGATAGACATTTCCTTGATCTACTTATTGCTGCTTTTCTATTATGAAATAATATCTGCACTGTGTGAGAAGAGTTAGGCCGTAGTCCACCACACTGGCCCAGCGCGGGTAGGCAGACTTCACATACCTTCGAGAACAATACCAGGAACTCTTAGACATGCCTCACGATGCTTTCCTTTACCGTTAAAACAAGCGATGACAAACTATTTAATACACACATAACTTCGAAACGTTAGACGTGCGAGCCTTCATTTCGAACTCGAGACCTCGGCGTAGCAAGCCACTGCTTGCCGAAAATTCTCTTTAAATCTCTTTTTCAGTAGTACATACTTTAATTCTTACTACCGTGAATAGTAATAACATAACATACAGACGGCTCATACTACATATGTATCAAATATGTACATATTCTGAGCACCTAGGCAGCACGTAACACGAGCTTCAACGAGACTAACTGAAATATTAACTAGGAAGGCGCTGAAAGAGAATAATTCAGGAGATAATGTGTAAGTAATGCAGGAGGCGGGGGTTCGATACTCGACGGAACACTTAGTGATAAGTCGTTGATGGCTTAGCCTCAACTAAACGCGTACGTTTCCCTAGAGGACCCGCCATACTCGCGACTTGTTAAGTGCCGACGAGTTATACATCTCAGAAAGATTACTGGGCCGATGGACATTATCCAATTTTCTAAGTACCTACTTTCCTAACTTATTATCTTATAACTTATTGTGACGTTCGTATCCTTAATAGTATTAAAAATGGAATTGAATATGTGCGTGTATGGAATACCTACTATGACGCCTTGTAAAGCTTTTTTGTTTAATTAATATAGTTATACATATTTTTGTAATATTTTGCCTTTGTAAATCGATATTAACGTGATATTTATATAATATTTCGAATATTAAATCGCTAGTTGCAAATCACTACTGCAGCGATGAGAAAGTGTTATTAGTAATATGGTCACCCAGAGTAAAGACTTAGGTATCGTTCAACCGACGCTCGGAGTCTGGGCACTAGGTACCTGTTAGTATTAATAACACATGCCTCGATACAGATACTGTCCGGCAGTGATTGTATTTCATAGAACGATAAACTAATCTAAATAAAAAATTACCTCATGTGTGCAAGCTAGTACATGTTTCAACCATTGAGCAATTGTTTATAAACTTTTCGAAATAAAGCTTGCAGACATTTAACAATTTAACAATACATTTAACAAAGTCGTATGGCGGAATTAAAGTTCACAGAATATAGGTATGTATATGTATTCGTAGGAGTAATATAATATTTCGTGAATATGAAAATACTATCGCAGGAGTAAACTGTTTAATAAAGGTGAGTATAACCGTGTGTCGTCCACGCCGGCGACGTTGCGACACATTACTGTGTAATGAAAAAACTTGTCGCGCCGACGTCGCTCGTCACCGCTCACACGTCGGCGACGGTGAGCGCGGGTGTATGCTCCTGTAATGCGTATATCTGGTGTCTCACTGAGGTCTAATTAATTCACCTCACTCATACAAAGACTGCGGAAAGCTTACACAAACCAATTTTTATGAATGGTGAATTACTCGAAAGAGTATCAGTCACTAGGAACTTAGGGCTTCTTATGGATGATCGCCTCCGATTCTCGGACCATATTAATAATCAAATGCGAAATGCATTTTATAGGTTAAAAGTTCTATATGGGATCCGAGAATTTCTCTGTGAGGATATAAGGAAATTGCTTTTAGATTCGCTAGTGCTCTCATTCTTTAATTATTGCGATGTTGTATATGGCCCTAGGATTTTTCAAAAATCAAAAAAGTGTATACAGCGAGTTCAAAATGCCTGTATGCGTTTTTGTTATAAAACTCAAAGATGGTCGCACATTTCTCCAATTATAAATGAAAAGGGATTACTTAATATGGAATCGCGACGGAATCAGCATTTGTTGTGCTTCGTTCACAGAATCATCACAAGTAAAACACCTTCGTATTTATATAATAAACTGTCTTGGTGTGCGGATGCACATAACTTAAATACTAGGTCAAAATTAATTTTAAAGCTAAAGATACCGAAGCATAAAACACAGGGATATAAAGGCAGTTTCAAATATGCTGCATCAAAAATATGGAACACAATACCACCACCTCTCCGAAATATAAATACCTTAATTAAATTTAAAAAGAAATGTACAGAATTTATACTTGAAGCCCAAAAAAATATAACTAGATTATTATAATTTCAAATATCAATAAACTGTCTTACATATAAGTACTATTAAAGTGATCTAAGTGTTACAAATATGGACTATGTACTATTAAAGTGATTTAAGTGTTAGATTTAAGAATCAAATAGCCGCATATGCTGCCAATTAATCACAATCGTAACATTAGTTTTTAACTGCTATTGGTAATGTATTGTTTCTTTCAATTTCAAACAGGTTACTCGTTTCGTTTCGCTTTTAATATTTTTTGTAAACGGGAGTCAAAGGTTTAAGCTGAAAACCAGCGCTTGGTAATTCTCCGGGATCCAAGCATAAGCTGACGCTTAAACCTTTTCCTTTCGGTATTATAGTTTATTCTGTAATTAATACAAAATTGCTGTAATACTGAAACCAATAAACTTCTATTCTATTCTATTCTCATTTGTATTTCGGCCATAGTAATTGGTTGTTATTATATTGTGTAATATTCCTATTGAAACGAAATCCAAAAGTGCCTCTTGGTATAATCAAGCAAGTGTCACCATTTTCGAGTAAAATACTGCTATGCCGAGACAAAACCAACACACACACACACAAATAGCTAATCCGAAAGAGTATTCGTTATGCCAGACATCTTAATATTTGTTAAGTGTTTCACCGCACCAGTAGTGGTTGCCTTGCAACACTACACCGAGTATTGTGAGTTTGATCCACGTATGGTACAAAAAAAAGTTTGATTCACAAATTGTTGTTTCGGGCGTTTATGAGCGATGTTTCCAATATTTAAATGTTTGTTAAAAATCCCGTGACACAGATAATATCGCTAGTAAAGAAACGGGCAAGCAAAATTAAAAAGGGACCTTATATATCGAAATGTTTCAAATTCAGTATTATTTAACGTGTTAAAACGCTATATGTATACATATAAGCAAGATGGTCATTACATATGTATACTATGACGTATTTAAAAAAGCAATGCACGAGATACACGTACATGTGTCGCAAAGTGCGTCACTAATTCGTCACCGATTAACGTGATATACGCTTGGACGCGTTGTACCACTCTTTCAATTTGCGCTCCCTCGGACGCCACGACACCCTGTCCGTCCCCGCTACACTAATGGCGACATGATTGCACACCGCTTACTACTCATTCTGAACGTCAACACATCGATAGCTGTTTCGTCTATTTGTTCACCGTTTGATTGGACACGGTCAACTTTATCTATACGTACTTAATATTATAAAGGGGACAGATTTGTTTGCAATCGATAATTTATGAAAGTACTGAGCTGATTTTAATAATTATTTCACTATTAGAATGCTACTAAAGTATGTAACTTTTAATAGGTATAGTTTTTAAGAACTTTTATTGTATACGATACTTTATATTTTGTAATACAATTACGACACCACTTTGGTCAACCTAAATAATTAATGTAGGTTGATGTTAAAATGAAAGTTGTTGTTTTCTTTCGACCAAACTCTGACATCTCACTACTTTATCCAGAATTACCATAAGCTATATGACACAGCACTACGGTGCAGTAAACAGTAATCATAAACGTGTGTGAACCGCGGGGGCAGCTAGTATTTAATATTCGTGCTACAATAAACAATCAGATAAAAATAAGAGTCTCAGTTTACCCTGTGGCTTTAGGCGGCGTGTCAACATCCGCAGTTCTACCAACAAGAATAAAGTAGTTCAGACGAAACACGTAATATTTTCTTAAAGTCTTGCATAGAATATTAACTACAACCAAAGGGACTATATTAATTTTATTTATCTACAGTGTGTATAATACTTATTCAGCTACATTATAGTGATGCTTTAGATAACATACCTAATCACGCAATAGTCGGCATATATTGTATTCGTAAAATTTCACTAATAGCCCGACAACAGTCATGTATCACAAATCAAAATCGTGCATATACGACACGTTGGCATATGTCTACTTATTGTAAGCATAATAGCATAATTTTACTGTCTGTGAAACGCCGCTGAACCCTTGAGGTTTATAATACAAATTATTAAATATTCAGTAAACTTTCGACGTATTGAAGAAGGCATTTTTGGAAGAATTGTCTCATAGTTCCCCGAGGTCCACGACTTCCACGAGACAACGCGACGCGACGTTAAGTTAAGTTTGTTGTAATAGTGCGCAAGGATAACCCGCAACTCTGCCTTTTAAGACAGCTCGCTGTAGTAGGCTTAGTAAGTTAACATTTACATAGAATACATATGAAAGTTGTGTGTTTATGTAATTACTGCATGGCTAGAACTGTAACATCAAACAACAGCTGGTCACTACGCCATTGCCAACACGTCAAATGTCCAGCTTCATTCGCCGCAAGGGGAAAACGAAAAATACACAGTTACTTTTTAAAATATAGTTTACGGACGGTCATTTTATTTTTATTGTCAATAGTTGTTACCCGCGATTTCGTCTGCGTGGAATTTAACAAAAATTATGTTATGTTATGTATTTCGCTGACTCGTATTTTTCTTAAAATAAATGTTACTTCTTTTATTTCTTATAATACTTATAATTTCATATGCATTTAGTATAAAGCTGTTATTTTGACATTACAATCAGACAGTTCAATTTATTTATTTGTATAGATAGTAACAGACGAGGTAGCAGTACACCAGATGGTGCGCGATAACCACCACCCATGCATGCTGACTAATGTCAGAAACAAGAATAAAATGTTAATACTTTTAATTCTTGTTTTAGAAAGGATAAACCCTTCACGAGATCAATGCAGCGGTTATCAATATCCCAGCTTCTGAGAAATTTCTATACGTTTCTGAGAAACTGAAAGCGTTTCAGAATAAACAAACTGATGCAGAATCGTGATGCACGATGACATTATGATTACACGGAGTACACACAAAAGTGATGACATAGGTACATATGTATATTGGTTGAAGATTAAAATTGTTTGTTTTTATTTAGTTCCAAACATTTTCGGAAACGTACAATCCAAAGAGCAAAACCTATATAAATAATTTAATATTGTTAAAATCAGAATCGTATAGTTAAATATGTATGTGAGTGCATGTTAATATTAGATGTACAAACCAAGTACGTACGTAGTCTGTGGCGGTGGACGCCGGCGGCGCGGGTTAGTTCAACCACTAGCTACGCTCTACCAAACATTCGTGCGGGCGGGTAAAATGACGCTGGACGACAAAACTACTGCTCGACCACAAAAATCAGTCACTTGATACGTCACACTACAAACCTATTTCCATAAGGCCTGGCCTATACGCCATAGTACATGTGACATATTAATCTTACAGCAGGAGGTCTAGTGTATCTATAACAATCACATCGCTACAACTATTGCAAAGCTTCGTGTGCGCTGTCAGTCGTTGCCCAAACACTGAAAGGGTTTTACTTTAAACAAATATTTGTGTGACTCACATAATAATGTTTAGTACCTACTTTAAGTTTTAATGCAGATTCTACACGAGAAATGACAAGTAAATGATCTCAAAACCAAAAAAGAACTTAAGTATCGGTTACTATATAATTAACGTCAGTGTTCTCGCAGAATGTATGCTTACTTGAATGCCTATATCTCAAAATTATACGGTCAACGTAACAAATGACTTACAAGTGACTGAATCTGTTCCTCTATTAGTGCACCAGAAAATATCCGTACCGCAGCGTTAGCGGTTACGTAGTGTGTATGTGATCAAGCGTCATTTTACAACACACAGGTGAGTAAGAGTCATGTATTGAAACAGACGGACCGAACTACATTCGTGATTAGTGAATGAAACGAGCTGTTAGTATCCCAAACGTTTATTGTTCAAACAAACACACATTTACAATCCGCATCGGACAGGCGCGCCCGGGGCAAGCGTCGAGGTAACCTATCGTCTGCTGTATTCATCTTAAAGCCCAACTATTTTCCAGAGGGGTAGGCAGAGACTACGCATTGCCGTTGGCTATCAATGAACACCAGTTTGTCCAAAACATACTATAGAGTACTAGAGTGAGAGCAATTATAGGCATACAATTCATGTTGTATTTACCTTTTAATTATTTGTTACACTTATAATATTTTACTTATATGTCTACAATATATGCAACGGTGTATACGAATGTTGGCATTTTCAAATAAATAAATAATAGTCTGCTTTCTTATAAATTTAAATTATCTTTCTTTGATAGCAGGACATACGTTGTCACGCCTTATGTACCCGTCATGATGAACATCAATTTAGCAACACTCGAAAAAGCTTGGAAGGAATGTTAGTATTGTGCACAGAGTGTTTAAAGAGAGAGTGCAGACAGACAGTGTTACCGCGACGCTTGTCAGGCGCGGCGAGTTCACGTGACACCCACAAGCAAGCCCAGAACCCAGCACCTCTCATGGCACTCACCGCTGTGCTGGCTGTCCACGGAGCTCTTGCGCGACTCGGGAGACTCGCGCACCACGACTGACTCGTCGCACTTGCTGTCGCGTTGTGCCTCGAGTGGTGTGTCGCGCGGTGTGTCGCGCGATGTGTCGCGCGATGTGTCGCGCGGTGTGTCGCGCGGTGTGTCGCGCGGTGTGTCGCACAGGGCGCGGAGCTCCGCCCAGAGGTCGCGCAGACGCATCGCCTTGTCACGCACGTCGGGACACACGGTCTGTTTGGCCGCGAGACACTCGCGCTCCATGTTGTTGAAGTTCTCCAGTACCTCGCGCACCTCACTCTCGCGGTCCTTCACCATGGCCTGGGAACAAACAGAAGGAGAGTCACAACTATAATTCATAATAGCTGTTGTTAATAATGCTCGGAGGTCCTTCATCTTCGTAACGTCTTCAGAAGACACTATGCTGTGACTACACTACTAATTTATAGTACTTTAATCCTCGTTTCGGCATTTTAAAAATAACATCCGTAGTATGTAATGTCCTTCAGACCGAATGTTGGTCACAGCGACGAGTCTTAACGGAGACTGGCCATCTGCGCAGAAAGGAATATAGTGCGCAAGTGTGTGCGCAAACATATTTTGCAGCTTGCTAGCTAGCCCGTTATTGCACTAAATTAAGACAGTACATTAACGTCTCGACAAATTTGTTTTACTAATCTCTATCTAGGGGACAAAGTTTCTAGAACTCATGTTGGTACGATCTACATATAAGCAAATGGATATACTCACAGCGATGTCATGCAGGGTGTCGTCCCGCTGGCCGCTGGTCGGCCGCGCGGCGTCCGCGGCCCAGCCCAGCGCCGCGTCCAGCCGCGCCGCCGACTTGCTCAGCGCGGACAACTTGTTGTTGATGTACTCGCGGTGCGCCGAGAGACTTGCCTGCGCCTACACCACATGTATAAAGTGTTTACACTACTCTCATAACATTGCGGCTGGCCTTTATAGCCATCGCGAGCCCGAAGTACCTATACGGGCAATTAGTTATTTTGTTTAGATACAAAAGCCACGAACAACATTACCGGTCACAAGGTACGCCTAGACTCAAAACAATTAAATTCAGCGCGCAGGCAGCGCTTATAATAAGCGCTTGCCCGTTGTCTAACTCGTGAAGCATTAAGATTGCTAAAAATTAGGATCGTAAAAATACTAGTATCCTCAATAACCCCTCGATCTAGGTTACATGTTTATAGTATTCTTTTATAGTGCAAGTGGATTTAAGTCTCGAAACTTTCCGATCCAACCTCTCGATCGCTAGTCCAGTGCCTCATCCATTTCACTATCTCCGTGTACAGATCTTTTCAATGAGACACGCGCGGGGTAACAAATGTACAATAAGTATAAACTGGAGTCAGCAGAATTGCGACAGCGCTGCACAGCGTTCGATCATTTGTGCAATTATAAAATTAATTAGTAAGTAGATTGTCATCGTCCGCATGCGACTCATACTTATCCAATAAATCTCATTCGTTTTAATAGTACTGAAATATAGTTATCTTTTTAATTTTTTATCCTAGTCTCTCCCAACCCTGAACAAGACACGATACCAGCAGCAGAGCACCAGAGCTCTCTGTCCCGTACTCTGACAGCGTGGTGACAACTTTTGGTAGGGTCAATAAAAGCGAATGATACTCCTAACGTAGCCAGTGCCCAATGTTAACGGAGACCAAAAAATGATAAAATATAAATGATTTAAAATAAACAACGCGGTAAAATC
Source organism: Catocala fraxini (assembly GCA_930367265.1). Lineage (NCBI taxonomy): Eukaryota > Metazoa > Arthropoda > Insecta > Lepidoptera > Erebidae > Catocala > Catocala fraxini. The sequence goes on along the minus strand of OV884044.1, from coordinate 398,303 downwards.
CGTATGAAGTAGTTTCATTTCAATGTATAACATTCGCGTAAACGTAACACAATATTAACGAAGACGACTTAATATCAAATATCATATGCTTGTTTTCAACCTTGGTAGTATAAAAACGTTTTATCCATAATGTATTAGAAGCACTTGAGTGATAAGTACTAACAGAGTGATGTAGTTATCCCATGAGGCTCACGGTACTAGTCTAGTAGCATTGTAATACATCTCTAATCCCAAAGCAGGCGGCGATTAATCTAAGATTATTTAATTAACACGATGTTCAGTGGTGGGTAATTACCCACATGAAGCCCAGTCTCCCTCGAGGAACAACTTTGTACAATTGACTAAATACTTTCTGTTACGGTAAACCATACAAATGTTACATAAAACTAATATAAGATATGCCTTTTCCACAGAGAGGTGGGCAGAGACTGAAGACTGCTACTCATTTACTATGATCTCAACATCTAATAAGTACTTCTGATACTTTCATCGTTAATCAGTTAAGTCTGCCGCCTTCCAACATGCATTTCACTGTAGTCTAACAACGTTTATCTAGACCCTACCTGTACATTTGTATTAATATTATAAAACCAAAGATTGTTTGTTTCTTTAAACACGCTAATCTCCGGCATTATCAATCCAATTCGAAGTCCTATTTATTAAGGAAGGTCATACTATCTAAAATCTCACATGCATCTACGACATGTTACGACTCTTATGGAGCGGACCGGTTGAATCCGCATGGCACAGCTAGTTTTATACACAATAAACATAATAAAAACTAAGTACAAGTAATAACTAAGTAGACAGTTTGCACAAACAGCTCGCACCAGTCGCGACAGAGAGCACTTCTAGCAAACGTCGCGTCGAGGACGTTGTTGCCGGCTTATTTGTCGCAAAGGCACAAGTTGGAACGACGCGCGACACTTAATATATTTTTATTTACTTAACGTTTGCTCTTGTAACATTTATTTGTACTTTTATATTTACTTTATGTTTTAGACGGAGATATGGTTCATGTATTAGGCGTTTCAATTATGCCCCGAAATTCAACCTTAACTTTCATAAACGGTCATGAACTGTTATTATTAACAATAATATAGGACTGCCACTTGTTTCAGTGTCTTAGGCTTTCAAGTATGTAACAATACGGTCCTTAGAATCTCGGATTCGATTCGCAGATCTAAGACCCTATATCCTCAGTAGCCTCAGAACCGGAGTTTGGTCCTTTGCCCTGTAGATTGTAATTAATAGCAAACCGCAACAATATGGGTGTTATACAGCCCTCATCTCGTTACTTTATCATGAAATACCTGCTGAATACATAAACTGATTACCAGGCGCGTGAGATTGTATGCGTTAGCTGGTCGTGTACCAATTTGTGAGACGCGCTAGTCTAGTGACGTGTAGTGTGAGAGTGATGTGTCCGGTGTCGTCCACAGCGTGCGGCGCGCGAGTGCGCACGTGTCCGACCAGCGAAGCATCGCGCATCGTGTCAAGCGCACACTAGCGCTCATTTATAATGATAACTAATTTAAAGTAACAATATAGCGAGACTTGCGACTTGAAGTGTCTTTCATTTATGTGAGTATCTATTATTTATTGCAATTTAATTAAACTATTTTAAACGGAATTTTTCGCGGTTATGTGAACAACACCTTAGTCTCCCCATGATCACTTCTACAAAGCAACCAAGACGACGGCGAAAGTTTAATAATAAACATTGATTCAAAGTAAATAAATAAAATACGTGCACATACATACATATCACGCCTATACCCCCCAAGGGGTAGGTAGACATGAAAAACACCGCGGGCTCAGTTAGACTACGTACTGCTACTGAGTATATCTTGGTTGAAGAACGCAACAACACTTGACTCGGAATCGAATTCGAGACATCACGCACAGTAGTCGTATTCACTAGCACTGCGCTGATTTCTATTCTGCGGTTCTCATTTCGGGCTCATCTAATTTTTATCAGCGAACAATACTACATAAACAGAGGTCATCTCGTACGCACAACGTGACATGCCGGAATGCAGACATCGATCTTCTTAACACCAGTGTTACCACATTAAAGAAAACATTGTGTGATAAGTTCTTTGTTAACAATTGTCTTTAATATGTTTGTTTAATTTGATTTGTGTTGTTTTAGAATATTTACTTATGAGTGATTTTATTTATTTTTAGTTGCTTGTGAAAACTTGTCATTGGCCTTATTTATGTTGTTAATTTTTTATTATTTGTTTCGTATGGCTGTAAGTTTTCCATGTAATAATAAAATAAAATAAAAAGTCTACGAATATCTTTGCGCAGGGATCCACCTCGCAAACTGTGTAATCGAATGGCTACAGCTAATTTGACATAAGTGTAACGAGAGAATCTCAATGAGCATTACTTGCTACACGCGGCGAGCGCGGCGCGGTGCGGTCGCCCTCGCGCGGCCTCGGCTCGAGTGCTGTTGAGTCTAGCCACGCACTCGCGCGACGCACTTAGCCCGCTACACACTCACCGTGTAGTGTGTACGTACGTTACACATACGTGTACGTGTTTCTACGTGCACCGTATACGTGCACGCAATCTACCCGTCTATTCGTAACGGATATCAATCGGTCTACGTACGCATGTTTGAAAACAACTAGACTTTACGTCAAACTCGTATCGTTAGATGCTACACGCACTATAACATACAGACATATGACATAGCTTCACGCATGTTTGCCCGAGAGTGCCCCCGTCCCCTATAGGCATATTTCATCCATTTCGCAAGGTACGTTTTTAGGTACCACGTGATACGGGGCTTGTCTGTTGCCGTTTATCAAATATAGGTGCGTATAACGTGCTGCTATTTGAGATTGCCTTTACAGAAAAATAAGGCATTTTGCCGAAGCTGGGAGTCGAACTCAAAATCTGCATCGCTGCGCTACCTAGGCAGTCCGCTAACAGCGTCATTATGTTGGATCAGTACCGGAATCAATTTACTTATAATACAGTATGCGTTTCGTAAACGCAGTTTGCAAAATACTGATAAAAGTTAACAAAGCGAGCATAGGCCTGATGGCTAACATAACCGCAATATGTTCAAATATGAGCGATTCCGCACAAATAACACTAGCACAACTCTACGGAAATTAACGGATCGTGACAAACAGCCTGGAAATATGACCGAAATGTATACGTGGTATACAAATTGGTTGGCACGCCGCGTCAGCATAAATCGGTGTGTGTGGCGGTCGCATAGCCGCGCGGCGACAACTCTTTATGACGTCGCGTCTGCGGCCGCGACACACGCGTTATACCCACGTGTCGCGACACGTATGTCACTAACATCAACATAACGTGTTCCCGTTCATTACCATCATCATTTCTCGCGAACTTCAAATATGTGCGTATATAGTTAGTATATACATATACCTATTATAATAATATAATAATAATAATAATAATAATATTCTACCACATACACACAACACCATCTAGCCCAAACTAAGCAGAGCTTGTACTATGGGTTCTAGACAATGGATAAACATACATAGATACTTTTTTTTTTTTTTGTAAATACATACATATTATACATAGAAACACCCAGACCAAGACAAACATCCATGTTCATGCACACAAATGTTTGACTTGCGCGGGAATCGAACCCGCGACCTCAGGCGTGGCAGTCAGTTACACTAACCACTACGCCATCGAGGCCGACATGGTAGCCTACACCTTCGAGAAAAGAGATTTTCGTGAAAATTAACATAGTTGACGAGATATATCTTTATAATTATCTCCATACTTAGCCTCATACCTCATGCATGCTTCCTGGAGGGACAGGCAGAGACTATAAATACCCGATCCATTTAGGGCATAGCATTTCTTTAATTTGTCTGCCGCCTAGCTATCAAATATCGGATAAAGCTCATAATTATCAAACGCTACTTTCGCAATATTATTAAAAAGATGATTTTAAATAGTTGAAAGATAAACTCAAAAAAAATATCAAAGCGATAATATGACAGAATGCAATAGAAACGGCGGTGGACCAACGGGCACAGCAACGGACTTGCGATCAAAAGGTCCTGAGTTCGATCTCTACCTTGCACTACCAGCGTGAACCGACTCCTAACAAAAGCTTTTAGCTTAGCTCGAGGGGTTAATAAGAATACTCATATAATCCGAATTCCAAATACTCCTAATCTGCCAATAGTCAGGGTGACTCCTCGCGTCCATATATGAATAAGACCACCAGTAGTGCTGGGCGTACCTTCTCGAGTTCAGCCTGAAGGTGCGCGGGCTGTTCGCCCTTGGGCAGCTGCTTGTTCTTGCGCAGCACCTCCATGTCCTTCAGCTTGTTGGCCAGCTCCTCCTCGCGCGCCTGCGCACAACACAACCACTCAATTAACCAGCTCGAACGTATTGCTTATATAGGGGTGAATCATATATGTATATACATCAACTGTTTAAAGGTAAGGTGTCAAGTTAACTGAGGGAATACCATACATAACACAGAAGGACGCATTCAAATAATCTCACTAAATGTTTCTTAGCTGAGTGGATTCCAAAGCACCTTGATAAGGTGCAGTACCTACTGTCACGGAGCTGGTCACATGTTACTTATCACTAAAACATAGTGGCAAAGCCGGCTCTTTCTTGCACGTTTGCAAGTGTCCATAGGCTACAGTAACCACGATCAGGCGGACGCAGAATGTATGCATATCTGTTATCAATAAATTGTATTTTAATAAAACACTGTTTATAAACATATATGAGCATACAAAAGAAAATGAGTACGTTCGTTAAATAAAACAGTTGTCACGATTCTTTCGCTAAAAAGAAACGTGAAACTATTTCATTAATTTGATTAATGTGACATCTTGTTCTATTCTCAGAATACATCGTTATGAATATAAGTGATAGTGTCGAAAGATTTACCTACATTATGTTATAAAAGTGAAATAACAACTGTAGTGCTATTCTGCCGTCATAAGTTAAAAAGACGTATCTAACTTTTATTTTTCGATAGATTTTTACCTGTTTGGAGCCAGTAAAAATCGACGAATCCACCAGTACATTTAAAAAATATATATTTTTTGTCGGTTACGTCCTTTTTCCTTATGAAGACAATATCATAAAGTAATATTGAATAAACATACAGTATGAAGGAACTTGTATTCGCATGTAGTCGTGATTATGACAACACATTATTATACAATAAATTAAATCATTAGTTTTAGTAGCGACGCATACTTGCTTACAACAGTAGCACATATTCGATATCTGTCTTTTGAATGCAGACGCAAATGTAACATTACAAAAAAATATTTAGTTATGTCTTTTAAATATTTGAAAATACATCTTCATCTATCTTATCTGGCCGCTACATCCTCAGTTCGACGTTTATTACTAATGAATAAGTCACATTTTCTCGTTATTTGTGAAGAGACTTTCATAATAATTGGCAAATTGTCAGGTCCGTGTTATCAATTACAAAATGGTGTTTCGTATGCAAATAAACTTTATTTCGTTTTGGTTTTCTCGCAGCAACTTTCTTAGTAAGATATAGTAATTGTTTCTTGAATAAGACCACACTATTCTGTTCTCCGTTTACATTAAAATTATAATGTAAATGATGGCGGTGCGGCCGCGGTCGCTGACGCGTAAATGCTGCGCGCGGGACACCCAATAGAGATAGTAGAGCGCAGCGCTGCGTCAGCCTCTCGCCGGTGCGACGCGAAGCTACGACACTCGAAAATGCACGTCGCATACCGAACCGCGCCGCATCGTGCCCGCTTGCTGCACAGTACTGCCGCCGTACCGCACGATCCTAACCGAAAGCGACGCCGCCGCGGCGCCGCGCCGTACTAGCTTAGCGGACGTAAATCTGTATTGCGACAAACCCCGACTAAGTTATGACTCATTAATAGGTCGGCAGTCCAACACTGCTCGCGTACACTTTCTTCTTTGTTCATTGTTATGCCAACTGAGACAGTCCAGCGAAGCGTAGTGACAAATAGTTTGTGAGATTAATAAATGAAGACGAAAATAAAAAAAATAAGTAGACATGAACGCAGAGCTGACTATCGTCACTCGCGGATATTGCTTAGTAGTGACAACTACGAGTTAACTGGTGCAGTACGTACTTGTAGACGACCGCTTCACCTGCAATCGCATTATATTATCTCTCCGTGGACAACAGATTGGCTGCTGATATCGTCTTACTATATGTTTGTTCAGTCCTGGGTTTACTTTTACTTTTAGATATTCTGTATTAAAACATAAACTCAAGTTAACGAAGATAACAATAACAGAACGAAGACAATACAAAATTGGCTATACGGAGTTTTCTAGAAAACTTTGTATCATGAATTCAGTTCATTGAATCAACGTTACCCACGATTTCCTCGTCGTAAAGTTATACTACGCATAAAGAAATACTGAGAATTCTAAGCTGAAATATTTGTAAATAGAAAGCTTTATAAAAGTGAGAATTAAATTAATACATAGACGCCAAATAAGAGTGCGTACAATATATTTTCATTTCCTTTAGAGCGTTCTTTACGTTCGTTACGGTTGTCAACATGCCATAACAACTGTCAGTTATAAACGTGAGATATTTATAAAATAAATCACGTCTATAGACTATACAACGGTTTCTACAGAGAACAGCTGAAAATCAATCGTTGAAAACCTTAAAGGATGTTAGTAGATATTCAGTTATACTTATGGTTGAGTAGATATTCAAACAATTTGTGAATATTTGCGATGATCGCGCGGCATGCGGCGGGCGCGAGGCGAGAGTGTGCTCGTTAAGGGACATTAGTGATACGCATTACTGGTGTATCGCGATCTGTAGGTGCGATAGCGATAGGTGCGGTAGCGATATAGCACACCACACCACCGACGACGTATGCTCGCGTCAATAAAACAGATATATTTAAACACATTAGTAATAAAACAAGTATAATCCGCAAAAAGTCCGCAAGCCAGGCACCCTTCTAAGCGCTGTCGGCAGCTATTGAATACAAATATACCTATTGAAGTTACCAACATGATATTAAGAACATGCCAGCCGTCTTTATTGACTTTCTAATATAAAGCAACTAGCGGCCCGCCCCGGCTTCGCACGAGTAGCACTAAACCTTATCAAATTATACACCTAAATCCAACCTCATGAATCACTCTGTCTTTTGGTGAATCCGTTCAGTAGTTTGAATTTATCGCGAACAGACAGACAAACGCGGACTTTGTTTTATGATACATAGTGATGCCAGCCTCAAAATTAAAATAACCGCATTATTTTCCAATCGTCTCAGTTCTTAAAAAGTCCTATACGTATATCCTAGTTGTATAAGTCCTCATGATGTATAACAGTAGCAGGAGTATCAGTACGATGGCATGGTGCAAGCTCGAGGCGTTGACAGCCGATAAGACTCATTATCGATAGAACTTGGGCACAAAGATAAACGGCTCAATTTGGTGAGCTTACGGGTGATTCGCTGAGCGGCAGTCGTTGGGCACGAGCGATGCACTGCCATGCATGCAGACAGAGCATACACCGTGGAGTATAAACAGCCGGGATACAGTTAGTTGCCTGTTTTCGTCTACCTCAACTCGGCATTTTCCTCGCGTCTATAATGGATCGTATAATTGCATAGCTTAGATTCTCTTTTAACTCTAAGTGATTGTCAGTAAGAATGTTTGAGAGATTTTTAATTAATGTGTGAGGTGTTACAGGCAACAAATACCTTCTTCATACATATAGACTTTTAGTTCGATATTTTAATAAGTATTTGGATATGTATAGAATTTCTATTACATACATACATAGATTCACGCCTGTTTCCCAGAGGGGTAGGCAGAGACTACGGATTTCTATTTGGTACGATCCAATATTCCGAATTTCTATTAGGTACGGATAAATGAACAAATCTGATATACCTAAAAGTAAGGGACGATAAAACCTAAAAACTAAATATTACTTTTGAGTATTGTTAACATCGTAAACATGCCGACATAAAAAGTATATTAAATAATATTTTTCCATCTAATATTGTTCAGTTTATTATTTATGTTCCGACGCTGCCTAAACCAGCCATCTATTACAATTTTCATCTTTATTGTTTTTATTTACGTGTAGTGTAACTATAATTTTCATTAAATATTTAACATAAATAAGTATATATCTTTAAACATTGTACCTTTTTAAAACTTTTTATAAGTGTTATTTGAAGCCATCAACAGTTTCAACAAACCCGACCGTACCTGAAGTTTTAAACCATCGACATATAAATCACGAAAATACAAAAAAAGACACGTGTAAGGTAAATATGCAATGGATAACAGTATCTTGTCTGTGTTACCCTTAATGGGTGCATGTATAGACCAGACGGAGAGTGCACGGTGTACCATATGCACGTGTCAGACGCGTGGCGGCCATCGCGACGTGCGTGGCTCACACGACAACTATTCACTTTTACGAGTGTCGCGTCGCGTCGCACATCGATTGGCAGCACGTGTGGCGCGACAAACGTATCGGTCGCTAAAGGACGGTATGCACTGTGCGTAGTTCGAGCGCGAGTGTAGCGGCACGATCCGCGGCTGCACCGCGTGGTACATTGAACGTTATACACCAACATATCTGATATTATAACATTTGCCGCCAGGATGTCATTAAACTGAATATGTATATCAACGTAAGTATGCTGAACTCTGCAAGCCGATTGTTGTATTACGATAGTTTGTTGAAACAGCAACATTTTAAGTTTCAGGAATGTTAAAATGTTCTTTTGTGAGTTCTGCTCTTCGAACTGGCATTTTGGCAAGTTGTAGGTAAGTAAAGATTAGTATCAATGCTCATACTTGTAAAGTAATAGCAACTAGAAGAAAAGCAATTTCTACTACACTTCTGACTAGAATCTTTCCAGAATTAAGCAAATTTGGGAACAATACCTCACAACAGAATTGAGGTAGTTTAACAGAGGTTCGTCGAAATTACTATACATACTCCACATTTATTTTTATTTATTTTATTTTATTTATTTATATCAACATACAATTGCCTTTACAGGTATCTACCCAATACGACAATATATAGCTACATAAGTGACAAATACATTAGAGTTACTCTTATGAATTCCGCCAATGTACAATTAAATATATCGATACGCTGAGAGACGTTATTTAAAATATTAAGTGCGCGCCCGACTGGTGAGTATTTTAACAAGTTAGTGCGAGCCACTGGAACATCGAACAATTTTCCTCGCGGCGCCTGCCGCAGTCTCGTTTTAGGAACCACTAATTTAATTGAATCTAATATTTGAGGGTTATTTAGTTTCCCACGAAACACTAAAAACATGTATTTGGCTAGTGCCAAGTCTCTCCTAGCTTCCAACTTATTGTACCCCACCATTCCTATCACAAAAAGAGTAGGTTACATCAAAGGGTAATAAGGGTAGACTCCATATTGTTTCATATACAGGTAACGGGTAAACTTATTCTGAATCTTCTCCACCATGAGACTATATTTAGTTTCATAGGGATTCCAGATGATAGCACTAGTTTCCAACCTACTTCTAACTAGCGCATTATATAAAGACTTTACCGCTGATGTGTTATTAAAGTCTCGAGTTTCTCGAATGATAAAGCCTAGGTTTTTAAAAGACTTTACACAAATTTGTTGTATGTGAGTACGAAACATTAGTTCCTTGGTAAATAGAACTCCGAGATCTCTCACTGATTCTACACGTGGTATTGTTTGACCCTCGATCTGATACTCGAAGTGCATTGGCCGTAAAGCGCGAGTGAATGATACAACATTACACTTCGATACGTTAAAATGTAGCTTATTAATTAAACCCCACTTTGCCACATGATCTATATTTAGCTGCAGCCGTTTATGGTCCGTCATGTTGTTAATTTTGAGGAACAGCTTTAGGTCGTCAGCAAAGAGAAGGCAGACATGGGTAAAGAAGGCTAGATTTGGCAACATTCGTAAAAAACAAAACTTACTGGTACGCGCAGTGTTTACAAACGTGAACAACAGACACTAAGAACCAAAGTCTCGGCATGCAAGTACTGAAGGTGGCGAGATGACTACTAAATAATTTAATGATGAACTATGGATATTCTTAGGTAGGTACATATATGATGTAACACAGGCAACATATGTATCCACGCTTTTCTACTGAAAATCTAGATGTTATCTAGATTATTCTACACTAATCTTCAGATATTATATTCCATCTTTGTGCAATGACTACGAAAGACAAGAGACGGCGGTATAATTATCAGTACTGATACTAAGGATGACATGGAGAGGCTTAAACAGCCTGCTGTTTAAGCCTCTCCATGTCATCCTTAGTATCAGTCTGGACCTGTCCAGACCATGAACATGGGTCTTACAATCGACGAGCCCTTTAAACGTAAGCCTAGAGTGGTAGTTTTAGGAGTTCCTTCGTCCATGCATACTGAAGTTTACACTTGCCTCTAAAATCAAAATATTGGCGGCAAACTTCAGGACACCAATCTCGAGACGTTCCTTAGGTCTATTAAATTAAGCCATAAATCAGGCAACTGAGACCTGTAATTACGTCCTTAAAGTTTCTGGAGTAATACGGAAAGCTCTCATTGTTAATGACAGAGACTTTGTAAATTGGTCATTTTGTACTGTGAGGGATTTTACTCTTGTAACACGCTGCTTCAAATGCCCGCAGTATGTATGGGCACGGGCAAAGACATGTCGCGAGAGCCCTTATACTTGCGGCCATTGTGGTGATCAAGGCCATTCTATAAAGGACTGCGCGAAGCGAGAGGGACCTAAATGCGCAACATGCTTGCATTTTAAGAAGCCTAGTCATCACATATTACAGGCGCTGCGGATTGCCCTGCGAGACTCATGGCTGAGAAAAGGTACATAAACTCGATCGATTACGGAGGCGCCTAAAGATACCCTTAAGGAAATGTTTATCATATTGTTTCTGCTCTACTTAGTGAATGATCTGAACTCTATATTAAATAATTACTTATAAATTCAATACAAGTGTTACGTAATAGACAATGACCTAGTGTTGCGATTTGCTGATGCTCGGTTTTATGTCGCTAACCCAAAAAAAATGCACACCTACAAATATTATTACAACACGAACAATATGTATTATGTTTTAATAACTAATTAGATAATAACCTAGATTTTTACCTATACTTTATTCATGAACTTTTCTACTTCGGCGATGTGTTTAATTTAATTTAGTATTTAAGTTTTTTACCTATGTTAATATATATAGCAGTATACTTGTATATATCTTACGTTTGTTCCGTGCGTTAGTTTACTGAATTTATTATATTGAAAGGCCCCGTCACCTGTGATACAGTTCTTAACTAGTACAGGGATGGGTGACCTTTCTATTAGTTAAATCATTTTGTACTTGTATTTTGAACATACCTTAACACAATATTTGTAACTATTGATTTTTGGAAATAAAATGTATTATGTATTATGTATTCGCATCAACCGGGTTCCGACTGCGACATTCTGTACTCATCCAACGATTCTCATAGCACTAACATTCTATAATATATCAGCCATGACACACACTATTGATACTATGTTTCCTTTTACGTTAGTTTGTGGTTGACACATTAACAAAAGTAAATAACAATTCATAAGGAAGCCCAAAAATGTGATATTTCTAGGCCAAACAACGCGGGCAATGCCATAATACTGTTGACTTCGAATCAGTTTGCCATAGCCGAAGACAATATAGTTAAATGACGTCCACGTAACTAACGATAGCGACTTGTGCACCCCAGTGCCGCCACGCCACGATTTTGGCGGTAAGTCCCGTGTTTGAGGAGTGGCTGTAGGTAGAGGCGGCATGGCGCCCTCACCTTCCAGCTGACACAGGTAATGACTGGCCATGGTTGTTTTGGCCAGTTCCTGTGTCACATAGGCCGGCAAGAGACGCCCGGTTGTCACCACTGCGGCGACTGCCGCGACGTTGTTGTGGACACGGCGCTGCACACTTTGGCGGATAGCCCCGCCTGGGCATCGCAGCGCCGTGAGTTGACCGCGGCAGTCGGATTGGTTGCCCTCTCGCTCCCGGCCGTAGTTCAGTCTATGGTCCGGAGTGAGAGGTCGTGGAACGCTGTCGCCTCGTTCTGTGAGGATGTGATTTCCATCAAGGAGGCGGCGGAGCGGTAGAGGGAACGCTGAAACCCTCTCCCCAACCGCAGAGCCGGGCGCCGGAGGGCGCGAGATGACCTCCAGCCACCCTGAGGTTTGACCTGTAGGTGGGCTTCGTGGGCCTGCCGGCCACCCGATCAGCACCAGGTCCGAGAGGCGGCGTACGTGTTCCCACGCGCGCCTCTGTATCGTGTGTCCGTCCTCCCCTCAGAGGGACAATAGGGATAAAATTAGTGATGCCCAAAGGGCAGGTCTATATGTGTAGTGGCCTGCCATTTCATATGGCAGGCCGAAACCTCGGTGGGGTTGCAATTGCATGTGAAAGCGATTCGGCTCCGCCGATTGCGGATATGTCGAGGTCTCGAAGAACACCGTGGTACGTTTAGTCGGTATTACCGGGATGTCGCTCCTCATCTTTCCACGGTGAGTCCGACATAACCTCTCCGTCGCCCCGCGGCGAGGTATGCGTCAAGGAATTCCCACAAGCAAAAATAAAAAAATAAAAAATCTATTTATAGTAAACTTTCAATAGTCAACACTGGGAGCGTTGGAAATATAAGTACCTGGGTTATACCATTAAAATATAATACGAGGTACCTAATATCTGTCAGTCTGTATGTTCATACGTTATTTCAAGAATCTAAACATAATTAGCGAAACTAATATTCTAGGTAAATACAGGCGAGAGTGTTATGTTATGTTATGTACAATCTACGATAAGATACGATATTACCTATACAGATTCAAGTACACTTAAAACAGAAACGCAGTTTTTTAAAACTTGGTAATTAAGCTGTATTCAAAAATATGTACACACAGGTATCAGAGGCAGATCCTCTCGGTGGATAAACGCCAAGTATTGCACAGTCCACACACACACTCGCAGGTGTCAGTCACTCATGAGTGGTAGACGAGTCGCGTCGGGTCATCACAGCGCGGTATTATTGTATACAAACAGACGCGCGGTTGGCACCACACAAGACGCACTCCCGCGTAAGTGCCCGCGGAGATACTGCGCCAAACCCAACAATATTCCATCACTACTAAATTAACTTCACACCAATCTGCCGGTGGAGCGATGAGCAGCTATATCTGTGTGCCGCAGGCGGGGCGCGTGACGTGTACCGCCGCGCCGACTACAGGGGACACGAATATTTTCCTAGAGTCAGAAATAGCCGCCGCGATACTTCCCGATACATGTGCAACTCATCACTGCACATCCTTATACGGACGCCGGAATGCACATACATAAGTAACTGCTATAACTCCTCGTCGCTACTAAAATAAATGCTAATGTGGCTGCCAATTAACTTGACTGTCAATTAGAGATAGGAACGTCAGATTTGTGCAAGTGCTCTACGAGTGCGATGCTACACTTATAAGCCAAGCGAAATCTTGTAATGTAGTAAATTAAGTTCTTAAGATCATGTGTCTGCAACTTACTGTTCTCAATAAATGTTACTTGTTTAGACGTAATAAATCATAATAAAATATCATAAATCACAGACATGATTTACTGACTTTTAATCCAGAAATACTTAATACAGCCCTTACAATGTTAAAATAATATTTATTTTCTTGGGAAAACTGCGCTCTGATTAATCTCTGCACCACAAGACGCATTGCATATATATAAATAATTGCCACAAATAACATTTTGATTTGGAATATACACTAGAATTTTTGCCGTACGGGATCATACTTCACTTCAATACTCGAAACACAGTTACATAAATCGATGCAGTCGCTAGGTACATATAATGTTTCATTTATTACAAGACGCCGTCACAACAACTAACCAATATTTTCTTACAAATCAGATCCATTCCATTCCATTCCTCCATTAAAGCCAGGCTTAAATTGCATATCTGTTAAATATAACAACAGCTATAATAAATTATTTTGAAATCTTAAGGAACAAGTAACAGATTAGCGTTGATCCCAGAAAGGGCCGGGAGATTACCGTCACGCCGCGCGGCTCGTCCACAGTGAGCGACGTGTGCGCGCCGCCACATCGTACGTCAACTAGTCACTACTACTGCACACGTCAATCTACGCACACTGGCCCCACGGGAGACGGATTAAACAATAAACAAATAAACACCGCGACTATGCTCGCAACAAGCCCTTTGCAGTGTAGGAAAAAACAAAAAATCTTTACGTTGACACACTACAGATTAAGATACTGGTAAGAAACAACTCGTTGGCAAATTTTCTTGCTTCATTAGCAAACCTCAATTGACATTGATAAATATATCAGCTTTATATATACATATATATATATATATATATATATATATATATATATATATATATATATATATATATATATATATATATATATATATATATATATATATCTCTCTAGAGGCTGAATGCATCATACCTTATAAGCTACGACAAAGACTCTAAAAGACCTCATGGGTAAGAAACATCTAGGAACGAGCTGGCAACGCAAACAAACTAGCCTCTCAGAAAATGCACAAATATGTAGCTAACGACAAACTTTTACAAGTTGGAGAAACTCATAAATAATAAAAATAAATAACTGTAAGCTATATACGTAGATATGAGAACAGCTGGAAAAGATTCAATCGTCTTGACATCCAAATTCAACATCTGAGCTCGCGGTGAGACTCACATCTAACAGCCAAAATAATAGCTCAATAGACGAGTCATATCCAATCTCGCAGTACAACAGACGAGTAAATCAGAGCGATCCTTTTAACGTAAAGGTATGCGAGCAGCTGTGAGTGGTGTATCCATCAGCTGGGCGCGAGGTGTTGGCGGCGCCGGCGCGGGCGTGTAGACGCCGCCGCGACGACTGATAAGGTCGTTAAGAGACCAGTCTGTGGCTATACACACACACACACACACACACACGCACACGCGCACGCGCACGCGCACGCGCGCGCGCGCGCGCACGCACTCACGCACGCACGCACGCACGCACGCACGCACGCACGCACGCACGCAAGCACGCACGCACGCACGCACGCACGCACGCACGCACGCACGCACGCACGCACGCACGCACGCACGCACGCACGCACGCACGCACGCACGCACGCACGCACGCACGCACGCACGCACGCACACACGCACACACGCACACACGCACACACACACACACTCAAGTGCTGCCGAGTTTATAATTTTTCAATGGCAATTGTGTAGACCTAAAACATATCTGGTGACATACCAGTGTAGCAATACACCTTCGACTACACCTTCGGAAATTTCCAAACGTGAATCTATAATCATTGAATATTAATTTACGTGTTTATAGAATTCATTAACCCATATTCGCAACGGTGCGTGGTGCTAGCTCAAAGTGTATGCAGCTGCGTTTTATGATTGACGCACTCGCGAAGCACTCGCTAGAGTACATACAGATATATTCACTGTACGCGCTTATCACCTTAAATAACATCGGCATATCTGTGAGCGCGGGATGGCTTGTACGTAAAGTTATAGGCCATTTTATCCGCGAGGATTTGTACGGCGCCGTAGATTTAAATACTGACTTTCGTGGAACCACAACTAACGTATTTTGTTAGGCTCTATTGTACTAAACTAAATGTAACATTTAATTTAATCTGTATAACAAATTTAACAGATTTAATATTTAAAATACAAAGTTTTAAATATAAAATCTGTTGAATTTGGTACTTCTGGAACATTAATTTTAAACCGTTGTGTTATATTTCCACGTGTATCTTTATTATATATAAATGTAGTGAATCAAGAGTATTGTCTTTAAGTCTGTAAAAAGTAATTCAATTTCATTCGGATATTTAAAAATCTAAGCTACCGCAAGAACTTTTACATTTTAACCAGCTGCTTTGATCTACTAAATCGATTACGATACTCTGACCGATTAGATAACTCCTGAATCAATGTAATAAGTTTACAGCATCCCCGTAACAGTACGTTATTTAAAGAACACAATCAAATGCTATTTTGGTGTGCGTTCGCTGAAAATACCGCGCGTTGTATTTTTACCCGCGTGGTGAGCGCGCGCCGCGCGTGCCGGCGACCTGCGTATGCGCACTATTCTAATAAAAACTTTAACTGTCACTTTGTATAACAACATGGGCATGTTTTTCTTATTGAATTTATTTCAGTATAAAGTTATAAAATTCCTAAGATTTTGGAAAATAACCTGTAAGAATTAAGTAGACGTGGATTATATTGAGATTTTAAAACTATGCCTGACCAGTCAATCAAACTGACTTCTTTATTTATGCTATAGAACATAGAACCAGCAAAACAATCGCCAGAGGAAATGGATGAGGGAGTTCAGGATTGCTATATCTGCTTGTAATTCCCTGAATTGCATTTACAAACAGGACCGGCGTTCATATTTTTTTGTGCCCCGATTCCAGTTTAGTTATACAATTACTAGGATTTTTTATACCTGCTAGTGGTAAACGATCTAGCGGCCCATAAGGTGCACTTCTAGTAGATATGGCCATATTTTCTTGGCATCACAGAAGGAAAAAGTTACCATAACCTATGTGAGGAAGGCGGAGGACGGGCAAACGAGAAGAAAGGTACCGAGGGAATTAATGGATCTCTAGCCACTCACCGAAAGAGACACAGCAGTACGTAAATATATTGCTACTTCACATTGATCTATACTAATATTATAAAGAAGAAAGATTTGACTTTTGTTTGTTTGTTTGCTTGACCGATTTAAAAAATTAATTCACTATTAGAAAGCTATATTATCAGCGAGTATAGTATATAGTATACATAGGCTATATTTTATTTAACAAAACAGTACTGTTACTAGCATAACCTATCCTATTTTTACGCGAGCAAAAGTTAGTATTCTATAAGAAGGTACTCAACCGACCGATCCGACTTAATCATGCGGACATTAGCAAGGCTCTTAGACAAAAAGGCAGAGCTTCATAAACCTTTTTAGGTGGCAAATAGGTAATGCTTGCACCACCAACAATGTTAGTCAGTATATTGCAAATAGAAATCTGCGACCGCGACTGCTTTGTTACTCATAAATATTCCCTTAATATAATAAAAAAGATGTATGTATAACGGTAATAAATGAAAGTGGTTTATTGTGAGCTTGTGTGTGTGTGTGTGTGTGTGACCGCACGTCACATCTAATGACGTTGTGGTCTCGTGATGCACACCGCGCCCCGCCGCACGCGCGAGCGTGTGACTGATACCTATACCTACAGCTATATTATTATGTACTAATAGTAATAACCAACTGTAACTTAATCATGCGTGACACAGACCTAACGTCTAGTCTAGACTGCACAGATGGCTTAGTGGTTTTATTGGTCGCGTCACCACTGCACCGAGAATTGTGGGTTTACCACGCCCAGACAAAAATGGTGTGATCCGCATATAGTAATTCCGAGTCTGGATGTTCTATATGTCCATTGTTTAAATAATTGTAAAAGCCACACAGAAATTATTCCTTGTACGGGGAGTTGTCTTTTTCAAAATAATATTAAGACGAACGGACAAAAATGGAACACCCGTTTGAATTTCTAAATGACGAGTCTTTTACTGTCTTGGAAGTAGCCTACGTCAGCTCTGTATTTAAACTGTCTAACTAAAGGTAATATCGACATTTAGAATGCAAGTACCGTACCATGAGTACTAGAATACCGACAGATTCATATCCCATTGAAAGCTCACACATAGGTATAAGATTGAAGATGAAATACGTTTTCACACTTTTCATTTCGCATGTAATTTTGAAAAAGCAACGCATTCCGCGTTCTCCACCCTGATATGAACGCAACAAAACATCTGACTTGGCACATCTGTTTGCTTATAAAGCTATTCTAAAGTATTTTCTATAATATTTTCTGCTTGAAAATAACGCGTCCATTGGTACTCTGCGGAATAATTCTAAGTCGACGTTCGGACCCAGACACAATACTTTTTCATTGTGTCTAGGTTGGTTATATTAACTCAGCATGACGAGTCTACATACTACGAATTTATTCTTATATATAATCTCCTATTAGTTTGATACTGACTCTGTAGACAACACAACTCACTATCTAAGACATCCGATATAGATATTAGTAGCTTTTACCTTAGATTGAAAAACACCTGTTTTGTTTCCCGATTGATAATATAAGTCTGTCCATAAATTAATTCTGTTTTTTTTTTTAATATGTAATAATTATTTGTATTCATTATTCTTAATTTTGTTCATTTTCGCCAACTGTATGTACAGCCTTGGCCAAAAGTATTAGGCACCCTATAAATTACTGCATATTGCAGGCTTAGAGAGAAATAAAACTAATTATAATGATTAAAGTATTTTATTTCCATTAGAATATTGTAAAAACATCAATATTTTGTTGGGCCACCCTTTGATTTTATGACAGCAGCAACTCTGTGGGGCATACTACGTACAAGTTTCGCACATTCCTCTGGAGAAATTGCATCCCATTCTTGCACTAACGCGTTTTTTAAAGCAGTTTTTGATGTTATCGAGTGCTCTTTTATTTTTCTCTTCAAAATACTCCACAAATGTTCAATAGGATTTAGATCCGGGGACTGGGCAGGCCAATCTAACAGATCAATACAATTTTCAGTAAACCAGCGCATCGTAGTAGCTGACTTGTGACACGGAGCATTGTCTTGTTGGAATTTCACACCATTTAAGTTAGTGTCACCAAAAATACACGAAAGCGAAGGTACGAGAGCAGTTTCCAGTACATTAATGTATTTTTCACTGTTCATGCGACCTTCGCAAACAAACATTTTGCCGACTCCATCCGCAGCCATGCAACCCCAAATCATTACACTGCCTCCGCCGTGTTTTATGGTTGGTACTACGCAATCTGGGTGATATTCTTCGCCTTTGCGTCGCCTCACAAACGTCACACCAGGTATTCCAAATACCTGTAGATTCCAAAAAAAAAGCACACATTACAAACTTTTATAACATTTGAGTTTGAAGACAAACACAACAATGATCGTTGTAATTGTGGTATAGACTTCACTAAAAAAACTTACCTTAAAGTTTGATTCGTCAGACCACAGCACATTAGACCAATCCTCTTCTGTGAAATGTTGGTGTCTCAGAGCCCAATCAAGTCGTTTTCTTTTATTGTCTGCGGATAGCCACGGCTTCTTCCTAGCTTTGCAACCTTTTAAGCCGGCTTCTACTAGCCTTCGTCTTGCAGTTCGTGCACTTATGGGATGTCCAGTCTCTTCAGTTAAAGCCACAGCAAGCTCCGAAGAAGTTTTTTTTCTATCTTTCACAGACTCTCGAATAAGTTTTCTGTCCTGACGGCTTGTAGTCACGCGTTTTCTGCCTGTTCTTGGTTTATTTGCATGAGAGCCAGTCTCAACAAAACGTTTGATAGCAGATTGAACGGCGCATCGCGAACATTTCACCAACTTCGCGATTTCCTTTTGAGTCTTGCCTTGCTCATGTAAAAGTTGAATTTTTACACGATTTTCAATACTAATTTCGTTTCGTTTTGGCATTTTCAAATGAATTTCTTCTCAATTAATTCACAAAATCACAAATGCACTGTCTTTACACTAAGACTTCCAAATGGTAACTGACGAAACATTAAAAATAAATTTTGGAAAAAATAAAATTTTATTATTGACGCACCAGATGTTTTACGACTGCTTAAAAAATGCCGCCTATTGTCTTAAATAGTGTTTTATGACACCGGTATCGCAGTTCTATAGAATATTGTTTAATTGTTCAAATAGCACAGGTGTGCTATAACTATATTGGGGGTGCCTAATACTTTTGGCCAAGGCTTTATGTATGTTTGTACTTTGCGTGCTGTGGCCTTTGTAAGTGAGGGTGCACACTCAATCTATTGACCTGACATTTTTGTATCTAGCTTTAAGTTGTGTGAATCTTTGTAGTTGGTAGTAATGGACCAATAAAATAAATAAATACCCTTTTAAACTGTATGTTAAAGTCCCACAGTGGTTGATAAGTAAACTAAACTATAGTATAGTAAGTATGAATGAATGGCGAGCAGATAGCCAGCGCGTGTTTGGTGATTAGCGCGGCGCGTGGCGGACGTGCCAAACTGCCGGCGGGCCCGGCGCGCGCTTAGCCATGCTAATCTTTGTATATAGACGCGCTAAGTACTGACGGTAGCGCAGTGTTATGACAGCACTAGGCGACGATACGTCACTGCGTAGCAATATAGACAACGATACACACAGAACACTAACTTAACTTGGACCTTAAGGGGTCATTATAAATATTCAAACAATGGATACAATAACACTTAAGACTCAGAAAAATAATTTAGGTGTAGATCGCACAAATATATTATTATGTCCAGTGTGGGCATCGAAACCATAATAGTCAGCGATGCGACAATGGTGAGGCGTCCATTTATACCAGTACGCCATCTGTGCACTCATCTGGTTATGAAGTTAAAGAGCTAGCCATTAACAAGAATTTCGTGGGATACAAATAAGCTGACTTGGCGTTTATCGTAGAGTACCTAGTGACTCTATAATTGCATTCACGGACTGTTGACATTCTGAAAATCTATATACCATACTTCATTACATTTACGACCAAATCCATAAAGCCAGTTTCAATAATTAAAAGCATGAATTTACATAAGATTTAATATATAAATATAATCGAAAGCTAAAACATAACATTTAGCGCTATATATCAGACCAGCGACGCCAAATCTCTTCCAGAGTCGTTTAAAGTTTGTTTAAGTTGGTATTTATACAAACTCTCTGTCTAGAAGTTTAGATAGCACATTAAGAACAGTTAACTAAACGCATTGTTATCATATGTTCAAATAAATTTGGATGATGCCTTTTTTGGGAGATTATGACCAAATTAGATTCTGTTGTGGCTATGAAGGCTGTAGCGCGTGCCATGGCAGGTGGGCGCGTGTACCGTGTGAAGTAGCGCCACATAAAGCATCCCCCGACGTCGCCCGCCAGCCGCCGCTATTACACTAAACAACTTTTGGTTAGCCGACCAATCTAACATATTGCATTGTGTAACAGTGTTGAATAACGATTTACAAGCGTGAAATATATTCATAACGTACAACGTAATGCACAAACATAATTTCTTATTACATTTTACATACCGCTGCCTGCATCATACTTGCGGCGTGGTTGTTTTATATAAGGACTTAATTCATGCGTACAATCAATATTTCTCTTAAGCAACGTATTTGTAGGTGATGCCCAAACAAATTTCTATGTACGATTTCTAATAGTTCTAAAAAGCTTTTGATGTTAGGTATCAAAAACAATTATAAATGTGGATATAAAATGTGCAAACTAAAAGAAAGTCCTTAGACGAATTGTTACCTACGCTTTTTATAAGAATCTTGAATCCCCAAAGAAGTAAAATTTACGACGCGACTATCTTTTTATAGATTTCCTACAAAAATAAGTAAAATCTCACATAAATAAAATGTCCGGCTCTAGTCTACTCCAAGTCTAAGTAAGAGCTATAAATTTCAATTTACACCTAAGTTAGCAAATAAATTTCAGATCAAACGAGCCTTTGTCGTGCGAAACAACAGCGAACTAGGAAGCGAAACGAAACTGCAAATACACAACATGCACAAACAAACAAACAAATGCACGTGACTCTACCTGGACATACCGCCCATTCTCGACCTAATCGCTAAAGTCTTTAAAGTTTAAAATAGTTTACTACTCCCTGTCAATACAACGTAATTTCAGCATTATGATGTTTGTGTAAGGTGCATTTTGGCGTGCGGCCGAGCGTGGCATCACGTTGGCGGGCTGCCAGTTCTGATACGACGTGTGTTAGGAATCCCGAACTCAGTGGGCCTACAGCCTGATTTATAGCACGACATGCCACAAATTATAATTGCATTTTTGTTCAGATATAAAACATTTTATTGTTAGACGTGGCGGGAACAATACTACGATATTTTACCGCACGACGCAACGGCATTTTTTGCACAAAAGATCTTGGTTGTATAAATGCGAATGCTAGTTTTAAACTCGAATGTTTTTATTCATGTGGTGCAGTCGTATGAGGAACTTTCGCTACACTGTTTTAAAATATAATCAAAGTCAAAATTGCTTAGCTTTAAGCACAAACGCAAATTATAAAATATTACCAACATCATTTTACCTGAACAAATATTAAAATTGTTTTCTCTATGCTTAAATAGAGACTATTGCCGCAGTAGGAATAATTTCTGTATCGTGGGGACTTTACAAATATTCGAACAACGAACGCAAAGAACGCCCAGACTAGGAACAGTCCGTGCAGTGCCATTGTGAATATATGGCTAATAATCAGAGTCCTTTGTACACGCTCGGTCATGATGATAGTTCGGTACAACAATGATCCATTCGTCATGACTAATGAACTTGACTATTCTCATTTAGTATCAAAATTTTCCTTTTATGTCCAAAATATATTTTATTCTCTCCTTCTTGCCTTGCTAACAACTAAACTACATTGCTCTCTGTAATAAAATCATTTTTGTGAAGAAATATCGATCTATTTGTTAAACAAACACTAGTTTTGTACTGTATACCAATTGTGCTATCGAGTTTTGGTGTGTGTTTATAAAAGTGTCTACGATTTGACTGTGAAAGTCGCCAATTACACGGACGTGATATATTTTTCTACGCTCACTAAATAGAAGTAATTTTGTGTAAAAGCGCCTACATTGAAATACTGAGCAACATATCGTCTTAGCTTTTGCATTGCTAATTTTGACAGACGCTTTATTATTTTAGGCAATAGCGTTATTGCTTTTTAGAAAAAGACAGGCGCTTTATTTTTTATATTTTTTTATATGGTATATAATGTCTTCAACATCGCAAACAAAGTACAATATTTGCATAAAAGCTGGAAAGTTGGTCGATATTAAGTACTGTATGGCTTGTAGCGGTCTCCATATCACTAGCAGTGTCTTAGTAGTACGTCTGAAAACTACAGCAAAGAATCGTAACAATCTAAGCTTAACTGGAAATGCCCTGAATATAAAATACCCGGGCAGAATGTCTTAAGTTCACCGGGCGAACAGCAAGGCCATGCGAACTTGCTTAGTAGTCAAGCAGGCACCGGCCAGCATGTAATAGGAGAACTTAAAGATTACATCGACCGAAAGCTTAAAGAGGCAATAAAGACAATTTTAGTGGACGTGCGTGCCAAAATTAAATTGTAGAATGAGTCCTTGTGTGGTAAAATTAACGATTTGCATGAAACGGTCAGATTTGTCAGCGCTCAATACGATGACATGAAAAAGGAGTTAGATAATAAGACTAAAATAATTGAGGAGCTAAAAACTATTCTAAGCTCGCCACTGAAATAATGACAATAAATAGTAAGTTAAACGTTATGGAACAGTACTCACGCTCATGCAATGTGGAAATCCAATGCGTCCCAGAGCACAAAAATGAAAACTTGTTACTGACTATTAAGCAGTTGGCGAAGGCAGTATCTCTTGATATTAATGAAAACCGAATATTGAATTTTCATAGGACACAAAAATTGGATCAAGCCTCTGCTAGACCTAGATCAATAATTGTATAATTGCACAGTCCTAGAATCCGTGATGACCTTTTGGCAGCAGTTAGGAACAAAAACAAGTCACATAAGACTGAGAAGCTGTATAGCGGCCATCTTGGCTTAGGTGGATCTCATCAGGCTATTTTTGTGACAGAACACCTGTCTCCAGCAAACAAAAAATTTTATGCTTTATCTTCAAAACCCAAGTAATATTTAATGAAGATTGTCTCAAGGAATTGTAATAAGTATAATTTATCTAATTAAATTTAATGCATGAATCGTAGATCATAAGAAATCATATTCATGCTAAAATATTACTACCAAAATGTAAGAGGTCTAATAACCAAGTGCTAAGATTTTTATATAAACGTAAAAATGTGTGAAAAAAAGTGATTATGACCTTATTACCATAACTGAATCATGGCTGAATAATTCGGTTATTGATCATGAGAAATCTGATCAATTCATGAGAATGATCAAAGACCGCCTTAATGCACAAAAGTATACTTTGTATGGCCCCAAAAATATTTAATAAATTACCAAATGCAATTAAAGACTTATCCATAATTCATTTTAAGATAAAATTACGATATTTATTACAAGAAAAATGTTATTATACCATTGACGAATTCCTTAATGATAAATTCTAAGTTGACATTTCTATTTATTTAATTTTACCATTGACGAATTCCTTAATGATAAGAATTAATTATTTGACATTATGATCCATAATTTTATTGTATTTCTATATAATTTTCTTTTAATTTATCATTACTTATTATTTCCATTAATGATTGTAAATATTTTTTATTGTTGCTTTTCCAAATTATGTTATATTGCAATTATTTTATTTTTATATTTCTGGACATGTGATTATTATGTGAAGCAGTGTCTACCATTAAGGTAGATTTTTGAGACACTTTCAATTATATTAAGACCACATGTAACATGTAACCAAAAATCACACTAATAAATTAATTTTGAATTTTTGAATTTTGAATTTTGAGATGTTTGATGGTAGGTATGATTTTTTCAGACATTACCACTTTTCTTCACGATCTTATAGTAGTAGAAAGGAAGGAGGAGGTGTTCGCATAGCAGTACTAAAAAATTGAAAGCTTTAAGAAAAGGTAAATGGGAGTGCAGTTGCGAGGACTTGTCGGTAAATATCAAGTTAAAATCAAATTTATTTAATATGTGTACTACCTACGTACCACCACCCGTGGATCATGCCTACATGCAATGAAAAACCAATTTTTGGATAAATTTACCGATGTTGTACAAAATAGAAATTCCAGCGAATCGGCTACTTTAATATTCGGGGATTTTAATCTGCCTAATATAGGCTGGGATTACAATAATATTTCAAATATGTGTAAACCTAAAACTTTAGGAGGCATAGTTAACAATATGTTTTTAGATGAAATGGCATTTAATATGTAGCAGTATAATAAAATAATTAATTTAAATAGGCTTGTTTTAGATTGAGTCATTACGGATTATCCAAGCAAAGTAAGTATTTCAGAAGCTGCATTACCGTTGTCAAAGTTAGACCCACATCACCCAGCCCTTGAAATAATAATTCATTTATCCGCCCATGAGAAATATATAAAACGCAAACACATGCCAAAACTTAACTATGTAGATGATTGAAAACTTTATAATATTATTAAAGATAACAGTGATGTCGATGTACAACAAAATAAGATTAATAAAATGAATAACTGATGCTCCACAAATAACATGTATTTAAATAGTAATAAATGCCTCCATATAACGTTTTCCCGGAAAAAGAATTTAACGAACACTATGTATTTTCTTAATAACACGATTTTGAAAGAAGTGACCCAGATTCGTGACTTGGGCGTAGTCGTGGATAGTTCTCTAAGTTTTAGAAGTCATTATGATACTATGATTAGCTAAGCGTCAAAGTTGTCTGGTTTCATTCCGAGGCAAACCAAATCTTTTAAAGATATTGGAGTAATGTTGCCTATGATATCGGAACGGATCACTGGCTCATCGGCCGCAGGAGAAAGCAGATATTCCTGCAAATCTCTTTGCGGCCAACTCCCGAATCGATGATTGCGGTTCGCAGCCGCCTAACATTGCCAACTGCGGCTACACTATGCCTGATATACATATCAGGCATTAGCGACACTCACAACTGGGAAGTGTATACAGAACGAGCATGCAGTAGTCAAGATTGGACCGTAGCCCTGGACCTCATCAACAGAGAGAAAGTGTTATGGGCTATCAACAGCTTTCTTCCCTTCAAATCCGCAGGGCTAGATGGAATCTTCCCCGGCCTACTAAGATGGAGCGGCGATATCCTAGCAGACCATCTTGTTAACATATTCAGAGCATGCGTCGCTCACCGATACGTACCACGGAAATGGAGACAAGTGAAAGTGGTATTCATTCCAAAACCAGGCAGGAGCGACTACACTTCAGCGAAATCTTTTCGGCCAATAAGCCTCACGTCGTTCCTCCTCAAAACACTAGAGAGGAAACACTCTAGCTCACAAACCTCTACACCCATATCAACACGCCTACAGCCAAGGCAAATCTACAGAATCGGCGCTCCACAGCGTTGTATCGCGAATTGGGGACGGATTAACCGCAAAACAACCAACGCTGGGCGCCTTCATTGATATAGAAGGAGCTTTTGACAAAACCAACTTTAACAGTATAACCGAAGCACTAGAAGCGTATGGGGTCGCTCCAACGCTGTCAGAGTGGATAAACAATATGCTGAAATACAGAGCGATACAACTCTCAGTTAACACAACAACCAGGGGAATTGTGGCCAGAGGCTGCCCACAAGGTGGTGTACTTTCGCCACTCCTATGGAACATAGTGGTAGACGACTTAATACGAAATCTGAACGGCAGAGGGCTATTCACAGTGGGATATGCAGATGACCTTGCAATTCTAGCGACCGGATGCTTCGAGGACACACTATGTGACCTCATGAGATCTGCCTTCAGAATAATCGAAGAATGGTGCATAAGTCATGGTCTATCGGTCAACCCGACAAAAACAGAACTCATAATGTTCACTCGCAAGAGAAACTCAAACAACCTCAGACTACCGAAACTTTTCAACACCGAAATAAAACTTACCAACGAAGTCACGTATCTAGGGGTCATACTAGACAGCAAATTGCTGTGGAACAAACACCTTGACTACAAATTACAACGAGCATGCGCATGCTTCTTCCAATGCAACAGAATGCTCGGAAAGACATGGGGACTCTCCCCAAAAATAACACTGTGGCTATACACCGCCATAATCAGACCAATAATAACATACGGTGCCATCGTATGGTGGACCCGGACTGAACTAAATACCGTCATCAACAAATTGCAGAGATTCCAGAGAATGGCATGCTCAGCAATAACAGGATGTATGAGAACAACACCGACAGCCGCCCTCGAAGTAATTCTCGGGCTGGCCCCCCTAGACCTCTACATAAAACAAGAAGCGACCATGGCCGCAATACGGCTGAAACACCAGGGCCTGTGGGTAACCACTAGGAGCCCACATGCATCGATCTTAGAGCGAGCTATAGCTTATGAACCACTGCTCGCCGCTCCGTGTGATAAGATCTCCAAACAACATTTATTTAAAAAAAACTACCATGTACAACTTCATGAAGAACAGAGAGATCAATCGGGAATCAACGAGGTCCGAATCTACACCGATGGCTCAAAAACCATACAGGGAACGGGCGCAGGAGTTCACTCCCTGGATCTCAACATTAACATATCTATGACACTAGGCTCACATAGTTCTATCTTCCAATGCGAATGTGTGGCCATCACGGAGGCCGCCACCGCGATCGATAGGAGACGGATTGTAGGCTACAGTATGCGAATCCTCTCCGACAGCACAGCAATACTTAGAGCCCTAGAGAGCAATAGCTGCAACTCCAGGCTCGTTTACGAATGCCACCTGGCTCTCGAAAGAATATCCATAAAAAACACAGTGACCCTACAATGGATAAAGGGGCACAGTGAATCGCTGGGCAACGATGCTGCAGATGAGTTGGCTAGAAGAGGGTCGGGAACCACCACGGAAGGTCCATCTCCATTCCTCCCTCTACCATTCTCACAACTAAAAACATGGATGCGGCTTCGCACTCAGAGCCAACATAATAAACGCTGGGCACGGACAACGGACTGTAGACAGTCGAGAGCAGCCCTACCGGCCATCTCACCACGTCTGACACACCGCCTGCTCAACCTACAAAGATTGGACCTTCGGACCATCGTGGGAATCCTAACAGGACACTGCCCCCTGAACAAACATCTCTACAACATCGGAGCAACAGACAGCCCACTTTGTAGGGGATGTCTGACCGAAGAAGAATCTGCTGCCCATGTAGTCCTGGAATGTGTGGGAGTAACAGCACAACGTAAGGAAATCCTCAACAACCCGAGGTCACTCCGCGAAGCCTGCGAAGACCCCAGGAAACTTCTGTGCTTCTGGGCGGAGTTGGGCTGGCTATCTCCGTAACCGGCCGACTCTCACGCATAATGGACCAACTTAGAGTTCAAATGCGGAAAAGGGAGTCCAATTACAATTACAATTACAAATTACACATCAGGCAACGTGACGTTCGTGCAATACTGTAGTCTCTCGATGTTCGGAAAGTCAGTGGACCTGACGGCATCCCAGCTGTGGTCCTCAAAAAGTGAGCAGCGGAGTTGTCTCCCACATTTACGTGCCTGTACCGGACGTCTTACGCCGCAGGCACTGTGCCTGAGGCCTGGACAGAGGCGAACGTTCAACCGATTCCCAAAAAGGGGGACCGTTCCAAACCAGGCAACTATCGACCCATAGCTATCGCATCGGTTCTCTCCAAGGTTTTCGTGCGAATTATAAACACCCAAATTGTCCGCTACCTGGAGGATCACTCGTTGATCAATGATCGCCAATACGGCTTTTGGGATAAACGATCAACGGGTGATCTTCTAGCGTTCGTCACGCACTTCTGGAGTGAGGCTATGGATAAGCACGGCGAGTATTTGGCTATCAGCCTTGACATAGCCAAAGCTTTCAACTGTGCACCTGGATTGCAAGTTGCCTGCAGAAGATTTCTTTTCTTTGTTTTGAATTTTGTGTATATTCTTCAGCCACAGCCAATTTGTGAAACAAATAAAAAATAAATATTCATTTTGATGGTTTTGTATATAGGGAGTATGTACATTTACACCTATGTTCATAGTAGGAACGAGAACAATGTAAGTGATAGATGTATGAGTGGGTGTTGTTACCTTGACGAGGCTGAGTCGTATGGCGAGGCTGGTGCGGTCGGAGACGTTGGCGCACGTGGTGTCCAGCAGCTCGGCCACGTGGCGCAGCTGCGCGCGCGCGCCCGCCGCCCACTGCGCGCCGCCGCTGCGCACCACGCTCTCGCTCTCCGCCGCGCTGATCCTGCACGACAGGCACACGCTCAGTATGTAGCGACCGAGGACTGGCACCTGCGTAGAGCGGCCTGACACCTGACGCAAGGTATGTACTTGTGTGTGAGTGCGCTGAGCGCGGCGGCGGCGCGGTGCCAGCGCTCGTTGAGCAGCTCGAGCTGGTCCTGCACGTCGGCGGCCAGCGGCGCGCCGCACGCGCCCACCACGCCGCGCCCTGCACCTGCGTAGAGCGGACTGACACCTGACGCAAGGTATGTACTTGTGTGTGAGTGCGCTGAGCGCGGCGGCGGCGCGGTGCCAGCGCTCGTTGAGCAGCTCGAGCTGGTCCTGCACGTCGGCGGCCAGCGGCGCGCCGCACGCGCCCACCACGCCGCGCCCTGCACCTGCGTAGAGCGGACTGACACCTGACGCAAGGTATGTACTTGTGTGTGAGTGCGCTGAGCGCGGCGGCGGCGCGGTGCCAGCGCTCGTTGAGCAGCTCGAGCTGGTCCTGCACGTCGGCGGCCAGCGGCGCGCCGCACGCGCCCACCACGCCGCGCCCCGACACGCGCGCGCCCTGCACCTGCGTAGAGCGGACTGACATCTGACGGACAGAAAACAATATTATTGCCTATACGTCTACAACATATGACGTCATATCGACACATATTCTACAGCTGACCGTGCCGTGACCCCGCCACCACCATCTACAAATTATATTATTATTATAAAATTTACGATTGATATGGCATCACAACATAATTAACCTAAATATATTCAATTCAATTTAATTCGTTTATTGAACTTCATAATATATACACAGGTCATAGAAATTAAGAAAGAAACAATTATGGAACCCGTCGGGCACGGCAAAATTAGGAGAGAAGACGAACACTCTATCATCTACAGGGTGATCCAGAAGTCGACGTCAAGCCGAAATCAGGTAACAGGCTAAGTTATAATATCAATAAAAAAATATTTAAAAATATCGCAGGTAAGTATGAGTATAACAATTTTTTTTTATTTTGTAATCTAGAATATTGCTTCTTTAAGCTCACGATAATTCGAGACTACATAACAAAAAAATTCAATAAGTAATTATCTGTAGTAACAGGAGTAAAAAGATACATACAGAAGCCTTTTATAGAAACACGCCCTGAGATACTTCTTATTGTGTAAAAAAATAGTTATTGGCGTACATTTTCCTTTAACCTAGATACTGTACTAACTTCCGTCTTTTTGAATTAAAGATCGTGTAATTGCGAATAACAGTATTTAATTTATCTCCGCAACTTAAGACTTCCCTGGTCGACCACGTGCTAAAAACGTGGCGCTCCTAAGAACAACGTGACAAACTTAGCCTGACGTCGACCTTTGGGACAACCTGTATATAGCATATTAAAATATATTTTAATATATTAACGTCATGTTAATAACTGCCAACGACATCACTGTACTGGATTTGTCATAAGCTTTTGACTATGTGTACCAAAAATACTTTCTGAAAAATCACGGCGTTAGAAGTCTTACTTCTAGAATGGCGGTCTTCGAAACCGTGAACAATACGTAGAAATTAATTATATGTGTATATTGAATGTATAAGCCATGTAAAGTTTAACTAAATTAACTAACGAATTTAGAATTCTTCAAGGAGGCATCCTTGGACCCTATATTTATTCTTGAATGTACGGTGTGCGATCTTACACCTTTTAATTGATGTAGCATATCCAATACCCAAGTATTAATTATGATAAAATGCTAAACTGATAAACTATTAAAGTAAGGGAACTGACCCTGTAACCGAACTCGGAAAATGGGATGTTTTTACTTTAAATTTTTAGTTTAAGCTATTGATTTGCTCGCACACAGAGGACGTGACAAAAATATTTAGTCATATTTTAAGATCGTAAAGTATTGCTGATATAATAAGTATAGCTAAAATAATAATGTATTTGATGTTATGCACCATAAAAATTAAACCTTACTTTTCTCATAAAGATATAAAATATTATCGTTAAATTATTATAGCACCACATTTCGGAAACATTTCTTTGATTGTACGTCATAATTAAGATAATATGAGTACCTGTTTCTCTAGGTCGCGAACTTTCTGCTTGAGGTCTTTGAAGGGTAGATTGGGGTCGTTGGCCGCTGCCAGCGAGCGTTCAGCGCCGTCAAGCCACTCGCCACACGACTCCAGGAGTGAGTACAGGTTCGTCCACACGCCTTGGCATTTAGTCCACCTACAAACAAACATATTATACAGTGTGAGTTTTCATAAAGATCACATATGAAAATGAGTGAAACTAGACATCATTTTATCGCTAGTAAAAATAATAATCGATTTATACCTATTTATATTTTTCTTTAGTAGCTATGGACCATGTACCAAGAAAACCTTGTAACTTTTGAACCAGGTAGTTTGAACCAGGTAGAAAGGATTAGACAAGACCTAATTTTTTACCTAAGATAGATAATGCAATTCTCGAAAAAAGATGAACGTGATGGTGGCAAGGTCTTTGTTTAGCCCTACATAAAAACTGCTTTGTTTGGAATACAGGTCTAGTTTTTATGTGTTTTTAAAGCTTATTAGATACAGATTAATATCAATTAATAAAAACTAGGGGAAATGGGGACATTTTCTTAAATTTTTAAACAATGTTTAAAGAAACATTGTACTAAACTCAGTTTTGGTCTAAAATGTTCCTTGTTTAGATGCCACCGGTATTTTTTTGGATGTGAATAGTATACCGTCGTTATTGTCTACACATTGCGTATTATTACTGTTTTTGTTTCAACACGATTAACCACCTGGTTCAAAAGTTACAAGGTTTTTTTTGGTACAAGGTCCATACAACTAAAGAAAAATATAAATAGGTATAAATCGAAGAATATATTTTTTTATTTCTTTTTATTAATTTTCCTAGCGATAAAATGATGTCTAGTTTCACTCATTTTCATATGTGCACTTTATGAAAACTCACACTGTATAATCATAAACTGAATAATAACGACGAATGCATTTGGAAGGTCTTTGTACGGTTTACGTACACTTAGGTATAATATGTACTTTAGCTGATTACGCAAATCGGTCGATTATTTTCCGTCGCAATAATTAATTTGATTCAGTGTGCACTTTAACTACCTAACGAACGTACCTATGTGAGAATCACTCTATAGCATATTATATTGTATTTACGTAACTGGTGAATAATAAACTTTGTTATACTACGAGTAGAGGTTTCTCTTACCAGCACACCGAAACTACATAACTTATAAACTAACAGTATTATACAGTTTACTACACTGTACAGTCTTCTTGCTCTTGCAAAATTGAAATACATAATAGAATTAGGAGTGGTTACTCTATCTAATAACGCAAAATCACATGTAAAAGCAACTACCGAAATTACGTGATTTTTAAAGTTAAAGCTTCTAATATGTGGAAGAAGCTGTATGAAAATTTTTATCTAACACCGTTTCTAAGTTTATTCAGACTTTTTTTATATAAAACATACTTAATTCCCACATAGGAGTGGGCAAGATCACATCCTTTAGGTATCCCTGATTAATTATTTGATAATCGGAAAATTTTAAATGTTTGTTGTTGGTGTTTAAATTTAATTAATATTGGTAATTGTAAGTTTTGTTTACATAACTGTTATTCTTTGTATGGCAAGTCTTTGGTGTCATAGCATATACATTTGCTTAGTAATATATCTGACACTAACTGAATCAAATGCTATCACTGCTCTCGTGTATGGCCAAAACTTTTGAATCTTTAGTATATCCTTACGTAGAATCATATTTTAAACCCTTCCTATCCGATTATTAGCACGGTTTCATGCGGGCCCGTTCAACTTGTACTATCTTGACTCTTTTCGTAGAGATGTTATCTGAAGCTTTGGATAGTAATAAGCAAGTAGATGTAATATATACAGATTTTAGCAAAACTTTTAATAAGGTCTCTCATAAAACGCTGCTTAAAAAGTTGAGTGCATACGGATTCGCAGGGCCCATCTACAACTGGATAGAATCATATCTCAGCAGTAGTTATTTTTATGTTGCGTTGAATGTTTACAAAACGCCGCACTATCACATTACTTCAGGCGTTGCCCAAGGCTCTCACTTGGGGCCGCTAGTATTCAACATATTTATCAATGATCTTCCCCACTGTTTTAAGCACACTACTCCGCTCAAGTTCGCAGATGACCTCAAAATCTTTAGGACTGTAGTATCATATGATGATGTAGTTCTAATTCAAAATGATTTAGATTCGTTGTCTAGGTGGTGTCATAAAAACGAGATGCTGTTAAATCCAGCTAAATGTCAGTATATTAGGTATACACGTAAGCTTAATTAAATTACATCAGAATACAGGATAAACGGAATAAAATTAAAAGAAGTGGATTATGTTAGAGACCTGGGCATTATAATAGATAAAAAATTAACGTACCACCCCTGACTACGAAATGATAGTTAAAAAAGCGTCAAGAGCTTTGGGCTTTATTATAAGAAATGGTAAAGTTTTTCGTAAGGCAAGAACTAAGATTTTGCTGTACAATAGTTTTGTTAGAAGCATTTTGGAATATTGTAGTGTAGTTTGGCGCCCGCATTATGCTGTTCATATCTTAAGAATAGAACGTATACAAAAGAGATTCCTATGGCACTTATCACATTCAACTTCATTTAATGCAAAAACAGTCTCATACAAGGAAAAACTTACTCACTATAAAATGGATTCACTCGAATCAAGAAGGAAATATTTAGACCTGGTTTTTCTGTACAAGCTGATTCGAAACAAGATAGACTGTCCACAATTACTGGCTAGACTTAATTTAGAGTTCCATATAAATACCCTCGGTCTCACATCACTCCTCTTTATCCACCACTCAGAAGAACAGTTTTTGGCACTGCTTCTCCTATTCCTCGATTGTGCATACTACTCAATCTCTGTAGTGATTCGGTCGACATATATGCAGATTCTCTTACTCACTTTCGCAAATTAGTAAGAAAACAAATATACTTAATATTTCACTAGTTTATAAGTTCTAGTTGTAAGTTTTATTAATAATAGGTATCTGTATTAGTGCATGTAGTGTTTGCTTGTAATTGGATGTAACTTTTTGTCTCAAACCTTATGTGTATATAATTGTGAAAATGTATTATTGTTACATTTGTAAGCAAACCAAAATAAACAAATAAAAAATATAATTATATATTTTATATAATTTAAAAAACGAAAATAAAATGCTTTGCTTGAAAAAGTGCAGCAATAGGATGACTCTGTATCCATATTGGTTTAACTATGGGAAATTATTCCAGTATGGATTTCAGTTTTTGGATGCTCTAATTATTTCGCCGGCTCTTCTCCGCCCCTTGTCGCCGCCGACTCATCCACGCCCCCGACAGCGACGCCTAGCTTCATGCGCCCACTCGTCGCGCACGCGCCGCGTCTGCGCCGGCGCGTCGCGCTCCGACAGCGACGCCTAGCTCCATGCGCTGCGCCGACAGTACTAGAAGCGGCGAGTACCCACCGCGCATGCCGGTCGCCGTAGGCGCGCTCGAGCTGCGCCCACTCGTCGCGCAGCTTGTCGCGCACGCGCCGCGTCTGCGCCGGCGCGTCGCGCTCCGACAGCGACGCCTAGCTCCATGCGCTGCGCCGACAGTACTAGAAGCGGCGAGTACCCACCGCGCATGCCGGTCGCCGTAGGCGCGCTCGAGCTGCGCCCACTCGTCGCGCAGCTTGTCGCGCACGCGCCGCGTCTGCGCCGGCGCGTCGCGCTCCGACAGCGACGCCTAGCTCCATGCGCTGCGCCGACAGTACTAGAAGCGGCGAGTACTAACCGCGCATGCCGGTCGCCGTAGGCGCGCTCGAGCTGCGCCCACTCGTCGCGCAGCTTGTCGCGCACGCGCCGCGCCTGCGCCGGCGCGTCGCGCGGGCGCCGCCACACGCGCGCGAACTCGCGCTCCGACTCCTCCACGCCCGCCTCCGCCTCCGACAGCGACGCCTTTATGCGCTGCACACACAAACGTCACAGTCAGATCGATCGTCGCCAGACGGCCGAAGAGATACAGAATGTAGCGCGCGGACCGTGAGCGCGTCCTCCTGCAGCGGGAAGTCGTCGTAGTCGCGCGCGCCGAGCGGCGGCGCCCGCAGCGCGGCCGCCAGCGCCGCCACGGCCGCGCGCGCGCGGTTGGCGCGCGTGACGTAGTCGCCGAGGTCGGCGGGGGCGGGCGCGGGGGCGGGGGCGGCGCGCGCCCAGGCGGCGAGCGCGGCGGCCACGGCGCGCTCGGGCAGCGCCACGTGCTGCGCGCGCAGGTCGCGGCAGAGCTGCTGCACGCGCTCCACCGCGCCCTCGCGCTCCGCCGCCTCGCTGCGCACGCGCTCCTGCTGCAACAGCACAGCGGTCAACTCGCAACAGCGCTCAGCAGATCGAGTAACGTGATTCCAACTGATATAAATGCAACCGTGAGTTTGTTTATTTGTTTGTTAGGTACGCTTTCACTCACACCTTAACTACTTGCCAGGGGTATAAAATTACATAAGAGGAGCCGCAGGCAAAATTTTATATATATATATATATACAAAATGTTGCCTCCTCGTGTGACAAAAAGATAAGAGAAGAAAAAAGAAAAATCCTCACTTAATTTTTATGTACGAGGGCGCAAACGCTGTATAGTGGTTCCATGGCTACATTTGGAACTGAGACAAACGTCGAGGGGCAGTCTTTCAGAAACTACAAAATAATTCGTCTATACGGGACTGCTGATTCACTCGACTCAAATTTATTTATTTAGTTGTCTTTGGAAAACCTACAGCACATACAACTTTCGAAATAAACACAATAAAACACAAAAGGTCTTCACGAATAAGTAATAAAATACATTATCACACATGAACATAAAGATTACATACTAACTGTTTACTAGGTAATAAGGTTCAGTATTGATTGCTATTATGGTGCACCAGTAAAAGACGTCCTCTCTTCAATGTGTTTATTGTGGTACTAAATTGCGATCTAAACGTTGGTCATATTTTAATGAGTGAACGGCGTAAACATCCCGCCCACCAAAACTAACTGTTTTACATAATAATAATATATGTAATCATTAACAAATTAGAGCAATGGACTGTATATAAGGCAATTTGTTTCATTTGTAATTTTAGAACCTTGTTAATCACACATGTAATTCTAGATTCACTTCACTTGTTAACAGGTGATGTCCTTTGGTAGGAATATGAGTTTCGACAGTGGCCGCTTTAATTCATGATTTCCTTTGCATTGGACTGTAACAACACGTACTAAATTATCGGACCCAGGATGGACAGCTTTTACTCGACCTAATATCCACTTATTAGGTGGTAAATCATCCTCTTTTATTATGATAATGTCTCCAATATTTGGCGATGGAATCTTAACTTGCCACTTATATCTCTGCTGCATAGTATTAAGGTATTCATTCTGCCATCGCCGCCAAAAGTCTTGGGTCATGTGTTGTATTATTTGCCATCTTGTGAGTAATGTAGTATTCCTTTCCTTGTAACTGATATCTGGCACACTGATAAGCGGTTCTCCTACTAAAAAATGTGCAGGCGTAAGTGGTGTGAGTGTCTCAGGCGTATCGCTAAGTTGACAAAGTGGGCGTGAGTTCAAAGTTGCCTCTATTTGTGCCAGTAATGTAACCATCTCCTCGTAAGTAAGCTTCGTACCTTGGTTTATTCTCGATAGGTGTCTTTTGGCCGATTGTACCCCAGCTTCCCATAAACCACCATAATTAGGCATGCGCGGAGGTATGAAATGCCAATTTGTGCCGTCATTGGCTAAAATTTCAGCTACTTCTTTCGTTATATTAGCTTGGCTCTTTGTAAACAATGCTTTTAACTCTTTGGCGAAATCTTTCCCACAGAGGTGTATCTTCCTTGTACGTATTGGTATGACACAAAGCTTTAATTTCAAGGTCTGTTGTAGGAACATCTGGTCTTAAACTGGAGATTTCTCGCTTCATTAACCAGCTGGGACCTTGCCACCACATCTTTAGGTTTACCAAATCACTTGCTTTAAGCCCCCTAGTAGCAATATCTGCCGGGTTTTCAGATGTATTTATGTAACCCCAGATGTATTTATGTTTCTTTGAATATCTGCAACCCTATTTGCGACAAAAGTCCGCCATCGATTTGGATTAGACTGTAACCATGATAACACTACCATTGAGTCTGTATAAGCATAAATATTGTTCATAGGTATCTTCAATACATCAGCAACATTCTTCACTAGATCAGCCAGCAATCCTGCAGCGCATAACTCTAATCTGGGTATTGTGAGTTGTTTCACAGGTGCTACCTTTGTTCGAGATGCTACCATTGCCACATAAACTACATCATGTTCATCAACTATTCTGAGGTAAGTTACTGCTGCGTATGAAGTTGAAGAAGCGTCTGAGAAACCGTGAATCTGGATGTCTTTATGCCTCGGAGTGATGTGAAACCAACGGGGAACTTCAATGGCTTGCAGGTAAGGTAAATCTTCTCTATAGTTTATCCATTTTTAGCTATCTTTTCAGGTACTTCGTCATCCCACCCGAGATTACAGAGCCACAGCTTCTGGATCATGACCTTGGCTACAATGATTACCGGCGATAACCACCCAAATGGATCAAACAAGCGTGCGACATCAGAAAGAATGGATCTCTTTGTTATGGGATGTATCAATTCAGGTAAGTCAACAGTTACTTTAAATGTGTCATCCTTTCTGTCCCATTTTAAACCTAAAATTTTAATGACTTTATCTAGTTTTATTTCTAGTGAATCTGTAGTATTTTCATTTGCTTGTAAATCTTTCAATACTTCTTCTGAATTACTTGACCATTTTTGCATGCAAAATCCT
Source organism: Catocala fraxini (assembly GCA_930367265.1). Classification (NCBI taxonomy): domain Eukaryota; kingdom Metazoa; phylum Arthropoda; class Insecta; order Lepidoptera; family Erebidae; genus Catocala; species Catocala fraxini. The sequence continues at coordinate 360,314 of OV884044.1, read as the reverse complement.
CCCTTTTCAAGTATAGCTTTTATATCACGACACAATTTTTTAGCTTCTTCGACTCCTTCAAGTGAGACCATAAGATCATCCATGTAATAACAGTGCTTTATTGCAGCCGCAGCTTCTGGATAATGGCGACCTTCATCATCAGCAAGTTGGATGAGAGTTCTAACAGCAAGAAATGGTGCTGCAGCTGTACCGAATGTGACACGTTTTAGTTTATAACTACTTATGTCTTCATCTGTGTTATTCCGCCACACTATGTGTTGTAACTTCGTATGTTCTTCAGCCATTTTTATCATTCGATACATTTTTATAATATCTCCAATAATACAGATCTTGTGTTTTCTCTAATTTATTATGAGACTACGTAGATCAGGTTGCAAAACGGGTCCAACTAACATATTATCATTAAGAGAATGGCCTCCTGTACCGTTAGCAGACGCATCGAAGACTATCCGCAATTTTGTTGTGTCTTTCTGCTCTCGAATCACTGCGTGATGTGATAAGTAATTAGCTTGTTCATCTATGTTTTCACATTTCTGTAGATGTGCCATTTCTAAATATTCGTCTATTACCATTTTGTATTCTCTTTTAAATTCACTGTTTCTTCGAAATTTGTTTTCTAATTGTTGAAATCTCTTAATGGCAATTTGTTTAGTATCTCCTATCCTTTGTGTAGTTTCTTCTAATGTTTGTTTCAGTGGTAATTGTACTATGTAAATACCCTTTTCGTCTCTTACTGTTGTGGTTTTGTATATTGATTCACATTCTTCTTCTTCCCTTGTTAGTATTTTTCTTTTAGTATACGAATCTGTTTCTATCTCCCAAAACTTCTTTAGTATGTTATCATCTTCTGAAATCATTCTTGCAAGTAGTGTGATTACCTTGTTTTCATTGCTTAATGATTTGTCTTCATTTTGACCCGAGAGTATCCACCCCAAACATGTTTTTTGTGCCACTATGCCATCAGGTATTCTAATTAAGCCGACATCTATTATTTTGCTGTAGACGTCGGCGCCAAGCAAGATATCAATCCTACCCGGCGTGTTATACATAGGGTCTGCTAATTGTATATTTTGGAGTTGTGGCCAGTTCATCGTGATTGTTTGTGAGGGTAATTTTTTAGACAAAGTCTTCAAAACATACGCCTTGAATTGAAATACTTCTTTTGCATTAAAACGCGAAGAAACTGCGAAAACTACTCGGTGTTTGATAGGTATTTGTGATCCTTCTCCCACTCCAGAGACTAAACCGTTGATGCATGTCTTCTTCAGGTTCAAGAGTTCAACTACTCTTGCAGACACCAGTGAAGCCTCCGAACCCTGGTCAATCAAAGCACGAAGTAGGTGTGTATCTCCATTACTTGCTTTGACTACTACTTGTGCTGTTGCTAGTAACGTTTGATGACAAGGTTGCTCTCTTGAGAAGTGTGCTGTTGTGATTCGTTGTTCTGGTTGTAATTGTTTGTTTCCTTGACTTGACTCTTTAGGTTGATGTAGAAGGGAATGGTGTTTTCTTCTGCAGACTCGGCATGACGTTCTTTGTTTACAATTATACACACTATGGTTTGGCACAAGGCAATTAAAACATAAGTTGTTCATCTTTACAAATTCATGTCGTTCTTCTACAGGCTTACTTGCAAAATCTTTACAATGATAGATATAGTGTTTATCATTGCAATAAGTGCATAAGGGTAATACATTTTCACTGCTGTGCGTTGGTTTGTTATTGACTTGATCATCCTTTAATGCAATATGAAATGCTTTATGACCTTGTGATTTATCTCTCGTAGTGTTACTGGCCGGAGTGACTAGTTCCAGAGTGCGAAACTTTGACTCAAGAAATTTTCGTAAATCGTCCCATGAAGACAACTCATCACTGTTTTCTTTGTATGCTTGCTCTTCTCATTCCTTCAACGACTCTGGGTCCAGTTTCTGTGTTACTAGAAATACTATTAATGGATCCCAAGAGGCGGTACCCACTTTAATGTTATTCAAGCTGTTTAAACATTCCATCGTTGTATCGAGTAAAGTTTTAATTTGATTAGCTGTCTGAATTGTCACTTTTTTCTGATTAAATAATCTTCTTAAGAGAGAATTCACTATCATTTTTTTATTGCCAAAACGTCCTTGTAATAATTCCCATGCTTGTGTATAATTATTTTCAGTGATAGATATATGTCGTAATAATAGCTCAGCCTCACCAGAAACGCTTGTTTTTAAATAGTGTAGTTTCTGCACATCGTTTATGGAAGTATTGTGAACAAGCGCGGTAAATAAATCCTTATATGAAGGCCATTCATCATATTTGCCTGAGAACGTCGGGATCTGTATGCGTGGTAACTTGGCAGATGGGAATTGACCATTTTGCGACGACGTTGACATGTTAACAGCCTCAGTTATTCTTTGTTGAGACTCCAAGTTCGATATGAGATCGGCTAAGTCGCCCCGTAAACACAGATACATGTCTTCGTAAGCATAATATTCCTCATTGAGAAAATACGGCAAAATTCCCCGCTGTTCCCGTGGTGTACACTTCATCAGGCCACTGTGCGTTTGTTTGAATGTGTCCCAGTATTCTTCAATGCATTTCAGTCTTGCTTTTAAATAACCCTCCGTCAAACGTTGTTTTGGGCATTTCTTAAGGTTTGTTTGACCTTTTCGTATCATACTTGCTGCATCTTCCAGCGTAGATAAGTATTTACTTTGTTCTGAGGTTGGTGACGTCATTTTCAAAATGTTTTGACCAAATTCACGTATAAATACAACCAATGCAATGCTATAAATCACTTTCGTTCACTGAGTGTTTTACTTTTTATAATAAAATCTTCACTAATTACTTATAAACAAGATGATTCATATCTATTGGAATGCAGTCCTTTTGTATTCACGCGGCCGAGTTCGCTACCGTAGCAATCATTAAGCAATCCGGTTCGATTACTATATACACACACACACACACACACACACCTTGCGTACTTGCACATATTGTTATAGCTGCTCACAAGAACACCTAACATATTTAGTAACTATTAAATAAATGTAATACTGCGGGAGACCTGGTACCCAAAACACAAGTTAAATCTTACATTGGGTACCAGAGTTCAACATATTCTGTATAACTTGTCTCATGATATATTATGTACTGTGTTCATGCTGATTGTAACTTTTTTTTTGAAATAAATATTATTTATTATTTATTATTATTACTTACAGAGTCCCGCTCGAGGTTGTCAGGTAGCGCTAGGCACCAGGCCTGCAGCTCGTCGACGAGCCGGGCCAGCTCCTTGACGTGGTCCTCGGCCGCCAGCGCCAGATTGCGCTTCAGCTCGATCTCCGACATCACCATCGACCACTTGTTGCGCAGCTTGTCCTGCACAACAACACACGTATACATTACTATCACATTACTTACGCATGAACACCTGCAATACATCTGGCGACAAAAAATCATAACATGTTTGCAAGACTCGATCTTAATATATGAACAAACATAACGAGTATAAATAAATATGTATTGTTAAAAAGGTTGACAATACCGAATTCCTCGGAATAGGGACAACCATGACGTGGGATCCGGGCTTACTCCTACTTGCAGTATACCGCTTCGAACACAAAATACACATGTTTCGCCTCAGCGTGAGGCATTTTTAGAACCGTTTGGCAACGAATGAGCTCGTTTTTTCTATTGCTATTGGTTCTTCTCTTCTCAGTAATTTTATTACAATGAATTTTCGCCAAGTAACGCCTACTAGGATTCAATATAACAATATTTAACAAGTTACCTGGAAGTGTGTCTGTATGTAGTCGGCTAGTAGAGGGTTATCCTTGTGTTTGGCGTACACGAGCGAGTCTCCGCGAGAGATCAGAGCCGCCGCGTCCGGCGCTAACTGGCCGAGTTGGTTTTTTAGGATCTGTTTAGAAACATTGAATGTCATTATTAGCAAATAAGGCATTTACCATTTTTTTTTCGTAGACCAAGACCAAGCATCCTAGAAAGTATGTTTGGGTTTAGTCTTCGTGTTTTATTGTTTAAGGTGTAACAATACGACGGTTCCTTCGATAATGATTGGGATAGTTATCGTAGCACATTGGGTCTGAAGTATTGCTTGCATCCCACTCAAAGTTTTATTAAATGCTTGTGTACCTATAATATTGTGTACAATTTCCAGAATTCTATATGATTCTAGAAATTGTACACAATATTATAAATTTGTTACTTTATATTAAAAATAAACTTTCGTTCTCCCAAAATGTTAGGCAGGTTAGTACGTCATACCTCGAGGCGCTTGGCGGGGTCCCTCTCGGACGCGACGCCCCCGACAGTGAGCAGCATGACGTCCATCCGTCGCGCGAGCGCGGCGGCGGCCGCCTCGAAGGTGGCCAGCTCGTCGTCGCAGGCGGCGCCGAAGTTTGTATGTCATACCTCGAGGCGCTTGGCGGGGTCCCTCTCGGACGCGACGCCCCCGACAGTGAGCAGCATGACGTCCATCCGTCGCGCGAGCGCGGCGGCGGCCGCCTCGAAGGTGGCCAGCTCGTCGTCGCAGGCGGCGCCGAAGTTTGTATGTCATACCTCGAGGCGCTTGGCGGGGTCCCTCTCGGACGCGACGCCCCCGACAGTGAGCAGCATGACGTCCATCCGTCGCGCGAGCGCGGCGGCGGCCGCCTCGAAGGTGGCCAGCTCGTCGTCGCAGGCGGCGCCGAAGTTTGTATGTCATACCTCGAGGCGCTTGGCGGGGTCCCTCTCGGACGCGACGCCCCCGACAGTGAGCAGCATGACGTCCATCCGTCGCGCGAGCGCGGCGGCGGCCGCCTCGAAGGTGGCCAGCTCGTCGTCGCAGGCGGCGCCGAAGTTTGTATGTCATACCTCGAGGCGCTTGGCGGGGTCCCTCTCGGACGCGACGCCCCCGACAGTGAGCAGCATGACGTCCATCCGTCGCGCGAGCGCGGCGGCGGCCGCCTCGAAGGTGGCCAGCTCGTCGTCGCAGGCGGCGCCGAAGTTTGTATGTCATACCTCGAGGCGCTTGGCGGGGTCCCTCTCGGACGCGACGCCCCCGACAGTGAGCAGCATGACGTCCATTCGTCGCGCGAGCGCGGCGGCGGCCGCCTCGAAGGTGGCCAGCTCGTCGTCGCAGGCGGCGCCGAAGTTTGTATGTCATACCTCGAGGCGCTTGGCGGGGTCCCTCTCGGACGCGACGCCCCCGACAGTGAGCAGCATGACGTCCATCCGTCGCGCGAGCGCGGCGGCGGCCGCCTCGAAGGTGGCCAGCTCGTCGTCGCAGGCGGCGCCGAAGTTTGTATGTCATACCTCGAGGCGCTTGGCGGGGTCCCTCTCGGACGCGACGCCCCCGACAGTGAGCAGCATGACGTCCATCCGTCGCGCGAGCGCGGCGGCGGCCGCCTCGAAGGTGGCCAGCTCGTCGTCGCAGGCGGCGCCGAAGTTTGTATGTCATACCTCGAGGCGCTTGGCGGGGTCCCTCTCGGACGCGACGCCCCCGACAGTGAGCAGCATGACGTCCATCCGTCGCGCGAGCGCGGCGGCGGCCGCCTCGAAGGTGGCCAGCTCGTCGTCGCAGGCGGCGCCGAAGTTTGTATATCATACCTCGAGGCGCTTGGCGGGGTCCCTCTCGGACGCGACGCCCCCGACAGTGAGCAGCATGACGTCCATCCGTCGCGCGAGCGCGGCGGCGGCCGCCTCGAAGGTGGCCAGCTCGTCGTCGCAGGCGGCGCCGAAGTTTGTATGTCATACCTCGAGGCGCTTGGCGGGGTCCCTCTCGGACGCGACGCCCCCGACAGTGAGCAGCATGACGTCCATCCGTCGCGCGAGCGCGGCGGCGGCCGCCTCGAAGGTGGCCAGCTCGTCGTCGCAGGCGGCGCCGAAGTTTGTATGTCATACCTCGAGGCGCTTGGCGGGGTCCCTCTCGGACGCGACGCCCCCGACAGTGAGCAGCATGACGTCCATCCGTCGCGCGAGCGCGGCGGCGGCCGCCTCGAAGGTGGCCAGCTCGTCGTCGCAGGCGGCGCCGAAGTTTGTATGTCATACCTCGAGGCGCTTGGCGGGGTCCCTCTCGGACGCGACGCCCCCGACAGTGAGCAGCATGACGTCCATCCGTCGCGCGAGCGCGGCGGCGGCCGCCTCGAAGGTGGCCAGCTCGTCGTCGCAGGCGGCGCCGAAGTTTGTATATCATACCTCGAGGCGCTTGGCGGGGTCCCTCTCGGACGCGACGCCCCCGACAGTGAGCAGCATGACGTCCATCCGTCGCGCGAGCGCGGCGGCGGCCGCCTCGAAGGTGGCCAGCTCGTCGTCGCAGGCGGCGCCGAAGTTTGTATGTCATACCTCGAGGCGCTTGGCGGGGTCCCTCTCGGACGCGACGCCCCCGACAGTGAGCAGCATGACGTCCATCCGTCGCGCGAGCGCGGCGGCGGCCGCCTCGAAGGTGGCCAGCTCGTCGTCGCAGGCGGCGCCGAAGTTTGTATGTCATACCTCGAGGCGCTTGGCGGGGTCCCTCTCGGACGCGACGCCCCCGACAGTGAGCAGCATGACGTCCATCCGTCGCGCGAGCGCGGCGGCGGCCGCCTCGAAGGTGGCCAGCTCGTCGTCGCAGGCGGCGCCGAAGTTTGTATGTCATACCTCGAGGCGCTTGGCGGGGTCCCTCTCGGACGCGACGCCCCCGACAGTGAGCAGCATGACGTCCATCCGTCGCGCGAGCGCGGCGGCGGCCGCCTCGAAGGTGGCCAGCTCGTCGTCGCAGGCGGCGCCGAAGTTTGTATGTCATACCTCGAGGCGCTTGGCGGGGTCCCTCTCGGACGCGACGCCCCCGACAGTGAGCAGCATGACGTCCATCCGTCGCGCGAGCGCGGCGGCGGCCGCCTCGAAGGTGGCCAGCTCGTCGTCGCAGGCGGCGCCGAAGTTTGTATGTCATACCTCGAGGCGCTTGGCGGGGTCCCTCTCGGACGCGACGCCCCCGACAGTGAGCAGCATGACGTCCATCCGTCGCGCGAGCGCGGCGGCGGCCGCCTCGAAGGTGGCCAGCTCGTCGTCGCAGGCGGCGCCGAAGTTTGTATGTCATACCTCGAGGCGCTTGGCGGGGTCCCTCTCGGACGCGACGCCCCCGACAGTGAGCAGCATGACGTCCATCCGTCGCGCGAGCGCGGCGGCGGCCGCCTCGAAGGTGGCCAGCTCGTCGTCGCAGGCGGCGCCGAAGTTTGTATGTCATACCTCGAGGCGCTTGGCGGGGTCCCTCTCGGACGCGACGCCCCCGACAGTGAGCAGCATGACGTCCATCCGTCGCGCGAGCGCGGCGGCGGCCGCCTCGAAGGTGGCCAGCTCGTCGTCGCAGGCGGCGCCGAAGTTTGTATGTCATACCTCGAGGCGCTTGGCGGGGTCCCTCTCGGACGCGACGCCCCCGACAGTGAGCAGCATGACGTCCATCCGTCGCGCGAGCGCGACGGCGGCCGCCTCGAAGGTGGCCAGCTCGTCGTCGCAGGCGGCGCCGAAGTTTGTATGTCATACCTCGAGGCGCTTGGCGGGGTCCCTCTCGGACGCGACGCCCCCGACAGTGAGCAGCATGACGTCCATCCGTCGCGCGAGCGCGGCGGCGGCCGCCTCGAAGGTGGCCAGCTCGTCGTCGCAGGCGGCGCCGAAGTTTGTATGTCATACCTCGAGGCGCTTGGCGGGGTCCCTCTCGGACGCGACGCCCCCGACAGTGAGCAGCATGACGTCCATCCGTCGCGCGAGCGCGGCGGCGGCCGCCTCGAAGGTGGCCAGCTCGTCGTCGCAGGCGGCGCCGAAGTTTGTATGTCATACCTCGAGGCGCTTGGCGGGGTCCCTCTCGGACGCGACGCCCCCGACAGTGAGCAGCATGACGTCCATCCGTCGCGCGAGCGCGGCGGCGGCCGCCTCGAAGGTGGCCAGCTCGTCGTCGCAGGCGGCGCCGAAGTTTGTATGTCATACCTCGAGGCGCTTGGCGGGGTCCCTCTCGGACGCGACGCCCCCGACAGTGAGCAGCATGACGTCCATCCGTCGCGCGAGCGCGGCGGCGGCCGCCTCGAAGGTGGCCAGCTCGTCGTCGCAGGCGGCGCCGAAGTTTGTATGTCATACCTCGAGGCGCTTGGCGGGGTCCCTCTCGGACGCGACGCCCCCGACAGTGAGCAGCATGACGTCCATCCGTCGCGCGAGCGCGGCGGCGGCCGCCTCGAAGGTGGCCAGCTCGTCGTCGCAGGCGGCGCCGAAGTTTGTATGTCATACCTCGAGGCGCTTGGCGGGGTCCCTCTCGGACGCGACGCCCCCGACAGTGAGCAGCATGACGTCCATCCGTCGCGCGAGCGCGGCGGCGGCCGCCTCGAAGGTGGCCAGCTCGTCGTCGCAGGCGGCGCCGAAGTTTGTATGTCATACCTCGAGGCGCTTGGCGGGGTCCCTCTCGGACGCGACGCCCCCGACAGTGAGCAGCATGACGTCCATCCGTCGCGCGAGCGCGGCGGCGGCCGCCTCGAAGGTGGCCAGCTCGTCGTCGCAGGCGGCGCCGAAGTTTGTATGTCATACCTCGAGGCGCTTGGCGGGGTCCCTCTCGGACGCGACGCCCCCGACAGTGAGCAGCATGACGTCCATCCGTCGCGCGAGCGCGGCGGCGGCCGCCTCGAAGGTGGCCAGCTCGTCGTCGCAGGCGGCGCCGAAGTTTGTATGTCATACCTCGAGGCGCTTGGCGGGGTCCCTCTCGGACGCGACGCCCCCGACAGTGAGCAGCATGACGTCCATCCGTCGCGCGAGCGCGGCGGCGGCCGCCTCGAAGGTGGCCAGCTCGTCGTCGCAGGCGGCGCCGAAGTTTGTATGTCATACCTCGAGGCGCTTGGCGGGGTCCCTCTCGGACGCGACGCCCCCGACAGTGAGCAGCATGACGTCCATCCGTCGCGCGAGCGCGGCGGCGGCCGCCTCGAAGGTGGCCAGCTCGTCGTCGCAGGCGGCGCCGAAGTTTGTATGTCATACCTCGAGGCGCTTGGCGGGGTCCCTCTCGGACGCGACGCCCCCGACAGTGAGCAGCATGACGTCCATCCGTCGCGCGAGCGCGACGGCGGCCGCCTCGAAGGTGGCCAGCTCGTCGTCGCAGGCGGCGCCGAAGTTTGTATGTCATACCTCGAGGCGCTTGGCGGGGTCCCTCTCGGACGCGACGCCCCCGACAGTGAGCAGCATGACGTCCATCCGTCGCGCGAGCGCGGCGGCGGCCGCCTCGAAGGTGGCCAGCTCGTCGTCGCAGGCGGCGCCGAAGTTTGTATGTCATACCTCGAGGCGCTTGGCGGGGTCCCTCTCGGACGCGACGCCCCCGACAGTGAGCAGCATGACGTCCATCCGTCGCGCGAGCGCGGCGGCGGCCGCCTCGAAGGTGGCCAGCTCGTCGTCGCAGGCGGCGCCGAAGCGCGCGCGCAGCGTGCTCTCCTCGCGCGGCGTCGCCGTGCCCGACGATGCGCCGTCCGCGGACGGCTGCGACTCCGACGACGGCGACGGCGACTGAACACATACACACACATAATTATCGAGACTCGAGCCTGTACATCGTCGAAAGGGTTGACGGAATGGTATTACATTTACGTTACGCCATCTGTTTTATATCCAAAATAAGAAACCTAGCTTGATTATAGGCTCCCCTCATTAACTGACGAATGAGGAATCTAAAACTCTTTTCCTGTTCTAAAATCGAATATGGGCCTGTACGGCTCTCTGTAAGTGTAACACGACCTTATAACACGAGACTAAAGGACAGTCTATGACTGGAAACACATAATAGCAAAATATTATGAAAAGATCGTAATTTACAATGATCCCAACCTCGCCATCAGTCACTCACCTTGGTGGTATACTCATCAGTTCTTTGATATTTCTCATTCTGCACACTCTTCAATCGTTCCTTACTAATGGGTATATGTGATTTTGTTCCTAGTAAGGGACTCTTGGATTCTCTCCCGGGCAGTGGGCTGGCGGGCTTGTCCGCCTTGCCGGACAGCTTGGGTGACATGGCCACCACCTGCACCTGCTTCTTGCTGGCCTGCTCGACCGCCTTGATGGGAGTGGAGGTAGATAGCGGCGGCTTGTCGTCGAACTCACTACATGAAGTCGAACGTAACTGGAAAATATGTTACAATATGAGCAGCAATCTTTCAACACAAAAAATACCTTATCGTAGAATATCTTCACGTAATAAATAATAAAATTAGATTGTCCTGGCCTCAACGAATAAAAGGTGTACGAACACAAATGATTCCTTGCGATCCTGACACCTCTATACCTACACATATATCGGACAGTACCCTCACGTTCCCTTCTATAGGACAACATCCCCGCGCCTACCCACTGCCAAACTAAAACATTATATATTAAGATCTCAAGAACAGAACGTTTACCTGGGGCATGTCTTCCACTTCAGAATAAATTACTTCTTCTTCTTCTGCACTTTGACTCGACTTCCTTCTGATCCTCTCAGGCGTTGAGCCACTTATACTAATACCAGTCTTCTTTAAAGACCTGTCAGTGGCATCCACCTCTTGTCGCTTGTCAAAGATGTCTTCGGTCGCTGAAGGTTCTGGTAACGCGGCTTGGTCTTTCGGAACCTCGTCCAATATGAGGTATTCGTTGACTTCGTCACGGCGTAGGTTTCGCTGAGCTTCTTTTTGGCGTACAGCGAGGTCGAATAGTAAGGGACATTCAATCGCCTCTTCCTCGTCTAAGGGCGTGGGTGGTGGTGTCCTCATAGATCCGTCTTCTTCCTGCTTTTCTGTAGAAGGTATTAAGTCAGGTACGTCCATGCTGACCCGCATGGTTTTTGGTTTTTCCTCCTCGGTGCTATTTTTCCGTTTTAGTATACCTAGAGTAGGCCGCATTCTCTGTTCTAAGGTCTTCACTTCCACTACAAATGTCTTTGGTTCTGTGCCAAGATCAACAGTGGGTCGTCGTTCGTAGGACACATCGGGGCCTTCAACTTCGGACTCGCTCAACGACTCGTTCTCTGTATCATCAATAATTTCCACAGTCTCTACATTCTGCGGTATGAACTCAACTACGGCATCTATAGCCTCGAAGGGATATATCTCCATCGGTTCTATGGGACTCACAGTGGACTTGACAATCTCGTGCGCTTTAACCTCCACCATGTGGCAAGGATCCGCTTTCGGCTTCTCCGGTTCCTGAGGTTGCTTTGGCTGGATTTTATTTTTAGATATTTGGGTAAAAAGGTCGCTGTCCTTCAAAAGATTGAAGGTGCTGCTGTCTTTCTTGGGGGTCTCCGGCGTAGATGGTACGGAGCTCACGCAGGATATTGAAGGCTCTATGGAGTCAGTCGACATCGCACTGCTAATGCTATCCGACATGGGACTCTCAGATTTCCTTTTGCCTCTTTCTAAAGAGGAGCCCCTACTCCTATTCCCACCCTCTTTGATCTCCTTCCGGATAGGAACGGGACTTTTGAGCGCCAGCGGTATCTTAGACTTTTTGAACTCTGGTTTGTCAGTCTCTGGCGTGTTGACGGGGCTCTCGAGGCGCCGTTTGATAGTGTCGGTAACGTTCTCGTATTCGACAAGTACCGCAGATTCGCTCAGTGTGGCGGTGGCGGCCTGCAAGTACAAACTGGCGATCACTTAAGTCTCTAACGTTAAGGTTAGGCCACACTGTTATTTACAATGTTAGTCAAACTCGGGTTTATCGTTTATTCCTGCGGTATCTCCGTCGGTGAGCGTGACGTTGTGAATGATCCCAAGCGCCGGGTTGTGATGAATGTGATATAAGCATGATTCCCCGCCAAGGTGAGTCCATTAAAAGCTTGAAGTGGCACCAATGTGTACAATGGTATGCCGTGACACAAAGCATAGTTCACACCACACATTACACCAACACCAACCGTATTTACATTATGTATAGTGTATACAGTCCGAACTTGACACTCTTCGTACAGAGATCGGAGGGAGTAGGAGCACACGACAAAAATCGTCAGTACGTTTAGTTTGGTTATTGGACATGTTCATGTAACTGCACAGACAAGAATCCACAGCGGACACGGCACTCGCCGCGCCCACAAGCGACTACGTGCAACAATGTTCAGTGATACGAACTAACCAACAAGCGTTATATATTAAATGTATCTCTCACACATCACTGTGCTCTGCAACACGCTATAGAAATATGTGCTCATAACTAACGACTGTACAAGTACTACAAAACAAATAAGAACTATTGTTTATTTTTACTTTCAATTTACACACTAACATGGAAACAAGTGCCCTCTTTATGTTTTTATATCCCTTTACCTTAAATATTTTGTAATATTATAGATATGGTTACTTATATGAGCATATATTTCTGCGTCATGTTGCAACCGCTGTAATTAACCAAATCAAGCGTCAAATTACCTTCCACACACTCAGGTAGTTTGATAACGAATTGAGTGATTACGGCGGCGACATACTACTGCAATGTAAAAGTATCGCGTATGTCACAATATGGATACCCCATAAGAGAACAGTCCCACTTACCGTGATCTTGTCGATGATCTTCTGCCAGAGGTCTGTGAGCGGCTTGTTGTCGAGCGCGTCGACGTCCGGCGCCTTGGCGCGCAGCTCGTTGCTGAGCACCTTGAGCTTGGCAGGCGACATGGTGGCGGGGCTGTCCAGCTCCTGCTCGATGTCGGCCAGGTACTTGTGCAGCACGTCGATGTCGTTCCCGCGCTTCACCAGCCCGTGCTTCTTAAGGTGCGCCCAGCGCGCGTTGATTGCGTCGATCTGCTCCTTCAGTTTCTCCAGGTACACGGTGTCGCAGCTCTTGGCGAACTCCACGTAGTTCCCGTTCAGCTTGTCTTTGATGGCCTCCATGCGGGACATCTCCAGCTCGAGGGTCTGTTTCCCGATATTGGTGCCGAGTCCGTCGAGCCACGTCGTCAGCGAGCCCAGGTCGTTCTGTATCTCGCGCGCCGTCAGCAGCGCATACTCCAGCTTAGTCTTGGACTCGGTGATCTGTGCGCCGAGCTTGTTGTACAACTCTTTCAACATGTCAATCTTCTTAGAGAACTCCTGCGGCTCCGGCACTGCCTTCTCTTCGACCATCTTGCGTCCAGTCTTAATGATGGATTCCACCTCGGACTTGATCTCGCTGAGCGTGCGGTAGAACCTCTGCAGAAAGATCAACATGAGAACCTACTGAGTGACCGTAACCAAACGCGCGTGCCGATATACCCACAGCACTTAACTCCACTGAACCTAATACTGGCGTCTATAAAGCTATGCAAATATCTGAAATAATTTCAATTTGAGAATAATTATTTTAAGTAAGTATTAAGTAAATTTCTATTTTAAAAGTGAGGCTCTAAAGTCTCACTTAAACATTGCAATCTCAAACATATGTAAAGTTTTATGTTTGATTCGATCGGTCATAATAGGTGCCAGCAGTTTCAGTGGAACAGAGTGTACTTACTATCCATTTGTACAAAGCGACGCTCAAGATAACGACCAAATAAAGAGAGTCCCAGTTCATGATGAGCGAGAATGATACAAGTAAGCAGCGTCGCGCCGGCGCGGCCAGCGAGTGTCCGCGCGGGATGTGAGCCGCGGCCGCCGCGCGACCACCGACTACCGACGACGTACGAAGCTCAGCGTGCACTACACCGGTACTCTTTACGCATACTCTCGACACAGATAACAATGTGGCTCTCGTAAGTACATCACATCTATGCGTTTATAGCTAAAGATTTGTCAGATCGAAAATTTATAATACAATCTTGTTATAAACAAATAGGAAATCATACACAACTAAACTGCTTATGTAACGAAAATAAACACACATATCACATAGTGACGAAATTGGATTAACTTGTTAATGTCAACTGCGTGCTATATTCTCAATTTCAATACACATTCAATGAACGCGATGGTTAAGATTGAATCGCGCAACATATTTTGCTTGTATCTAATCTGTCATTCAATACTCATTGAATGCATAGCGCTGAGTTATTTATAAACAGTGGCATAAAAACAACGCTCTCGCGGTATTAAACAAATAAACAAGTAGATGCCGCATCCATGAGCACAGTGTGCGCGGCGGTGCGTTGTAATCACAAATGGAATGATAGAATCCTTTCAATGTGAGTGATGAGAGGGCTCGACACGCGACACTGTTCGCTAGCCGACACATAATCGTATTCCGCGTGTGCCTGCGACTGCACATTCAATACTCTCATTATAATCGAATAGCGCACCAAACCTGATTACGTTAAAAATGATTGTGTGTGAACCATGACACGAACATTACGTCATATAGTTGACTACGGGGCGCGTACGGATGTGAACGAATAATTGACACATTCAGACAAGGACCTAGGCAACTACTTAGCCTAGACTAGACTAGACTACTTAGTAGTTACTTAGAACCTATGCTGGAAGTATTTTTGTATACTTATATAAAAGTGCGTGTCGCTCCACGCTCTGTCAAGGATTCCGTAGTCGAAGTGAATGTTTTCTATTATACCTCGGTAATTTATTGCTTCGGTATAATGCTTAAATAACATTATTTTTAATTGGTAGCAAAAATAAGTTTATGTATTATAGAATTTCTCAAACACTGAAAAAAAAGATATGAACAGCTAAACGCAAAATTATCAAAAATATTACACATCGAATCACGTAGAATTTTCTACCTATCCTGCCCACTGCAATAAAAATTAAGATATTTTGTATAAGAAATAAAATTGCGGTATCATTACTTTTAATTGTTATAAACTTTATTTGTTGAGACATATAGTAACCGTGACTGACTGACTGACAGACAAAGTTGCACAATGCCACATTTTATATTATTTTAGAACTATAAATACCCTAGTTAAAGGATAGCATTACCTATATGCTAGCTATGGCTTTCCAAACAGCATTAGGCGTAAATAGTAAAGGTTTTATTTAAACGAGGCTTTAGTAACACGCTAGTACAGTCCTGTCAAAATCCTGTGAGCACTCGAATTAAACGGAATATGAATGAACTTGATAGCGTTGTTTTATAAATATTGCACCGCGTACTCATTTTAGCAAATAGCTGAAATTTATAAGAAATTATAATCTCAACCGAAAAGACACTCGAACACAGGCAAAGAATAAGGTTTGCGTACGAACAGAATAGCGAGTCATCGAAAATATCTATAAAATAAACTACCTGCACTATTTATAAATTCATTTGTAACTCTTTGCTTCTTGTTTTACCCTGAAAGTGTTCTATTTTTAAATAAACTATTGTAAATAGAGATAAAAAATAGTTTAAAGTAAATTTTAAATTATGTTGAGTCATTAAGTAATCTACTTGTCTTTATTGTATAGTAGTGCACCGCCATCTATTGCGATATAAATAAACTACTTAACACTTCTTGTATCGACTTCAGTTAGATGGCGACAAATACCGGTTTAGTTTAAATGGTTATGCATTTTTGCAGCTCACTATACATTTTAATAATACCTTTATAGACTTTAATTAATATTTATATATTTTAAAAAAACATATAGAGCAATAATAACATGGCTTCGCGCTTGTAATCCCCGAAGAGGTAGACAGCTTATTGGATCTACATAACATTCATCACATGCCAGGTTTAGGGGTAAGTAATAGATGATATAACAACAAAATCTCTAATATTAATAACATATAACAAAGGAACCTATAATTTTATTTAATATAGCGATTAATTAATATAATAAACGATTGATATAATTATAAAATAACTAATTTTTATAAGCATAACATACTTTAAATATAACATCATTTGACATAACATACATTAAATATAAAATTGTTTGACATACCACTCAAAAGATATAAAACTTATTTGGTCTAATATGATGAAAACGGCTACTTAAAGTATTTTATTACCTAATGATTTTCGATTAAATAAACAATATACATATTAAACGTTAGACCAAATGATTTTCGATTACATAAACGTTATATCAAACAACGTTATACTAATTAAGTTTTAGAATAAATAAATGTTGTATGTAAAGAAATTATATCAACAGTTGGTATATCTCACGTTGATTATATCTTATGAACGATAATAAAATGAAATTAGACCAAATGAGTTTATACGTTATGAGACGCACCCCAGGTTTAGAGCTCAAGTTAGGATTTTTGCGAGCTATGTGGAATATTATCTGTCGCGATCTCGGAGTCTTAGTTACTAATACTTGCGTAAGCGTTAACGCTTACGCTAAGCATCAAACAATAATGTAATTTTATTAAATAATGAACGCATATTTCATGAAGTGCCTTACCAAATAATAGAAATTGAATTATTCACAAAATAGATAAAAACTTGTCCTTCGTACTATGTATTGTTTACAAACAATTGAGGAACAACAATGCGATGAGCATGCACTGCGCGGCGCTATTGTACCTGCGCCGGCGCAGGACTCCACGCGCACTCGGCACTCGACACTCGGCACTCGTCACTCGGCACTCGTCACTCGACACTCGACACTCGGCACTCGTCACTCGTCACTCGGCGCTCGACACACGCGCACAGCTCGCGGTGTACCGCCGGACTGCACTCATGCGACTATGCACCGCTCTACTTTCGATACTCACTATACCATGGAATACTATTACTTAAGTTATGAATTGACAGACATATTTATTTTATAACTGTATGAACAGGTTATATTATAATTGCAAAAGTGTGCAGGTTTTCCTTTCTTTATGTCAACTATGAACAAATTAAAATTTTGGGGGTGGTGCGTCCCGTAACATATGTTGTAATTTACATATTTTGAAATTATACATGAAACCCATATTAATATTAATAAGGAATTTCTTTTGTAGGAAGTAATGAAACTTTTTTGTGTATTTGTACGATACTTGTATGATCGCGTTAGTGAATCTACATCCCCCATATTTCCTAAACATACCTTTAGTGAACCAACAAATGTACGAGCCAACCAACCATAAACACACTAGAGAACACAATAATGTAGTTGTTGATTGGAATCACCATGTCTCATTATCATTGTTCACGATCATTCATCACCATCTATCATCTCTATTTTCCCTATCTGAGAGCATGTATGATGCTTTACATGGTACATCACGTTGCGCGTAATCAGCGTTTACGCGGGCATTAGTTTACCAGTTCGCGTTCTGTCACCAATCCAGTCGCGTGTACTCACATAACCATATTATATTAAGTTAAGTCAATAAACCAAGTTATGCTTAACTCTATCTTTCACTTATTTATGAACCATACATAAATCCCTCTGTACGGTAACCATCACACCGTACAATTTGAATTAGCGTTAAAGGGCCTATTGGGGTCTGTCTGCGCCTAACAGTTTCATATTTTAACTTCCGAGTAAGAATAATACGGCTATAGTCATATTGTTTGCTTTTTCAAATTAACGTACCTAAATGTACTTGTTACGTAGAACCTAATAAGTACCTTAAATTAAAGTTTCTTAATTTTGAAATATGTACATATATGCTTCGTCGTCGTCAGTTGGTGTATTTTACACAGGATTGTGCCTACTTATGTATTTGGTATGTAATATGTGACGTCATTAGATAGTGCGGATATTCGGATCCGTCCCTCAAGGACGCTGAGGTGCCACGCTTCGAATGCAATCGTGATCAGCCGAGCGTACCGTGCTTATCAAATATCTAGGCTACGTACTGTAGGCATCAAGTACTTGTAAAACTACACAATTTGACCATGTTCACATTTCGTAAATGAATAGTAGTCTATTTACAAAAGCTGAATGTACATTATAATAATACTACGATTTATAAATAGAGTTGGGCAGGTGCATATTATGTACACGTGAGTATAATGTAGAGTAGAATGATAGTTTGGCGTGTTATTCTGTAAAACTTTTGTGATGTGGCTGACTGCGGATAGTGGGTTACCGTTTATAATATTGTAGTACGTATCTAGAATGGTAGTGGAGTGTGGTACTGTGGTGTAGAGTACTCACGAGGCAGGTCCGCAGCTGCGCGCGCACGTTGTCGGGCTCGTGCCCCGCCAGCGGCAGCGCGCGTGCGCAGTCGCGCTGCACCGCGGCCAGCGCCTGCGCCGCCGCGCCCAGCCGCGCGCTGATGTCGCCGTCGGCGCCCGCGCCCGCGCCCGGCGAGCTCGGCGCGCTCTCCGCCTCGGGGCTCTCGGCCTCGGCCTCAGCCTCGGCCTCGGCCTCGGCCGCGCGGAGCCACTCCTCCACGCTGGCGAACTTGCGCTGCAAGCGTACAAATACGGTTACTACGTGTCTCAATATTATTTACCGCCTGTATTTTGTTGATCGATTGGATACAAGCAAGCAGTACACAATAATAGTTAGTTTAATGCTCACATCGACGCACAGGATATTGAGTGGCGCAGGCGGGCACCGACACCTGGCGCGTGCGACATACCTGTACGAGGTCGAGCTGCTCGCGCAGGCGCGCGGCGGCCTCGAGCTTGCCGCCGGCCGCGTAGGCGTCGGCGTGCGCGCGCACGTCGGCCGCCAGGCGGCGCTGCTCGGCCAGCTCGGCGCCGAGCGCGCGGCGGCGCGCGGGCGCGGGCGCCGCCTCCAGCTCCAGCGCGGCGCGCGCCAGCCACTGCTGCAGGCGGTCCACCGACACCTCCGACGCCGCCGCCTCGCGCGCCGAGCGCTCCAGCAGCGTGCTGCGCGCCGCCGCCTGCCAGACACGCGCAAACGTCACGGGTGCTCCACAAGTCACGCGACAACGTCACCGCACGCAACTCACCTCCGCCCGCAGCGTGTTCCAGCGGTCGGTCACGGCGTCTATCTCCGCCTGGATCCAGCCCGGCATGATGTGCGCGTCGATCAGTTGGCGACCGATGTCCTGTATACGCGACAGTCGCTCGTCGCTGTGATTTTGAATGTAGTTCTCCAAGTCCTAAATGCAATTAAATAATTTTCAGTAAAGAAGATTTCAATACAACTATCCACCAAAACACATATGTCAAGAATTTTTATCATTTAGCAATCTTTTTATTAATTTTAAGAAATAAATATACCATTTCAGGCGATATCTCAGGTCTCCAATTGCAGGTATAAACTCAACTATTCATATCCTCAAGCCGCTACAGAAGCCGTGCGGCAAGGTTAATTCTGGGTAATTAGGTAAGACATATTACGTATCGGGTGCACACTCACGTAGAGCTCCTCGGAGATCTCCTCGGCGTCGGCGGGCGCGTTGGGCGAGCGGCGCAGGCGGCGCTGCAGGCCGTCGAGCCACGCGCCCTCCTGCATCAGCCACGCGCGCAGCTCGCCCGACTCGTTACGTATCGGGTGCACACTCACGTAGAGCTCCTCGGAGATCTCCTCGGCGTCGGCGGGCGCGTTGGGCGAGCGGCGCAGGCGGCGCTGCAGGCCGTCGAGCCACGCGCCCTCCTGCATCAGCCACGCGCGCAGCTCGCCCGACTCGTTACGTATCGGGTGCACACTCACGTAGAGCTCCTCGGAGATCTCCTCGGCGTCGGCGGGCGCGTTGGGCGAGCGGCGCAGGCGGCGCTGCAGGCCGTCGAGCCACGCGCCCTCCTGCATCAGCCACGCGCGCAGCTCGCCCGACTCGTTACGTATCGGGTGCACACTCACGTAGAGCTCCTCGGAGATCTCCTCGGCGTCGGCGGGCGCGTTGGGCGAGCGGCGCAGGCGGCGCTGCAGGCCGTCGAGCCACGCGCCCTCCTGCATCAGCCACGCGCGCAGCTCGCCCGACTCGTTACGTATCGGGTGCACACTCACGTAGAGCTCCTCGGAGATCTCCTCGGCGTCGGCGGGCGCGTTGGGCGAGCGGCGCAGGCGGCGCTGCAGGCCGTCGAGCCACGCGCCCTCCTGCATCAGCCACGCGCGCAGCTCGCCCGACTCGTTACGTATCGGGTGCACACTCACGTAGAGCTCCTCGGAGATCTCCTCGGCGTCGGCGGGCGCGTTGGGCGAGCGGCGCAGGCGGCGCTGCAGGCCGTCGAGCCACGCGCCCTCCTGCATCAGCCACGCGCGCAGCTCGCCCGACTCGTTACGTATCGGGTGCACACTCACGTAGAGCTCCTCGGAGATCTCCTCGGCGTCGGCGGGCGCGTTGGGCGAGCGGCGCAGGCGGCGCTGCAGGCCGTCGAGCCACGCGCCCTCCTGCATCAGCCACGCGCGCAGCTCGCCCGACTCGTTACGTATCGGGT
The DNA here is from genome assembly GCA_930367265.1 of Catocala fraxini. Classification (NCBI taxonomy): domain Eukaryota; kingdom Metazoa; phylum Arthropoda; class Insecta; order Lepidoptera; family Erebidae; genus Catocala; species Catocala fraxini. The sequence continues at coordinate 340,150 of OV884044.1, read as the reverse complement.
GCACACTCACGTAGAGCTCCTCGGAGATCTCCTCGGCGTCGGCGGGCGCGTTGGGCGAGCGGCGCAGGCGGCGCTGCAGGCCGTCGAGCCACGCGCCCTCCTGCATCAGCCACGCGCGCAGCTCGCCCGACTCGTTACGTATCGGGTGCACACTCACGTAGAGCTCCTCGGAGATCTCCTCGGCGTCGGCGGGCGCGTTGGGCGAGCGGCGCAGGCGGCGCTGCAGGCCGTCGAGCCACGCGCCCTCCTGCATCAGCCACGCGCGCAGCTCGCCCGACTCGTTACGTATCGGGTGCACACTCACGTAGAGCTCCTCGGAGATCTCCTCGGCGTCGGCGGGCGCGTTGGGCGAGCGGCGCAGGCGGCGCTGCAGGCCGTCGAGCCACGCGCCCTCCTGCATCAGCCACGCGCGCAGCTCGCCCGACTCGTTACGTATCGGGTGCACACTCACGTAGAGCTCCTCGGAGATCTCCTCGGCGTCGGCGGGCGCGTTGGGCGAGCGGCGCAGGCGGCGCTGCAGGCCGTCGAGCCACGCGCCCTCCTGCATCAGCCACGCGCGCAGCTCGCCCGACTCGTGCCACGCCTCCGCCAACACCCTGCGCACACGCACACACTACGTTACACTCGACAGGAACGAGATATTATGGCAAACTTATATATATAGATAAATAAATAAATTAGGCGCCGTCGATGACATACTATTGACTTTGTCAAAATTATTACGTAACTGTCTTTTAGTTTAATACTCAAGTTAGTTTCGCGAATATTACAATTCATGACTAGAAAATTTAATCTTACGTATAATAAAAATACACATGGCCCAAGTATTGAGCCCTGTGTAATACTCATTGTTATCTAAAATTTCTGCTGAACAAACATGAAATTAGAACATAGAAATCCTTATGCCATATTCCACAGTGCTGCAATTTCCTATCAAAAACTAATATGTATAAACAATTACAGGCCGTAGTACTACATTGGTACAGTGTACACAATCAAAAGCTTTTGACAAATCTTTGTAATTAATCACATTTAACTAGGAAAATAAATATATTTAATAATATTCTAGCTAGTATAAGCTGATGCGCACTTGTATCGTTCGTAGACGCCGTGTGTGACGTCATTCCATCTCGCGTTGAGCTGCGTCACGCGCTTGGCCAGCGCCGCCGGCGGCCGCTGCTCCGCCTGCAGCAGGATGTCGTTACCTGCGCACAGAGCAAACACAAACATGAATATCATTATATTATCTCCTTGATAAGTCGTAAAAAGTTTGACAACAGCAATATCATACACAAATGCTTTCGTCACGTTTTTAAGTTTGTCTTCTAAATTGATAAGCTAGTACTAAGTACAGTAAATTTGTTAACTGCTATATTGGTGGTGGCAAGAACATCAAGATCTTTTGCAACGCCTAATGAGAAGACGAGTAGGTAGCGTTTTGTTAATTAGAATAAAAATGAAAATATAATGGGCGTATAATTACCGGCTTCGTTGAGGTTGCGGAACTCCTGCGTCTTGTCGTCGCACTTGTCTTTGAGCGTTTGGAAGCGCGCCTTCATCTGGTACAGCTCGGCCGAGTCCGTGATGTTGCACTCGTGGTCCTGCGGCAGCTGCGATGAGATCTGCTGTAGCCACGACTCGATCTCACACATACCTACACACATTATTCTTATGTTTACTATCACATTGCCTACACAGCATTACTTAAGATTAAGGATCATTATAAACATAATAAATATAGGTCTGTTCAGTGGATAAACACTGATTGCTAAATACGTTTAGAGTAGCAGTACCTCTGAAGACAGCGTCCGTCCTCTCCAGCGCTCGTCGCAGCTGTTCGTTTTGTTTGTGACACTTGTCGGTGAGCCCCTCGTATCGTTTCTGTAATTGTTTCGTGTTGTTCTGTATGCTCTTAGCAACACCGTCGTCGCAATCCTCCACTATCGTCTCTTTGGTACTCTCGATGGCTTGCAGTCTCGACTTGTATGTCGATTTGTCTTCTTCAAATTTCTGTAGAGGAAAAATGTTAAGAACGTAATGTTAAATATTATATTCTGGAGATATAGTTTATTGCTAAATCCACGGCAAACTTACAGCAGCCAACCATGAAAATATCTTGCCACTCTTCAAAAGATTGCTGTAAAAAGACACTGTGCTGTATCCCTACAGTGAGTAGGGTTGACACAGAAACTGGTAATATAGTAGCCCAAGTGCCTAAACCAATGAATTTAGTATTTTGCTTAAGACTCTAGTCTAATATTCAACAATAATGTATATACTTACATTACTAGTATCTAGCAACCGCTCCAGTAGTTCCACTTCTCCAAGCGGCACGTATTCGTTCTCCTGTAAGAACTTGTCAACTTCGTCTAACCAGTGCGTCACCTCAGATGTGTCTTTTTCTAGCTGCTCTACTAGTTTTATACCTGGAAAAACGACATATCATTATGCACCATACTTTCAAGAATTAATACACGTTCATAAACCGTGCAGTTAAATGTTTTGTATCATAATCACAATGTACAAAGCTAAGAGTCTCTTAAAATACCTTGCATAATTTTATAATGCTGGGAATGTTAATCAAGGTAACACAGAAACAGAATAACATGTATAATATTGTCTTACGTTTACGCGCATGTTAGACTTTTAAATTAAACTACTTTTACGGATAATAACAAAGAATAACATGTATTTAAAAGTAAAGGCACATACCGTTTTCTAGCTTGCTAATTTTCTGCTGCATTAATGTTTTGGTGTCTTCAAACTTAGTGACCAGGTTCTCCAGGCTACTCCTGAAGTTGAGTTCCTGAACGCTTCCTTTCTCGTACTTCTCTCTGCGGTCTCTGACGACCTTATCGTACGTAATTTGCAGCTCGTCGAACTCCCGCCGCAGCTTAGCGAGGTGGTCGAGCTTGGCAGCCATGACGTCGCGGCTCGACACCATCGCGTGCTCGGAGATGATCTGCAGCTCGATGGCCTGTATCCTGTGCTGCACGCTCTTGAAGTCGTCGTTGTGAGTCTCGACCGGCTTCTTGCTCACGGCGAGCTTGATCTCAACTTCTCGTTTCGTCAAATACAATAGTAGTTCTTCGTAAGCTTTGTTAATTCGTTTCGAGTCGGCTTCGATGTCGTCTTTGTGCGTCTTTGCTATTGGTTTCGTTAGTAATATTATGGATTGTGCGTTGAGTTCCTTTAGTTTCATATCTAGCTGTTTTAGTGCCCGTATTTTGTTCCTAAGAAAAGAAAAATTATTTATTACTTTTGCAGGTAAATACGTGATATCAGATTTTGTTGATATCCAACTATTCGGTCATAAACAAGGCGTAACAGACACGATCAAACTTATAATAATTTGTGACAACCAATTAATTAATATCGCATATTAATTAATTGGTTGTTTCGAATCATACAATTGAACAAATATACCCTTTTATGTAACGATTGTAAATTGCTAATCACAAATGACACGCTCGGCGTGACGTTCAAGTATTACGCGACAAATATAGGCATTATAAATCGTTTCGCACCTTAGATGTATGAGTTGATTGTTGGAAGGTTTCTCCTGGAGCATGCGTTCCTGCCAGGTGCGCGCGTCATCCAGCTCTTGCTGGAGCACGTTCAGGTTGCGGTAGAAGCTCTCCTTGTCCTCTAGCAGGTTCATGGTGTTGCGGATCTCCAGCAGAGTGCGCTGGATGCTCTCCCAGCGCTTCTTCAGCTCGTCGATGCTCTCCGCGTGACGCTTCGCTTCCTCTGCAATAAGTGAACAACATTAATTTAGACTTATTTCATCATTATTACTAATATATAAAATATTTTATATCAATGTACTTAATGTCCATAAAAGTACTGCAAGCAAATAAAATTTTCTATCTACAAAATATGTTTGGTAGTTAACCCTCAAGGCCCGCCTCGGCGGCGAGTCTCCGTTGTATCTCCTCGACGTTGGTAAAATCGGCGCGCTGCGTCTCTATCTCTTTCTCCACTCGCTCCAGTATCGCCGGAATTTCCTTCTTTTTGCCGCCCTTCACTTCCAGCTCGTGTTTGCACTGAAAAACAATATTTAGATATAAAAGATATATCACGACTAAAATAAATTTAAAATTGTAATGCAAGCCTTCAATCAAAATGAGAAATATTTTGCATTTATCATGGGTAAATATGCAAAATATTTCTATATCGATTTTCAAAGGCTGTTGACGAGGTTGACCACAATCATCTTATACAAAAATTGGCTCACGCAGGAATTTTGGGCTCACTTTTTAGATGATGTGAATCTTACCTCACGAATAAATCACAGATCATAAAAATTAGAGGCTACAAATCTATAGCTAGAATGGTCCTGTCTAGAGTACCCCAAGGCTCTCACTTCGTGACTTCATTTTTCGTTAGTTTCTTGCAGGTTTCTTCTCATAGGCTCTACCCTTTGCCTGAACCTAGCAACTAACCTAAATGTAGCTTCAGTAACTTAGTAAACTCAGTAACCTATATATTTTGACGTTCATAAGTGTTACTTTGTGACCTAAATGAATAAATGATTTTTGACTTTGACTTTGACTTCACCTGGGATCCCTATTCTTCTTAGTCTATGTCAATGATATATGTTGTGCCATAACATCCAGTTACCAAATATACGCAGACGATCTTAAGTTATACAGAACAATATCTAATCATAATGACATTAATTCACTCCAAACTGATACAAACGCATTTAAACATTTAGAAGTATTAATTGTAATTCCATTGAAAGAGTTAAATGGGATGACGAATAAATAATACTTCTAAATGCTGTCATATTAAATTCACACGAAAATGAGATCATACGCCTGTAACTTATTACCTGGGGTCGGAATAGGTAGTTTTTAAGTACCAAATGACGTAAAACTACCTACGAAATCTTAACATGGATGTGCCTTTTAAACCCGGAATTGGGGATTAATAAAAATTGTTTACTCAAACTTCTGGGATTGATATTATTGTGTTATAAAACTCTTTTTTTCCTGTGTTAAACACAAACTAAGTAGCGTTACACGTAACTCGCCGGCAAATGGCGCTTGACAGAATTTTAGTGTTCGCCTAGTACAGAGATGGCAAAATGAAGCAAACTTGACTCTAAGTATATATATTTTTATTACACAGTATCTACAAATCAATAACACAAGCAGCGATAGCTCAGTGGGGAGACCAACAGACTGCAATGCAGAGGGTCTCGGGTTCGGACCCACGTTGCGCACCTCTGACTTTCAGAAGTTATATAACTTTTCGAAATTATGTGCGTATTGATTGACAATTATCGCCTGCTTCGTGCCTCGGAGAGCACTTTAAGCCGTCGGTCCCGGTTGCCATGAACATCTATGGCAGTCGTTATTGGGAAAGTCAGTACCCTCTAATATCCTGACACTGGTCTAGCCTTAGGGTATCGTTAGCCTTCGGGTTGCGGAGCTCAGGTGGCAGCCACTCCGTGTAAAAAGTGATATCCGGTCAAATCCGGTTAGACCAGAAAAGCCGACCCCAAGTGACTTGGGAATAATAAAGGCTAAGAGAGAAGAGTATCTACAAATCAATGAAATGAATTGCAATAACAACACATCGATCAGAATCTATTTCAACTATGTTAGAAACACTGGAGGAAGCTAAAGGTTCATCGTCCACATAATTTACTAAATAATAGTATGTCGGCCTCGGTGGCGTAGTGGTTAGTGTAACCGACTGCCACGCCCTGAGGTCGCGGGTTCGATTCCCGCACAAGTCAAACATTTGTGTGCATGAACATGGATGTTTGTCTTGGTCTGGGTGTTTCTATGTATAATATGTATGTATTTACAAAAAAAAAAAAAAGTATATATGTATGTATATCCATTGTCTAGTACCCATAGTACAAGCTCTGCTTAGTTTGGGCTAGATGGTGTTGTGTGTATGTGATAGAATATTATTATTATTATTATTATTAATATATTATCATAATTTTTTTAATGTTTTCTTCTTTTAATCGGTTTCGATACGGGTGCAAGACCCACATGATGAAAATGATCTCTCAACGTCAACCGATGTGAGCGGAGCAAATTTAAGCTATGTTACTTGGCTTGTTTCGCTAATATTTCTAACGACATCCAAGTCTGGATTTCGACTCATAATTTGTTCAAGTTTTGTTTGTAGTGCATCATTTCCCGTCCAATTAATGACTGCTCTCACTTCGTCAAAAACTTCTAATGCTTCCGTAATAGAAAAAAACCTGTCTATTACGGAAGCTTTAGAAGTTTTTGCAAGTTTGCCAGGGTTAATTGAATGATTTTAAAGTGTTCCTCTATATAATAATAATAATAATATTTATTTATTCACAGAAAAAATAAAATAGATCTTTACACTACATCATACATATTACATCAACAATGTTAAAGCATACCTGCCTTAAATAATTTAAGCTTAAATTAAAATTAATTTTTAAGCTACGTTAATTTATAGTGTATACAATATAAATGAAGTTCAAAAGGTTATTTTTAAGCCTGCCTGAACTAGGTATATAAATCAATTGTGTTTGTAAATTTCATTGTTCATTGCATTTTTTGCTTTTCTAATACAAGGTGCATCCTGGTTGTTTAACATAGTAAATACGTCTTGTACTTTGCCAAAATATTTGGCATAGTAAAATGATGCCTCTAGCCAGGTGCCCCATCTTGTAATAACAGGCTGTGGAGGCAAAGGTAAATCTAGGTATTTTTCTTTCAAAATGTTTTCGCTACTTAGAGACTTAAGAAATGTTTCTTTTACATTCGATATTGAACGCGAGGCGGTGCAATGCGTGAGCTAAACATGTAATGTGAACAAGTTTTGGAAATGTACTTTTAAAATACGCCCAGCTTACAACATGTATGCTACACTATCTGTACACATTATCAACACATCATTTACTCTAGACTCAAAAGAATTGCCCCACATATTTTGAAAAGTTTCTATTACAAATAGAAAAATTGTATTGCGATTTACTTTTTCTAATACTCTACAAGCTATCAAGTGTGGCTTGTATGGTTTCAAGGGACTTAAAGTCCTGACCATTAAATGCACCATGTATCTACCTAATATATCTGTTGTCTCGTCTATGGATACCCACAATTTGGTATTTCCTAATTTGGTAGATTTCTTGAATTCTGTTTTTGTAATTGTTAAGAAGCGCCTATTATAAAATTGACCGCAATGTGTGCGGTGTAAAGATTAGTTAAAAATTGCATGTCATTACATTTATATCTTTACTTCACTTCGCTATCTGTCAACCACATTATAACATCGATTGAAAACACATAGCAGTTTAATTTTCCAATTCATACCTGAGACCCCCCTATACATGGTCCTTCGAAACGGATATTAAAGAAATAAGAAGATTTGCTGTTATCCAGAGTCAAAAAGGGGATTACTGTGGAAAATAAGGATTTTTACACATCGGCACTGTGCGTTGTAAGGTCACGTGAAGGACATTCGCCCGGAGTGTTAACGTACAATTGTTATTATTTGTGCTAATTGCCCTTGTTTTCACCCAGCACTCAGGTAATATATAGGCTAATAAGTGTTCTCAAATTATTCAAAGGTCAGTACCGTATATTTTGTATATTTCTTCGTGTCTATTTTAGTGAATTATTTGTCTTACATTCATGCAATACTTTGTGATAGGTATTTTGTAGTTTGCGAGATTATATTGTAATCATTTAGTTAATTAGTTACTGTTGTTGGATTAATTAATCTAAATCGACTCGCCAAACCAGTAAACTCCTTGAGTTGTAAGCGTTAAAGACACCTAAGTTCGATATAGGTATATGACTGTTAAGTTCGATCTTTCATCTAACTTTAAACTTCTAATTTAAATTGTTAAAAACTTATCATAAGTAATCAAATAAAGTTATTGTTAACCGATTGTGCAAATAAGTAGGTAGATATAATTAAGTTAAGAATATTAGTGATAAATCATTGCATTGTAACATTACAGGTTGATACAGCACCTGCATTCCCAGAATGTCCGAAGAAAAGGAATTAATTAAAAAACGAGGCAGTTACAAGGGACGTGTAACGGCATTTTCTACATTTCTTAACGGGTTAGATATTTGTTCATTAACCTCCACTGATGTTTCCGAGTTGCAAATTCGTATTGGTAAGATTAAATCTATCTTTGAGCTGTACGATGAAGTACAGTTGAAAATTGAATGCCTAAGTGATAATTTAGATCATATTGCCGAAAGAGATGAGTTTGAGTCAACCTATTATAAGTTGCTTGCTAGGGCGCAAGACATTGTGAATTGTGAATTATTCTGCTGCTAACGAGAGGAAAAGTTTAAGTAGTGCTCCTAATATTCATAAACTCGTCAAATTACCTACCATGAAATTGCCAACGTTTAGCGGATCGTATGAGAATTGGTTGGAGTTTCATGATACGTTTTCCAGTCTTATACATATCAACACTGAATTGGAAGACATAACTAAATTCCATTATTTAAGGACCTCGCTACAAGGCTCGGCTGCGGTAGTTATACAATCTATACAATTCTGCGCAAATAATTATGAAGCTGCATGGAAAATATTGTGCGATAGATTTGATAGCAAGCGGTTACTTATACATAACCACGTTTCGTCATTGTTTAACATCGAACCAATAACTAAAGAATGGTCGGTTAGTTTGAAACGACTTATTGACAACTTTAATAAAAATTTACTAGCTTTAGAATCCCTAGGAGAACCTGTCAAACACTGGGACACTCTTTTGATTTATATTATCTCAAAGAAGTTAGACTCACGAACATTTCGTAAGTGGGAGGAGCATAAGGATCGGTTGGATAAAAACGAAATCATCACTTTTGAATGTTTTAACTCGTTTCTTAGGAACCGTGCTGATTTGCTTGAGACCATAGAATTATCGCGAAGCTCAAATCATTTGCACAGCGATTCACCGAGTAAACAAACTGCAAAACATAAAACTATGGTTTCTGCACAAAACAATTCACATCCAACTGCTAAAACGTGTCCTATGTGTAAAAGTCACGATCATATTCTTGGTTCTTGCACACAATTTTTATCGTTAGACAATGAGTCACGTTATAAGTTAATGCCATCATTCAAGGTATGCTTTAATTGTTTCGCTAGTGGACACTTCGCGAATCGTTGCAAAAGGCAAGGGTGTAGAGTATGCAACCGAAAACATAACACTATTATTCACGTTTCTAATATGGCATCTAAACCAAACTCGGTTAGTAGCAGCGAGCCGACACAAACAAGTGATATTCACATTCCATCTGATAATAATAATATTAGCACCACATCGACGAGCGCATCTCAACCCAACCTGACGTTGTCTGCGAGTGTAGATCGGGCGCAGCTCGATCGCAGCGCAGACGCTTCTGACAACCGTAGAGCGCGGTGCGATATTCTGTTATCAAAGGCGTTAATTAAATTATATGATGCTAATAATTGCGAGCATATTGCACGCGCTGTGTTGGATAGTGGTAGTACGTCGTGTCTGATTACCGAGTCAATGATTAAAAGGTTAGGTTTGCCGGCGATTCGCATAGATGAATCTGTTCTAGGCATAAATAATGGTTTAACACAAGTACATCATATGTGTAAATTGCGTATGAAATCGTTGAATGAGCAGTATACAAGCAACATTCGATGTTTTATTTTGCCTACTATTACCGATTGTGTTCCGAGCGGAAACTTAGACTTGACTAACATTAATATTCCGTCAGATATTATTTTAGCGGACCCTAGGTTTTACTTGCCTGGTGAAGTCGATATACTCATTGGCGCAGATGTTTTCTGGGATATATTAGGTACACAAAAAATTCGATTAGGCATAAATAAGCCAATATTGTTCGAAAGTAAATTAGGATGGTTAATTTCCGGCCCTGTTAACAGTTATCAGTCAGAGCCGTCTACCCGTATTAAGTGTAATTTATTACATAATGATTCATATGCTATCTCTGATTATGATGACATTCAAACCCTACTTTCACGGTTTTGGCAGCTCGAAGAGGTTAGCCCTAAGTCATCATCTCATTATTCTAGAGAGGAGCTGTTGTGTGAAGAGCATTTTGTTAAAAATACTGTTCGTTTAGAAGACGGACGTTTCTGCGTTAGAATACCATTAAAAGAAAGTTCTAAGGTCTTAGGTGATTCTTATCAACGCGCCAAGCATTGTTTTCTTTCCTTGGAGCGCAGAAACAAATCTAAACCCGTATTAGATCAATTATATAAAGAATTTATGCAGGAATATCTTTCACTCGGTCATATGTCCGAATGTGCGGTTTTAGATATAATTAATTTCCATTTCATTCCTCACCATGGTATTCTACGTGAAAGTAGTACGACTACAAAGCTACGAGCTGTTTTCAATGCTAGTAGTTCAACCACCTCAGGCATTTCTTTGAATGATCTTCAGATGGTAGGACCTCAAACGCAAAGTGATTTATTATCCATTCTCATTCGTTATAGGCAACATAGATACGTATTGGCTGCTGACGTGGAGAAAATGTATCGTCAGATTATTGTACATCCCGATGATCGTTATCTCCAAAATATATTATGGCGTTTTAATTCTACCGACCAATTAAAGGCATTTCAGCTAAACACGGTAACCTATGGAACCGCGAGCGCTCCGTTTCTTGCCACTAGGTGTCTAAAGCAACTAGGCTTAGAGTGTACAGACCCTAAAATTGCTGAAATCATTATAAATGATATGTATGTCGACGACTTACTTACAGGCGGAAATAATATAAATGAAGTGCTAGATATTCGCGAGAAGGTAACTAGCACTCTTGCGGCTGCCAGAATGCCACTACGTAAGTGGAAGTCAAATGACCCTCAGCTGTCAAACGGGTGCACACAATCGTCGTTTGATCTTAACATAGGTTCTGCTGAACCGAGTAAAACTCTAGGTCTCGGTTGGTTAACAGCATCAGATCAGTTGTGTTTCCCGATGAGCAATGCTATCACTGCTGATAATTCCAAGCGCGGCATACTGTCAGTGATCGCTCAAATATTTGATCCCTTAGGTCTGTTAGCACCGTGTATCATACGCATGAAAATCATCTTGCAAAGGTTATGGTTGGAGAAAATATCTTGGGATGATCCGTTGTCATCGGAAGTTGGTGCGCTCTGGTCAGGTATTATTAGCGAGTTACCGGTGTTAAACACCATCCGAATACCACGTCATGTTGTTTGTGATGCCAGTAAATTAATAGAACTCCATATTTTTACTGATGCTTCGGAACGCGCTTATGGTAGTTGTGTTTACATACGCAGTGTCAGCTACGATAATAATTGTTTAGTTAGACTTCTTTTTGCAAAAAGTCGCGTAGCTCCCATAAAGCCTACCACTATTCCAAGATTGGAGCTATGTGGAGCACTAGTAGGAGTACGACTTTATGAAAAAGCGGTTAGCTCCCTTAGGCTTAAAATTAACAATGTTGTTTTCTGGACCGATTCAACCATAGTACTAGGTTGGCTAAGAATATTACCTAACAAGTTACAACCTTTTGAACGTAATCGAGTCTCAGAAATATTAGAAAAAACACATCATTGTTTGTGGAGGCACGTTCCCACAGATGTTAACCCGGCTGACCATTTAACGCGTGGAGTAGATTTTAGGTTAATGCAGTCTCTTGATCTATGGTGGTCAGGACCACCATTTTTAAAGCATGGCGAGTGTCACTGGCCTGTAAATTTACAAACCAAGGAAACATTACCTGAAATGAGGCATATTGCGTTACAGGCTAGTAGTAGCACTAAAGTGTCTGCCCATACACTAGGTTAATTAATTGATTTTAATCGTTTTTCAAATTTATCGCGTTTAAAACGCTCTGTAGCTTATGTGTTACGATTTGTAAATAGATGCAAAGGGTTATCGGTAACCGAAAACCATTTGACAGCTATAGAATTAACAAATGCATTAACTAAAATTATTCAAATTTCTCAAGAAGAATCCTTCTCCGAATACAAATTATTATTAAATAAACAAGCCTTGCCCAAGAAGAGCCCGCTTCTCAAATTCAGTATTTTCCTAGATGAACATAATATTATGCGTGTTGGTGGTCGATTGTCAAATGCTGACTTTAATTATGATAAAAAATTCCCTATATTGTTACAGTCCACACATCGACTTACCCAATTATTATTTAATTATGAACATTTAAAGTTAATGCACGCCGGTCCTCAATTATTATTAGCCAGTATACGTGAAGGATATTGGCCTATAGGGGGTCGGAACTTGGCAAAATCCTGTTATCATAAATGTATACGTTGTAGTCGCATGAAGGGGCAAGTTATAGCACCTCAAATGGGCAACTTACCCCATGATCGCCTAAAACCAGGTTATCCTTTTCATAATGTAGGTGTAGACTACGCAGGGCCTATAGTAGCTGTTAGTAGACAAGGTCGTGGCTCTCGAACCGTTAAAGTCTATATTGCCGTGTTTATATGTTTTGCTACAAAGGCAATACACCTAGAACTGGTAGGTGATTTGACGAGTCAGTGTTATATTTCTGCGTTACATCGTTTCATTTCGCGGCGAGGTAAGCCGCAGAATATTTATTCCGATAATGGGACATCTTTTGTAGTCGCGTATAACGATTTATCCAAATTTCTAAAAACAACTTGCAATTCGCTGGCAGAAGGTGTGGCTAATGAAGGAATAAACTTTCATTTTATCCCTGCTTATGCCCCGCATTTCGGAGGACTCTGGGAGGCAGGTGTCAAATCAACAAAATATCATTTAGTTCGAGTGCTGGGAAATTGTCACCTCACATATGAGGAACTTAATACGGCTTTAGCTCAAATTGAAGCGATCTTAAATTCTCGCCCGCTGACTCCAATTTCCTCAGACTCTGAAGACTTGACGCCTATCACCCCCGGCCACTTTCTGATCGGAAGACCGCTCACCGCATTGCCTGACAGAAGCTACGACGACTGCTCATACAATCATCTCAGACGATTCCAGCGCATTCAGCAGCTTCGTGAACACTTTTGGAAACGTTGGAGCAAGGAATATGTGGTGGAATTGCAGCAACGGATTAAGTGGCGGACAAGCAACGAACCCCTCAAATTAAATTCTCTCGTCGTCATAAAGGAGGACAATTTGCCGCCCTTGAAATGGCGTTTGGGTCGTATTGTCGCCGTTCATCCTGGTTCAGACGGGATCAACCGGGTTGCTGATGTCAAGACCAGTAGCGGCATTGTGCGGCGAGCCTTCAGCAAGATTTGCCCACTGCCTGTACATGATGGCTCTGTCTAGGGTTGGAAGCCAAGCTTCCAACGCCCGGGGGCATGTTAAGAAGCGCCTATTATAAAATTGACCGCAATGTGTGCGGTGTAAAGATTAGTTAAAAATTGCATGTCATTACATTTATATCTTTACTTCACTTCGCTATCTGTCAACCACATTATAACATCGATTGAAAACACATAGCAGTTTAATTTTCCAATTCATACCTGAGACCCCCCTATACAGTAATTTTTATCTAAATAAACTTTTCGCAGTAACGATTCGTCAGGTATAGATCTGCCACTGCATTTGCAACATAAATATTTTGCAAAAAACTTTTTGAATGCGGTGTTATTGACCTGAGACCAAGGTATGTTACACGAAATTAAAATTCAATTATATCAAAATAGAAGCCTTCCATTGGTGATTTTCGAGTTTCTTTATGTGTAGCTCCATTAACAGTCTAAATTGCTTTTTTTGTAGCTTTTACAGAAGTTTCACACTTCGTACAAAATATTGTTCCACTTGCATATTCGTAGATTAAATTTGAATCATCTTTGATCCAGTTTTGCACAACGTCTTCCCTTATAGTTGGGTGTTCCATGACGGAACGAACAAAATGGAGGAGATGCTGGCTTGTCGTGCAAATGGAATACCTACGTAAAACAAAAAAGAATATCTTGAACACAAAGTATTTTAATTTAACAGCAGTCTAAGCGATGTAGCTAGATCAAAGAGAAAAACTAGCACTAGACTAGACTGAACTTTTATGTGGAATATACATTTAAATTAAAATTGAATATGTAATCGAGATTATAAAATTAATAAAATTATTGAAACTCACCTTATCTGTAGGATTCTTGCAACTAAATCCAAATACAGGAGAAAAATCACGTGTGTTTAGTATTATTCACAACACAACTATCAAAATTTAAAAGTCACAGTTCAATAAACATAGCCAGAATCGTCAAGTAACACAGATTCAAACCAAAAAGGTAAGCCAAGGTCAATTTATATAAAAATCCAACAGCGAAAATAAATGCACGCACACTCAACGCACCGAAGCAGACGAGTGAGCCAAAATATATACCCCACACTCCCTCCGAACTGATCATCCCCTCACCCCGCAACGTCCACCCCACACCTCGCCTTATAGCGGTAGTAATATAGAAAGAGAAAGAGATAATATCTACGCGGCGTACACGCTGTGTTGAGCAGCAAAAACTGTTATCTGACTTACCGGGCAGGAACCAATCACTTTTATATATTTGTATAAATAAATTATTTCTTAATTGTTTTTTCGAATGAAAATAAATGTTTTGGGTCCAAAGAAGGTAAACAAATTTAGAATACTAAATCAATCCCGGGATTAAAAAAGGCATATCCATATTAAGATTTCGTAGTAGCATATTTGACGTCATTTGGTACTTAAAAACTCTACCTATTCCGACCCCTGCTTATTACATTGTCGATATTTCAATTAATGAAATCTCATTAATTGTGTCCGTTGTTTGAGTGTTTGTAAAGTCCCCCGCGACAAAATTATACCTAATTTTCGCCGGCGAGTGATAACTTACATCACTGAGTGTCTTCTCGGCGTTGTCTGCCCACGTGACGAAGGTCTTGTACCCCAGCTGGAAGTCAGTGTTGGTGTCGCTGAGGCGCGGCTTCTTGGAGCCGCTATGCGACGCCTCCGCTGTGCTGGTGGTCTGCGTGACGGTAGTCACGACGGTGGTGGTCTCAGACGTGGTGGTGTCCATGGGGGTGGGCGCCTCGCTGCCGTCGTCCACGTCGAGGTCGATGTCGAAGCCCAGGTCTTTTATCTAAAATGTAACAATGAGACGTTAATAATTATAGTTGCTATGGTTTATAACATTTTCGATTTCGTCACAGCTGGACTCTGATCTCGTGTGTCCAGCAGTAAACAATGAATAGTGGTTAGTACCCTCTGCGCCTGCACGGCCAGTATCATGAGCAGCGCGTCGAGGCGGTCGCTGAGCGCCTCGGCGCGGTCCAGCAGCTGCGGTGCGGGCGCCTGGCAGCGCTCCGCTAGCGCCGCCGTATCGTCCAGCAGTCGCCCGACGTCCGCCTGTCGTGCTATCAGCTCGCGCCGGAGATTCTTCAGCACCCCACAGCGTTGCAGCGCCTGTAAGCCGAAATCAACAGCTTTGTTAATTATTTGCCCAATCAGTATAGAATATAATTTCGTTTTTATCATAAATTAATATCACAAAATCGACAGTCCCAAGATGATGCCCTGTGAAACGCCGGACGTAACTTTTATAACTTAAGAATTAATTGTTGGTAATTTTTTTTGGTTCCATTGTGTCATTATATAGTTGGCGTTAAGCAATATAGACGACTTCTTCGTATATCGTATAATTCTACTAATTAAGATAGCATTTCTCCTATGGGTACCCAGTCAAAAGCTTTACAAGAATCTGTACAAATACAATTCACTGTCGGTAACGACAATATTCTAAAGAAAAATACTTTTACACTTTTGTAAACGTATAATTACGTTTGACGATTATTACTAGGCCGTAATGATCTAGTTATCATCAGAAGGAAATAGCTTCACCTGAGCGACACTATCGGCGGGCACGGCTTCCATCTGCTTGAGCTCAGTCTCGGCGCTGTCGCAGGCGCGCAGCAGCTCGGCGTGGCGCGCGTCCAGCGCCTCCCAGCTAGCCTGCAGCTCGCACAGGCGCGCCAGCTGCGCGCTCGTCCACTGGCACGTGTGCGACCAGCGCTCGCTCAGCGCCGTCAGCTGGTCCTCGATCTCCGTCACGCCTGCGGACATCGACACTACAGCCGGGTGCTACGTCACCGTCACCGACTTTCTATAGGTACTTATCTCAACGCAACTTATAAAAGAAACGCTATATTAAGATTTTGTATCGATTAACATTATTACGCGATACACAATAGCTTGCTACCAATACAACGCACCGTTCGCGCCAGCGGGAATAATCTTTACGTTCAGCGCGCATAAAAACTGCTGATCTGTTAAAATCGCGAAGATTTAATTTGCATTGCTGGTTTTTCGTAAAATGTTATATTCTTTGATTTTAGAGTTCGGAAAAACTATTATACAACAGCTTTGTCCGTCCGTCCGTCCGTCTGTTTGTTATACAACTTTTAATTCAAGAACCGTAAGAGCTAGAGACACGCGGTTAACGCCATTCGACTCAGCATAGTCGATATACCCCGAAATGACTATGACCTTTGATCTGTGACCTCAAGGTCACGTGGTATCACGTGACCTTTGTATATTACTTGAACCATTTTTTGGAACTCTAAGATTTACGGCAATTCATTGCCGATTCTTACTTGTTTAATTTAATATAATGTATGGTTTATACATTTATATTTATATTTAGGAATTAATGAAAACCTATGTAAGCCCAATTGTTAAAGATAAGACGGATGATACATCAGATCCTATAAATTACAGGCCCATATCGCTTGCTACCATAATGACCAAGGTGCTGGACGGTTTGATTGATAGACACCAGGGATGTTGCGAATATTCGCATCCGCATCAGCAATTGTAGAGCTTCCGCATCGATTTGGACATCTGCATCCACATCCGCAATAATCAACGCGGATCCAGATATAGAGTAGGTTACGATAAGAAAGAAATCAGTTGTTCAGTAGTACGTGTTTAATTTATGAACCATTCCAAAACAGGCTTGAACCTGCGAAGGCTGTGATATTAGATACTTTTTATTAAATAAGATGAACAATTTTAATCAACATCCGCATCCGCAATTGTGGAGCTCCCACATCGTTTTGGACATCCGCATCCATATCCGCATCCACGGATGTGAGTCTTCAAATATCCGTATCCGCATCCGCGGATCCGCGGATGTCAAAAAATCTGCATCCGCAACATCCCTGATAGACACATTGCAACCCGTATCAAGCTGAGTGACGCGCAGTTTGTCCACGGAGACTGCAGTCCCTCAAGCACACAGTCCAGTACTACATGTCAAGAAAAACGCCTGTAAATGCATGTTTCCTAGATCTTTCCAATGCCTTTGATCTGGTGCTGTATGATTTACTTTGGGATAAGCTAGCCAAGGAAACCACGGTGGACAGGGCAATTATATCAATGTAATGAAATGAATATCTATCATTTCATTGATTTGACCTTATTTTACGTGTATTTTACATGTCATTGTGATAATTGTGTTAGATAAAATACTTGAAGATTAAAAGGAGACGATATTCGTGAAATTATAAGCTTTGAATGTTGTTTCTTTATTTACAGGTAGAGTAATATTTTGTAAAACATGTAGGTACCTACTTACTTTATAAAACAACCCTTTTGTAATACAGTAAAATGCTTTATTTACAGAAACGCAATTTAGTTTATTGACGAACGTCGGTTACTGTACGGTGCACCGCTCGTACAATTACCAACGTCAGCAAACTCGTACGCGGCGCGGTACAACTAACGCGTCATTAATCAGTTCGCGATCTAACCGTATCGGGTAAAGACACGGGCTCCACCAAACTTGCTCCGCGGTCATTGTGTCAAGTTTCGTTCAATATACCATAGTTTACTTAAAACACGTCTTTTATTTGTTGACCTCATTGCACGGCCAACAATTTGGTGCCGAAACTTGGTCTTCCTTTCTTCGTACTGACTCGAGACTAGTAAATTTACTCTCGAGAAATGATAAAAAATCTTTTAAAATAGGTAGCTCTCGAGGCGATTTCAATGATTCAAGATAATCGCTATAGGTATCACTATCAAGTTTCTGAGATAGGATATGGACCAAAAATGGATCCCAAGTGGACACGTCCACCTCTAAATTCTCGATAGCATGAAGCGTCTCTACCGTGACGTCATGCATCTTTTTTATTTGACCTAACGATTGTTGCTTTATGTTGAAAAGCCCTAATAACGTGTTCATATGAGCTGTAAATATTAGTTTCTTATTATTATAGCGATTTATGAGAATTTCCCAACACGCTTGATAATTATCCGAACTTATGTGTAGATGCTGGATAAGACGTTCGGGTTCGCCACGTAGTTTCCCTTTTAGAAACTGCATTTTTTGCGCTTTAGATAATGACGGGTTATTATGGATCGCCTCATCAAATAGGTCTTTAAATGACGTCCACTGCTGATAGTTGCCGGAGAAGACAGGTATTTCGATCTTGGGAACTGATTTCTCCCTGTGCGATACCGACCACAATTTTTTATTTACTGCTTTTTTCAAGCTATTATATATTGTCTCGTGTCTTGTAAACGAGCTTTCATATTCTTCTTCTTCTCCGTTCGATTCCATGTAGATCTCCCAGTGAAGGGTATCTATTGCTGTCCAACGAGACTGTAATTCTTTCAGCACATCTCCAAATTCCCATTTTTCATTGATATTATCTAATTGAATATTTTTTGTAGTTCTTATTAACGCTGTAAAGTTAACCGTTTGCTTGCGTAATAGCTCATCCAATTTGCTCAAAGAACCCCGTGATACCATTCGTTGAGATGTACCTGATATTGACCCTGCTGCTTCTTCTACGTCTGCTCTCGGCGGCTCCTCCTGCTGTTCAGTCCTTTGTCCTAATGCTTTAGAACGAGAAGATGGAGTTTGCGCCGGTGTTTGTTCCTGACTTTGCTGATGGATCAGCTTTCTTGCTGATAAATACAGCTCTTTTGTCTGCTCATACTCTCGTCTCGTAAAATAGATATGCTCCTGAATACCTAGATCACAGATGCTTTTATTATTGCTCTCATATTCTCTCCAGTAGTTTTCTAAAATATCCAATCGCCTTCTAAAATAATCCCCTGTTCTCCTTTCAAACCCTGCTTATTTTTTAGATTTCACTTTTGCGAAGTAATCAACAACATTTAGCACGGTTATGGCAAAATCAAACGTCGGTCATTGAAGGAGAATACAATATTCTACAACGTATTGAAGAAACTATAAATAAACAGCACAAAGTCATAAACAAACGTATGAATGAATTGAATAAGGAAGCGAACACATTAAAGCATAAAATTCAAAGTTTTGAAATTATGTCTGATTTTACTTTATCTGCCATGATAGCCAACAGTTTACTCCTAAATATTCAAAATGTTCAAGAGAGATTGGTTGATATCCTTACGGATGTTCATCGCCAATGGTTCAATCATTATATCCTTTCGCCGCAGCAATTGCAAAATGAATTGAATATTATTTCGGGGCAGTTGACGAAAGACTTGTCACTACCCATCGATCATATAAATAAAGAGATAGCGAAAATCTATCAGTTTCTTAAAGTCAAAGCTCGGCTAACTAACGAATATTTTATTTTCGAGATAAGGATACCTTTGATCACGAGAGATAGCTACGAGCTTCACAAGGCATTACCAATCCCGGTAAAACGAGCGAACGTCACTCTAACTATAACACCCATATCTGAATACGTAGCTATCAACTTGCAGAAGGACACTTATCTGCCACTGAGAGAAAGTGAGTTGCAGCAGTGTTTTGATAGAGGAGCTTCTAACTACGTATGTGATTTGCATGCAACTGTCTATAACCTTAAGATTGAGAACGGTTTGTGCGTTAACGATCCGGCTACAAAGAGATGTCTAACAAGCACCACGAGCTGTACAACTAAGTGGATACAATTAAGTAACATAAATCAGTATTTATTTCACTGCTGTGAACAGTGTGCACTACGCTTTATGTGTGGAGATCGTGTTACTATAGAACAGGTGAAAGATACACACATAATTAACCTTGCGCCGGATTGTATTGTGAAAGAACAGCATTTTACTGCATACGCTCGCAACACGAATCTAACAGAAATAATAAATATCGATTCTGATATTTATAGCCCACAGATTGCTCCTATAAACCACATTTTAAATATATCATCGAACCTGTATGAAAACGAAACCGCTGACTCGGACATTCCACTACGACTCCACGAGCTAGATGATAGAATCAAACAAATGAAGAACGCGGCCCTCGCCGATGTCGAATCTGATTTCTATCATCATACCCATCACTACGCCATCAGCTATGGCTTGGTGTTGGCAGCAGCGTTAGCAGCAGCAGCGTTCCTGTGGAGACGCAGGCGCCGGGCAAGTCCGCGGGAGGACGTCGGGCGAGCCCTACCCGCGCCTTCCACTCCTACGAGCAGAGTCAGTGTAGTGAGTGAGCGAAAGTTAAGAAAGGCACGTCGCCTACCGAAAGTGGAGTGCATAAGTGTTAACACGTTAAAGGACGACAAGGTCGAAAAAACGGACTCTTCTACTTCACCTTTTCCTATAACGAGTCGGCGTAATATGTTTAATATTTCGGAGGACATTGTTTAATTTTTATTATAAATGTGTTGTCCATTGTAGCTTTTAATAATAATCGCTATTGTTATTTAACTGTAATAATTTCGGCCCGGGAGCATGTACGGTGCACCGCTCGTACAATTACCAACGTCAGCAAACTCGTACGCGGCGCGGTACAACTAACGCGTCATTAATCAGTTCGCGATCTAACCGTATCGGGTAAAGACACGGGCTCCACCAAACTTGCTCCGCGGTCATTGTGTCAAGTTTCGTTCAATATACCATAGTTTACTTAAAACACGTCTTTTATTTGTTGACCTCATTGCACGGCCAACAGTTACCTTAAATAAGATAATTATGTTATAAAATAATAATAATAATCTTATAATCGTTTACCTATGCGCCAGTTTAGCCAACATTTAATTGCCTCTTTTAGAGGTAGGCATTCTAAATAAATTGTTTTTCCCTTTTTTGTACTTCATTTAGTTTCTTAGAAAAATATGCAACTGGTTTTCTTTTGTGTTTTGTTGTCTCTGTTTCAATACTGCTCCTACGCCTAGTATACTTGCATCTGTGTAAATTAGTATTGGTATGTCTGCGTCAAGTATCTCTAATACAGGTTGAGAATATATGTAGTAATTGTTTCATTTTGTCCAAGGATTTTTGACATTCGTCCATCCAAATTAATTTTTGATTCTTCCGTAGTAAGTTGTGTAGTGGATCTATTGCAATATTTGGTATATATATTTCCCAAATTTTTTTTAATGATATTAAATTATCTTTTATTGGGCGTACTGAATTATTATGAATAATGTGCCCTAAATATTTCACCGAATCCGATGCGAACGTGCATTTAGAAAAGTTTAGTCTAAAGCCTTCCTTCTTTATTGCTTCTACCAATTTTGTTAAGTATGCGTTCGGAAAAGGATTTTGAAAAAATCAATATATCATCTATGTAGTTTACCGTGAATTCCGTAAGTTTATGTCGTCTTATAATATTACTCAATATTATTTGAAATATTGCTGGAGATGTTTTTAGTCCAAATGGTAGACAGGTCCACTGAAAGTGGCTGTCTTGTGTTACGAAAGCCGTTTTTCTTTTGTCTTCGACTCGTGATAGTATCGACCAAAATGCTGAATTCAAATCCAGGGTAGAAAAATATTTGCAATTTCTTGTTCTTACCATCAGATCTTCAATTAACGGGCAAAGTTGTGACTGTGGAATAATAAGTTTAGTTAAATCGCGAAAGTCTATAAAGTCTTGATTCTCTATTGTTTTCCTTTTTGTATGCCAACGTCACCGGAGCAACAAATGGGCTGTATGATGCCTCAGTTCGATTTTTCTCAAATAACTGTGTTACTTGACTCTCTATTTCCTTCTTGTCCTCAATATTGCATCTGTAAGGTCTTTTGCTGCAATATTTATCGACTAATAAATCAATTCTGGCTTCATAATCCCTGACAGTTCCAACATCGTACTTGTCTTTTACGAAGATTGATTTGTATTATTCAATTAGTTCGTTTATTTGAGCTTCTTGTTTATTTTTGAGGTGGTTTATATAAATTTTAAAGTTTATTTCTTCGACATGTTCAGTAAAGTTCACTGTAAACTTGTCACAACTTTTTTTTTGTATTTTTTCTCTGCTTCCTTTTTTGTATTTATATTTATTCCTTGTATTTTTTGTGTTATTTCTAGCTTTTCATTTTGGATCAATTTGAATTGTTTTATCATATCCAATCCAATTAAAAAGTCATAATTTAAATTGTTCTTGCTAATTACAAACACATTACTTCTTCTTCTATTTCAAAGGGTTTTATTTTCATTTTTACTATTCCGTTAGTTTTTTTTTTCACACCATTAATCGTAGTTAACCTCACTGTCTGTG
The DNA here is from genome assembly GCA_930367265.1 of Catocala fraxini. Taxonomy (NCBI): domain Eukaryota; kingdom Metazoa; phylum Arthropoda; class Insecta; order Lepidoptera; family Erebidae; genus Catocala; species Catocala fraxini. The sequence goes on along the minus strand of OV884044.1, from coordinate 317,739 downwards.
TATTATTCATTTCTTCATCTTTTCATTTAAGTAATTTTGAATTAACTAATGACACATTCGAACCGGAATTATATATATTTATATATATAATTATATATATTCCTAATACATCCAAAGTGTTATTTAATGTTAATTTGACTTTGATTAATGGTGGCACTACTAGTTTTTTGGTCCACATTATTTAATTCAGTTTCTACTTCAGAATTATTAACAAAGTTGATAATATTAGGTTTTTCTTTATTGCCTTCATTTGTTTTAAACCAGCATGAGTTTTCAAGATGATATCTAATACCTTTATTTAGATTTTTACATATCTTGCACGGTTCTTTAACCTCTTTTGTTTTTACTATAGAGTTGGTAATTTTATTTTTATCAAAGATAATTTGCACACGATTTATTCGTCATGTACGTCACATCCAAGATAGGCATCTATCTTGGATGTGACGTGGACGGAATATGTCTTAACAACATTAGCTATGCTGATGATATGGTGTTGCTAAGCCCATCAATTAGCGCTATGATGAGACTACTCGACATATGTGAAAGATATGCGGAGGCTCATGGCCTCAGATATAATGTTGCAAAAAGTAAATTACTTGTATTTAAGGCTAGGAGTAAACTTTACTCTGATATACCACAACATAAGCTTTATGGTAATCCACTCAAACGAGTCACTAGTTTTAAATATCTGGGGCACTGGGTCTCTGATGACCTTAGAGATGACTTAGACATCGAGCAGGAGCGTAGGGCGCTGGCTGTCTGTTGCAATATGTTGGCCCGTAGATTTGCACGATGTACAAAACAAGTAAAGGCGACGCTTTTTACAGCGTTCTGCCAATCCAAACACAACAACTAAACACGTGCGGTCTATGGGTTAACTAGCTAATTGGCAGCACCAACAATATCCCCAGTACGATAGTGGACAGGTGGGATAGCCCATTGTTTGTCATTGGTCGCGGCTTCATAAGCCTGTTGTGTAATTTTATTTATGTTTTTATTATATGTTAATTGTGTTTTATTAATAATTACTAACACTAGCTTGTAAGTTTTTATGTAATATTAACGCAATTGATATTAGTTTAAAATTAATAATAATTATTATAATTATATATTATATTATGATACACAGTCAGAAAAATTAAAAATTGCAGGGAAAAGATTGTAATTTTAGTGAAGAAAATTTCAAGCATTTTTAAGTCAGAATAATGTTTGGAATGTAGTAAAGTTTTGGGTACAGCGTCCCCTACACCGCTGGCAGGCTAACAAGAGCTCGTGTACGCACTGGAGTCCTGCGCGGCGTCGTCGTCCACGACGATGACGCAGTCGGCGAGCGCGTCCACGCGCGGCTGCTGGCGCCGCAGGTCGGCGTGCAGCGCGCGCACGGCCTGCAGCTGCGCCGCCGGGCCCGCGCCGCCGCGCAGCGCGCCCAGGCGCGACATGCGGTCCTCGGTGCGCGTCAGCCACGCGCGGAAGCGCTCCAGGTGCTCGTGCTGCGCGCGCATGAGCGCGTGGTGCACGTGCGCCTGCGTGCGCATGGCGTGCGTGCGCAGGTGCTCCCAGCGCGTGTTGAGCAGGCGCAGCTGCAGCCGCACCTCGGCCGCCTCGTCGCGCGTGAGCCCCGCCTCCAGCACCAGGCGCGCGCCCTCCTCCAGTACGCCTCCTACGCGGCACTGCTGCTCCGATAGTTCCAGTAGAAATTTCTGAAATAATATAATTAAGTCACCGTTTTGAATCGATTCCAATGTTGTAGTATTCAATCATCATTCATATTCACAAATGTTTTTGCGTGCTCACCTCGTGAGAATGAAAGTGTTCCTTCAATTGCGCCAGGTCATCAGTTTCCGGCGCGTGTGTCTCGGCCAGACGCTCCTCGGCTTCCAGTAGCCACGCCAGCACCTCCTCGAAGGCCGCATAGTATCCACCTAACTCCACGGAGCCGGTGGTAGCAGTGGACAGAGGACGACTTGATGACACTTGCTGCTAAAAGCAAACAATTTAGTTGATAATTAATTGACATAGACTGTCGGTAAAATAATATTGTTACAGCCAGTGCCATCTATCGACACTGTGGGGAAGACTCGACAGTTCCTTGTAATAATTTATTACAGCGACATCTAATTTTTTACAGACAGACGTTTAACTGAACTATGTAGCTTGTCGGTACGCGAAGAGTAGTGAGAGCGCTGGAACTTTCTCGAATCTTCGTACTGTTTACATACCGGATCTGGCGTTTCTCGAAATCTCCAGAAACGCTTTAACCGCGTATAAAAGCGCAAGGCCAGCGCTCGCCGAGGCAGTTTACAATCGTAAGCATTTGAGCATTCATCGGAGCGAACGGAAGCGAAAATATCACAGAGTTTGAAGCAGTTAGAGTGTGAAAGTGTTTAAATAGTGTGTGTGGTGTTTTAAATTTAATTGTGTGCTAGAATAAAACGTGTTTTAGTCGGTAATATTGTTCACATTCTTATCGCTCGAACCCATCACGTAACAATATCATTGGTATTTTAATTCAAGTTACACAATTTTCCCTTTACTGCGGCCTGTTCAGTTGTAGGCAATCCGCATATATCGCCTAAGTAGAAATCAATCATTTTCATAAGAATAAATTATGGTAATGTCAACATCTCATAGTAGACAAAGCACGAGCGAAAGCTCGGATCCCTGGGGAACACCAATATTAACCTGTAAATCTTTTGAAGCCCGACCATCACAAAGGATCTAAGTGCTCATGTAAGTAGCTACCAACTATGTGGTACAAAACCAACCAAAAGAAAAAAGCTTGGTAAGAAACGAAGGGTGCCAGAATGTGTCATAAATTTTGGTAAATGTAAATGTCGGGACCAATAGTCTACGAGTCAGCATAGTTGTCCATAGTCCCTTTGTGTGAACTTGGCTGTGAACGTGTGAAAATTGGAATTAAATACAATTGATATAATGAATTGTAATGAAATACCATACCTCTGGCGGGTTGTTGGTGACGGGCGTGGTGGGCTCCGAGGCCACGCTCTCTAGATCAGCCACATCTTCGCTGGAGTGCGGCAGAGATTGGAACAAACACATCACATACATCATGATAGATTTCTTGTCCGGGTTGGGCGTGTTCACATCTGAAAACAGCGAGTTTTATATTAGTATTATTCCCATATGAAATTATTCTTAGAGGCAAGTATAACATCATGGTACAAACCTTCCGGATCTAGTAGTTTATCAATTCCTAAGTGCGTATGCGCGATATTGAAGGCATGTTCGAGCCTGGCGGCAGGGCTGCGCCCCACGATGGTGGTGTAGTCGAAGAGCTGCGGGCGCCAGCGGTGCAGGAGCGCGTTGAAGGCCAGTCCGTCGGCCCACGACGAGGTGAAGTTGCGCACCGACACGCCGGTGTAGTTGGCCGTGTGCGTGCGGCACCACGCTAGCAGCGTCTTCTCCAGGTTGGTCTGCTGCAGCTCCGACATCAGCTCCTTCAGGTGGTAGTGCACCTGCCAGTGCAGGATTATGCTCCACACTAGACCTGCAATTAACAATGTCTTCATAAAGTGAAAACGGACAAGTAGAAATGGTAAATCAGAAATCACTCAAGATCATCAATCGACATGACAATATTTAATAGCAGCAGCAATTTTGATTACTTTGTTAGTTTAATCGCCTAAGCCTGTGTACCAGCTGCAGCGCATTTGACATTATTGTATTATTGTATGCTTGTATGCCTGGCTTTGGCAGTTATTGAGTGTTTTGTTTACTAACTCAGCATCACTGGGTGCAAGCGTCAAGTCCTTAACTTTGATGCTATTAGACTGTAATAAGCATAATTATAGTAACTAAAATTACAACCGCAATAACGAATTGCGGTTGTAAAGCAAACGAAATGTTTTATAATTACAAAAATAGTTGTCTTTCTGGCTTACTCTTATAAAGAGTTGCAGAGGAGTGTGATGTGGCCTGTGGGTGAGGAATGTACTTGTGTACTGACCGAGCGTGAGCTTGGGGTTCCCGTCGACGATGTCGTTGCTGCTGATGTTGACGAGCTTGACGCCGTTGGCGTCCAGCACCTGCAGCGCCGTGTTCACGTTGTTGATGTGGTGCACGCGCATGCGCCCCCGCTCGCGCTTCTGTCACGCAACACACACACTTATTGAAAACAATATTTACTGTTTATACTCTATACCAGCGATTCCTAACGTGGATTCCGCGAAACCTAGGGGTTCCGTAGAAAAGTCACCAGGGCTTCGCAAAATTATTGCTTATGGCTGTTACATAATACCAGAGTTAAGTACAAATATTATTTTGAAATAGTGCAAAGTAGGTATGGGATGACAAATAAAGTTATTGTTCTTATTTAAATTACAGTGTCTTTGATTTGTACTCATTTGATATGGGGATCCTTGAAATAAAAGGTATTTGGTGAGTGTTCCGTTATCTTAAGAGTTTAGACACCCCTGCTCTATACAACATCAATAGCTTAACATGCAAGGACTACTGAATTGCAACCTAATAGGTTACAACTAGGATAATCCTGTGGCTTGTATGAGAACAGTCATTCAATAAAATATTTATATTTTACACAAATCTTCTTTGTTTTAAATGTATGGTAGCTTATATAAAATACTACTGAACACTTTTTATGTATCTGTGATTAAAAAATTAACAAAACATTCGACGATAGTTTGATGTAGATAGTTCTACGCATGCATTTATATAAATTCGCAGGTCACGATATTGGAACTAGTTCGTGCCGTGTTCGCCAAAGCACTGTACGAGAAGTGTGATGGTGAACCGACATATGCTGTGTGTATAAGTGCAAAAAAAACGTGGTGATGTCTCACATATTGCTGCGCGGTGAGGATCTCCAGCAGCGACAGCAGGATTTCGCCATCCCTCAGGTCCAGGAACAGATCCTCCACCAGCGGCTTGTCGTTCTGCAACATACAAATACCAGGCGTCACTACTTTACTCGTATCAAACAACCAGAAACACCACGCCTCGATCAATATTTTTACTTTCGTATATCAGTAAGAGACCATACCTAGTGGTCATAAATATGTTTGGTGTTTAAAAACACTTCGTCTGTCTTAGAGTTGCTACACACATAAGCAGGCCGGCGTTAATCGACACAGCCGGGCGGTAAAATCGAATATATGTAGATGAATAATAATAATAATAATAATAATAATATTCTACACATACACCCAACACCATCTAGCCCAAACTAAGCATAGCTTGTACTATGGATACTAGACTATGGATAAACATACATATATACGTTTTTTTTTGTAAATACATACATATTATACATAGAAACACCCAGACCAAGACAAACATCCATGTTCATGCACACAAATGTTTGACTTGTGCGGGAATCGAACCCGCGACCTTGGGCGTGGCAGTCGGTTACACTAACCACTACGCCATCGAGGCCGACAAATGTTCGCGAATCACAAACCACTCGGTTGCCGCACATAATCACTCGGCTTGGCAACTACCGACTTATGCCGGTTGGCTTCCTCATTACACAAATACTGCTGTTCCGAATGATGTGTCGACCCGAATGAACTAACCGATCGGCACAAGGCGATTGAAACCGAACAAATGCAGTAAATGCTTCGGGTCGGCTTTGTTGTTCGAGAAATACTGCTGAACCGACAATGCCGGCCCGGTTATGTGTGTAGTAACCCTTACTTGTCATTACTGTGAAAAAGATAGTAGAGACCTCGACTGAGGATGTTAATTCATCCTCCAGAAGCTCGCAACCTTGTTTATGTTTTTACGGCGAACAGGGGTACCGCTACTAAACCTATTCAAGGTGGTGCTATGCTGTCAGCATAAGATCAATGTGATATTCTATCACATACACATATTTGCACTTGAGTAGACAACACAACAGTTTCTTTTTCAAAATAGAAATCGACGGCAATCGTGCGGGAGTTATGATAACTCTTTACCATCGCGCGGCGAGTAGATATGCTTGTATATTGTAGTAAAGTTTGTGTATAGTACCCAGGTGGTGTTAGTCGGGCCACATCGATGCGACGCGACGCTGTCATATCTAATCTTACCGATCTACATGTGTGTTATTTTTGCTTATGTGTAGTTTTATAACGATAGCTATCGCAGAACCAGACAGATTTCGATTACAGTCAAAATCGAATCTAAATAATTTAAAATTTTTAGGTCATAGAGTTAATCTTATAGACGTCCAAGTTACATTTAATTTATGCCACAAAGGACATTACAGATATTACATAAACCAGATAAAGTGGGAAAATGCAGTTAATTAGCAATTTAATAATACATAATCTTTGTGTCTTGAGCGGAGATCCGAACCGCAATAATCCGCTTATCGGCGGTATAGGGAGATGACCATTTAACCGGTCGTATACCGCCGGCTCGCATACCAGCCGGCAGATTTGTACCCGTCGTAGGCCGGTGGCTCGCATGCGAGCCACCAAATTGGCGCCAAAACGCCGCGCGCCGCCTTCGCTTTAGCTTAAGCTAACGTAAAACCAATTTGGTGGCTTGCATGCGAGCCACCGGCCTACGACGGGTACAAATCTGCCGGCTGGTATGCGAGCCGGCGGTATACGACCGGTTAAGGAACGCTATCCGTTCAATCAATGCTATAAAACATAACTTTTAAGAAATCGCAGGCGCCATTGTATCGCTAATTCGCTACAAAATAATAATAATACGTACAGATAAACAAGTACCTACATCTCTCATGTTATAAAAATCGCTCGCGTCGAGTAGTTGACACCCGACACTGCGACTAGAGAGGTAATATATGATGTAATAGGTACCTACTAGCGTTTAGTAGTGCCTACTGTCACTTTTATGTAATGCTTAGATTCACTGCTTTGATTCCTATGCGGATAAAATTGTTTAATTTGAGACTAGTGAACGCGACATTAACGATTTGCAAAATGTCTCTGGACAACCATTTTAAACTATAAGATTCTTACTTTGTTATCCTTACTAATATAAACGCTAAAGCGGCGGTTTTTGTGAGGCTAGGTTGTGGGCCGGGAGCGCCTTTGGTTACTTTTAACGCAAAACACAATGTACTGTTCCTGTGGATATACGAGAGAGAGCGAAGCTGCAGCTATTTTTATTACATATTACAATAAAATGTTTGGCTAAAATCTAAAGTAGTCGCATTCTATGAAACGAGTATAAAATATAATCATTATCTTTGCTCAATGCACCGGACTTGGGATCAAAAGATCGCATGTGATACTGCACAGTTGACGTAAAACCAATTCCAGTACTTACTAATATTTGCAAATAATACTCACAATTCTAGTCATCTTTTAAAAGTATTGCATTTAAATATGAAGTTTGGTGTAAGTAAATTTTTTGGGTATCCGTCATAATACGAATTTGTCACCTGATGGACTTTATCATTTATAAATTAATCGAACCCCCTCAAAGGAGTTTAGGCGCTCCTCGCACTATTGTCTACAAATAACGTAAGGAACTACTGCTACTAAGGCAACCTAATGATGTAGTCATCGTGTTAAGGTCCGGTGCCTTTATTCATTGTTTCGGATAAAGAATATTTACTATTCGAAAAAAACAAGCACATTTACATACGGACAAACGTTTTCATGTTTATATAAAGAATTAATGTTGTATGTTGTATGGTGTAGCGACGCCGCGGCGTGCGAAGTGCGCTCCATTCGTTCGGTCCACAAGCACAAACAACAGTCGTCTCGCGACTCGATGAGAATTGACCTTAATTACTTCATACGCTGAATTTGAAAGTACTACGCACTGCTGCTTGAAAATCACAAAGTGCTCTTACAATGACTGAATGACTAAAATTCCTTTATTTAGACGTTCAGATGGTCATGGTTAAATGATTATACATATACAATATGTATGTATGTAGTGACTGGTTCCATTACAAGTCTATATTTTACACTTCAGTGACATCAAAGACTTGATGGTACACAACACTTTCATTTTATTCACTGCTGCAATTTGATCCGCGATCGGTTCGTCACCTTCCTGCTCGGTAGTGTCATCGGCCGCTATCAATATTGACCAAAATCCACGCTCCAATACGTTCGTTCATGATCGTACTGAATGATTATTTACGTACCTTCACAAGTTGGGAGTTGATCCACTTGGCGAATGTTTTCTTTTGGACATCTTCGCGCTCATCTGTAACAACATAAACTAAATATTACTGTCCGATCTCTACTGTTGTTATAAATACAAATCATGTGTAAACAAACCGGAGATATTTGTTATTTTTCATGTCAGAGCACTTGGAATGGGTTTACTGGCAAACTCACATTTAGCTGCCTCTTTTGACGTATGATAACTTCCTATAAAGTTTATTTTCGTAAACATATATATATACTCGCATACATATGTTTCACCAATGGTGTCCGGTATCATGTAATATCCTACTTATACCATAAACCAAAAGGTAAAGTTGGTTAAACGTGGATTATGTCTACCTGTTGCACATTAACGTAAACCTCCAGCTATTCTTTTCTAATATATTGTTATGTTTGGACCACAAACGATGTCTATCATTAGCACATAGTCTCAAATTATTTATCAGCCCACAAAGTTCACAATGTCATTAGTCACGATAATTTAGTCACGTCTGATATCGTAAGGGGAAAGCCAGCCTAAATAACCAACAATCTCACGAGTTGAAAATAACAAAGTAAGTATTTCACATATATTAAGATCTTGAATTCAGTATGAAGGCGTTTACAAAGGACGTAATGAATTAGTATCAAAACATAAAGATAGCATCACTTGAACGACACGACGAGTACGTGCGATACACCGAGGAACTACAGGATCACACATATCAGATCAAGCTGACAACATACTGCTAACATCGTCGCTGTGTGTAGGAGGCGCCATGAACGCCTCCCAGGACTTCAGCAGCGTCAGCATGGCGCTGCGCACCTCACACAGCACGCTCACAACATACACGAACCAAGCCTTCACGAGCGTTATTACATTCATAGAAACTGTGAAGTAACAGACAAAGGGCTTAGTCGTAGACGCTCACTCCCGTGTGCCGAACTGAAACTAATACGGCGGAGGTATGTTGGTATTGATGGATGAGCCGTCCCGTTATACGCTCGAGCGGCTTTATCGTCGCTTTGTTTGTTGCATAATGTGATGTATGGCTGCGACCTTCGATGCGCCGACATCCGCCACCAATATCACGGTTAAGAGGCTAACACTTAAAACAGTCGCAGCGGAAATGCAACCGTCCAAAGACTCTCTAGACCACCTACAGGAAGGTACGTGCATAATGCAAGCTTGACGCTTTATCGATGATCTCATCGCTAAGGTCGTAAGGCACTCGCGGAGGAAGCCCGTGCGCCATCATATTGTATTTGCATGATCACATGCAAAGTGCGTAATAAACTAAACATTATGTACAGATGACGGAATCTCCTTCACCTCGCTGCCTTTCATGTGATACCTTTTTTGTATTAACTGATCAGAAGTTTTTCCTATAGTATTACGTCATAGTTTATTATGTTTTTCTTACAAATGGTAGTTTGAAACCCATCTTTGTTAATTCTAAGGTAATGTTTACAATTCAAGTGCCTCCTTAGTCCAGTGGAGTATGCTTACTTTACGAATGACGGTAAGGTCCCAGATTGGATACCCAGCCGTCAATTAGTGTTAAGGACTTTTTTCTTTCAGATTCTTCTTAGTGTTAAACGAAGCTTAGCCGCGATATTCAGATATGGCTAGCTAATTAACTCATGTAGTGAGTATACCTAAACACGTTTTGGGTTGTTAATGATTTGTTTTTTGTATGTTTTTGATGGTATATTACGTAATGTCCATTTTTACTTTACTTCACTGCAGTATAGACTTTGACAAGAGTAATTACATTCAAGTGCGCAGAGTTCACACCTTGACCTACCTAATAAACTCTACACTAAAAATTCCTAGTCACGACAATAATGGCTTTATTATATATCAGACATGTTCGATATGAGAATATAATAAAGGCGCTGTGTTTTTTACAACTATAATGATGACTTTAACATCAAGCAAAGGTTAACAATGTGAACATGGACGTGCTGACCGAATGTGTCATGTGCCGATAACACAGATATCGTCATAGTTATGTTCTCGCCGAGATTCGTGTACTTCGGTACAGATCGATGGACAAACAATTCGGTGAGACGCTCAGGGTCACCGATAATTAGACGCGAGCTGCTGAACACTGCCTGGCACCCCCTAACTATGTATGTAGATACGATCATGTCAATAACCACACGACGCGCGCTCTCTCGTTTGTTTCTAAGCGTATGATTTGGCTGTAAAGTACTAACTCTACAAGGCTGACTACTACTAACTTCACAAACTCTACACCTTAGTCAAAATATGTGTATTCACTAGTTAGGCCTTGTAGAGTTAGGGCGTGTAGAGTTCAACCTCCTCGCTGACCATTTGCCCGCCTTTTCGCTCCTGTATACTGGGGTCACTGGTACAGAGTCGGGGGACTCTCTACCGGCTTGCACGGCCCCACACGTCTGAGGGATGGCCTTGGTGAGCAAGGCCTTCCCTCCACAGGTGCTGAGGCCCGGTCACCATCAGCCGGGCCAACCGCCGGGGCGGGATGGTGATTGCTAACGCGACCCCATCCCGCCCCACTCCGTCGGCGGAGGGACTGTTCACCCCAGGTTTTTAGTGTGTATACCGACCCCCTTCAGGGGCGGAGTCTCACATAACCACCCTTCCCCCCCCGGGGAAGGGGGTTTCCATAAGGGATTTTCCTGGGTCAAAAAAAAAAAAAACGGGCGTGTAGAGTTAGAAGCTTGCTCTACATGAGATCTGATAACTTTTTGACAGTGCGAGTCATATGGTCTCGTCTTGGCAACATTTTATATGAAAATGTTTTTGGTGGGATTTCATTTCTTTTTGTAAGTTGCTTGTGGCAAATTGTTTCCTTTTTTTGGTGTGTATTGTTTGCACATCAGAGGCGCCTTTTTTTATAGCTGTCTTTGTTTTCCTTTTTTCTTTGTTGGTTTACTGTTTATAATAAGTGATAGATCAGGGCGATACTATAGCTAACTGTTGTGCTTTACTACTTCTAAAGTTAATATTTCTAAGGTGAACCTATCTAACCTACCTACCTTGCGAATTAGTCACTCTAGAGAGTGCTACATAAGCCTGCCCACAAGAGAACGCGGATGACCCAATATCAATGAGAGCATTACTCGAACTTAGCCCTTGACTTTTGTGTATGGTGATAGCATACGCGACACAGATTGGCAACTGTTCACGGTGAACAAATGCTCTATTGATAATTACAAATTTTGATTTTACAGGCGCTAGTTCATGACTAAGACCGTTATTAAAATTATTACAACTCTTCATGCTTTATTCTTGTCGTTCGGATCCCATTCTTCTTTGTCAACAATGCCTATAGCACCATTGACAAGACCCAAAGAAACGTCTTAATTTAGTTTAAGCATTAGGTCCTGTCACTCCTTTTTCTTTTGAGTTCAAAAAATCTCTTATACAACAGATTTGTCTGTTATACAACTTTTAACTCAAGAACTGTAAGAGCTAGAGACTCGCGGTCAACGCCATTCGACTCAGCAGAGTCGATATACCCCCGAAATTATATGACTATGTCCTTTGACCTCTGACCTCAAGGTCACGAGATACCATTTTTTCGACCTTTAAGATTTACGGCAATTCATTGCCGTTTCTCACTTGTAATAACTATAGTTTTTCTAACCCTGCTGTCATAGAAGCATCCTCCTCATAATTTTCAATAGACTCGCGAGCTCTTTTCACAAGATATCTGGGGCAATCGACACTATCTGTGGCTTTAAGTGTAATTCCTTGATTAGGAATAGCTTGCAACGTGGCATCATTTAGTTGCCGAGCCATATTTCTAGTTGGTAACAAACAAACTGTATCTGCAGGAAGCTGACTGAGACATTTAGCTATTTCCTGTAATCTACCCTCGTTGGAACCTGATTGCAGTGTAATTAAACGTTCGGATAATATATGGCGGTCTTCTTCTGTAGTGATTCCTATTCTTATTGTTAGAAGCATTTCTACGAACTTCATATCATTCAACTGCCGCATATTTTGTGTTAACTTCTGGTATTTAAAAAGGTCTTCCCACAGATTGGGAACATTAAGAGCACCTATTAACTTTGTAACTTCTCGAGATGACAGTTTTATAAAAGGAGAATTTCCCTAACAGGTGGGAGCTGTAAAAGATCTCCAAGTACCACGATATTCCGTTTACCAAACCACCCGTTTTCTTCATCGATGGTATCAAATATTTCTGCCAGACGTATATGTATATAAGCCAAAGTGATATTTGATATCATTGATCATAAAAATCAATCATCGATTATAAAAAAAACAACGTCTTTCAAATCCGACCGCAGAATTTTGAGAACCTCATTAGAAAGTGGCCTGTATTTGGGCGTTTGTTTGTGTTCAATTGGCAATGGCAATAAACTATGAATCGTCAATCTATTAACATTAAAGGACGCGATACCTGTTGGAGCAGTTACAGCTACGTTTTTATTTAAATGTTTCTGTACCCAAATTTTAAGAATTTTGACATTAAATCTTTTACCTGTCCCAGCAGTACCACTTATAAAACAACGAAGAATTTCGCTTTTATTAGACATAGTTTCCGTTACCATATTAAACACACTCTTTTAATCTCTATTAAGTTTACTTCTCATTTCATCTAAATTATTTTCATCTCCGTCATTGTTTATATTATTAAAGTCATCCATCGCATTAACAGCTTCAAGCGCCTGAAAATCTAAGGGATTATCAGGACCTATATCTTCATGATTATTTTCAATCTACTCATTTAGTTAGGCCAATTTAATCTCCACCATTTCGAATGCCTTTTGTAACTGATTTTGTAATTCAATGGGTAAATTGACATGTCTCAGTTCATTTTTCATATCACCTTTCGCAAAGTTGAAATTAGTAAAGTTTAATAGTATCTAGTAGTAATGTAACAGTTTCAAAATTATGTAATAAAGTGTTAAATAAACAACGCGATAAAATCCGTATATAGTAGCTAATCTAAATCGTGAATATTTTGACATCAATCTGGCTTTAATATATTCACGTGACGTTAGCTTCTGTGGACGTGTATGAAACTGGCCGTATTTTCCATCTGGGCACAAATAAGGAAAACATTTCACTTCAATATCCTTGTCTGTCGAATATATACATAGGTGCTGTATTAACCGTCTTCATTTGATAGAGATTAGAAATTAATGCATTTCTTCTTTTTTCATACAATGGATATATGGTATATTGCTCGTAATCTATTAAGTTACTATCCTCCGTCATCTGTGTCAAAAATGTATCTAAAGCATTTACTTATATTATTTTCACCCTGATTATTGTTCTTCGTTTCGACTACATGTTGTAAATTTTCAATGATTGTTTTAAATAAATGATTAGGGACATTTGTTAATTTTATTTCAGAGTAAAGCGGGTTCACTTGTCTCAGGTTGTTACCTGAGACAAGTAAACCCGCTTTATTAATGTCAACTATATCTGCCCAAATAATCTTAGATTTTGTTGGTCGTCCTCGTATCATTATGTAAAGTCTTGGTTGATGTTTATAGGATTTTCTGGTTTCGCCAATTTATTCAATGTTTCCTCTAAAGGCAAAGGTAGATGAAATGTTCTGCCTTTACATTTTTCACCATTTCTCGGTTTGGCAAAGATTTGTTTGCTACTGGATTCATCGATACAACCACTTGGAAAGCTTTTGCACGCTGGATTAATAGCTTTTCGTAATCATTTAACTGGTTTATCTCCGATGGAATCGTATCGACAAACAAATCATTAAGTAGGTACACATGTAGCTCGAGTTTGGTTAGCCCGAATCTTTGTGAGACATGTATGGCATATATGTAGGCTATGATCCATATTTTAGAACTATAGGCAGTATTCAATAAGCTGTGACCAAACACTTCTAGAAATAGGCTTCCGTAAACGATTTAGATTAGAAATATCCTTTGAACAGTAAAGTTTATTACAAGACATACATTCTAATTTAGGTGTATCTAAACTTTTTTAGAAAGTAATTTACATGCATCTTGAAACTCTTTGATAATAGAATCTTCCACAATATCTTGATGTTCGGAGCTTTCAACGGCTACAGTCCCTGGTACGTGATATTCGTCTAATTCTTTTATTTTCTCTACGTTTACAGTTTTTAATGGAGTATCAATTTCTTTTAACGTATCGCAATCACTTTGTAGCTGATCCATTTCTTTGATTAACGTTCTTAATCGTGGAGAATGAGACTTTACATTGTTAATGTAAGAAATATTGGCCTTGATACGTTAGTGCAAATATAGTGGATACATTTCTGCTGGTGATTTACAGTTAAACTCTACAAATATTTTTCTTAGTTTAAATAGTAACTGTTCATCTAAAGCACATATGGCATCATTACAACTCACACTAGACCTGTACCATGCTTTTCCGTTCTTTCAAAGACAGCTTTGCCGGTGTCATCAATTGCGATAGCGTTTTGGTTAGTGTAAACTTTATACGTGTACTCTCCATAAAATGGTTATTGGTTATTTCGAAGCTCAAGTTTTCAGAAACATTTCAAGTTTTTCATAAATAGTAGCTGCTGCAGCCATGAATTCGGAGGTACCGCCATAAGTATTGCTACTCAACATATCCCGTGAATAATAATCAGAATCATGATAAGTTTCCCCATTGTCGGCACAAGTATACAATTGTAGTTCATAACACAATAGCAGTCCTGATTTGCGACGCCACCTAAAAGTCTATTTCTTCATACATTAAATATGTCAAGGAATGGAAGAGGCAGGAACCATCTCCCGGCATATGAATCACACGATGACGGCAAGGTCCCAGCTCTACTTCAAGTTAAACTATTTCACAATCCATGTTCACTTTTAAATCAGTAGGAAAATCGACAGCGTTCAAACTAACGAAAATTCTAAACGAATACTGGATTAAATGCAACTTTTTGCCTACTATATCTAAGTACGACAATCTACGACAATCGACAATCGACAAGACAATCGACAATCGACGCGCTCGCTGTCAAGGATAATTATTTTTAGCTACTGCGTGGACCGAGGAGGCAGGAGACGTTCGCGCACTACTATTTATGAAGTATGTGTCGTTTAAGCTTTTTTTTTATAAATGTGTACTATATTATTTCATTACATTTTAAATTATTTAAACTAACAAGGAGTCCTTATATCACTTTTCAGACCTCTAGCGTCAAAATTGCGGAAGTCTCATACAAACTTCCATCCCCTAGTTTAAGGGGTTGGGGGATAAAAGTTACAAGTTATATGTATTTGTTTTGTTGTTTGTGTACTAATACTAGTGTACATACCAAACTTCTAGGACATTAGGCAATACCCTAAGAATTTTGATGATCATCAGTGAAGAAATCAGGGTATTTTAGATATCAATAAAATCTAAAGTATAATAGCTATGCAATTAAAACTTTATATGTTTAATAAGTCCGCTATTGACAACATATCCCGAGAATTTTGTTTATCTGGTATAATCCAAACCCAAGTTATAAGGGTTCAAAAAACGACGAAGCGCTTCGAGAAAAGGTAGGTAATGCCCTTGCGCTTCGCTTGGCTCGTCTTGGCGGAGGCACTACCGTGCCCCCAGATTGAATCGATTTTAACGAAAAATTTATATATGAGAAACTTTTACGTGAATGCAATATACCAGTACGTATCTTTATACGTACTGGTATATTGCATTCACGTAAAAATTTCTAATCTCTCACACGCATTAAGATTTGTGCAAACATTTTCCTAATGGAAAGGCGTTACCAATTAAGTAATTAGTGGTGGTTCAAATGAGCTTGCTCGCCTGAGACGTACCACACGCAGAAAACCAGCGTAAAAGCAGAAACACTCTGAGTTTCGTCCGATATATAGGATTTCCAAACGCTCAGATTACTGTTATGTCTGTCGATCATCTTTAATCTATTTGCCGAAGAATCGGCAATGCGCGAGTGATAGGTACTTACCCCTGGTATCGTAAGCGATCATTAATATAGGATTGTAACTAATAACCTCTGGGTTTCTCTACTACATGGGATCTACTAACATAGCAAAATGAGGTGTCACACCCTTGCTAACCTTGTAGGTTAGGCTTCGATTCGGGAGTATACCGGCGTAAGTCTCTATAATTTATAATCAAAAATGGAATATAAGTTCCTTGGTATAAGAAATGACATATCCTATACTATATTATTTCATTAAACTTTATAGGTTCGTTGTTGCATAAATATGTAAGTAGGTATCTACGTATTTATTATTAAATCAACAAATATTACCAACCACATCCAGTAACCACGTATTCTGCGTGCATGAAGTTGCGGACTCCGCTAGCCGAATATAAAGATGTAAACATCGCATAGATAGACTATACCGGTATGTTTGAGCGTCTACAGAGGGACAGCCCGATCCGCGAACACTACATGAAATAACATTTGTATAGATTTGTAACTTGTACTTTTTATTACACAATTGACTCGTCTCTGATCCTACGGCGTGCGGCGTAGGAGTGAGAGTTACCACGAGACGATTCCTGCATCGGACAACGTGTTATCGACTTTATAGCAGCACGAAGGCTCAAACTGATACTGTGAAATACCTAAAGGTATTTAAACCATATAGTGATATACGCGGTGTGATGTGCCTCCGCCTAATACTTCGGGTATATAGGCAGAGATGTGGTACGCATGTTACGCAACGCAACTCTTACGACATTATCTCCAGACTGTACGCAAGCGCGTTAAACAGTTTTTTGCATTTGTTTACTTATGCCGACGATCGTATCAATCAAACGAGACAGCTGTCCATCGGCAGGCTCCCTCACAGCTGATACAAGATGATTCACATCGAGATAACGCACATGCCACGGTAGGAAAGAACTTGTTTGGAACGCAGCGCGCGGGCGGCGGCGGCGCTAGCGCAGCGGGCGCGACCTGCATCGTCAATGAGCCGCGCGTGTACCGACCTGTTTTCACTAGCCCAATTGTAACTCACGTCGTTTACATGCAGCCGGTCACGTGTGAATTAACCACATTTATTAGTGGTTTGTTTTGAGTCTCACAGGGCAATTATAAGAACTGAGAATATTAGAAAACTTCAGGAATGCTCGTGATAGGAAAAGCCCCGCATACAGACATCTGTGCATACCTTAACACCCTACACGGTAGTAAACATTAATTTATTTTAGAAATTATTTCTTTGTTTGTACATAAATGATTTGTAGCATAACTAGGTATGTATATGCATTGAAAAACTGACACAAAAACACCTTGGCAAACTATGTGTGAATTGTACCACTGTTGACTCTGAAAAAGTCTGTTAAACGTTATCACGTTTCGAGACCAATCACTACTACTACAAACCACTACACGATCTATGCAAGTGCCTTGATCCTAATTCAAGTAAGACTTAGAGGCCAATGTTTAGGCTTTGACAATCAATAATAAAATGTAAGTATTATGTCTACTCATCAGTAAGAAGAGATTAAAATGCGCCCGAACATGAGTTATTGAGACACGAATAGTTAGACGATGACTATGCTGGTGTGTATGTATGCGCGGTACGTATGTACGTATGTACCTACACAGCGAATGTACCGTTTATCATACTTACGACAAACATGGTAACTAATAATTGCAGACATTACCGAACATTCGGCCGTAATATCAGCACCACACTGCGTAGGTAAGTGACGTCACTACAAGGTGGAGGTAATACGGCTCGTTCATTTGCATTTCCTTCCACTTCGTACATAAATACACACAACAGATAAGATAATCTTCGCGGTTTGACGAGCGAATCATTTACATTCATTCATTCACTCATTAAGTACGCCACCGCCATTCAGTAAGTACTATCGCTTCCGGCGCGGGCGCACGACCCTTCACACCGTTTAGATAATTCAAGTTGATGTTATGAACAGTTTAGACGGTAGGACGGCATAATTCGGTGTCGTTGTTTATTTATTTAGTTCCCCTTCCGACATGTTGCACACGAACATGTGCGTCCAAGTCATCATAAAACTGACGTCACACGTGTGCGACACAGAAGTGTGTCTCGTCACACCAGCGAGGCCGTGCGAGCATCTCATCCACATTACTGAAACGGTTGGATTCTGACATGCAATAACACACTACATAGCTGCTCTTCTACCTAAATAATATTTTACCATGACAATCCAAGATGGAACAGAATCTACTCAATTCTGAATCTAGATAACAATCACCACTATTTGTGGCTGTGACTCAGCGCAGGTATCTACCGCTACAGAGACAAGGAATTATAAATAGGTCATAAAACAAGATATGCCTGTATAAGAACAAAATAATAAAGTTTAATTTGTCACCATTCAATTGATAATAAGAATAACATGGCAGAGTCATCATAACATACTAAAAGGTAATTAAACAATTAAAATTAAAATAATTTGAAAACTAGATAATTTTAACATTGATGGTCGAAAACTTTTAGAGACTAGAATGTGCGAGGGATCATAGATAATACGATATAAAAATTAAAAGTAATAAAGTATTCATTTACATGAAAAGTTTACACTTCGTATTCCATTTCGTTTAAACTTTGAAAGGTCGAGGTTCAGTCAATTTAAATAGTCTTTATTAATATGATAAATCAGTCAGTAACTAACACAGATCTTACCTAATTATAAAGGACTAGATTTTGCCCATGGCTTCGCTTGCGTTGATGTTGATTTTGACTTCAACTAGATGTGCCCGCGTTTATGATTACTGCGCCATCCCGTGATTCGTAGCGTGATGTTATATAGCATATAGCCTTCCTCGATAAATGGGCTATACAACACTAAAATAATTTTTCAATTCGGACCAGTAGTTCGAGATTAGCGCGTTTAACCAAACAAACAAACAAACTCTTCAGCTTTATAAATATAATATTAGTATAGATTTATATACCTCGGGAGCCGTACATTTTGGAAGATAGGTACCTATCCTATGTTCTTTTGTGTACCCCTAACTATGTGTATACAAAGGGGCATGCCAATATTAGGCCCAGAGTTAAACAAGAAATTGGCTATACTAAAAAAATATATTAATATTTATCCTACATCTTCCTTGTATTTATTATTCTTATTATTTAAAAATATGAAACAAGTAAACGACTAAACTGTGTAATGGAACTTGCAAGCAAGTACATTAACGTAAAAATGTTGCCTTTACACAAAATACATATGTTGACAGGTAATAAATCGAAATAGTAATTTATCGTTGCTATATTATATAATTATTACTTTATTCGTTCGTTTAATTTTTTATACAAAAATAATACATAAAGTAATAATAATAATTATTTTTATCTTTGCAAGATTACATTGATTAACTTAAAGTAATGTCTATTACCGATGTATCGAGTTTTTGTGTTTATTATGGCAACACCATCTCTAACTAGGGGTCACATATTTTAAATGGCAAAATGGCTACATTTACATGCAGAGTGGTGGTGTGCTGATTCGAGTTGGTTGCTGCTGTTTGCTGTCGAGTTTTGTCTTGTGCTGCGTTTTGCAACACAACATGCCCAACAGTGAACATTATGCCCGACAATGGACATAATGCCTAACAGTTGGTATGACGCCTAACAGTGGGCAAACTGCCCAAAAGTGGACATGAGGCCCAACTGTGGACATGATGCCCAACATTAGCCATAATGCCTAACAGTTGTTATGACGCCTAACAGTGGGCAAACTGTCCAAAAGTGGACATGAGGCCCAACTGTGGGCATCATGCCCAGCAGTAGGTAGCAGTGGGCATGATGTTTAACGGCGGCAATGATTGAAATGTACGTTAATTATTTATTATTAATACATGTACATACTATATAATTATCTACAACATTAACCTAAGTAAATGTTTAAATATAATTGAAACAAGGTCACATGAAGACGAAGAGGTTGAATCCTGGGTTTTTACACCAATCTCGTTTTATTCCTTATTGATTGTATCATATATGTATGTCCACATAAATAATGTACATACATACATACATACATACATACATAGATTCACGCCTGTTTCCCAGAGGGGTAGGCAGGGACTACGGATTTCCATTTGCTACGATCCTGACACACTTCTCTGGCTTCATTCACTTTCATCACATTCCTCTTACACGCCCGTCGGTTCAAGGTGCTCTTAAATGTATAAAATGATATAGCACATATTTAATATAAATTGTATTGATAAGATATAAGAAGATTTGATGGCGTGTGGGCATGTCCCTTTATAATGATAGAATCAGTATAATAATAATATAATAATATAATGTTTATTTTCTCATCACAATATTACGTAGATACATTACACAGGTTAGATGCATAATAATTACAGTGTACAATAGTGTGTGAGACTGGTGCCTAAGCTAAGCTTGTGGCTTGTATTTCAGGACACCAGGTCTCCGTCTCCACCTCATTCTACATTTTGGTTATGTACTTATATGCATACAAAAAGCACTATGTTTGCTACTTACAAACTATTTGTGTGTGTGTGTGTGTGCGTGCGTGCGTGTGTGTGTGCGTGCGTGCGTGCGTGCGTGCGTGCGTGCGTGCGTGCGTGCGTGCGTGCGTGCGTGAGTGCGTGCGTGCGTGCGTGCGTCCGTCCATGCTTGCGTGCGTACGTGCGTTTGTGTGTGTGTGTGTGTGTGTGTGTGTGACTAAGAGTGATAGTGTAATAGTGCAGGGTCATACGTTATTAGTGTGTGTTGTTTTAACACAGTATATAAAACAAAAAGTTGACGTACTGTTAGCAATTTAGCCTCTTGGTATAACTGTGCTGTGGGATAACGATATGGGCGAAACGTGGACACTTTCAAGATTGCCCTTTGCGTTCTTTCCAAGTCAATAATTGCAGTCTTAGGTGCACCACCCCAGGAGGTGATGCAGTAAGTCAGCAGAGACTGGGCCAGCGTGAGGTATACCGCTCTTAGTAGTTTCTCTTCTGCCACATGTCTTAATGATTTGAAGATGTATATTATTTTACGCAATTTAGTATTTAAGTTTTCTATATGGTCTTGGAACTTTAGCGTATTGTCAATTGTTATACCTAAATATTTAACCATAAGCGACTTGCGTAGGTGAATACAGTTACATCCATCATTATGTGGTTTCGAGCAAGTGTGAGCTACAATAGAATGGCAAGGTGCTAGTGCAGATGGTCCATGGTTTCTCATAGAACAGGGAATGTAAGTCGTTTTGTCTGCATTAAGGGTGAGTTTGTTGTTTAAAAGCCACTCAGTCACCCTATTGAAACCTGTTTGTGCATGTTTGTATACCTCCCTCCACGAGTTATCGCTGAACAGGAGAGCTGTGTCATCCGCGAAAGTTATTATTTTACCCCTGGGGAGGGCGAGCGCACCCAGATCGTTAATGTATACAAGGAATAGTAGTTAATAGTTAAGGCTTTAAAGGGTAACAATCAAACTCACATTCACATTTATAATATTACGTACGTTTTCAATGATTCACAAGAGAATAACGATTCTAAGTTTAATTACCGTCTGTGAAGATTACAGTTTTATATTTAATTTACTACAGTTTAGTGTCACATAATAATTTACTGCTAACTCGTGTAATACTAAAAGAACAGCAGTAGTTGTAGTGACATCAAATCTTATGAATTTATAGCAGAATAATATTTCTTCCAACCTAATATCGGCTAATATGATCTAATGCTAACCTACCACTGATACAAATCATGATGAATAATATACGACTATATGTGTCTGTATGTGTCGCCAAACTAATTTATAGTATTGCATACATAGTCCGATAATGAGAAATAGATATCCATTCCCTTGCAACCTATGAAAGCGAGTGACCACTTTATAATGTCAAATATGTAGTTTATTAACGCCTTACTGTTTCGAAATATCCTAGTAGAAACGAGTGCGCGGGCTCATCTTTGGTGCCCCGGGCGTAGCTCGTGTTAGTGGGCTCCACCGCCCCCGCGCCCACACGTGGGCGAACCCGGTACATTGTTATGTGAAGAAAGTTGTAGATAACGCCACATTAAATCTTGCATCGTTAAGGAGGCATTATAAAACTTTTGGTAAGTTGCCGTCGATCTGCACATTCTTAATCAAAATGTAAGATATTTTGTATTTGGTCTATAATTCTAGCTCGTAAATAGACACACATTGGGTTCACTGTAGCTTTCTTGCTGTACGAGTGCTGTATGATACTGAGTGAGAACTACAATTTTCTCACAAAACTATTAGTGGTTCTGGAGCACGATTTAATGCAGGCTATGATTAATTTGCGCTGCGTGCGAAACTAACGCTGCTATTAAAATAGCCAGTGGTCAGCGTGCACTACTTGATATTTATAGCAATGGCAAGAGCGACAATTCGTTTAAGTAATTGTAGTCATGTATAGAGTGGAACATGGGCGCGCGTCGACGGCTACGTCCGATGAGGCGCGGAGATGCGCCAAACATTCCGTGTTACAATTATTTCTACTAATTTCTCTTCATTAAGCGCTGTATGTGCGCGATACGGGTTGTGCTCGCCGGCGCATGCGCACACGAACACGTGCTCAACATAATTCCATCAATACGTAGCTGGTCGTGTCAATGATCTTACGACGCCGGAAAATTGTACCACTTATGACGAATACTAGCAACGTGAGAATCAACACCACAGGACCGAACTGTGTACCTATTATCTATTCTGTGGCCGTAACAAATGCGTCGTCCGTCCCTATTTGTTGCAATATATTATTTTTGTATCGCTGTTGCTGCGTCCACAAACAATGTCTTATTTAATCCCGATAACAGCTACATGTGTACTCAATACTAAACAAAACTATTGGCCATGAAATTCTGTCGTGTCAAATCGACTTATATCGTTGGCTAGCTATCTAAAAAGCGATTGTTTTAAACTTTGGACTACGCTAATAAAATTATTGAATTACCTATTTGCTAACTTATCTACACAGTGGATTGACAGATATTGCCTGTGCAGAAGAGTCTTATTTTCTGAACTATCTAGAATTTTAAAAAAGCCGCATAGAAACAATAGGTACTATAATTAAATTGGTACATGTATGCGCCAATTTATTGGCTTTTATATGAATAAATCGGGTATATTATAATACTATTTAGTTATTATATATTTTGTTCGTCACATTTATGATCGCTGTCACACTGATCAGCGATGCAGCTATCAACACTGTCATTGCATTGTATTCTTAGCGTCCCCGCGTCGGCTCTGTAAGTGGAAGCGCGGAAGTGCAGCAATTACTCGCGGCGATTAAACATACATATCAATACATACGCATAGGTTGATGTGATCGGTGACGGCGCGACGCGACATTTACCACGCGGACTAATAGACCCGTATACCGGAGGATACCGCGCACCGCCCTCCGCATAATAAGTGACTGACACCGGGTAACCCGCTCTGCGCCCTATACATCCACGGTAATCACTCCTGGAGGGAGCTGTTTATAGCTTCATTCATACTCATAGATAAAAGAAAGAATTTTAACATAAACGGATTTACGGTCGTAAGTCGTAAGTAGTTGCAACGGTTTGTCATTACAATTTCAAAGGTTTTTTTCACACATTGACAATAGTGGTGGTCAATAACCTGCACGCCTGAATAAATACTGAACTGTAAACTACACTAAGCACCGCCACACAGTATTATTGTCAGAATCGATGTCGGATTGGGAAGATCACCTAATGGCGATTCTCACAAGCATTAGCTAGTGGTTATTCACGTTTTACAGCCTCTAAACAACGAGGCATAGTCTCATTGGGTGGTGGGTAGTTAGTCACTCAATGAAATTAGTGCGGTGACATCATGACAGAGTAATTGTGCAAGACAAGGCGCTGCGCACACTGAGCAACAACGTGTCCAGAGTTGAGCTTATCCGCCGTCCACACTCCACACCGCGTATTGTGAATGTGACCACGCGATCAATCGATTACTTTACGCAACAAAAAAATATAAAGACTCAACAATGCCTCTAATAAATGAATTCTATTGCTTGTTTGGATCAATTTAGTTGACATCTTTACAAAAGTATATGTAGGTACATTGACCTAAACATCCATCAAGGATCCTATCAAAATGTATGCCTAATAAAAATGAGTTTACAGATTAATTAGAATCTTTTATTATTACATTCATAAATTATTTTGTGTGAAGCCAAATTTGTAACTGTTTAGTTAATTACGTAGAGACTACATAGACAATATTTTTTATAAAACTGAGGCAATTACCAACCATGCGACCCGACCAAACTACAACATACGAAAATTCGCAACACCCGAGAAAGCATATTTTGCTGACCAAGCAAAAACGGAAATCATCGCGCTGCCAACTGAAGAAAAACCGCCAGTCTCTTTGCTGATAGTACAGCACCTCTTTCTGAAGTTCTTTACTAACTAATAGGTGCATTCTTCATTTGCAATTATTATCAACAGATTTCAATTACTGCACACATGGTTTAGTGGTAATCGTAAATAATGGTGACTTTCAACTTATGGTGCTTAACAATGTCTACTAGTTTGTTTATATCGTTACTAGATGTTTCTGGCATTTATCGTTACTGTGCCGCCCCCGTGGGTCGTAACATAATGTTATATAGCCTATAGCTTTCCTCGATAAATAGGCTATCCAACACTAAAATATTATTTTAATTCGAGTCAGTAGTTCCTGAGATTGGCGCGTTCAACCAAACAAACAAACAAACTCTTCAGCTTTATATTATTAAGTACGAGCTGACCTGCGCAACTTTGTCTGCTTCACATAAGAGAATTTTCCCCCCTTTTTGCAACATTTTTCATTGCTGCTCCGCTACTATTGGTCGTAGCGTGATATTATTTAGCCTTCCTCGATAAATGGGCTATCCAACACTAACATAATTTTTCAATTCGGAGCAGTAGTTCATGAGATTAGCGCGTTCAAACAAACAAGCAAACAAACTCTTCAGCTTTATAATATTAGCATAGATAGATTATGAACAAGATGAATTCCATCAATGGGGAATGGTATTGGGTGGGTCTAACTAGATTTGTGTTATATCGATTTTGGCGCTATCAACACGAAAATATCTGCCGAAATGCCGATATTGATAAATACGGCAATGACGAATGATAGACCGATACGGTGACTATCATGCCAATGACGTCATTTTATTTAGTACCTGTAGATAGGCAATAGAAAATAGTAATTCGATAAATAGTTGGTAACTATAATCAGCCAGCTTTGAGCTGTCACCTTGTAGAGTAGACGAAGTTCCTAAGTCGAGCTGCTGTGAGTTCTTAGTTCCTATCCCTCATACAACATTATTGTATACAAAAACTTACGCGAAATAATATGCTCAAGTGTACCTATTAAGTGTCGTATAGAAATATAACGCTCAAGCAGTATTGCATGAGTTAATGTTCATAATAGTGTAAATAATTAACAGACGTTAACCTTTAACACTGGATACACATTCGGTTTTATGGTTTTACTTGACATAATACACGTTTATGTTAGATTTGCCAAGCGACTACTCTCCTCATGTTACCTTACTCGTTGTGCTTAGAGCTCATACTTGTGACTGGCATTAGAAAACCACTTTGCCAAAATGTATTACACAAATAGCTGTACTTACTATTGCCTTATCGTAAAACTCTATACTGTACACATAGATAGCAAGATACAGTTTAGCGATTATGATAGCTTGTCATAAAGATAAACATTCCTCAATCAGTAACGTCTTTTGACAGATTTAGCTAACGTATAGCAAGTAGAAACGAGTCTAGTGCGGAACATAAGAAATACATATACTATCGGTAATCGTAGCACTGGTCACAGATTGATACTGCATGTCTTTACATACTCTTCTAACTACTTATAGGTTTAATTTAAATCACTCAATTCATTCATAGACTGACCATTTCAAGGATTACTAAACAACGTTAACCGGGAAGCAAATAGCAATATCAATGCAACTGTCTATAAGCGATTCTTCTCTACTTAATGACCGAGAGATAGTGTCTCCCATAAATTATTCCAGTATGCCTGTCAGCCTTAAACACAGCAATCGCATTACCTATGTCAGCAAGCCCATAGCGTCGTTCAATCGGATCGAACCATCTTCGAATAATGACCACGTTGATTTCCGTGTCGCATAACACGTGCAGTGATCGCTTAAATAATGGAATAGCTGTACGCGTATGACACGAGCGCACGAGCTGGTGATCGAGGACACTCGTACAATGCGCTGTTGTCTTTACATCGGTTGCACAACGGTCAAGCGGCGCTGGCCGCGCGCCGGGCGACTGCGGTGGACGGTAAACACGACGAATTCACACAATATCATAGACTGATCTTATCTAATGCCGTAACTATTTCACGGCCTACTTGCCTGCAGATAGCCGCACAATTTAGTGAAGCGCTACTCAACCGATCGAGCGAGTGTCGAGATCTAGTCGACCGATTGACGCCGTCATCCGCTAAAGGGATCCTCTCGCGAGCTACTTTCTCCTGATCTTGACCACTTGTTAATACGTGTATGGGCAATGCGTTTTATAGACAACATTTATTAATGGTTTTCTATTTAGTCCACTGGTCGCGTGAGATTGTGAGATTCCAGGTTTGATGGCTGAGTCTGGTCGTGTCTGTTATTAAATTTCTGTTAAAAAGTTCTAAGTAGTAACTGATTGTGAAGCAGTTCTATTACATAAGACCTCATCTTGCCGAAATGCGAGTGTAATAAATTGATTGCGTGATTTGCGCGAGAGTAATAATAATTATCTCGCGCTAACTCTCAATACACGGAACAATAATGTGTGTGATGCACTGGTATTTTTATTCCAACGATAATTACACCGGAGCGTCTGAATAATTTGCTTATAATCATACTGCTTATAGCTTCAAGCAGACACAGTCGTTAAGTTATGTTATAAATAATGTATGTATGTCAAGTACATCTTGGTTTCATAGGAATTCAAAATTGCCATCAGTCTTATCTGTATAGATCTCCATCTGATATGGAAGGCTTATTGGAAGGATATGTTCATTAATTAATTTGTCTAATGTTTTTGGCCGCGAATATCACACATTGAAATTAAATATATTTTTAACGGAATTCACTACCAGGACTTAGGCCCAAGACTAAGCAAAATACTACCATCTTCAGGACCTGAGTAGATAGGGCTTCGGGAGAAGAACTACTGGTCTTCCCCTTAGGACCAGGGTATTTCTTCTTCTTCTTTTCGTGTGGTTGTGTGGTTAGTGGCCAACTTGTTGTCAAGAGTTCTTCAAGCCGCCCGTAGGCCTCTGACATGGGTTAACGACTGCTGTCAATTTGACAACAACCGGGACCAACTTTTTACGTGCCCTCCAAAGCACGGAGACGCTCAGATGAAATACCACTGAGCGGTCACCCATCTACAGACCGACCACACCCAACGTTGCTTAACCTCGCTAATAGTTTTACCAGTTAGTGATTGCAACTGGCTATGAGGGGTCAGGAAGCCCACTGCGCCTCAAAAGGCTATCGACCGCTGACTAGAGTGCGCGGTGCCTGACATTGAGGTTGGACGCACAGGGGCTATGTGGGTAGCCGCTGAGGACGACATGTTTGTTACTCGCCAAGCACGTGGCGTTCGAGTGTCGGACTCATGCGCGGCTAATGCGAACCAGTCGGTCGCGCGAGGCACGGAATTGTCTTTAGCGAAGTGGCAGCGTGGTTTCGCTGCCACAACGCATCTCGGGTGCTTGCCTGCTCAGCAAGTAAGAATCATAGCTAGAGTGACTCGGACCACACCCGGCTTGTAGACCTATTTGGGTAGGCGTGTGGATGTACGTCGGGAAGTGAGCGTGCCATATACAGCTCCGGTACCATACTGGAAATATGGGAGGTGGCTTCTCCGTAGGCTTCAGCGAGGTTTTTGTTAGCAACCCAGAGTTGCGAGTGGTGAACGGCTTTATTGCGCCGGCACCTATCTGGAGAATAGGTAGTCCCACTTGGGCACGAGGTAGCTCGCTTACGAGAACCGGATCTCTGGAGTTAGGATGGAGAAATCGAGATTTGGGGACAAGATCTGTCTATAACTGTTCCCAGCAGGTGCTCTCGGGCACTGGAAGGTAAAGCGGCTCCCACTATTATAACCTGGCGGTTGGTGTAGGGGAACGCTATATGATAAACTGGACTAGTCGTAGAGAGAGCGGATGAACCTTAAGATACACTGAACTACATACATGTATAGTTTCACGTCTACATACATCCCCGACGGAATGGTTGGAGGTGATTTAAACCCACATTTCGCCAGCTATCGTTTTACGTCATACGTAGAAGACGAGCCTGTTGCCGTCTACCGAGCACAGTCCCAGACGCAGTGGTGCAACTGCGATTTCCTTGACAGGGAAACTCAATAACATGTACCCGACACGGGATTCAAACACAGTTAATCCTATGTCGGCCTACATATATTTCAATATCTCTTATCTAATCTCTAGAAACTTACCAGATTCTGTGGTTATGTGTATATTAAAGTTGTGAACATAATAACATGCAAAAGTAGTAAAAGTTCGAAGCACATAGATGTTTTGGGTGCGCGATTGTGTCGCGTGGGCGACCTATGCCAAGTCCACGAAGAGGCTGCACAGTTAGGAATAGTCTGTTTACTTTCATTCTTTCAAGTTACCTCATGTGAAATCACACAAAAATGCAACAAGTGTCAGTGGCAGTCAACTTTATAGGTACTAAATAACTATTGTGATACACAGCAACTTATTTAAAACTTAGTCTCAACTTGGGTTTTCCCTATTAAGTAAAAAATAGGACAATACAGAAAGTCCTTTTCATATTAGGTCATAAATCATTTTTACATCTGAACACTGTGACACATTTGAAACAAGTATTCATTGAGATAATACATAGGTATATCATATTAAAATGCTAGTTATAACTACTTAAGACATTATTTTAAAAGTATTGTAGAAATGTTTGCATACTTTAATTATGTTACTAGATTACAAAATGAAAATATTTGATCTAATATAGTGATAGGTGGGGATATTAGCACAAGAGAAACCAGTTCCATAAGGAAGAACATGATCTGCTGAAAGGTGAGCTCGCTAATGTTTCATACTCGGCAGCTTTCTTCAACACAATTGGTGCATGACAGATCTGCACACGGCTGTACTGTGCACCACACAGGAATGTACACACACACCTAACGCACTTGTTGATTAGCTGATTTATTCCAGTTACACATGCTATTCACCTCATATATATATAATTGATTGCAATATTTTCTTATTGCAAGAAGTCATCATAAAAAAGTATTGTGACTCTGTTAATCATAGTCAAAAGTCAGTCAAAAATCATTTATTAATTCAGGTCACTAAGTAAAACTTACAAATTACAAATTATAGTAGTCATTTAACATATTGGAATGTTAGATAGACATTACACTACAACATAGTAGGAATTACAAGTGATGGAATATCTCAATATGTAACTTTATTTATTCTTATTGCTTATCAGTTAAGTGGAAAACTGACAAAATTAAAAAACCTATTCGACAGTCCGGGGCGAGTTCAAGCATTGGCCAATAGTAAGACACAAAGTAAATCACTACAGTTTTTTTAATTCTTGTCTTGGTGCGATTGTATTCATGCTACATAATTCTTTATGCAAAAACATCATACAAGAACTTTTGAACTATTGGAACTGGTTATATGAATGCTGACATTTTTAAGCAGGTTGTTATATGACAGTAATATTAAAAGATTAATTAAGTAGTATTTTGCATATATTGTTCAGAATTACTTAATATAATATTAAAAACATTAATAAATATATGATGTTGTTTTGATTATACAGCACTTCACAGGATAGGCGACCTTGATTACACTGAAAAGCATCAACAGCACCATAGTCAAAGCTTGTTAAGACTAAGAGCTGGTACAGTTTGAAGCCAACTGTAGTGAGTGCCAATCAGTAGTGCAAAGTATAGGGAAAGCATTCCAATACAGTACTGATCAGCTTCCTACTAGGTTTAATTAGGCTAGAAGAGTTAACAAGATCTCTGGTTTAAAATTGTAAATAATATTTTTGAAGAACATTTAGAAACAAGCATTTATCATTACTTATTTTAGGTAATAATGATAACATAGATGCAGTATCTAAGTCATTTGGACATGAGATTTGGTACTTTCAGTACAGTTGACAGATAGTTTATTCTGAACTTGTACTACATCTAAACATGAAGATACCTGAGTGCATAAAGTGTAAGTAAATGTAATAACACAGCTGGAGCCACTGAGATAGCTAAGTAAGGACTGTGTTATATTAGTATTACTAGTAAATCTGTAGAGTTCAGGTCGCGTGGATAATCTCGCAGCGTGCGAGAGGAGTTTTAATTGTATCACACGCTCATGTGTTGTGTACACATTACTTAGTTTGATAAGATAGCGGCGCATACTTGCGCAGGCAGGTGCGGGCGACGCCGGCGCGCGCCGCACTGCGCCGACGCTTGCATCACACCAGATTATTGCACCTTCTTATTTCGTCCACTCAAGGTCTTGCTTCACTAAGTTGTCTCACGGCGAGACGCGAGGCGCGCTCAGCCCCGGCACACTTACCTACGTAACTCGGCTCCATTTTCTCCAAACCTTATCTGTCTTCGACGATACCTTTTCAATCCAGTTTATGTGATGATAAAAAAGTTTTTCTGAGACATGACAACACTAACACACCCCGACTTAAAACTTAGTCCAAACTTTTCAAAACAAGGATATAAAAACACGGCGAAGCACCGCCGACCGAAGTCAGGCACTATTCACTTAAATTTTTTTACACTTATTCCCACTGTCGCGTACAAAATGTCTAAAATATTGAAACAACGCTAAAAAGCGTAGAAAACATCACGAACGGGCACAGCAAACTTAGTATCCGAAACTACGAAAATGACAGTCGAGTCGAGCGAGATGACAAGCGGGAGGGTGGGCGCTCGCGCCTGCCGATTAAGTATACGTACGTACACAGTCGCTTGCAACTGTGTGCGTGTATTACGCACTCTATATCATTGTTGAGTGTGACCAGCGACAAATATACCATAAAAATAGTATAAAATGTTAGAGTAACTTTTAATGACAAATTTTAACAAAATGCCGTATATATTATTGATAAAATCATATAAATTAAGAATACTAAAAATATAATATTCCTGTATTTTCCATACGTAATGAACATCGTGAATTGTAACGCCATCTAGATGAACGACATAATATCACTATTTTAATTCGTTTTAGAGATGGCGCTGTTGCCATTTACAGAATTCAGTATTGTTTTTATTTTTACGTAAAATTTTATATGAGTACTTTTTGATCGTAAATCTGACTCGGTTTATTGCTGGATAACCGACTTTGCCGGTCTGGCCGCGTTCATCTTACCGGCCGGCACTGCGCTGACGGATGAACTAATGAGTGATGAATAAAGTTCTTGTATACATATATGATGCTATATTTTACTTACTTATAAAATTCAATGCCTAAATTCAATGCTTCATGTTCAATAATTCATGGTAATTTCGGTCACTTTTATTTAAGTTAGCATACAATCTCTTTACTTCATAACATACCAACCTACTTAGATTTTATTCTTTGACTTGGTACAAAAAGTTAAGCAATTCATAAACTCAAAATATGTAATGAATGTTAGGTCGTTTTGTTCGGTTAACCTTTACGTCAGCTATCACTCTCCAGCCATATTATAACATAGGGCCTTAGCTAGCTTTATGTCAGTAATTACCGATATAAAACGTCCTTAGGGAAAGCACTCATGAAAGTCATGAACTTCCTGTACGAATAGAATAAGGCAATGAAGAAAAGAACCCTTTGCTCAATGTGGTTGAAAATACAACTAACAAGGTGATTGTTTAGGGGTGCCGTGATGACTTACATAAATATATACTTACATTTACTATTAGTTAAGTGTTTTTCATAGGGAGCATACGTGTAAGCAGGCACATCGCCTATTTCCACGACCCAGGTGACTCTGCGCTGGCCCAGCATGGGCGAGCGCGACGCCATCTCACGATACGCGCACGAACTACATCACACTGCACGCTTGCACTAGATAAAATTTCAATCACTCGTTTCACTTTTGTTTATACTGCAGACACGTTGTTTATCAACACTGATAAATTAATTATTGATCTCACTCACTGTTCAAACATAATGCTCTTCCTTAATGATATCTAATGGCCTCGCAATGTAATGCAATTATTCGCATAAATACTTCAGTACCTGTTGTAAATAATCTTATCACTCCACTCTAAGCCATAGATACTTTTATATATACTTATTTAACTATGTATGATAGCAAAGTTAAGAATTTTAATGTATTTGTTAGTTATATTGAATATCGAACGAAGATAAATCTAAATGATATAAAAATTAATATGTAAGTTCCTACGAAAATAGGTTCCTACCTGAGTAAATAAATATTTTAACTTAAGGGATATTCTATTGTAATTATTTACATACCACGTATGGCTACTACCAAAACTATAGGTATAGGTAGCTATAGCTGATTACCTATACCTACTAATAAAAAAAATCCGGATAGACTAGAAAAGCCGACCCCAATTAACTTGGGAATAATAAAGGCTAGGGATAGGAAGACCTATAGACCTATAGACCTATAGGAATTAAATAGTTCGTAGTGCTTCACGCCCGGTTATTACCGCTCGGTGATTCCAAATGTTAATGAGGAGAAACAATATGTGAATGTTTTTGTGCATTGGGTATCACTTTGCAAAGCTAACCATTAGTCTATTTTGCGACCCAGCCCGGCGTAGCCCAGTACGTAACACAATAGTTCTGAGATTTAGTGAGTCCACCTGTTTGCTCCGGGGTCATGAACATCCACCACTTTGGACAGATTTGATACATTTTAATAGCTTGGCGTTCAATTTTAAATCTTCATCACGTTTTATCTAATGCCGATCACAACTAGATAATGAAGCTGCACAGTGTGATCCATGACAATGAAATTGCTTGCGAACTGTACACGCGGGGGACGTCGCGGACAAATACTAGTCATATTAATATAATCATATTGTGAGATTTGTTATCCTTTGTCTAAGCACCTCCAGGGCTTTCAGCGTGCTGAATTCGACAATATTGTAATAATCATTGAGGTCCGGTGCCGATGGCGTGGCGGCGCGGCGGCGCGGCAATGCGCCGTACGCGCGAGACGCAGGGCACACTTTCGCTGCGCCACAATAGCTGAGGTTTTATTTATTCATCGGTTCGCTATCTCGGTTATTTTTAGGTGTATGTAGTTCACCTTGAGAGCCGCTTTGAATCCTTAACCAGATAGCCGTTGCACGTTGAACTTGCACACCCACTGGCTGACGATTAAGGTTGTCAGAAACCAAACAGTAAGTAAGTACTTAATTCAAAATGTCAAGATGATATTGTGTTCTGTCTCTCTGAAGTCCAAACCAACTAACAAAAGAATTTTACGGAGTTGTTCTTATCCTTGGTTACAAGATTTTAAATATAAAGAATTTAATTTAGAGTTTGTTCATTGTGTCGAGTGTCGCAGGTTGGATATCGAGCAGTACAAAAAATGTGCTATTTAAATTAATAATAATTGATCCTTAGTACCCAATGTTGCTCTGAGGTTGTTTTCATTGCATTCGTTGTTTGAATGCTTACAGTGTTAAAAAGACATTTATAAGTCCTAGTGCATCAGTTGTTCAAAATAAGAGAAGATACATACATACATACTAAGACTCAGGCCTGAATCGTTAAACCCTCAGCCTAGCCTACATACCGCAGTCATTGATGTTGATTATTGAGATTAACGCCAAACAG
This sequence comes from Catocala fraxini, assembly GCA_930367265.1. Classification (NCBI taxonomy): domain Eukaryota; kingdom Metazoa; phylum Arthropoda; class Insecta; order Lepidoptera; family Erebidae; genus Catocala; species Catocala fraxini. The sequence continues at coordinate 283,810 of OV884044.1, read as the reverse complement.
CTGACTGCCCTGCACTATTGAACCAACTACACGAGCAAGCCCATCACGACTGTTTTCACATCCCTATCTTTATTAGGAATTTACGCGATAGCAAAACTATGAATGCTCTCCACAACTTACAGCACTAAAAGAGATTACAAATTACTTAATACCTAAATCTTTGAAGATGAATTAGCGATTTACGTGTGTGCGTGTGTGTGTGCGTGCGTGCGTGCGTGCGTGCGTGCGTGCGTGCGTGCGTGCGTGCGTGCGTGCGTGCGTGCGTGCGTGCGTGCGTGCGTGCGTGCGTGTGTGCCTGATGCGTGTGGGAGTACGACACGTGACAACGAAGATCGTTGAGTTAGAGTAACATTCACAACATTCATACGCACTGTTTCTAGTCTTTCACTTAGCTATACGAATCATACGATACAGTGAGCGGTGCATTGAATGCATCGGCCGAGCCCTCCGGGAACATTACCGTAATTATCACGCTATTCAAACCTTTAGAAACGCTTGTGGCCATCGAACCGTAATGTTATTACGAAGGTGTGATATTCAAACGGACACTCATTCATACAATACCAATATGAGTGTATTAATATGTGACTGTGTCCAGAAAAAGGGACTAATTTGAGGCTTTTAGTTGCCGAGAAATAAGCATTTTTGTAAAATTTGTCGGAAACTATGTAGAATGGGTTATTAGTAATTTAAATAACTTTTTGTGTAAAATAATACACATAATTATACTTATAATATTTCAGTATCCTAATAGGTCACGAAGTTTAGTACCAAGGTTACCACTTTGAGGTAATATTTATCAAGCGAAGTATTTTTCATTAGGCTCGATCGCTGACGCGTGGAGAAGTCAAAGGTTTTGGGCTGAGTGAAACAGACGTCATTTGTCATGCTGATAATAATTGTTGCGGTCAGAATAAGATTAATTTCATGATGCACTATGCATTATGGCGCACACTAATGGGGAAACATAGATCATTTCAGTTTTCTTTTTTGCCCGTTGGACATACTAAATTCGCGCCAGATTTATACTTCAGACAATTTAAAAGAAAACCGTCTTTCCAATTCAAACACAGCCAGACATCATTATGTTGGAGTGCGCCATTCAGCTTGCCAAAATTCGGACACAGTTACGGCAGTTCTTGTCGGTAATGAAACTGGTGATATACCTAATGAATGTGCATTCATACAATACATATTACATACTTAATCATAATATGTCTAACGAAGGCAACAATGTTAGCGAGAATGTATCTAAGTGAGTGCCGAACGTCTGGCTCCGAGCATGAAGATAAAGATGCCAAAACGTTAAGTGTCGTACTCTAAATATGTATACCTGCGAGGAACCTGATCATCGCCAGTGGAATCTATATAATTATATTGTTTATCTATATCTCTTCGTGGTAGTGCCGGTTCTTTTGATCTATATCAAGTCATAATGTTGATTGATTAGCTGAACCAGAGTATAGAGGCTTTAAAGATAGGCAATGTTTTAGTGCGCAAAAATAAAAACAATCATATTAATATTAAACAAACGTATTTAATTATTATTATTTATGTATTCTTTAATACCTCAGTTTGTTTACCAATCAAGAGATTACGAGCTATTTGTAAAGTAACGCTACAACTAAATTATTCGTTATCACATTTAGTTGTAGTTGTGTATCATCAATACTACGCTTTCGACATACATTATGAGCAACGCGCTCTAGCGTCGGAAGTATGAGGTCACTAACATAATATTATTATTATGATTTTTTTATTATGGCAACACAGGCAGCATCACTTATGGTTGCCGCGGCTATTAGACAAAATAGTACAATATAATTATAATTTCAAACGATTCAAACAACTAAAATTAGGTATAGCAAATTATAATTTTAGTTTGAATCGTTGCTCGTTGCTTCTTACAATATTTGGGTATCAATTGTGATAAATTATTGTATTTAATTGTGATTAATTTTATTTGTACCACCTGCCAACGTAATGTATAAATATGATTTGTTAATATCTTAGCAACTTTTTATATTGCACCTGAAGATTAATACCTGTTCTTTTTTACACGCTTTTATTAGCTTGATATGTATCTATGATCTATGAATCTATGTAACGGAATCTTTGAATGTGATTTTCACCCCTTTCAAACCGACAAATTGATTTGAAACTTTGCACATTATCGAGGACCGATGACAATACAATAATTCAGAAAAAAAATAGTTTTAAAAAACCAAAAAGCACGCTTTACACTGCCGCTTGTTATTAGGTATTTGTAGGCAAAGATCTTTAGCAGAGTTTTTGGTGTCAGCAACGTGTGAGAACTGTTGTCAAATATATGAACGATGAAAAGAGCAGTGAGCACATCAGCCGGGAATAAGCGGACGAGTCCAATGAGTGCGACAGGTCACGTAGCACCCAGGAAATATGCACACTGCGGCTGGCAACACTGTAAGCATAGTGATACCTAGGGACTAGATGACCTCATGAATAAATCAGAATTAAATCGGACAATACATCGTAGGCGTACCTCGGCAAGAAACTTTTAGGCATCATTTTCGCTAAACACTATTAAACTTAAACATGTATAAATGTACCTATGTTGTGACCAAAGATGTCCTTACTTAGCTATTATTTAAAGTCAGAGTTGAGCTGCAAAGCTTAAAGGAGATTGTTATCTCAGAGAAAGCTCTTTATTTTCCAGTCCCTGGAAGACAGGCTCCGTGTGACTAATCAAATTCCACACGGTCGAGGAACCCGCCAGTGTTGAGTATATATACTCTTTTCTTTGGAGTTTAATTCACTTACCTACTTATTATCTGAACAGCAAGGATTATAAAAGTTAACAAACTAATTTTACACAATTAAATCTTTCTGCGTTTATATTATTCACAAGGTTTCATGCTTCATCAGGCCAGCCGTATGATGGCACACACACAGATGAGCAGAAGCTTCTTCCTTAGATTGCCGCGAGAGTGATTGATGCTGTGCTGTCTCAGTTTCCTTCTCTTCGCTCAGGTGACCAGCTGGTCATCATGGCATACTATAGGACACACCTCGGCAATTATAGCCTTATAACACTTTATCAGTTTATTCGCTTATTTTTATTAAATTAACAGTTCAACACTCACTTCGCAGCTTGTTATAGTTCATATCATAATTTCTTGTAATATTTAGCCCTTCACACTGTCTACAGTAACACTTTCACAATCCACGGTTCACGAAAGAATCCCTGCGTTGCAATGCCGATCCACCACAATGCTATTATCAATATAATGACTATATTTATTGCCAACGGAAGTTGATAAACTTCCGTTCAATATTAAATAATAATATTTGACAGATATTGGTCGATGGAAACCCGTAGTCTTTGCCTACCCCTCTGGGAAACAGGCGTGAATCTATGTATGTATGTATGTATGTATTGGTCGATACAAATACTTCACTGATTAAATATTCCTAGACGGAAGTTAATAATGAGTTACTTAATAGAAATATTGCTAAATAACAAAATATTAGATGACGGAATTTGATAGACTTCGGCTTAATATTCAATATAATATTTTGTAGAATTTAGTCAAAATAAATATCTTTATTTTATTAATTTTATATATAAACTAAATATTCGTTGACGGAACTTGATGAACCTCCGCCCAATAAATATAAAATATCCATCAAGAATGACTAATTAGTCGACTTAAATAACTACATACTCGATGCCGGCAGTTGATAAACTTTCGTTTAGAGTTTATAACCTAAGTATTGTTTGATGTGCTGTGTAAATTAATATTCGTATATAATTATAAATATTAGCATTTTGCTTACAATACATTTCTCGCAATAAAACATACATGAGCAAGGTAAATCGTCATGTAATCCAATAAATATGTACAACAACAACACTACTCATTTACGTGGAGCACACGATACTTTACTTTTCTCTCAACCGTTATTTCAACGTGATGCTAAATCAAACACACCGTCGACGCGACGACGCGACGACGCGACGCTTATAACTGTAATAAGTTAACACCACCTATTATAATCGATACCAAATTAGTTTAACAAAAATATCTTTGTACTAACTTCAAACACAGCTTCGTTAGAGTTTCATAATAGCATAGATATTAGTTAGATAAACAAATTAAAGTTTGTTATAAATAACGGTATTCAGCAGGTAAGTACCTACATCCGTGTAATTAGAATGATATGTGGCGGTAAATTAAATGTTGTGTTGACAAGGCGACGGAATTCAAATACAATATGGAAGTGAGAACGTGAGATGTGCTCACGCTGACTCCACGCACACGCTCCGAGCAGCCGCGGTGGAGCCATGGTGCAGCCAGTTCGCTACAGTAGGCACTAGGCAGGCGGAGCATTAGTCGCGTGCTGGCACTGGCGCTGTTGGCAGCTGTCGCCGCGCGTGTTCGCCATTGATAAATCTGTATGCAGTAGATGCGTTGTGCAGATTGTGCACCAACGATAACGTGTTGTAAATCACTTACGCAACATTGCCATACTATTCCCTAATCAACGAATTACTGAATGTAAATAATGTTCTAGTACCTACGGCTATATGTATAGACCTATGTCAATACGACCTAGACATATTTCTGCACACCTGAACTGTACAGCTCTGTTATGGACGTATGCAGCAGTCCACACAGCTGACCAGTTATTCTCTATCCACTTGTTTTTACTATTGCTATATCGATAACAATAAATTATAAGAATATGTTTAATTATTAGCAGAGATTTAGATTAGAATATGTATATTTGAGTATTTAATGCTGGCCTGTTGCGTTTAGGTTCAGGTGCCATTCTGAATGGGCAGGGAGGGAGCATGGAACCCTATCCTTCCGGCTGGTGCAGGTATTTTCAGGCCACAGTTGCTTTAGCAAATACCTGCACAAGGGCGCTAGGAGTGAACCGACTCCCATCTGCCGCCATTGCGAGTGCGAGGAGGACACGGCGCAGCACACGCTCAAGCAATGTTCTGCTTGGGCAGTGCAGCGCCGTGAACTCTAAGACGTTGTGGGTGAAGACCTCTCGCTGCCGGCCGTGATCAAAGCCATGGTCAACAGCGAGAGGATGTTGGTAGCGGTAGCATCCTTCTGCGAGATGACGTCCTCGCATAAGGATGCTACGCTAGGCGGCGGAGCGGATCCGTGAAGTAAATATCCTGGCGGATCCGTGTTGCCGCCGGGGTTCCGGGTGGCGTAGGCGCGCGTACGCGCTCCGCCGTAGTGAAGGTCGCGGGTGGGAGAACGGAGATCTCCTGCCCGCGAACCATTGATTGAGTCGGAACGACGCGGACGCCCTCTATCGTGCCGGGGCGTCGCCCAGGAGTCATCGCCCGCAAACCCTTTCCTTTTCTGCATTGGGTCCTGCTGGGTGGGTCGCTGATGTAGTTATAGTTTCAGTGACCCACCCACCTTACAAAGCAGCGAGGTGGCACATCGTGGTGGTTGTAGTCGGTAGGCCAGAAGTCTCGGGAGAGCCCGACATTGCCCTCTCATCTCTCCTTGTGGCGAGGGGTTATGCATAAGGAGCATGCCTCAGGTAAAAATAAGGGCTATTCTGAAACGTTACCAAATACGCCGACCTCATAAAAATATTGAGGAGCTTTAACATGAAATATAAATTAGGTACTTAACCATAATTTTCTATGGAATAGTAAACGAAAATTGACTAAAATTTCCTATTCTGACAGTTAGCCAAGGCCACAAAATATTTTTGGAAGGGCTCAGTCTATGTCCAATTGTATTATCGTCATTAACCCCAGGCCCTATAGAGTCGAAGTTAGTAAACGGTACCACGACGAAACAGTACATACCTCCATGATGATGCGTAGTTTTGCATCTGTGTTTATTAACATAACTAATATTTGATTATATCAGTACGCGGTAGATTACGAGCGACTTGAATCTAATATACAAATGCAGATGGCGTCAACAGTTAAGCTTTTATGACCTCTAGTCTCAGATCCGTCTCATACAAAAATATGATAAAACTGTGATTTATATGAATGGCGTCCTGAGGTTACACCATGAGAATTATAAATTTTATAGCTATTGATCCGCCTCGATGCGAATTATGCAATATGCAAAAGGCTACACAAAGGTATTATTGGGCATAGATCGTTAAGTATACCACGCAGATAAAACGTTCAAATGTAACGACCAAGAAAAATTTAGTACGTATTCATTATTTTATAGTATGGCATTCAAAATAGGCACTTATGTTTAATAATATTCGCATTTGCATAACATATCGTATAATTGAGCGGCAGCAACACGGGACGGGAGTGTTCGTAGGTCGTCGTCGGTCGCAGGGATGTGTTCCAGAGCGCAGCTACCCTGTCCTACCCGTGCACGCACTGCGTCTACGTTAGTCTGACATTTCGGTTATTTTAATCCTAACCAGTTAGGAACACTGCAACAGCTGATTCAGACTGCATGTATAACGCGCGTGCACTTTAAAAGTCCACAAAAGGAAAACTGTATTTATAATTACGTGGGCGTTACTGCCGTCGCGTCGATGAGGATGATGCTTATATCGACAAGGAGCGTAGAGCATATAATAATGAATAATGGAACCCAATTCGAGTGGGACAGGTCACTGGGTAAGGCTTGGCTTGACAGGCAAGCAAGTCCGTGACCGAATAGCACCCAAGGACAAGGAGAAGAAATGTCAGACGCCCGGTGCCGGCACGGGTAGACGACATTGTTGTAATCGTGGGCCGAACCTGGATGGGATTGGCACAGGGTCGTAGAGAGTAGCACAAACAAAGGGAGACCGCATGCAGCAGCGGGTAATGTCAGGCTGAGGGTGATTATAATAAATCTATGTTATCAAGTACCAGGTTTTTATAATTTTAGTGAACTGATAAAGCTATGAAGACTTGTAGCAACCGCACATCTAGTTTACAAGTTAATTATACTGAACGCTTTATTACAATCGATTATTTTGAGGGCCTAAATGCTATTGTTATCAATATGGATATAAGTGTGTGGCAGGGCACAATGATAAAGAATGATTACACGAGGTGGACACGACACGCCGCGAAACGCACTCAAATCCATATTATTCCCAATAGCACACACAGTCACGCGTGGTGTAAAACATCCCGCGCTCGATGTCACTCCGCTATGTTTGATTAGCATCAATTTGTACAAACGGATCCGAATCGATTGTTTCCGAAAATAACGGCGTCTACACCGCCGCCGAACAATGTTGATATGCAGCCTCCGAATGCCTCCGATAGCTACGTCGCCATTTGTGGCCTTTGCTCACTCCTACACGCCCGCATATACTGTGTTAATGTTATGCAAACTTAATTCTACTATAGTTAATATTACGATACCTACACAATGTACTAAGACAAGCGCATAGTGTTGTTACGCGACGATGAAGGTACATAGGTAGTGTAGGTGCACAGTCTGCGCACATTCGACACTGCGCAATAGGAAGTGCGGCAGCTAGGCGGCTATAGGCTTACGAGTTACGAGTAGGTACGTGAAACGCGCGAAACAATTAGCCAACACAAACATATGACTTTCTTCTATTGCATGTAATAGAGGAAGTCAATCTGTCCCTTCACAAGTGAAAGTGACTGAAAGTTGCCACTGTGAGAACAGTTATTAACTAATAATGCATAGGCACTTCCTTAAAATATGTTATGATGATTCAATAAACTAATATTACATTAGTCAACTTTGTACAAAACTAAAAAGACCATCGTGCATCGTTAATCTAATTATAAATTTAGTGACATTTCTTTTGAATATTATATTTATTGTGGTTGTGCATTTGAATATAAATCAAATCAAATTTTAGACCTGATTTAGAATTAAGTTGAGTAAACCAGGGTTTGCTCCAACTTAATTCTGGATCAGGCATTCTACCAGGGGACTAATTCTCACAAAGAGGAAATTTTGACGAAATGTCTACAAACTAAACATGAGTACTTGCCTAAAGCCCTTAGCCGGAGGCGCGCCCCTAGTACCCCGTGTGACCGTGTGATCGTGTGGTCGGACATTTCTCCGGCGACGCCACTTCAAATTTGACTTCAGCTCTAATTCTTGTTTTGCAATTAATTTGTCTTAATTATCCTTTAATTAAATTTATAGGTACCCTAATTTGTTAAGAAAATTAAATATGAGGTAGGGTAGGTACTACCTCAGTAGGAACAATTAAAGTCTTCATCACAAACATTTTAGCAAACAACATACAATTTGGGACAGAAGCTTAAGAATTACAATTTTTCTTGGCATATAAAACATAGACTCGATTACAAACTCAGGTTCGTCGAAAGAGTTGTAGTACCAGTAGTAGATAGTATTGTAGAAAAACGTTTAATGATTTGCAACTATGATATGTTATTCTTATTATTCGTTAAATCGTCACTACAAACCGGCTGGAACGCATATTCGTCCTCACTATTAAGAAATCGCGGGTGCGATATCACTTCAATTTCTTTGGAATTTGATTATGTTACCCGTTTAATGTGATTGCTATCGGTTCGGGCTTCAGTCACAGAATCACTAATAAGAGGGACAAATGCAAAAATAATTAAAATGTTTAGTAAACTTAAAGAATTAATAATAGCGAATTACGAATGCACTGTTATCGTAACCATTTCATGGCAACCGGTCGTAGATATGTGAATTACAAGAAATACAAAGTAGCTCTGAATTACCTCGAATCCTTGAAAATCGCTGATTGTACCGAAAATAAATGTTCTGAATAGGTTGTGCTCCACTCGTATAAAATATTTAGGCAAAATCCTCTTAGAAATGATCCCTATGTCGCGGGGGACCTTACGAACATTTAAACGGCGGACACAATAACACTCAGAGTCAAAAACAACAAATTGTGGAGCACGTAAATTTGTGACCTATGTGGCATTCGAACCCATTAGGTACATTTGGCGGAGCGGCAATGGCGAGCCACCACTTTGATTACTAAGCTATCCGCACATTAAGCCCGTCACAGACGTAGCTATAATACATATTAATATATCGAGATATATATTATAGTATAGCCAGCTACCACACACAGGAGCTATGTATGTATCTTTATGTGGGGGCCAGTCAGTGCAGACCGGCGACACTTCGACCCAGTGGGATCTTTTGTGTCGACACTCTCCCAATAACGACTGCCATAGATGTTCATGGCAGCCGGGACCGACGGCTTAACGTGCTCTCCGAGGCACGGAGCAGGCGATAATTGTCAATCAATACGCACATAATTTCGAAAAGTCGTATAACTTCCGAAAGTCAGAGGTGCGCGACGTGGGTTCGAACCCGAGACCCTCTGCATTGCAGTCTGTTGGTCTCCCCACTGAGCTATCGCTGCTCACGGGAGCTATACTATAATATATATTTTACCCTCACTCGGTCTGCGGTCGTCGTTGCAAACGCACGATTTTAAAGCTTGTTTTCTGTATAGGATGTTCAAATTTTGAAATAGCTCTATAATCAATCTAGGTACCTAAATGAATTCGACAAGAGCACTACTTTTAGATCTAATTGAAAGTTCCTCAGAGGATGATTCCGATGCTGAATTTGATATGCATGTTGCCTTGTCAGGAACGAAAAATAGAACCATCTGGGTAGAGTCGCATATAAAACAAAAGAGAACTCATGGCGAATTTAATTTGTACCATTATTTATCATCTAATAAATTTGCACAGTATTTTAGAAGTTCAAGATCGGCATTTATCGAGCTTCAGATATTTGATAAAAAATGATTTAATAAAACGCTATACGTTTATGCGCAAAAGCATTAGTTCTGAAGAACGTTTTGCAGTATGCTTGAGGTAAAAATTCAAAACAAATGAAATGAGAAATGCTTGTGCGCATCGAGCACGGGCGTCGGGCAGGCGTTCGGTGAACAAATGGAACACCCGTATCCTCCAATCCATCCCAAATATATCAAAATATATAATAATATACCAAAATATATATCAATATGCCAAAATATACCGAGATATATATGTCGACATATTTTGGTGACGTCATAGAAATATATATTATAGCTGCGTGTGCGGTCACTCGAAAATTTATACAGAAAAGATGTCGTAATATGCCTTGCATTGATTCATATTAATATATATTATGTGACGGGCTTTAGTCCGCACAGTCTCCGCTTTGGTCGGGGAGGTATTCCCAAAATCTTATTTCGATAAGTTTTCACTGTTTGCCTTAACTACCTACTTTCTTCGTCTATTCTCTTCTTACCCCATCTATTATCTGTGCCCCAATCATCTGGACATATACGTTGCAGTTCTCGTTACGTATAAACTTGTTTCATGTAATTCAAACAATATGCCGCCAAATTGATTGTGCAAGGTCACTGTTTCAGTGCTTCTGTATTTTAAACTACACGAGACTATTAACATAATTTATTGTTTGTTACTACACCTATTAGGTACAAGTAACGTTTGTTACTAATCTATTCGGCAAAGACTTGCTCGACTAACTTATACATGTGTATTCTTTCTTTTTCATAGTCTAAAAGACTATTTTCGCTAAAGGGTAAATACTGTATCTCGGAATAATGTACAGACATTGAAACAACAGAATCAAATAATATCCAGAATAAAAGGAACTGTTTGTCGGATTTTGTCCTGTACAGGGATCGAACCCGCAACACTTAACGCACTGGGAGTGGCCAGATGAACATACAAACCAATGTGCAATCCGTGCAGTCAGAAATAGGGATTGAAAACATTACTTATGTGGTAATAATATTATCAACCAATGAATGTAACATGAAGTTATCAAGTTTATGTAAAATGTAGGTATCTAATCAGTAGTGCGGCTGGCCCAGTTATATGGAAAGCGTTAATAAATAAAGTTATCACTGGCACGGAACAGTAAATCATTCAACAATTATTCATTTCACTACCGTTCATTTGTGTACGAGATAACAACAATCCAAGTTTCGATAGCGCGGCGCGAGTAGCAGGGCGAGGCGCGTGCGCGTGCGAGCGCGCGATGGTGCCGCAAGCGACTGTCAAAAAATGGCGGGAATCGATGCATCGCCATCCTGCACGCACGCACCACCAATAACAGCATGTTGTACTTGTATTATACCACAACACGACGCATCGAACCCGCCCGCGCTCCGCGATCTTATCTGTCGCCAGTTCCGTCACTGATACTGTGCGAAGTTTAGGTACCGTGTATTATTGGCAAGTAAGATACTCTATCATTGAGCTGATTATTGTTTAAGTATATATAAAGGAATTCAGTTCAGCAGTATGACTTCTGTATTTTGACTTTAAATTGCAACAATTTTACAACAAAGACGTTTGCCACAATACTTGCCAGCAACACGGTGTCAATGGACATCTTGGAACAACTATCTGTGGACCTCATTGATAGCGTGGCGCATCGAATCCTCAACCATCAACACACGACGATCATGATTCTTAGCGAGCAGCTCTCACCGCGGCGCCATTCATGCATCTCGCCTCTACTAGTACTATTACGTCTATTACACAGTACCTACACAATTATTGTACTATAACTGCTTTGACGACTCCGTTTTAGCCAACCGGAATGTAGAAGAAGCAGATATATCATATAATTCTTAATGTAGTTTTTAATTATGTAATTACTATTGCTTTGTAATTAAACGTAAACAAATCATGTCCCCCATCTCAATGTGCGGGCCAACTGTGCGCGAGTGAATAGTCACAGATTCACACAGTATGACTGTCTTGTGCTAGACCGCCGCCGCCGGCCGCCCCGCCGCGCCGCGCCCGCCGCCACATGTTGTTCTCGTACAGATTTAGATTAATTCCAGGCTCATTGTTAACTCTTCGCTCGTATCGTATCTAATTATATCTATATGACTGAGGAATCTAGCCCCACACTGTATGCAACTATGCACTATTACACCAAGTCATTTGACATTTATAAACGCGAACATTAAATGGAGTGTTAATGGGACTCATTAACACAAAACAATAAACTGATGATAGTACGTCTGTATAAAAGAGCACTGTAATAGTCCTATCACTACATTCTGACAGTCTCGTAATTGCTAACATCATTTAATTGCATAGTTCAACATGTAACTGGAGCATGGCCTTATATCGCTGCAAATTGGACTTTGAATAAAAGGAACAAAGAAAGTCGTTATTTGAAATGTAGTATGGGAGAAAGATGGAAAGGATAAGCTGGACCAAAAGAGAAACATAGGTAGAAGTGTTACATGCGGTTGATGAGGAATGACAGATGTTGAGAACTAGTTACTTCAGGTAACTGGAGAGGAAAGTTGATTGGTCAGTTGGCACGACCTGGCAACTTGTTTAACTAGTACATATAAAACAATGATACAAGTGGCAGTCGAATCGTATCAAAAGGATAAAAAGAAGCAAGAGCTAGAAGATAGAGCTTAAAATATTTTTGTTTAATTCTTTAAAATTTCGGCAGTTTGCATTGCTATAACATTCACAGTCCCGTTGTCAACTAATACTTCAATACAAAAAAATACTTAACGTTCTTGACTGCATATTGACTTTATAGGTACGTTTACTGATATTTTCAGGTTGGCGGTCATGAATGCCGAGCGACGGTGCGCCTTCCTAATTCGCCTTGCGCGTTGTTCGCAGACCTTGTTAACATAATAACGAGATAAGGTAATAAGAATGTAATCAGTTGCGTCACTGATAGCGATAATCTCGTGGCTTGTTCAGGCGGGTGTCGTTGGTGGCGCCACTGTCGCCTGAGAGCGGCGGCCGTTGCCCCTTGTCCCGTAAGCCCAAAGAATTACACAGATTATGTTGCTGTCGCGAGGCATGGTGATGTGACCCCTGACACCTGGTACTAGCGAGCTACTTGAAGCTTACTAGTCACATCAAAAAGCACTTGATTCAGAAGGTATAATTGTTATACTTAGAACGTTAATGGTTTGTGCTAAGTTGCAGCAGAGATTGCGTTCATCTGTTTGACGCGTGTCTGTCGTCGAGGAGGTTCCCTGAGTGCTGGAAGGTGGGGAAGCTGGTGCTTCTGCCCAAACCGGGGAGAGCCCTGGACTCGGTTGCGGCCTACAGGCCTATCGTACTGATGGACGAGGCGGGGAAGTTGCTGGAGAGGATTCTCGCTGACCGCATCGTCCGGCACCTCGAGGAGGTGGGGCCCGATCTGTCGGACGCCCAGTTTGGTTTCCGCGCCGGGCGTTCGACGATCGACGCCATTTTGGCCCTGAGGGCCGCGACCGAGGAAGCCGTCAGGGGAGGCGGCGTGCTGTTGGCGGTGTCCTTAGACATCGCCAACGCATTTAATACTCTGCCATTCGGCAGCATCAGGGAGGCACTCCGATTCCATGGGGTGCCCGCATACCTGAGGCTGCTGGTGGCAGACTATTTGGAGCGGCGATTTGTGTTGTGCGAGGACCGAGCAGGCGACGTCGTGCGCAGGGCGATATCGCGCGGTGTTCCGCAGGGGTCCGTCCTTGGCCCTCTCCTGTGGAACATCGGCTATGACTGGGCCCTGCGCGGAGTCTTGTCCCCCGGGCTGAGCGTATTCTGCTACGCTGATGATACCCTAGTAGCAGCCCGGGGACGTAACTTTATGGAGGCTGTTCGCCTGGCCACCACGGGGGTCTCTCAAGTGGTCGGGCGAATCGAGGCGCTGGGGCTTAAGGTGGCCCTCAACAAGACGGAGGCCCTGTTGTTTCACGGGCCCCGTCGCGGGCCGCCTGCCGGCGCCTCGATCACCGTCGGCTCGGTCCTCGTACCGGTTCAGGCCCAGATGAGATATCTGGGCCTGGTGTTGGATGGACGATGGCTCTTCGACGAGCACTTCCGGCAGCTTGAGCCCAAGCTGGATGGCGCGGCGTCCACCCTGGGGCGATTATTGCCCAACCTGGGCGGACCCAGTATCGCCGAGCCATCGTGGCCCGATGGTCAGCCCGGCTAGAGGCTCCACGTGCGGGTTTTCGCACGGTGGAGGCGCTCCGGCCGGTCCTTTCGTTGTGGGTGTGGCGACAGCACGGGACCCTTTCCTTCCGGCTGGTGCAGGTATTATCCGGGCACGGGTGCTTCGGATACTACCTGCACAAGGTCGCGAGGAGGGAATCGAGTCCCGTCTGTCACCACTGTGATTGTGGTGAGGACACGGCGCAGCATACGCTGGAGTTCTGCCCGGCGTGGGCGCAGCAGCGTCGTGCGGAACGAGACCATTGGTGCGGATCTCTCGCTATCGGCCATAATCCGCTCCATGGCCGATAGCGACAGGAACTGGTGTGCGGTCGCATCCTTCTGCGAGGACATCATCTCGCAGAAGGAGGCGGCGGAGCGGGCCAGGGAGAAAAGTCTCCTCGCTGACCCGATCCGTCGCCGGCGAACTGGGCGGCGTCGGCACGCCGATGCGCGCCTGATGCCCCCCTAACGAAGCTGAGGGTGGGAGATTGGGGTATTTATTCTCCCACCCGCACTCCTCCGCGTAGAGGCGGCGTCTCTGGTGCACCCAGACGCCGCCACCAGTGTTGGTGCCCGCGAGGCGTGGGCAGTCGCTGGGTGGGCCGCTGATGTTGTATCAGGTTCCAACGGCCCACCCGTCAAGGCGAATTGACGGTGCACAGGGGGGTTTTAGTCGGTATGCCGGCCGTGTTGTAGCCCGGTGAGCCCGACATAACCGTCCCACCACCCCAAGTGGGGCGGTATGCATAAGAAGCAATTCCCCCTCAAAAAAAAAAAAAAAAAGAGATTGCGTTCATGAGCTTGAGTATTCAATTTATTACATGTGCAGATTGTGGTACTGCATACAGTATACATGGCTCCTAGCCTCTGCATATTCGAAGGGTTGGACAATAGTGGGCTTACCACCCACATTTCTCATAGCCTGTTACACTCACTGATCGGTAAACGATTAGCGAGGTTAAGCAACGATGGATGCGGTCAATCTATAGATGGGTGACCGCTTAGTGGTATTTCATCTGAGCGTCTCCGTGCTTCGGAGGGCACGTAAGAAGTCGGTCCCAGTTGTTGTCAAATTGAAAACAGTCGTTAAGCCATGTCAGAGGCCTAGGGGCGGCTTGAATAACTCTTGACAACAGGTTGGCCACTAACCACACGAAAAGAAGAAGATAGAAGAAGACCCACATTTCGCTAACTATGTTTTTAGGTTCAACGTAGTCAGGTGCGAGTCTATATCTGTTAACCGGGTACATCGCCAGACTCCGTGCTTCTTTTAACAGAAAATTTCATAACAAATGGCCGATTTGGGCATAGAACCCGGGACCGACATAAGCGCAAACCTTCAATCATGTAAATTGGTCGATGGCAATCTTATTCCATGGAACCAACAAGTTAGTCAAAAGACCGTAGTTTTGATATGTGTGTGACAAAAATCCTACGCTTGTTGGTTTCTCACAGTAGTCGGACCCGCAGAAGTCGAGGCAGACGAAGCAGTGAACCTTATGTCGAATACTAGCGGTGGCGGACGTAGGGGTAGAGTAAGTATAACCCTCATCTCCAATGTGTGTGGTGTGACGCGGCTTGTGATCCTGTTTCTCAAATTCGTCAAGCCACGTTCATTGTAATTGCAACCTCCATTGACTCCATTAACAGCATGTTGTGTACAATTTATGTCACGATGGTATGCGCGAGCGCTGCGCAGCTCTCAAATCAATTGAAATCAATCAAAAGCCGCAGCTGCCGCTCGTTAGCGAGCAGTAGTGCGCGCGCTGGCCACACTCGCGGCGCTACTCGCTGCGACAACTAGCTCCCCAATCGCCTTACTGATCGCTGGCTAACTCGCCATGTGAACATCGGTTATGGAGACCGCGCCTGTAAACTCGAACCAATAAGAACACGTACGCACCTCTCCCGATATTGGAAGGATCAGTTTATTTAGTAATTTAGTATACCTTTTTTTTTTTTTTTTTTTTTTTTTTTTGACCCAGGAAAATCCTTTATGGATACCCCCTCCCCCGGGGGGGGAAGGGTGGTTATGTGAGACTCTCCGCCCCTGAAGGGGGTCGGTATACACACTAAAAACCTGGGGTGAGCAGTCCCTCCGCCAACGGAGTGGAGCGGGATGGGGTCGCGTTAGCAATCACCATCCCGCCCTGGCGGTTGGCCCGGCTGATGGTGACCGGGCCTCAGCACCTATGGAGGGAAGGCCTTGCTCACCAAGACCATCCCCCAGACGTGTGGGGCCGTGCAAGCCGGTAGAGAGTCCCCCGACTCTGTACCAGTGACCCCACTGTACAGGAGCGAAAAGGCGGGCAAATCGCCTCCTTCTCGCTCCCGTCCGTCTGCGCCGGAGAGGGTCAGCGAGGAGGTTGTTCCCCCTGACCCTCTCCGCGGTCTCCTTCTGCGCTATGACAGCTTCGCAGAAGGAGACCACTGCCTGCCACGACCTCTCGCCGCCGAGCATGGCGTTGATCACGCTCGGCAGGGAGAGATCTCCGCCTATTATGGCCGAAAGATGCAAATACTTTCCGAAGCATCCGTGCCCGGAAAGCACCTGCACCAGTCGGAAGGTCAGCGACCCGAATCGCCGCCCTAGAGGATCCGGAGGACCGGGCGAATGGCCTCCACCGTCCACTGGCCCGGGGCCGGTGGAGCCAGGTCCTCCGTCCATCGCCTCAACAGGGCGACCCGCGCCTGTCGCCGCATGCGTGCGACCTCCTCCCACCCCGGGGACTCCCCGCGGGACCTCCTCGCCGCCACGAAGTGGTAAACTTCGGCGAGGACCTCCGCTTGTAGCTCCCAGGGGGGGTCACTGGCCAGCACGCAAGCCGCCGTCCAGGACACCGTCCGGTAACCGCGTATGGCCCTCGTCGCGACGACCCGCTGCGGACGTCGCAGCAGGGTCTTATTGTCGCGACTAAGGGCGTCCGCCCAGACCGGTGCCCCGTAAAGGGCCATACTCCGGATCACTCCGGAGTACAGTCGGCGACAGGTGGCACTCGGGCCACCCACGTTGGGCAGCAGCCTCCCCAGGGCGGCCGCCGCTCCCAGGACTCTTGGGGCCAGCTGGGTGAAGTGTGCCCCAAAAGTCCACCTCCCATCCAGGATGAGACCCAAGTACCTCATTTGGGTCCCAACCCGGACCAGGACCCCGTCCAGTGCCACTTGCGTACCTGGAGGAGGTCCTCCCCGAGGCCCATGGAACAATAGGGCCTCGGTCTTGGAGAGGGCAACCTCCAATCCCAGGGCGCGGATACGGTTGACCACTAGGGCAGCTCCCACCGCGGCCAACCGCACCGCCTCCCCGAGATCCCTCCCCTTGACTACGACCAGGGTGTCATCGGCATAGCACGCCACCCGCATACTCGCGGGAAGCGTGCCTCGAAGCACCCAGTCGTAGCCAACGTTCCACAGGAGCGGTCCCAGCACCGACCCCTGTGGAACCCCGCAGGATACGCGACGGCGCCTCAAACCGTCGCGTCCCTCCACCAGGACCTCGCGGTCCTGGAGGTAGTCGGCTAACAGCCTCCGCAAATACAGGGGCACTCCGTGATACCGGAGCGCCTCCTGTACTGTTCCATGCGGGAGGCTGTTGAAGGCGTTGGCAATGTCCAGCGAGACAGCCAACGCCTTGTTCCCCCCACCGACCGCTTCCTGCGTCCAGTCTTTGAGCCAGAGCAGGGCGTCTATCGTGGACCGCCCCGCTCTGAACCCATACTGGGCCTGCGATAGCGCCGGCCCAGTCCCCTCCAAGTGTTGGATGACACGGGCAGTCACCACTCTCTCTAGCAGCTTTCCCGTGTCATCCAGCAACACGATTGGCCTGTATGCGGCAGGCGAGGTTGTGTCTCGCCCTTCCTTCCGCAACAGGCACAATCAGCCGTCCTTCCACAACTTAGGGAACCGTCCATAATTTAGTATACCTACAACATGCAAGAATAACAATATATAATATGTACTATCGACTTGAGCGACGGTTGACCATTTCAGAACAAATTTCGCTTGCACATGTTGACTTTAAGTGACTCCGCCCTCCGCCCGACCAAGTGTTGGCCTGCTATGCGATTTTAACCTTAGGAGTGGTCATCCGTCGCTCAAGTCGATAGTGCTTATATATATATCAGTACTAGTGGTCGCCTAGTGGTCGAAATTCAACCATAATTGATTTAAATTTTAAGTTTGATAGTTATTAAAGTTTAATTGTCTATAATTGCTATACCCTCATAATCACATTTCATTTAGATTTCGATATATACTTACAGGTTAATTTACCAATATTTTTCAACAAATTATTATTTTCTTAACGTAAAACGTAAAGAGTATATCTTTCATTGACGATATTCGTAAGCTTGCTGCTTTGTTTTCTTTTTTCTTTATTACATATAAATACGTAAATATATTATACCTATTATAATATATATCATTCCAATTCACCCAAAGGTTGCCTATAAAATATTGCTGATATAATTATGTAATTAATAATTATATATTGATATATGTAAACATAGTTACGAAGAATAGTACTACATCAGTCGAACAATGCCGAAATACTACGAATGCGATTCGACCGCGTGAGTGCGTGTGTCAAATGCACGGTTTGTGCGTGTAGTGTTTTTTCATTAAAGTAATGTATTTCTAATGCATGTTTTATAAAAATATTAGGATTCGCCACTACTTTCGCCATATAAACTTGAACTTTGCCAAATTTCATACTCCGTCCGCGCAATTTTCGTAAAAAGGGGTACCTACAAAGCTTTTGCTTCACGTATTAATATATAGATATAGTAAAGTATGTACCTATCTTTTACAAGGGAGTAGGAGAACTCTATAGTAAAATAAGTACATACAAATATTTTAGTTAAATGATCACTATCAAAGACTTACAATATAATATACGGATAATCACTATCAAATCGGCCACGGCCACGGAAAAGATAATAGACCTCATTATCTCTTCCGTGGTCAGGGAGGCCATAGTGGCCATGGTGGCTCGTAAAGTCATTAAACCACAAAACTTTTATGGTAATAGTGTTAGTTTGTGACTTAAATGATAAGATGATTTATGATTGATTCTGCAGAAAGAATACTTTATTGAAATAGAAGTAAGTACCAAGTAAGTAAGTAACTTATACAGGTAACATACTTCGGCCCATAAAAGATTTCTTAGTTGAAACTTAATTCTGTTGTGTTGTTGTGTGAAAGAAGGACAAACCAACAACAATTGTACTACACCGATGGCGCAGTAGTAAATGTGGTCTCCACGCCGCGCGCCAGTGCTGTCCGCGCTCTAGTGGTCGTACACAGCTGCTCGGCTCTTCTTTGTGTACGTTGTTTAACTATATGTCAAATTCTCCGCGACGCAGCTTTTTCAATTGCAGGGGATGCCCTACATGAAGCCATAGGGCTTTTGACATAAACCAAAGCCTTTGAACAAAACAAATAATGACCACAGATTAAATATTAATTACTGCGTAAATAATGACCATCATTGCTAGAAGCATCCCGCACGGCGGCTATTTAAGTGTCCACTTCATTGCCAAGATAGTCTGAAAGCTACATAATATCTATATCTATATAATTATATCTGAGGTTGCGGGTTCGATTCCCGCACAAGTCAAACATTTGTGTGCATGAACATGGATGTTTGTCTTGGTTTGGGTATTTCTATGTATAATATGTACGTATTTACAAAAAAAAAAGTATATACCTTTGTATGTTTATCCATTGTCTAGTACCCATAGTACAAGCTCTGCTTAGTTTGGGCTAGATGGTGTTGTGTGTATGTGGTAGAATACTATTATTATTATTATTATTATTATTATATATCATGGGTAACAGATGTTCTACTGCAGGCGTTAGGCTTATGTAGGTACCTAAAAAAGATCTTTTGTGTTTATAATCGACTTCTTATGATATGAATATCCTGAATAATGACTAATGACAAAGGGGAAAAGTATTGAATGAATACTCAAAAGAAGCATACCAAGAATTATATTTATTGATTTCATTTTTATTTATTAATGTTCCAATGTATTTTAATAATGGTAGTATTTTACACAAAAAAGTTACAAAGTATACCTATATTTTTTACATTGGTCACACTTACATACCTAAGGCGCGCATAGTGGCGCAGGTGGCGCGATAGCGTGGCGTGATATTTTTAGGTACTAGCTATGCGTCGCCTTTGCGTTTAATGTAATTAGTTTCATGTTCGTCCACTAGATATCGCTACAGTCGCGTAGTAAAAACTAAATAGGTACATAATAATTATGTACCGTGCCTGTTTATTATGAACTATTATTAAGTTAGTTTATTTTAAAGTTATCACACGATAAAAAATCACTGGCGTACTAATGACTGGTTTAAAAACGGTGAAATTGTGGGATTAATTAACGTTCTATTATCTGATGTTTAATCCTTATTGCACAGATATTAGGTATAACCTGAATTAAAGATCATTAAATTGGAGAAAGCAAACTTATATCATAGGATCAACAAGTATAATAAATAACTATGTTTAATAAGGTTATTATATTATTTTAACTAGTTTTTTGTTATTATAAAAACAGCTCTCACACTAGTAATAATTCCTGTGTCGCGGGAGAATTTACAAACATTCAAACAACGGACACAAAGAATACCCAGACTCGGAACAACCATTTGTGGATCACACAAAGTTTCGTCCCGTGTATTCAGAATCAGAATCTTTATTTGTAAATATAGGTTACAGTCGTGTGAGATGTTACATTTGATTTTGTTTCACTATATTTCACCAAAATACGGCTTACGAATATAATTATTGCATACTATTAGGTATGTCTAAATAACATATCGTTACAATTTTGAGATGGATTCATTACTAAACCTAAAATACTTTTTTAATTATTTTATATAGCAGATAATATAATAATGTGTAGCTGCAATGAGAATATTCTAACCAAATATTATTCTATTCATTAATCAATCTATGGAAAAACAATTATAAGTTAGCAGAAATAGGCTAGCTGTTATGAATGTAAACCAAAAAATAAAATAAATAATCAATTAATCAAATAAAATAATATACAAAATGTCAAATTGTTTATCTGCATAATAGATGATGTCAACTGATGAATGTAAACCAGACAATGAAATAAATAATCAATTAATCAAATAAAATAAAATATAAAATGTCAAATTGTTTATCTGCACAATATATGATGTCAATTGAATAATTATATATGTCTTCATTAATAACAATTTATGGAATTATCATTCAGATATTCGCTTACAGAGTAATAACATTTTTGTAATTGTAACAATATTGTATGCAGTCTGTTTTTTAAACTTATAATATCTAGTCTATCATTCCAAAGGCAGCTACAGCAATCAAGTCAGATGCCGGTCAGGTGCGGCGGTCAATAGTCAACACAGAGTGTTAGATTACGAACTTTGGGTTCCCTGCAAGCAAATGGAGGACATTTTGAAAATATAATTAATTAATTGTAAAATAATTAAAATTACAATAAACTGTTAGTTTTTAATGATTTACGTTTCATTTTTCATCATTCTAATGACAATTTAGATGCCAGATAGTTAAGCCTGACACAGTCAAATAGTTTATTTAACTAAAAAGTATGCGTAACCCATCGGGGTTTGTGTTCAACCGGTTTTTACCAGCGAAAAGGGGACGCTATTCTTTGCTATTGAAAAAGAGCACTTTTGCAAGCCTTTTAACATTTAAACTGTTATAGATACAAAAACACAATGTTTGAAGATTATTTAAGAAATGTCCTGTAGAGTAATAAAATAAAGTAAAATAACCTAGGTCAAGGGGGGTTTTTTAGAGTTTTGTCGGGTCAATTAGCTTAAAAATTAGTAAAGTTTAATAGTAGTAGTAGTGTAATAGTTTTCAAAATTATGTAATAAAGTGTCAAATAAATAACGCGATAAAATCTGTATATAGTAGTTTAATTTCAATGAATAATATTCGCGTAAACAGAAGACAATATTATAAATGTTTAGTATGCGAAAATTCTGGGTTATACTTACTTTATTTTAGTCATTGGATGCAAATTACTTCTAAATTGCCTCAGTTCTGTTAGTTGGAGTATGTAGCTATTAAATAGGATTGCCCCGCCTGGGCATCGCAGCGCCGTGAGTTGATCGCGGCAGTCGGTTTGGTTGCCCTCTCGCTCCCGGCCGTGGTTCAATCTATGGTCCGGAGCGAGACGTCGTGGAACGCCGTCGCCTCCTTCTGTGAGGAAGTCATGTCCATCAAGGAGGCGGCGGAGCGGGAGAGGGAGCGTTTAAACCCTCTCCCCAACCGCAGAACCGGGCGCCGGAGGGCGCGAGATGACCTCCAGCCACCCTGAGGTTTGACCTGGGGGTGGTGGGCTTCGTGGGCCTGCCCGCCACCCGATCAGCACCAGGTCCAAGAGGCGGCGTGCGTGTTCCCACGCGCGCCTCTGAGCCGTGTTTTTGTCTCCCTCCAAGTGACAGTAGAGGGTCTATTATGCAGTGGCCTGCCGTTTCACACGGCGGGCCGAAACCTCGGCGGGGTCGCGATTGCATGTGAAAGCGATTCGCGCAGCCCCGCCGTCTATGGTTATGTCAAGGAACACCGTGGTAGGTTTAGTCGGTATTACCGGGGTATTACTCCTCCGGTGAGCCCGACATAACCTCTCCGTCGCCCCGCGGAGAGGTATGCGTCAAAGCATTACCCCACGTAAAAAAAAAAAAAAATGTAGCTATTAAATAAAATCAAAAAGGACAGGATCAGTCGATGTTTGTCGCAGAAATTGTCCAAATAGGACAAAGAAGAGAATTTAAAAAAAAAAACGATTAAAAAAAGTACTTATACAACTTAGACCAAAGTCAAAGTCAAAGTCGAAGTGCTCATTGCGAACTAAGTGTAGATACATAAGGTGTTTAGTAAAAGTATAGTGCTTCAAACTTAGTACCTTTTACAAGCATTGCAATATTATTGTAATAAACCAATATTTAAAAATTATTATCTACCAACAATTATAATTAATGCTACTTAGTACTTATATCTAAACCATATAATATTATAAGCTTATACAAACTCAGTTATTTTATTATTGCACAATATACATACATACGCTTACAAATATAATAAATTTCTAAGATCACAATTATGTTTTTTCTTTATTCAAGGTTTATTTATTATATTTAGTTTATTTATTATATTGTTTTTATAGGGTCCTAGTCAAGGTTGCGGATCGTCATCGCATTTATTTAGGTGTTTATGTTCAGTTTTTTATTAATTTTTATTCATTTACTAGGAATTCTGTAACTGAATAATAGCACGCATTCATTAAATAGGTTCTGATTTGCTTGTTGAATGAAGGTAGGGTAATGGCATCTTTTATAGTTTTAGGCAACTTATTGTATTGGGACCCCCCCCCCCTCTTAGCGTTTCTACTCGATAATTTTACGTATATTTTAATATTTTTTCGGCTAGTCACTTATCGGTGGAATACATTGTACTTATATGATTTGACCCATATAGACAAAGCTTTATCTTTTTAGTGCTGTTCTTACTAAGGGCAATTCATGGTCCAGCTTACTTTTGCCGGTAGTGACTTTTAAAAGCAACTTTATATAATTTTAAGTTTGTTTTTATGAATATATTTACTTCATTATATATGTACACACATGGAAGAGGTAATATTTTTAACTTTTGAAAAAAGGTCGACCGCTGTCCATTTTTTGTAAGCCACAAATAGTCAGTACGTTTACGGTTACGGTTACGTTTTTGGGTCTTAAACCCAATTTGTTTATTAGCTGAATTACACAATAAATTAAGCCGAATGTAAGTATAGATGCTACATAGCTATGGTAACCCTTTAATACCGAATCGATGTTAACAATTTTGGATAATTTACATACATACATACATAGATTCACGCCTGTTTCCCAGAGGGGTAGGCAGAGACTACGGATTTCCATTTGCTACGATCCTGACACACTTCTCTGGCTTCATTCACTATCATCACATTCCTCATACACGCCCGTCGGTTCAAGGTGCTCTTAACCTGGCCTTTGTCCAGAACGCCTCCGATCTGATCAAGAAACGTTCGCCTAGGTCTTCCTCTTGCGACTGTTCCATTCACACTAGCCTTATAAACTTTCTTAGTCAGTCTTTCCTCGTCCATTCTTTCTACATGCCCAAACCAGCTTAACATACCCTTTTCTATTCTTGTCACTATATCCACTTTCATGCCGCATCTCTCTCTAATCACACTATTCCTTATTCTATCTTTCAGAGTCACACCACATAATATATTTCTCAGCGCTCTCATTTCTACAGCATTTATTCTGCTCTCAAGCTTCTTTTGCCATACCCAACTTTCACTTCCATACATAAGTGTGGGCACTAATAGTCCTCTATGAACAGCCAAACGTGCCTTTTCGGCAACATTTCGACTGTTCATAAAAGGGCGTAGAGCTCCATTCTCTTTGTTTCCCGCAATCGGGATTTGGATAATTTATATAAGACATATACAAATTTATTCACGTTTTTACAAATTTCGTCAGATTGTGCTTTCCATGTAAAATTACTATCTATTATAATTCCTAAAAATGTTTTCGTGGTGGTTGATTCTATCTTTGTTTCCTGATAATTGATATTGATAAATGTATGAGGAATCCTTTGATAAAATGCATAATTTTAGTTTTATCTAAATTTATACGTAAATTGTTACAATTTAACCACTCAACAATAGTATTTAATGTCATATTTATTTCATATTGATATGTTTTCGGATCTTCACATTTTATAATTACTGTGCTGCCATCAGCAAAAAGTACCATAAGATAATTTATTAGTTTAGGCATGTCATTGATATATAGAAGGAACGACAGAGGTCCCAACACGCTGCTCTGTGGGACTCCTTATTTTATTAATCTACTGTTAGTTGATTTCAATACCAGTGCGTATTTAAACCAAATATCACATCTTTAAAAAGTACTACTGACGTTTTAGTTGTGTAAAACTACAAAACTACATTTAGTAAGTATTAACAACAGAAAGTGTCATGTTACATTGCTCCACGGAACAAGGATACCTGTTTTGATTGGTTGTACTTGTAGCACCAAGTACTGCGGTAAAAAAACAGTGAGTAATAATATATGTATATAAGTAGAAATAATTTATATAACTTTTCCTTATTATTCCAGTTGCCCATCGTCAGAATAATCATTATTGCCATGCACTGTAGGCTGGAGCTACGGGGGTTATATGTGACACCATCTCAAAACTCGTTCCTTGCAGACATATTATTGTCGTGTAGAGTGGATTTTATTACCAGTCTATACATTATTTTGCTTAGCCCCATGTTAACCCTACCGTAGATCGTAGGCAAAGAGGCGCGATACGGGTTGTGATACACTCACAAAATCGGCATCGGCACGAGTCCTGTTGCCCTAAAAAAAGGTCATTCATAAATGGGTCACTTGGAACGTGACTCCGCCTACAACAATATCACCCTACTGTAATATTTAAGTAACACGATATAGAATAATTAAAAAAAAGTTAGTGTAAGGGAGGGTCGAAGGATAACCTTAGCACTCGTGTGATGGCCACATCGAATGCTAATAAGGTGAAGATAACGTACGGTTGTATGTTCGCGCGGAGTGGCCGTCTGCCGCTAAACTGGGTGAGCAGCGATGTCGCCGGCTCGCACCGCCGCGGCCGCGCGCCGCTCGCGCCACACCGACCGACTCGTGCACTACGAAGCACCGACACGCGCCCCAGACTTACCCCAGACTACACACCATTCATCGGTTTTACAAGAAAATATTATTCTGTTTTCAATTCTATTATACTATGTTCACGGGCCAGGTCCATTGGCTCACGTTGCTAAGTCAAAATAGCAGTGTTTGATACAGGTAGTGAAGTTCTTTACTTATTGTTGAGTAGTGTCAACACTAAGTCATTGAAATGTGTATTGTAAACGACAATCGCGGCGTACCTAAGGTGTGTGACTGTTGGTGGTGTGTGTCGTGTGCGTCTGCCGTGTGCTGACTGCTTGCCCGTGGAGCACCTGCTGTGCAGGTCGGCGCCTGGCACCGCGCGCCGGCCGCGCCCGCCACACACAGTGTTGCAGCGCCCACCCGCGCCCACATAATAATATACTCGTAGCATCACAACCCGACAATATTCAACAACTAGCCATTACTATTTAGCCGGTGGTCACACCTACTCATAGTTGTTACCAGTGCTGTGTTGTCGTGTGTACTCGTGAAAGTGATATTGTGACAAAGAGGGACGTTAGGACGCTACGAGTGGTTGCCGGGCTTGCTCAGCATGAAGCAGCGGCTGCAGCGCTGTAGACTGTCCTCAAGTGGTTTACTCATAATTTGATGTGGTTAGTGCACTCGACGCGTCAGGTGAACGAAGATGAATGGCGGCAGATCTGATGCGTCCACTTCCACTGATGATGTGAAGGTGAGTGTAGTGCACCACCTCATCCTCGTCAATGTTTATCTGCATATAGATACGCTGTCAGAACTCGATAGATTTTTGCAAGACTATAAATGAGTACAAAATGAATATAGTTCTTCAGGACAGATAAACAAGAACTGAGTTGAAGCTGTTATACATGTCGTGTGGTGCGTGTTCCAGAGTCGTCCGCTGTGTCTGTTCTACTTCACGCATCCGTTCGGCGTGCTGTCGCCGGAGCCGCCCACGCTGGCGGCGGCGCCAGCGCACATCGCGCGCGCCTTCGTCAACATGGAGCCCGTGTCACCGTTCACCATGTGGGGCAGCACCAGCGACGAGTCGTACAACACGGCCACCAGCTCCACGCGGCCCTCCTACGAGCTCGGCAACACGACTGTGCACGCGGCGCCCGTCGATCTGCTGAGCATGACGCGCGCGCGCAAGTGCACGCTCGACTTCGGCGCGCGCCGCGATTCGCTCTCCTCCTCGCTGTTCTCCAGTGACATGTGGTTCAACTCCAGCTCCAGCTGCAGGAGCACCGAGTACCCGCGCCGTCTCGTGCCCTACAACAAGATCCTGCCACCGCTGCGCTTGCCCAGCCCGCGCGACTCCTCCAACCTCGACAGCTCCGACGAGCTGTGGCCCCGGAAGTGCCTCAATCCGGAGAAGTTCTCGCTGCCCCCCATAGAGATGCCTGCGGTCAAAGTGAAAATAGTGCGCAGCAAGAAGTGCATCCGCAGCAGCGGCGTGGACGAGTCGTGGAGCGGTGACAGCGCGGTGGGGGGCCCGCGGGACTTGCGCGCGCGCCGCCGCCTCGGCGTCAGCAAGCCGCGCCGCGCCGCGCGCCCCACCGACCTGCGTCGCTTGCTCGCCATGCTCATGCGCAGGGCGCTCGCAGGTAACTCTTTTTACTATTTTGCACATGTAACAACTTCAATAAATAGGTATTTAATTTTATTAACCACTGAGTCTTCTTCGAAGAGGTTAATGAAAACATTATGTGGGTCTGTGTGTCTGTCTGTTAGTGACCGACATAACTCCGAAACCACTAGATCGATTGACTTGTAACTTGGTGTGCAGACACCTTGGGGTCATACCTCAGTCGTGTTTGAATATGGGCCCTGTGGGTCAAAAGACCCCCGAGATATAGTGGTAATTTTTTTGATTACTTTTAAGACGAAGAGGTTGAATCCTGGGTTTTTACACCGATCTCGTTTCTCTTAAAACTAATTAACAACTATATAAACATCTTTGAACCATTTAGACGTTTTCACATTTTAGTATTTGGTGCTTGATAACAATTAGGCAATAAGAACATGTAAGTATTGTTACGTGCTGAGTTCGACGGATAAGAATGTAAACAATATTACCGACTAAAACACGTTTTATTCTAGCAAACAATTAAATTTAAAACACAACAAACACTTTATTACACTTTTCCACTGTAACTGCTTCAAACTCCGTAGTATTTCCGCTTCCGTTCGCTTCGATGAACACTTGACCGCTTACGATTGTAAACTGACTCGGCGTCGTCAGTGGTTCTTCTCGTAGACCCCTACGGGGTCTCGGGGTAACCAGACCAGGCCGTGGGCCTGTCTTGGTGGTGTTCGTCGCTGCCTGCTAAAACAGGCGGGTCACTGGGGTGGGCCCGTGTGGGCCCGTTGGTCTGTCCGGGTCGTCAGAGCCGGTGGATAGCGCAGCTAGCGAGGGCTAGCTCGCAAGGGTGAGTCCTCGCGGGTGACCAACGTGCCAGTAGCGCTCGGGTCGTGTCCGATGGGTCCTTCCTGCACTTGGCGAGGTCGAGCTCCTCGGGAAAGGTTTCCCGGGGAGCGCCCGTCAGCCAGCATCAGCGAGGGGCATCACTTAGGTCCGGTAAGGGTTGCCACGGAGACGAGGTCTCGCGGCAGGGCCATCCTGTCCAGCGGTCGCCGATGGTAGGGCGCAAGCTCCCGCAGATGGCGGGCGTGCGATCCGTCGGCGCGCACGAACAGGTTGGTACTCAGGCGTCTCACGAAGTCGTCCAAGTTCTCCATGCACAGGTCCCTGGAGATCGTCCTGTCCCGCACGAAGCAAGAGGCGTCGGCGATAGAGCGGAGCGCAAGCGACTGCTGCGCCAGCAACCGGCGGCGGTTCGTCTCAGAGGTGAGAGCGAACCAAGCCGGGGCAGCGTAGGTGAGTCGGCTGCGGATGTACGCCTTGTACACGCCGAGCTTTGCACGGAGCGGCAGTCGGAACGATAACACGGGTCGCAGGAGGGCGCGCGCGGGGACGACTACGTTGTTGACATGGGGCTTCATGGACAGGGTGCGGTCGATGGCCACGCCGAGGTATTTCGCCGTCGCGGACCACTCGATGTTCTCTCCCATGAGCTTCAATTGCGGCAGGGCTATGCTGCCCATGGAGATCGCCTGAGTCTTCGCCACGTTGACCGTTAGTGTCCAGTCCTTCAGCCAGCTGGGAAGTGCGTCTAGGGTTCGCTGCATCTTGGTCACAGCGTGGACACCGTTCATCGATGTCGCGATGTAAGCGGCGTCGTCGGCGTATAGCACGAGCTGGTGAGTCGTGGAGTGTTTGGCGCGGAAGCCGAACTGTTCGTCGCGTGGCTGAAGGTGTGACGTCATGTGCAGCAGTAGCAGTTTTTCGAACAGCTTCGATGTCGTCGAGAGGAGCGTAATTGGGCGATAGCTTCCCGGCAGCAGAATGTTCTTCCCCGGCTTTGGTAGCATGATGACTCTGCCTAGTCACAATGCGGAGGGAAAGTGTCCGGTACGGAGGATGCCATTAAAGAGGCACGTCAGCGTCGCGATTGCTCGCGGAGGTAGGTGACGCAGTGCTTCGTTGGCTACCCGGTCAGGTTCGGGGGCTTTCCGTAGGGGCGTTCTACGAATTATCCGCTGGACTTGGCCTGGGGAGACGACGATGGGTTCCTCTGTCGGGGCTATTGGCTGTTCGAAGTAAGAATTCGGCTTCCTCTCGACCTCTGCTACATGCTGCATGTTCAGAACCGGATTGGGCTGGAACTGCCCTTCCAGGGAGTCGGCGAATATCTCCGCTCGATTCTCGGCACGGTAACATGGGGTTCCGTCACCGGCCAGTAATCTAATTGGAGATGGCTTCCCGGAGAGTTGGCGGCACAGGCGGTGTATGCCCGACCAGTCTTCGCTAGCTTGCTCGATGGTGCGTTGCCAGGACTCCGTGTTGCCAACGCAGCAGAGATTTTCGCAGCCAGAGCGTTTAGCTGGGACTTCAACTGACTCGGCGAGCGCTGGCCTTCCCTTTTTATACGCGGTTAAAGCGTTTCTAGAGTTTTCTAGTAACGCTATACCCGGTACGTAAATAGTACAATGATTCGAGAAAGTGCCAGCGTTTTATCTACGCTTCGCGTACTCACACTACATAGTTCCGTAAGATGTCAATAGATGGCGGTGTAATAAATGATTAGACGGAACTGCCAAGTTTTTCCCACAATGCCGAGATGTCACAGGGCGTAACAGTATTGTACAAATAATAAAAAACTAGAGCAATTAGAGAACCGATTCAAACCACATATAGGTACATTTAGAACGTATTAGATACGTAGGTTCACCAACGGATTGCATTTGTCCGAACATTTTCAGTCTCTTATTTAGACTGCCATCAGACGGACTGCATCGCAGCAACCGCGCGCAGTCGATATATTCAACTGCATGCAGTTGTACGTTCGACTTCGTTCAGTCATGATATCAACTCCACGCGGTCGGCTGCAGTCGTGTGCAGTCAATATTAACTATAGAGTCTATACAGAGGCGGTTTGTCAGAGCTCTATGCATGAAATGCGGTATAAGGCGTAAAATACCTGAATACGAAGCTCGACTTCGTTACTTTAACATGGTTGGATTGGATAAAAGGAGATGGATGAGCGACATGTCCACTTTATATAAAATCTTGAAGGGCTCATTTAATAGTACTCTCCTAAGTCAGTTACACTTCAAGGTACCTACTCGAGTTGTGCGTACTCCGCAGCTGTTTCGAATACCAACGTGTAACAATAATGTGTCCCAAAATAATCCACTGTTTCGAATGTGTAGACAGTATAATGATATTTGCGCTCATGTTGATATATTTGTGGATAGTCACAGCAGATTCATAGAATCCTTGTGCAAATTGAATACATCTTAAAATTCACATTACACTCCTAGTCTTAACTATATTGTATGTAACTTCTTTTTTTTTTTTATTGTAACTTTCACTTACATGTTTGAACCTGTATAAATTCTGAATGCTGTGTACAGTAGTAATTGGAGTGCAGATTTAAAAATGATTTCATGTAAAAATAATCCTAATCACTACTTGGTCTGTATTCTGTAACTGTACCTTTTATAAATAAATAAATAAATAAATAAATAACTGCATACAGTCGTGACTTCAACTTTACACAGTCGGCTACAGTCGTGAAGTGTCGACGCACGCTGTCCATCGCTAACCGCATATAGTTAGTGTGCAGTTAGTCAAGGAGCATAAAGTGCGTCAGTCGCGTCGAACGGTTTAAATAAAAATGGATTTTGATACCAAATTATTTATTTCTTTAATAAAAGGTAAAGTCAACATTTGGAATTATAAAATTCAAGAATATAGTGACAAAATAAAGCGCAGTAATGATTGGGCTTTTGTATGCGAGTCAATGATACCATATTGCAGAAAATATAACAAGGGAAAAATGCTATTGGTAAGTTTACAATTGTTAATAATCTTCGTATAGTAAAATCTTCTGTGATAGTACTAAACAATGTTAAATTAATTGGTATGTCGCATGGACGAACAAAAATGTCGGACGGATTCTTGCTAACAAAACATTGTGTCGCTCGAGTCAGCCAGTTAGCGTACGCACACATTGACACGTAAAAACGTCGACCATGTTGTTGGCGTAATGGACGACTCGTGTGTAAATGTGTGCGTGCCAGCATGTACGTACAGAAAACCGGCGCCGTAATAATAATAAGAGCAGTAACGTCTGTGCTCCATTTGGACGTCAAACCCTACACCGAGCTCCTGGGCTAGATGCGTGGCGCCAACTGCGCAGTCAGATCCGACTGCAAATAACTGCATGCAATTGAATATATCGACTGCGTGCGGTTGCTGCGATGCAGTCCGTCTGATAGCAGCCATTGTCGCGCCAGATATTTCTTCAGACAGATAACATGCCAATATTTTATGTCCTAATGAACTAACACGTTATTCTCGCTTGTACATTTAATACAAATAATGAATATCCTTGGAGTAAAGTTTAAAAAGGTTTTAGTTTTTATTGTCTTTGCTGCTACCACTGTCATTGACGGTCTATGTAGTGTATGACAGGCGGCGTCAGTGTCAATAGCAGTGTGAGTGCGAGCCGGTGATGGCGATTGTGTCGTGGTCGCGTGGGCTGTAAGTCTGCGGGGAGGAGCGGCGCCGGCGATGCGCGCGGCGCGATGGCGCTGCTGGACAAGGGTCCGAACCTGGACACGTGCTGCTACAACGTGGGGCTACGCCAGGCCGTGATGCTGATCGCCGTGTTGGGCATGGTGGTGGGCGTGCTGTACCTGGCGGCGTACTCGTACCGCGGCGCGCGCGCGCTGCACGAGCTGGGCGCGCCGCGCGCCGTCAAGCACCTGGCGCTGCGCTACGCGCACGGCGTGCTCGGCGTGCTGATCTTCGCGGCGCACGCGCTGCTGCTGGGCGCCGCGTGCTACCGCAACTCCACGCTGTGCGAGCTGTACGTGTGGGGCATGCTGGTGGTGGCAGCGGGCGCGTTGTGCGTCAACCTGGCCGTGGTGGCGGCGGCGTACCGCGCCAACCTGGATTCCTACGGCTGCCTGCTGCTCGTGGCCACGGCCTGCGCGCTCGCGCTGGCGCTCTACTTCATCCTCGTCGTCGTCAACTTTAACCGCACGCTGCCGGGTCTGCTACCCACCTCAGCGCCCGCCATACACTCGTGACGTGTGCTGTGCTCATATATGAAGATGCTCGGGTCACCAGCAATGAGTCCTCTACTCCGTGCTCGTCCACACAAGAATGCCCATATTATCATTACTTCTCATTTATTGGGCTCCTTAAAGAGCTACTAAATACTTAAGAGGTTATATATAAACTAAAGACGCTACACGTATCGTTGTGTGTATGGCCATTGGCCTCTATATGATTTTGATTGCAACAGTAATGTTTAGTAGGTATAGCAGATTCAATTATGAGTGTAGCATTTTTTGTGAAACAAAGACCATGACGAATAGTTACGAGTTGAAACAAATCGATTTACTATTTGTTATCAAATCGGATCATTGCCTACTACAAGACCCTGAGACTTATACCTTATGAATCTCAGGGCCCTGATGTATGAAATACTTACATAACAATCCTAAGTAAAGTAAAGTGATATCAATCGTGAACGGGTCTGGTATACGTTAATCGAGACTCCTTTTCATTGCAATAGCTGGGGCTTAAAAGCTTTGGTCGTAAGTACGTTAGTACCAAGAACAAGATTGTTTACTTAAATTGACAGAATAGAGAATAGTGTTAGAAACACTTTCAACTGGCAAATTAAGGCAATATGTCGAGACACCCACGACAGCTATAAAACGATCAAACTGATAGAAAAGACGTGCGTTTCTTTTAAAACAGTCATCATACTCGGCTAATGAAGTTATCAACCTCGCAAAATTAATGTAAGAAATTCGAAAGTAATTTTAATTTATTATAAGCATTGAGTCAATGTCCTCGATCATGTCTTAATAATATATGTTATCGAGTCCTCGCGGGGCTCGCGTATGTGGCGTTTCCGTGGTTGCACATGTAGATATACTTCAACACTGAGTCTAATAGTTATTACTATTTATGTACTGTATGTGATGTACTGGTGCACTTTTAATGTACTTATGTGTTTTTTGATGATTATTATTTGAATATAAAAATATTTTGATTTGATGACATTGTAATCTATTTTCTGATACATAGTAATGCTATTCCTTTTTAGATATTTGTGATTCTGACACGTTTAAACCGCTACATTGTTTTTACTTATACAAACGTAGGATCGGCAGAAAACACCTGTATAGCTTGGCACTATTTATACCGAAAAGCCATTACTCAGAGACAGCCCCCATAGATTTTTCGCCGAAGAGCCGACTGTCATGTAAATTTATTTAAAGTGTGCATAACCATATTCGATGGACATAAATTAGGTGGATCCTGTACAACCTCTACAATAATTTCAAGTTAGAGGTTCTAATTAGCCGAACACAACGGTAGGGTTTGTTTGTAGGCATGTTTAGATGTTTCTTACTCAATAAAATTACTCAATGTATAAGTGGACTCGAATATTACCATGTCGTAGATTAACACATGATAGATATCTACTATTTATCTCGCTATGCGTTTCCTAGGGATTGACGCTGGAGAAGCGAGCAGAAGCTAGTGTCAACATAATATGTACTTTTATTTTCTACTCGTGAGCAACGAGAATGTACTAAACAAAGTCTAGCACACAAGCGTGTATAAGTTTTCAGTAAGTACAGCGCTTGGAAGCGACGAATTAGGGGCAAAGACTTAATGTTAATGAGGGATACAAAGTATAAAGAATAGTTGGAGTATTTTCAAAACATTCTAATAGCTTGTAAATAAATAAAGATTTATTAATTAGTAGTGACTCAGTTGGTTGCAGGCTTATCTCGCGGGGAACTTTGCCAAGGTACAACATACAACCAACGACCACTTACAGAACAATCATTTGTAAAGAAAACAAATAATCTATTGATTATCACATTTCTGAAAAATGTATATATTTTAATTCATCGTAAAAGGTGTACATAACTAACGCTTTATAATTTACATATTATAAGAGTCCTGATGTTACGTTTAGTGCGCTGACCTGTTCACCAGAACAGACTCTTTATTTCTCAATTCTGTGTTCTGTTCAGTATACAGCGCCAGAACAAAGCAGCTATTTGTTTATATTTAATTCCTGGCTTTGCACGGGTATCCGGGTAGTACAATATCTTAACAAATTATACCTCGAAAGTATAAACCTTCTTCATGAATCACTCTATGTTGTCTATTGATGAAAACCGCATGAAAATCTGGTCAATAGTTTTTCAGTTTATCGCGAAAAGACAGACAGAGGCGGTTGGAACTTTGTTTTATAATATGTAGTGATAGACACATACGTATAATAGTAAGCATGCGCGCTCCCGATGCAGGTGCAGGGCGCCGGGCGCGGGGTCGGCGCCGCGGCGGTCGCACAATGCAGACCGGTCGGTCGGAGGCTCGCGGCGTTCAGGGTTCGAGTTTCATGCGTCGGTGTCACGCTTACGTCTGTTTTGTTTGTTGTGTTATATTTGGGTCACCTATTTACATAGCGAGCGCACACCCTCACCCCGTCACTACCCCGCGTCACCCACCTGTTCCGTGAGCAGAGACGTCACCACCGTTTCATACGTAGTATGCCTTCGATTTTAATCCAATTACTTTATTGCATATAATGTAATACTGACATACAAGTATGCGGAAAGTCTGTTATACTTTTGGCTATCGCTATTTTAATATACTTAACCTATTCGGTTGCCGCGCTGATGGCTCGAGTTCGCTACCCGGCTTCTCGAGTCAAACTCTGTCCAATCTGCGATTTTGCGGTCCTACTCCTTACCCTTTTTTTGCCACTGGTTTTAGGGTAGTGTTTATTCGCTGGCTTTATCAGTGGCCTCAAGCTAATTCCGATCAACTCTCTGTCTACTTGACGCCGGAAATAGTTGCATTTCGCAGAATAATGTTTCTTGAAGTCCCTTCCTTTACACAAGTGCTGAGTTTTATCACAGTGTAGAGTAACAATACTTACTACAGTTGCCTTGGCAATTGGCCAACGTTGATCACGGTCATATCGTCAATTAAGCACAGTCAAGTCCATTCCCGGCGGTTTCCGCATACCATCAGTTGAACCGCTGACTCGTCCTCCACAAAGGGCAATAAAATTACAGATATCTTTAGATAAAATTACAAACTTTATAATAATCTTAATATAATAGTAGAAATAAGCTCAATAACAGGTCCATTCCAACACGCGTACTGCGGTCACGCGCCCAGTGTGCGCGACAGTCAGTGGTGGTCACTCGGTGTCGGCGCCGCCGGAGTCGCTGGCCGACTTGTAGTCGCTCATCTCGACCGTCAGCAGTTCCTTCTTGACGACGACGTCCTCCCCACGTGCCAGCGCGAGTGTGTCGTCCGCCGCGTACTCGAGCGCCATGGAGTTGTTCTTGACGTCCTTGATCACCTTCAGGATCTCCATCTTGGCGGTGAGCTTCTCGTCCTCGTTCATGCGCTTGAAGGAGGGTAGCAGCGACAGCAGAAAGTGCTTGTCCTCGTCGATGTGCTCAAAGGGCACAAGGGGCGCGGGGGCGGCAGTGGCGCGGCGGCGCGTGCGCTCGGGCGCGTGGCGCGCGCGGCGCGCCGGGCCCGGCGCGTGCGCATGCGCGGGGTCATCGCGCGGCTCCTCCGGCATGTGCGGCAGGAGGTACGACATGTGCTTGAAGTACACGTACTCCTTCTTCTTAATGTTGAGTCCCTCGCGGTTCCTTCTCTCCACCACCAGCTGACGCTTGAACGTGTCGCGAAGATTCCGCCATTTCTTCATCAAACTGGTAACTGGAACAGAAACAGTTGAAGTTCGTTTTACAACTTATATTGTGACCAATTACCGTCTGTTTTTTACATAATACATATTAAGTAGCTACGTAATTGTTGGAGGCTTTAAAGTCCAATGCCTCTCCGCGCTCAATTACAGAGCCGTTTATGTTCGCTATTGGGATATAAAACATCAATAAGATCAAAATCAAGTCAGTTAACGACTGCTTACGATCGCGCTCGAGACAATATCGCACCAGCTAATTAGGTACGCCGCGTGCGCGACAGGCGCGTATGTATGTATCTTATGTGGGAGCCAGTCAGTGCAGACCGGCGACACTTCGACCCAGTGGGATATTTTGTGTCGACACTCTCCCAATAACGACTGCCATAGAGACAGGCGCATAACTCACATTCTGTCGCCCAATTGTGTTTGGTGCTAGCTACGAAGATAGCACGATTAATTAGTTTTAGCCATTTGTAAATAATACTAGTTTTAACAACGGGTACATTTTTTTTTGAAACAATGCAATTTCATAATCGCATTATGAATGATAATTTAGAAGTTTGTAACCGTCCGAAGTAACAGGGTCACTCCGAACAGATTTTATCTCGTCCGTTTCGCGAATGTCGACTCTATCTACAAACAGACCCTTCGATTAATGGCCATTTATTCTTAGTTAATACTTTTTAATAGATCATTTTTATATTATATGGTGCGCATTAGGGATACTGGTTTGATTTTTGGCATTTATAGTTGTTACCTAGTGTACGTACAGCGATAACGGCTTAGTACATTATGTACGTTTGACGTACATCATTTTAAGATATAGTAATTGATCGGTATTTATTATGGTGGCTCTGCGATAGAGCACGACACAACAAAATGCGTGAGTCACCGCTAGGGTTGCCACCTTTATTTTGATGAAATAAAGTATATTTACTTACTTAGGTAAAAAATTAAAGTACATCATCTAAAGATAATGTATTATTTATTCTGCTATCTCGTTACCACGTTAGTTGTTGCATCTAGCAATATTTAACGAATATTTATTTTAAAGAACGTCTTGACCAAATATTTAGAATCTATGGCAATATTATGACAGATAAATATAAATATTTACTTTTTTATTAAATTTGGCGAAATGTCCATTTTTGTTTCTTGTAAAAGTCGACACAGGTAAAATAAAGTATTTTAATGTACTTTATTGCCTTCATTAAGTATAAATTACGTTTGCCCGAAATAATGTACAATATTTTATTAAGTATAAAATACGGTTGGTAACCCTAGTCACCGCTGACGCGTGGCCGTAGGCGGCGTGACGCGACGCGACGGCGGCGGGCGCCGGCCTGTCTTGTGCGACCGAAACCCGACGCAATCACAAACAATATCTCTTGGTTCATTGTCCACACATCTGCTGGCACAAGGCGCTAGTAACCTTACCAAATACAGACACTGTATATTTTAAAGGTCAAGGTTTTTATGCAACAAAGTTGTAGGTCAGAAGTTCAATAGTGACTCAGATCGGCACCGACGGGCGCGAAATGAGGACATAAATTTGGTACATAAGTAGGTACTATTTCGTACCTAAGATAGGTCTATATAGTTCTATTGTTCCGTGTTGGCAGTGTGCACCGGAGCGTGAGTGATAACTGATAACTGATAAGCGTAACAAGACCAGTAACTATATTGATGTAGGTATAACGCGGCGCTTTGTTTGAGCGCAAGTGTTCGCGAGGCGCGACATTGATGGCAGTCGTGTTGAATGGTAACTGGTTCCGTCTCGTCCGCGTCGTGCACTCGCGCCATGCAACAGGGCCACGGCCAGCACTTATCACTTTACTAACACGTTACTTTGCTACCTACTCATACTTTACATCACGTGTGGCAGTTTTGTACCAGGGATAAGATACTTTATATGTTTTATAGTCATTATAGTGCAACATGGATACCGTTACTCGTTTTATGCCCACCTTTAGCTTGTTTCTCTGCCGCTGAATAAATTTGATAGTTCTCAAAAAGATTTTTAGCAACTTCTTCCCAAACTTTGTACTTGAAATGCGGATTAGTCATCTCAGGACTGTCTCTCTGGTAGATTACTGGCCACTTCTCCACCTCACGAATGATACGTAGAGGCATTACATCTTCTAAAATTCTTTTACTCGATGAATATGGTAGCATTCTGTTGTGATTTGGTTCTATTGTGTACAATGCTGCTATACGTAAATGTAATCTGTGCTTGTGTACGTTCAGCCAATTATAAATTTTATTAATGTTGTTGTCATAATGTTATCTCATCGTAACTGAGTACAGCGCCACCTGTTGACCCGCGCGCGCGGCACGTGCTGGCTGTATATGTACTGTGTGTAGCGCCCGTGGCCCGCGGACCGCGGTAGCGCGGGGGACGACGCGCCGCGCGCCGCCACGCGGCCCCGCACTAGCCCGACGCGGACGCTCCGAACGGTTACGAAAACGATCGAAGCCGACGCGACACGAATCTGAATGAATTGTCACGAAACGCGACGATAAACCGATGGTGCAGTAAATATACTGAGTAGATAATGACTATTATACGATTATTGTGACACAGTTTTCATTAATTGAATTGTCGTTGTTAGTGACACGTTAGTTAACACTGAGAATTACACTTTATTAGTTTTAATTTGCTATGAATACTTGAGGGTTGGTGTAGGCACCGCGAGGCGCGCTGGTGAAGCCAGCCGCGTCAGTGTGAGCGAGTACGAGCGACTGAGTGCGGATTGTTCGCGTCGCCAACTGATCGCGTTCGATTCAATTCGTGCCGCGCCGCAGCGCACCACGTGCGTTTGGTCATGTATAGGCCACTTCAATATGTATCGACTGTTTATTATTGCCGCGCTGCACCGCGCCGCCGCTGCTTCGCGTTCGCATCCAAATCGCTCACTGGTAGTATTTATGTAGGCTTTCGCGACTTCGTCTATTAGATGGGCTCCGTATCCTACCCAATAAATTATTTTAACTACCTACCTACTTACTTATTATATAGATTTATCAACATAGATACTTAAGAATTACTATCCTCTGCCCGCGACTTCAATACGTGTAATAAAAAAATACTTGCATTGCACCATATTATGTCCTAAACAGAATTAGATAATCGCATCGTGTCAAGCTGACAATCTAAACCACTGCCGCGCCGCCGCCGTCCCTTCGTGCCGCGCAGAAAACTATCTGCCTTCATAGTTCATTATCCTGTATTGAGACGTGCGCGTGCACAACTGCGCTCCTGCCAAGGCTGGCGTTATCACGTCCATTTTTTTTGAATGTCAACTAACTCCTTTCTATATATTACTATTATCCGTGCTATCTTGGTCAAACTTCTGATTGTAACCATATAATAAAATTATACTTACACCCATTTAATTTAGTGTAGATTACATATTATACCTATTGCTTGTAGACGTTTGTTTACCGCGAGCAGGTATAGACGCAGTATCAAATACATTTTTCATTAATTCAGAATTATTGCTACAAACGCAATATAAATAGTAAAAGTAGAGCTGTTCTTCAAACTCAAACTCTAAAACCTCTAAAAATAAGTGCTGTTAACATTTAGGAAACCCTCAACTGACCTCTCGCGAATCGTGTTCGTTAGTCTTAATTATTTTTGGGAAGTTACAGCCTTACTAATATTATAAACCCATCTTAAATATTTGACAGGTAGTTAACTATTACCTATGTAGCGATTGATTAGGAAAAGTTAAACTTATAAACTATAGTTAGTGTTAAGAGTTAGTTGATAAATAATAATATTCTACCACAGACACACAACACCATCTAGCCCAAACTAAGCAAAGCGTGTACTATGGCTACTAGACAATGGATAAACATACATATAAATTTAAGTTTTTTGTAAATACATACATATTAATATTATACATAGAATAGCTAAATAGTAAAGAAGTCTAAACAGTTTCGCAGTCTTCCCGCAGGTACTGTGTGACTTTCGTTGTTTATTTTTGGTCACACCTGTACTTATAGTCATAACACGAAATGGTCAAAAACAGAAGTGGGCATTACTAGAACCGGGCGTAACAACAAGTGGTCAAAAACAGAATTAGTCATATCCAGAAGAGGACGTTACAAGAAGTTGTCACAGCCGCCTAAAGGTCCAAATGATATCAAATAATTGTTATTTGAAATTTACCAGCTGCGGTTAATTCAACTTTACGATATTTCTATGCAGAATTCCGTCTTACATGCCATAGAACAAAATATTATCTAAACTAAATAATTGAAATTTATAAGTAGTGATTTGCTAATAAACTTCTATCAGGAGTATCCACTCGTGGTTTGTAGAGCAGCAAAGCATTACAACGATGCGATGTTGACTGCACTAAAATATTAAAGTATTTCAAATACACATAATCATGAAATAGGTAGGTAGGTATAACAAAAATATTGCAAAATATAATCGAACAAAAATAACCAGGAACTAAAGAGTACTGGTGTTTTGTTAATTGTTTATAATAAATGCACTTTTTAAGAAAGCATAGTGTTGTTGTTATTATTCCTTAGAGCATGCAGCAGTTCGCTGCTTTAGAAATAAATTGCCTCTTCAGAAAAAATGGTAGAAATTGTTATTGTTATTACTGTCTCTATTATACAAACCAGGCGTCAAATTTATTTACTAATAGTGAACTGGTTATTATACATATAAGCGTAGTGTTGGTGGTGTCAAATTGTCAATATACTCTTGCAATAAACAAACTTTTGAATTGTATATAAAAAAATTCAAAAGTTCATTTGCTGTCGGCACAGATACTTAAACTTATAAAATGGAGAAGTAAAGATGACGTATTACTTAAAATCTTTGCTTCAAATGCATCGTTTAGTAGATTCGTTTGGTCATGCTCTATGCTGAATGTTAAATGTTGCAAAAATAAAACTGTATTTCGTCTTTTTGCGAGCAATCACTTGGTTTGGTTTACAGGTAAAGAAAAGTTATTCATTGATTCAATTAATGAATAACTTTTGTATCAGAGCTTCTAAGATTCGCGATATGAGAAAATATCGCATATAAGCTTGCTTGGCTATCTGTAGGCTTATAGCTAAGCAAGCTGTTATGACATATAGTTCATTTTATTTACAGACTCGGCTCACACGTGAAAATTCAGTATTTGGAGAATCAACAATTCTCTATTTTCTACCCTAATTACCTATACAGTGTGTATATAAAACCCTGTCCGATCCATTAAGGGCTTATTCCTCCCTTGATAAACATGCCAGGAAAAATATTAAAAAAATTCTATATCACCATAAAACGTCAACATAATATTTTTTATCCCAGTATTGATCAGCAATAAAAGCCACTAAATCGGCTTCCTTGATGTGTTTATTTTCTATTAAAAACCGTCGGCTTCTTGTCAAAGCTCATGTTCGGCGCGTTTTCATAAGCGCAGACACCGTCACAGCAGCCGCCTTGTGCACAGGCGCGCCGCGCCAGGGATGTGACTATCGATCAAACGAAAATATCGAAGTATGTGATTCTAAAAATTAGAGTTTATTTATTTGTAAAATACAACGAGGTGGGTGAATGAAACCCAGGATTCAACCTCTTCGTCTTCATGCGAACTTTTATTTTACCTCTTCTTTTTGTCATGTTTCTGCACACAAGTTACAGGTCAATCGGTCCAGTGGTTCCGGAGCTATGCCTGTCACTAGCAAACTGTCACAGACAGACACACAGACCCACATAGTCTTTTCATTAACCTCTTCGAAGAATACTCAGAGGTTAATAAACGTTCTTGCGTACAAAACTCAACTTTAAGTAATTATGTGTTCTCCTTCAGATTTAAAGTTAAATCAAAAGAATACACGCTTGGTCTCACGCCTGTATCCGCGAAAGGATAGCCAAACATTTATTATTACACCCACATTTTACCAGCTATGTTTGAACCATAATAGGCATAGGCGTAGGTAAAGACCTACTTGCTACCTTTTTTATGCCTAAATTAAAAGCTTTGATTTTGGTTATCTGTTAACTGTGTTCTATAAAGGATATCGATATCGTATTTGGTATAATAACATAAAAGTTCTGATTTGCATGTGTATGTAATCTATTTTATCACTGACTAACCGTGTTAATCGAAAATATCGATTAAAATTTAAATCTTTGTTTGCATCCCTAGCAATTATTATTGTTTCTTAGGTATAATACGTGCAAACAATTTCGTACTCAGTCTTGCGCTGAAACTACTTTCGTTCGGACTTCCACCATTGAGTATTTTCTCTGTTAGATAATATGACGTATTCAAACCCTGAAGGTGTGTATCTAGGTAGGAGTGAGTGTAATTATGCAGTTGCGCGTAGGGAGAACGAGGAACGGTCCTCTAGACCACAAGATCTAGCAGTCCTGTCGGAACGCGCTTTTCAACGACTTCACAACCGCGAGTTACCATTGAAGTATTGAACTTCCATAGCTCTATGTGGTTCCAGCATGATGGCGCGCCGCCTCATTTCTTACGTGCAGGTGGGTGATTACTTAAATCCCAGTTCCCTAACAAGTGGATAGGACGTGCAGGACCAATCTCGTGGCCGCCGCGATTCTTAGACCTTCCCAGAAATCGAAAATAGAAATGCGAGCTCGGATTGTGACGGCTTTGGAAGAAATAAAATCAAATTAAACTGTGTTGTGTCGATAGTGTTCGTAGTATAGTGGAATAGATGCCGCATGTGTGTTGACGTTAGAGGTGGACATGTAGAGCACGACTGACAGAGATTACAACAATTTGATATTTTTATTAACTAAAGGTGGTATGTACTTAGATATGATAAACCAAATTAAAATACACTGTGACGTCTTAACAAGTACTCATATACAGAAAGATTTCTTTATGCGTTATTTTTAAATATCAGCTGATGCGTACAATACTACTACTACTATACGGCTACTGGGTGAGTAATAATAATAAAGCATTTATTTCCTCTCTCACACAGAAAGTTACAGAAAAACAATATAGAATCTCCTACGAGGGCTAGCGCCTCTAACCAATGGCGCGTCGTGTTCGAGCTAAACGGTAATAACTACAGTAGTTTCATGAACGATGATTATACATATTGCCAAAGAGATTAGTGTTTGCTAAAATAATGATCATTAATTGACTAACCGAATAGTAATATGCTGAAATGTTTGTATTTACCAAATAACTGACAGCAAA
Source organism: Catocala fraxini (assembly GCA_930367265.1). Classification (NCBI taxonomy): domain Eukaryota; kingdom Metazoa; phylum Arthropoda; class Insecta; order Lepidoptera; family Erebidae; genus Catocala; species Catocala fraxini. The sequence continues at coordinate 240,611 of OV884044.1, read as the reverse complement.
GAAGTACTTATTGAATTAGTTGCTATCATTAATGTGGCCCTTCTTGTGATACAGTTGTTACACTAGATACTTACCATCTTAGTAGAGATCTATTACTGTCGAAGGTTCAACTTCAAAAAGTTTGACTAACGTACTATTATTGACAGTTGATTGTATGTTTGATCAACTAAGATTAAATTGTATTATGACTACATACTTTGTCTCTTAATTATCTCTGTTTATCTCCCTAATTACCCTTTCTTCTTACTCCTAAATCTTTACTTGATAGGTGAAATTACATCATCAGACATCATTATTAGTTACAAGCCGCCATTTGTGTCCTTAATAAATATAATTGTCATCAACAGTTGTCATTGTCAGCAACCAGATCTTTTACTTAAAATCCTATATCACGACCACACAAAATAATGTCGTTAAGTGAATATTGTGGCGAAGAAAAAATGTTCAAATACTAGTTTCAAAACAATCACGTGTTGTAGCGCAAGAATGATATCTTGAGATCTAGCTCTATGTTATAGCGGCTCATGTAAAACGCGGCGAGCGGTTTATCTATATAAAATCACGTGTTGTAGCGCAAGAATGATATCTTGAGATCTAGCTCTATGTTATAGCGGCTCATGTAAAACGCGGCGAGCGGTTTATCTATATAAAATCACGTGTTGTAGCGCAAGAATGATATCTTGAGATCTAGCTCTATGTTATAGCGGCTCATGTAAAACGCGGCGAGCGGTTTATCTATATATTAATACGTGAACCAAAAACTTTGTACCGCTTTTTACAAAAATTGCGCGTACGGAGAAGTATGAAATTTGGCACAGTTAAAGTTTATATGGAGAAGGAGGGCCAAATCCTAATATTTTTATAAAATATGCATTAGAAATACATTAAATTAATGAAAAAATACTACACGCATACAACCATGCATTTGACACACGCAGTCGAATGGCGTTCGTAGTATTTCGACATCGTTCGTCTGACGTCGTACAATTCTTTGTAACTATGGTTACCTATACCTTATTTATATTTATATGTAATAGCGAAAACAGAAACCAGTGTAGTAAGCTTAGAAATTTTGGTCGAATTTTGACCACTAGGCGATCGCTAGTATCAAAAAATTAGGTAAATCTATTGTTTTCGAGCGGCGGCTTTGTAGACCGCGCGCAGCGCGGCGGCTAGCGTTTAGCGGCGTTGTTTAAAGAATTCAGCGTGGCGCGCCGCGCGGTGGCGGTGAACCTTTATGACCTTTATCTTATCATATCTTATCTTAAATACGGGGGCCAGTCAGTGCAGACCGGTGACACTTCGACCCAGTAGGACCTTTTGTGTTTATGACCTTTAGTGATACCTAGATATTTTGATTTATAAATTGTCGGTGTTGCCATGGGTAATCAATTAAGATGTTATTTTTAATAAATTAAATTTACCGGGGTAATTTTCTTGATAAATTTTTATACAAGGATGACACCTACGTGCTCATAATAAGCTACTGTACACACACAACTACTGCAACACCTTTAACGATCGGACGGGCTTTATTATACACACTAATTAGTAAGCGGCATTAACGCAATCTTTAGGTGGATCCACTGACCAAGTTACACTGGTCACAAGCTGACTGGTTTGGCGATGTCACGCCTTGTTTGTAAGGCTAAACAATCTTCATTAACCTTCATTTGATGTACTGTCGTCACGTGTCCCTATGTGTATAATATGTTAGCCTTGTTGTCCACGTATTCCGCGATTTGCACGACTGTGCAGATTATGTTGCGTAATATTAATCACCGGTTTGACAAATTCTAGGTATACCTAACCTACTTAATTAATCAAGAAGAATCGATCGACCGAACAACCCAGTTCAAAGTTTTGCGCGGTAGAATCGGTGAAGCAAGCAAACATTTTATAGATGAACGATCAATCATTGATTGATTGGTTGATGAAGTTTATATGAGATCAATTTTGGGGTACCTAGTCCGATAAAACGCAAGGTTGTTTACGGAATACGACACAAGGTTGTGTCTCTAGAGCGGACGTAAACAGTTCCCCACGCAAGCAATGTTAGTTTGAGCGAGATTCCTTCCTTAAACGGAGGTGCTGCTTGCTTGCACCTTTCGCTCCTGTAACCTATTATATCGTCGTCCACCGTGAGCACTACTACTGACTAAAGTTGTATTTATATGAATTTGAATAATGAACTGCTGAAATCTTTTTCGTAACAGTTCTTTTCCATTTCAATTGTTACTATGCCGCAAATCTCACACTTCCTCCGTACGCGCAAATCGCAATATGCTTAAAAAGCAGTACCGACAAAGTTTTCTCTTCACGTATTAATATACAGATATGCTTCAATTTCCATGCGTTTAGGCAGCGTGACGTGACAAATAGAAACTTAACGCGTGAAAACGTTGAAGTTACTTTCATAGTTGCCGTGACTAAGCAATCTGGTAGAAAGGCGGTTGATTGGGCTCCGCCGCAGCCCGCAGTGCGCTGACGAGTAAACGATCTGTGCGATAAGTACGGGACAGGCACGAGACACGAGTACCTACACGGGCGCACTGCTCGGTCACGTCCACACACAATCTCGGGACTACTGATTGAGCGCATCCTGTTCTCTAATGCGTGTTCGAGTGCTGACCACTCATCTTTTTAACACTTAATTCAATAGTGTAACTAGTTAAAGTTAAAAGTTGAGTTGAGTATGCGATGCGGTATTAACGCACCCCCCTCCTCTTCCCTTTGCTATCTTAGGATCAGAGTCTTGTTACTTGTATTAGTTGAAATGCCCGACTTGATGCCGCAGTACTGTCTATTTGAGTCACGCAGCATATTTGCGTCTGCACTTAAGCGTAGAATAGCTGTTTCCATGCGCTCGATTGTCGGCACTTGGCACTTGGCAGGCAGCGGGTTATCCGATCCGTGAGCGCGGGTTATTGTTTGGGTGGTTTCATCGGGTGAGCCATTTACTTGTGAAGTCGTGACACGTTGCGATTTATTACAATACTTTAACTTAGTACTTTTAGTAATAGCAAATGATGTAAGTGTTAATTAATTCCTTTCTACCATTGAAAAATGATAACAATTATTTATTTATTCATAACAATTTTTACATTTTGTTGAATATTGAAAACAATTAAGTATGTAACTTAAATAATATATGCCACTTAGTTTAAAAAATCACATGTGCAAAATAACGCCCTCAAGCAAGGCATTATACCGGTGTTGTAGAGTCTCCCATTTACAAACACTCCTACAACGATCACAACAATACCCTGACCCAGCACAACTATTTGTCGATCATACAATATTGTTCCAAGTGGGACTCGAGTGTACAACTACAACTGTCGAAGGGGCGGCAGTGACCAGGCGACTCCAACGACGACGCCATATTAGCAGTCGTACATAATACATAACAGTTAAACGGGCTAAGTCTATCGGGTTGTTGTAATAGATTAATGTGCTCGTTATAGCTAGGTATACATAGAGAAAACTGTTATTGCGTTCTTTTCTCTCTATAGCGTACGTTGACCGCCGCGTGACCGCACGTTTTTGTTACATGGCGTATCAACACTGGATGCATGTACTACCACACTGCCAATTAGTATATATACATATACCTACTAAGCAGAATATGTAGGTACTACATACATGTCGTAGTCTGGATGGCGTGCTATGATAACGAGAAATTTTATTTTGTTTGTTTGGGACCTGGTGACTGTTCATACAAACGAACGAGTAGAATAGTAACAAAGCGCAGTTTGTATCAGCTGACTGTTAATTACGTATTCACCTTGAATAAATTAATCGTTATCTCGAGCACGACAGCCAAACTCACCTCACTTGTAACTATTTAAACAACCTTCAGGCGCCACCAAGTTCGCCACTTAGTATAACCGCTTTGGAACTAACTACGCTAACTGCCAACACAACCAGTTTGTAACATTTATATTAATAGCGAATTGTTTATATTGATTCAGGTTCTGAATATAATAATTTACTGAGGGCTCTAGTGGTGGTGTTCCCTATGAATGGTAGAATGGTCCCACAAGGCGGGGTTGCTAGTGTTCGCCAGCCTTTATTTATCTATCCATGTAAGTATTTTTGTATCCAAAAGTAAAAACGTGGCAAATACATTTTAGCATGTTTACCTATATCCCAAATAAAAACCCCAAGGCTTGGCCTCTTAGCGACAACAGTGTGCAATGGTAATGGCAAAGGTAGATAAAATATTTTAGTCGATAACTTGAGCAGTTGCAGATATAAACATAAACAGGTGCGACGCGACGATGCGATGCGACTGACTCTACATGACAATCAACGACAAGAAAGTGTTATCTTTATTGAAACTGTATCTGTTGAATCACTTACAAACTAGTTTTTCAAGGGAATGCGTATCCATTTCTTATCTTTCAATATAAAACAACAGGTTAATAGCAGACAATGTGCTCCGAGTCTAATATAAGTTACATTAGAAATACACCGGGAGGTTATTTAATATTAAGTAGGTAAGTAGGACGGAGTCGGAGAGCGAGGGACACCTTGATATCCACTTTGAACGCAAATATTCGAGATTAGGGTCGAGATTAGAGTGTAGTATTTTAATATAATACAGAAATATCTGTACCGCACTGTTGCTTGCAGTAACGTTTCAATTTCACAACAAATTACTATCCTAAGTACGATATGTATATTTATATTAAAACGGTATCTGCTAATAATAAAAAAGGAAATGCTAACGATTCCGCTTAATGCATGTTTCCAATTATGATACCTAATAAGTAGTAGGTATAGAGCTGTAGACAGAGCGACTAGACTTTCTCATACAATCGTATTGTTATAATGAACAGCACGTGTGTGAACACGTGGGTGTGTGCACGTTTTACCTGCCTGTTTTGCCTGGCATCATATTCATAACAAATCTGTGACAGCTCGTGCTGAGCTTACGGTCTTACCCCGGACCCCGGGCCCGTGTTTTTCAATGACAGTAGAAAGTACCAGCTGCCTCCACCAGCCCTCTTGTCATCACGAACGAGTAATACTTAGATTAAATTTTAATCATATTACACTCACATCTAGTCCAGGTCATCCGTTCATTACTATGTAGGTACTAGGTAGTACATACGGATGCTCTACAGGTCGTACACCTATTAAACAGTAGGTACCTGTATCAAGTAATAAATGATATTCTAAATCCGAAACAGTAATTACTTTAACTGAGTACATAACTATTGTAGACATTTGCAAAGCTGTTAAGTAAATTGCGACCTCGTAAACCCTTTGAGAAAGTAGCAGCGAAGTTCGCCGCGTCGCGTCACCCCTTTAACATTCCACATTATTGTGGACCTACTACACAAAACAGCTTATATTTAAAATAACTCATTAGTAATAGTACAAGTACCTAGATCACAAATCCACATACACATATGCTCCGCATTTCCTGTGCAAGTTAGCAATCTTCACACATCATAGCATTTTGTCGAATTCTTTGCATTTTTAGTTTGCTCACGATGTTACGAGCTGAGCGAGTGCTAATCAACTACTTTAGTAATATGGCTAACAGGTTCGTACATCGCTTGGTAAATGAAGAAGTACGTCGCTTCGAATCTAACTTGATAGTTTGGCGGGGAGTTCCAACGGTTTTACAAGACCATCGCTCCCTTTTTATAGTTTTAATTATTATAATACACAAATAAAATCTGTCTCAATTTTTTAAATAACATTGCTGTCCTTGTCGGTCCTCTCGGGTAGGTATGTAAAGTCCCTTCGATTTTACGTACTTACTCTACGCATACCTACTTGGATCAAAAGTTCAAAAGTTGTCTGACTTACTTCTTGTCGTAGACTTTCCTTAAGTTGTCGAAGGTAGTAGACTTACCAACCGCGGCTCGTGCTCGGTGCAGCGCATAATGATTATGCAAAGTGTATCTAGTGGACAAGAAAAACCAGTGCACGGAGGTTAGTGAGTAATCGCAACGAGACACTTCCGCGCTCGCTGGCGGGCGCTCGCGGCGGCGCGGTGCGAGCGTCAGTGGCACTCGGCCAGCGCCGCCGGCCGCACGCGTACACGCACCACAGTTAGAGCCTGGCGCCCATGGGCTGAACTGAGCGAGCGTCGCGCGACACCGACCCGAGACTGAACGTGCTTCTGAGAAATCCCGCCTGGGAGACGAACACGCTCTTCTCGTCACCATCGCAATCGGTGTAAAAGTTAACCACGAATCTTTGCCTAAATCCGTCCGCGCCGGTAGTCCGGCGTTTGTTGTCATTGAACCGTCCAGTAAGTGTGCAGTGTCCGCGGGTGGACTGTCGCCGCTCGTCGATCCTCGACCCCACCACAGTGAGTATCGATCGCTCACCTGCCGGTCCCCCGGTGTCCTCAAGTGTTGGTGTTGTGCGCCAGCGAGGCTTGTTTACGTCGCGGTCGCCGTGGCGCCGGCACTGCCGCCGTTAGTCCGCAGCGTCCGTAACTGTCCTGCTGGTACACTCACTGCTGACTCACCGACACTCGGTCGACCTCACTGCAGACATGTTACACGTTTAGCCCTCATGTCAAAGTTTACGACCTCCGACAACATTCACTCAAGTTCAACTTAATTTTTTGCTCATGCATATTCTAAACTTATCACGCAGCTTATTGTGGACAAGGCCTTCCAATGATTCTGGTGTATCAGCAAGACTTTTGCATAATATGTAACTCTATTTCTAGACCTAGTTGCACTGTTAGTTCATAAGAAAGATAGCATTAGAAATCGGATGAACAGCACAACCAACCGAAAGAGTTTCAGGCACTTTTGTTGGACGCGATGCGCTTCACTTGCAAATATTTTAAATACGAGTAAATAATTATCATTCGCTATACCCATATAACTGTAATCATAAGATGAAACAGTCTGTCTGAATACGTTAGTCAGTATCATTAATTTCTGTATAAGGGATTAATGCACGTAAGAACGAATGAAGCCGGAATTAATATTTGCTATAAATGCAAAAAGCTTGGTAGATACATAAATAACAATACGAAGGCGATTTACTCGGTAAAAAGGTAATTTGCTTCGCTGATAACTCGACACGCTGCTACTGGCGATACCCGCACCTAACTAACCTTGTAGTTTTTGACAACACATGAACACACATACTATGACGCCATATAACGACCATTAACACATAATTAACTTTGTTTATAAAATGAAAAGCAAAAACAAAGGATCCCGATTGGTTTACGGCATGCTAACGACTCGACGTAAGGTACACCGCATGCACCACACACGTACCAGACACCGCAGAACCACAACATGAGCGATCATTTTACACTTTACTACTAGATACACTTTCACAAGTATACAGAGTACCTACAGATGATAGTCTGCTTCAGAATCTTCCACTACAGATAACACACGATGGCATCACAAAAGTCCAATAAAAGCAGTTTAAAAATCGGAAGTCTAGATCACATACCGATAGCGATAAGCCTACGTTATTGTGAAAGTTCACCGATGTGCGGTTATGTTGTATTCATAACGCGAGTAGGGTGCCGTGATAAAGCTTTAGTGGCGGTTGCAGGGCCTCAGTAGATCTAACTTTGCAGGCCACTTAGTCGACACAACATTTCCTCACCTCCTTTTAACTTTAAGGGAGTTGTTGTTGTCGTTGTTCACCAGCCCTTGGGGATAAGCTTCGTAACTTGCGCATGTGTTAGCGCCTCGTACTGATAATTGCGTGCGAATCTTAAACTTCTTCGCTTTAGTACACGCAATAGAGATAATTATTGTGGGATGGAAATTAAGGGCAAGCTGGATTTGAGCATAATTTTCATAATGTTGCTCTAAGAATAAAATTTCAATAAGTCCTAATAAACATGTAATCAAATTTTGCCAGTAACCCTTAGTCTTCCTAACAACAATATTTTAAGCTACAAAGATGACGTTATAGAAGTCATTGCGACCCTGCGTAGTCTTTTAGTGGTCGCAGCTTCGACAGGCTCATGTACCGATTAGGGCTTTTGTTTGGGACGAGCAAAAGGGAAAGTTTATACGATAATGCAACTTTGCGTGAACTTTTCCTGAAGTTTGACCTTAATTTCGTCTGTATTCCCTAAACCATGAGAATTATTTATTAGGTTTACTTTATACTAAACTATCTTGTAGCTACTTTTGTAAAAGTGAGTCAGTAAAATTGTTTGACGCAAACAACACAGTTTGTGACAGTAAGATGTGGTCAAACTTTAGAGACGTTAAGTATAGGTGGTAAATAGAGTAATGGGGTAAAATCATTGATATTTTGGATGTTCAACCAAAAAAATAATTCCAATATCAACTTTTCATGGATATACGGCATTCTATACACAGTATAAACGATTGCGGATACACTATCAGTTATTTAGCTTACCTATTATATTTTCAGAGATGCTCTCAGCATCCTAAAGTGTAATAACTTACAATTTAAATTAAATTTGCATCTTAAGGCATTATCTGTAGGTATTAGGATTTGACTTATTCCCCAGATACATATTCCCTTTATTAAACAATGCTTATGTTTGGCAAACATGTGTACATATATACTTGAGCATAAACTAAGAGTCAGCATATGTATAAAATACCTAGTTGAGATTTAGACCTTGAGACCTCTGTCCATACAAGCGTTAGCTAGTCCGAAGTTGTTCGTACCCTGACCCTTGCATGACCTTAGTACAAGTATAATAATACCGGTGCTTGTATTTGTGAACCGCTCAGTTTGTTAATTTTAATGTAAGTTTATGGTGTTAAAGAAGTAGAACGACCAAATAAATCACTTGATGAAGCAAATGCATTTTAGCGCAGCCATAAACAAAATCAAAATATAAAAACAATAGGTATATTTATTCATTTGGCTCACAAAACTAGTTACTTTCAGCGAGAACCAGGTGTAGAGCATAACGATATGTGTCTGTATCTCTTCGCCGGATCGATGCCATGGGGCCTGGAAGCAGCGCTCCTGCCGTCGCTCTATCGTTGGCGCCAGGAGGCGCTAGCTCGGGCGAAGGACCAGCTCGTCCTGTTCTCGAGGCGGCAAGGTCCGAGCTCCGCCAGGTCCTAGTAGCAAATTGGAAGGAGCGACTTGTGCATCCCAGTGCCGGGCACGCCACGATCGTGGCGGTAAGTCCCGTGTTTGAGGAGTGGCTGGAGAGGCGGCATGGCGTCCTCACCTTCCGGCTGACACAGGTAATGACTGGTCACGGTTGTTTTGGCCAGTTCCTGTGTCGTATACGCCGGCAAGAGACGCCCGGTTGTCACCACTGTGGCGACTGCCGCGACGTTGTTGAGGACACGGCGCTGCGCACTTTGGCGGTTTGCCCCGCCTGGGCATCGCAGCGCCGTGAGTTGTTCGTGGCAGTCGGATTGGTTGCCCTCTCGCTCCCGGCCGTAGTTCAGTCTATGGTCCGGAGTGAGAGGTCGTGGAACGCCGTCGCCTCCTTTTGTGAGGAAGTCATTTCCATCAAGGAGGCGGCGGAGCGGGAGAGGGAGCGTTTAAACCCTCTCCCCAACCGCAGAACCGGGCGCCGGAGGGCGCGAGATGACCTCCAGCCACCCTGAGGATTGACCTGGGGGTGGTGGGCTTTGTGGGCCTGCCCGCCATCCGTTCAGCAGCAGGTCCGAGAGGCGGCGTGCGTGTTCCCACGCGCACCTCTGTTTCGAGTCCGTCTCCCATCTAGGGGGGGGGGGGGGGACAGTAGGGTTTGGGAGGGGTTTTACCTAAAAGGTAGGCCTCTTCGTGTAGGGGCCTGCCGTTTCATACGGCGGGCCGAAACCTCGGCGGGGTCGCGACCGTATGTGCAAGTGATTCGCGCGGCCCCGTCGATAGTGGTTTTGTCGAGGAACACCGTGGTAGGTTTAGTCGGTATTCCGGGAGGTACATAATTATTATTCCATCTTTCTTTTACCCCGCCGAGTCCGACATACCGTCCGCCCGCCCCGCGGAGGGGTATGCGTCATGCATTCCCCCAGGATAAAAAGAAAAAAAATGTTTCTGTATAGCGATAAGCAGTTTGTTTTAAAATGTAGGTTTATTTATTCGGTAAATCTCGCAAAATGGACACGTCTAGAAAAATTTTACAGTTTTCTTGTAGTTTGGGGAAGCTGCTGTAGTCGTAAGTCGTAACCGACACGAACATGTTGAAGACGCACCAAATAGCTTCGTGTCTGCTCTTGATTTTTGATCTTCCATTGAACAGCGTCGGCAAATCTTCTTAGAGAGGACTACAAGTTTTTGTGCTTTCTTTTTATTAATGACCTAATACTGACAGCAGTAAAGACATGCTAATGACACTTCTACATGGTAGAATATTATTATTATTATGTTTCTCTTATCACAGGTACTTTCTAACATACTAACATACATATTAGAAAATACCTGGCCCTTTGGGAGGCTTACACGGAGACATGGGTCCAACGTGAAGAGGCCCGAGGCCCTTCGCGAGTTTTAATCAAAGGTGGGATGGAACACCTATAGCGGCACTAGCCACAGCAGGCATAGGACTATTACTACGTATGGATTTTAATATATGGGCTATGGGTATGGCTGTCTGGTGGACCGGTATATTGCTAACTGTGAATGAAAAACGGCGTCTGCCCTAAATACTCTAATAGCATCAATGTAATGGGCAGACGGTGACTCGCCAACTCACTATATGGGCCCCCTGAATAGCCACTATAGGCATACACGCCAGCAGCAGAGGGCAACACCGGTGCGAGTGGCTAGGGGTGTCGAGCGGTGCGGCGCCGGTTTCACCATCACGGGTCTCGTGACAACGGAGACCCCGTAGTTATGCCCTTGAAAATGACACTTCCACCCCCAAGCATATAGCTCTAGCGGCCTCCCTCTGACCGGCCGACCAAGGCAAGCCAGAGTTGAGAGTCCTACGGGCACTCTTGTAGTTCCACCCTAATCAACCTAATCACCCTAAGAAACTTAATAAGTATATGTTGTCTTTAGAAACTTAGTTTGTAAGGATTTAATATAAACCTATAGTATTATTGTATTAATATAATTATACGTATAACCTAGGCTAAAATTAGTTATATAAAATGCAACTCACCCTCAGTTAAACCGCTAAACCGGTTTTGTGGGACATTGTATATTTGTAAAAGATTGTACTCCAAAGTTATAATAAATAAATAAAAAATAAAAAAAAAAACCAGTAACGGCAAGCTGGGGACGAGGCCCTAACCAACTCTGTGAGACATTCAAGACCGCAGTGTCGCCACTCACATTCAGCTCGCCACAAGCTGCCCTGCGGTTTGTGCGCTTTTATTTAACCTGGTGATACATTGTTTATATCACAAGGCGAAGGTGCTAGTTTAAAAGCTAGTGTACTGTGCCCTCCGATATCGCGTTAGTCTCATGATGAGATAACGACTGTCCCAGAGGGGTTTATTATTATTATTATTACTTCGCACCTTCGTAGTACGTAGTACGGCGGCCGTATATTATCAGACCACCCATACTTTTGTTTGCCACCTTAGGGCTTGTCCTACCACCTTGAGATAACATTTATCTATAAGATAAAAGTGTCGCCATCTCTCTTTTATAACCTAACATGAGTGATACAGCATGCGATTTATCTTTCGGATAACTTTTACTTGTTATTTGTAGGACTGGCCATTAATGTTGTAAAAACCCTAGAATGGACGTACCATCACTTGAATAGATTAACGCGAACCAAAATTAATGGCAAACTAAAAGTAACAAACAATAATTAGCGAAGTGCGGGGGCCGCGGCCGCCGGAGTACCGGTGTGTGAGACCCACAGACCTCACGCGAAGTGTGTCAGGGGTCACAGGCCGGTCCCACATCGCAGATGTGAGGATCGCGGCGCACGTGGGTCGCTCGGGGCCCGACACATAACGGCACACGTACTTCTTGCTCCACTCGACACTCGTCATCGTCACACACTGCCATGTGATTGAGTATCAATTTAATGCACGCATTCGAAATTGACCCGCTTCTACACTCGTTCTAATGATTTTATGTCTCTACTTATTCGACAGAATTGCTTAGTGAGCTGTTAACATGCTCATGTTACGGTGCTTGACAAAACCTGTAGCATTATTGTGCGTTGTTACAGTTCACACCACGATTAAACACTGTGTTTGTGAGATACTCAAAATTGTGTTATTCATATAAAATAAAATACAAGTTCCGCACTAGTTATGTAAGTTACAAGTGTTACAGCTGCGTCGCATGGCGGGTTTTACATAGTTATGTACTTGCGTACCTCGGAAACATAATTCTCCCACGTGTTTGTCCCGTGTAGTGATCTGATCTGCATTAGTAACACCCGAGTGTATCGTGATTGTTCCACCGTCAGCATGAGCGCTGTGCTCGTGCTCTGTATCATTGTGTTGGGTACCGTTGCACGTATTTTAGTATCTTTTTACGTTTGTTAACATGAACATATTATTATTATCTTTATATTCCTTAGTGAAAGTCTAGCTACGTTCATTGAATGCGCTCCACTCGAGACTACCTAAAGTGGTATTTTCCGTTTCTTATAAAACATAATCTGCGGAGCGTTGAGTGATGAAGGATGTCATCTGCATCGGTTAGACCCTTCGTCAATTTGTTTTCCTTGTATTAAGCCGAGAGTGACCGAGTGTGCGGACGTTGTGTGACCGTCGGCGTCGTGGCTCACGGGTCCGCGCGTGCCATATGTTCGGACTGCGACTCTTCGCTTTCAATGAGAACCGGTCCACCTCGCCGCTCGCCGTATTACTCGCATGCATATTGACTCATCAGTTTCCACAATAGGGCTGCCTATTGTAAGACGCGTCTTCAACTTAGTGTAATAGAGCCTCGTTAATTTCAGCATGAATGGGCCGGCTCGACCGGGAAAGGACTACCCTCTCACAGAATATCGACGTGAAATACCAGTATTCCTACTGTTGTGTTTCGTTCGGTGAGTAAGAGCGCCGGAGGCCCAATCAACCTCTTTCCCTTTACCCGCTCTTTCTCCTTACCACATTCTTTCCTAGAGGGTCGGCAACGCGCAAGTGATGCCTCTGGTGTTGCAGGCGTCTATAGGCTACGGTGAACACTTCCCATCAGGTGGGCCGTATGCTTGTTTGCCATCGAAGTAGTATAAGAAAAAGTAACAGCGATATTTGACCTAGCTAGATCGCATCGAAGTCAGTTGTATTGGGCTTTAGCGTGCTGATTCGCCATATCGAATATCAGAGGTACTTATCGGTGTCTTTCCAATCAATATAGAGACTTATTTCGTGCACCTAACTTTACTGGGTGTTGGTATCTATCTGTAGCGTTATGGCTGTGCCCATGTGTTAAGCATCCACTTAACACACATTACAAACTGCACGAAGGCACAGCGAGCTAGCGGTCGCCTCAGCGCTGTTGCTCATCGTGTGGGGTTCTAGTTCCACACGGGACAATTATTTGTGTGATCCACTAATATTTGTTTTGAGTCTGAGAGTTTACTAGGTATCCGATAATTGCATGTTTATGAAGTGCCCCGCAACACTGGCTTGATACCTAAAGCAGAATTAGTGGTATATTTTAAAGAAAGTTGTAATAACACAACAATCTACCTTTTCGATTCGTTAAATGATAAACAGTATCTCTATGCTACGTGTATATTGTAGTGTTGCTGAACTGATGTTACGATAACATCAGCTGACCGCGCCAAATATATGGCTACTTAACTTAACCGTCCGATCTATTTTCGCCACCATCTCGTTGGCTCGTGAAAACGAGGCAGTACATCAGCTAGTATAGTTTGGCGTCAGTGCGACGTAACAGCTCATCACTCGTATTAACCGGTCGTATACCGCCGGCTCGCATACCAGCCGGCAGATTTGTACCCGTCGTAGGCCGGTGGCTCGCATGCGAGCCACCAAATTGGCGCCAAAACGCCGCGCGCCGCCTTCGCTTTAGCTTAAGCTAACGTAAAACCAATTTGGTGGCTCGCATGCGAGCCACCGGCCTACGACGGGTACAAATCTGCCGGCTGGTATGCGAGCCGGCGGTATACGACCGGTTAAACACTTCGTAGCTCGTTCTAACGATGGCGTGTTCCGCAGCTCGTTACTAAACGGTTATGTGCCGTCATGTGCTATAGATACTATACATATAGTTAAGAGCGTTATTAATGATATAGCAGTGCTAGCCCGGGCCGACGCCGACACCGCGACGACCCCGACACGACGATCTATTAACATTTCATAAGCAGCTCATATACTCAAGATGGTAGTCTAGTAGAGCGCAATAACATATTACCATACACTGGATATATCAAACGAGCGAACATAATATGTATGTACGAGTACAGTGCACTTACTTCTGCTAGTTGTTCAAACTATGTAGTATAGTAAGTGAGATGGTAGTCAGAATTATTAACAGAAAATGTAGTTTGTCTAATCAGGGAATCGAACAAGAACCTTATAGCGCGCAGTAGCTGTGTGCGGCAATAGCGTCGTAATGCTCGTATCAAGTTTACTTTAGATACACGTACCTAATTAATAATTGCGTCGGCTTCACTCGCCGAAGTCGAAGGTTGTATATTCTTGTTACATGTATGTATAGTTACAATCCAAAAGATCGTAGTGGCTGAAGTCACGCGTGAGCCGTGTGTCGATATACCTCAGCACAATCCAGGTCAGTGTTTTAGTTCTAGCCAACGAAAGAATTAGTTAAGGATAAAATTTGTAACTGCTTGGATAGTAGGATCAATACATTAGTATTATGTAAAGCCGGCGGCGCCGTGGGCCGCAGGACACTTCGCAGTAGTGATATAGCTGGGCTAGCTAGCTAGGCCTGTGCCCGTCGTCGCACTGGCAGGGAGCGCGCCGCGACTCTCTCACAGTGTGATGTCGTCGCCGCACTTCACGCCAGCATCGCTGCGCGTCGCCCGACCGCATCCACGCTATAGTGCCGCTCACCGCAACCACATTATGTTTACTCGCTGTAGGTCCCACTAACTATAACCAAATAAAGCGTGTCAAGGTCTGCACGACAAACTAAAACATTAATTTCACATCACTAAAATTATTTATGATCCATACGGGGAGAATCAAATACGTCGATCTTCTGGTCTTATTAACAAACATCCGCTATATATAATTACGTTAAAGTCCTATCCCTTACCTTTCCCCTATCAAAGAGAGTCGGTGACCTCGGTAGCGTAGTGGTTAGTTTAACCGACTGCCACGCTAGAGGTCGCGGGTTCGATTCCCGCACATGTCAAACATTTGTGTGCATGAACATGGATGTTTGTCTTGGTCTGGGTGTTTCTATGTATAATATGTACGAAATTACAAAAAAAAGAGTATATATGTATGTTCATCCATTGTCTAGTACCCATAGTACAAGCGCTGCTTAGTTTGGGCTAGATGTGTACGTGATAGAATATTATTGTTATTATTATTATAGTGCAGAGTCCTAGTAGTCCCAGAGTATACATTAATGCGGGTTCTCTACCACTATTATTCTGCCTATTTCAGTCGAAAATCCGATTTGCGTTTCGAGCTATGGGCAAAATAGACGTAAGGAGGTACCTAATAGTTATGCCTTCAATAACGATCAACGGCGACTCGGTTATGTTTCCTTAACGTTGCATCAGCAATGCCAAGAAAACACAGCCTTGTCCATGAGCGGCGCTTAACGCTTATCATCAGCCGCGCCGCAGGCTCGGAGTAGCAACAACCAATAAGGATATAGTTTATAATCTGAATGTTTATGGTTCACGTTGTTGGTTACATGTGGTATTTGAAAATTTATCAAATACACAGGCGTAGTTGAATAGTTATACTATTATTCATTTATAGATACAGGTTGTCAGGAAAACGCTGGATTATAGATACAGGTGTATTTATAAATACAATATATAAAAGTCATAGAGTTTAGTTTTGTAATACATGACGCTAAAAACCGCCCAAACCCAAACAAAATTGTGAACAGTTTTAGCAGAAATTCTCGTGCCTGTGTCCAGGCCCAAATATCTACCACAATTAACTTGTATGTCGGTCTCATAAATATTTTACTCTTGTTAAATAGTATTCACATTAAATATAACATGAGAGCGTGGCTTGTGCGTCAGCGATGAGGTCGTCAAGTTTGTGGCGCGCCTGTGTGTGTGTGCGTGCGGTAAGGCCGAAACACACAAGATAAGGGTGGCACTGAAATAACTGGTGAGTCACCGGTGAGACTTGACTCGACACACCGGTGCTAAATACTGTAGTGCAGTATAGGTACGCAGATTCGTGCTGCGAGTCGCACTTAATTACTCATAGTGCAGGACCGCGGCCGCGGCGGAGCCTGACCACGCGAGGCCCCGACCCCGCGCCGGTTACGTAACATATTAAGACTACTTACTTAAGATCGAAAATACAATCTAACCATCTACCCTTATTACCCTTATTACGTCATAAACAGCTGACTGGTCGGTTACTATTTTATTTTCAAAAGGTTGTTGCTGAAATTAACGTACGAAGGACACTCGTAAATACGACTGCCGGTTCATGGACTCCTTACAAGGACGTGTTTGAGTGTACTTAACTAACGCCACTCGCAGCTGGTACTTGTGTAGTGTAGGCACATCTCTGCCGGAGGCTTCGTATTACTAAATGCATATTAAAGTGTAAACCTATACGATAAACAATATACATAAATAAAAAATAAATTTAATTCTTGTCTGTCTGTTTGTTCCTTGTTAATCTCTGAAACGGCTGGATCGATTTTGATGGGACTCTTACTGGCAAATAGCTAATATTATAAGGAGTAACTTAGACTACCTTTATTTCAATAAATTTAGATTTGCTGGTAACAGCTAGTGATACGTAGATAAATAATATGTAGTTTGCGAGGGTCTAGCATTGCTCCAGTGCTATCTTCTTCTCTTCTCTTTGTCTGAGCTTATACGTAACATAAAGGTACGTTTGTACTGATTATATACTTACAATAATACTTTATTGCAATCTGTGTAAACAATAATTGAACTTTGACTTTCGTATAACTGTGACCCTCGCTGTGACATCGCTAAAAGCTGGGTGACATCGACGAAATCGTATAAAGCGAACTTAATCTTAGCAATAAGTGGTGTTAATTACGATATTACATGGCGGACAATGAGTAGGTCGACCTCGCCGGTGAAATGTTAAAAGTGAATAAGAGCGGAAGGGACCGGAACAGACGCGGCGACCTCGCGCCGCCACCGCCCCGCCCGCGCCACCGTGCCGACACCGCGCCGCCGCCGTGCCGCGGATCTGATCCTACGCCAAGCGATACAATACCAAACGCAACCTTTGTATCTATTATATTATATACAGAAGTCTATGACCCGTGCTATCATACCAAAAAAATCACTGGTTGGGGTCACGAACTACAAGGCGTGATTCTACCGTTTTTATTTAATGCAAAGAACCTAATAGTGTATGCTAATAATCGGCCTAGCTAAAAGCTTTTTGCGCGGTTAGGCCTTATGTGAGTATCTTGTAGGGGACGGGCGGGCAAGACGTACCTACCGGTAGGGTAAAAATTATAATTTGTCAAATTTCTTGTGAAATTACTTGATAATTCGAGAAAATTGGATCGCGTCATAGGCATTAGCCGCGGGGCGAGGGTTTAAGACAAATACCTATGATTGAATCCATTCTTTAATAACCATTATTCATTTACTTTGATGACACTAAAATAAACATTTTAGCGGTTTATTCCGCATTCGTCCCTCATATTTTGTCCCAATCGTAGAAATACGCAAAAATTCTGGCTGATATGCCCCTAAATTCAAATAAATATTAATTTCTTTGTGTAATTTCCAGTTCGTCCCAAATTATGTTCCTTTTTTGACCCTGTTTATTTTGTATGGACTTTTTGTTGTACCGTCAACAAAAATATTTTAAAATACCTCGTTGATCTCTCAGCGAAACTTTGGACTTATGATTGCATGTCATCGCGAGCCCGACAACGAAAAGATTTAAAATAATTTTTCCATGTTTTGTTTTGCTAACCATATGCACAAAAAATGTAGGACGAAAATGGAATAATTTAAAAAGAAGGGCGATTAAGGAACATTTTGGAATTTGCGACGTAATGTAGGGGCAAATGCGGCACAAACCCCTTTAGTTTCTGCATAATATGTAAAATCATTTGTCGCCATATTTACACATTATTATTATTTAAGACACTTAAACATAATATGTAGTTGGACGTTTCTATTTTGAACATATGAGTGGGCAAAATAGTGTTATCTAAAGCCATCGACTACCAAAAAGAAAGTGACTTTTGAGTTTGACGCTATGCCCGATAGGCTATCGCAGATTAGAGCGACAAAGCCCCTAACAAAGAACAATATTCGAATAGATAACGAACACGATTGTGTTCGTTGCCTACCTGCACTTCTGCTCTGCATGTAAAGACAAATATGTTTCGGTTTTACTAGAAGACCAGATCAAAGGCGACACATGTCAAGAGCGGAACCACGAAGCCTCCTTACCTAACCTAATCTTGGTGATGGATCGTATTTTTGCGATGATTGTGCCGATTACATGGGATTATTACTTCTTAATAATGTTGCCCGCTAAAGAAATTAATTTAGCTGCCTGTCCAAGATATGTCTCCAGGCACAACGTGCAACGGATAAAGGCAGTAGCAGTATAGTGTTCACTAGTCCATTTAAAACTTTAATAACTTAAAGCTTACCGGTATATACACACAAAGTTCCCTGCACATATAGATAAAAAATAAATGTATAATTTGCATGTGCAGCAATTGCTTTGGTTAAAATTTAAGTAATATTTATAACAGTTTTTGCGAAGCTTGTCGAATTCTGAAAATTATAAAAATGTGAGAAATCTTGGAATCATATCCATATCGCATAGACGATGTAGAGTCGCACGCAGAGACAAAGCAAAACATTTATTTTTAATACGCCTTCCTCATTAGGAAAATTGTCTGTGCAGCGTGACCAATCATCACATTCTAACAATATACTTCCGATTTCAGAGAACACAGAGACTCTGTAATATTATTTGTGGATCTCGCTGATGTTTGTCGCGTGACACTCGCCCCGCAGGAGAGCAAAACGCCATCCGTGTACTTAAAATATAGGTATCAATACTTTATCTACCTATACACTAATTAAGCATAATCAATTCTAAAATAATAATAACTGAACATAACCGAAATGTTCGCTACAATTATGACAAAGTATTACTTATTTTTTTATATTTTATTGTTTATTAATTGCACAAAACAAATTACAATCTTATTAAAAATTAAAAACAATCAAAGCTTATGTTTAGTTCTAGATTGCAACTCAACACATGTGCATACATTGAAACAATTAAACATCAAGTTAACAGACAGAAGAGATCACAAATATACATATAAGAATATATAGGTTTAATTTCGTAACACAACAACAACAATACAATATCTTAAAAAATATTAACTATTTGTACATCTATTTGGGATAGAGGACATCCTTAAGAGTTAAGAGTAACTTTTAAAAATGTGTAAAATCGAGGATGAAAAATGTCTAACTGTAAATTATTTGTTACTAATTCATTATATTGTCTAGCCATTCTTACCAGCGGATTGTAATAAGAAATATTGTTTTTATAAATGCAAGGCAAAGAGATTAACACGGTTCGATCTACGTAAACTATATTTAATGTTAAAAGAAATATGCGAAAGCAATTCGGGTGAATCATTAATTGAATGAATTATTTTATATAAATAAACCAGATCAAAATATTTGCGACGACCTTCCAATGGTTGGACCTTACATTTTTGCAGCCTCTGATCGTAATTGAAGTACTTACGACCTAATTTTAGGCGGTAACAAATCATTTTAATGCATTTCTTTTGAACACGCTCTATGTCGTTAATGTGCACTCTATAATATGGTGACCAGATCGGTGAGCCATATACTAAGGCACTTCTTACCAGGGCATAGTAAAGATAAAGCACACTTTGAGCGTTTTTGAATCCTTTTGTTGTCCGTAGCACGAATCCTAGGAGTTTGTTAGCTTTCGAGATTATATGTTGGTAGTGAGGTCGAAAAGAAAGTTTATCATCAAAGAGTTTTATTTATTACTCAAATTTAAAATTTAGATATTTTTTATGTAGACAGTAGAGTCACACAACATGCCATTAAAGGATGGCCCTTATGGTTGCGGTGTTGTTTCTTATACTTAATCGTACTCCAAACACACTGTCCATAATCCACTCTTCAAACTCCACACACACTGTCCATAATCCACACTCCAAACTCCACACGGTCGGCAGTGAGCAGTGAGCACGTGTGTGGAGGTATGTTGACGTGTCTCGTCGTCGCGTGCGCGCCACGATATCATAACGTACCCGATAGCCGCGCTCCCCAACTAATGCTTTTGTTTAACATCTTTATTGTTCTATACAAAAAACGTGACACACTAAGCACATAAAATCATTATTTTATTTTATAATAACAGGTGTAGGTTTGTGATCACTAAAGTAATATGTATTTCGTTTTCTTTGTCAAAATCCAAACATAGTTAAGTTTTAATACGTCCGTTAGTTTATTTTCATAACCTTAAGTTACATAAATAATAATAATATTTATTTATTGACAGAAAAAATAAGATACATCCTTACACTACATGATACATATTACATCAACAGTATTAAAGCGTCCCTGCCCTTAATAAATGCTCTGGACAGCATAGGTGCTGCTATGGTTGCAGTGCTCATTTCACCGCTAGCACACACTCGTAGGTACTATACCTGCGAGTACACATCATGCCTATACACGGAATTAGTTCTAGATCTAGGTACTAGTAGAAAAAAAATACGTCTTCTTGGTGTCGTATGACGGGAGAGTCGGGGAGAGCATTGTGAAGCATCGGCAGGGACTGTGTATGTACTGTACGTATGTATATGTAGTATGTACATAATAAATGTTTTAAAGTTTTTTACGTCTGACATTCATTTACTTTCAACAAGCTCACCATACAAGGGTTCGGTAACCTCGTGATAGAGGACTGATTTGACTATAAAATAAAAAGCGCTACCAGCAAGCTCCCCATACTGTTCGGCGCACACACTGCCCCTCCACCCCTGATTCCCTGCCCCTCTCGCCCCGGTCCCAGCTCGCGTCCTGCCCCCCCCGGTGATGTCATCGCACTGGATGTAGGTCTCGCCTCTGACCTGTCTGCGTTACTTTAATATTCGTTTCTTGAAACGAGCAAAGACCGTCGCTATAATTGGTTACGTCGAAGTTCATCAAACATAATTATGTATGAGTTGCTATGAACAAACACGTGTCTCCGCGTAAGAAAGTTATGTCCGACCTTGCTCAGCAATGTGCATCAACGCAAACATTGTAAGATAATTTTATTGTATTGATAAAAGCAGGTAGGTGAGCTACACCACGTTTAGTATAGCAAAGGGCCATTTGAGAGACTTGTTTATTATTTGTTGCCGCATGTGTGCATGTTGGCATGTATCAGTGGGTCAGGGAAAGTGTACTAATAAAAGTATGTTGGCGTTATGTAGAAAATTACGATGTCAATGAACAAAATGTACACAAAATGTAAACAAATTGTTGCAACTTGAGGCGATAAAAACTGATGCGTAGCTAGCTATTAATTTTCTCTACATAACCTTATGTGGTGTGGAGTTTGTCACGATAACTCACAGTCATTTAAATGATTAATTAGCTAGCAAACAATTACATACTTAAATGGCTTAATGTTTATTTGTCATTAAAAACAGGACGCTTGTGTCCTCAGCGAGGAGTGACAGCATCTTCGTACATAATAGTTACCATACTATTATGTAGGGAGTATTCTTCTTCTTAGCGTATCGTTGGAAACACTTTTGAATTATTGTATATGTGCCGCCCAGAAAGCAGCTACGCTAGCTGCGTTGTCGGAGGCAGCCATCAGATCCTCCTGCGTGCAAGATGTCGGGCACGCAAGGCACGATGTAAGGTGGGACATCGTTTGTCTTGCACCGCACGCGCAAGGGACCATTGAAGAGAAAAGTGAATGTAAATAATATGGAAGTCATTTAGAAAAAGATTAATGCGAAACGGCTTGTAATAATTCATGAAGAGCGAATGAAACAAGTAAGATAATTTATATATTTGGGTACCTTGCATACGAGAAATGGCTTAAGACTGCGCCGAGCGAAATGTATCAAAACAGGCGGTCACAGTTAAGTGAATAAAATCAACAATTTTTGTTTACCACAAATATAAAGTATACATTTACCATAACAATGAATGTGTTTACAATTACTCCGTATAAATAACTTAAAATAATAAATGTTTTCGCCTACAAAATTACGTAAATTTGCATGAAAAATGCAAAAACGTAAGCTCGTTTTAGGTGATTTTAGATTATAGAATAGAATAGAATAGAATAGAATTTCTTTATTTCGGACACACAAATATCCATATGGTGTTAGTAACATACAAAAAATAACTTATTGCCTAGTGTTAGTAACAATCAACCTCCGAACAAACTGCTGTACAATCGGAGAGCCGAAGCTCTCGGCTACAGTTTTCAGGATGCTGTTCCGACTGCCCCTCACTCTCCTCAGAAGCGACGCAGTTTTTTTGCGTACAATTGCATAGAAGCCGTCGGTGCGGGCTTGCGCAAACATATTCGACGCGCTACAGTATCGAGGCAGCCTCAACAACATCCTGAAAGCATTGTTATATTGGACACGCAGGGCATCCAGCGATCTTTTAGTATAATTTATATAATTTATATATTATAACAGTAGAAATATATCCAATTTTACAGCTTAAACGAAACATAAATAGTTATATTACAATTTGTCCGTCCCAAATATTTAAGTTATTGGTTGACAATAAAGATACATATTTATCAAAAAAGCACTTCAGATCCTCCATATAATTTTTCTATGGCAGCTGCGCGCCGAGATGAATATGCGCTGCACGTGCTGTCATTATCTGTCTTACGCTCGGCGCAGTCTTAAGAAGAAGTAACATAATTATTAAAAGGCCTAAAGTAGAGACTCATTCATTCATGCACTTGCAAACACTGCGTATGACAAAAAAGTTGGATTGGCCTGTAGGTGCTGACCTCTATGTGTGGTAGTGAAAGTAGGACGTGACAAAAAGAACAGACATGAAATAAAATAAATGCATTAAGAAGCATGTGCAGTGTAACATAAGTATCTATACTCATTCTAACGAGGAAAAGTGTGATGAGAGAATTTATGTGAAAGATGATATAGTAACAAATATTGAGAAAATATGCTTAGATGGTTTGGGCATGTAGAAAGAACAGACGATAAAAGACTAACCGAGAAGAAGAGAAGTCGGAAGGGGAAGACCACAGCAAACGTTTTCTGGCCCTATTAGTAACATTCCAGAAAACGGCCAGCTGTTAACCAAAACTGACAAGCATGCATGAAGAATATAGTAAAGAAAAATTAAGTAGCAGGGTGCCAGGATCGCAGCGAGCGGAAATCCGTAGTCTCTACCTACCCCTCCAGGCAAAAGGCGTAAGTCTATGTATGTATGATTAGACAAGAATCCTCCATGTATTAGATTAGGTAACAATTAGAGTCTGAGGGGTAGCTGCAGCGTACTAGCACAATGATATACCTGACGCGTAACGAGGACGATGTGCAAGGGCCGCCCGCGCCGCTCTGGACGACTGACGTCGCTCGCTTAGCTGCGCGTTACATTCGCTCTTCGCTCCGGTAGAGTAGTGTTCTGTTCACCTCAGGTTACCAAAGGCATTTTAATTTAAGTAACTTATTATTTAGTTAAATACGAGTAATTAAAGAATTATTTTTATACTGTTTAGAATTTCCGTTGGAATGCCAAGATCTCAGCGATATGGAAATGCGTGGCAGCCAACGTGACCGTAACGTGGCCGAGCCGACGAAAATAACTAATACGATACATACGTATTACGAAATAAAATATAACGATAAACATATTGAGTGAGAGAGTCGGGTAGAGCAATTTGTTGTGTAAATTAAATAATAACTAGTCTGCAAACAATGCTTAAACAAAGGCATTGAAAATATACTCGTCTCTTAACTAAGGCTTAGAACCAAACCTGTCATCGTGTATTTGTCTGACCATTTGATGGCAATATTGAATTTAGTATCAAATGTCTTTTTTTATTGTTACAAACACACCCACTCTCGGAATAATTTGTGTGTCGTAGGAGATTTTACAAATATTTAAATAAGTAACACCCAGCCTAGGAACAACTATTTAATTTTGTGGATCATACAACGTTTGTTCCGCGTGGGTTCGAATCCAAAACCACATGAGTAAAGTTGGCATAAATCACTAAGTCATCAGTGCAGTCACATGTTGTGAAAAATATTAATGGTTCACGGCATTAGTAGAGAAAAATAGTGGCAATGCTGAGAATAATATAAAAAGGAATATTCTGCAAGCGCAGCAGAATCTGATGGTGAGATCATGATGATCACTCGAGATTCATCGTTCCATGTGACACCGAACCATAGTGTCACTGCAGTTGCAACTCTACACGTACACACGGCGGGTAGAGAATAGAAGCGCTGTTCGCAGAGATACATATTACGCGTTTGTGAGACCAAAGCTGAACTCAAATGTTGATCGTCACTTTATTTTTGTGCTCAAACTGCATATATTATAATAAGCTGTCAGTAGTTTAAATATTATCATCATTAAATAATCGCCTCTTAATAGCTCACCACAGATTGACGTCTTAATTACTTTATAATTGCCATCATACAAATCACGATTAAGTCAACTAACGATCGTCGGCAGATAGAGCTCAGGCTTGTAATTACTAGATGACCTTCACGATGACTGCGGAGTGCGGCGCTGCTGCGGGTACACCGCTGTTTGTCTCAGCATGCAACTGGCGTAGCGATTAGCGACCCGCAGACGCCATACCCACTAGGTATGTATTGTGCTCTGCTTCGTTACGTGGTTACGTACTACAATGTAGCATCAGAATAGCTATGGAGCTGCCTTCCGCTGGGCACAGCCGGACTCCGGAGGCAATTAGTCCTTTGCCAGCAGCTCGCATACGAGCCACCAAGTGCCATGCCACTTCAAACCTTATTTTACCAACCTTAACGCTTAAAACTGATTGTTTTTTGGCTGTAAATGGATTTTTTGGGTAAAGGACATATAATAATATAATATAATATAATATTCTACCACATACACACAACACCATCTAGCCCAAACTAAGCAGAGCTTGTACTATGGGTACTAGACAATGGATAAACATACATATATACTTTTTCTTTTTTTGTAAATACATACATATTATACACAGAAACACCCAGACCAAGACAAACATCCATGTTTATGCACACAAATGTTTGACTTGTGCGGGAATCGGACCCGCGACCTCAGGCGTGGCAGTCGGTTACACTAACCACTACGCCATCGAAGCCGACGTTTTTGTGTTTACGTTATTGTAAATTATTACGAAAATATAAACATACGATAGGTTAACATTTTATGTAAAAGACTATTTCAGTAGCTACCCACTGCGTCTTAACGATTGTACCGTTTACGAACAATTCGAACTATTTTTCATAAGATGTGCTCTCGATATAAGTCATTCATATCGCGAGCACATGTCATAACTCATAACGAATGACACAACCGCTCTCTCTGAGAATCTCATTCATTGCCGTTGTTTACAAACCGGTGATTATAATCGTCATGGTCAATTATTATTGTGACACATTGTTTTGGCGCCTAGTTTACGAGAGTTAAGGGCTTGTCTCACGATTTCCAAATAGCATTTATCTATAAGATAAAAGTCTCGCCATCTCTCTTCTTTAACCTAACATGAGTGAGACAGCATGCGATCTATCTTTCGGATAACTTTTACTTGTTAGTTGTGGGACTTGCTAGAAGTGTTATACGCAAGAAGTGAGATGTCTGTTGTTATATGTGGTATGTGTTTGTTGCAGAGGGCGCAGGCTGCGCAGGCGGCGGCGCGTCTCCGGCGCTGCGAGACGCACTCAACACCATCCGCGAGGCGTGGGCCGAGCCGCGCTCGCTGCGAGCCAGGTGGTACGTACCACACCCATGACCACTCAACATAGACACACAATAAAAACAAAGCTCTATGAAATACAGAATTGCATCGTGTCAAATTTATGCTGCGTATCTTTAAACATTCATAGTCCCCGCGGCGATGGAATTATTCCTAAACTAATTTATTTACTCCTCTTTGCGTTGTACCTACAAAAATATTAAACATCATAATAAAGTCTTTATACTAGGCCCAGTAATCAGAACTTTGGACTATTGGTGCATTACAACGTTAGTTTATTTGTTCGTCAGTAGCGCGCGCTGACATAGATGCTATACCCTCACTCAAAACATGTTATTAGTGCTATATCAGTACACTACCCGCTCCGTCACTTAGAAGTACCTATATGACACCACACACGAGTTAGCGCCGCCACATCATGTCAGCGAGCGGCGCGGGTGCAGCTAGGGGCCAGACCGATATAGCTCGGCGTGCCCTGCGAGCTTACCTCTCTGTTATGTCCAATTTAGATCCAAGTTATGCGCTCGGATCAATGTTCGTTCGGTACGTCGCGTCGCCGCGTCGCGTGTTGTCTTCCAAAGTCGACTGAACCTAAAAATACTACAAGCATAGGCAGCACACGGAGGTACACTTAATGTCGATGTACGTTTGTGATGTGCGCGCTCGTGTCATTGTTTGTGCGTCGCTGGAGCATGCGCGGGCAGCTGTGGTTCGACACCCGCCCAGTGAGCGCTGTGAGATGTCACCGCGCACGCTGGCGGCCGAACGATGTTGTTGTTGGCGCCCGACGCCACTCTCATAACAATATCAGTGGCATGGCTTGAACCAATACTCATATAACACAAACAAACATTTCCTTACGTCTCGTTGCCCGATTTGGCTTTTCTCTAGTAGGTACCATTCGACCGACCTTGCAACTACAATGTTTAACATTGATATCGGTGTATTATTATTGATATACTCTGCTTCAGACATACATACTCGTATCAATAGACTTTGAATATAAAACTTGCGCAAACTATACATTTAATTATAATCAAAGTGTTTAGTCGTCCAATCCAATTATAATATATCTAAGTGAGTTTGAGATTGTTTGACAGTTAGATAGAGTTACCTTAAAGGCTGATATTCTTTCACTGAAGTCGTAGAATGTCACTTATAAATGTCAAGAGCTTCCGTTACTCCGAGTGCGCTGCTACGCGAGGGGTAAAGAGCCTTCATGAAGGCAACGTTAGCGATGGACTCGAGGACACTGTTTTTCCAACCGCTACAGGCGCTACAGCTGTTAAGGCTGATTTAGGTGCATTCTATCAGTACCTATGTAAACTCCAAAGTGTTGCAACCATTGCATCATGTCCTAATAACAAAAGGCTAAATTGTGGTTGAACGGCACGTTCAGTTCACCAGCAGTGCCCTTTGACGAGCGTGATCTAGCATCATGCATGGACATATTGGATTCGGAGGGTATATTTTGTCCACTGCATGACATCATCACTAGCTACTATTACCTTATCGGAGAGACATGAATCACCTGTAATAATTAAAAAAGTGACCACAGAGGGTTATAGTGTTCATTAACTGACTACCATGCGACCGAGCACTCAGATTCCAGAAATAGTTCAAAAAATAAATACAGCACATCGCTCAAGTAATAAACATCGTCTAAGTATACCTAGGTGAATGAAAGATTAGCAGTAACTCAGTCAGACCCTAGTGGGTGACCGTTGGACTGTACGCAGGGACTTCGAGTTCAATCCTAAGAGCACGCACCACTGACTTATCGAAGTTACGTACTTATAAAAATGATGACTCACTTTAACGGCAAAGCAAAGTGTCGTGAAGAAACCTGCATGTCTGAGAATTCTACATGTTTTCTGTAAGATGTGTGAAGTAATAATATTCTATCAGCTGGATTTCCTGACCTGGCCTGACCCTTATTAAGCTGAGAAGCGGCCCATGCCTAGCAGTGGGACATGTTATATATAAGACTAATGTTATTATTTATATAGCTACACATAAATCAGGCACTCGCCGGCGTCGCTGACTTCATATATCTCAGGTAGTAGTAAGGATAGATTGTTTTTCAAATATTTTTGAGAACGGCCATCAGTTCTATATAAGACATTTCAAGGTTATCCATTAATTACCGGAGACCCTGTATACAGTAGAAGGAGGTAAGGGTAGTAGAACTACCACACACAATACACTGAGTGCTAATGCTCTAGCCGTGTCAACGAAATGCATACATTTTTAGTAGAAGATACGAGTAATGTACGTCCTTCATGGCTGTCAAAGCGTTATTAACGCTAGGTGTTCTTAAAAATGCATATAAAGGTTTTCCCACATTGTTTAGTAATGAAGATAATTTTGCTAAATTAACAATATTTTTTGTTCGACTATTGAAGGGCAATACAGGAGGTATTTCCCTCATTGATACTAGACGCCTAAAGTGATTAGCACGCAGTAATGACACAGGACAGCGATCTCAATATATTTTAGCTTCGAACCCTTTCAATATTAATTCACATGACTAGCAAAAAGTAGTACGAATGCGTTATTATATTAAGACGGAGTATGATAATATTATGATTGTTCGCGGGAAATTATGGCGCGCTTGTCACGCCCATACTTATAACGATTCCATAATACTTTAACTCTTCCATAGACCTACCCTGTGTAAAACAATGAAGACGACATCTGCATTATGTAGAATGTAGTTACATATGTATTGTAGTAGTATGTATTAGTGGGCGCGGTACGGGGCGGCTTGTTGCACTTCTCATGTGCCGTGACTGTGCCGTGTTTAGAGTCTTATTTGTGTGTAGCACGTGTCCGAGCGGTGCTTGTGTCCGTGAGAGACCGAGAGTGGTCTGCATTACTGCACATGCAGCCGCGCGGTCCATTCACGACTGCCGCGCACTCACATAAATATGTCAAGTATTCGCAAGATGCGATGCATTACCGCTCACCTATATCGAGGTGTAGCGCTGCGTCCGTCGTGAGCGGCGATGTACCTCGCCTCAGAGCGGCGTGCTTTCATGAGTTCGCCTGAAATAATTGTGGAATAATATGTTGTTGTTCGTGTGGCGCTGTAGCTCACCCACTCTCCGACTCTCTGAGGTACGCAGTCCGCCGCGGACGCGCCGCGCGCTCACATGTGCGCCACTACACTTATCTCGAATATGCCGACCACTGGATTCTAATACGAAACGAAACTTTATATCGCCTCGGTGTAGCTGCATAGAAATCGATAACAACAGGGCGTCAAACAAACGATGTGCTAGCTCAGCGAGCAGCTAGTACCGTTGTCACGCACCGCGCCGGTAAGAACTTGACGTCTATGTCATTTTAGTCAAAAGCTCAGTTCGCTCTATACACAAGAGGTACAGCGCCAAGGCTAACCACGAATTGCAGATGCGCATCCGTCGACACTGCGGCTCCAGCGCCTGCATTCACTTGCAAATATATTTGATGCACTTCGACCCAGTCACAACAAACGCGCCACCAATATGCACATACATACATAATATAAGTAATATGTAAACCGCGCTCGTACAAAAACAATAGTTATGACGTTCGTTTGTCGTAAACAGCCACTTTGCGGGGCACATTCCCATTACCGAGTGCAGAACCGGTACTGCGATTCCTGAAATATTGGTAGCGGTAGTGAGCGCGCAGTTCCGCTACTACGAGCACTATAACGTATATATATATACTGAATACATGTTGACAATTTGTAACCGTAAATAGCTTTATAAATTATATACTTACTTATGTATCAAAATCAAAGTCAGAACACACACACTGTGGCGGAAGTAGTTTCAAAGAGCGAAGGCTCTGTTTGCTACAAATATGCAGACCTAGACCGTATAAAACGTCGCGACTCGCGGGACCGCTACAGACTTGCTGCATTACGAATGTAGGTGCAGTAGGTGCTGCTGACTTTACTTATGACAAATCCATGCCGCCGCAGCGCCACCCACGCTAACTTTACTTAATTGCTGCCCTGTACTTTATAACAGACGTATGAGTCGTATGACACCCACCCAAGTGTACCAGAACCTGACTGCGCATACCACATATTCTCGAAAAAATCAAACAAATATCGCTTGGCTATTGTTTAGAACTATGCCTAACGATATAGTTACACATGCAGAGCTGGTTATTATAGTCCATGAATGTTTACTTTGCTTAACTTCACAAGTATTGGTGCAGAAGGGTCTAATGGTTTGGTTGTATTATGTACTACATGCCTAGCGTCTATATACTTACTTTTTATTTGTTGGCACGTTCGCAAACTGAGATATTTAGGTTTGAAA
This sequence comes from Catocala fraxini, assembly GCA_930367265.1. Classification (NCBI taxonomy): domain Eukaryota; kingdom Metazoa; phylum Arthropoda; class Insecta; order Lepidoptera; family Erebidae; genus Catocala; species Catocala fraxini. The sequence goes on along the minus strand of OV884044.1, from coordinate 210,265 downwards.
TATAATATATCGCTTCATTTTTCATAATAATAATACAATAATAATTTAATTACAAAGCAAGTGCTCGTGTGATTAGTTAAATGCAGCGACGACGTCTGTACAAAGTATCTACCAGTATCATCGGCTCAGTTCAATAACTACTTGATTGAACTATAATTAACTGATTGATTGAAATAATAATTCAATTAGCCTAAAAATTAGTAAAGTTTAATAGTAGTAGTAGTGTAACAGTTTTCAAAATTATGTAATAAAGTGTCAAATAAATAACGCGATAAAATCCGTATATAGTAGTTTAATTTCAATGAATAATATTCGCGTAAACAGAAGACAATATTATTGTCTTTTAATTAATAACTTAAAAAAGAATGTTATGAGATAAAAAATTTCGTACTGTGAAGAAAACTAATTATCGCTAAGTAGTGCAACTTAGCGATTTACCAAAATATGTCAACTACAAAAAGTACCGAGTTTGAACGTTAGCGCTCACTACGTATCAGATACAAACTACTTTTACAATTATACAAATATTGTATTATCGTTTTTGTCTGAAGACATAGGATAGCTTTACCTTAGCCGTGCTCGGCAATCACTAAAAAACATATGTTTCAAGAAAATCTTAACCCTGTTCCACCCTATTTGACCGCACTGGTATTTTGTTATAGAAAATTGTAAATAAGCAAATAACAAAATGCTACAATCATTACGCAGCCGTTTTATATAAATTGGTCGAGACCATTTTAGTTGCAGCCCTTTCTGCGTATGTTAATGTTATCTACGAACTTAACTGTTCAATCGCACTTGAAGATACGTATACAAACATTAAAAAAATACGTACTTATCATAGTATATACCAACAAATAATAAAAATAATAAAAAATTGTCATACGCTACGCGCCTTCAGTGTGCTTTTTGAAGCTAATGTGTATAACTTATGATCATCCCTTGAAACTAAGCATACATACATAATAGGTGATATATCTCAGACGTGTGTAGCTGCAGTATCTACTGTTATAAGTATGTACCACACTTGCTGCTTGCATCTTCTCTTCAGTAGTCATGCCCTACTAAAGTCGTGTTTTTCCCTCATGTTTATTAATTGGTTCCTTTTCATTAAACATGTATTCTTGTTCATGTTTTCCCCGCGAGTGCACACGACGTCCACAGTAGGTGTGCGCTCATACGCCGCTAGTTTTCTGCATTCTGTATTGACTTATCTTTGTAGAACTAATATCTAAACTCACAGATAAACATTGGGTAATGGCGACAATTTATCCGATAATATGAACATAAAACCGTAGCTTCTTTACTTGTGGTATTGAGTGATCCCTCTTCTTACATGTTATCGTGTGAATAAGCACCGCAACTATAATCAAGCCGTTAATGTTAATCTGATCTCCACTCCACTACCTCGGTACACTAACGTACTGTAAAGCGATGCCAGTATTTAACAACATATTTGCTGCTCATAAAGAATACACGACTCGCAGTGTATTTAACCGGTGTTGTGTGGAGCGGCCTGTGAAGGAGTGTGCATGTGTAGCGCAGCGTCTTGTGTTTCGCTAATTATCTATGTATGTATATTGTATGTATATTTTGTATTTGTGTATGTTTAGTCGCTTACCTCGGTCCCCGAGCACAACTAAACCGGTCAAGTCACTCACGTTAATTGTGTTCCAGCTAAGGAACGCTTTGTAACTCCATGTGTTTGTTGTTAGCTACGTCATTATACTCACAGCACACAGCACACGACACGCGCACACACACACCGACTAAGTCCTGTGCGTGCGATTGGATGTTAGATGTGCAACCTGTATAAATATATTAGTACTATACTATTACTTTTAGTAAACAATGACATCATTACATTAAGCTGTTAATTAACATAGCATATGTATACAAACAGCACTTTAACCAGATAAGTTATGAGTAATGGACATCACGTGTGGCCTTAAAACGAAGCCTACCGGCACTCCTTATTTGGCATGATTTCACACTCATTCCATTTACACTGTTTCACCTGTGACTTCTGCATTACTTTATTCATCTTGAATGTACTATTATATGGCTAAATGTTGTCGACGTAGATGTGGATTTTGATAAATACTACACTATGGCAAGTAACTTTGGCATCGATAACCTTGTGGGTAACCGTTGGACCGGCACGCAGAGGTCTCGAGTTCCATTCCAAGGCTGACTTTTCGACGTAATTTGCGTATTAAGTAAATAGGTATATACTTAATTATCGCTCGCTCTAACGGTGAAGAAAGACATCGTAGGAAACCTGCATGTCTGAGAGTTCTCTATGTTAAATGTTCTCGAAGATATGTGAAGTCTGCCAGTAGTCCCGCAGTGGGACAGCATAGTGAACTATGGCCTAACCATTCTCACACTGAGAAGAGGCCTGTGCTCAGCAGTGGGGCAGTTTAATACAGGGCTGATGTTATATTATTATTACGTGTTTCTCTTTCACGGGTATTTTTCTAATGCGTTAGGGAAAACCTGGTCCTTTGGGAGGCTTACACGGGGACATGGGTCCAACATGCAGAGGCCCTTGGAGAGTTTTAGTTTAGAATGAGATGGGATACTTACCGAGACACTAGTCGCGGCAGGTGTAGGAAACTATTGCTAGATAATATGGAACCTAATAAATCTGTGCTATAGGGATGGGTGTTTGATGGGCTGGTATATTGAAAGCTATGGATAAAAATATTATTATTATTGATATATTGTGGTAAATAAAAACGTTAGAAGTGCAGTGATGACGGACATGAATCACTGAAGTTTCAGGGACACGACACTATCTGTTGGGCGTCGCTCGTGCGTTTATCTAAATCCCTGCACTAACAGGTGACGGACTTGTACTCTGCAGACTCGACCAATAGACTTATCAGTATGTTATCAAATATAGTGAAGGTTAGGTACCAGACAGGTAACTGCAATGCTTTAACTAAGATAGGCAGGTAACTAAATTGTTTTAAAAAGTAGTAGGCAGTTATGTGCAATGTTAAGGCTATGCAGTTTATGTGACGCGTCCGTTTTGCGCCCCGTGACGGTGTTTCAGCCACCATAGTGTATGGCTGCGTTCAGTGGTCACAGTCTGTGACCACTGAACTGACTGACTCACAGATAGATTACACGCTAGTTGTCCTTGTAGCTCTCATTGTATGATCTTAGCCATTATAACTACTTTTTCCAACATATAATTTTTTTTAAATATTTTTTTCGTACTAGGAGCTCAGCCTGTATCTCAGGGGACTTGACAGGGGACTTAAGCATCGGACACAAAGAAAACGAAGGCTCGAAACAAATTTATGTGGCCCACACAATTTTTTATTCCGTCTTTGACCCGAACTGGTAGTGGCCAATATTTCTGAAACCTATGCTAGAATCTGAAGTTAAACGGGAGGTTATGTCACTAAACAATACAAATGCTATCGGTTATGATGAGATTACCACCAAAGTTATAAAAGCTTGTGTAGAAGAAATCACAGGCATTCTATCACATTTGATAAATTCATCATTTTCAACCGGTGTCTTCCCGGAAGCCCTGAAATTGTCCACCATAAAGCCACTGTTTAAAAAGAGTGAAAAATATGACTTCAATAGCTACCGCCCGATTACCCTGATTCCCATAATATCCAAAGTATTTGAAAAGTGTATGTATAATAGATTAATTAACTTCTGTAACACATTTCATACTATTACAGATGAACAGCATGGCTTTCAAAAAGACAAATCTACAAATCTAGCTATTTTCTCCTCAATAAAAGAAATAGTGAGAAACTTAAATAATAATAACTTTACTACAGGCTTGTTCTTCGATTTATCAAAAGCTTTCGACTTGGTCTCACATCACACACTAATAGAAAAACTTTAGAATCTTGGCATAAGTGGACACCCATTGCAGTGGTTTTCGTCTTATTTAAATAATAGACAACAATGCGTTGTTGTTACTAAAATAGATCATAATAGAGGTATGGTACCGTACTATTTTTAATACAGTTATAATGGGTGCGGCGTTCCTCAGGGAAGCGTGCTGGGTCCCGTATTGTTCCTGCTTTATATTAATGATATAATCAATATAACAAACCACAAAACCATATTATACGCTGATGACATTTCTATCATTGCGACTTCTAATAATATTATTCTATAATATAATATTCTACCACATACACACAACACCATCTAGCCCAAACTAAGCAGTGCTTGTACTATGGGTACTAGATAATGGATAAACATATATATACTTTTTTTTTGTAAATACATACATATTATACATATTACAAAAATATAATACTGTTAATGACCATAGTAATGAAATTAATAATACAATAGACAAATTAATTAATTGGCTTGACATAAATAGTTTAAAATTAATCTAAATAAATCCGTATTTATACAATTTAATAAATCTTATAATAGTAATTTCAATATCAAACTAAGTATACCAAAAGTCAAAGAAGTCATCCATACAAAATTTCCGGGCGTTACACTGGATGAAAACCTGAATTGGAAGACACACGTGGAACATGTGTCGAGTAGAATAAATCGATTTGTTTACGCGCTCAAACAAATAAAAAACGTAACAAATATAAAAGTGTTACCACGCATATGTAGGGTCACTGTTACGCTACGGACTTATTATGTGCGGTAATAGTACTGATCAAACAGAGTATTTGTCGCACAAAAAAGTATTAGAGCCCTGTGTGGAATACAACCCGATGAATCGTGTCGTCCGAAGTTTAAAGAGCTTGGTTTGCTTCCGCTACCGTCTCTCTACATTTATGAAATTTGTAATTTTGTAGGGAAATATAAAGAATTGTTTAAGAAAGCAGACGATATAAATCCAAGGAGTAGACGAGACCCCACAGACTTGTGCTTAGTGATGTTGCAAGGTTGACTAAATATAATAAAAGCTGTCTAGTGATGTGTGTACGCATATTTAATAAGATACCTTGTCACTAAAAGTGTTAAAAACTCGATTATTTAAAATACATTTATATAGATGGCTTAATGAAAATAATTTTTATAGTCTAAAAGAATTTATTGAAAATAAATTGTAACTTTTTGCTTACCAAATTATGTCTTAAATGTATTGCGTGCTATGTTAAGCTAAACATGTGTAACTTATTTCACAATTGCAACATCTTTATATACCATGTTGGATGCAAATAAATATTATTATTAACCACTTAATCAGTCAAATAATATGCCAGCTACCGCGAAGACAAGGCAATAAATCACTTGTGTCCTGAAATGATCTGAATTACGACGACGCTATGATAACCGAATGACTCATGTGCCATTTAGATAACAATCTTTGAAATAACTACGTTAAGTTCAGCGCAGTAGTCCATGTGTGTAAGTTGCTAAGGTTTTCTGTTAGTACATCTACAACTGAAACGTTATTATCAAGTATTTTATCTTTATTTAATATTTGTCTAATGTATTAATGATATATGTACCTACATAATATATTCTACCACATACACTCAGCACCATCTAGCCCAAACTAAGCAGAGCTTGTACTATGGGTACTAGACAATGGATAAACATACATATATACTTTTTTTTTGTATATACATACATATTATACATAGAAACACCCAGACCAAGACAAACATTCATGTTCATGCACACAAATGTTTGACTTGTGCAGGGATCGAACCCGCGACCTCAGGCTTGGCAGTCGGTTACACTAACCTCTACGCCATCGAGGCCGATAATGTATTAATGGTATATGTACCTACATACTTCAAGTGCCTTACCAGTTCCCACTGCCATTGCTCCGAGTGTTGTGGTTTTCCATTCACAGAACAATTGGTTATAGTACAAACACCCACCTAATTGTTCGTAGTCGAGTCTAGTCTAGGTGTTCATTGTCACCCCTCTGCAGCAGCAGGACAGATAAGCGAAATCCCGGAATAGCATAATCACAAATTAGTAGAAGGGCAGATTTGCATAAAGTCAGTTAAACAGACACACACAGAAAACAAAAATAAAATTGAATGGGTCTTGCGCCGATTCACACCAGGGGTTGTTCGCAGCACGGTGTGAATCGCAGAAGGACCCATTTTGAATTAGTCGTTTCGCAGCATGGTGTGAAACGGTGAATGCTTTTTTGTACTTCGGCGATTCGCACGATGGCGATGCATGGTGCGAATCGCCGAAGAACTATTTTTGACTTCGTCGATTCGAACCAATGTTGTTTTACTACTATTGAACAGCCTCGCATAAAAGTGTTAGTACACCAATTAATTTTTATTTATTAATCCACTACTAAGGATGATATTGAGGATATATGATACTGAGGATTCAAACTATGTTTTATGCTTAAATGCAATTTCAAAATAACAATTCTTTCTCAGCCCTATCACATTTGCCCCTGAATTTATTGGATGACGGCTGGCTGTATGTGAAGAAAGAGAGTCCAAACACGGCTGCAGTTAAATCGACGAAAGACCTAATTTAATAGATACAATCTCTGTTTCATTAAATTTTATTTGAAAGTATTATTTAGTCTTTGTAACTTTGGCCAAACGTATCAAATATTCTATTGCAGAAACATTGTCATTGAATAAATTCGTAATCATTTAATAATATTTTTATCCTTATCTGTAGTAAGATAGTGATATAGGATATAATGTAGTAAGATAGGAACGTTTTTGTATTTGTTATTGCCGGTTATCTTGATATCTTGAAAGTATACTTCTTGTTGTTATCAACTGAATAAACAGGCAGAGCGTTTCGCAGGTATTTTAATATTAATCCTCCGGTGCCATCCCTCTACCCCATTCGTTGTTTGAAATTTTTCTATAAAACAGCTAAGAATATCCTTTGTCATTTTGAGGATCCACTGGTTATTAAAATACATTTTAAATTCGTTAAATTTGGTTTTTCGGGGCAAGTACAGTGTATATACTAAGTGAGGAAGTGATTTCCATCAATGAGGCGGCGGAGCGGGAGAGAGAGCGTTTAAACCCTCTCCCCAACCGCAGAGCCGGCCACCGGAGGGCGGGCGCGAGACGGCCTCCAGCCACCCTGAGGTTTGACCTGACTTGCCCACCACCCGTTCAGCACCAGGTCCGAGAGGTGGCGTGCGTGTTCCCACGCGCGCCTCTGTGTCGAGTCCGTCTACCCTCTAGGGAGGAGACAGTAGGGTTTATTACTGAGTGAGTGCCTATAGGGTAGGTCTCTTCGTGTAGTGGCCTGCCGTTTTATACGACGCGCCGGGCCGAAACCTCGGCGGGGTCGCGACCGCATGTGCAAGTGATTCGCGGAGCCCCGTCGATAGCGGTTTTGTCGAGGAACACCGTGGTAAGGTTAGTCGGTATTCCGGGAGATCCATTATCTTTTCAACATCTTTCTTTTACACCGGTGAGTCCGACATAAGCTGTCCGCCCGCCCCCGCGGAGGGGTAGGCGTCAATGGATTCCTACACGTTAAAAAAAATGTATATACCAAAGTGGTCACAAATTGATAAAAGGGTTAAAAGTGTTTGTATCTTCTTTGACGACGACAGTACAATATCTGCCTTTATGCAAATCTGTCCTTCTGCTAATCCGGGATTTTGCTTATCTGGCCTTCTGCTGCAGAGGGATTGTCACCTTTGTTTCTATATTTGGCGACAACGGACACAATTTTTCTACCGTGACAGAACGAGTTTACAGAGTTTAAAAACGCTCATTTGTGATTTAACTCAAGTTTGATTTATTTCAAGTATTCAACTTGACGCTTGAAAGTATATTTGCATGTGTGATCGCATCCATGTGGTTTTAATTAGTAAATATATGTACCTACCTATTAATTATTTAGATTAAGGCCCGGTTCCTATATAAAGAAACGAGTCGTTTTACTTACGGACAGTTCATTTTTGACATATATTCTATGAAAATATGTCAAAATTTAACTGCTCCTAGGTATAACAACTCGTTTTATGAATATTGGCATTGGCCTTTAGACGTTAATATAAGACGGTGCGTCATAAGGCGCTCATTGTTAGTATTCGCGAAACGGCAGAATGTCGCTAAGATAATGAACAAAGCGCATGATTCACACCTAAACGAGAGAGAGTCGTCTCGATTGGACGACACATCACACCCAGCGGCGCCCGGCGCGCGGCCGGGTGCAGTGTCGTATGTCCGCTCCTTGTGTCACTTATTGGTAGGAACAGTACTTGGAATTAAAAGCTATAAACTAATAGCCGTATTGTGTTACGTCTCAATAAGTTAGCGCGCTCCTTCGCTCAAGCCAGGACAATCCGTTCATACCTAGGACTAGTCGGGCTGCAAAACTCCACTACACCTCACCCAAAAATCCTTAGTTTGTGTTTCTACGGTAAGTAGAGGTTTTAGACTTTTCATAACTCCTCAAGGAGGTTTATACTGGTAGCAGGCGACAAAATATTTTCTTTGTTCTTTGCGCTGTATGCCCACTTTTCTTTTGCAAGGCACGTAAAGCGCAATAGTATTTATATACAAAAATGGTGTAGTTGATGCCGCAAGAGCCAGCAAGAGCTCACACGGTTGAAGCTGTCGAGTCGATTCAGGAGTGAGTCTGTGACAGTCGGTGTCGTCGACTGCTACCGTGGCTACAGTAGACTAATACATACCCTTCAAAATCGCCTTATAAGCTGTATTATAGGTACCATTCGCCATTCTTTTGTATACTTACACAAGAAATTTAGCAAGAACTTTTGTATCAGTACGTAAGCAAGAAAGGAAATATTTTATGTCCGAGCTCTTGTTGGCACATTGTTGCATAATATGTATAGATATATATACAAACTCACAGAAAATACTGTGAGACAAACATAATGATAAAAACATTGTGCCAAGGCAAGACCGAAAAGGGCCCTTGTCTCAGCTTATGCTACAACAACTGCAGCATTCATCTCAGTGCGAGGCGTATGCGGTGGATACAAACAGTAGGTACTTAACAATTTATTTATCACCTACCCATCGGCAACATGCAGTCGAGGTCATTAAAATACGGCTCACTCAACAACTAGTGGGTTATTAGGATCAGTAACATTGTCAACTACTCGCACCGAGTACCGGCGTGCATAGTCATCGCGGTCATCGCTCAGCATTCGTTGGCGGCGTTAGCGCGAGTGTCTGTCTTGAATATGTAGCATGTGCTCGTTGCTTTGTTGTGACGCACCCCCTCCCGCCTCCCGCCGCCGCGCCCCGCGCACGTCGCGAGCCGCGTCGCGAAGGAACGCGCGCCCATCGCGTGCCGCTTCGGTCTCCTAACATTTGTGCACTATGAGAGTTCGACTTATAGATGTTACCATTTTCAATTTAGATCGCCGTCTAAATAATTCTTCGAGGAAGCATTCATTCATCTGAACAATCTAAATATAAATATTAGAGTTGATTTGTAGCGCCTGACGGTTATATGTTGTATTTATAGTTCATTCGGTTCCTACGTTGTGACGCGATTACATGCTTTTCACGTCTCGGCCTCAATTTGATTTGTTCGACTTTACCTACTCTCCATTCAATACGTTTACTCCATTGATGGCGGCCTACGACGTACGATCACACAACATCACCGCAGAGCGACTTATGGCAGGGCCGTACCGCGAGGCGCACTTGTGCCACTGTACCGATGTACCTGAAGACTGGCAGCACTACACATTACTTTTCTGTTCTAAGAGCACTCCACGTACATACATTGGCCAGTTACCGGTTCAGTACAGTCATGTCTCTTTCATTCGGCTGTTCGGTTAAGAACGTTGCAATGCTGTTTGCGCTGCGCAAACTGCGGCAGCCTCCTACCGGCCAAACATGCCACGATTCTACTTTATATGGAATCATATGCAAGCGGCAACAACTCACACCTGCCGGTTTATTTAATGGATGTACCGAGGGCTCTACAACAACTTTTTTATAAACCAAATACCGAGTTACCGACGTAACATCATGAACTTTTTCTTCTATGTATTTACATTAATTTTCCTTGATGAGCTCATCACGTTGATAACAGCCAGATGTGTGGTGTGTGCGTTCTAATGGTGGCGTCGATGCCCACGCGTACCCGTGTATCCGCGGACTCCCGCGGACCACAGCGTCCGCCACCTGTACTGCCACTTATCTCGACAGCTACAACTGTAGGGTCGCCCTGTTCACGGATAGCTTGTGTTGTATGGCACGCAACAATAAGCAATGAATGCCAACAGAACGATGCGCTCCGTTTGAAACGCATTTCTCGCGCGATTTGATCTGCTTACATATTAAACAGCACCGTTCTCTCTGAGTAGGCACCTGTGGTACCTGCGCTTCTGGCTCGCAGTCACATGACCTTATTTGGTGTTACTACTGCGTTTTAACTTGACTATATAAATATCTATTAAAATAATTAGCAGCTTATCTACATAAAAATTGGAAATCTAGACTTCCACGTGAAGTTATAGAAACCACTGTATAAAAAATTGGTTTTATTTGCGTGTAACTACCGCAATAGCGATCTCTACTCGACTACCAGTATTGTACTAGGTTCAAGATACCAGCTGCTGTCTGTGAGTTGTAACTCGTCATATTCCTAGTATAGCTTAGGAATCTATATTCCTAAGCCATACATATACTTGCTGGTTTGACCTGTCCAACCGGCGGATACATACTGCCCGATACTACAAACTACCTCGCTGGTAAAACATCGTGCAGTATATCCATCGCAGATCGGTGGTGTAACAAGTCCGCAGCCACGTTTCAGTATAATGATGCTGTGAATGGTGTGTTTGCAGTGGAGCAGTGCGCAGCACCCGCGTGACGTGCGCGTACCCGGCGCGGCCCCGCGCGCGCGCCGCCATGGAGCGCGCGCCGCTCGCGGACCACGCACGGCCCGGCGCCTCGCCCGGCCTCATGCGCCGTCGCTACTCCGTCCCTGAGACTATTATGAGAAAGTGAGTATCTACCTACTCTCTTCAGCGTACTTCCGTCTACAGCTACCATACTAACAACTAGAAGTAACAATGGATAAAGCAATGGAATTGCAGTTGACAGGTCAATTTTAGGCTATCAAGGCTTTAAATCTCACGCATTCTACTACCTACTAATAGCTGGATGGGTAAACAAGACTAATAGGAATTTATGTATTAATGAATGTATAACTCGAATAAACAGAAATATTTCCATAAAATATCAAATGTAATAATAATACGTGACTAGATAATGACTTGCATTAGTATTAATGAATGGGCTCGCACTTTGCAGATACAGGCTGGCGCAGCAGCGGTCCGAGTCGGAGGAGAGCGCGCCGGCCACGAGCCGGTCGGCGGCGTCCGCGTCGCCGGCGCCGGGCGACGGTGGCCACAGGTTCGCGCGGCGCGACCGCGAGCTCATGCGCAAGTCGGCGCTGCTGCGACGCATGTGGGGCCGCGCTGACTGCCGCGGCTGCTGCTGCTGCGCCGACGAGCCGGCGCCCGACTGCGGCCGCGAGACGCGCTCGCTTGACGGCTCGCGCTCCGAGCTGCGTCCGCTGTCCAGCGCGCTGGCGTCGTCGCGCTACTCACACGCGGCCGCCGGCTGGGCCACGCCCAAGCGCCAGCGCCTCGACTCGCGCGACTTCCGCGGGAGCGACGAGATGCTGCGCGCCGCCATGCGCAACAGCTACGACCGCGCCGAAGAGCGCCGCGCCGACCTCTCCGACTGCACGTACCGCTCGCACGCGCTGCACCCCGACTCCTGCATCGAGACCGCCACCGACCCCTGCACCGACAGCGACGCGTCTAAGTTCGACGACCGGCCTCGGGACGCCTACACGCAGTACTCGGAGCGCCAGTACTCCGACAGCGCCACGCTCGAGATCAAGTCCGTGACGGCGGACGATGCGGCCGCGCCCAGCGACCTCTCCCCTCCGCACGCGCACGAGCAGTGTCCTCTCAGCGACGAACGATCACTCAGCGACACGTCCGACACGTTCTCCGCGTCGCTGTGCACGGCCAAGGAGATGCTGAAGGCGCCGCGCCCGCGCCCCGGCGACGTCATGACGCGCAGCGCGCACGTTAACGGGCGCATAAGCGAGCAGTCTGGTAGCGCCGACAAAGGCGACTACAACGGTCTATCGTATGACAAGCCACTCACCATCGAAACCTCACCGTCCTACGAGGTGCTGGAGATCGTCGTGTCCGAGACGCTGAACACGAACCCTGTGCCTGCCATACATGCTCCCACACCCACGCCCGACAAGCTTCCTCCGAACACTCTGCGAGCTCCCCTGCCAAGCCAAAGGAGCGCACAGAACATAAATATCGACGAGTACGTCTCCAATATTCTAGTGGAGAGTCTCAACTCGTTGACGGATCAACTGGAATGCATGAACGCGTCAATCGGGAGTGACAGAAAAATAAGCATCGTCGAGAAAGAGATCAAAGTGAAGTTACAAAACACAGGTGTTAACACCATCGTGCACCTTAGCCCCACGTCCAACAACCAGATCATCTTCGGCAACGAGGAGCTGTGCAACGACGAGGGGCGCCGCGACGCGAGCAACAATAACGCGCTCTCCATCCGCGAGGAGGCGCTGAGCGTCGAGTCCAACAACAACGCGCCGTCGGTCGATCCGCCCGCCGCCGCACGCTGCCCTTGCGACTCGTTCGACCTGCATCACGACAACGTCAACCAGGCCGTGCTGCAGCAGATACAGAAGCTGTTCCAGGACGAGCTGCAGGGCCTGGCGCCGGCCGACTTCGCCGCCGCCAACATGCCCGAGATCTCGCACATTGAGATATCGGACGTGGACGTGTACATCGACAACGCCGAGGCGCTGGCGGCGCAGGAGGCGGCGCAGTCGCCCGCCGACCTTGCACCGCGCCACTACGAGATTATCGGCGGCGTCGGCGCAGGCAATTACTACCCGGACGTGGGCGACAACCCCGTGGTGCCGCGCTTCTCCGCCCTGCCACACACCGACTCAATGGAGGTTAACACCTCCTCCTCGGACGACGCCGACCTCATTGGCTCCGACTGCACCAGCCTCGTGGACAGTCTCGACGATCCGAACTCCCCGCGCTCGGTGCTGCTGCGCCGCGCGTACAGCGGCCGGCGGGGCGAGCTAGTGCGATCCGCCATCGATGTGCTCGACCTGCTGCCCGAAAACGTACGCAACGACGATACGCCGCAGCCCAGGGACAAACCGGAGTCCTTCTTCATAGGTATCAAAGACAACGAGTGCGACTGCGACAAGGAAAATGTCAACGTCGCGGACCGCATGCCGGAGAAAATAAAACAGAGACTGTATCGACGACACCGCAAGAGAGAACTGCGCATGGAGTGTGCGCGGCGCACGCGCACGCGCCAGCAGCGCCGCGAGTCGGAGCGCGAGCGCGCCAAGCACGCCGACTCGTGCGCGTCGCGCTCGCGCCGCGACGTCGAGCGCGACTGCATCGCCATCGTCAACGCGCTTATCGACGACGTCATCGCCAAGATCGCGCAGGACGAGTACAAGTGCATGCGCATCAAGCACCGGCCCGCCAAGGCGCTCGTCGCCAAGTCAGACGAGAACGTCGCCAAGCGCACCTGGGGGAAGGAACTCGAGCCTATCGATGACCGGGAGCCTTTCAGGTCGATCAAGAACGGCTCCGTCCGCTTCGACACGAAGGACAGGAGCGAACGACACCAGGTCCACGGCAAACTGTCGCTGCGCCCGCCGCCCGCCGACGACCGCGCCGCCAAGCGAATATACCAAAAATCAGAGATACACGACGGAAACAAATGTATAGAGATCCTCGAGATACTGGAGTACGTGAACGGCTCACAAAGTTCGCCGGAGACCACCAACTCCGACGAGAACCAAAATCATTGCACCAGAAACAAAAAGTCTCGCATCCCAGTGCCGATCCACGAGAGGGCACAGAGATCGCCCAGCGTCGACTCCCAAAGAAACAATAATAGGAGATCATCGGGGTCGGTCTCGGTAACGCGAGGGTCGGAGCGGAACGGCAACACGAACAGACTGATCGCGGACATGCTGCTGGAGGCGTTGGCGGAGCACGAGCGCTCGCCGCCGCCGCGCCGCGCCTCCGTGCCTGCGCCGCACGAGCCCCGCGAGCGCGCCAACTCGCTGCGCTTCCGCCAGGTGTTCGACATCATCCCCGAGGAGCGCAGCAGCCTCAGCCTCGACTCCGGCGCCGAGGAGTTGGCGCGCGACCGCCGCGCCTCCGCGCCCGATATCGTCGACGAGTACCGCGAGGCGCCCGAGCGCGAGTGCGACGCCGCGCCGCCCGCGCCCGCCGCGCCCCCCGCGCTCCCTGCCGCCGCGCCGCGCCGCCCCAAGGACACCAAGAGCGCCGCCACCTCCCCCATGAACGACGCCGACGCCAAGCGCGCGCTGCGCGCCCGCCACCAGACCACGATGACGTCACCCGGCAGCAAGTCGGCGGCCACGTCGCCGCTGCGACGCGCGTGGAGCGGCCGCCCCCCCGCGGAAGGTACCCCCGCGCCCGGCGCTTGCGCGCCGCCGCTCCTGCACCGCACCGCCGCTTGCTCCGTGCCCGTCGAGTAGCACGCACTGACGCTTGCCTTAGCCCCACACTGCTAGTCACTCGCTGTCACCCGACTACGGGTACGACTCGACACAAGGCTCATGATTTCCTTTCGTACTGTCACTGCGCGTCGCCGCCGAGTAGCGTAGCTATTCCATGGTAGACGCCGTCCGTCGCGTACGTAGAACGTTCGAGCGGCACCTGCGATCCGCACCTCGTTGTAAAATGTAAAATTATTTATTTGTTATACTAGGCTTACGAGAGCATTTATGTAACAGAGTTTAGATAATAAAAGATTGAGATATTTAAATGGTCGTTTCATTCGCGCCAAGGTGTCAAAGAAAACGTGAGCGACCTCGACAAAGCGCGGGCGCGTCGCTCGGTGAGCACGCAGCACGACGTGCGGCGGTCGCTGCGCGCCGCGCCGAGCGAGCGCGCCGAGCGCCACGAGCACGCCGAGCGCCACGAGCGAGCGCGGCGAGCGGAGCGCGCCGGCGCGCCGCCGCCACGCCGCCCCTCGCTCGCTCGCTCACAGTCCTACGAGCGAGTCCCGGCACCCGCGACCATCGTCGACGAGCCGGCGCGCTCGCCCGGCGCGAAAGAACCTCACAAATCTAACGACAAATGCAAAAACCGAACCTTCTCGCTGGAACGGAGCGAGGAGACGCCACACTCCGTCAAGTTGCCGGAGTTCAAAGGCGGCGGTGTAAGGGAGGGCGGCGCGCTGACCACGTCGAGCGACAGCAGTGAGTCGGGCGGCAGCCTGCTGTGCTCGCTGGCGCCGCGCTGGCTGGCGCCGGGCCGCGCGCGCCGCGCCTCCCGCCGCCGTGAGCCCGCCGGCCCGGCGCCCGCCGCGCCCGGTCGCCGCCGCGAGCCCGCCGGCCCGGCGCCCGCCGCGCCTCCGCCCGACGCGCGGGACGCGCCAGGTACTGCAGTAGTTGCGCATGCGTGTGTCGAGTGTGCGGTAAGCTAACGGGAGCGCGTGTGCGTGTCGCAGGCGGCTGGTCGGTGACGGTGGCGGGCTCGTGTCGCGCCACGCTGCCCGCGGACGTCGAGATGCGTTTGCGATTCCCGCACGAGCGCGACGCGACGCACCCCGCGCCGCAGCCCTGCCAGGTAGCCGACATTGTTTAATAAGTGATGGAAAATTATGAACGTAGAGATCGATCGAATGGAGTGCTCGTGTTGCAGGAGTGCACGTGCCGGCACTGCACGGCGTGCACGTGCTCGGCGCGCATGGCTCGCGGCGCGCGCGTGCCGCCGCTGCCCGCGCCCCCGCCGCACCTCGCGCGCGCTGACAGCAAGCTCACGCTCACCATGAAGAAGGAGGCGCTCGGTAGCTTTCCTCTTTACTGTACTGCCAAATGGTCTGAGACCATCACACGCTATCTCTAAACTAAGAAGATTCTCTTTAAGACTATGTTTACAAATTTTCTTTTTAGGTTCCTGATTTCTTATTAGTTATTCAGGTTGGCTTTTTAGTCTAACCTTCTGGGTTTTATCTGGGCTATTCAAATACTTATAAATCTCGAAAGCGTACGTTACGTTACAACAATAGAATTTGAAATGGATTTTGGATCAACAATTAACAATTCAGTTTGATTCGATTGTCAATAAATCAATTGATTAGTATATACTGTATACTTATCCCACCCTCCCCTTTCCTATCCAGAACAACACGTGCTGGGCTCAGATGCCATCCTTAAACGGTAGAGTCGATTAAAGCGCGCACCAACAAGTTTGGGTCCTCATACCTCTGCCGAACGATCAAGGCATGGAATACTCTGCCAAGGCCAGTGATTCCTTCTTTCTTCAATCTTGGGTCCTTTAAGCGGGGCGTGAAAAAGTACCTTAGGCCGTCAAGGTAGGGAACTCAACATCGCCTCAGCTGCTATGAGGATGGTGGGGCGGCCACTGCTCTTAGACCACATGATCGCTTACCATCAGGCGGAGTGTGGTCACATTGAGGAGCAAAAAGAAAAAATCAAATCCTTTGACATCACGTGGCGCGGTGTCCCGAGGCTGGAGCTTGTGAGCCGTAAACAGTGACCCGGTATCGAAAATAGTAGCGAGTTACTGAGACGAGGCGTTTGGCACGTAGTGTCTGTTGCAGATTCTTCAATTCTTGCATCCAAGAGTTCGAGGAAGTCGAGTGAGCAGCTGCCCGACGTGGAGACGTACCGCGCTTCGCGCAGCAAGCTCAAGAGCTCCGTCAAGGTATGACGCTTACACGTCACAAGCCACGCGCCACTCGTCACACGACACACACCACATGTCACGTCTCACAATCGATCGTATACCTAAGTTGGCTTTAAAAGACTGATGATCGGACTGCAATATGGCCTGGCCGCGTATATAGAAAAGCTATTGCAGTACGTCTCCGCTGAACTGAATTAGCACTTTCTGACGATAAACACGCGTAAATGCTGCCCCAAAACGTATTAGAGGGTGATGTACTGCAGTAGGATTTCAAGTTTTATAACGCGCCGCAAAGTAAAACGGGTTATCCTAATTCTATTCGTCAACGTGAAACTGATACTAAAGGAACTAAGACTAAGAATTATCTATATAGGTTTCTGGTAAAAGATAGAGTAGGTCTGTAGCATGACAAATAAAGCAAATACAGTAAAAAAGGTACCAGAAAAGAAAATAGTAGGTTAGGTTAGAACTGCGACCATACAACGAAACTAGAAACGGCTAGAAACAAATTTATTTACAAAATAAACAAAATTACCTCATCCTTCCTCCTGATATTTCCCTGTCTTTATACCAATTGAGTTTATGTTTTTGCAAGTTCGCTAATTACGGACATAAACAAATCGCACGTGTTATGCATGCAGTAATGATCGGCGCGTGCAGAGCGAGATAGAAAATACGTAATAATATACTGTGTGCGTGTGATAGCAATATCTGCATAGAGAGACGTATCGCTATAGCATTTCTAAGACAATTTTGTGATTCAAGTACTAGAAATCCTACGCCAATACGTCACGCAAACTTGACGAATAGGACGAGGGTTTCTAGTACATCTAAATGCGTATTAACTTGGAAATCCTGCTGCAGTACGTCACCCTCTGAGACGTATTGGAGCAGCATTTACGCGTGTTTATCGTTAGGAAATGCTAATTAAGTTCGGTGGAGACGTATTGAAGTAGATTTTCTATAAACGCGGCCTGGCGTTGTTTTTATTCTGTATTCACGTGAGTGGGTGCTCCTGTTCTATCATAAACTACCATTAGAGGCTTACTATTCAATATTACTAGTGATTTAATGGTTGCAGTTACTTACAGAAAAGATTTGTAAAATAAACTATATTGTAAACTAGGCGATTAAAAAGAGTGGCTGTAAGTTTCTTGCCAGTTCTTTTCATTGGTTGTACCTACGTACTGGTTTCGCTGAACATGGTAACACGTAAATGTAAATTTACATCAATAAGTGTAACTTTGACGTACATAAGTGTTACTTTGTGACCTACATGAATAAATATTTTTTCATTTTGATATTGAAACTCGGCACACGTTCAAATCTCAATTTTGTATGGCCATAGCGTCGTGACGTCGTTTATAGCACTAATATGAAAGTCGTTATTGGGAAAAGAGTCGGCAAGCGTGGATTTCTGACTTCTGACATGTATCCGATAGAGTGAATTAAACACAGGCCACAGTGTTGTCCAAAACAACGCTCCGCGCCTTATAGCTACTCAGTATAATGTTTGTAGAGTTTAGAGAGAGTGCTGCGTTAGTGGCGAGTCGGCTAGCATATTGACATCTAGAAGGCGGTTGTTTCAGACGCGTCGGGGGTACTCCCTGCACTGCTGGCTGCCAGACAACGAGGACGCGCCGATCAGGTACCGACGCCCGCGCCCGCCGCGCCCTCTAGTGTGCCTAGTATGCGTGACGTGTAAGTAATGCTCATGTGTGCGTGTGTGTGTACAGGCCTCGTAACGGGCTGTCGGTGCTGGGCTGCGCCATCATCCCCGAGCTAAAGCCGCGCGTGCCCACCATGAGCGAGCGCGACCTCACGCGCGTCTACACGCCGCGGCACTACCTGCGCTCCTAGCCACTCCACCACCCACATGAGCCACACGACGGCATCGACAGCGACACTACTAACTAGTACATTTGTATTTAAACATAAAACGTGTTCATTTATTGAAATTGCCCCTTCAATTCACACAATAAAGTGTTTTGCCATGTGGCACAACGACGCACGCGCGCGTCGCTGTGTCCGTACCTGCCGCTAATGCCGAACTACACTTTCTGTAAACTAAGTAATATTAATTCTACTAGTTAGATACCTTTCTAACTAACTGAATCAATGTTACGTACATAGACAGCCTGAGTACCCCCGAACGGGCAGGCAGAAGCTTGTTACATACACTCCTAGTTATATATATCTGCCAGCAAATGTTTAAGATCCTGCTGCTACTGAAGGTTTATTAGCTGATAAGCCCTACAATACTGCTCGACTCAGTGAACGAAACCCTTAGCCTCACATTCCCGAGTAGTGTATTGCTAATTTTAAACTCTGTATCCTTAAGGAGCTTCTCTAACTTATCTATATTATATTCTAGATCGGCCGTGATCGAGCATCGCCATTAGATGAAGCAAGTCGCACTCGATTGCTATTGATTCATACCGGTAGGCTAGAATCAATAACACATCCTGCGCGAATGATTAATTAAAGTAGCAACGCACGGTCACCCTTATCGATTGAGATATATTTTATCGATTGCATGAAACGCTCGAGGTCGATCGATTAGGAGGAGAAGCATCTTTACACACGCATACAAAGAGAGCCGAGGCGAGTATAACATATCTCGTCGCACAAAACCATAGCAAGCGACCCAAGTAATGGAAAGTGGTATATGGTAACCGGCGCCCGGAGACTTAGCAGTCAGGAGTGTACACAGCTACGCGGCGCACTGCCACGAATGCCACGTCCGTGCGCGACCAACGAGGCACTTGTCCAATTTAAACAGTAATGAAACGTGGTGTATGGAGTTGAGAGTTGGAATGCAGGAGATGACGAAGTCTCTACTCAGCAGCAGCATCTTGTGAGTGCCGTTCTAAAGATTGCCACTAAATAAATACATGAGTGTGTTGCGTTACCGCCGCGCTGCGAGCAGGCGGCAAACAGATATTAATAATAATTATGACATCAAACTTTCTGCAAGTGCACTATATGAAATACACACGCTTGCCAACATTACACAAGCATTTTCAACAGATATACCTACACATGGAATTGGAATCAAGGCCTCATCGACATCACAAACCTTCACAACAAACAGATCACACTACTCAGGACATTCTTCCATAACCGTTCACTCCACTCACAACTACACAACGCTATATGTCAGGCTGATACATTCACATCACTCTCTCTCTCACTGATCACATTAAACAAATGAACACAATAACTAAACAACAAAAAATAGACATGTGGATTCAAAAATCTCCACATGGCCGACAACCTCTCGACTTAAATAGCCCTACTGTTGACAAGATAGCGTCAAACGCATGGCTAAAGAGAGGCGAGCTATTTCCTGAAACAGAAGGCTTTATGCTAGCGTCCAAGACCAGGTTATAGACACAAAAAATTACAGGACATCACAGGCGCAAGCTCATCAATCACACAAACAGACTATAAGCAAAGACACGACCAGGTAGCAGCTAACATACCTACACCAAACACTTCAAATTATATTAGACTCACCAAACTTCAAAATGTACTAGGACAGAACTATACTCACAGAAAAACAATATATTATAAAGGACATAACACTACAAGGCAAGCAAAATAAAGTTGTATATCTCACAGATGTAGCCATACCAACACACACAACTTAAGTTCCACTCATAATAGCAAACTTTCCAAGTACGCAGATTTAACCATTGAACTAAAACCCAGTGGCAAGTTCATACGGTCAAGACCATCTCCATAGTCATAATATTATATCCAGCACAGGCGTCATACCTAAACCACTCCATACAAGCTTAAAAACATTAAACATTCATCTCCTCACATACACTATTACAGAAAGCAGTTATCTTAAATACATGCAGAATTGTCAGAAAGTTTTTATCCATAGATTAATTATCATACCACCAGAGTTGTTTTAACCAAAAGCCCGCAGTTCGTGTGTGTGTGTGTGCGTGTGTGCGTGTGTGCGTGTGTGCGTGTGTGCGTGTGTGCGTGTGTGCGTGTGTGCGTGTGTGCGTGTGTGCGTGTGTGCGTGTGTGCGTGTGTGCGTGTGTGCGTGTGTGCGTGTGTGTGTGTGTGTGTGTGTGTGTGTGTGTGTGTGAGTGCGTGCGTGCGTGCGTGCGTGCGTGCGTGCGTGCGTGCGTGCGTGCGTGCGTGCGTGCGTGCGTGCGTGTGTGTGTGTCTGTCTGTCTAAGTTAAAGTATCGATAGTCTCATTAAATCCTCAGTTTCTGCATAACTTCTATTCATAAGCTATTTTGACACTTTCTGTTTGGATTGTGATCTAAGGAATCGACAAATATTGCAATTTTATTGATGTTATTATATAGATAGCCACCGATCACTCTTAAATGTTGTGCAGCAAGAGTGGTCCTGAATTTCTTGGTTTGACAAACTTTAAAGGAACGACGCTTTTAGATATTATTAGGATCGTCTTCTAGGGAGATATGTTGACAAGTTACAGTTTCGAGCACAAAGATCTATCTCACAGTTAAAGTCTTACATTCATTATAGAGTTGGGTGGTCGAGTATCTGAAAGGTTTATAAGTCATAACCTTGAGCACAGCTCTTTGTGCTCGTTCGAGAGACACCATTTGTGTATTAGCTGCTCTGAGACCGAGATACAATAATTTATTATAGATCTGCAGAGAGCACAATATATCATTTTTAAGGTACCTTCCTCAGCAGAATAGCGCAACTTTTTAAATATAAATATCGTTTGTCTCACGCGCCGAGTCAGGCAACTAATGTGATATTTCCAGGTCATAAGATGATCAATATATATACACCAAGATATTTAATATGTGTAGATCTAATTAAGTCAGGACAGCTACAGAAAGAGAACGGCGTACTAGGAGGTCAGGAGTGGGCTCTGAGGGAGAACATGTTTGTGTTACATAATATTGTTTTCTGTTTACGCGAATATTATTCATTGAAATTAAACTACTATATACGGATTTTATCGCGTTGTTTATTTGACACTATTACATAATTTTGAAAACTGTTACACTACTACTACTATTAAAGTTTACTAATTTTTAAGCTAATTAAATTATTATTAAAACTATTAAAACTATTTAGATTTAATTAAATTTTCAACGGAATATTTATATATTCATTAATAGGAATCTGTGTTCTTCATAATAAATGACGTGCAAAATAATTAGATTATAATTTTATAATCTAATTATTTTGCACGTCATACTGTGACAAACATGTGAGCACTTAATTTATTTTGTAATGCACTTTCTTTGTATGTACACATACACACATACATGTTTATGCAAATAAAGCTTATCTTATCTTATCTTATCTTAGCGTGTGTGAACACGTGCAACAGGGGACCAACCACTACCTGAGATTTGACAAACCACAGACCAAGACACAGAAAAGATTTCAGTTCCTGAAAGTAAATTCAAGAGGAATCTAGAAATCAAGGTTCGGTACTCTGATGTGTTTCATGAATATTTTAATCTTGGTCATATGAAGCCCGTACACGGCGATGACCTGAACGTGCCTGCAGCGGTCTACCTACCACATCACGTCGTTGTACGTGAAGACAAAACTACCAGCAAGGTTCGAATAGTTTTCGATGCATCAATTAAGGGGTTAAATGGAGTGTCTCTGAATGATAATCTCATGGTTGGTCCGAAATTGCAACCACCGCTACGTCATATCGTTATGAGATGGAGAATGCATCCCATAACTCTTTGTGCGGACATTGTCAAAATGTACAGACAGGTGAAGGTTGCCCCTGAACATACAGAATTTCAGCGAGTATTATGGCGTGACAATCCAGAATCTAAAATAAAAAAAAACAAAATTGACCGGATTACCTTTGGCACAGCCGCAGCTCCTTATCTCGCAGTAAAGTCCTAGCAGCAGCTGGCAATTGACGAAGGTGGAAGTTATCCTAAAGAAGCTGAGAGGATAAAGAATGACTTTTACGTGGACGACTTAATGACTGGGTGTCAGCCAGTTGAAGAAGGTCAAACTATATATAACTAGCTGTGCCGCGACTTCGTCCGCGTGGACTTTAATTTATTACCCAATACCTACTTTTAATTTGTTATCTAATTTTAATATATAAAACTACAACTAAAGAAATTAATAAGTCTAACTACACCTATATAGGCCTATTATGCCTTAAGCATACTGTGAAGTACACGGAAAGAAAGACGCCGATATACGCCTGTTTCCTCGACGTGTCAAAAGCTTTTGACTCAGTTGCCTATAATATACTGTGGCAAAAGCTACAGGCGACAGGCATGCCAGCGGCATATATCAATATTTAAAAATGTTGGTATTGTAACCAGATTAATCAGGTTAGTTGGGCTGATACAATGTCTGACGAATATAGACTGGAATGTGGGGTAAGACAGGGTGGACTAACATCTCCTGGCCTCTTCAGTCTATATATGAATCAGTTGATCGAGGGACTCAGTAGAACGCATATCGGATGCTAAATTGACGGTACCTGTGTCAACAACATAAGCTATGCTGATGATATGGTTCTGCTGGCCCCCGCGGTAAACGCCCTGAGATCATTGGTACAAATTTGTGAACGGTACGCTTCAGAACATGGTCTCAGGTACAACTCACGCAAAAGTGAGGTATTGATTTTTAAGGCGGGGAATCAGAGGCCCATTACTGTGCCTCCAATCATGATAGACGGGAACGTACTGAAGACTGTACAAACCTTTAAATATCTGGGCCATGTAATATCGGAAGATCTTAAGGATGACCCAGATATAGAGAGGGAACGCAGGGCGTTGGCGGTGAGGAGTAATATGCTGGCCCGCAGGTTTGCTCGATGTACTAATGAAGTAAAATTAACTCTTTTTAGGGCATATTGTCAATCTTTTTACTCGAGCGGCTTGTGGGTTCGGTATACGCAACGAGCCTATAACGTCCTGCGTATACAATACAATAACGCTTTCAGAATGTTGTTGGGGCTACCGCGTTATTGCAGTGCGTCGCAGATGTTTGCAGTTGCGCGTTGACGGTTTTCACGCTATAATGCGGAAAAAAGCGGCGTCATTGTTTCAGAGATTGCGTAGTAGCACCAACAGCATTCTGCAAGTGATTGCCTCCCGTAATGATTGTCCTATACAGGCACACTGGGTAGGCATCGTTACGGGAAAACTGTAATGTATGCTTAATTTATTTCTTTTTACTAACATAGTTTGTAAGATAATTGTTACTAACTCATATGGATTATGTCCGAAATAAATGTTTTATTATTAGATTATTATATATATATAGCTAATACTTAAAAACTACCTACTAATATTTAGAAACTACCTACTATATCTAAAGAATTATATCTTTTGAATGAAATTTCCGATTTTAATAATTGAAAAAGTATTTTACGGGTATTGAAATGGTCTTTAATAAAATATCATTTAATGGAATAAGAATTATAACAGAGGTATGAATAATATAGTTTGATTATTGTCGGCACTTTTATCAACATTTAACAGGTAAAAAAGTAGTTATAGTAGCATAACTACAGTAGTTGGACGTATAGTATCCTGGACTTTTTTGTAGATATTGATACGTTCTATAATACTGTAGAACATTTTTTTGTTCTATCATCAATAGTTTCCGCAGCGCACGTGATGACAGATTTTTTATGACTAATTTTTTCACACCTTGGGTTATATTATTGCATTTTTATTAAGGATCTCTATTTTTTTTGAAAATGTTATATAGCCTATATCTCTCAGTGAAGATGCAGCTTTCTAATGGTGAAAGAATTTTTGAAATCGGTCCAATAGTTTTTGTGTGAAACATTACAAACATAAATACAAAAACACAAATGTTTCCTCTTTATAATATTAGTTTAAAAGTTTAGATTAGATAAGTTAAACGTGTTACTTATCAAGGGTGGATTCCAATTGCAGAAATGGGTTAGTAGCTGTGACGAATTAAACACCAGGATACAGGGATATGCAGATTCAAATGAGAATCAGGCAAGGAAGGATATTAAGCTAGATAATGTCATGAAAATTTTAGGTAGTTCATGGGATCGTGAGAGCGACCATTTCATATATTCAGTCAAGCTTCCGTCACAGCAAACTCCTATTACAAAGAGAAAGGTAATTTCCAACATCTCCCGTCTGTTCGATCCTCTTGGTTGGATAGCACCTTGCATTGTTAAATTAAAAATATTTATCCAAAGGCTTTGGCTCGCTGGTTTGGATTGGGATGAAGAATTAACTCCAGAACTACTAGCAGAATGGGAAACGTATCGTTTAAACCATTTACAGACAAATAGGTTCAGTATTCCAAGGTGGGTAAACTTAAGATCAGAAGATTTGTTAGTAGAGTTGCACGGCTTTTGTGATGCCTCAATTGCAGCATATGCCGCGGTCGTTTATATTATTATCAGAGTCGTTGATGCTCACAAAACTATTCATGTTAGTTTAGTCACATCTCATACAAGAGTCGCTCCGGTTAAACAGCAATCGGTTCCTCGCTTGGAGTTGATGGGAGCGGTGTTGCTTTCTGAGCTGATAACAGAAGTTGCCGAAGTAATGGGAATTTCACACTCTCACATACACGCCTGGACCGATTCATCAGTGGTTTTAGCATGGCTTAGCCGCCATCCTAGCCATTGGTCTACTTTTGTTGGTAACAGAGTATCTACTATTTTCTCTCACTTTGACAATTCACACTGGGCTCATGTCCAGACATCGAAAAATCCTGCTGATATTGCTTGCTTGCAGCAGACTGTAGATTAAGGGCCCTCGTGGCTTTATGAAGAAGTAATCAAGTATCCAAGGCCGAAATCTATTGCCACCACCACAGAGCAACGATTGGTGAAAGCACAAGTTGTCACTGAACTCCCTGAGGATGATCCACTTTGGACTAAGTTCTCATCAAAGATTAGTTCGTGTTGTCGCTTATTGTAGAAGAGTTTTGAGATGTAAAATAGGTTAGGTGATAAGAAAAGGTACGAAAATTACTTAACAAACGAAGAGATACAAGATGCCACGAATGTCTGCATAAGACATGTTCAGAAGCGAGAGTTTGACGAAGAAATTAGGGATATAAAAAAGACAGGAAATGTGAAAACGCGTAGTAAATTAAAATCCCTCTGTCCTTTTATTAATAGTGACGGAATTCTGCGCGTTAGAGGTCGCATTCAAAATGCGGATTTGGATGAGGCTTTCAAATGTCCCGTTATTTTGGCTCAAATCAGTCATTTCACCGATCTTCTTATCGATGATGTTCATAAAAGGACTCTACATGGAGGCCCGACATTAATGTTAAGCCATTTGCGAACCAAGTATTGGATAATTTCAGCCAAAATGAAGGTTAAGGCTCATGTACGTAAATGTGTTAAATGCAAACGGTACTCAGGAATTACCCGAACCCAATTCATGGGTCAATTACCGTCTAGTAGAGTTACTCTAGCAAGGCCGTTTCTAAATAGTGGCGTGGATTTTGCTGGTCCCATCAGCATCCGTACTAGCAAGGGCCGTGGTCACCAGTCATATAAAGGATATATTTGTCTATTTGTGTGCATGGTGACCAAGGCAGTTCATTTAGAAGTCATCAGTGATCTGCCGTCTCAAGGTTTCATTGCAGGATTTAAAAGATTTGTTGCTCGACGAGGCATAGTGAGCAACCTTTGGAGCAATAATGGCACCAATTTTATCGGTGCATGCAAGGAACTTCAACATTTAGTGGATGCAGAGAAGTCTTCTGTGGCTTTAGAAATCAGAGAATGGTTGAGTGACAACAATACCACTTGGCATTTTATTCCGCCTCACGCTCCGAACTTCGGTGGTTTATGGGAGGCTGGAGTGAAATCCACCAAATGTCATTTAAGACGAGTCATAGGCAATTCTACTTTAAAATTTGAAGAAATGTATACACTATTAGCTCAAATAGAGGCTTGTCTTACTTCTAGACCTTTATCAATGATGCCTCATAGTTCGAACGATCCCATGCCTTTGCCAATCCATCCCATGCCGATGGACCAATCACATTCCAGAACCAAACATTGGAGATGTAGTTTTAATAAAGGAGGATAATCTACCTCCTGCCCGTTGGCTTTTGGGTAAGGTCATTAACAAGCACCCTGGTTTGGATAAAGTCACACGAGTAGTAACTCTCAAATGTAAGGCCACGTTAATAAAATGTCGGACATCTAAACTTTGTATATTGCCAGTCACAAATTAGAGTCATTTATTTATAAATTGTTAATTTTTGTGTTACAGTCCATTAGTATGTTTTTTTTGCAGCCCGTGACCTCATGGTGGGCGGTTATTTTCATTGTGAAGAACAAAAACATGGTCTTGGTGGGCGGAATGTCCAAAGTAAAACAACAACTAGTACCTTGACGGAGACCAGCGAAGTTAATTACGTGTTACGAGCAAACTAGTTATTAAGGGTTTATATACCGCGCCGATAGAGGGCATTGTTCCATCCCGCTGAATCGCGCTATGGTTTGGTGCACGGCCTATATAAGTCGAACGAATTTTTTGTGTTGTTGTACGATTTTATGCAGTACTATCTTTGTGTGAGAATTACATCAATAGCTACTGAACGTGTGAAGTGTTTCATTTCAAGAACCCTTGGAATAAATATTTCACCCACTAAAAAACCTGGGGTGTTCCCTCTCTCATCCAATGGGGGGGGGGGAGGCAGTTGGGAGCTCTTAAAAGATTCATCCATAGCGGGCCCCCCCATGTAGGTGCGGGCCGGGTCAAACGGAACCGACCACCTCTCGTCCCCAGGGGAGAGCCTCACCGCTCTCCCCTTTCGACGTAAGAAGGTGCGCGGGAACACCTCGCGCGACCTCTCGGGGTTCTTAATTTACGGGTGGCAGGGTCCCCTGAGGCCTTGCCACCCGGAACCCTTAGGTGGGGGCATGAGAGCGACAAAAGCGTTTCTCCTGCGCCTCCTCCTCTGGTGGCGGACTTCCCGTTCCGCCGCCTCCGAGATTGTCATCTCGCAGAAGGACCTCATTGCACCGACAGGTGCTGGACCTGTCGTCGCCGACCATACTGCATACGACGGTCGGCAACGAGAGGTCGGGGCCAATCACGGCGACCAGGGCGCAGCGCTCCGCGACCCACACTGGACACGAAGGTCCCAGGCTCGACTGGTCCTTGAGGCGAGGCGAAGTGGGCAGAAAGCCTGGCCCAGCCCCGCTACGGGGTGAGGACCGTAGAGGCAGTCCGTCCGGTACTAAGGCAGTGGACGGACAGACGGCACGGTTTGCTCACCTACCGTCTTGCTCAGGTGCTCTCCGGACACAGCTGTTTCGGGGAATACCTCTACAGGATAGCCGGTAGCGAGCCGACAACCAGGTGTGACAACCATTGTGAGGAGTGTGACCGGGACACGGCGCAGCACACGCTGGAGGAGTGTTTCGACTAATCGTTAAGTGGTCGCCTCGCCGCTATCACTGCGCCAAGTGTTGTGAATTCGAATCCCACACGGTACAAACATTTGTGTGATGGTTGTTCCGAGTCTGGGTGTTCTTTGTGTCCGTTGTTTGAATGTTTGTAAAGTCTCCCGTGACTAGGGTTGTCAACCGTACTTAATAATAAATTATTGCACGTTATTTCGGGAAAACGTACTTTATCCTTGTCAAGTAAAGCCATCTAGTGGCCGCGCGGCGAGGCATCGGCGGCATCGGTCGGTGCAGGAGATCGGGGCGCGCCCCGCTAGTCGTACATACTGTTTTATCATAAAATTTTGAATGTACTCTCTCTCAACGACGACGATGGTGAGCACATATTTTTGTATTATTGTAAAACTCAATATATCAGTTTAAACGGAAGAAATATACAATTCATTGGCTACCTACCCTAAGAAGACATACAATCAAACAAATCCCTGCCTGGCTGATGCTGACACGCTAATAATCCTTTATTAGGCAAATAAAGTATGTGAAAATACTTTATTTTACCCGTATCGACTTTTACATGTTTTATTTAATTATTTGCTTACAACAACGTTATAGAGATTACCTAAATTGAATGAAAACAATTGTTTATCTATCTTAATATATAAATATATTGTAAAGATCCGGTTAAGACGTTTCTTGGAAATATTTTTATCAGATGTTACTAGCATCAAAAAATATAGTATGAAAAAAGTAGGTTCAGTAAATAATACTTTATTTTCAGATCATGCTGGGTGTGAGGAACGGCGTACCGAAAACCGATACCAGTGATTGAGTACATGATACTGAGGTGCTTGGCGGTGGAATTTTCAGGAAAAATTTCATGAATTTTCCGTTTTTTTTTGCATATAATGTAATGAAATAGTTACTATTGTCGACCCGCACTTAATTTTTCATAAAATTCTAAGAATTAAACAATTTTCCAAAAAACAGCAATGTAGATATGAACACGAAAACTCGCACTATCAGCTGTTAAGGCGGCAAGTACAATGGCACGGTCGCGCGTACGCTACAACATTGTAGTTACATTGTTGCAGCGGCGAACGCTCGCTCAACTCGGTACTTACGTCTCCCGAAGATTTCCGAAGTGATACGAAGTTGCGCGAAATTTGGTTAACAATAAAAGGCCTTCTACACGGTCGGATCAGGCGCCCAACTCAACCACGGCCACGTCAAATTTGGTTGAGTTGACGCTGAAATTAATCGTGTGGTCGTTGGTCGGACAACCAAATTGAGTTGACATCTAAACGATCTTGATTGCCAGCGCTGCGCTCGCAACAAAGGGCGAATAGACGGCGTTGTGTTGACAAACCAAACGTGTGGAAGCTTGTTGCCCGACCGCGCGCATTCATTTTGATCGAGGCGTGGCGCGAAGTGGACGCGTAATGGCGAGCGAGCGTGCAACATTGTCGGAGTTTTTAGAATTCTACAGAGATCTTCCCTGTTTGTGGGACTTAAGTTCTCATGATTATAAATAATATCAGCCCTGTTTTAAACTGTCCTGCCTGCCTCCTGCCTCTTCTCACTGTAAGAAGAGTAAGGCCATCCACCACGCTGGTCTAGTGCGAGTTGGCAGACTTCACATATCTTCGAGAACATTATGGAGAACTCTTAGACATGCAGGTTTCCTCACGATGTTTTCCTTCACCCTTAGAGCACGCGATAATTAACTATTAAATACACATAATAATATAACTTCGAAAAGTCAGTGATGCGCGTCTTGGGTTCGAACTCGAGACCTCTGCGTGGCAGTCCAACAGTTTATCACTAGGCTATAAATAAATCTACCTGTATACTACCTTACAATACTACAAACAAATATTGTCAACACAACGCCCTCTATTCGCCTTTTGTTGCGAGCGCAGCGCTGGCAATTAAGGTCGTTTGGATGTCAACTCAATTTGATAGACCAACCAGCGACCACACGGTCAATTTTCGAGTCAACTAAACCAAATTTGACGTGACCCTAGTTGAGTTGGGCCGCTGGCCGACCATGTAGACGGCGTTTAATGTGTGGATAAGTTAACTAGGTACTAAATTTAATTATTAGAAAGATAGACGAGGGTGGTGTAAAATTTGATGAAATGTATTAAATAATGCATAATTATCCAATTCAAGTGCATAATTATCCAGTTTTGTTATTACGCTGTATCACTACCTACCTGCTCCAAAACCAGCTCACACGTTTTATGAATTCTTTAACTTCATTAATTACCTACCTACCTAATGAGCTCAGAAACACTATGTTATTTCATGATCGACTACATACCTACCTACTCATTAATCTAAAATTTGCAAACATTATACGGTTAATAGGTAAGTCTGCCGACGTCTTTGTGACGTACCTAGGTTGTTACGTAGGATTTTTTTTTTATTCTTCTTCCTAGCCTTTATTATTCCCAAGTCACTTGGGGTCGGCTTTTCTGTTCTAACCGGATTTGACGGGATATCAGTTTTTACACGGAGCGGCTGCCACCTGACCTCCGCAACCCGAAGGCTAACGATACCTTAAGGCTAGACCAGTGTCAGGATATTATAGGGCACTGACTTCCCAATAACGACTGCCATAGATGTCCATGGCACCCGGGACCGACGGCTTAACGTGCTCTCCGAGGCAGGGAGCAGGCGATAATTGTCAATCAATACGCACATAATCATATCAGAAAATCAGAGGTGCGCGACGTGGGTTCGAACCCGAGACCCTCTGCATTGCAGTCTGTTGGTCTCCCCACTGAGCTATCGCTGCTAGGTATTTCTTTTGATAACCTACAAAATTCAATTAAATAATTCATAAATTGTGGCTGGTAGGTACTTATTGTTTCATTATTGTTCGATCGATCATCATTGTTTTTACTAAATTGTATTAAATCATTTAATTTATCTAAATGCGATGATATCCTATGCTTTGTTGGAACTGCAACTGGGGTGAAAAATGTTTTCTACTACAAATGAATACTGTTACGAACAGTTATCAATAACTATAACTAAAACATTGTTTGACCAACAAAAAACGCCAATTCTTATTTCCCTTTACCTTTTTCAAAATGGCAACATGATGAGTAACCTGATTGTTTTACAGAACTTTACCAATAGATACTGTTAGCACAAATTAGCAAAAACAATACGATGTGTAGGTACACGACATTTTATACGATCAGCCTGTCTTGCTAAAGCAATTTTATTTTATTTTTTAAATAGACAACTCTGGTGTAAATCCTGTGTCGCAGTGACTTTAGAAACATTAAATTAATGGACACACTGTACACCCATACATGAAACCACAAGTTTACATTGTTCAAAGTGCTGTCTCGTGCGGGAATCGAACCCACGACAATCGGCGCGGTGTTAAAAGACGAGGCGACCGCCTGAACCACTACACCATCCGAGCAGAAAGATCACAGAATACTTATACCCAGAGAGCATTTCCCTGTGACGCTCATAAGTTTGTGTTACACGTGTGCTTGTGTGCGTTTAGTATTTACGCACACTAACAAAATAAGTAGGCACACCGCACACCGCACACCGCCGCCACACAAATGAAGTCTGAGCATGAGTCTGGCGCCTCGCTGTAATTTTCGTTGACGCCACGCAATGTTGTTTGTGGCGATACCGTCGCGTGATTGTATCTTCGTCACTAGGGTAATGTCAGTTGATGTTGATATCGAAACAAATTTGCGTTGATTATATAATTCCAGGATTATAAAATAAAGACGTTTATTTAGTGATTATTAGGGCGGTATTTCTATTAAGTACCTAATGCATAATATTTAATACAAAATTGTTAATTTAGTACTTACTTATGTCATAATAACAATAATTATTTTAATTACTTTGTAATTCGACGTCATCTAAACTTTATAAGGTATATAAGTAAGAAGACGATACTGATTCATTGTGAACGTTTATGTCATAAAACTGAATTACGTAATTGGTTCTAGGTTTAAAGATATTTCAAATACAGTTTCACATGAAGTCTAATTTCATTGATCTTATAGAACTAATCGATATTATCGATAGTTTTCATCGATAGTTTTCACATGTTATGATGTTACCATTATCTCACCTCTATTTGTTTCAATGTGCAACTTTGTAATAATTTTCAAATAAGTAGATAAATTCGTTCAGTTCGCCGGGACTTCCATCGAAAAGCGAAAGTAATCGTGACTGTTTTATAAATAATTAGTGACTTATGCAGTGAAAAGTGTAATTCGATCAGTACTTTTGTGTGTTTTTTATTATGGATCGGGTGCCGAATCAGCCGTTTTCTGCTCGGGAATATGGGAAGATGTTAATGGCATATGGTGAAGCAAGAGGAAATGCTTCTCTAGCGCTACGTATTTACATTCAGCGCTACCCTAACGCTCGTCATCCGGTGGACAGCCGTGTCGTCACTCGGGGATATCAACGGGTACTTGATAACGAGCCCATCGTACCACAGCAGGAAGGTTCGGGCAGACATGTTAGCGCCCGAGTTGAGCAGCGAATACTGGAGACAGTCCAACGTAATCCCCGCCTTGGCACACGAACTGCTGCAAAGCTTTTGCGGCGTCGTGGTATACGAGTTTCGCACTGGACTGTACACAAAGTCCTACGTAGAGACCGCCAACGGCCCTATCGATTACACAAAGTTCAGGCGCTCGTGCCTGGGGATGAGAATCGTCGTCTTGCTTATTGCAGGTGGTTGGTGAATCAGCAGCGGTATATCCCTGACTTTGTGTCGCGTATAATTTGGACAGACGAGTCCACGTTTACGAGGACCGGCATGTGGAACCTACGCAACTCACACATTTGGGCGCGAACCAATCCACGTGAGTACCAACAGACGGGACATCAAACGCGTTGGTCTGTAAATGTTTGGGCGGGGATATACCACATCAAAATTCTGGGTCCCTTTTTTTACCAGAGCGGATGAATGGGCGTAGGTACCTGGAATTTTTGCAGCAGGATCTGGCCAATACTCTTCGTGAGTTGGAAAATGATTTGGTTCAGGAATGGGACCAAATGGAAGAAATTCCTATAGCACGGTTGCCAAGTATTTGGTTCCAACATGACGGTGCGCCACCACACGTTGTTCGACCAGTGCGCGAGTATCTAAATGATGTGTTCCGTCAAAGGTGGATTGGCAGATTCGGGCCTCGCGCGTGGCCAGCGCGGTCTCCTGACTTGACGCCGTTAGATTTTTTTTTATGGGGCTACATTAAAGAAAAGGTGTTCGTAGCGGAATACGACACTACGAATGAAATGTGTCGACGCATAAGTGACGCATTTCACAAACTAAACAGTGATATCGCAGCCGATCCCAAGATGATGCCTCGTCTCCACACACATACGTTATATCGCACCCAGCTTTGTGCGCAACTTGGGGGACGCCATTTCGAGCCGAATCTTATAAGAAGAGAGAGACGTTAAGGTATGTTTGACTTTTACCAAATTAATTTATCTTTGAACGTGGTACTGATATTTGAGTTGAGCGTGAACTGAATTTTGCATGATAATAAGTGACCATTATAGAAAGCCGATTTATATTATATATATTTTTATTTTTTGGGTCTTTAGTCTTTTCGAACTACGTAAAGTTTTGATGCTATTGCACTGTATAATTATTACATTTTTTACCTAGTAAATATATTGATTAGCTAAGTAAAAATATGTTAAATAGATGCAAAAAGGTGATGATATACACGCACGTATATTCCAAGAATCCCAGGTAAAATTAATCCTTTGTTAAAAAGTGAACTTATTGGTCTCATAAACAATAGAACAACCCTGGAGCACGGGCACGTGCTTCTGATTGGTAGATGCTTCTAGTGTAATTTTCCTTGCACTTCAGTTATTAACCTTTTCGACGCCCATCTATATAATACGCGATGTGTCCTCCAGCGCCACACTACAAATGTATAACGTATCTATAGTAAAACGCAGGGATGGGATTAATAATGTTACGAGCTGGGCTCGACAGATAAGAATATAAACAATATTACCGACAAAAACACGTTTTATTCAGACACACAATTAAATTTAAAACACAACAAACACTATACCACACTTTTTCACTGTACTGCTTCAAACTCCGTAGTATTTCCGCTTCCGTTCGCTTCGATGAACACTTGACCGCGTACGATTGTAAACTGACTTGGCGGTGCGCGTGCGCCCTATTTATACGCGGCTAATGCGCTTCTAGATCTTTCTAGCAACGCCGCTCCCGGTATGCAAACAGTACGATGATTCGAGAAAGTACCAGCATCTTCTCTATGATTCTCGTAAGCATACCTACTACGTAATTTCGTAAGATGTCAATAGATGGCGGTGTAAATTATTAGACGGAACTGCCGAGTCTTTCCCACAATGCCGAGAGATGTCACTGGGCGTAACAATAATATATAATAATTATTATTATTTTTAATTTGCTGACTGTTAGGTCCATATGATTAGTAATACAAAAGCAACTTATTAACTATTGTTAGTAAACATACATACAATAAACACAGAAAACAATAAAATACAGACAAACTCAAATCACGGGACACTCAGATAGACATAACAAACAATATTCGTTATCTATATACTCTTAATTGAGTGTGCAGTCTTACCCATCGGCCGAGCATCTGACAGTCCCACCGGTTTGTCAATGCTCTCAGCATACTGTGGGAACTGGCGCATGTTCTGTGTCGGAGCGAGGCGCATCGCTTCCGGATTATGGCATAGAAGTCGTTAACCCTCGCGTCGGCAAACATGCCTGATGCGTTACAAAATCGCGGCAGCCCCACAAGCATCCTGAAAGCATTGTTATACTGTATACGCAAAGCATTGTATGCCCTCTGTGTGTATCTGACCCACAGACTGCAAGTGTAGAAGTTTTGGCAGTAGGCTCGGAAGAGAGTCATTTTGACTTCATGCTTACATCGTGCAAATCTGCGGGCCAACATATTACTTCGGACACACAGCGCCCTGCGCTCCCTCTCAATGTCTAGGTCGTCACATAGATCCTCGGTGACCCAGTGACCCAGGTACTTAAATTTTGTAACCCGCTTCAGCGGTGTGCCTGCTAGTGAGACGTGCGGTACATTAGTCACTTTTGGCACCAACTTTAAAAACAAGCAACTCACTTTTACTCACGTTGTACCTGAGCCCATGAGCCACGGCGTAATCCTCACACAACTTCAACAGCTCACTAACTTCTCACTGAACTGATTGATGGTCCCAGCAAGACCATGTCGTCCGCATAGCTGATGTTGTTCATAACAACACATGTGTTTAATGTCCTATTGACAAATAATATTATAAGTTGAAATTAATATTTATTAATACCTACTTACGCGGCGCCGGCGATAAATAAAAATAACTGAGTTATTGTTATTTATTGTCAACAACTTTTTTGCGCTGTGTCTTTTCAATAAACTAATAATTTGGAAAATAGGACGCGTTCTTTGCTCGCTCGAAATTGACACAATTTTCACTTAAAGTTTGTCGATTGAATGTGTTTACGTGTCATTCCAGTTCGAAGCGTAATTTCTTAATATTTAGGAAAAAAATATGTATAAATAAAATTTTGCTGACAAATCTAGGTACCTACTAGTCTTAAGATCTACAGATAGGTACGTAACTGAATATTCAACGCGAAATCTTATTTTATACGATTTCGCGTTGAATAATATTCAGTTAACATTTTGTAAACTGGAATCACATGTAAACACATTAAATCGATAAAGGATACCTAGGTATTAGGTACTGAAGAACCTATCTAATAGTATATAATACTAAGTGACATAATATACCTATACCTAACACTTTTCTTTAGAGATCGATACATCGAATACAAGATTAAGATATAATAATATAATTTATTTAAACTTACCTCAGAATCAAATTCTTCCGATTCATTCAAACGGTGTTTCACTATCGATAATGATTAGAAAACCTATTTATTCTTGATTAAGGTGAATAAAACGTAGTTAATAGTTATTGTAAACTATTAACTACGTTTTATTCACCTTATAAAATATTATTTATTGACGTAATTTTCCTGCAATAATAGTATTTATGATCGTTTCGACGAGATGAAATATAGCGAGGTCTTCATCGTGTCCCATCACTGGCTTACTTTATATCAAGTACTTGGCGTTGGGGGCATTAAAATATTTTCTGGCGTTTTTGTTTCTATTGAATATAAAACAAACAAGAACTTATTATTTGTGACAAAGTTAAAAATATGGCTTATAACAGGGCAATTTTCCATAAAAACAAAATAAAAGATCTTGTAAAAGTCGTAAATTTATTTTATACTATTATTACTTCTAATCAAGTAGTGGCGCTGAGGGCACAAAAATCTCGAACTTGTATACAAGTGATTGGCGTTCAAAAGGTTAAAAAGGTCACAGTGTGTTATCTACTTTGAGAGTGGTGACGTGACGGGATAAATTGTTATTCAAATGTTGTGATGTGTTGTGAATGTTATATGGTAAGTACAACTATATTTGACGCAAACACAAATCATGATAATCTATATATTAATACGTGAAGCAAAAACTTTGTAGCCCTTTTTGCAAAAATTGCGCGGACGGAGGAGTATGAAAGGAGATGTTTCATTGTGGGCTTGCACTTTGTACAGTGCATAGAAAAACTGGAAAAATCAGGGGTTATCAGAAAAATGCAGTTGCATTTATTTAAATCAGATATAATGTGTAAATAACGAAAATCTAAATCCATACAATTTTTATAAGATCACACTGACAGATAAGTGGCATATCGTTCAATAACTGCGTAGGCGCATTGCTGATGTTCCTATCTTTGTTTTTTGTTATTCCACTTTATTATTTAAGTAAAATAACAATAAAATAAGATCTTAATTCGTTTCATTATAATCTCATACTTTCGTGATGTTCATATGGCGAGAGTGAGAGTAGCTCAATGCCGCTGAGAGGCTGTAGCAGTTAGATGCTTACGCAAAATATAGTTTCTAAACGAATGAACCATGTACCGTCGATATTTTTGACAGCTTATGACTTATGTCAAAGTAGTGGAGACGTTGACGGTTGAAGTTGAACTTATTCAGAGTTTAGTGCTTTTTGAATGTGGTCAGTGTTCTAAGCTTTATTTTACGACACCGCTTTTCTTTGGATTCCGTTTGATTTCTTCTATGTTGACCTGGCTTTCGTTTTAAGGATTCTGATTCTCATTGTGATTTGGACATTGTCGTGTTTGTTACACCGCACCGTTTCATCAATTCATCTTCAGGTATGTAACAATATTGTGTTTTCTAGTTGCTTTGCACGAGTATCGTTATGTATGTTGTTTTATTTTCTACAATTACTATGTATGAGCAGGAATTCGTATTGTATCTCTTGGAATGGCCAACCCCATATTTGTTTTCTCGTATGGATCTAGTTTTCGTGTTGATGCATTTACTTTTACAGCATTTAGGTGATTACATAAATAGATGTCACAATATTTTCTTTTTATAATTTTGCATTTATTGTTACTAAAATAGCTTTTTAATAACCTTACGTGTTTTTTCTTCATTGCAGTTTTATTTTGGCAATGATGAATTGCGTATATTGCACTTCTGACATAGCAGAAGTGGACCAACATTATGTTGTCAGCAATTTGGGTCCTGAATTAGTTTCTGTCTTGGAACAAAACTTCCTTAGCCGTCAGGTAAGAATAATTATATAATCCATCTAATCACATAATTGCTACAATATTGTGTTGGACAGATGATAATTTGATTTTAGTTTGTTGTAGGACGGTGAAGTGAATGATGAAGTGTTATGTTCACAATGTTTTAACCGCATCATTGTGGCAATGTCTACTGTTAGACATTCTCCAGGGCATGAGCATAATCTCCAGCATTGCCACGACACAATTGAGTGTGTCAGGTGTCACACTTCATTATTTGGAAGGAGAGCTCTCTCTTCCAGAAGGTCTGGCAAGAGATTTCATAGCAGAAAACATTGCTCCAAGAGAGGTATTCTGGTTCTTTTATTTAAAAAACAATAAGCTGATATGATATGATTGATTATCAAAATATGTAGAAATTCTTACACTGTTGCAATGCAACTGACACACATATTAAAAAGAATTTAAATATTATTCTTGATTTAATCTGATATTATTAACTAGTTCTTAAAACTTAATAATAATCATTAATCAATATGTTGATATTATTATAAATTGATATAACGATAATTGAATCGGAATGACCTTAAAAATTAAAGAATAATATGTGGATACTGAAAATGAAGAACCTACTGGTATAAATGTAATTACTTATCCATTTTGTTTTAGATACCTGAGGGAGGATTGTTATGTTTTTCTTGTTGGCAATATACACAGCGTATGTTGCAGCAACAGGGAATCATAGCTTCTCCTCAAGAGGTTGAATCTGTGTGGTGTCTACGGTCTCTCACCCAAACACGCAGACACAGTATACCAGAAGGACCTGAGAGGGATGAAATTATGGCTACTGTACCTGTCTAGGATATATCCTTGGTTGTGTTGTGTCTACTTAATTCACTAATAAAAATCAAATAAGTGCAAGTAATTATACATCAACACCTAATATATATATACGTTCTCTTTTAAGTTGTAGTTGGAGGTGGACGTGTTACGATTTATCCGTAATTTTTAAATAACACTATACGCGGAAATAGCGTCTATAGTTTGCAAGTTAAGAGCGTAATTACCTGGACTAAAGTGAATTGAACTTAAATAAAAATAAGTTATTAGTGCGTTGTCCGCGGCACTCAGCAGCGAGCGGGGGGACCGCATACCTCACCGCTACGGTAAGAGACAGAATCCATAATTTCCCTCTCTGTCTAAATCAGCTGCGTAAGCCCGCTATACCCGCGTTATATTTATATTTACAAGACAACAATCATAATGAATACACCAACGTCTATGGCAGATATCACTTTAAATGTCACCCGCCGTAAAGCGCAACAAAGGTTGGAACCACAAATGTCTACTGCACCTATGGATTATGTATTGCGCTCGGAATTGAGAGATCTAATACGCGAAGAATTACGTAACGCTATGAAAGACTGCATAGAAGATTTAAATAATACATTTAAAGTTCATTTACGAGAAATGAACGAGCAAATAGGTAGCTTCAAAGAATCCCTTAATTTTTTAAGCGATCAATACGACAATATGCACAAAAACTTTGAAAACTGTAAGAATGAGGTAAAATTTCTAAAGCAGGAAAACGAATTGCTACGTGGTGAATGCGCTAACCTTTCGCATAAACTATTACAATTGGATCAGATGTCTCGAGCCTCAAACTTGGAGATTCTATGCGTTCCAGAAAATAAGTCGGAGAATGTTATAAGTATCGTGAAACAGCTGGGACGTGCCGTTGATTGCAATATCACTGATAATGAAATACACTACTGTTCACGCGTTGCAAAAATCAATCCCGGCAGTCCTCGCCCTCGCTCTATTTTAGTAAAACTAAACTCGCCCCGAACCCGAGATTCGCTGTTGGCAGCCGTAAATCAACACAACAAGAAAAATGCACAAGATAAATTGAACACTAGTGACCTAGGCTTCGGGGGTACTAGCAAGACGGCAGTCTACGTCGTTGAGAACTTATCCCCTGAGAACAAATCTCTGCATGCTGCGGCGCGCCAGCGCGGTAAACTACTGCAATATAAATTCGTGTGGGTACGCGGAGGTAGAATTTACATGCGAAAATCAGAAACAACCGACACTGTGTTCGTTCGCAATCAAGAAGTTCTCAATAAACTACAAACATAAGCATTAATACTATACATATTTGTTAAATTAAATATTATGCAAGTTCCGATAATCTATATAAATTAA
The DNA here is from genome assembly GCA_930367265.1 of Catocala fraxini. NCBI lineage: Eukaryota > Metazoa > Arthropoda > Insecta > Lepidoptera > Erebidae > Catocala > Catocala fraxini. The sequence goes on along the minus strand of OV884044.1, from coordinate 170,325 downwards.
ATTCATTAATTTAAAACATGCACAAAACTCTAAAATTATTTGTTGTAGTTTGGTTATTGTTGTTCTTGATAATTATTCTCACACATACTCAATAATTATAACAGATCGGAGTATAATGTTCTGTTTTGTATTCTGTCACAATGAAACATCAGAATTATGCAGTAAATTGTTGTGGGTAAGTGGCAAGCAAATCACCTTGAAATTAAAGAGTATGTATAGTGATTTGTGCGGTGATGAGTACGGCCTGTTGTTTTGCAACAGATATAACGCACCTGTTTATGTTTTTGTATGCGGAGTTATACTAATGAACAAACCACTATTATTTAGAGTAGGTAGTCTATTTATTTACATTAATTTTGAGATAATAACATTCAGGTGCTTCTTACAAAAATATGTACACACAAATATACACATTAGAATTTTGTTGGTATCTCGTGTAATACTTCGTAATAATATATATAATCATTATTTACTGAGAATAAAATATGTGCTTTCCTGTCGGTCTTGTGTGCTTGTAACATGGTATTGCATACATTATAATACTGGGCACTTCTTAAACATACATATTATAGAAATTGATATTAAATGCATTGTTTTAATAACTAAATATATATTATATAACTTAATTTTAACTAGAGCTTATTCAAAAACGTATTGTAAGGCATCTAAACTACAAGACCCACAAACGACACGGCAACTATAGCGAGGACTGTAAGCACTACAACTTAATGCCTCTCGTTGATAGACGCAAGATGCTAGATATGATGCTCTTGCATGATATTGTACGAGAGGTACCCTAAGCAGCCCTTATTTATTGTCCAGTCTCCAATTCAATACACCCAAAACACGAACTAGACACACTGCACTATTCTCAGTGACTCATCATCGCACAAATTACGCTCGTAATTCAGTTATGGCACGTTTACCCCGTGTATATAATAGTAAATTTGAGACATTGGACCTATTCTTACTGTCTAAGAACCAATTTAGGTCCAATGTTCTAAAAATGTTAATTAATTAATATGTCTTGTATTGTCAACAGTTGTTATCTTTATTTTTAAATTCAAAGATTATATTGGAATTTGCTTTCTTAGATGTAAACCTACATATTCAAATATTTCCGAATCTTATATTGTGTAATATTATATTAAGTTATTGTTGATTGGGATAAGATCTACGTTTAGATTAATCTGCAACTCAAGATAAGTATTTACGATTGCTTTTATATGTATAAACAATTTTTGTAAATCGTTTACCTCTTAAAAATTGTCGTGGAACTCTGTTACTGGCTTAAGAGTTTGTAAACAACCAGTCAAAGCTGGTTGTATTAGCATTAATTGTAAGTTTCCTTATAAACAAGCTGTTGAGTTTCCTTATAATAAATAAATAAATAAATAAATAAATAAATAAATATTCTTTTGTATAACTCAGATTCCACCCAGAGGACTGGTTTGCTATGCGTGTTGAGTATCAGCGCGAAGAAATGTGCAGTGATCAGCAAATGTGGATGAAATGCAACAAAGACCAGGTCCTTCTATTATACTATATGTATATATTATGAACTCGGGAAGAATCAAGTTGGAATGATAAGATCATCAGTTATTATTGCAGTTGTGTCTCAGGACAAAGAACGATGGGTTGCTGTGCTCACATTATGACAATTGTGTGGTACTTAGGTTAGGCTCGGTATCAAAATAATATAGAAGCTCCGGCTCCTTTTCTGAATGGAATATTAATAAGACATGATTTAGGAAATGAAATATATGAATAAAATGTTTTCACTAAAAATTATGTTTTATTTATTTGCCTCATATTTCATATGAATTTCTTTTTTATGTAAAAAACCTGAAACTTACATTTCCTGACTATAGTTTCATCTCAATATAGGCCTTCACAAATAATTGCACTGTACCAAAGTGGACAGTATGATTGGTATAGTCTTATGCATTCTGTTACAGTAATATCTGTTTAATAATTAAACAAATATTTAAAATTCTTGTTTGTGTGAGGTGCCTGCATATAAGACATAATTGCGCATGCTTTCCCTGAAGTACTATTATAATATTGTTACGCCCAGTGACATCTCTCGGCATTGTGGGAAAGACTCGGCAGTTCCGTCTAATAATTTATTACACCGTCATCTATTGACATCTTACGGAATTACGTAGTGTGAGGTACGTATAGTAGCGGATATGTCCAGGTTCTCTGCGAGTAGGATATCCACTGCACTATTAAATAACACTCCGTTGAGTAGGAACAGTGTTTATTGAGTAGACAGTAACTTATTATTAGGTAGACACAATAATTATCTGGAGTAATCAAAACCTCTACGGATAGTCCCGGTAGCAATCTGTTCTAGCCTCTCTTTCACCTCTGACAGCTCGGCAGCGGGTGCGTTCCAAGTTGAACGCCGCCACATACGCGAAAGGTATAGAGTACGCTGGCACTTTCTCGAATCATCGTTCTGTTTATACACCGTGAATTTGTAGTCGTTTTGGAACCGAAAACCTTATACTCTATATCAATAATAGACTCGATTAAACTCATTATTTTAATAAAATAAAATGTTTTTTTTTTAGAAACAATAAATTTAATGTCCTTTACGAGAAGTAAATGAGAACTCGTAGTAACGCCACTCAATTCCACGTACTACGTTTACCTACGCGTCACTACGATCGATATCATTCATGTTTGACAACTTAAAAACATTCGCCAATAAAAATACAGAAACTGCCGCGCCCGCGCCGCGCCGCCCGCCAATCCCCGCACACTACCCCAGGCGCCGGCAGAGCGAGCGCGAGCGGTTTTTCCCGTCCGACTCTGGTGCAAGCGCGCCCCGCACGCACCCCTTCCCGCCCTTCAGTACTGCAGCAACTCGCGCGCGTAATGGTCGTAACGTAATTATTCATTGTCACGCGAAAATGAGTCGTCAATACGAATATTCTAACGCTGAGTACTTGGCAATGGTACAGCTGTATGCTGTTGCCAATTTCAATTTGGAACAGGCCAGACGCTTATACTCCCAGCCGGAGCATTTGAATGCGCTGCGGCTACGAGGAATTGAAAGTCCTCAAGTGCCATCCACTCCCACTATCTTGGCTGCAACTCAGCGCCTTCTCGATCATGGAGAATTCCGTACGCCGACTCATGCGCAAGGCCGAGGACGCCTTAATGACTCCCCGGAGATCGAAGAGGATATTCTGGAGTACTTCGAGCGGGATCCGCGGCGAAGCACGAGAATGGCGGCTCAAGAATTTAATGTTAGCCAATACTTTATATGGAAAACATTAAATACCAATGGGTTACACCCTTATCATTTTCGTCGTGCTCACGTAATAAATAACAATGATGCACCAGCAAGGATCGCCCTATGTGAGTGGTTGTTGAATAATCCGAACGCGAACATACTGTGGACAGATGAGTCATTGTTTACTCGAGTGGGATTGTACAACGTGCACAATGAACATTACTGGACTCTTATAAACCCTCACTTAATACGGGAAGACCACCACCAAGTGAGGTTCAGTGTGAATGTTTGGGCCGGTATTGTAAACGACCGTTTAATAGGGCCTGTTTTTTATTGAAGGTCATCTAACGGGTAGCTCGTATTTAGAAATGTTACGAACAGTAATATCCGAGCTATTGGAGGAAGTACCATTATCGATTATACACGATATGTACTACCAGCACGACGGCTGTCCCGCTCATTATGCAAGTTCAGTACGTGCCTACCTCAACAATAAGTTTGGCGATAAGTGGATTGGGCGCGGCGGTCCCGTGGCTTGGCCGCCGAGAAGCCCGGACATAACGCCCCTAGATTTTTACTTGTGGTCGGAAATAAAAAGACTCGTGTATTCTCGTGAACATGAAAGTCGTGACGAGTTACGTAGTGCGATAGTGGACGCATTTGATAAAGTTAAAAGTGATAGAGACACATTAAGAAAACTTAAAGACAATGGTATCAAACGTGCTCGTTTGTGTATTGAACGTGGCGGACTTCATTTCGAGCAGTTGCTTCGATACAGGGAAGTGTAAATAATTTGTAAATAAACTGTCCATAGATACGTAAGTTGATTATTTTGTAAATAGCTCCAATTTTTTAAATACGCCTGAAATACTCAGAGTTCCTTTACCCTGTGATTATTTTTATTACATAATAAATAAAGTTAGCTATTTATCGAAGAGTAATGTTCAGATAAAGTATTTCCGACGGTCCTAAGCCCGTGTAAAGTATGAAGGAGAAATTGGAGTATCCATTTACGTATTATTTGTGATGTTTCACAATGCAGGTTTTTCATAGTAAAAGGAGATAACGCATTGCCTCGTATCAGCTGATTTTGGCTCTATTGAACTGCGATATGCCTGTTATCAATTTCGTAGTTATTACATTTACTTAATTTTATTAATACTTGTGTAGTCACTAGTTTTTAAATCGCGCATAGGACTCGGTCAGGATACACGCGGCTCTTTTGCGTCGATCTGTGTAGGCATCAGCTGATACACGTAGTTATCGTGCGTCGTTCATAAGTACCTACGCGACTGAGTGGCAACGCCGGCCGCCGCCGACGACGGTTCGCAGCCGCGCGAACACGAGTGCATGCGTTTGTGAATGAATTGTCCGTGCGTTACTACGATCAAACTCGAATAAGTGAAAAATATTATTCATATTCCAACTTTTTTACTATACACAGTACAATTAATTTACTATTTTTTATTGATACTACTAATTATCCTAAGTTACCACGTTTCGGTTCCAAAACGACTATAAATTCACGGTGTATACCGGGTATAGCGTTACTAGAAAACTCTAGAAACACATATATAAATAGAGGGCGCGAGTTAAGTGTGCTGAGCCCACTAATATTAGCTTCGCCAGCACATCTGTCCCCACCAAATATACTTAGGATGCTTATTGTCTATTTAGCATTAATTAATTATAAATACCAATGTAGATCTAGTTTTAGGAGATTACGATTGTAACATCTTAACTTGTCGTCACGCTGTAATAATTAAATAAAGTATTTTTTATTAATTATCCGAGTTCAATCACTTAATTGGCGCAGCCGGTAGGATCTCTGCAGTCACTCTGTAACGTATCAAAATCTACAAGTCCAGTTTGACGTCTGTTTCTACGGTTTAGCAGAGATCGCCGAACAAATAAATTTATTAAGTAAATACTCGGGAGGCTGACGCAGTGTGTCGATAGTAATCCAGCAAGGAGATGGGAGAAGCTACGGGACTGTTAGTAAAACTGTTCACTATCCTTTCCGTTTTCCTTTATAATATATCTCTTTGTTTTAAATATATGTGTATGTGTGTTATTAGGGATTAGTAAACGCCGTAATAACATTTGCTTACGATATAATTCTCGTAGTTAGGTAAATATTGTAGGATTTTTTTTTTTCTCTTGTGTTTTTTGTTATATATTGTGTAATTATTATTTAGTACAATGGAACCCATCAACAAAGTTCCATCCGAATTTGTCAAAATTATTCCGGTATTTAGTGGAGACGCGAGACAGCTCCCACTATTTATCAAAAAATGTGAATACATTTTAAACATTTTTCAAGGTAACGAAAGACAAAATGAATATCTATTTCACGTGGTTACAAGTAGATTATCGGGCGAAGCAGCGAATTTAGTAGGAGAAAGGGACCAAATTGATAATTGGCATCAATTAAAATCATTATTATCACAACATTTTGGCGACCCTAGAACAGAAGAATGTTTAGTATTGGAGTTGGAATCGTTGAAAATTCAATTTAAAGAAAGTTATTTAGATTTCTGCCATAGAATACAAAATATTCGCAGTATTCTTATTGCTAAAGTAAACGAAACTATTAACGATAGTAGTTTACGTCAAGCGAAACAGCATATTTACAATAATTCCTCACTGAATGTTTTTCTATATAATTTACCCGCACATTTAGTTAGATTAGTTCGATTAAGGAATGTAGATAATTTAGAAAGTGCATTGAGAGTCGTTTTAGAGGAACAGAACTTCCAGACTGTTTACGACACAAAAAATCCATTTAAAAAGTCGTTTAACAATAACTCTCAACGTCCGCATACTCAGCCGAGGCAGTTGTTGAGTACACATGCACCTAATAGGCCGCAGGTAAACGAGAATCAAAACAATAGCCAATTCAATTCTCGTAATAATTCGTCGCAATCTAGAATCAATAACTCAAATCATAATTTTAGATATAATAATTCACAAAATAACGTACAACAGTGGCCGCGTGAAACTAGGTCAGCGCAGTGGCGGAGTCAGCACATTCCGTCGGCGTCGCCGTCACCGGCGCATGACGTCAACACGGGGTCAAACACCGATGTGACCATGCGAACTGCGAGTTCTAGACGCGTTAATTACACAAATAATGATCCATTTATAACTTATAACAATAATTATTGCGAAATGGAACCACAACCGAGTACTTCGTATCAAAGCGAGCCGGTTCAAAATTTTTACATAAGGGCCTCGAGTATAGAGAGAAAATAATTTTAAATTGTAGTAATTATAGATCTTTACCATATATTATCATTCCGGAGTTAGGAAATGCGACATTTATGATAGATTCGGGTAGTACCAGATCTTTTATTAACCCAAGTATAGCTAATAAGTATTTTAAACGTCAAATTTATAAGGAGCCATTCGAGGTAGTCAGTACCCATGGGACTAGTATCCATTCAGAGGTGGTCGTAACCCCTTTACCTAGGATATTTCAATGTCGGGAAACACATAAATTTTATATATATACAGTAGCTAGTAATTATGACGGTTTGTTAGGCAGTAATTTATTAAAACAGTTGGATGCAAAGGTTGATTACAAAACATTAACTTTGTATACCAAATATTGCAGTATACCTTTTATCTATTCATCTGAGAAGGCAGATACTTATATTTTACCGCCGAGGTGCGAGTTAAAAGTTAATCTACCGGTAAGCCTAAAAAACGGTGATGCCATTTTAGATTATAATCAGTTAACTGAGGGAGTTAGGATGCCGTGTGCATTAGTTAACTGTATAAACGGTTACGCGCAGACTGTTATCCAGAATTGTAAGGATACAGAGATGACCTTGAAGGTCACAAGTCCATTTAAGGTAGAGCCGTACACCCAAAGCGAAATTTTAGTCAATAATACGTGTAGTAGTGAAGATAGTTTAGATGAATTATTAATTAAGAACTTGAACAAGTTACGATTGGATCATATGAATCCACAAGAAAGACATTTGATTTATGACATCTGTAGGGAGTACAAATAAATTTTTATTGTGAAGACATACCTTTGTCATTCACAAATGAAGTTAAACATAAAATTAGGACCGTTAATGAGGACCCTATAAACGTCAAAGCATATAGAATGCCGCCATCTCAGACAAACGAGATTAAAAATCAGGTAGAAAAGCTACTGAAGGATGATGTCATCCGAGAGTCACACTCCCCTTGGAGTGCACCGGTTCATTTAGTTGCTAAAAAGTTAGATGCATCAGGGAAACAGAAGTGGAGGATGGTTGTCGATTATCGACGTCTTAACGAGATCACTGTAGACGATAAATACCCTTTACCGAATATCAATGACCTTTTCGATAAATTAGGTAAGAGTATGTACTTCAGTACTCTTGACCTGGCATCAGGTTACCATCAGATCCAGGTGGAAAAAGAGGATAGGCAGAAAACAGCCTTTGCAACACCTTTTGGCTTATACGAATTTAACAGAATGCCGTTCGGTTTAAAGACAGCTCCAGCAACTTTCCAGCGAGCAATGGATAATGTTCTTAGGGGCTTACAGGGCCTACATTGCCTGGTCTATCTTGATGACGTCATCATATTCTCTACCAGCTTAGAAGAACATATCAGCAAACTTAGAGCAATTTTTGATCGGTTGAGAAAAACCAACCTGAAAGTTCAACTGGATAAGTCGGAATTTTTACGAAAAGAAGTTATGTATTTAGGCCATACCATAACTAAAGATGGCCTGAAGCCTAATAATGATAAAATTAACGCTATTCTAAAATATCCTTTGCCTAAAACAGTAACCGAAATTAAAAGTTTCCTTGGATTAATCGGTTATTATAGGAAATTTATAAAAGATTTCTCAAAGATTACAGCACCTCTCACAGCATGTCTGAAAAAGGGTAAACGTATCGTGTTAGATGATAATTATAAGAAAAGTTTTGAAACGTGCAAAGAATTGCTAACAAATGCACCTTTGCTACAGTTTCCCGATTTTACCAAACCTTTCATACTGACGACTGATGCATCAAACTTTGCAATCGGTGCGGTACTATCACAAGGTATTGTAGGATCAGATAAACCAATAGCGTTTGCCAGTAGAAAACTAAGTGATACAGAATCTAGATATAGTACAATAGAAAAGGAACTTCTGGCTATAGTTTGGGCAGTAAAATACTTTAGACCCTACTTATATGGTAGAAAGTTCATTATTTATACTGACCATCGGCCCTTGGCTTGGTTAAACTCATTGAAAGAACCTAATAGTAAATTAACCCGGTGGAGGTTGAGGTTACAAGACTACCAGTTTGATGTCCAATATAAGAAAGGGCTACAGAACACGAAGGCTGACGCTCTGTCTCGTGTTAAAATTAACGCTTTAAATAATGATCGCGACTCTATGATTGTAAACGTTGACGAAAAAGAGCAACAGTTACAACAACATTTAAAAAATTTAGAGGATGAGATAGCTAGACTGAGTAGGAAAGAACCTGAAATTGAAACTATCGAGTTATCGGATTCAGAGAGCGATGCCGCTACCGCGAATTCAATTTCAAATAGAGAGCATGAAGGTATACCTATCCTTAATGAAGCGATAGATACCAAAGCTCGACAAATTCATGTCTTTACGTGGTTTAAGGATGATATTAGTTTAAAAGATATTTCGAACTCCAAGCAAAAAATATTAGAAGTACACTTACCTGTAAATAATACCGAATTAGTTAAACGTTTTCTTAAGGAGTATATAGATTATAAAAATAAATATTTTATTTACTTTGAGGATCATGCTTTTAGAAAAACTTTTGCAAATGTCATAACTTCATTATATAAAAAGGGAACCCAGAATTTTGTGGAATGTACTGAAAGAGTGGTGAACGTTACAGAAGAAAAGGATCAAAAAGACTTAGTTTTAAAATATCACCAGGGTAAAACTTGTCATAGGGGAATTAGAGAAACTTTGACTAAACTTAGAAGAAATTATTGGTGGAGTAATATGAAAGAAACAATTAGTGCTATTATCAATGCATGTGAGGAATGTCGTAAGATGAAGTACGAGAGAAAACCTATAAAACCATTTATTCAGTTAACACAAACACCAGACAGCCCACTACAAGAAGTTTTTATAGATCTTCTGTATATAGAGAAGAATCAGTATTTAACAGTTGTAGATTCATTCAGTAAATTGGGCCAAGCAATACATATTCCTAATAAAAGTACGCCAGAAATAGTCAGAGCTTTGATAAAATATTTCAGCATGTACGGAATACCAAAAAAGATAAGTAGTGATTCAGGAGCAGAATTTAATAACGAACTAATTAAGGAAATGTTAAGTTTGTATAAAATTGAACAGCATATAGGGACACCCAATAATCCAAATTCCATGGCGATAGTGGAACGATTCCATTCAACAATTATTGAAATCTATAGATTAGCCAAGTACGAACAAAGTAATCTAGACGCAGCTTCCGTTATGACCTACGCAATTTTAGGTTATAATAACACTATACATAGCGCCACAAACTTTACGCCTTATGAAGTTGTCTTTGGACATACGGAATCGGGAAATGCTTTTGATATTGATAGGGATAAGAATTGAATGCAGAAAATTTTACAGGATTATCGGAAACGATTGAAAATTCTTTATGAGCATCTAAGTTCTCAAATGATAGGTAATAAGTCGCAAGTTAGGGATAAAAAAGGGGGTGAAGAACCCCCGACCATAACAGAAGGTGATACCGTATTTATGAAAAACACCAGAACCAGAAAAGCAAAGGAGTTACCACGCTATGAGAAAGCAAAAGTGATAGGTAATGTAGATAGGAATATTGTACCCGTAAAACTTAAAAATAGGAACACTAGGGTGGCTATAAAAAATGTAAAACGCCCTCCGCAGATGGTGGTTAATCCTGCTCGTCCTAGTGGATCAAAGGACAACATTGAATATCCAGAGGATCGATCAGAATCCGGGAATAGCTCCGATGAAGATTGGAACGGCTCTGATGAAGAATAGCCACTGGAGTATTATTAAAACTATAGATTTAGATTCATTACTTTTACAGATAGATAATAATATAGAAGAGTATAATAAATTAAAGTTAATAAGTTCTAGCAATAGTGAAACTTATAGGGAACTAATGGGATTATCAGTTCAGATAGAATCATTTATAGAGTTAACTAGAGATAGGTTAAGACAGATTATACCTCCTAATAGGGTTAAAAGAGGTATTCTAAACCCCCTTGGATCGGTTATTAAGGTAATTACTGGAAATTTAGATTCAGAAGATGCTAAGAAATATGACTTAGAGATAAGTAATTTAAATAATAGAGAACATTCAGTGGAACGAAAAGTTTCTCTAATGCAGAAAGCTTTCGATAAATTACTTAACGTTTCGGACGATATTAACTTTAATACTAAACATCTAAACTACAAACTAAAACAATTACAGTCACTTATCCAGAACCAAACCAAGTATTCGAATTTAATAACGATCATGAATAGCTTAAATCAAATATTTAATAATTTCCGTAGCATTTATACAATTATATATGAGATAGAAACCGCTATAGCTTTTAGTAAAATGCATATATTACATCAATCTATAGTAAATACCACTGAATTATTTAATATTTTAAGAGAAATCGAGAAACATAATCAATTAATTTATCCAGTAAACAATGAAAATTTTGTCAAACTAGAAGGTAATATAGAGATAAAAGGGTATATAAATAGTAATAAAGTAGTATTTATTTTAGAAGTCCCGTTAATACACAAAAACACATATATTTATTATAAGGTCATTCCAATTCCTTTATTTAACCCGTCCAATCAGAAAACCCACACCATTATTCCTAAATACCCGTACCTAATAGTGAACAGGATGAAATACAGACCCGTTGTGGACACCTGTAAGGAAATAGATGACCTGCAATATCTATGTTCAGAGGAGAACATTATACAGTATCCGGTGGAAACCTGTATTGAACAACTGATGTTGTTGAAAAGTAATTTCAGCGAATGCCAGCAATACGAGGTGCAGATTGAAGAAACTAAAGTGCAGCCCGTGACGGATAACCACTGGCTGATCTACACAGAGAAAGAGATCACCGCGATAGAATACTGCAATGACGAGACGCGGAAGTATAACCTTAGAGGCACATACATTATTTTGCCAAGTCAGCGTTGTTCCCTGCAGATTGCAGATACATATATCACTACACCCACTAACGGAAGTTCAGTCTTCTTTAGTCTTCCGCCAGTACAGCTGCCTGAGCTACGAAGGGATGCTGTTCCGCCAGCCAAGCAGATGGACCTTCGAGGTGTGGATCTTGGTGACATCAGAGACTTGTTAACCAGAGCAAAGTTTAGTGCCAGTGTTAGTGAAAATCAAACGTATATTACAAGTGATCAGATCAGTGTATGGACTCTAGTTATATATGTAATAATAATTGTTTTTATATTAGGATTTATTGTCTATAAATGTAAATTCCATACCAAGGTAGTTTGTTATCGAAATTCTCCAGAACCAACACAGTTGCCTCTGGATAATTTCTCACCTAGGGAGGGAGGAGTTAAGTGTGCTGAGCCCACTAATATTAGCTTCGCCAGCACATCTGTCCCCACCAAATATACTTAGGATGCTTATTGTCTATTTAGCATTAATTAATTATAAATACCAATGTAGATCTAGTTTTAGGAGATTACGATTGTAACATCTTAACTTGTCGTCACGCTGTAATAATTAAATAAAGTATTTTTTATTAATTATCCGAGTTCAATCACTTAATTCGCGCGTACCGCCGAGTTAGTTTACTATCGTAAGCGGTCAAGTGTTCATCGAAGCGAACGGAAGCGGAAATACTACGAAGTTTAACAGCAGTTCAGTAGAAAAGTGCAGTATAGTGTTTGTAGTGTTTTAAATTGAATTGTGTTTGAATAAAACGTGTTTTAGTGGGTAATATTGTTTACATTCTTATCCGTCGAACCCAGCACCGTAACAATATGTATTGGACTCAATAAAATGATGTACCAAAATAATTAGGTAAATACTTACAAAATGAAAATGGTACATTAATATTAACACAATATCCATACGAATCACTCCCTGCAAATCACCCTGAATCCATCACTAATTGTGACGATTTCGTATAATACAGGTAAAACCAAGGAATACTTAAATAAGTGATACATAGTATGTTGTATATCCTGCCCATAAAAGGAGACCTATAGTTGACTTTTTTGTTAAATATTCATGTAGTAAACATAAGTCCTGTTCAGTCTGCCTAAAAAATAAATAAAAAGGCAAATCAAGTTATTACACTTATCCACCTATAAAGTCTCTGTTATTTATCTTAAATGAGAGGGAGTGATACTTTCCTTAAGTATAATTCTGTACTTTTTCTTTTAGAGTACATACAGAACTACAAAATCAGACTATCAATAGCTGACAAAGTGAAAGAAAATATCAGACTGACAGTAGCTGTCATTTCCACCTTGACTCATGTCCGACCGCCATGATTATTTTGTTTGTTGGGTTGCGATCCTACGCTAAGTTATTTTCAATTTACACAGGAATGATATAGAATTATGGAAAAGTAACAATTGAAATGGGTTACTAGGTGGGTTAGCTATATTTCAATTAGGTGTACAATGTGCAGGCCCAGGCCCCATACATTTCTGTAACATCTCCTTTGGCACAGTTAAAGTTTATATGAAAGAGGAGGGACGAATCCTAATATTTTTATAAAATCGACGGTCCCTACGTAATTCATCGAAACTCAAAAATCGCGTTTTTTTTTTATTCGTTAAATAGTTTTCTTTTGTATTTATTTAATCATACCATTGAAGAAAAAAACTAAAATCGTCCTATAAAGCAGAAAATATAATCGTAAATCCTCGAATGTAACTAAACTTGCCTGAGCGACGTGCGAGCGACGTGCGAGCGAGACGAAACTATACTTTCGAGTATTTACGCCACACGCGCGACAGATAGCGGCAGTTACCGGCCGACCGGCCTTGAGGTGTCCTTGCGCGAGAGTTTCTGCTTCAATTATTAAAAACAATGAATAAATACAAATTTAGATCCTCTAGGTGTAACAAAATTTTTCATTTAACAAATTTGGAGAGTGACGCTCAGCAAGTAATTCATGATGAAACACCTAAACCCGGTAAGTTAGTAAAGTAATACTATTTTAATACTATTTATAATTAGTTTTATACGTCTCTAAGGAAGATTGTGATTTACTTATTACTTTTTATTGATAGAATTATAGATAGATGGATAGAATTCTGAATTCCAATGCAAATACATAGTAAAACATGGAATTTGACAGTTTCGATGTTATATGTCGTAATTAAGTAGTAACCTTTTGTCGAAACTGGTAGTTTCATTTATTTACTGCGGTATTTGAGTAGATAAATAAAACGAAACTGCCACTTTCATTTATTTACTGCGGTTTTTTATTTTAGGAAGAAAACGAAACTACCAGTTTTATTTATTTACTGCGGTTTTTCATTTTAGCAAGAAAACGAAACTACTGTTTTCATTTAATTGCGGTGAATATTTGAAGTTCAGTAATAATACGAAACTGACAGTTTCAATGTTAAACTATTTATTCTCACATTTTCCATACAATTTGCCTAAAATAATTATGTAGGTAAGTACTATTCTGCCAATACCAACTGTTTCTTTTTGTTTAGATTCACCTCTGCCTGTGTCTTGTCAATTTGGCGAAGGAGAATGGAACGTATTAGAGGGAATGATTGACGAAGCACTTTCATCGGACAAAAACTGGCCCTCAGAAGACTTTTCAATATTGGAGAAGACAATACCCGAATCACCCACTCCAATCGACAGTGATAAGGATTTGGTTATTTTAGGTAGCTCTGAGCACACGCCCTTACCATCACCACGACAGGATTTCGATGATAGTCCAACTGAATTCTCCTTCCAAAACATCTCAAGATCCTCACCTGCATCGCCGCGTCCAGTAACACCGCTGCTGACAGAACTGGATCATCAAAACCCACTTACCGAACCCACTAGTGTTGCCTCTCTGATAACAGTTTCGGATTGTGAGGCACCTAGCACGAGTACTACAGCAAAAAATGCAATAAAGAAAAGAACATTCAAAGAAAACCCTGGGAAAAAAAGAAAAAGATGTGTTGAGAAATGGATAGACAGTAAAAGGAAACGCCTATTGAATTCTGGTCAGGAGTACATAACAAAAAAGGGAACAGTTAAAAAAGAGAAAAAATTGAAGCCGGTATATCCTACTACATGTAAATTAAAATGCTATGAAAAATTTGACAATGCTACAAGAGAAAATATAATGACAACATTTTGGAAAATAGGCGATCATACCTTGCAATGGGAATACATAAATAAATTTAGTCTAAGAAGTACAAAGAAAAGCATCACTGTAGAAGGCCCTTCTAGGCGGAAATATACAACAAAATATTTTTTACCACTTCCTAATAACAAAGAAAATCCAGATGCTTCATCGTATGAATCTATACAAGTTTGCCTCAAAATGTTTTTGAATACTTTGTGCATTACCGATCAAATAATCCGTAGTGCTCATACTAAATTAAATCAGGAAGGAATTACTTTGCCAGATGATAGAGGAAAACACCATAATCATCCTGTTGTACGTACCACTGAAATGATAAAAAGTGTCTGTGACCATGTCGCATCATTCCAGCCAGTTCCATCACATTATACAAGACACAGCAGTAGCAAAGTGTACCTAGACAATAATTTGAACATGAGTAAAATGTTCTCCTTGTATAGAGAATGGGACCAACTGAAAAATTACGAGAACAAAGCTCTTTCGTTACGCCAGTACACTGATATAGTCAATGAAAACTTGAATATTGCATTTTTTGTACCAAAAAAAGATATTTGTGATAAATGTCATTCATATTCAAACACTACAAACCCAACTGTTGATCAAATAACTGATTATACTAAGCACATTGAAAACAAGAAAATTGCGAGAGAATTTAAAGATAATGATAAACGAGTAGCTCAGAACTCTTGTGAAGTGATTTGTGCGACATTCGACTTCCAAAAAATTCTAAATTCTCCTCATGGAGATGTAGGACTTTTATATTACAAACGTAAACTGTCCGTGTATAATTTTACAGTTTTTGACATGGCAAATAAGGCAGGGTTTTGCTATATGTGGACAGAATGTACAGGAAAGAGGGGAGCCAATGAAGTCAGCAGTTGTTTGATGATGTTTATGAAAAATCTTATTGACAAAGGTACAAAGGAATTTCTATTTTGGTCGGATAACTGCTCAGGACAAAATAGAAATAGAGTAGTCTATTCTATGTATATTTATTTATCAAAAGTATATAATGTTGATATAACTCACCGTTTCTTAGAAAAGGGCCACACCCAAAATGAGGGTGATAGCGTTCATGCTCTCATTGAGAAAGAGTCAAAGAGGAAGTTGATTTATACACCCGACCAGTGGTATGCATTAGTGCGATGGGCCAAAACCACTGGTAGACCGTATAATGTCATTGAATTAACTCAAGAAGACATTTTTGATTTTAAACCTTTTCTAGATAATAGAACTTGGAAGAAGGGTACTAACAACTGTGAGGTAAAATGGAACAAAATCAAGGAAATCAGAATAGACGAGAATGTTCCTAACTGCCTTTTCTTTAAATATGATTTGAAGGGTGAGCAACATTGTTTAAACTTTGTTGTTACGAGAAGACGTGGGAGGAAAATTAACAATGACGAATTAAAAGTGGCTTATGCTAATACTCTTAGTATTACCGAAGCGAAATACAAAGATCTTGTTTCTTTATGTGATACATTGGTGATACCAAAGGAGTATCATAGATTTTATAAAAACATTAAGCATGACAAAAAGACAGACGAAGATGAGTCAGATTAAAAGCATTATAGTAGATAGGTATTGTTCAATAAGAAGAGTTATTTTTACTACTATTTTGATCTCAGATATTGTATTCGTAGGATTATTATTGCTTAACAGTTGTTAAAAGTTTTATTTTTTAGAAGATGTTATTTTTATACCTTATTTTTTTCCATTTTGTTATCATATTGATAAAAGAGAGGACGGAAGAATATAGGTAAGATTAAGTAAAAGATTTTTGTTTTTTATGTTTTTATCTAACTTAGTTCAACTCGAGAGTTTTAGTTTTTTTTCTACTAGAAGATTTTTATGTTGGTTTATTAAAATTTGTAGTCTTTTTATTATTTTTTCTATTAGAACCTGATTAAAATTTATGTTTCGTAATTACTATGTTCACGAGTACCTATTACAATTACAAGTAAGGAGAAAAAAGAATTATAAGACTTTATGGAAATGTGATTATAACTAATTTAAGGAGAAAAAGGAATAAGACTTAATTAGAAAGAAAGAACAAGGAGGAGAAAGAATAAGATTTAATTGAAATGTGATTCTATGTGATTATTAGTGCCATAATATTGCATTTATTATGCAAACAAACAACAAAAACGTGTGATTTTTAATAAAGTTAGTTATATTACATTCTGATTTTTCATTAAATATTACCTAATTATTTGTTTATTTATTTTTACATGCCACATACAGCTTTTCATTTATATCGAAACAGGTGTAAGCAATTCTGTTTTACGACGTAACTCATTGAAACTACCAGTTACGTTAAATACCTTTACAATATTTGTCACGTAAATGATCGAAAGTGCCAGTTTCGATACATTTATGCTTATGCATTTCCCAGTAAATAATCGAAAGTGCCAGTTTCGATAAATAAAGCAAGTTCAGTTCCGCGGTATACTATCGTAACTCAATTCACTCCGAAACTGTTCATAATTATTATTTTTTGCTGCTATGTAATAGTTTGTAATCCTAATTTAACCGTGAATCCAAAATTTTATAAAGATCTAGCCATAAATGACAAAGTTATGCAAAAAATAAACTTTAAATCGCTCTCCTGAAAAGTACCATTTTTAACTTTCGATGTTTTACGTAGGGACCGTCGAAATATGCATTAAAAATATATTAAATGAATAGAAAAACTCTACACGCACACAACCATGCATTTGAGTCACGTAGTCGAATCGCGTTCGTACTATTCTTTGTAAATATGGTTACCTATACCTTATTTATATGTAACTAGCTGTTGTCCGCGACTTCGTCCGCGTGGACTTTAATTTATTACCCAATACCTACTTTTAATTTGTTATCTAATTTTAATATATAAAACTACAACTAAAGAAATTAATAAGTCTAACTACACCTATATAGGTGTAGTTAGCTATATATATAGCTAATACTTAAAAACTAACTGCTAATATTTAGAAACTACCTACTATATCTGAAGAATTATATCTATTGAATGAAATTTCCGATTTTAATAATTGAAAAAGTATTTTACGGGTATTGAAACGGTCTTTAATAAAATATCATTTAATGGGATAAGGATTAATATAGAGGCATGAATAATATGGTTTGATTATAGTCGGCACTTTTATCAACTTTTAAAATTTAAAAATGTAATTATAATAGCATAACTATAGTAGTTGGACATATAGTATCCCGAACTTTTTTGTAGCTATTGATACGTTCTATAATACTGTAGGACATTTTTTTGTTCTATCATCAATAGTATCCGCAGCGCACGTGATGACAGTTTTTTTATGACTAATTTTTTCACACCTTGGGTTATATTATTGCATTGAAATTAAACTACTATATACGGATTTTATCGCGTTATTTATTTGACACTTTATTACATAATTTCGAAAACTGTTACACTACTACTACAATTAAACTTTACTAATTTTTAAGCTAATTGACCCGACAAAACTCTAAAAAACCCACCTTGACCTAGGTTATTTTACTTTATTTTATTACTCTACAGGACATTTCTTAAATAATCTTCAAACATTGTGTTTTTGTATCTATAACAGTTTAAATGTTAAAAGGCTTGCAAAAGTGCTCTTTTTCAATAGCAAACAATAGCGTCCCCTTTTCGCAGGTAAAAACCGGTTGAACACAAACCCCGATGGGTTACGCATACTTTTTAGTAGGTAGGTAGGTAGGTAGGTAGGTAGGTAGGTAGGTAGGTAGGTAGGTAGGTAGGTAGGTAGGTAGGTAGGTAGGTAGGTAGGTAGGTAGGTAGGTAGGTAGGTAGGTAGGTAGGTAGGTAGGTAGGTAGGTAGGTAGGTAGGTAGGTAGGTAGGTAGGTAGGTAGGTAGGTAGGTAGGTAGGTAGGTAGGTAGGTAGGTAGGTAGGTAGGTAGGTAGGTAGGTAGGTAGGTAGGTAGGTAGGTAGGTAGGTAGGTAGGTAGGTAGGTAGGTAGGTAGGTAGGTAGGTAGGTAGGTAGGTAGGTAGGTAGGTAGGTAGGTAGGTAGGTAGGTAGGTAGGTAGGTAGGTAGGTAGGTAGGTAGGTAGGTAGGTAGGTAGGTAGGTAGGTAGGTAGGTAGGTAGGTAGGTAGGTAGGTAGGTAGGTAGGTAGGTAGGTAGGTAGGTAGGTAGGTAGGTAGGTAGGTAGGTAGGTAGGTAGGTAGGTAGGCAGGCAGGCAGGCAGGCAGGCAGGCAGGCAGGCAGGCAGGCAGGCAGGCAGGCAGGCAGGCAGGCAGGCAGGCAGGCAGGCAGGCAGGCAGGCAGGCAGGCAGGCAGGCAGGCAGGCAGGCAGGCAGGCAGGCAGGCAGGCAGGCAGGCAGGCAGGCAGGCAGGCAGGCAGGCAGGCAGGCAGGCAGGCAGGCAGGCAGGCAGGCAGGCAGGCAGGCAGGCAGGCAGGCAGGCAGGCAGGCAGGCAGGCAGGCAGGCAGGCAGGCAGGCAGGCAGGCAGGCAGGCAGGCAGGCAGGCAGGCAGGCAGGCAGGCAGGCAGGCAGGCAGGCAGGCAGGCAGGCAGGCAGGCAGGCAGGCAGGCAGGCAGGCAGGCAGGCAGGCAGGCAGGCAGGCAGGCAGGCAGGCAGGCAGGCAGGCAGGCAGGCAGGCAGGCAGGCAGGCAGGCAGGCAGGCAGGCAGGCAGGCAGGCAGGCAGGCAGGCAGGCAGGCAGGCAGGCAGGCAGGCAGGCAGGCAGGCAGGCAGGCAGGCAGGCAGGCAGGCAGGCAGGCAGGCAGGCAGGCAGGCAGGCAGGCAGGCAGGCAGGCAGGCAGGCAGGCAGGCAGGCAGGCAGGCAGGCAGGCAGGCAGGCAGGCAGGCAGGCAGGCAGGCAGGCAGGCAGGCAGGCAGGCAGGCAGGCAGGCAGGCAGGCAGGCAGGCAGGCAGGCAGGCAGGCAGGCAGGCAGGCAGGCAGGCAGGCAGGCAGGCAGGCAGGCAGGCAGGCAGGCAGGCAGGCAGGCAGGCAGGCAGGCAGGCAGGCAGGCAGGCAGGCAGGCAGGCAGGCAGGCAGGCAGGCAGGCAGGCAGGCAGGCAGGCAGGCAGGCAGGCAGGCAGGCAGGCAGGCAGGCAGGCAGGCAGGCAGGCAGGCAGGCAGGCAGGCAGGCAGGCAGGCAGGCAGGCAGGCAGGCAGGCAGGCAGGCAGGCAGGCAGGCAGGCAGGCAGGCAGGCAGGCAGGCAGGCAGGCAGGCAGGCAGGCAGGCAGGCAGGCAGGCAGGCAGGCAGGCAGGCAGGCAGGCAGGCAGGCAGGCAGGCAGGCAGGCAGGCAGGCAGGCAGGCAGGCAGGCAGGCAGGCAGGCAGGCAGGCAGGCAGGCAGGCAGGCAGGCAGGCAGGCAGGCAGGCAGGCAGGCAGGCAGGCAGGCAGGCAGGCAGGCAGGCAGGCAGGCAGGCAGGCAGGCAGGCAGGCAGGCAGGCAGGCAGGCAGGCAGGCAGGCAGGCAGGCAGGCAGGCAGGCAGGCAGGCAGGCAGGCAGGCAGGCAGGCAGGCAGGCAGGCAGGCAGGCAGGCAGGCAGGCAGGCAGGCAGGCAGGCAGGCAGGCAGGCAGGCAGGCAGGCAGGCAGGCAGGCAGGCAGGCAGGCAGGCAGGCAGGCAGGCAGGCAGGCAGGCAGGCAGGCAGGCAGGCAGGCAGGCAGGCAGGCAGGCAGGCAGGCAGGCAGGCAGGCAGGCAGGCAGGCAGGCAGGCAGGCAGGCAGGCAGGCAGGCAGGCAGGCAGGCAGGCAGGCAGGTAGGTAGGTTAGGTTAGGTTAGGTTAGGTTTTTTTTTTTTTTTTTTTTTTTTGTTAATAGTTTCGCACCATCGATATGGAAGTCGATGCCCTTTTTATTCCAATGAATTTATTGCTATACGGGATTTATGACATTGTGGTGACACATGATGATGACTCCCCCTTCTTCTATTACTACTTTTTACTTTACTATATTTTACTTTTACTTCGTCTATTACTACTTTTACTTTACTATATTTTACTTTTACTTCGTCTTTTACTACTTTTACTTTTACTATATTTTCTACTTGCTGATTGTTCTAAACCTTATGCATAATTCGTCTATATCTACTTTTACTTTAACTATACTTTCTACTTGCTATGATTATTCTAGACTTTATGCTTTATTTTGTTTAGGTTTGCTTTTTTATATATGTGCCATTTCTATATACTTCATATATATAATGTACATATATTTCTTATACTACTACTTTTATTTCTATATAGCTTCCTTGGCGACCCGCTGTCAGTAGGCCAAGGAGTCCTCTCTCAAAGATATTACACATCCATTCTTCCAGTTTCTCAGTACTGACGTCCAGGTTGTGTTTTGACTTTATATATATAGCTTTCTGTGTGGCTAGATGTTTATGCCGCAGGTTGGCTTGAACAAAATGTAGTTTATGTAGTTGGCCCTTAGCAGTAAGCTACGCTCGATCTCGCTATTATATCCCATTTTTTCTTAATGGGACACGTAAGATCGAACGCGTTATGGTCAGTTTTATCCAGCTTGGCTAGGTGACAATTTTTACATGTCGCTATTTCTCCGGCCTGGTAGACTGGACATTCAGCTCGCAGATGCGGGCCGGAGCAATGGCTGCATAAGGTTTCCGAGTGGGTACAGAGTTTTTTGCCGTGGCCATATCCGAGGCATTTTGTGCATTGGATAAGGGGCGACTGATCTCTGACCTGTCTCCTCTGCAAGTCAATATAAATTGCTCCTGCCACTGTCAGTCTTTGGTAAACTGCTGGTGAAACTTGTAGTATTACGTGGTTTTCGTGAGGGTTTCTCGCCCTACGTCGGTATTTCACCGCAACTCTGTACTCGCTTTCTGGAATATCTCCAACGAGTTGGCTATTTTGATGTTTTATAGCCGCGGTGATATCGTCATCCGTGTTGTAGGTTAGAATATCCCTCACGATTACCAACGGGTCTTTATTGGTGGCTTTTTGCACTTGTAGTTCTTTATTAGATCCAATTTTTGTCACTACTTTCTGGATGTTCTCTTCTGAGTCGCAGCTTATTACCACTTTACTACTTTTGACTTTTCTTATTTTGTCAATTCTTATGTCACCGTCTTTCGCAACTACTGTTTTTCTAATTTTTTTCAGCACCTCTTCGCTGGTATCTAGTTCATCTGTGGAAGTTACTATTATTGAGTGGTGCGGCTTAGGTGGCGGGTTTACATTTGTCCGTCCTTGTAGAGCTTCTGCGTACGTTGCTAACTTTGTCTGTCCCAGATCTTCGCGGAACTCCAGGTGGACTTTTGTCAGGTCATCTATGCGCTGGTTTATACTATCCAGTTTAAAATTAGTTTCTTCTGTCTGTTTCAGGTTAGCTGTTGCTGATGCTGCTTCTGCGTAGGTCATCATCTGTGTCGACGTGGAGCTCTGCAGGGTCGTGATGGCTTCCTGCACTTTCTTCATTTCCAGGTAAGTGTCCTCAATTTTTTGTTTTTGCCATTGTAGCATTTTTATCACTTCCCTGTTATCTATATTTTCTTCCTGTCCTACTATCATTGTCCCTTTTTCACTCTTTTCCTTTATAAAAGTCCCATCCCTTTTCGCATGTTGTCCTTTCTTTTCTTCCCCGGCTTCTTCCTTTATAAGTTTATACATTTCATCCAGCGCTAGGGTGATCCCGGTCTTTAGGTCTGTCTTCAGATTTCGAGACTCACTAAGGTGGGTTTTCGCTTTCCGGAGCCAGATCCGGGCCTGGGTCACCCTGTCGGTGGGTTTTGCCTGTTGTTTGTCCTTCCGCTGAGGCTCGTTTTGGTCCTTCCTTTGTTTCTTGCGGTAAATTCGCTTTTTGTGTCTGTTTTGGAAGGACTTGCTTAATAAGTGGTCCTTTCGTTTCCCATTCTCCAATACTTCTCCTCACTTGTGAGGTCTCGTTTTTGCTAGACGATCCTGTCGTCTCTGTCTCTTTTGGAGATGTTGAGGCCCTCCTGGGGCTTTTTTCCATACTTGTCCCTTTCACTGGCGTGCGGAACATTCTAGGGGGGACTGTGTCGTTCAAATGAGTCGAGTAAATAGCTTAAGTTTAAGTTCACTTGTCAAAAAAACTAAGCAAACATATGTCACAATTTGTCAGAAAATAGAACTAAATTTAAAATTAATAAAAGAGTAACTTCATAAGTTAGCTAGCATAAAGCAGAAGGTAAGTTACTAGAGTAAGCTTATTTTTAATCCGATTTTTCCCTTTTAGATACCGATAGGATCCCTGTCGTACTATCTATTCAATAGAGAAGACTCTAAAAAAGCGTCCAATTGTCCTTAAAAATGATAAAAGGGTGGGTTGGGTTAGGTTAAAGTGAAAATTTTCAAAATTTATCACTTCCCACTATCGGGGGCGGTCGAGAGGGGTGGCGATCGACGGGGAAAAATGCCTGGCGCCGATTAATGACGGTTTAATGAAAAATAGCTGAAAAATTTCAGAGTTTTTGCCAAAAAACAAAAAATTTAAAGGCAAAAAAATTCAGAAATGTTCAGAAATGTTGGCAACACTGAAAATTTCGGTGGCGCTGTGCTAGACAAAACGAATTAAGACTTTTAGCTGAAAACCCGGTGAAAAAATATGAATATTTACTCAAAAATGTCTCGAAATACGATGTACCATTACACCTCGGTTCGTGATTTATTTAGAATTTAGACAATAAAATTTAGCACTTCCCACTATCGGGGGCGGTCGAGAGGGGTGGCGATCGACGGGGAAAAATTCCTGGCGCCGATTAATGACGGTTTAATGAAAAATAGCTGAAAAATTTCAGAGTTTTTGCCAAAAAACAAAAAAATTTAAAGGCAAAAAATTCAGAAATGTTCAGAAATGTTGGCAACACTGAAAATTTCGGTGGCGCTGTGCTAGACAAAACGAATTAAGACTTTCAGCTGAAAACCCGGTGAAAAAATATGAATATTTACTCAAAAATGTCTCGAAATACGATGTACCATTACACCTCGGTTCGTGATTTATTTAGAATTTAGACAATAAAATTTAGCACTTCCCACTATCGGGGGCGGTCGAGAGGGGTGGCGATCGACGGGGAAAAATTCCTGGCGCCGATTAATGACGGTTTAATGAAAAATAGCTGAAAAATTTCAGAGTTTTTGCCAAAAAACAAAAAAATTTAAAGGCAAAAAATTCAGAAATGTTCAGAAATGTTGGCAACACTGAAAATTTCGGTGGCGCTGTGCTAGACAAAACGAATTAAGACTTTCAGCTGAAAACCCGGTGAAAAAATATGAATATTTACTCAAAAAAAATGGTTAGGTTAGGTTTTTTTTTTTTTTTTTTTTTTTTTATTTTTTTTTTTTTTATATTAGTATATTATTTACTCCACGGACATAAGGTCCGTGCCTTTGGAAGAGTGTTTCTTTTATTTGATCCGGTATTTTTGTCGATGTGCCTGCATTCTATATACCAGGCAGCATCACAAGTTTATAATGAGTTTGTAAAAACACTTTATAGGCTGAAGGCCTATCTTGGGCTTTTGTTTGGGGCCTTCTAAGATGGGCTGAAGGCCTATATCATTAGGCTGAGGGCCTGTCTATTATTTTAATTTAGGATATTAAAAGGCCTTCTAAGGTGGGCTGAAGGCCTATATTTTTAGGCTTAGGGCTTGTTTATTGTTTTAATTTGGGATATTAAAAGGCCTTCTAAGGTGGGCTGAAGGCCTATATCATTAGTCTGAGGGCTTGTCTATTATTTTTAGTTTTGGATATTAAATGGCCTTCTAAGGTGGGCTGAAGGCCTATGTCATTAGGCTGAGGGCCTTTTATATTTTATAATTCGAGAGGCTTTATATGGGAGGCTGAAGGCCTTATTGGGAAGGCTGAAGGCCTTTTGTTGGGCTGAGGGCCTTTTATGGTTTTTGATGACCTTCATGGTTTTGTGGTGACCTTCATGGTTTTGTGGTGTCTTGCTGTTTGTGGATGGGCAACGAAGGTTTCTTGTTCAAGGTCCTTGGTTTAGAGGGCGTTCTACCTGTGCGTTTTCTGGATTAGGTGTGTCGTCTCGGTGTTTGTCGACCAGTCGATCCATTGTTTGATGGTCTCTATTGTGGATTGCCATTTTGAGGTTGTAATCCAGAAAACTTTTGGCTGCTGATGTTAAAGCTCTCTTCACCAGGTGTCCTACTGCGTCATCGCTGTCGTCGGTGTGGTAGACGAAGAATCTCGTGTGACGCGATATTGCAACCACTGCGTGGGGGACACTGTCGTGGAGTTGTAGCCTCTTGCTTGCACATTTTATTAGGATGACCGAATCGTATGCCAATCCCTGCGCTTCGTGAATTGTGAGAGTGTTGGATCCTTTTCCGCTACCAAACCCTTGGTCTTGAAGGGTTTCCTTTTCCGCTTGAGTATATGTAAGGTAAAGTGTGCTGGGCTGGGTCTTGGGGATCTCAACGCCTCTGTACGTTGCTAGGTGCAGGGACTTTGTTACGTTGCTGGACGAGTATATGCCGTTGTAAACGTCACTGAGGGCATACGCTACATCCATCGGGCATCTGTGTGTGCAGAGCAATTCTTGCGTGATGTTGGTTAAGAGATTTGGGCGCATGTATGTGATTTTGAATAGATTCTCTCTATCTATAAAATGCAACTGATTTACGTCGCCGATCAATAGCAGCTCGTTTGCTCCCACGATACGCGAAATCATCGCAATGGCTCCGAAATGGTTCATGAGTGCTTCGTCGACTAGCAGTCGACTGCACTGTGTTCTGTCCTGCTCTTTGATGCCATTTGCGAGGATTGATGCTATAGTGCGTATCTTTGTCGCCGCGTCCGCTCCTGCTCGACGTGTGATCTTTTCTACCAAATCTCTTTTCGCTTCTGTTGTTGTGGTGGCTACGATGTCCTTTGAACTGTTGAAGTTTCTTATAATCCACGTTGTTTTACCGCACCCTGGGACTCCATTTACCCATGTTAATTTTGGTACTACCCAATTTTCCGGTGGGTCGCTTTCTGACAGCTTTTGCGCTCTTTCGAGTATTGTGTCTTCTAGCCATATCACCATGTCTTGAGTAGTGACGACGATAGGATCGTTCTCCGGGGTTTGGTAAGTGATTCTGCCCGTGCGCTTCGTCTCTTCTCTGTCCAGGGGGACGATGCCTGCTGTGGCGCTGTATGCCACCATGTGTCTGGACATCTTCTTCCCTTTTATGACTGTCGAGGTGTCGTTGTTGTAGATCGTGGCTTCTGCTTCCTCGAGTCTTACTGTGAGTAGGCCTTCTTGGTCGTATTTGTAGGCCTTCAGTATGTTGCTACATTTGAGGATGTTGGTTTCCTTTGTAGCTTTCAATATAGCAGTGTATTCGAGGAACGCATTCGCCATGTGGTCTACCGCTGTGACAGCCTGTTTGAGGTTTGGCGCTCGGACTTGTCCTGTGTCCGCTTTTGTTCTCTTGGTGGTTGCCTTCGTTGCCTTTGGTCTCTGGGTTCTTACATCTTCCTCTGCTCTAGATGTTGATGGTGCCGGTTGTTGTGGCAGTAGTCTTCTTAGGGTTTTGGGAACCCTTTGGGTGAGTGAGGTAATGGTATTGATGAATGGTGAAATTATCGGGTGTTTTGGTGGTGTGGGTGTTACTCTCTCCCTTTCTTTAAGTAGTCGCTGTTGGAGCTTTTCTGATCCGCTGGTGGGAGTGACAATGGTCAGTGCAAGTGACGTCGATGGGGGAGAGGGTAGAGGTGTGGGTGTATATAAAGGCCTCAGGAAGTTCAGGTTTTGGTTTCTTCCTTCGTACACAACAACCTCGTGGTATTCGGAGGCCTGGATGCACCCAACGTAATCTGTAACCTCTCCTCTGTCGAAATCAGCCGTCATGGCATCCACGCTGATGATGCGTGGGATGGTGGGGTTGTGCCTGCTAGCCTCTGATAACTTCTGGAGTAAGCAGCAAGCTTGAGTGAACTGGGACTTGTTTGCGTGCCAATCGAAGAGAAGGATCGTCTTATTCCGTGCGCGCACTAGACGACTCTTTAGTCCCGCTACCTCCAGTTCACTGAGCGCATCGTATCTCTTGCGCTTCATGCTGGTTCTGGTCGTACTCCCTTTCATTATCAAAGCCACACCGGGTGAAATTGCCACTCTCTTTGGTCCATTAGCGTTGCAGAATCCTATCCCTAGTCGCTCATAGTTGGTGTTCATGAAGAGGACCACGTTCCTGGTTCTTAAGCCTGGGGCTCCACGCTCTCCACTCTCCAGTAGTTCTTGTTCCGAAGAGCGGTGGGCGCAGGGTCTATGTTGTTGGGCGGGTCCCTGGTGGATGGTTGGGATAGTATCCTAGATGTCTGGCTCCTGTGATGGTGGGTTAATGTTGGTATCTTTACTGTGCCTAGTTCTCGCAATCTTAAAGATTTTCTCGATGAAGCAAAGGATCTTTGGTCTCGTTGTTGCGTTTTCCAATATCGCTTGCAGGTTTGTCTCTGTCAATTTGATGTCTAATTGAGTTTCGAGATCGTAGCGATGAGTTAGAAAACGAGGACAGTTGAATAGTATGTGCGGTACTGACTCAGGGATGTTAGGATCGCACTCGCAACCTGGGCTAGATATGAGTTTGAACCTGTGTAAATATTCGGCTATACCTCCATGTCCGGTAAGTGCCTGCACTTGGATAGGTGTCAGTTTGGTTCCTCTCACTAAGCGATATGCTATGTGCACCTGGGGGAGGAACTTTTTGGTGACTGCTCCTGTGCTGGAGGTCTCATATCTATCCTGCCATTTTTTGATAGATTCCTCTCGAATCGTCCTCTTTATAAATGACAGGGGGACTTTGTCGTAGTCCAGCCTCGACGTTGGTGTTAGGGCTGCTTGTTTCGCGAGTTCGTCTGCACGCTCGTTTCCGATTGTGCCCGCGTGCGCTCTGAGCCAGAACAGTCTTATCTCTCTGCCTTGTGATGTGATGTCCTTTATGCTCTGCTTGATGGTCCTCGTGAGGACAGTGGTGTACTGCGGGTTTCTCAGCAGTTCCAGCGAGGATCTTGAGTCGCTGAGGATGTTGATCATTTGTTCACTGCCGAGACTCGCCATCTCCACCGCCCTATGCAGCGCGTACATTTCTGCTTGAAACACAGAGCAGAAGTGGTCAAGACTAAAGGTTTTGCTGGTCACTTCCTTGCCTCCTTCCCACCACGTTAGGGCAGCTCCGGTCTTCCCCTCAATTTTGCTGCCATCGGTGTATATTTGAGGGCCGGTGATGTTGTGGGATGTGATGGTTTCGGGATCCATGTTCTCTAGGAGCGCGAACTCTGTTGTTATGAGTTCGCTTGGGTGAGGTTGGTCCGCGTAGTTCACCTTGCGCTCCAGCTGTTTCCCTGGTGGAAGGTAGTCTTGACTGTGGCCCTTTTTGATCTTATAGAGGCTTGCAGTTTCTTGGATCCTAAGATCGATGGGCAGCAAGCCTGTTAGGGCCAAGGCTGATGTTAGTGAGACTGTCCTGTAACCTTTGCAGATCTTTAGAGCAAAGCCTCTTTGGATGGAATTCAAGATGTCATTTACAGTGTTTAGCTCTGTGGCATGAGCCCAAACACTGGAGGCATATGTTATGATTGGCTCGATGACCGCCGTGTATATAGTTCTTATTATTTCTCCGTTTAGTCCTCACGTCACCTTTGCTGCACACGCAAGCTGCTTGTAGATATCCGCAGCTTTCTTACAAATTGCGGATACGTGTGATGTGAACGTGAGTGAACGGTTGATGATGAGGCCCAAGAGCTTTACTTCCTCAACTAAGCTGATCTGGTTGCCGGACATGTAGATCGCAGGGGGTTCGAACTTTAGTTTCTTCGTCATTATCATGGCACTGGTCTTGTGTGCTGCGAAGTTGAGTTTGTTTTTCTTCCCCCATTCTACTACTGTCCGCAACGTATTGTTGGCTGTTTGCTCTAGGGCGCTTACCGTGTGGGCGGAGAAAAGTAGGACCACATCGTCTGCGAACGCTTGACATGTCACTCCCTCCTCAGTCAGGTGTTGTAACAGGGAGTCGAGAATGATGTTCCAGAATGTAGGGCCCCCTATGGAGCCTTGTACGCACCCTTTGGTGGTCTTCTTCTCACATGTCGTCCTGGCGTAGTTGACAATGATCCTGCGGTCTTGGAGGTATGAGCCGACCATATTGTACAAGTTTTTAGGGCAATTTTTCTGCAGCAACTGATGTTTAAGGGCTGGCCACCATGCGTTGTCGAATGCCCCTTCTATATCCAGGGAGACTAAGAGTACTAACTTCTTTTCCAGAATTTCCTCTTTGACTAGTTCTACTAGATTGTAGAGGGCATCCTCTGTGCCGCGTTGAGGTATGAAGCCGTACTGGTTCTTGTTTAAAGTTGGGAGGATGTGCCACTGGATTCTGCCTATCATCATCTTTTCTACTATCTTCCCGATGACTGATAGGAGGCCTATGGGTCTGTAGGATTTGGGGTGAGTGTAGTCTTCTTTGCCCGCTTTCCTTAAGATGACGACATGGGCTTTCTTCCATGCTTTAGGGAAGTATGCTAGCTTTAAGCAGGCGTTAGCTATCGCCAGAAAAACTTCCCTCTCGCAGGTGATGGCTTGGGTGATGATATCCGATGTTATGCCATCTGGCCCAGGAGCCTTTTTGGGGTTGAGTGCTTGGAGCACTAGTTCCAGTTCCCCTTGTGTGAAGGGGGGGTCGTCTTCTTTTAGCTGTTTTGGGTGACTCTCTTCCGCCAAATCCCGAAGTCTAGTGTGGTACGGTGTGTCGGTGTCCGTAGTGTCATCTGGGTAGAAAGTTTGCGCCAGAAGATTCGCTGAGTTTTGCGGACTAAGTGTTGTGCCGCTGGCGTCTCTCAGAAGGGTGTCCTCTTGTCTTCTGGCTGATTTCCTGATGACTCTGTAGATGCCGTCCCACATACTCTCCTTCTTCTGGGTGGTGCAGAATTCCTTCCAACTTTTTGTCTGCTCCTCTGCTGCTTTTTGATTGTATTCTTGTTTTGCCTCTACGTATGCATCGATGACGCTTTGCCTTCTGGTTGGTGCCGCATTGCGGATGCGTCTCTTTCTTCTAAGGACTTCTTGTTTGAGTCTTCCTAGAGACGGCGTCCACCATGGGGGTGTTGGTTGGCCTTTGTAGGATCCTGACCTTGGGATGGTTGTGTCACATGTCTCTGAGATGGATCTTATGTAGGATCCTACTATGGACTCTAACTCAGATGGTGATGATACTGCGTTGACTTTTACAGGAGTAATGTTGTTCTCTGCTAGGGTGGACGTGAGAGTGACCTAAATTCTGACCACTTCACTTTTCGGGTGTTGTAGACTCTTGTTGTTTGGGGCTTTAGAGGTGTTAATGCCCTTTCAACACGGAGCGTAAAGGTGATTGCGTTGTGGTCCGATGTCGTTAGGCTCTTGTTGACGGTCCACTCTTCTATTTTCCCCAGTAGTGGTAGACTACAGGCTGTGACGTCGACTATGCTCGAGTATAGCCTACCTCTCCTGTATGTTTCGAACGTAGGTGTGTCTCCTGTATTCAGTATGTGTAGGTCCATTTCGTCTAAAAAGGCACTATATGTTGCTCCCCTCTGGTCTTCCGAGGAGCTACCCCACCAGTGACTCCAGGCATTTACGTCACCTGCCACAATTATGTTGGTTGTTGACATCTTGTTTATCTGTGCTTTCACTCTGTCGAGATTCTCATTGATGTTCTGATCTCCCTCGAAGTAGACCGAAATCAGTCCAAGCTTAATTCCTCCTGCTTGTATGACTACCGCTGCCTCTGTCTCTGATACTAGTTGCGGGTCATGGATGGTCTCTAGCAGGTCGCCAAAGATGATAATGGCTGCCTTATTTGGTTTTTGGCGGTTTAGGGTACATTGGATAATGGTCGTACCCGGGTGATGTTTAATTACTCCACTTTTGCCGATGTACGGCTCTTGCACCAAGGCTATTGTTATGCCTTGGTGCCTCGCCGTCGTCCGCGGGTATCGCACGATTTCCTACGAGGCGGCTTGCGTCCTGGCCGGATCCCCGCCCTGGGACCTAGAGGCGAAAGTACTCGCGTCATTGTATCGATGACGCGAGGAAGAGCGGGCACGGGGCTCGAGGCCGGTGCAGCGGCAGATCGCGCTGCGCCGAGAGGAGCTCCGTCAGGTCTTGGTGGCGGAATGGCGGCAAAGGCTTCTGCGCCCTGCCGCCGGCCTCGCTACCGTCGAGGCGATCCGGCCAGTACTCGACGACTGGCTCGGGAGAAGGCACGGCTCCCTGTCGTTTAGGGTGACGCAGGTGCTGTCGGGGCACGGCTGCTTCGGCAAGTACCTGTGCCGCATAGACAGGGAGCCGGACGCTCGGTGCCACCACTGCGTTCATTGCGGGGAGGACACGGCGCAACACACGCTCGCCGAGTGCGTTGCTTGGGAGGAGCAGCGCCGTGTCCTCACAAATGAAGTAGGAGGCGATCTGTCGCTGCCGGCCGTAGTGCGGAGTATGGTCGGTAGCGCAGAGTCGTGGGACGCAGTGGTGTCCTTCTGCGAGGACGTGATGTCGCAGAAGGAAACTGCGGAACGGGAGAGGGAGATCTCGACTCACTTCCCGGGCCGCAGAAGGCGCACCGGGCGCAGGAGAAGGGCGGACAACGCCCTTTTCCAGCCCCCATGAATGGGTCCAGGGGCGAGGGACTTGGGGAAGTCGCCGCCCCCTATTCGATGGACCCGAGGCGGAGGCGCGCGCGGGTGTCGGCGCGCGCCTCTGAGGCGATGCACGGGGTAGTTTAACACCTCACTACCCCGTGCAGGAGACGGGGCCCGGACGGACCGGGCCAGCACTAGTGCGGGGCTGCGGAAGAATTTGGACTCCCGCGGCCCCGCGCGGACGCGCGAGGAGACACCGGGGTGGTTTTAGCCGGTAAGAGTCCGGCATGCCCCTCCGCCTTTCCCCAGGCGGAGGAAGTCCATGAGGATTTCCCCTCGTAAAAAAAAAAAAAAAAAAAAAAAAAAAAAAAAAAAAAGGTTAGGTAAGGTTAGGTTAGGTTAGGTTAGGTTACCATTGTGAGGAGTGTGACCAGGACACGGCGCAGCACACGCTGGAGGAGTGTCCGGCGTGGGCCGTGGAGCGCTGCGCCCTGGTCGCTGTGATTGGCCCCGACCTCTCGTTGCCGACCGTCGTATCCAGGATGGTCGGCGACGACAGGTGCTGGGGCGCAATGAGGTCCTTCTGCGAGACTGTCATCTCGCAGAAGGAGGCGGCGGAACGGGGGCGTGAGGATGATCCTTACGCCCCGGAAGTCCGCCGCCGGAGGAGAGGGCGCAGGAGACGCGCTTTTGTCGCTCTCCTGCCCCCCACTTAAGGGTTCCGGGTGGCAAGGCCTGAGGGGACCCTGCCACCCGTAAATTAGGAACCCCGAGAGGGCGCGCGCGGTGTTCCCGCGCGCCTTCTACCGTCGAAAGGGGAGAGCGGTCAGGCTCTCCCCTGGGGACGAGAGGTGGCCGGGTCCGTTTGACCCGGCCCACACCCACATGGGGGGGCCTGCTATGGATGAATCCTCTAAGTTCCCAACTGGCCCCCCCTATTGGATGAGAGAGGGAACACCCCAGGTTTTTTAGTGGGTAGACCAGCGCGTCTCGCTGGGAGTCCCACACTCCCCCGCCGGTGCCGTCCCCTAGCCGGCGGGCAGTGCATGAAGCATTTTTCCTGGGAAACAAAAAAAAAAAAAAAAAAGGTTAGGTTAGGTTGGGGTGTGTGGCCAGAGAACCTCCTAGTGTGCCTGACGCCTGCTGGTCCCTTCTACACTTTTCGTGGATGGGAACAGCAGTCGTTAGGCCGGTACACCCCGGGCAACACGGGTAATAATGTCCTTTCGGGGGCATTATTACTCGTGGCTAATACTCTGGCACACGCGTAGGGAACCCGGGGCAGTTTGTCTCGGGGTTATCGGCCCGCAAGGGCCGCGTTTGGGTGTCTCTCCACGTGTTCCTCTGATTAGCAGAGGACACGTGGATTTGAGACAGGGAGGGTAGAGGAAGAAAACCTCGGTAAAAAATAACAAGTAGGGGCCCGTAAGGCCAAGGCAGGCCTAGGTAGGTAGGGTGGTAGGGTTAGGTTAGGTATGTATATATATATATATATATGTGTATGTGTATATATATGTATATATATATATGTATATATATGAATATCGGTGGGCCGAGTGTCGTCTGCCGCCGCCTCTATTTGGGGGTGGTGCGGTCGATGGCCCTTTATGGAGCGCCCATTTGGGCTGACGCCCTCGATCGCCATAACGTCGCCCTCCTGAGGAAACCGCAGAGGGCGATGGCGATCAGGGTGTCGCGGGCGTACCGCACCGTCTCCTATGAGGCGGCGTGCGTTTTGGCGGCATCACCGCCTTGGGATTTGGAGGCGGAGGTCCAGGCGTCGGTGTATTACTGGCGCGCAGACCTCCGGCTCCATGGCGAGGAACCCACGCATTGTGCGGTGGAGACGCGAAGGTCCCAGGCTCGACTGGTCCTCGAGGAGAAGTGGGAAGACAGACTGGCCCAGCCCCGCTACGGGGTGAGGACCGTCGAGGCTGTCCGTCCAGTACTAAGGCAGTGGACGGACAGACGGCGCGGACCGCTCACCTACCGGCTCACTCAGGTGCTCTCCGGACACGGCTGTTTCGGGGAGTACCTCTGCAAGATAGCCGGTAGGGAGCCGACAACCAGGTGCAACCATTGTGAGGAGTGTGACCAGGACACGGCGCAGCACACGCTGGAGGAGTGTCCGGAGTGGGTCGTGGAGCGCTGCGCCCTGGTCGCTGTGATTGGCCCCGACCTCTCGTTGCCGACCGTCGTATCCAGGATGGTCGGCGACGACAGGTGCTGGGGCGCAATGAGGTCCTTCTGCGAGACTGTCATCTCGCAGAAGGAGGCGGCGGAACGGGGGCGTGAGGATGATCCTTACGCCCCGGAAGTCCGCCGCCGGAGGAGAGGGCGCAGGAGACGCGCTTTTGTCGCTCTCCTGCCCCCCACTTAAGGGTTCCGGGTGGCAAGGCCTGAGGGGACCCTGCCACCCGTAAATTAGGAACCCCGAGAGGGCGCGCACGGTGTTCCCGCGCGCCTTCTACCGTCGAAAGGGGAGAGCGGTCAGGGTCTCCCCTGGGGACGAGAGGTGGCCGGGTCCGTTTGACCCGGCCCACACCCACATGGGGGGGCCTGCTATGGATGAATCCTCTAAGTTCCCAACTGGCCCCCCCTATTGGATGAGAGAGGGAACACCCCAGGTTTTTTAGTGGGTAGACCAGCGCGTCTCGCTGGGAGTCCCACACTCCCCCGCCGGTGCCGTCCCCTAGCCGGCGGGCAGTGCATGAAGCATTTTTCCTGGGTAACAAAAAAAAAAAAAAAAAAAAAAAAGGTTAGGTTAGGTTGGGGTGTGTGGCCAGAGAACCTCCTAGTGTGCCTGACGCCTGCTGGTCCCTTCTACACTTTTCGTGGATGGGAACAGCAGTCGTTAGGCCGGTACACCCCGGGCAACACGGGTAATAATGTCCTTTCGGGGGCATTATTACTCGTGGCTAATACTCTGGCACACGCGTAGGGAACCCGGGGCAGTTTGTCTCGGGGTTATCGGCCCGCAAGGGCCGCGTTTGGGTGTCTCTCCACGTGTTCCTCTGATTAGCAGAGGACACGTGGATTTGAGACAGGGAGGGTAGAGGAAGAAAACCTCGGTAAAAAATAACAAGTAGGGGCCCGTAAGGCCAAGGCAGGCCTAGGTAGGTAGGGTGGTAGGGTTAGGTTAGGTATGTATATATATATATATGTGTATGTGTATATATATGTATATATATATATGTATATATATGAATATCGGTGGGCCGAGTGTCGTCTGCCGCCGCCTCTATTTGGGGGTGGTGCGGTCGATGGCCCTTTATGGAGCGCCCATTTGGGCTGACGCCCTCGATCGCCATAACGTCGCCCTCCTGAGGAAACCGCAGAGGGCGATGGCGATCAGGGTGTCGCGGGCGTACCGCACCGTCTCCTATGAGGCGGCGTGCGTTTTGGCGGCATCACCGCCTTGGGATTTGGAGGCGGAGGTCCAGGCGTCGGTGTATTACTGGCGCGCAGACCTCCGGCTCCATGGCGAGGAACCCACGCATTGTGCGGTGGAGACGCGAAGGTCCCAGGCTCGACTGGTCCTCGAGGAGAAGTGGGAAGACAGACTGGCCCAGCCCCGCTACGGGGTGAGGACCGTCGAGGCTGTCCGTCCAGTACTAAGGCAGTGGACGGACAGACGGCGCGGACCGCTCACCTACCGGCTCACTCAGGTGCTCTCCGGACACGGCTGTTTCGGGGAGTACCTCTGCAAGATAGCCGGTAGGGAGCCGACAACCAGGTGCAACCATTGTGAGGAGTGTGACCAGGACACGGCGCAGCACACGCTGGAGGAGTGTCCGGCGTGGGTCGTGGAGCGCTGCGCCCTGGTCGCTGTGATTGGCCCCGGCCTCTCGTTGCCGACCGTCGTATCCAGGATGGTCGGCGACGACAGGTGCTGGGGCGCAATGAGGTCCTTCTGCGAGACTGTCATCTCGCAGAAGGAGGCGGCGGAACGGGGGCGTGAGGATGATCCTTACGCCCCGGAAGTCCGCCGCCGGAGGAGAGGGCGCAGGAGACGCGCTTTTGTCGCTCTCCTGCCCCCCACTTAAGGGTTCCGGGTGGCAAGGCCTGAGGGGACCCTGCCACCCGTAAATTAGGAACCCCGAGAGGGCGCGCGCGGTGTTCCCGCGCGCCTTCTACCGTCGAAAGGGGAGAGCGGTCAGGCTCTCCCCTGGGGACGAGAGGTGGCCGGGTCCGTTTGACCCGGCCCACACCCACATGGGGGGGCCTGCTATGGATGAATCCTCCTAGAGCTCCCAACTGGCCCCCCCTATTGGATGAGAGAGGGAACACCCCAGGTTTTTTAGTGGGTAGACCAGCGCGTCTCGCTGGGAGTCCCACACTCCCCCGCCGGTGCCGTCCCCTAGCCGGCGGGCAGTGCATGAAGCATTTTTCCTGGGTAACAAAAAAAAAAAAAAAAAAAAAAGGTTAGGTTAGGTTGTGAGGCAGCAATGCACCGCTGAAACTGATCGCAGCGACTTTTGTTTTCGCTGCGGCCAGCCCGGCCACAAAGCCGCCGCCTGCTCCGCCGCAAAACTTTCCTGCAGCATCTGTTTGGCTGCAGGAAAGCCGGCGGAGCACCGGATGGGGAGCAAATCTTGCTCCCCACCAAAAAGACGTAGGGCCAGAGGGGCGGTCGCCAGGACTCTGGCCGCCCCGGCCCCCTCCCAAGCAGGGAGCAGTAGGGAGGCGATGGACATCTAATTAATTATGGTCCATCGCCTCCTTCAGGTGAATGTTAACCACTCCGCCAGGGCGCAGGATATCTTGCTGCAGCACATGGCGGAGTGGTCAATAGACATCGCCGTGGTCGCCGAGCCTTACTGCGTCCCCAGCCGTCACAACTGGTTTGGGGACCTCGGGGGCTCGGCGGCTATTGTTTCGTCTGGACCCTCGCTCCTGGTGATGACAGACAGGGGCGAGGGTTATGTGTGTGTTGATTGGGAGGGAACCGTTCTGATCGGGGTGTACTTCTCTCCGAACCGGCGCCTCGCCGAGTTTGAGCGATTTTTGGGCGCGGTGGGGGCCGTGATTAATCGGTACCCATCGCGTCCGGTCGTGGTGGCGGGGGACTTCAATGCCAAATCAACGGCTTGGGGATCCCCTGTCACTGACGCTCGCGGCGACGCGCTGGAGGAGTGGGCGATTGCGACCGGCCTCGTGGTTCTGAACCGGGGTTCGGTCGCAACGTGCGTGCGCTGGCAGGGCGAGTCCATTGTGGACATTTCGTTTGCAAGCCCTGCCGTAGCGCGCCGCGTCCGGGACTGGCAAGTGCTGGTCGAGGCGGAGTCTCTGTCGGACCACCGTTACGTGCGGTTCGACGTCTCCGCCTCACCAGCGATCCCGGACGATCGCCCGAGGAGAGTGCACACCCCGTCGTCCCCACGATGGGCGTTGAAACGTCTCAATGTAGACGTGCTGGTGGAAGCCTCCATCGTCCAGGCCTGGACCCCGATGGGCGAAGGGCCTGTGGAGGTCGAGCTAGAAGCAGAGTGGTTCCGGGGCGCGATGACGCTGATTTGCGACGCGTCGATGCCCCGGGCCAGTGCTCGACCTCCGAGGCGTCAGGTGTACTGGTGGTCTGAAGACATCAGCGAGAAACGCGCCGCGTGCATTGCGGCGCGTCGCCAGTACACTAGGTACCGCCGACGCAGGCGGTACCGTGACCAGACCGTGGAGGCACGGCTGCGGGATGCGTACAAACAGCGTAAGTACGCCCTGCAGTCCGCCATCAGCGAGGCCAAAACCCAAAGATGGGAAGAGTTCCTGGGGACTCTCGAGGCAGATCCGTGGGGCCGTCCGTACAAGGCGGTCAGGGGCAAGTTGCGCCCCTGGGCCCCACCGGTCACCGAGAGTCTCCAGCCCCGGCAATTGGAGGAGGTGGTCTCCGCTCTCTTTCCTTCGAGAGCGGAGCACTCGCCTCCCGTAATGGCGCCGCCCGAAATTGAGGAGGGCGGTGCTGATGCCGGGGCGCCAGAAGTTACAATGGCGGAGCTCGGCGCGGCAATGATGCGGCTCCGGGGTAAAAACACCGCCCCGGGGCCGGACGGAATTCCTGGCCGCGCCTGGGTTTTGGCCTACGACGCCCTAGGGGACCGGCTCCTCAGGCTGTTTAGCGCCTGTCTGGAGTCGGGACGGTTCCCTCCCATGTGGAAGACGGGTAAGCTGGTCCTCCTGAGAAAGGAGGGCCGCCCCGCGGACTCGCCCTCCGCGTACCGCCCCATAGTGCTGCTGGATGAGGTGGGTAAGCTCTTTGAGCGTGTTGTTTTTGCCCGCCTCTCCAGGCACCTGGTGCGGGTGGGCCCCGACTTGTCCGAACTTCAGTTCGGTTTCCGGGAGGGCCGATCGACGATTGACGCGATTAGTCGCGTCAAGGCCCTCTCGGAAGAGGCGGTCGCCTCGCGCGGGGTGATGTTGGCGGTGTCCTTAGACATCGCCAACGCGTTCAACACCCTGCCGTGGGCGACTATCAGGGAGGCGCTCCGATTTCATGGGGTGCCTCCCTATCTGCGCCGAATAGTCGGGGACTACCTGCACCAGAGGAGTGTGTTTTGTGTGGGGCGGAACGGAGAGACGTTCCGGAGGGAGGTGTCGTGCGGTGTCCCACAGGGATCGGTTCTGGGTCCGATCCTGTGGAACATCGGTTACGACTGGGTGCTGCGAGGTGCGCTTCGCCGTGGCGTCGGCGTCATTTGTTACGCCGACGACACACTTGTCACAGCGAGGGGTAAGTCGCACCGGGCGGCGGCCATACTGGCGACCGCTGGGGTCGCACAAGTCGTTGGTCGTATCCGGCGGTTGGGCCTCGAGGTGGCCCTGTCCAAGTCCGAGGCCGTTTGTTTTCACGGCCCTCGGAACCGGCCACCTCCAGGGGCCCATATTATGGTAGGAGGGGTCCGCATCGGCGTCGAGTCGACCCTGAAATATCTGGGTCTTTTGCTCGACGGCCGGTGGGACTTTACAGCCCATTTTCGTCGTTTGGCTCCCATTCTTCGGGGCGCTGCGGGCGCGCTCTCGCGCCTGCTGCCCAACCTCGGGGGGCCAAACACCTCCTGCCGGAGGCTCTACGAGGGGGTCGTGCGGTCCATGGCCCTTTATGGGGCCCCAGTTTGGGCAGACAACCTGACGGCCCGAAACATTTCGGCGCTTCGTGCACCACAGCGCGCCATGGCCGTCAGGTTGATAAGAGGTTACCGCACGATCTCGTTCGAGGCTGCGAGCCTCCTCGCCGGATCGATGCCATGGGACCTGGAAGCGGCGCTCCTGGCGTCGCTTTATCGTTGGGGCCGGGAGGCGCTAGCTCGGAGCGAAGGACCGGCTCTTCCCGCTCTCGAGGCGGCGAGGTCCGAGCTCCGCCAGGTCCTAGTGGCGAATTGGAAGGAGCGACTTGTGCACCCCAGTGCCGGGCACGCCACGATCGTGGCGGTAAGTCCCGTGTTTGAGGAGTGGCTGGAGAGGCGCCATGGCGCCCTCACCTTCCGGCTGACACAGGTAATGACTGGCCACGGTTGTTTTGGCCAGTTCCTGTGTCGTATACGCCGGCAAGAGACGCCCGGTTGTCACCACTGCGGCGACTGCCGCGACGTAGTTGAGGACACGGCGCTGCACACTTTGGCGGTTTGCCCCGCCTGGGCATCGCAGCGCCGTGAATTGATCGCGGCAGTCGGATCGGTTGCCCTCTCGCTCCCGGCCGTAGTTCAGTCTATGGTCCGGAGTGAGAGGTCGTGGAACGCCGTCGCCTCCTTTTGTGAGGAAGTCATTTCCATCAAGGAGGCGGCGGAGCGGGAGAGGGAGCGTTTGAACCCTCTCCCCAACCGCAGAGCCGGGCGCCGGAGGGCGCGGGACGACCTCCAGCCACCCTGAGGTTTGACCTGGGGGTGGCGGGCTTTGTGGGCCTGCCCGCCATCCGTTCAGCACCAGGTCCGAGAGGCGGCGTGCGTGTTCCCGCGCGCGCCTCTGTTGTTTCGAGTCCGTCTCCCCTCTAGGGGGGACAGTAGGGAGTGTAGAAGTGCCAATAGGGTAGGTCTTTCGTGTAGTGGCCTGCCGTTTCATACGGCGGGCCGAAACCTCGGCGGGGTCGCGACCGCATGCGAAAGTGATTCGCGCGGCCCCGTCGATAGTGGTTTTGTCGAGGAACACCGTGGTAGGTTTAGTCGGTATTCCGGGAGGTACATTTTCTTCTTAACATCTTTCTTTTACCCCGGCGAGTCCGACATAACCCCTCCGCCCGCCCCCGCGGAGGGGTATGCATCAAGCATTCCCCCACGTTAAAAAAAAAAAAAAAAAAAAAAAAAAAGGTTAGGTTACTTTGTCAGAAAACCTCCTCGTGGTACACCCTGGGCAACGTTGGCAATAATGCTCTTCATTATTGCTGGCGGCTAATATTCTGACAACCGGTGCCTTGTGCCGTCGCGTTCGGCACCGGTGGCGGGGGGATGGACGTTTGTCCCATCCCCAAGCCGGAGGCCCTCTCTTTGGGCCCGGCTCTCCCAGTACCGCTCTGTTTTAGAGTGGACATGGGAGAGCCGCTTTGACGGGTTCGGCGTGCACTCACCCTGCCGCTGAACAGACAACGGGGTCCCTTTTCGTCATTCTGACGATTCTCCCCCCTTTCTTTGCCCCTTTGTTTTGTCCCCCCCCTCCCCCTTTGTGGTTCTGAGTCCACTTTGTTTTCCCCTCCCTTTTGTTTTGCTCCCCCTCCCCTTTCTTTTGACTTTTGTCCCCGTTGTCACCGTCTAGAGCATATCGTAACCCCGTAGTGTGCAGTGTCGTGGATCACGTCTCGCGGCTGCTGACGGGACCGAGGGTCTTGGCTTCACCGCCCGGACTGCGAGGGAGTGGCCCTCTATAAAAACCACCCCGAATCTCAAGTTGCTGCCGCACGGCGAGGAGATGCATGGCTGATGGGTAGTTCAGTCACTAGTGCGGCCCCTCAGGGTACCTGCCGTCCCCCTGTAGTATTAGGCTTGCCCGGGTATCGGGATCTCTGCCCGGGTCGACTTTTATTTCTCCCATTCTCGTGGGATTTAATATGGAAAATTCTATCAAATCTATTTTTAAAAAAAAGACGTTGAGGGAGTCGCGCACGCCCAGTTCTGCGCACTCCGAGGAAGATGAAGATTACGTGCCGTCGGAGCACGAGGTAAATGTTTTGTCTTCGGATGCTAGTCCGGACAGAGCTACGCGCAAGCGCTCGCGGTCTGCACAGCCATCGGAGTCGGATGGCTCGAGCGAGGACGCGATTCCGGCACCGAAAGTTGCGACGGCAAGACGTGGACGCGGTCGTCCGCCCACCCACGGCAAGTACGTGGGTTTGGGTCAGGCCAAGGCCGAACTTGCCGCTGCATTGCGGAAGGCCGAAGCCGAGGAGCGCTCCTCCTCCGAGGATAGCCTCATCGCTGCGGCAGCCCAGCGAGTTGCTTCCGCAAGGAAGCAACCGATAGTGGAGCTAGATGCCGAAGACCTGCCAGTATCCCAACTGAAGACACGCCTTAGTGAGGCCTTGGAGGCAATCCGCCTGGTCTCCAAGAAGTCCAAGGGTCTTAAAGGCACATGCCAAAAGACCCTAAAGGAATCAATTGCGGCCATAAGTGATATCGCGGAGGCTGTCTTCAGCCGCACGACAGATGAGGAGGTACAAAGGCTACAGACAGAGAATGCTCGTTTGGCGAAGGAAGTGGCCGAACTCAAAAATCGACAGGAGGAGTTCGAGAAGCGGCACGAACAGAGTAGTAACAAGGCGGAATCGGAGCTTGTGGCGCTAGTCCGGCAGGAGCTCGGAGAGTTCCGTGCCAAACTCTCCGTAATGGAGGGCCGGCTGCTGCGCCCTCCTCTGGCCGCAGACAGAGTTAGAGTGCCTCCCCCTCCTTCTTCACCGATGCCTGCGCCGCTGACGTACGCGGCTAAAGTAAGGTCGTCGCGGCCTCCTGCAATTGCTCCAGCGGCCGAAACAACGGCTCCTGTCAACCGTAAGGGCAGGAAAAGGTCTCAGGCTAAGCGCGCACCCGTAGCTGCCAAGGTGCGCCCCGCTGCTCCCGTGGAACAACCAGCTGCTTCCGCGCGCAATGCCGACAACTGGGAGGTTGTCGGCAAGAAGAAAGAGGAGGCCAAGAAGAAGAAGAGAGCGGCCAAGAAGGCAAGGCAGGCGACCAAGAAGGCGGCAAGGAAGCTCCAGGCCCCTCGCTCCACTGCAGTTGTTATTACGTTGCAGCCGGCTGCCGTCGAGCGAGGGACCACTTATGCGGAGCTCCTTAAAAAGGCGCGGACGGCGATCGACCCCGGCAAACTGGGAATAACATCAGGCTTGCGGTGCCGGACTACCCAGACCGGTGCCCGCCTTATCGAAGTGCCGGGAGTCGCAAGCGGCGATCAGGCGGACCGCCTGGCGGAAAGTCTCCGCCAGGTTTTAGAGGCAGAAGAGGTCCGCATCT
This sequence comes from Catocala fraxini, assembly GCA_930367265.1. NCBI lineage: Eukaryota > Metazoa > Arthropoda > Insecta > Lepidoptera > Erebidae > Catocala > Catocala fraxini. The sequence goes on along the minus strand of OV884044.1, from coordinate 128,744 downwards.
CCAGGCCCCAAAAGTGCGTGGATCTGCGCATCAGGGGCCTGGATGATTCGGTTACAAAAGAAGAGGTCGTCGCTGCCGTCGCCAAGACCGGAGGGTGCCCTGAAGCTCAAATAAGGTCCGGTGACATTAAGCAGGGCCGCGCCGGAATGGGGACAGCCATTATCAGCTGTCCCGTGGCCGCCGCCAAGAAACTGGCCGATGGCCGACGCATATTAGTGGGCTGGGTGTCGGCGCAGGTCAGGGCCTTGGATCCCAGGCCCGCCCGGTGCTATCGCTGCCTGTCGAGCGGCCATGTGGGCGTCAAGTGCCCTTCGCAGGCTGACTGTACTGGTCGCTGCTTCCGCTGCGGTCAGCCTGGTCACATGGCCGCAACTTGTGAGGCCACGCCGCACTGTATTCTGTGTGCGGCGGCGGGCAAATCGGCGAAGCACCGGGCGGGTGGCAAGGAGTGCGCCGCCACCAACAAAAAACTGGCCCCCAGGTCGCCTGCCTCGTCGTCGGCAGTAGCCAAGGTCGCCGCTCCCGCGGCTGGAGGGGCGGAGGTCAGTATGGAGACGTAATGCCTCCCTGCCTCCGTCTCCTCCAAGGAAACTTAAACCACTGCGCTAGGGCTCAGGACCTTCTCCTCCAGAGCATGGCGCAGTGGTCAATTCATGTCGCAGTAGTGGCCGAGCCCTATTTCGTCCCTCCCAGGGCTGACTGGGTAGGGGACCTCGATGGCTCGGTGGTGTTAATATCGCCGGCCGCCGCCGGCACCCCGTCCTTCGAGAACATCGTCCGAGGACGGGGCTGCGTCGCAGCACTCGTAGGAGAAGCGGTTGTGGTGGGCGGCTACTTCTCACCCAACCGACCTCTCGCCGACTTCGAGGAGTATCTCCTCGAACTGAACGTCGTCGTCGCTCGAAGCCACCCTCGGCCCGTGCTCGTCGTCGGGGACCTCAATGCCAAATCCTCGGCTTGGGGCTCTGCGACCACGGACGCGAGGGGTGAATTGCTCGAGGAGTGGGCCGTAGAAAACGGCCTGCTAGTCCTCAATCGTGGGTCAGTGCACACGTGCGTGCGTCAGCGGGGCGGGTCAGTTATTGACGTCTCTTTTGCCAGCCCCGCGCTAGCACGCCGTGTCCAAGGCTGGCGTGTCGTCGAGGAGGTGGAGACATTGTCGGACCATCGGTATATACGGTTCGACGTCTCCGCCCAGACCTCCGACCCCCTGGCCCCAAGGGCCCCGATTGGGGGCGGTCCGCGTTGGGCTTTGAAAAAGCTGAATCGGGAGGTCCTCCTGGAAGCCTCCATCGTTCGGGCCTGGGTGCCAGCACCGGCCAGGCCTGACAATGTTGAGATGGAGGCCGAGTGGTTCCGGGAGGCCATAACACAGGTGTGTGATGCGGCGATGCCTAGAGTGCCACTAAACATTCCGGCTAGGCGCCGGGTGTACTGGTGGTCGGACTACATAGCCGACCTGCGCCACTCGTGTATGGCGGCCAGGCGCCAGTACATCCGGCTTCGCAGGAGGCGTCGCCGCCCTCCCGATTTCGTAGTCAGGGAGGCGGAACTGTACGAGGCCTACAGGGCGGCTAAAAAGGCTCTTAAGATAGCTATCAAGCGGGCCAAAGATCAGGCCCGCCAAGAGCTGCTGGGGACTCTGGACCGTAATCCCTGGGGGCGTCCATACCTTATGGTAAGGGGCAAGCTTCGCCCCTGGGCGCCTCCTTTGTCCCAGAGTCTCCGGCCACAATTGGTACAGGAGGTTGTGGCCGCTCTGTTTCCCTCACGGGTGGAGCACACTCCTCCGCCGATGGTTCTGCCTTCCATGGCGTCCAGCGCGGACTTTGACGACGACGTGGTTCCCGAAGTGACCCAAATAGAGTTGCGAGCGGCGGTGTCGAGACTTCGCTCGAAAAACACCGCCCCAGGGCCCGACGGCATTCCAGGTCTTGCATTGGCCCTGGTCCTCGAGGAGCTCGCGCCCCGACTCAGGGGGCTCCTCAGTGAGTGCCTAGTGCAGGGCCAGTTTCCGCGCCAGTGGAAGGTGGGGAAACTGGTCCTGATCAGGAAGGAGGGGCGCCCGGCGGACTCTCCGTCCGCCTACCGGCCCATTGTGTTGCTGGACGAGGTTGCTAAACTGTTCGAGTTTATTATCGCGGAGCGCCTCGTCCAGCGTCTGTCTTCAGTGGGTCCGGATCTGGCGGAGAACCAATATGGTTTCCGCCGCGGGCGCTCCACTATCGACGCTGTCCAGCGAGTGAGGAGCCTGGCGGAGGATGCGGTGTCCCGGGGCGAGGTCGTCTTCGCGGTGTCTCTTGACATCGCGAATGCCTTCAACACCTTGCCCTGGAGTTGTATCAGGGCGGCGCTCATTTTCCATCGAGTGCCGACCTACCTCCGCCGCATAGTCGGGGCATACCTATCGGAGAGGGTAGTAGTCTACCCGGGTCACGACGGTTGGAGTCGGCGAGAGATGTCGTGCGGTGTTCCACAGGGATCGGTTCTGGGTCCGCTCCTGTGGAACATCGGTTACGACTGGGTGCTGCGAGGTGCGCTCCTCCGTGGCGTCGGCGTCATTTGTTACGCCGACGACACGCTTGTCACGGCGAGGGGTAAGTCGCACCGGGCGGCGGCCATACTGGCGACCGCTGGGGTCGCACAAGTCGTTGGTCGTATCCGGCGGTTGGGCCTCGAGGTGGCCCTGTCGAAGTCCGAGGCCGTTTGTTTTCACGGCCCTCGGAACCGGCCACCTCCAGGGGCCCATATCATGGTAGGAGGGGTCCGCATCGGCGTCGAGCCGACCCTGAAATATTTGGGTCTTTTGCTCGACAGCCGGTGGGACTTTACAGCCCATTTTCGTCGTTTGGTCCCCATTCTTCGGGGCGCTGCAGGCGCGCTTTCGCGTCTGCTGCCCAACCTCGGGGGGCCAAACACCTCCTGCCGGAGGCTCTACGAGGGGGTCGTGCGGTCCATGGCCCTGTATGGGGCCCCAGTTTGGGCACACAACCTGACGGCCCGTAACATTTCGGCGCTTCGTGCGCCGCAGCGCGCCATGGCCGTCAGGTTGATAAGAGGTTACCGCACGATCTCGTTCGAGGCTGCGAGCCTCCTCGCCGGATCGATGCCATGGGACCTGGAAGCGGCGCTCCTGGCGTCGCTCTATCGTTGGCGCCGGGAGGCGCTAGCTCGGGGCGAAGGACCGGCTCTTCCCGCTCTGGAGGCGGCGAGGTCCGAGCTCCGCCAGGTCCTAGTGGCGAATTGGAAGGAGCGACTTGTGCACCCCAGTGCCGGGCACGCCACGATCGTGGCGGTAAGTCCCGTGTTTGAGGAGTGGCTGGAGAGGCGCCATGGCGCCCTCACCTTCCGGCTGACACAGGTAATGACTGGCCACGGTTGTTTTGGCCAGTTCCTGTGTCGCATACGCCGGCAAGAGACGCCCGGTTGTCACCACTGCGGCGACTGCCGCGACGTTGTTGAGGACACGGCGCTGCACACTTTGGCGGTTTGCCCCGCCTGGGCATCGCAGCGCCGTGAATTGATCGCGGCAGTCGGATTGGTTGCCCTCTCGCTCCCGGCCGTAGTTCAGTCTATGGTCCGGAGTGAGAGGTCGTGGAACGCCGTCGCCTCCTTCTGTGAGGAAGTAATTTCCATCAAGGAGGCGGCGGAGCGGGAGAGGGAGCGTTTGAACCCTCTCCCCAACCGCAGAGCCGGGCGCCGGAGGGCGCGGGACGACCTCCAGCCACCCTGAGGTTTGACCTGGGGGTGGCGGGCTTTGTGGGCCTGCCCGCCATCCGTTCAGCACCAGGTCCGAGAGGCGGCGTGCGTGTTCCCACGCGCGCCTCTGTTGTTTCGAGTCCGTCTCCCCTCTAGGGGGGACAGTAGGGATACTATTGTGAGAAGTGCCTTTGGGTAGGTCTTTTGCGTAGTGGCCTGCCGTTTCATACGGCGGGCCGAAACCTCGGCGGGGTCGCGACCGCATGCGAAAGTGATTCGCGCGGCCCCGTCGATAGTGGTTTTGTCGAGGAACACCGTGGTAGGTTTAGTCGGTATTCCGGGAGGTACATTTTCTTCTTAACATCTTTCTTTTACCCCGGCGAGTCCGACATAACCCCTCCGCCCGCCCCCGCGGAGGGGTATGCATCAAGCATTACCCCACGTTAAAAAAAAAAAAAAAAAAAGAAAAAAAAAAAAAACAAAAAAAAAAAAAGGTTAGGTTAGGTTTTTTTTTTTTTTTTTTTTTTTTTTATATTAGTATATTATTTACTCCACGGACATAAGGTCCGTGCCTTTGGAAGAGTGTTTCTTTTATTTGATCCGGTATTTTTGTCGATGTGCCTGCATTCTATATACCAGGCAGCATCACAAGTTTATAATGAGTTTGTAAAAAACACTTTATAGGCTGAAGGCCTATCTTGGGCTTTTGTTTGGGGCCTTCTAAGATGGGCTGAAGGCCTATATCATTAGGCTGAGGGCCTGTCTATTATTTTAATTTAGGATATTAAAAGGCCTTCTGTACGAGCCAATAACGCTCATACAGCATAATTCGTAGTTAGACAAAGACAACCAAACAATTATTTAATTAGTCGTAACTAAAACTCGGTCACGCGCTATTGTGTATGTGTCGAATCAATAACATTACGAAAAGTGCGACTCAGATAACTTAACATTAACAACTATTGTGAACTATACCTAATAAACTCATAAACTTATCTAGTGGTTTGATATATCGTGTGTACTACCTATAACTTAACTACAACCGGGGTACCGCTAACGGCGAGATAAGCCCCAACATAATTTGGTCCTTCGAGCCTTTTTAGTGTCGGTTCGTCTTGTCTCCTGATCAGCAGAGCACTTAGCTTGGCAGTTTACAGTTACGTTAGCAAATCGGTGTTGTTGGCCTCCCACAAGCGGGTTTCACCGGCAGCATTGAGACGTTGCACATAACGTAAAGGAGTAAACGCTTCACGAAGTATCGGTGACTGACGAACCAGCGCAGACTACCTAAAGTTACAACAAACATCTGACAGAGATAACGTCCACTGCAACTACACACGTGATCAATCTATCAACTATGTCTGAAGAAAACTACTTCCAGTTTGTAGAGCTTATTAACAAGCAACAATGCAGTTACGAGAAGATCAAAGCTCTTCAGAAGAACTACAAAAAGGATTCTGTGAGTAGAAAGTCCATAGATTACCTTAACAAGCGTATCGAAACATTGCAATCCCTGTGGGATGAATTTCGAACGAATCACGAGATCATAAAGAAGTATGAGCCCGTCAAGAGCGACCATGACTACTTTAGGGAAAATATTTTCGAGATCACGAAAAGCATGTTTGACGAAACGATGCTTTCCATGAATCAACTACGAAATGAGTTGATAAGCGAACCAGGGTTTTCGGGTATATTTAAACCTAAAACGCCAGAAAAATACGAAACACCATTAGAAGCAACCGGAGATGATTTGGACAAGCAATTGTCAACGTTGTTACGTAAACAATGGTGTAACTTTAACGCCTTGGAACGAGCCGTCTCTAAGGTTAACCTAGACGAAAAGAAGGAGAAGTGGCAATTAGAAGATCAACTGAACATCCTTAAATCGAAGTGGTAATCTATCGATAAGATTCACTGGGAAATAAGCTACTCACTCCAAGGGAATGATAGGAAGTATGAAGAAAAATTCGATCATTGGGAGCGAGTCTACGACAGCTTGAAGGAAGATTTGAGCAGAAAAGTCTTTGAAACATCCCATTATGAGAAGACAACACCGCGAATAGAATTGCCGGAGTTCAATGGAACTTACAACAATTGGATATCTTTTAGAGATTTATTCCTTGAGATGATTCATAACAACCCCACGCTGAACAAAACTCAAAAAATGAAGTTCCTTAAATCTAAATTAAGAGGGGAAGCAGAAAAGTTGATTAAGCACCTTCCTGTGAGTGCCGAAAATTATGACTCGTGCTTGGAGATTATCCAACATCGCTATAACAACAAACGGTTACTTTTCATCTCCTATATAGACACACTTCTCAATCAGCCGTCTATAGATAAACCAACTTCAGCGAATTTGAAGAGGCTGCATGATACCACGAAGGAGTGTTTGAATGCGCTAGAGAACATAGACATTGATATTCCCGTATGGGGTCCACTTATTGTGCATTTACTATCATCGAAACTGGATGACGACACTTATGGCGATTACATACAAAACATAAAACATTCAAGAGAGCTCCCAGACTTAAACGAGTTTATGGAGTACTTGGAATTAAAGTTCATGACATTGGAAACATCTAGATCCAAAAAGGGCAGCCAGAAACAGAATTATTCACCGAATATTTCGCATAAAAATTATAACAATTCCAAGTCAACGAACTTTAAAGACGCAGATAAATGGACAAAGACATACCATGCTGCAATACATAAATGTCCACTCTGCAAAAACGATCATGCGCTTAGACAATGCTCTACATTTTTAAATATGGATGTCGCAACGCGAAATCAAACAACAAACAAACTAAATATTTGCAAAAATTGCTTGTTTAGTCACGGAAGCAATAAATGCACTTCAACAAAAAGATGCCGCACCTGTAACTACAAACATCATTCGCTACTTCATGATGAAAATCTGAAAGGGCAACAACCAAGGTCATCCAGTTCACAAGCATCTGAGCGAACGTCTAACCATATTAACGGTGAACAAGAGATTCTCCTGACGACTCTTCAACTCAAGGTCAAGAACAGAGAAGGCGATTACGTCATCCTTCGAGCATTACTTGATCAAGGCTCTCAAGTCACCTTGATTACGGAAAATGCGGCTCAACGATTGAACTTACCACGAAACAAGATGAACGCCGCCGTAACGGGCGTTGGTACGATAATGGGCACGAGCAAAGGGATGATCAAACTGGAATGTAAATCTATCCATTCTGATTATACTTTCCAAACAGAAGCTTTAGTTATGCGTAAGCTTGTAAACAATCTCCCTAACTCAAATATAAACACAAACAGATGGACATACCTTCAAAATATCAAGTTGGCCGATCCAGACTTCAGCATATCGGGACCCATAGATTTACTGCTTGGGGCTGACATTTACTCTGATGTGATCTTAGACGGAGTACTCAAGCATAGCAATGACTCGCCAGTAGCACAACAGACTAAATTGGGGTGGATACTGTGTGGTGCTACAAAGCAGTTTAACTGTCTAGTTACGTTGACCGAGCTAGATAACATATCAAACTTTTGGGAATTAGAAGAAATTCCTTCGGTACCCGAAACAACAACAGAGCAGGAACACTGTGAGAAATATTACACAGAAACAACAGAACGATTGAGCGATGGAAGATATGTAGTGAAGATGCCAATGAAGGCAAACTATGAACAGAAATTGGGCAATTCAAAACTTCAAACCATAGCACAATTTCTTCATTTAGAAAGAAAAATGTCGCGGCAAGAACACTTCGCTAAATTATATAAACAATTTATTCAAGACTACATCGAATTAGGTCACATGAAACCAGCGCCAAAATCCGACAGCCAAGTACAAGCCTACCTACCACATCATGGTGTCCTAAGGGAGAGCTCAACCACAACCAAACTACGAGCTGTTTTTAACGCGTCGATGAAAACAAGCTCCGGCTACAGCCTTAATGATTTGATGGAAAACGGGCCTAACCTACAAAAGGACATATTCTCCTTGATCATTAAATGGCGAACTTATCAATATGTCCTAACGGCTGACATTCAAAAAATGTATCGTCAAATCCTTATTCATCAAGATCAGCGAGACCTTCAAAGAATTATTTGGAGAACCTCCGAAAGCGAACCCCTAACAGATATGCAACTGTGTACCTTGACCTACGGTACCAAAGCTGCACCATTCATAGCTATGCGCACTCTTTTGCAGCTGGCCAAGGATGAAGGCAACGCTTTTCCCTTAGCTCAAAAGGCGTTACAAAACGAATTTTACATGGACGACGTAATTACGGGTCATCAAACCATCGAATCCGCACGATTACTGCAAAAAGAGCTTAACGAGCTACTACAGAAAGGCGGTTTCATTCTACACAAATGGGCTTCGAACGAAACATCTGTTCTCAAAGAACTAGAAGGGAAAGAGAAAAGTAACACTGGCGGTTTTAGCTTCAAACAACAAGAGTTTAGCAAAACACTCGGCCTAGTATGGAATGACGCAAGCGACACATTCCTCTTTAACAGCGAAGTGCCTAAAAACTCAAAAACGACATATACTAAACGCAGATTATTGTCAGAAATAAGTAAAATCTATGAACCTCTTGGTTGGTTGGCTCCAATGACTATACAAGCAAAATTAATATTCCAAAAATTATGGAGTGAAAACTGTAAGAACATTGGCTGGGATGAAAATGTGCCGGATAGCGTACAAAGAGAATGGATGAGAATTAAAGACGATCTACCAAACATAAACAATATCAGTTTACCAAGATGGATTAAAAACTACAACAATAAAACAATAGAACTGCAAGCCTTCTGTGACGCGAGCGAGAAAGCCTACGCCTGCGTCATATACAGTCGTACTACGTCACCGACCGGTGCATATGAAACGACTTTACTCGCAGCGAAAACCAAAGTGGCACCTCTCAAAAACAAATCTACCATACCCAAGTTGGAGCTAAACGCCGCAGTATTACTAGCTAAATTGATACAAAAGACATCCAAGATTCTATCAGATTATGATCTAAAGATATCCTGTTGGACTGACTCTAAAGTTGTATTAGCATGGATACAAGGCAGCCAAACAAAATATGAAAAATATATAACGAGCCGAACATCGCTAATAGTAAACATAGTGCCTGCGATAAACTGGGGATACGTAAACAGTAGCGAAAACCCTGCCGATTGCGCGTCAAGAGGACTTTTACCATCAAAGTTGGTCAACTTTACCTTGTGGTGGCAAGGTCCGCAGTGGCTTAGACGACAAGAAGACCAAACCAAAGTGACGAAGAAAACTTATGTTACGAACGAAGGTCGTTTAACAAACTGTTACGCGGCAAAGAATACGGAACCCATGTCGAATAAAAATGAATTAATTAATTCATTACTTGAGCGACAGAGCAATATAGATCGTATTACAAGAATACTCGCATGGATAGTACGTTTTGCTGATGCGTTACGTTACAAATGCAGGTCGCATGAGCGCAATGAACTACACTTCGCAGAAATAAACAACGCATTTGAAATAGTTATAAAATCTGTTCAAGAGAATTATTTCGACAACGAAATAATATGTCTAAACAAAACTGGAAAACTACCCAATAGGAGCGCCGTGTTAAAGCTGAATCCGTTTTTGGACTCGAACGGAATACTCCGTGTCGGGGGACGTCTGAAACAATCAAACCTGCCTGAAGAAACTAAGCATCCCATTCTCCTCCCAAGCAAAGGAAGACTGACGCAGCTAATAATTGAAAAGGCACATCAACGAACTCTTCACGGTGGGGCTAGATTAACGCTAGCTTACACTAGAGATAAATACTTTATCGTCAGCGGCAATCGAACAGTCAAAAAGACACTGCGACAATGCGTTCGATGCCGTCGTTACTCAACAACGAGAACTGAACAGTTGATGGGCAATCTTCCTAAAGAAAGGGTCACTCCGTCAAGACCGTTTTCACATACCGGTGTGGACTTTACGGGACATGTGGATGTAAAAATAAACAAAGGGCGCGGAATAAAGACTTGCAAGGGCTATATTGCCATATTCATATGTATGTGGACGAAAGCAGTACATATTGAACTTGTGTCGGACCTGTCTACACAAACATTCATCGCAGCATTCAAAAGGATGTGTGCAAGAAGAGGAACGCCCAAACACATGTATTCCGATAACGGGACGAACTTCGTGGGTGCCGCAAACGTGTTAAAAGAAGAGTTCCAGCAGTATAAAACAATGCTTTCTCCAGAGTTCCATAAAGAGATCAACAACCTTGAAATTGAGTGGCATTTCAACGCTCCTTTGTGGCCCTCTGCAGGAGGTCTATGGGAAGCTGCTGTCCGATCTATGAAGGCCCATCTAAAACGTGTACTTGGACAACAGAAGCTAACCTACGAACAATTCGCAACGCTCCTTACTCAAATAGAGGCATGCATGAACAGCCGGCCGTTGACCCCATTGTCCGAGGATGTAGAGGACCTGAACTACCTTACACCCGGTCACTTTCTCACGGGGAGTCCGACGCTGTCACTACCACTCAATGAACCCGAACAACTGAAATATATGGACATCAGAAACAACTGGAAACTTATCGAACTTATGCGCCGCCATTATTGGGATCGCTGGTCGAAAGAGTACCTTCATATCCTACAGAATCGAAACAAGTGGCAACATACTAAGGAAAACCTACAGAAAGGTCAACTTGTTCTCGTGAGGGAAAGCAACCTACCTCCAGGCAAATGGGCGATGGGTCGTGTGTTGGAGCTACACCCAGGCTGCGACAACTTAGTTCGAGTTGTTACTCTCAAAACACAGACCGGAGTGCTAAAAAGACCCATTACGAAACTGACACCCCTACCTGTAGACGAGGCATGTGAAAACATCGATACAATGGCTGCGGTTACGGGAAAGGAAAGTCATAAGGATAGAAAAAGAACTGGGAATACTCTGAAAAAGATGAACAGCTTGCTTATGGTGTTATTAGTTGCGTTTACAACGCTGTCAAGTGGACTAGCAACGCCTCTAGAACATTTCAAGATAACGCCATTATCTGAAAACCAACCCGTGTACTTTGACCCCATAGGAAATATCCAACTAATACATGATGAATGGAAACTTTTGGTATATTATAACCTGACTACCTTTTGGCAAAGTACTACGAAGGTTGAGAAGTTCGTGAATTGTTTAGCTCAACTATGCGAGACTATGCCTACTGAACCATGTCACTCGACAATACAACAATTAAAGTTCGAAATGAGCCAGGTAAACGAATACAACATGTTATTATTGTCGCAACATCAGCAAAGAAAGCGTCGCGGCTACGTCGACGGCGTAGGAAACCTTGCGCGTACCCTGTTCGGTATACTGGATAGCAAGTTTGCTGAAAAATACGCTCAGGACATACAAAAAATCCAAACGAATGAACACTATTTACTGCAGCTCATAAAAAATCAAACACTTATCGTCGAGTCAGAAAACAATATCATTAAGAAAAACGAGAATTTCGTAAAATCACAACTAGAAGTAATTCAGCAATTCATAAACGCAACTGAATATAGAACAACCGTCTTGGAAAACAGATTTCAAATTATGAAAACAATGAATGACGTTAACGCTGGAGCGTTAACTGCCAGCTTGCTACTTTCAGTATTGCGGAGAAACCAACAGATGCTCTTAGATGCGTTGACAGACATCTATCGAGGAAATCTTGATATGAAACTATTTACACCAGGACAGTTATCAGTACAATTGAATTACATTGCCGGGATTATATCGAAAAGATTATCGCTACCTATTAAAAACATTAATGGAGCGAACATTCAGAACATATACAAACTCATTTATGTCAAAGCTCGACTCACAGAACAATACCTACTGTTTGAATTACATATCCCATTACTGAGCGATGATGAATACACGTTATATCGCAATATACCTATACCTAAACGCCTCACGGCTGACCAATGTGAAGTGATAGCGATAACAACAAAGTATATAGGAGCAAACTTCGTAAAAAACACCTACATACAATTGGAAGAAGTTGATCTACAGCAATGTACAACAATGACGTCGGATAACTATATATGCCACGCCTACACTCCTATAAACAACTTGCACGGAGCCACAGCATCTTGCGAAGCAAAAATGCTGAGTCAATATGTAAATAACATCACATGCGATTGGATACTACAACAATGTTCTGACCAATGGACTAAATTACAAAGACTAAACATATGGTTATATAATTGTGTCGGTGAATGTACGACCCGTATAATATGTGAGAATCAAATAACGTCGACTGTCATAACAAAGGCGGGGCTCCTTGCTCTAGGTCAGGATTGTGTAATACAACACAAAGACACTTCAATATACTCACATAACGTTTTTAGTAGTAAAACAAATATTGAAATTAATTTGGAAGTACCTACTATTGATTCCCCAAATGATATGTGGCAGACGTTTAAAAACACAAAGATTGTGCTGACTAAACCAAACTTATCTGATGAGCACAGGTTATTGGAAAATCAAATAAATGCACAAAAGGAACGAGAAGTACTCCCTTACGACCTGAGTATCCATGACATTGGAAACTACACGATAAGTGGCATCCTGTTGGTGGGAAGTGTCATCGCTATTGTGGTCTGGGGACTAAGATACCTTATTGCACGTAAGAAGCGAAATACACATCCAACCAAAGCTCGAGAGAGATCGGAAAACATAGAGATGAAGGAGATTCCTACTTACGCAGAAATAGAAGATGGACATTCCAGGCGCAAAATTCGGTCACAACATTCGGAGGGAACAAGATTTCAATTATAAATACTATTGTATGATTTTGTATACTTTTGATTTTATATAACATTTATATTTTAATAACATTTTATTATTAACGAATTTGTAATTTGTAAGGAACTATTTAACTTGTAAATCAGTTTGGTGATCTGAGTATGTACTTGATACCTCTCCCTCGGGAGCATGTACGAGCCAATAACGCTCATACAGCATAATTCGTAGTTAGACAAAGACAACCAAACAATTATTTAATTAGTCGTAACTAAAACTCGGTCACGCGCTATTGTGTATGTGTCGAATCAATAACATTACGAAAAGTGCGACTCAGATAACTTAACATTAACAACTATTGTGAACTATACCTAATAAACTCATAAACTTATCTAGTGGTTTGATATATCGTGTGTACTACCTATAACTTAACTACAACCGGGGTACCGCTAACGGCGAGATAAGCCCCAACACCTTCTAAGGTGGGCTGAAGGCCTATATTTTTAGGCTTAGGGCTTGTTTATTGTTTTAATTTGGGATATTAAAAGGCCTTCTAAGGTGGGCTGAAGGCCTATATCATTAGTCTGAGGGCTTGTCTATTATTTTTAGTTTTGGATATTAAATGGCCTTCTAAGGTGGGCTGAAGGCCTATGTCATTAGGCTGAGGGCCTTTTATATTTTATAATTCGAGAGGCTTTATATGGGAGGCTGAAGGCCTTATTGGGAAGGCTGAAGGCCTTTTGTTGGGCTGAGGGCCTTTTATGGTTTTTGATGACCTTCATGGTTTTGTGGTGACCTTCATGGTTTTGTGGGGTCTTGCTGTTTGTGGATGGGCAACGAAGGTTTCTTGTTCAAGGTCCTTGGTTTAGAGGGCGTTCTACCTGTGCGTTTTCTGGATTAGGTGTGTCGTCTCGGTATTTGTCGACCAGTCGATCCATTGTTTGATGGTCTCTATTGTGGATTGCCATTTTGAGGTTGTAATCCAGAAAACTTTTGGCTGCTGATGTTAAAGCTCTCTTCACCAGGTTTCCTACTGCGTCATCGCTGTCGTCGGTGTGGTAGGCGAAGAATCTCGTGTGACGCGATATTGCAACCACTGCGTGGGGGACACTGTCGTGGAGTTGTAGCCTCTTGCTTGCACATTTTATTAGGATGACCGAATCGTATGCCAATCCCTGCGCTTCGTGAATTGTGAGAGTGTTGGATCCTTTTCCGCTACCAAACCCTTGGTCTTGAAGGGTTTCCTTTTCCGCTTGAGTATATGTAAGGTAAAGTGTGCTGGGCTGGGTCTTGGGGATCTCAACGCCTCTGTACGTTGCTAGGTGCAGGGACTTTGTTACGTTGCTGGACGAGTATATGCCATTGTAAACGTCACTGAGGGCATACGCTACATCCATCGGGCATCTGTGTGTGCAGAGCAATTCTTGCGTGATGTTGGTTAAGAGATTTGGGCGCATGTATGTGATTTTGAATAGATTCTCTCTATCTATAAAATGCAACTGATTTACGTCGCCGATCAATAGCAGCTCGTTTGTTCCCACGATACGCGAAATCATCGCAATGGCTCCGAAATGGTTCATGAGTGCTTCGTCGACTAGCAGTCGACTGCACTGTGTTCTGTCCTGCTCTTTGATGCCATTTGCGAGGATTGATGCTATTGTGCGTATCTTTGTCGCCGCGTCCGCTCCTGCTCGACGTGTGATCTTTTCTACCAAATCTCTTTTCGCTTCTGTTGTTGTGGTGGCTACGATGTCCTTTGAACTGTTGAAGTTTCTTATAATCCACGTTGTTTTACCGCACCCTGGGACTCCATTTACCCATGTTAATTTTGGTACTACCCAATTTTCCGGTGGGTCGCTTTCTGACAGCTTTTGCGCTCTTTCGAGTATTGTGTCTTCTAGCCATATCACCATGTCTTGAGTAGTGACGACGATAGGATCGTTCTCCGGGGTTTGGTAAGTGATTCTGCCCGTGCGCTTCGTCTCTTCTCTGTCCAGGGGGACGATGCCTGCTGTGGCGCTGTATGCCACCATGTGTCTGGACATCTTCTTCCCTTTTATGACTGTCGAGGTGTCGTTGTTGTAGATCGTGGCTTCTGCTTCCTCGAGTCTTACTGTGAGTAGGCCTTCTTGGTCGTATTTGTAGGCCTTCAGTATGTTGCTACATTTGAGGATGTTGGTTTCCTTTGTAGCTTTCAATATAGCAGTGTATTCGAGGAACGCATTCGCCATGTGGTCTACCGCTGTGACAGCCTGTTTGAGGTTTGGCGCTCGGACTTGTCCTGTGTCCGCTTTTGTTCTCTTGGTGGTTGCCTTCGTTGCCTTTGGTCTCTGGGTTCTTACATCTTCCTCTGCTCTAGATGTTGATGGTGCCGGTTGTTGTGGCAGTAGTCTTCTTAGGGTTTTGGGAACCCTTTGGGTGAGTGAGGTAATGGTATTGATGAATGGTGAAATTATCGGGTGTTTTGGTGGTGTGGGTGTTACTCTCTCCCTTTCTTTAAGTAGTCGCTGTTGGAGCTTTTCTGATCCGCTGGTGGGAGTGACAATGGTCAGTGCAAGTGACGTCGATGGGGGAGAGGGTAGAGGTGTGGGTGTATGTAAAGGCCTCAGGAAGTTCAGGTTTTGGTTTCTTCCTTCGTACACAACAACCTCGTGGTATTCGGAGGCCTGGATGCACCCAACGTAATCTGTAACCTCTCCTCTGTCGAAATCAGCCGTCATGGCATCCACGCTGATGATGCGTGGGATGGTGGGGTTGTGCCTGCTAGCCTCTGATAACTTCTGGAGTAAGCAGCAAGCTTGAGTGAACTGGGACTTGTTTGCGTGCCAATCGAAGAGAAGGATCGTCTTATTCCGTGCGCGCACTAGACGACTCTTTAGTCCCGCTACCTCCAGTTCACTGAGCGCATCGTATCTCTTGCGCTTCATGCTGGTTCTGGTCGTACTCCCTTTCATTATCAAAGCCACACCGGGTGAAATTGCCACTCTCTTTGGTCCATTAGCGTTGCAGAATCCTATCCCTAGTCGCTCATAGTTGGTGTTCATGAAGAGGACCACGTTCCTGGTTCTTAAGCCTGGGGCTCCACGCTCTCCACTCTCCAGTAGTTCTTGTTCCGAAGAGCGGTGGGCGCAGGGTCTATGTTGTTGGGCGGGTCCCTGGTGGATGGTTGGGATAGTATCCTGGATGTCTGGCTCCTGTGATGGTGGGTTAATGTTGGTATCTTTACTGTGCCTAGTTCTCGCAATCTTAAAGATTTTCTCGATGAAGCAAAGGATCTTTGGTCTCGTTGTTGCGTTTTCCAATATCGCTTGCAGGTTTGTCTCTGTCAATTTGATGTCTAATTGAGTTTCGAGATCGTAGCGATGAGTTAGAAAACGAGGACAGTTGAATAGTATGTGCGGTACTGACTCAGGGATGTTAGGATCGCACTCGCAACCTGGGCTAGATATGAGTTTGAACCTGTGTAAATATTCGGCTATACCTCCATGTCCGGTAAGTGCCTGCACTTGGATAGGTGTCAGTTTGGTTCCTCTCACTAAGCGATATGCTATGTGCACCTGGGGGAGGAACTTTTTGGTGACTGCTCCTGTGCTGGAGGTCTCATATCTATCCTGCCATTTTTTGATAGATTCCTCTCGAATCGTCCTCTTTATAAATGACAGGGGGACTTTGTCGTAGTCCAGCCTCGACGTTGGTGTTAGGGCTGCTTGTTTCGCGAGTTCGTCTGCACGCTCGTTTCCGATTGTGCCCGCGTGCGCTCTGAGCCAGAACAGTCTTATCTCTCTGCCTTGTGATGTGATGTCCTTTATGCTCTGCTTGATGGTCCTCGTGAGGACAGTGGTGTACTGCGGGTTTCTCAGCAGTTCCAGCGAGGATCTTGAGTCGCTGAGGATGTTGATCATTTGTTCACTGCCGAGACTCGCCATCTCCACCGCCCTATGCAGCGCGTACATTTCTGCTTGAAACACAGAGCAGAAGTGGTCAAGACTAAAGGTTTTGCTGGTCACTTCCTTGCCTCCTTCCCACCACGTTAGGGCAGCTCCGGTCTTCCCCTCAATTTTGCTGCCATCGGTGTATATTTGAGGGCCGGTGATGTTGTGGGATGTGATGGTTTCGGGATCCATGTTCTCTAGGAGCGCGAACTCTGTTGTTATGAGTTCGCTTGGGTGAGGTTGGTCCGCGTAGTTCACCTTGCGCTCCAGCTGTTTCCCTGGTGGAAGGTAGTCTTGACTGTGGCCCTTTTTGATCTTATAGAGGCTTGCAGTTTCTTGGATCCTAAGATCGATGGGCAGCAAGCCTGTTAGGGCCAAGGCTGATGTTAGTGAGACTGTCCTGTAACCTTTGCAGATCTTTAGAGCAAAGCCTCTTTGGATGGAATTCAAGATGTCATTTACAGTGTTTAGCTCTGTGGCATGAGCCCAAACACTGGAGGCATATGTTATGATTGGCTCGATGACCGCCGTGTATATAGTTCTTATTATTTCTCCGTTTAGTCCTCACGTCACCTTTGCTGCACACGCAAGCTGCTTGTAGATATCCGCAGCTTTCTTACAAATTGCGGATACGTGTGATGTGAACGTGAGTGAACGGTTGATGATGAGGCCCAAGAGCTTTACTTCCTCAACTAAGCTGATCTGGTTGCCGGACATGTAGATCGCAGGGGGTTCGAACTTTAGTTTCTTCGTCATTATCATGGCACTGGTCTTGTGTGCTGCGAAGTTGAGTTTGTTTTTCTTCCCCCATTCTACTACTGTCCGCAACGTATTGTTGGCTGTTTGCTCTAGGGCGCTTACCGTGTGGGCGGAGAAAAGTAGGACCACATCGTCTGCGAACGCTTGACATGTCACTCCCTCCTCAGTCAGGTGTTGTAACAGGGAGTCGAGAATGATGTTCCAGAATGTAGGGCCCCCTATGGAGCCTTGTACGCACCCTTTGGTGGTCTTCTTCTCACATGTCGTCCTGGCGTAGTTGACAATGATCCTGCGGTCTTGGAGGTATGAGCCGACCATATTGTACAAGTTTTTAGGGCAATTTTTCTGCAGCAACTGATGTTTAAGGGCTGGCCACCATGCGTTGTCGAATGCCCCTTCTATATCCAGGGAGACTAAGAGTACTAACTTCTTTTCCAGAATTTCCTCTTTGACTAGTTCTACTAGATTGTAGAGGGCATCCTCTGTGCCGCGTTGAGGTATGAAGCCGTACTGGTTCTTGTTTAAAGTTGGGAGGATGTGCCACTGGATTCTGCCTATCATCATCTTTTCTACTATCTTCCCGATGACTGATAGGAGGCCTATGGGTCTGTAGGATTTGGGGTGAGTGTAGTCTTCTTTGCCCGCTTTCCTTAAGATGACGACATGGGCTTTCTTCCATGCTTTAGGGAAGTATGCTAGCTTTAAGCAGGCGTTAGCTATCGCCAGAAAAACTTCCCTCTCGCAGGTGATGGCTTGGGTGATGATATCCGATGTTATGCCATCTGGCCCAGGAGCCTTTTTGGGGTTGAGTGCTTGGAGCACTAGTTCCAGTTCCCCTTGTGTGAAGGGGGGGTCGTCTTCTTTTAGCTGTTTTGGGTGACTCTCTTCCGCCAAATCCCGAAGTCTAGTGTGGTACGGTGTGTCGGTGTCCGTAGTGTCGTCTGGGTAGAAAGTTTGCGCCAGAAGATTCGCTGAGTTTTGCGGACTAAGTGTTGTGCCGCTGGCGTCTCTCAGAAGGGTGTCCTCTTGTCTTCTGGCTGATTTCCTGATGACTCTGTAGATGCCGTCCCACATACTCTCCTTCTTCTGGGTGGTGCAGAATTCCTTCCAACTTTTTGTCTGCTCCTCTGCTGCTTTTTGATTGTATTCTTGTTTTGCCTCTACGTATGCATCGATGACGCTTTGCCTTCTGGTTGGTGCCGCATTGCGGATGCGTCTCTTTCTTCTAAGGACTTCTTGTTTGAGTCTTCCTAGAGACGGCGTCCACCATGGGGGTGTTGGTTGGCCTTTGTAGGATCCTGACCTTGGGATGGTTGTGTCACATGTCTCTGAGATGGATCTTATGTAGGATCCTACTATGGACTCTAACTCAGATGGTGATGATACTGCGTTGACTTTTACAGGAGTAATGTTGTTCTCTGCTAGGGTGGACGTGAAGAGTGACCTAAATTCTGACCACTTCGCTTTTCGGGTGTTGTAGACTCTTGTTGTTTGGGGCTTTAGAGGTGTTAATGCCCTTTCAACACGGAGCGTAAAGGTGATTGCGTTGTGGTCCGATGTCGTTAGGCTCTTGTTGACGGTCCACTCTTCTATTTTCCCCAGTAGTGGTAGACTACAAGCTGTGACGTCGACTATGCTCGAGTATAGCCTACCTCTCCTGTATGTTTCGAATAAGAATAAGAATAAGAATAAGAAGTCTTTATTTGCTTTAAACAGGGTACATTAATTGATGTTATAGATTATTTACAAGAGTACAAGCCTATTTAGCCATTGCAAATGGCATGCAAATGTAATGTATTAATTGTATCATTTACATTAAATTTCACATTTTCAATATCTAAAAAATTATATAAGGTCAATTACAAATCAATTACAATGGGTATTTTCAAAAAATTCTTTAAGGCTATAGAAACTGCTCTGCATGAGCCACCAACGTAATTTTTTCGTAAATTTATTTAAGGGTAATATTTTTATATGATTAGGGATTTTATTATATATTTTTATACACATGGCGTATGAGTTATTTTGCAACCGACTGCTTCTTGGTATCATGTTTAGCACAAGCCTGTCTGGATTTCTTATGTTATCACGTTGAGTAACATCTTTTGCCCGTTTAAATACATGAGGGTGTTGTTTAATAAATTTTCCTACTTCTAATATATAAAGACAGGTCAAGGGGAGAATTTTTAGTTCCTTAAAATAAGGACGACATGATATATCTGGTGCAATATCACAAATTGACCTTATGCATCTCTTCTGAGCAATAAAAACTTTTTGTACTACTAAACTATTGCCCCAAATCAACAATCCGTACCGAAGGACAGACTCAACATATGCAAAATAAGCCGTGCATGCCGTGTTTCGATTTGCTACTTTTGCTAACTTATAAAGAGCAAATGAAAATCCGTTAACCTTGTTGCTAACTTTTTCAATTTGTTCTTTCCAACTGAATTTCGAATTAATTATTAGTCCAAGAAATGTTACATAATTTGTATTCAATAATGTATGTCCTCCGTAATTAACGTCAATATTAATATTTTTAAAATTATTAAAATTCATTATATTTGTTTTAGATAAATTTACTGTAAGATTATTATGATTTAACCAATTAATACGTAGGTGTGTCTCCTGTATTCAGTATGTGTAGGTCCATTTCGTCTAAAAAGGCACTATATGTTGCTCCCCTCTGGTCTTCCGAGGAGCTACCCCACCAGTGACTCCAGGCATTTACGTCACCTGCCACAATTATGTTGGTTGTTGACATCTTGTTTATCTGTGCTTTCACTCTGTCGAGATTCTCATTGATGTTCTGATCTCCCTCGAAGTAGACCGAAATCAGTCCAAGCTTAATTCCTCCTGCTTGTATGACTACCGCTGCCTCTGTCTCTGATACTAGTTGCGGGTCATGGATGGTCTCTAGCAGGTCGCCAAAGATGATAATGGCTGCCTTATTTGGTTTTTGGCGGTTTAGGGTACATTGGATAATGGTCGTACCCGGGTGATGTTTAATTACTCCACTTTTGCCGATGTACGGCTCTTGCACCAAGGCTATTGTTATGCCTTGGTGCCTCGCCGTTTCGAGTAATTCCGCCGTCGCCAATTTGGACCTTTGTAGGTTTGCCTGAACTATGGTCAGTCTCTTGGTTGGTGTTCGGGGAGATGTTGAGCGATGTTCGGTGGTGTAGACCTTAGCAGAGGTACGAGATTTTTGAGCGAGCTATAGCATCCCACTTTTGCCTCTCGACACAGTCGCCGCTGAAGGCGTTGTGATCGGTGTCTGTCTGGTGTGGGTGTCCCGGTGGTTTTGGGCATTTTAGGCAATTGATGCATGTGGGGGGCTTGTCATCCAGTCTCGACGGGCACTTCTCCCATGTATGGGGCTTCCCACAGTGGCTGCATCTGCCCTCCTTTTCTTGGCAGAGAGCCTTTGTGTGTCCGAAGCCCAGACAGTTTGTGCATTGCACAAGTGGAGAATGGTCTGCGACGGGTCTCCTCTGCAGATCGATGTATAATTTTCCCGCCTCAAGCATCTGCTTGTGTATTTTTGGAGACACTTCCAGCACTGGATGGCACTCCAGACTATTTCTTGCCCGTTTCCTATAGCGAACCCTTATTACTCGCTCCTTTGCCTCGACGCCGTTCAGCACATGCTGATTTTGGGCCAGTATGTGCTCCACTATCTCGGCGTCTGTGTGGTATGAGAGCACATCCCTCACGATGACAAGAGGGTTGTTGCTTCTCGCCGCCTCTGCTCTCAAGGTTTTATTTTGTTTGAGTCTGTTTGATATTATATTGAGGTCTTCTTTGTTGGCGCAGCTGATTATAACTTTTTGGTTTTTGACAGTTTTTACCCTGTCCACCCTCGCTCCGGAGTTCTTGGGGTCTATCGTCGCGCGCAGGATCTTGATTATCTTGTCCCCACTGTTGGTTTTGTCGGTGGAGGACACGATCAGGCTGTGATTAGGCCTCCTTATTGGTGGTGGTGGAGGCTTTTTGGCAGCTGCTTGCGCATACGTTCCCTTCGCACTGGCTTGGGTTTTTCTTATTTCCGCCAGTGCCATCTCCGTTTCGATGCTCATCGATGGTGGAGGCGGTGTCTCCTTTTGTTGCTCGCGAATAGATCTTAATTCGCTAGACACCGCCTTGAGCCTCTCCGTAATGGGCTGGAGTTGGTCGCCCAGCTCTATTTTTGGTGGTTCGCGTGGGGTGGAGTTGGTCTGAGCAATCGATTTGCCTATTTCCTCCATTTTGGTTCTGAGCCCTGTCAGTTCTTCCTCGATTTTATTTGATAAGCTGTCTTGGTGTTGCGACAGGGCTGCGGAGGTATCTCGATGTTGAATGGCTTCTACGCCTTCTTGGAGACCTCTGGTTCGGGACTCGATCTTGCTGAGTCCCTGTCTGAGCTCATCCATTCGTGTCTGAAGCGCCTTTGTATCCGCGGCTATGCTTCCTATTTTGGTGTTGATTGGTGTGGTTAGGTTAGGTTAGGTTAGGTTGCCCCCTCGGGTAATAATGTCCTTTCGGGGGCATTATTACTCGTGGCAAATACTCTGGCACGCATAGGGAACCCGAGGCATCTTGTCTCGGGATTATCGGCCCGCGAGGGCCGCGTATGGGGGTCTCTCCACGTGTTCCTCTGATTAGCAGAGGACACGTGGATTTGAGACGGGGGGGATAGAGGAAGAAAACCTCTCTAAAAAATCACCAGTGGGGGCCGTAAGGCCGGGGCGGGTTGTGCGTAGGGCTGAGGGCTGTCATTAGCCCTGGCATTAGGCGGGGGCACATAGGGGAGGGGAAACCTAACCCTGCCTCCGTCTACACATCGTTACCCGTTGAGTGTCGTTGATCACGTCTAGCGGCTCAACGGGACCGAGGGGCTTGCCTTAGTTGGCCGGCCCGCGAGAAGGAAAACTCAGAACACCCAACAGCGAAGTTGTAAAAACCTCTGGGTACCTGCCGTCCCCCAGCAGTATATAGGCCTTCCCCCGGAATGAGCGTCACCCGGGGGTCGAGTTTAGATCGTCTCTAATCGTGGGAACAATATGGAAAATCTTAAGAAAACCAAAACACCAGACGAGAAGGAGAAGAAGACAGAGGAGCACGGAGTCCCATTGCGCGACTCCAAAGGTCGCTTTGTGACAGCAGGGGACAGTGTCCCGGGCGTGCCGAAGACACGGTCGAGGTGTCGGGTGGCGGCGCTGGAGCGCAGCGACTCCTTGTCGAGCGTGCTCAGCGCCGGCACCGGCACTGACATGGACGTCGAGTCGCGGGCGGGCTCGGGCTCGGAAGCCAGTCGACCTCAGAGCCGGTGCTCGTCGGCGGCTCGACGCGAGAGAGAGGAGGGGGAGGAAAGCTCTGCTTCCCTCACCCGCAAGTTCTGGGCGGTGCCTGGCGCTTCCGCGAAGCGCCGGAAGACATCGCACCACGTGTCCGATTCTGGCTCGGACACGGAGGTGGAAGCAGTGGAGGGGACGCCCTGTGTTGAAAGGGCTGGTTCCCCGATGCCGCCTCCCTCCGCGAGAAGGCTCCTCGGAAAGCCTTTGCCTGCCCGTCGGGACCCCCTCAAGGCGGCTGGGGTCGCGGTTGCGTCCCCCGACGGAGGGAGCTCGGTTGCCGACCTCAGGCAACGGTTCGAGGCCGGCGCCGAGACTGTCTTGAGGGTGGCGGCCCGGTCCGGGAACCTTAAGGGGGGGTTCGTCCGGGACCTGAAAACCGCGGCGGAGGACATGAGGGAGGCCTTCCTCAACCTGTGGGGGCAGACTTCCTCCGACCTGCAGAGGCGCTGGAGGTCGGAGAATGAGGGGCTGCATAGGCAGCTGGCGGAGCTCCGGGCCGAAGTGACGGCCATGAAGGCGGCCGCGGCCACTGCCGCAAAGCCAAAGCCTATCAGAGGGCCGCGGGAGGAGTTCCCGCCTCTCTCACGGCGCACAGCACAGCCCCTCACTCCCGCGGAGGACCGGCGTCCCGCCTGGGCGGACGAGCTGATGCGGGCCACAGTGGCTCAGGCGCGCAACGTCGTTGAAGCGTGTCTGGCCAGCTGTGGCCTCGCGCCGGTCCCGATTCCGGGCCCTCCGCTCGGGGGCCGTCCCCGCATGGTCGGGGGTGCGCCGGCTGGCCCGGTGCAACCGGTGGCACGGCAGACATCTGCCCCCACACCGTCGGCTTCCTCTTCCAAGGGGAAAGGGAAGGGCAAGGGAAAGGCGACTGCCACTGTGGCGCCGCCGCGCCCCGCCCCCCAGCCCAAACCTGCCCCGGTGGCCTCTACGTCGGCTGAACAGCCTTGGACGGAGGTCACCAAGAGGAAGAGGAAGAAGAAGAAGAAGGTCTCCCGGGCTCCCCCAGTAAACAAAAAGAAGGGCCCCCGCCCGACTGACCTGCGTCCCCCGCGCTCCACCGCCGTTGTGGTGGAGCTGACAGAGGAGGGGCTCCGGCAGGGAGTCAGCTACGCGGGCGTCCTCCGGCGGGCCACTCAGGCCATGAAGGCGAATCTCGCCGAGATGGGCCTCGCTGGAGGCGTTTGTTTTAAAGTTGCCGCCACTGGGGCCCGAATTTTAGAGGTCCCAGGTGCCACCTCCGGCGACAAGGCGGACAGGGTAGCCGCTACAATTCGGTCCCTGTTCACGCCTGAGGAGGTCGAGATCTCCCGCCCGGTGAAGTCCGCTGAAATGCGGATAACCGGGCTGGACGACTCGGCCTCCTCCGATGATGTCGCCGCTGCGGTGGCACAAGCCGGAGCCTGCCCTCAGGCGCAGGTCAGAGTGGGGGAGATGCGCCGCAGCGAGAGCGGACTGTGCACGGTGGTGGTGCGCTGTCCCATCGCTGCGGCGAAGAAGGTTGCGGCCGGCCGTTTGCTGGTCGGGATGGTCTCGGCTCAGGTGAAGCTCCTGGAGCCGAGGCCTAGGCGGTGCTACCGCTGCCTCGAACCGGGGCACGTGAGGCAGCAATGCACCGCCGAAACTGATCGCAGCGACTTTTGTTTTCGCTGCGGCCAGCCCGGCCACAAAGCCGCCGCCTGCTCCGCTGCAAAACTTTCCTGCAGCATCTGTTTGGCTGCAGGAAAGCCGGCGGAGCACCGGATGGGGAGCAAATCTTGCTCCCCACCAAAAAGACGTAGGGCCAGAGGGGCGGTCGCCAGGACTCTGGCCGCCCCGGCCCCCTCCCAAGCAGGGAGCAGTAGGGAGGCGATGGACACGTAATTAATTATGGTCCATCGCCTCCTACAGGTGAATATTAACCACTCCGCCAGGGCGCAGGATATCTTGTTGCAGCATATGGCGGAGTGGTCAATAGACATCGCCGTGGTCGCCGAGCCTTACTGCGTCCCCAGCCGACACAACTGGTTTGGGGACCTTGGGAGCTCGGCGGCTATTGTTTCGTCTGGACCCTCGCTCCTGGTGATGACAGACAGGGGCGAGGGTTATGTGTGTGTTGATTGGGAGGGAACCGTTCTGATCGGGGTGTACTTCTCTCCGAACCGGTGCCTCGCCGAGTTTGAGCGATTTTTGGGCGCGGTGGGGGCCGTGATTAATCGGTACCCATCGCGTCCGGTCGTGGTGGCGGGGGACTTCAATGCCAAATCAACGGCTTGGGGATCCCCTGTCACGGACGCTCGCGGCGACGCGCTGGAGGAGTGGGCGATTGCGACCGGCCTCGTGGTTCTGAACCGGGGTTCGGTCGCCACGTGCGTGCGCTGGCAGGGCGAGTCCATTGTGGACATTTCGTTTGCAAGCCCTGCCGTAGCGCGCCGCGTCCGGGACTGGCAAGTGCTGGTCGAGGCGGAGTCTCTGTCGGACCACCGTTACGTGCGGTTCGACGTCTCCGCCTCACCAGCGATCCCGGACGATCGCCCGAGGAGAGTGCACACCCCGTCGTCCCCACGATGGGCGTTGAAACGTCTCAATGTAGACGTGCTGGTGGAAGCCTCCATCGTCCAGGCCTGGACCCCGATGGGCGAAGGGCCTGTGGAGGTCGAGCTAGAGGCAGAGTGGTTCCGGGGCGCGATGACGCTGATTTGCGACGCGTCGATGCCCCGGGCCAGTGCTCGACCTCCGAGGCGTCAGGTGTACTGGTGGTCTGAAGACATCAGCGAGAAACGCGCCGCGTGCATTGCGGCGCGTCGCCAGTACACTAGGTACCGCCGACGCAGGCGGTACCGTGACCAGACCGTGGAGGCACGGCTGCGGGATGCGTACAAACAGCGAAAGTACGCCCTGCAGTCCGCCATCAGCGAGGCCAAAACCCAAAGATGGGAAGAGTTCCTGGGGACTCTCGAGGCAGATCCGTGGGGCCGTCCGTACAAGGCGGTCAGGGGCAAGTTGCGCCCCTGGGCCCCACCGGTCACCGAGAGTCTCCAGCCCCGGCAATTGGAGGAGGTGGTCTCCGCTCTCTTTCCTTCGAGAGCGGAGCACTCGCCTCCCGTAATGGCGCCGCCCGAAATTGAGGAGGGCGGTGCTGATGCCGGGGCGCCAGAAGTTACAATGGCGGAGCTCGGCGCGGCAATGATGCGGCTCCGGGGTAAAAATACCGCCCCGGGGCCGGACGGAATTCCTGGCCGCGCCTGGGTTTTGGCCTATGACGCCCTAGGGGACCGGCTCCTCAGGCTGTTTAGCGCCTGTCTGGAGTCGGGACGGTTCCCTTCCAGGTGGAAGACGGGTAAGCTGGTCCTCCTGAGAAAGGAGGGCCGCCCCGCGGACTCTCCCTCCGCGTACCGCCCCATAGTGCTGCTGGATGAGGTGGGTAAGCTCTTTGAGCGTGTTGTGGTTGCCCGCCTCTCCAGGCACCTGGTGCGGGTGGGCCCCGACTTGTCCGAAGTCCAGTTCGGTTTCCGGGAGGGCCGGTCGACGATTGACGCGATTAGTCGCGTCAAGGCCCTCTCGGAAGAGGCGGTCGCCTCGCGCGGGGTGATGTTGGCGGTGTCCTTAGACATCGCCAACGCGTTCAACACCCTGCCGTGGGCGACTATCAGGGAGGCGCTCCGATTTCATGGGCTGCCTCCCTATCTGCGCCGAATAGTCGGGGACTACCTGCACCAGAGGAGTGTGTTTTGTGTGGGGCGGAACGGAGAGACGTTCCGGAGGGAGGTGTCGTGCGGTGTTCCACAGGGATCGGTTCTGGGTCCGATCCTGTGGAACATCGGCTACGACTGGGTGCTGCGGGGCGCCCTGCCCCCGGGAGTCGGCGTAACTTGTTACGCCGACGACACGCTGGTGACGGCCCGGGGAGAGGATTACGGGGCAGCTGCCCGTCTTGCCACGGCTGGAGTTGCCCTGGTTGTCGGCAGGATTAGGATGTTGGGACTGGAGGTGGCGCTGGAAAAGTCCGAGGCCCTATTATTTCATGGGCCTCGGCGGGCGCCGCCACCAGATGCCCACATCATCGTTGGAGGGGTCCGCATCGGGGTGGAGCCGAGTATGAAATACTTGGGGCTCCACCTCGACGGCCGCTGGAACTTTCGCGTCCATTTTAGCCGCCTGGCCCCCCGGCTGATGTCGGCGGCAGGAGCGCTTAGCTCTTTGCTGCCGAATATCGGGGGGCCGAGTGTCGTCTGCCGCCGCCTCTATTTGGGGGTGGTGCGGTCGATGGCGCTCTACGGAGCGCCCATTTGGGCCGACGCCCTCGATCGCCGCAACGTCGCCCTCCTGAGGAGACCGCAGAGGGCGATGGCGATCAGGGTGTCGCGGGCGTACCGCACCGTCTCCTATGAGGCGGCGTGCGTTTTGGCGGCATCGCCGCCTTGGGATTTGGAGGCGGGGGTCCGGGCGTCAGTGTATTACTGGCGCGCGGACCTCCGGCTCCATGGCGAGGAACCCACGCATTGTGCGGTGGAGACGCGAAGGTCCCAGGCTCGACTGGTCCTTGAGGAGAAGTGGGAAGACAGACTGGCCCAGCCCCGCTACGGGGTGAGGACCGTCGAGGCTGTCCGTCCGGTACTAAGACAGTGGACGGACAGACGGCGCGGACCGCTCACCTACCGGCTTACTCAGGTGCTCTCCGGACACGGCTGTTTCGGGGAGTACCTCTGCAAGATAGCCGGTAGGGAGCCGACAACCAGGTGCAACCATTGTGAGGAGTGTGACCAGGACACGGCGCAGCACACGCTGGAGGAGTGTCCGGCGTGGGCCGTGGAGCGCTGCGCCCTGGTCGCTGTGATTGGCCCCGACCTCTCGTTGCCGACCGTCGTATCCAGGATGGTCGGCGACGACAGGTGCTGGGGCGCAATGAGGTCCTTCTGCGAGACTGTCATCTCGCAGAAGGAGGCGGCGGAACGGGGGCGTGAGGATGATCCTTACGCCCCGGAAGTCCGCCGCCGGAGGAGAGGGCGCAGGAGACGCGCTTTTGTCGCTCTCCTGCCCCCCACTTAAGGGTTCCGGGTGGCAAGGCCTGAGGGGACCCTGCCACCCGTAAATTAGGAACCCCGAGAGGGCGCGCGCGGTGTTCCCGCGCGCCTTCTACCGTCGAAAGGGGAGAGCGGTCAGGCTCTCCCCTGGGGACGAGAGGTGGCCGGGTCCGTTTGACCCGGCCCACACCCACATGGGGGGGCCTGCTATGGATGAATCCTCCAAGTTCCCAACTGGCCCCCCCTATTGGATGAGAGAGGGAACACCCCAGGTTTTTTAGTGGGTAGACCAGCGCGTCTCGCTGGGAGTCCCACACTCCCCCGCCGGTGCCGTCCCCTAGCCGGCGGGCAGTGCATGAAGCATTTTTCCTGGGAAACAAAAAAAAAAAAAAAAAAAAGGTTAGGTTGCCCCCGGGAGTCGGCGTAACTTGTTACGCCGACGACACGCTGGTGACGGCCCGGGGAGAGGATTATGGGGCAGCTGCCCGTCTTGCCACGGCTGGAGTTGCCCTGGTTGTCGGCAGGATTAGGATGTTGGGACTGGAGGTGGCGCTGGAAAAGTCCGAGGCCCTATTATTTCATGGGCCTCGGCGGGCGCCGCCACCAGATGCCCACATCATCGTTGGAGGGGTCCGCATCGGGGTGGAGCCGAGTATGAAATACTTGGGGCTCCACCTCGACGGCCGCTGGAACTTTCACGTCCATTTTAGCCGCCTGGCCCCCCGGCTGATGTCGGCGGCAGGAGCGCTTAGCTCTTTGCTGCCGAATATCGGGGGGCCGAGTGTCGTCTGCCGCCGCCTCTATTTGGGGGTGGTGCGGTCGATGGCCCTTTATGGAGCGCCCATTTGGGCTGACGCCCTCGATCGCCATAACGTCGCCCTCCTGAGGAAACCGCAGAGGGCGATGGCGATCAGGGTGTCGCGGGCGTACCGCACCGTCTCCTTTGAGGCGGCGTGCGTCTTGGCGGCATCGCCGCCTTGGGATTTGGAGGCGGAGGTCCAGGCGTCGGTGTATTACTGGCGCGCGGACCTCCGGCTCCATGGCGAGGAACCCACGCATTGTGCGGTGGAGACGCGAAGGTCCCAGGCTCGACTGGTCCTCGAGGAGAAGTGGGAAGACAGACTGGCCCAGCCCCGCTACGGGGTGAGGACCGTCGAGGCTGTCCGTCCAGTACTAAGGCAGTGGACGGACAGACGGCGCGGACCGCTCACCTACCGGCTCACTCAGGTGCTCTCCGGACACGGCTGTTTCGGGGAGTACCTCTGCAAGATAGCCGGTAGGGAGCCGACAACCAGGTGCAACCATTGTGAGGAGTGTGACCAGGACACGGCGCAGCACACGCTGGAGGAGTGTCCGGCGTGGGTCGTGGAGCGCTGCGCCCTGGTCGCTGTGATTGGCCCCGACCTCTCGTTGCCGACCGTCGTATCCAGGATGGTCGGCGACGACAGGTGCTGGGGCGCAATGAGGTCCTTCTGCGAGACTGTCATCTCGCAGAAGGAGGCGGCGGAACGGGGGCGTGAGGATGATCCTTACGCCCCGGAAGTCCGCCGCCGGAGGAGAGGGCGCAGAAGACGCGCTTTTGTCGCTCTCCTGCCCCCCACTTAAGGGTTCCGGGTGGCAAGGCCTGAGGGGACCCTGCCACCCGTAAATTAGGAACCCCGAGAGGGCGCGCGCGGTGTTCCCGCGCGCCTTCTACCGTCGAAAGGGGAGAGCGGTCAGGCTCTCCCCTGGGGACGAGAGGTGGCCGGGTCCGTTTGACCCGGCCCACACCCACATGGGGGGGCCTGCTATGGATGAATCCTCTAAGTTCCCAACTGGCCCCCCCTATTGGATGAGAGAGGGAACACCCCAGGTTTTTTAGTGGGTAGACCAGCGCGTCTCGCTGGGAGTCCCACACTCCCCCGCCGGTGCCGTCCCCTAGTCGGCGGGCAGTGCATGAAGCATTTTTCCTGGGTAACAAAAAAAAAAATAACAAAAAAAAAAAAAAAAAAGGTTAGGTTAG
The DNA here is from genome assembly GCA_930367265.1 of Catocala fraxini. NCBI lineage: Eukaryota > Metazoa > Arthropoda > Insecta > Lepidoptera > Erebidae > Catocala > Catocala fraxini. The sequence goes on along the minus strand of OV884044.1, from coordinate 99,255 downwards.
GTTGGGCACCGTCCGGGCGTGGCTTGCCACCCCCACGCGCCCGGTGGAGGTAGACGTCGCGGCCGGCCGTTTTCGCGAAGCGGTCACGGCCGTCTGCGACGCGGCCATGCCGAGGGCCCGCCGCCGCCCCAGCCGCCGAGAAGTGTACTGGTGGAGCTCGGAGATCGCAAATCTCCGAGCCGCCTGCTCGGCGGCGCGGCGGCCCTACACGCGGTGTAGGCGGCGGCGGCATGGCCGGACGAACGACCAGCTGTCAGCCGAAGAACTGCAGGCCGAGCTCCGGCTGTACGGTGAGTACCGTGCAGCCAAAAAGGAGCTGCAGCTGGCCGTCGGCCAGGCCAAGTCCCGAGCCTGGGGTGAGGCCCTGGAGGGCCTGGATAGGGACCCTTGGGGGCGTCCGTACAGGGCTGCCCGGAACAAGTTCCGGGGCCCGACGCCCCCCGTCGCGGCGTCCCTGGAGCCGGAGCTCCTGGGCAGGGTGCTGGTGGGGCTCTTTCCCGAACGGAACCCCCACCACACCCCTCCGACGATGGCGCCGTCCTTCCCGGAGGAATTGGACCCGGCCTCCATCCCGCTTGTATCGGAGGCGGAGATGGAGGCGGCTGTCAGCCGCTTACGGGGCAAGAAGACGGCACCGGGTCCTGACGGGATCCCGGGGCGGGTCCTGCGGATCGCTCTCAGAGAGATGGGCGATCCGCTTCGGGAGCTGTTCGACGCGTGCCTCACGTCTGGACGGTTCCCTAAGTTGTGGAAGGACGGCCGATTGTGCCTGTTGCGGAAGGAAGGGCGAGACACAACCTCGCCTGCCGCATACAGGCCAATCGTGTTGCTGGATGACACGGGAAAGCTGCTAGAGAGAGTGGTGGCTGCCCGTGTCATCCAACACTTGGAGGGGACTGGGCCGGCGCTATCGCAGGCCCAGTATGGGTTCAGAGCGGGGCGGTCCACGATAGACGCCCTGCTCTGGCTCAAAGACTGGACGCAGGAAGCGGTCGGTGGGGGGAATAAGGCGTTGGCTGTCTCGCTGGACATTGCCAACGCCTTCAACAGCCTCCCGCATGGAACAGTACAGGAGGCGCTCCGGTATCACGGAGTGCCCCTGTATTTGCGGAGGCTGTTAGCCGACTACCTCCAGGACCGCGAGGTCCTGGTGGAGGGACGCGACGGTTTGAGGCGCCGTCGCGTATCCTGCGGGGTTCCACAGGGGTCGGTGCTGGGACCGCTCCTGTGGAACGTTGGCTACGACTGGGTGCTTCGAGGCACGCTTCCCGCGAGTATGCGGGTGGCGTGCTATGCCGATGACACCCTGGTCGTAGTCAAGGGGAGGGATCTCGGGGAGGCGGTGCGGTTGGCCGCGGTGGGAGCTGCCCTAGTGGTCGACCGTATCCGCGCCCTGGGATTGGAGGTTGCCCTCTCCAAGACCGAGGCCCTATTGTTCCATGGGCCTCGGGGAGGACCTCCTCCAGGTACGCGAGTGGCACTGGACGGGGTCCTGGTCCGGGTTGGGACCCAAATGAGGTACTTGGGTCTCATCCTGGATGGGAGGTGGACTTTTGGGGCACACTTCACCCAGCTGGCCCCAAGAGTCCTGGGAGCGGCGGCCGCCCTGGGGAGGCTGCTGCCCAACGTGGGTGGCCCGAGTGCTACCTGTCGCCGGCTGTACTCCGGAGTGATCCGGAGTATGGCCCTTTACGGGGCACCGGTCTAGGCGGACGCCCTTAGTCGCGACAATAAGATCCTGCTGCGACGTCCGCAGCGGGTCGTCGCGACGAGGGCCATACGCGGTTACCGGACGGTGTCCTGGACGGCGGCTTGCGTGCTGGCCAGTGACCCCCCCTGGGAGCTACAAGCGGAGGTCCTCGCCGAAGTTTACCACTTCATGGCGGCGAGGAGGTCCCGCGGGGAGTCCCCGGGGTGGGAGGAGGTCGCACGCATGCGGCGACAGGCGCGGGTCGCCCTATTGAGGCGATGGACGGAGGACCTGGCTCCACCGGCCCCGGGCCAGTGGACGGTGGAGGCCATTCGCCCGGTCCTCCGGGGGTGGATAGGGCGGCGATTTGGGTCGCTGACCTTCCGACTGGTGCAGGTGCTTTCCGGGCACGGATGCTTTGGAAAGTATTTGCACCAGATCGCGAGACGGGAGGCGACCCCGGCCTGCCACGAGTGTGGAGCGCCGGAAGACACGGCGCTTCACACGCTGGAGGCGTGTGCCGCGTGGGGGCCGCAGCGGCACACGCTTTCGGCCATAATAGGCGGAGATCTCTCCCTGCCGAGCGTGATCAACGCCATGCTCGGCGGCGAGAGGTCGTGGCAGGCAGTGGTCTCCTTCTGCGAAGCTGTCATAGCGCAGAAGGAGACCGCGGAGAGGGTCAGGGAGAACAACCTCCTCGCTGACCCTCTCCGGCGCAGACGGACGGGAGCGAGAAGGAGGCGATTTGCCCGCCTTTTCGCTCCTGTATAGTGGGGTCACTGGTACAGAGTCGGGGGACTCTCTACCGGCTTGCACGGCTCCACACGTCTGGGGGATGGTCTTGGTGAGCAAGGCCTTCCCTCCATAGGTGCTGAGGCCCGGTCACCATCAGCCGGGCCAACCGCCAGGGCGGGATGGTGATTGCTAACGCGACCCCATCCCGCCCCACTCCGTTGGCGGAGGGACTGCTCACCCCAGGTTTTTAGTGTGTATACCGACCCCCTTCAGGGGCGGAGAGTCTCACAAGGTTAGGTTGGGCACGCCGCAGAGGGCGATGGCCGTCAGAGTCGTCCGCGGGTATCGCACGATTTCCTACGAGGCGGCTTGCGTCCTGGCCGGATCCCCGCCCTGGGACCTAGAGGCGAAAGTACTCGCGTCATTGTATCGATGGCGCGAGGAAGAGCGGGCACGGGGCTCGAGGCCGGTGCAGCGGCAGATCGCGCTGCGCCGAGAGGAGCTCCGTCAGGTCTTGGTGGCGGAATGGCGGCAAAGGCTTCTGCGCCCTGCCGCCGGCCTCGCTACCGTCGAGGCGATCCGGCCAGTACTCGACGACTGGCTCGGGAGAAGGCACGGCTCCCTGTCGTTTAGGGTGACGCAGGTGCTGTCGGGGCACGGCTGCTTCGGCAAGTACCTGTGCCGCATAGACAGGGAGCCGGACGCTCGGTGCCACCACTGCGTTCATTGCGGGGAGGACACGGCGCAACACACGCTCGCCGAGTGCGTTGCTTGGGAGGAGCAGCGCCGTGTCCTCACAAATGAAGTAGGAGGCGATCTGTCGCTGCCGGCCGTAGTGCGGAGTATGGTCGGTAGCGCAGAGTCGTGGGACGCAGTGGTGTCCTTCTGCGAGGACGTGATGTCGCAGAAGGAAACTGCGGAACGGGAGAGGGAGATCTCGACTCTCTTCCCGGGCCGCAGAAGGCGCACCGGGCGCAGGAGAAGGGCGGACAACGCCCTTTTCCAGCCCCCATGAATGGGTCCAGGGGCGAGGGACTTGGGGAAGTCGCCGCCCCCTATTCGATGGACCCGAGGCGGAGGCGCGCGCGGGTGTCGGCGCGCGCCTCTGAGGCGATGCACGGGGTAGTTTAACACCTCACTACCCCGTGCAGGAGACGGGGCCCGGACGGACCGGGCCAGCACTAGTGCGGGGCTGCGGAAAAATTTGGACTCCCGCGGCCCCGCGCGGACGTGCGAGGAGACACCGGGGTGGTTTTAGCCGGTAAGAGTCCGGCATGCCCCTCCGCCTTTCCCCAGGCGGAGGAAGTCCATGAGGATTTCCCCCCGTAAAAAAAAAAAAAAAAAAAAAAAAAGGTTAGGTTAGGTTAGGGTGTTTGTCAGAAAACCTCCTCGTGGTACACCCTGGGCAACGTTGGCAATAATGCTCTTCATTATTGCTGGCGGCTAATATTCTGACAACCGGTGCCTTGTGCCGTCGCGTTCGGCACCGGTGGCGGGGGGATGGACGTTTGTCCCATCCCCAAGCCGGAGGCCCTCTCTTTGGGCCCGGCTCTCCCAGTACCGCTCTGTTTTAGAGTGGACATGGGAGAGCCGCTTTGACGGGTTCGGCGTGCACTCACCCTGCCGCTGAACAGACAACGGGGTCCCTTTTCGTCACTCTGACGATTCTTCTCCCATTTCTTTGCCCCTTTGTTTTGTCCCCCCCCCCCTTTTGTGGTTCTGAGTCCACTTTGTTTTCCCCTCCCTTTTGTTGCTCCCTTTCTTTTGACTTTTGTCCCCGTTGTCACCGTCTAGAGCATATCGTAACCCCGTAGTGTGCAGTGTCGTGGATCACGTCTCGCGGCTGCTGACGGGACCGAGGGTCTTGGCTTCACCGCCCGGACTGCGAGGGAGTGGCCCTCTATAAAAACCACCCCGAATCTCAAGTTGCTGCCGCACGGCGAGGAGATGCATGGCTGATGGGTAGTTCAGTCACTAGTGCGGCCCCCTCAGGGTACCTGCCGTCCCCCTGTTGTATTAGGCTTGCCCGGGTATCGGGATCTCTGCCCGGGTCGACTTTTATTTCTCCCATACTCGTGGGTTTCAATATGGAAAATTCTACAAAATCTATTTTAAAAAAAAAGACGTTGAGAGAGAGGTCGCGCACGCCTAGTTATGCGCGCTCCGAGGAGGATGAAGACTACGTGCCATCGGAGCACGAGGTAAATGTTTTGTCTTCGGACGCTAGTCCGGAGAGAGCTACGCGCAAGCGCTCGCGATCTGCGCAGCTGTCAGAGGACTCAGAAGGCTCCAGTGAGGATGCAGTGTCGGCACCAAAAGTGGCGACAGCAAGACGAGGACGTGGCCGTCCGCCCACTCACGGCAGATACGTGGGTCTGGGCCAGGCAAAGGCCGAACTTGCTGCCGCACTGCGAAAGAGCGAAGAGGAGGAGCGCACGTCGTCGGAGGACAGCCTCATTGCTGCGGCGGCCCGGCGAGTCGTTGCAGGACGAAAGCAGCCGGTGGTAGAGCCGGATGCCGACGACCTACCGGTGGCCCAGCTTAAGACCCGGCTTAGTGACGCCTTGGAGGCAATCCGTCTTGTCTCCAAGAAGTCAAAGGGTCTTAAGGGCACCTGTCAAAAGACCCTGAAGGAGGCAATTGAGGCCATTACGGACATTGCTGAGGCCGTATTTAGCCGCACGACCAATGAGGAGGTACAAAAACTCCAGACGGAGAATGCTCGGTTGGCCAAGGAAGTCTCCGAGCTCAAGAATCGCCAGGAAGAGTTTGAGAAGAGGCACGACCGGGGCGCAAGCAAGGCCGACTCGGAGCTTGTAGCTCTCGTCCGTCAGGAGCTCGGAGAGTTCCGCGCTAAGCTCTCCGTTATGGAGGGCCGGCTGTTGCGACCTTCTTTGGCGACAGATCGGCGAGAGCCTCTTCCGTCTTCTCCTCCGACGCCTGTGCCGCCTCCATCATACGCGGCCAAAGTAAGAGCCCAGCGGCCTCCTGCAACTTCTCAAGCGGCCGTCACAAGCGTTCCTGCCAGCCAAAAAGGCAGGAAAAGGCAGCAGACGAAGCGCGCACCCATGATTCCCAGGGAGCGCCCCGCTGCTCCCGTGGAACAACCAGCAGCTTCCGCACGCAAAGCCGACAACTGGGAGGTTGTCGGCGAGAAGAAAAAGGAGGCCAAGAAGAAGAAAAAGGCGGCCAAGAAGGCAAGGCAGGCGGCCAAAAAGGCGGCGAGGAAGCTCCACGCCCCTCGCTCAACAGCAGTGGTCCTCACGCTGCAACCGGCCGCCATCGAGCGAGGGACAACATACGCGGAGCTCCTTAAGAAGGCGCGGACGGCGATCGACCCCGGAAAGTTGGGAATAACGGTGGGCTTGCGGTGCCGGACTACCCAGACCGGTGCCCGACTTATCGAAGTGCCGGGAGTCGCTAGCGGCGACCAAGCGGACCGCCTGGCGGAAAGTCTCCGCCAGGTCCTGGAACCGGAAGAGGTCCGCGTCTCCAGGCCCCAAAAATGCGTAGATTTGCGCATCACGGGCCTGGATGACTCAGTTGATAAAGAAGAGGTCGTCGCTGCCGTCGCCAAGACCGGAGGGTGCCCTGCGGACCAAATTAGATGTGGCGAAATTAAGCAGGGCCGCGCCGGAATGGGGACGGCCCTAATTAGCTGTCCCGTCGCCGCCGCCAAGAAACTGGCCGATGGCCGACGAGTTTTAGTGGGTTGGGTGTCGGCGCAGGTCAGGGTCTTAGAATCCAGGCCTGCCCGGTGCTATCGCTGCCTTTGCAGCGGCCATGTAGGCGTGAAATGCCCCTCACAGGCTGACTGCACTGGCCGCTGTTTCCGTTGCGGCCAGCCTGGTCACATGGCCGCAACATGTGAAGCCACGCCGCACTGTATTTTGTGTGCGGCGGCGGGCAAACCAGAGAAGCACCGGGCGGGTGGCAAGGAGTGCGCCGCCACCCAGAAAAAACTGGCCCCTAGGCCGCCTGCCTCGTCGTCGGCAACAGCTAGGGTCGCCGCTCCCGCTGTCAGGGGGGTGGAGGTCAGTATGGAGACGTAATGGCTCCACGCCTCCGCCTCCTGCAGTGTAATTTAAACCACTGCGCCAGGGCTCAGGATCTTCTCCTCCAGAGCATGGCGCAGTGGTCGATTCATATCGCCGTAGTAGCCGAGCCCTATTTCGTCCCTCCCAGGGCTGACTGGGTAGGGGACCTCGATGGCTCGGTGGCGTTAATTTCGCCGGCCGCCGCCGGCACCCCGTCCTTCGAGAACATCGTCCGGGGACGGGGCTGCGTCGCAGCACTCGTAGGAGAAGCGGTTGTGGTGGGCGGCTACTTCTCACCCAACCGACCTCTCGCCGACTTCGAGGAGTATCTCCTCGAACTGAACGTCGTCGTCGCTCGAAGCCACCCTCGGCCCGTGCTCGTCGTCGGGGACCTCAATGCCAAATCCTCGGCTTGGGGTTCCGCGACCACGGACGCGAGGGGTGAATTGCTCGAGGAGTGGGCCGTAGAAAACGGCCTGCTAGTCCTCAATCGTGGGTCAGTGCACACGTGCGTGCGTCAGCGGGGCGGATCAGTCATTGACGTCTCTTTTGCCAGCCCCGCGCTAGCACGCCGTGTCCAAGGCTGGCGTGTCGTCGAGGAGGTGGAGACATTGTCGGACCACCGGTATATACTGTTCGACGTCTCCGCCCAGACCTCCGACCCCCCAGCCCCAAGGGCCCCGATTGGGGGCGGTCCGCGTTGGGCTTTGAAAAAGCTGAATCGGGAGATCCTCCTGGAAGCCTCCATCGTTCAGGCCTGGGTGCCAGCACCGGCCAGGCCTGACAATATCGAGATGGAGGCCGAGTGGTTCCGGGAGGCCATCACTCAAATTTGTGATGCGGCGATGCCTAGAGTGCCTGGAAATATCCCAAGTAGGCGTCGGGTGTACTGGTGGTCGGACCACATTGGTCATCTACGCCATTCTTGCGTGGTGGCCCGGCGCCAGTACATCCGGCTTCGTAGGAGGCGTCGCCGCCCTCCCGATTTTGACGCCAGGGAGGCGGAACTGTACGAGATCTACAGAGCGGCCAGGAAGCTCCTCAAAATATCTATCAAGCGGGCCAAGGACGAGGCCCGCCAGGAGCTGCTGGGGACTCTGGACGGTAATCCCTGGGGGCGTCCATATCTGATGGTCAGGGGCAAACTTCGCCCCTGGGCGCCCCCTTTGTCCCAGAGTCTCCGGCCACAGCTGGTTGAGGAGGTGGTGACCGCTCTGTTCCCTTCAAGGGCGGAGCACACTCCTCCGCCGATGGTTCTGCCTTCTATGGCGTCCAGCGCGGACTTTGACGACGACGTGGTTCCCGAAGTGACCCAAGTAGAGTTGCGAGCGGCGGTGTCGAGACTTTGCTCGAAAAACACCGCCCCAGGGCCCGACGGCATTCCAGGTCGTGCATTGGCCCTGGTCCTCGAAGAGCTCGCGCCCCGACTTAAGGGGCTCCTCACCGAGTGTTTGCAGCAGGGCCAGTTTCCGCGCCAGTGGAAGGTGGGGAAACTGGTCCTGATCAGGAAGGAAGGGCGCCCGGCGGACAGTCCGTCCGCCTACCGGCCCATTGTGTTGCTGGACGAGGTGGCTAAACTGTTTGAGTTTGTTATCGCGGAGCGCCTCGTCCAGCGTCTTTCTTCTGTGGGTCCGGATCTGGCGGACAACCAGTATGGTTTCCGTCGCGGGCGCTCTACAATTGATGCAGTTCTGCAAGTGAGGAGCCTGGCGGAGGATGCGGTGTCCCGGGGCGAGGTCGTCTTCGCGGTGTCTCTTGACATCGCGAATGCTTTCAACACCTTGCCCTGGAGTTGTATCAGGGCGGCACTCATTTTCCATCGAGTGCCGACCTACCTCCGCCGCATAGTCGGGGCATATCTATCGGAGAGGGTAGTAGTCTACCCGGGTCACGACGGTTGGAGTCGGCGAGAGATGTCGTGCGGTGTTCCACAGGGATCGGTTCTGGGTCCGCTCCTGTGGAACATCGGTTACGACTGGGTGCTGCGAGGTGCGCTCCTCCGTGGCGTCGGCGTCATTTGTTACGCCGACGACACGCTTGTCACGGCGAGGGGTAAGTCGCACCGGGCGGCGGCCATACTGGCGACCGCTGGGGTCGCACAAGTCGTTGGTCGTATCCGGCGGTTGGGCCTCGAGGTGGCCCTGTCGAAGTCCGAGGCCGTTTGTTTTCACGGCCCTCGGAACCGGCCACCTCCAGGGGCCCATATCATGGTAGGAGGGGTCCGCATCGGCGTCGAGCCGACCCTGAAATATTTGGGTCTTTTGCTCGACAGCCGGTGGGACTTTACAGCCCATTTTCGTCGTTTGGTCCCCATTCTTCGGGGCGCTGCAGGCGCGCTTTCGCGTCTGCTGCCCAACCTCGGGGGGCCAAACACCTCCTGCCGGAGGCTCTACGAGGGGGTCGTGCGGTCCATGGCCCTTTATGGGGCCCCAGTATGGGCAGACAACCTGACGGCCCGAAACATTTCGGCGCTTCGTGCGCCGCAGCGCGCCATGGCCGTCAGGTTGATAAGAGGTTACCGCACGATCTCGTTCGAGGCTGCGAGCCTCCTCGCCGGATCGATGCCATGGGACCTGGAAGCGGCGCTCCTGGCGTCGCTCTATCGTTGGCGCCGGGAGGCGCTAGCTCGGGGCGAGGGACCGGCTCTTCCCGCTCTCGAGGCGGCGAGGTCCGAGCTCCGCCAGGTCCTAGTGGCGAATTGGAAGGAACGACTTGTGCACCCCAGTGCCGGGCACGCCACGATCGTGGCGGTAAGTCCCGTGTTTGAGGAGTGGCTGGAGAGGCGCCATGGCGCCCTCACCTTCCGGCTGACACAGGTAATGACTGGCCACGGTTGTTTTGGCCAGTTCCTGTGTCGCATACGCCGGCAAGAGACGCCCGGTTGTCACCACTGCGGCGACTGCCGCGACGTTGTTGAGGACACGGCGCTGCACACTTTGGCGGTTTGCCCCGCCTGGGCATCGCAGCGCCGTGAATTGATCGCGGCAGTCGGATTGGTTGCCCTCTCGCTCCCGGCCGTAGTTCAGTCTATGGTCCGGAGTGAGAGGTCGTGGAACGCCGTCGCCTCCTTCTGTGAGGAAGTCATTTCCATCAAGGAGGCGGCGGAGCGGGAGAGGGAGCGTTTGAACCCTCTCCCCAACCGCAGAGCCGGGCGCCGGAGGGCGCGAGACGACCTCCAGCCACCCTGAGGTTTGACCTGGGGGTGGCGGGCTTTGTGGGCCTGCCCGCCATCCGTTCAGCACCAGGTCCGAGAGGCGGCGTGCGTGTTCCCACGCGCGCCTCTGTTGTTTCGAGTCCGTCTCCCCTCTAGGGGGGACAGTAGGGATAACTTGTGAGGAGTGCCTTTGGGTAGGTCTTTTGCGTAGTGGCCTGCCGTTTCATACGGCGGGCCGAAACCTCGGCGGGGTCGCGACCGCATGCGAAAGTGATTCGCGCGGCCCCGTCGATAGTGGTTTTGTCGAGGAACACCGTGGTAGGTTTAGTCGGTATTCCGGGAGGTACATTTTCTTCTTAACATCTTCTTTTACCCCGGCGAGTCCGACATAACCCCTCCGCCCGCCCCCGCGGAGGGGTATGCATCAAGCATTCCCCCACGTTAAAAAAAAAAAAAAAAAAAAAAGGTTGTCGTGCGGTCCGGGCACGCCACGATCGTGGCGGTAAGTCCCGTGTTTGAGGAGTGGCTGGAGAGGCGCCATGGCGCCCTCACCTTCCGGCTGACACAGGTAATGACTGGCCACGGTTGTTTTGGCCAGTTCCTGTGTCGCATACGCCGGCAAGAGACGCCCGGTTGTCACCACTGCGGCGACTGCCGCGACGTTGTTGAGGACACGGCGCTGCACACTTTGGCGGTTTGCCCCGCCTGGGCATCGCAGCGCCGTGAATTGATCGCGGCAGTCGGATTGGTTGCCCTCTCGCTCCCGGCCGTAGTTCAGTCTATGGTCCGGAGTGAGAGGTCGTGGAACGCCGTCGCCTCCTTTTGTGAGGAAGTCATTTCCATCAAGGAGGCGGCGGAGCGGGAGAGGGAGCGTTTGAACCCTCTCCCCAACCGCAGAGCCGGGCGCCGGAGGGCGCGAGACGACCTCCAGCCACCCTGAGGTTTGACCTGGGGGTGGCGGGCTTTGTGGGCCTGCCCGCCATCCGTTCAGCACCAGGTCCGAGAGGCGGCGTGCGTGTTCCCACGCGCGCCTCTGTTGTTTCGAGTCCGTCTCCCCTCTAGGGGAGACAGTAGGGATATTATTGTGAGAAGTGCCTTTGGGTAGGTCTTTTGCGTAGTGGCCTGCCGTTTCATACGGCGGGCCGAAACCTCGGCGGGGTCGCGACCGCATGCGAAAGTGATTCGCGCGGCCCCGTCGATAGTGGTTTTGTCGAGGAACACCGTGGTAGGTTTAGTCGGTATTCCGGGAGGTACATTTTCTTCTTAACATCTTTCTTTTACCCCGGAGAGTCCGACATAACCCCTCCGCCCGCCCCCGCGGAGGGGTATGCATCAAGCATTCCCCCACGTAAAAAAAAAAAAAAAAAAAAAAAAAAAAAAAAAAAAAAAAAAAAAAAAAGGGTGTTTGTCAGAAAACCTCCTCGTGGTACACCCTGGGCAACGTTGGCAATAATGCTCTTCATTATTGCTGGCGGCTAATATTCTGACAACCGGTGCCTTGTGCCGTCGCGTTCGGCACCGGTGGCGGGGGGATGGACGTTTGTCCCATCCCCAAGCCGGAGGCCCTCTCTTTGGGCCCGGCTCTCCCAGTACCGCTCTGTTTTAGAGTGGACATGGGAGAGCCGCTTTGACGGGTTCGGCGTGCACTCACCCTGCCGCTGAACAGACAACGGGGTCCCTTTTCGTCACTCTGACGATTCTCCCCCCTTTCTTTGCCCCTTTGTTTTGTCCCCTCCCCCCCCCCCCTTTTGTGGTTCTGAGTCCACTTTGTTTTCCCCTCCCTTTTGTTTTGCTCCCTTTCTTTTGACTTTTGTCCCCGTTGTCACCGTCTAGAGCATATCGTAACCCCGTAGTGTGCAGTGTCGTGGATCACGTCTCGCGGCTGCTGACGGGACCGAGGGTCTTGGCTTCACCGCCCGGACTGCGAGGGAGTGGCCCTCTATAAAAACCACCCCGAATCTCAAGTTGCTGCCGCACGGCGAGGAGATGCATGGCTGATGGGTAGTTCAGTCACTAGTGCGGCCCCTCAGGGTACCTGCCGTCCCCCTGTAGTATTAGGCTTGCCCGGGTATCGGGATCTCTGCCCGGGTCGACTTTTATTTCTCCCATTCTCGTGGGATTTAACATGGAAAATTCTATCAAATCTATTTTAAAAAAAAAGACGTTGACAGGACAGGACAGGACGTTCTGCGCGCTCCGAGGAAGATGAAGATTACGTGCCGTCGGAGCACGAGGTAAATGTTTTGTCTTCGGATGCCAGTCCGGACAGAGCTACGCGCAAGCGCTCGCGGTCTGCACAGCCATCGGAGTCGGACGGCTCGAGTGAGGACGCGATTCCGGCACCGAAAGTTGCAACGGCAAGACGTGGACGCGGTCGTCCGCCCACCCACGGCAAGTACGTGGGTTTGGGTCAGGCCAAGGCCGAACTTGCCGCTGCATTGTTGAAGGCCGAAGCCGAGGAGCGCTCTTCCTCCGAGGATAGCCTCATCGCTGCGGCAGCCCAGCGAGTTGCTTCCGCAAGGAAGCAACCGATAGTGGAGCTAGATGCCGAAGACCTGCCAGTATCCCAACTGAAGACACGCCTTAGTGACGCCTTGGAGGCAATCCGCCTGGTCTCCAAGAAGTCCAAGGGTCTTAAAGGCACATGCCAAAAGACCCTAAAGGAATCAATTGCGGCCATAAGTGATATTGCGGAGGCTGTCTTCAGCCGCACGACGGATGAGGAGGTACAAAGGCTACAGACAGAGAATGCTCGTTTGGCGAAGGAAGTGGCCGAACTCAAAAATCGACAGGAGGAGTTCGAGAAGCGGCACGAACAGAGTAGTAACAAGGCGGAATCGGAGCTTGTGGCGCTAGTCCGGCAGGAGCTCGGAGAGTTCCGTGCCAAACTCTCCGTAATGGAGGGCCGGCTGCTGCGCCCTCCTCTGGCCGCAGATAGAGTTAGAGTGCCTCCCCCTCCTTCTTCCCCGATGCCTGCGCCGCTGACGTACGCGGCTAAAGTAAGGTCGTCGCGGCCTCCTGCAATTGCTCCAGCGGCCGACACAACGGCTCCTGTCAACCGTAAGGGCAGGAAAAGGTCTCAGGCTAAGCGCGCACCCGTAGCTGCCAAGGTGCGCCCCGCTGCTCCCGTGGAACAACCGGCTGCTTCCGCGCGCAATGCCGACAACTGGGAGGTTGTCGGCAAGAAGAAAGAGGAGGTCAAGAAGAAGAAGAGAGCGGCCAAGAAGGCAAGGCAGGCGACCAAGAAGGCGGCAAGGAAGCTCCAGGCCCCTCGCTCCACTGCAGTTGTTATTACGCTGCAGCCGGCTGCCATCGAGCGAGGGACCACTTATGCGGAGCTCCTTAAGAAGGCGCGGACGGCGATCGACCCCGGCAAACTGGGAATAACATCAGGCTTGCGGTGCCGGACTACCCAGACCGGTGCCCGCCTTATCGAAGTGCCGGGAGTCGCAAGCGGCGATCAGGCGGACCGCCTGGCGGAAAGTCTCCGCCAGGTTTTAGAGGCAGAAGAGGTCCGCATCTCCAGGCCCCAAAAGTGCGTGGATCTGCGCATCACGGGCCTGGATGATTCGGTAACAAAAGAAGAGGTCGTCGCTGCCGTCGCCAAGACCGGAGGGTGCCCTGAAGCTCAAATAAGGTCCGGTGACATTAAGCAGGGCCGCGCCGGAATGGGGACAGCCATTATCAGCTGTCCCGTGGCCGCCGCCAAGAAACTGGCCGATGGCCGACGTCTTTTGGTGGGGTGGGTTTCGGCGCAAATTAAAGCGTTGGAGCCCAGGCTCGCCCGATGCTACCGCTGCTTATCCAGCGGCCATGTGGGTGTCACGTGCCCCTCACGGGTCGACTGCACCGGCCGCTGTTTCCGTTGCGGTCGGCCCGGTCACGTGGCCGCTACGTGTGAGGCCACGCCGCATTGTGTTTTGTGTGCGGCGTTGGGCAAATCAGCGGAGCACCGGGCGGGTAGCAAGGGGTGCGCCGCCACCAATAAAAAACTACCGCCGAGGTCGCCTGCCTCGTCATCGCCAGTAGCCAGAGCTGCCGTTCCTGCGGTCAGAGGGGCGGAGGTCGGTATGGAGACGTGATGCCTCCACGCCTCCGCCTCCTGCAGAGTAATTTAAACCACTGCGCCAGGGCTCAGGACCTTCTCAGTGGTCTTCCAGTGGTCAATTCATGTCGCCGTCGTAGCCGAGCCTTATTTTGTCCCTCCCAGGGCTGACTGGGTAGGGGACCTCGATGGCTCGGTGGCGTTAATTTCGCCGGCCGCCGCCGGCACCCCGTCCTTCGAGAACATCATCCGAGGACGGGGCTGCGTCGCAGCACTCATAGGAGAAGCGGTTGTGGTGGGTGGTTACTTCTCACCCAACCGATCTCTCGCCGACTTCGAGGAGTATCTCCTCGAACTGAACGTCGTCGTCGCTCGAAGCCACCCTCGGCCCGTGCTCGTCGTCGGGGACCTCAATGCCAAATCCTCGGCTTGGGGTTCCGCGACCACGGACGCGAGGGGTGAATTGCTCGAGGAGTGGGCCGTAGAAAACGGCCTGCTAGTCCTCAATCGTGGGTCAGTGCACACGTGCGTGCGTCAGCGGGGCGGGTCAGTTATTGACGTCTCTTTTGCCAGCCCCGCACTAGCACGCCGTGTCCAAGGCTGGCGTGTCGTCGAGGAGGTGGAGACATTGTCGGACCATCGGTATATACGGTTCGACGTCTCCGCCCAGACCTCCGACCCCCCAGCCCCAAGGGCCCCGATTGGGGGCGGTCCGCGTTGGGCTTTGAAAAAGCTGAATCGGGAGGTCCTCCTGGAAGCCTCCATCGTTCAGGCCTGGGTGCCAGCACCGGCCAGGCCTGACAATGTCGAGATGGAGGCCGAGTGGTTCCGGGAGGCCGTAACACAAGTATGTGATGCGGCGATGCCTAGAGTGCCACTAAATATTCCGGCTAGGCGCCGGGTGTACTGGTGGTCGGACCACATAGCCGACCTGCGCCACTCGTGCGTGGCGGCCAGGCGCCAGTACATCCGGCTTCGCAGGAGGCGTCGCCGCCCTCCCGATTTCAACGTCAGGGAGGCGGAACTGTACGAGGACTACAGGGCGGCCAAGAAGGCTCTTAAGACAGCCATCAAGCGGGCCAAAGATCAGGCCCGCCAAGAGCTGCTGGGGACTCTGGACCGTAATCCCTGGGGGCGTCCATACCTTATGGTAAGGGGCAAGCTTCGCCCCTGGGCGCCCCCCTTGTCCCAGAGTCTCCGGCCACAATTGGTTGAGGAGGTGGTGGCCGCTCTGTTTCCCTCACGGGCGGAGCACACTCCGCCGCCGATGGTTCTGCCTTCCATGGCATCCAGCGCGGACTTTGACGACGACGTGGTTCCCGAAGTGACCCAGGTAGAGTTGCGAGCGGCGGTGTCGAGACTTCGCTCAAAAAACACCGCCCCAGGGCCCGACGGCATTCCAGGTCGTGCATTGGCCCTGGTCCTTGAGGAGCTCGCGCCCCGACTCAGGGGGCTCCTCAGTGAGTGTTTGCAGCAGGGCCAGTTTCCGCGCCAGTGGAAGGTGGGGAAGCTGGTCCTGATCAGGAAGGAAGGGCGCCCGGCGGACAGTCCGTCCGCCTACCGGCCCATAGTGTTGCTGGGCGAGGTGGCTAAACTATTTGAGTTTATTATCGCGGAGCGCCTCGTCCAGCGTCTTTCTTTTGTGGGTCCGGACTTGGCGGACAACCAATATGGTTTCCGCCGCGGGCGCTCCACTATTGATGCTGTCCTGCACGTGAGGAGCCTGGCGGAGGATGCGGTGTCCCGGGGCGAGGTCGTCTTCGCGGTGTCTCTCGACATCGCGAATGCCTTCAACACCTTGCCCTGGAGTTGTATTAGGGAGGCACTCATTTTCCATCGAGTGCCGACCTACCTCCGCCGCATTGTCGGGGACTATTTATCAGAGAGGGTAGTAGTCTACCCGGGTCACGACGGTTGGAGTCGGCGAGAGATGTCGTGCGGTGTTCCGCAGGGATCGGTTCTGGGTCCGCTCCTGTGGAACATCGGTTACGACTGGGTGCTGCGAGGTGCGCTCCTCCGTGGCGTCGGCGTCATTTGTTACGCCGACGACACGCTTGTCACGGCGAGGGGTAAGTCGCACCGGGCGGCGGCCATACTGGCGACCGCTGGGGTCGCACAAGTCGTTGGTCGTATCCGGCGGTTGGGCCTCGAGGTGGCCCTGTCGAAATCCGAGGCCGTTTGTTTTCACGGCCCTCGGAACCGGCCACCTCCAGGGGCCCATATAATGGTAGGAGGGGTCCGCATCGGCGTCGAGTCGACCCTGAAATATTTGGGTCTTTTGCTCGACAGCCGGTGGGACTTTACAGCCCACTTTCGTCGTTTGGCTCCCATTCTTCGGGGCGCTGCGGGCGCGCTCTCGCGCCTGCTGCCCAACCTCGGGGGGCCAAACACCTCCTGCCGGAGGCTCTACGAGGGGGTCGTGCGGTCCATGGCCCTGTATGGGGCCCCAGTTTGGGCGGACAACCTGACGGCCCGTAACATTTCGGCGCTTCGTGCGCCGCAGCGCGCCATGGCCGTCAGGTTGATAAGAGGTTACCGCACGATCTCGTTCGAGGCTGCGAGCCTCCTCGCCGGATCGATGCCATGGGACCTGGAAGCGGCGCTCCTGGCGTCGCTCTATCGTTGGCGCCGGGAGGCGCTAGCTCGGGGCGAAGGACCAGCTCTTCCCGCTCTCGCGGCGGCGAGGTCCGAGCTCCGCCAGGTCCTAGTGGCGAATTGGAAGGAACGACTTGTGCACCCCAGTGCCGGGCACGCCACGATCGTGGCGGTAAGTCCTGTGTTTGAGGAGTGGCTGGAGAGGCGCCATGGCGCCCTCACCTTCCGGCTGACACAGGTAATGACTGGCCACGGTTGTTTTGGCCAGTTCCTGTGTCGCATACGCCGGCAAGAGACGCCCGGTTGTCACCACTGCGGCGACTGCCGCGACGTTGTTGAGGACACGGCGCTGCACACTTTGGCGGTTTGCCCCGCCTGGGCATCGCAGCGCCGTGAATTGATCGCGGCAGTCGGATTGGTTGCCCTCTCGCTCCCGGCCGTAGTTCAGTCTATGGTCCGGAGTGAGAGGTCGTGGAACGCCGTCGCCTCCTTCTGTGAGGAAGTCATTTCTATCAAGGAGGCGGCGGAGCGGGAGAGGGAGCGTTTGAACCCTCTCCCCAACCGCAGAGCCGGGCGCCGGAGGGCGCGAGACGACCTCCAGCCACCCTGAGGTTTGACCTGGGGGTGGCGGGCTTTGTGGGCCTGCCCGCCATCCGTTCAGCACCAGGTCCGAGAGGCGGCGTGCGTGTTCCCACGCGCGCTTCTGTTGTTTCGAGTCCGTCTCCCCTCTAGGGGGGACAGTAGGGATAACTTGTGAGGAGTGCCTTTGGGTAGGTCTTTTGTGTAGTGGCCTGCCGTTTCATACGGCGGGCCGAAACCTCGGCGGGGTCGCGACCGCATGCGAAAGTGATTCGCGCGGCCCCGTCGATAGTGGTTTTGTCGAGGAACACCGTGGTAGGTTTAGTCGGTATCCCGGGAGGTACATTTTCTTCTTAACATCTTTCTTTTACCCCGGCGAGTCCGACATAACCCCTCCGCCCGCCCCCGCGGAGGGGTATGCATCAAGCATTCCCCCACGTTAAAAAAAAAAAAAAAAAAAAAAAAAACAAAAAAAAAAAGGTTGTCGTGCGGTCACCAGAGGAGTGTGTTTTGTGTGGGGCGGAACGGAGAGACGTTTCGGAGGGAGGTGTCGTGCGGTGTTCCACAGGGATCGGTTCTGGGTCCGATCCTGTGGAACATCGGCTACGACTGGGTGCTGCGGGGCGCCCTGCCTCCGGGAGTCGGCGTAACTTGTTACGCCGACGACACGCTGGTGACGGCCCGGGGAGAGGATTACGGGGCAGCTGCCCGTCTTGCCACGGCTGGAGTTGCCCTGGTTGTCGGCAGGATTAGGATGTTGGGACTGGAGGTGGCGCTGGAAAAGTCCGAGGCCCTATTATTTCATGGGCCTCGGCGGGCGCCGCCACCAGATGCCCACATCATCGTTGGAGGGGTCCGCATCGGGGTGGAGCCGAGTATGAAATACTTGGGGCTCCACCTCGACGGCCGCTGGAACTTTCGCGTCCATTTTAGCCGCCTGGCCCCCCGGCTGATGTCGGCGGCAGGAGCGCTTAGCTCTCTGCTGCCGAATATCGGGGGGCCGAGTGTCGTCTGCCGCCGCCTCTATTTGGGGGTGGTGCGGTCGATTGCCCTATACGGAGCGCCCATTTGGGCCGACGCCCTCGATCGCCACAACGTCGCCCTCCTGAGGAGACCGCAGAGGGCGATGGCGATCAGGGTGTCGCGGGCGTACCGCACCGTCTCCTTTGAGGCGGCGTGCGTTTTGGCGGCATCGCCGCCTTGGGATTTGGAGGCGGAGGTCCAGGCGTCGGTGTATTACTGGCGCGCGGACCTCCGGCTCCATGGCGAGGAACCCACGCATTGTGCGGTGGAGACGCGAAGGTCCCAGGCTCGACTGGTCCTCGAGGCCAAGTGGGAAGACAGACTGGCCCAGCCCCGCTACGGGGTGAGGACCGTCGAGGCTGTCCGTCCAGTACTAAGGCAGTGGACGGACAGACGGCGCGGACCGCTCACCTACCGGCTCACTCAGGTGCTCTCCGGACACGGCTGTTTCGGGGAGTACCTCTGCAAGATAGCCGGTAGGGAGCCGACAACCAGGTGCAACCATTGTGAGGAGTGTGACCAGGACACGGCGCAGCACACGCTGGAGGAGTGTCCGGCGTGGGCCGCGGAGCGCTGCGCCCTGGTCGCTGTGATTGGCCCCGACCTCTCGTTGCCGACCATCGTATCTAGGATGGTCTGCGACGACAGGTGCTGGGGCGCAATGAGGTCCTTCTGCGAGACTGTCATCTCGCAGAAGGAGGCGGCGGAACGGGGGCGTGAGGATGATCCTTACGCCCCGGAAGTCCGCCGCCGGAGGAGAGGGCGCAGGAGACGCGCTTTTGTCGCTCTCCTGCCCCCCACTTAAGGGTTCCGGGTGGCAAGGCCTCAGGGGACCCTGCCACCTGTAAATTAGGAACCCCGAGAGGGCGCGCGCGGTGTTCCCGCGCGCCTTCTACCGTCGAAAGGGGAGAGCGGTGAGGCTCTCTCCTGGGGACGAGAGGTGGCCGGGTCCGTTTGACCCGGCCCACACCCACATGGGGGGGCCTGCTATGGATGAATCCTCCTAGAGCTCCCAACTGGCCCCCCCTATTGGATGAGAGAGGGAACACCCCAGGTTTTTTAGTGGGTAGACCAGCGCGTCTCGCTGGGAGTCCCACACTCCCCCGCCGGTGCCGTCCCCTAGCCGGCGGGCAGTGCATGAAGCATTTTTCCTGGGAAACAAAAAAAAAAGGTTGTCGTGCGGTCAGGGTGTTTGTCAGAAAACCTCCTCGTGGTACACCCTGGGCAACGTTGGCAATAATGCTCTTCATTATTGCTGGCGGCTAATATTCTGACAACCGGTGCCTTGTGCCGTCGCGTTCGGCACCGGTGGCGGGGGGATGGACCCTTGTCCCATCCCCAAGCCGGAGGCCCTGTCGTTGGGCCCGGCTCTCCCAGTACCGCTCTGTTTTAGAGTGGACATGGGAGAGCCGCTTTGACGGGTTCGGCGTGCACTCACCCTGCCGCTGAACAGACAACGGGGTCCCTTTTCGTCACTCTGACGATTCTCCCCCCTTTCTTTGCCCCTTTGTTTTGTCCCCCCCCCCCCCCTTTTGTGGTTCTGAGTCCACTTTGTTTTCCTCTCCCTTTTGTTTTGCTCCCTTTCTTTTGACTTTTGTCCCCGTTGTCACCGTCTGGAGTATATCGTAACCCCGTAGTGTGCAGTGTCGTGGATCACGTCCCGCGGCTGCTGACGGGACCGAGGGTCTTGGCTTCACCGCCCGGACTGCGAGGGAGTGGCCCTCTATAAAAACCACCCCGAATCTCAAGTTGCTGCCGCACGGCGAGGAGATGCATGGCTGATGGGTAGTTCAGTCACTAGTGCGGCCCCCTCAGGGTACCTGCCGTCCCCCTGTTGTATTAGGCTTGCCCGGGTATCGGGATCTCTGCCCGGGTCGACGTTTATTTCTCCCATACTCGTGGGATTCAGTATGGAACCATCAATTAAAACAATTTAAAAAAAAAAGACGTTGAGAGAGTCGCGCACGCCCAGTTCTGCGCGCTCTGAAGAGGATGAGGACTACGTGCCCTCAGAGCACGAAGTTGAAGTCGTTTCTTCGGATGCGACCCCGGAGAGAGTTCTGCGCAAACGGTCGCGGTCTTCACAGCCATCGGAGTCGGACGGCTCGAGCGAGGACGCAGTTCCGGCAGCAAAAGTGGCGACGGCAAGGCGTGGACGCGGTCGTCCGCCCACCCACGGTAGATACGTGGGTTTGGGCCAGGCCAAGGCCGAACTTGCCGCCGCACTGCGGAAGGCCGACGACCAGGAGCGCACGTCAGAAGAGGATAGCCTCATCGCTGCGGCAGCCCAAAGAGTCGCTGTGGGACGGAAGCAGCCGTTGGTGGAGCCGGACGCCGAAGACCTGCCGGTGACACAGCTAAAGACCCGGCTTAGCGACGCCTTGGAGGCAATCCGTTTGGTCTCTAAGAAATCGAAGGGACTAAAGGGTACGTGCCAGAAGACCCTGAAAGAGTCCATCGAGGCCATTCGGGACATAGCGGAGGCCGTCTTTAGCCGCACAGCGAATGAGGAGGTGCAAAAGCTGCAGCTGGAAAATTCTCGTCTGGCGCGAGAGTTATCCGAGCTCAAGAAGAGGCAGGAGGCATTTGAGAAGCGGCATGACCAGGGCGCGAACAAGACCGAATCGGAGCTTGTAGCCCTGGTCCGGCAGGAGCTTGGCGAATTTCGCGCCAAGCTATCAGTTATGGAGGGCCGGCTGCTGCGGCCTCCTCTGGCCGCAGACAGAGTCAGAGTGCCTCCCCCTCCTTCTCCCCCGATGCCTGCGCCGCTGACGTACGCGGCTAAAGTAAGGTCCTCGCGGCCTCCTCCAATTGCTCCAGCGGCCGACACAACAGCTCCGGCCAACCAAAAGGGCAGAAAAAGGTCTCAGGCTAAGCGTGCGCCTGTGGCTGCCAAGGAGCGCCCTGTTGCTGCCGTTGATGGGCCAGCAGCTTCCGCACGCAAAGCCGACAACTGGGAGGTTGTCGGCAAGAAGAAGGAGGAGGCCAAGAGGAGGAAGAAGGCGGCCAAGAAAGCCAGGCAGGCGGCCAAAAAGGCGGCGAGGAAGCTCCAGGCCCCTCGCTCCACTGCGGTCGTTATTACGTTGCAGCCGGCTGCCATCGAGCGAGGGACCACTTACGCGGAGCTCCTCAAGAAGGCGCGGACGGCGATCGACCCCGGCAAACTGGGGATAACGGGAGGCTTGCGGTGCCGGACTACCCAGACCGGTGCCCGCCTAATTGAGGTGCCGGGAGTCGCAAGCGGCGACCAGGCGGACCGCCTGGCGGAAAGTCTCCGCTAGGTTTTGGAACCGGAAGAGGTCCGCGTCTCCAGGCCCCAAAAATGCGTAGATTTGCGCATCACGGGCCTGGATGACTCTATCGTTAAAGAAGAGGTCGTCGCCGCCGTCGCCAAGATCGGAGGGTGCCCTGTTGATCAAATCAAGTGTGGTGAAATCAAACAGGGCCGCGCCGGAATGGGGACGGCACTTATTAGCTGTCCCGTGGCCGCCGCCAAGAAACTGGTCGATGGTCGCCGAATTTTAGTGGGTTGGGTGTCGGCGCAGATCAAGGCCTTAGATCCCAGGCCCGCCCGGTGCTATCGCTGCCTTTCTAGCGGCCATGTAGGCGTTAAGTGCCCTTCGCAGGCTGACTGCACTGGCCGCTGTTTTCGCTGCGGTCAGCCTGGTCACATGGCCGCAACTTGTGAGGCCACGCCGCACTGCATTTTGTGTGCGGCGGCGGGCAAATCGGCGAAGCACCGGGCGGGTAGCAAGGAGTGCGCCGCCACTAACAAAAAACTGGCCCCAAGGTCGCCTGCCGCGTCGTCAACAGCCGCCGGGGTCGCCGCTCCCGCGGTTGGAGGGGCGGAGGTCAGCATGGAGACGTAATGCCTCCACGCCTCCGTCTCCTCCAGAGTAATTTAAACCACTGCGCCAGGGCTCAGGATCTTCTCCTCCAGAGCATGGCGCAGTGGTCAATTCATGTCGCCATAGTGGCCGAGCCCTATTTTGTCCCCCCCAGGGCTGACTGGGTAGGGGACCTCGATGGCTCGGTGGCGTTAATTTCGCCGGCCGCCGCCGGCACCCCGTCCTTCGAGAACATCGTCCGAGGACGGGGCTGCGTCGCAGCACTCGTAGGAGAAGCGGTTGTGGTGGGCGGCTACTTCTCACCCAACCGACCTCTCGCCGACTTCGAGGAGTATCTCCTCGAACTGAACGTCGTCGTCGCTCGAAGCCACCCTCGGCCCGTACTCGTCGTCGGGGACCTCAATGCCAAATCCTCGGCTTGGGGTTCCGCGACCACGGACGCGAGGGGTGAATTGCTCGAGGAGTGGGCCGTAGAAAACGGCCTGCTAGTCCTCAATCGTGGGTCAGTGCACACGTGCGTGCGTCAGCGGGGCGGGTCAGTCATTGACGTCTCTTTTGCCAGCCCCGCGCTAGCACGTCGTGTCCAAGGCTGGCGCGTCGTCGAGGGGGTGGAGACGTTGTCGGACCATCGTTATATACGGTTCGACGTCTCCGCCCAGACCTCCGACCCCCCAGCCCCAAGGGCCCCGATTGGGGGCGGTCCGCGTTGGGCTTTAAGAAAGCTAAATCGGGAGGTCCTCCTGGAAGCCTCCATCGTTCAGGCCTGGGTGCCAGCACCGGCCAGGCCTGACAATGTCGAGATGGAGGCCGAGTGGTTCCGGGAGGCCATCACTCAAATCTGTGATGCGGCGATGCCTAGAGTGCCTCAAAATTTACCAGCTAGGCGCCGGGTGTACTGGTGGTCTGACCACATCGGTCAGTTACGCCATTCATGCGTGGTGGCCCGACGCCAGTACATCCGGCTTCGTAGGAGGCGTCGCCGCCCTCCCGATTTCGACGCCAGGGAGGCGGAACTATACGAGGTCTACAGAGCGGCCAAGAAGCTCCTCAAAATTGCCATAAAGCGGGCCAAGGATGAGGCCCGCCAGGAGCTGCTGGGGACTCTGGACAGTAATCCCTGGGGGCGACCATATCTTATGGTCAGGGGCAAACTTCGCCCCTGGGCGCCCCCTTTGTCCCAGAGTCTCCGGCCACAGTTGGTTGAGGAGGTGGTGGCCGCTCTGTTCCCTTCACGGGCGGAACACACTCCTCCGCCGATGGTTCTGCCTTCCATGGCGTCCAACGCGGACTTTGACGACGACGTGGTTCCCGAAGTGACCCAAGTAGAGTTGCGAGCGGCGGTGTCGAGACTTCGCTCGAAAAACACCGCCCCAGGGCCCGACGGCATTCCAGGTCGTGCATTGGCCCTGGTCCTTGAGGAGCTCGCGCCCCGACTCAGGGGGCTCCTCTGTGAGTGTTTGCAGCAGGGCCAGTTTCCGCGCCAGTGGAAGGTGGGGAAACTGGTCCTGATCAGGAAGGAAGGGCGCCCGGCGGACAGTCCGTCCGCCTACCGGCCCATTGTACTGCTGGACGAGGTGGCTAAACTGTTTGAGTTTATTATCGCGGAGCGCCTCGTCCAGCGTCTTTCTTCTGTGGGTCCGGATCTGGCGGACAACCAGTATGGTTTCCGTCGCGGGCGCTCTACAATCGATGCAGTTCTGCAAGTGAGGAGCCTGGCGGAGGATGCGGTGTCCCGGGGCGAGGTCGTCTTCGCGGTGTCTCTTGACATCGCGAAAGCCTTCAACACCTTGCCCTGGAGTTGTATCAGGGAGGCACTCATTTTCCATCGAGTGCCAACCTACCTCCGCCGCATAGTCGGGGCATATCTATCGGAGAGGGTAGTAGTCTACCCGGGTCACGACGGTTGGAGTCGGCGAGAGATGTCGTGCGGTGTTCCACAGGGATCGGTTCTGGGTCCGCTCCTGTGGAACATCGGTTACGACTGGGTGCTGCGAGGTGCGCTCCTCCGTGGCGTCGGCGTCATTTGTTACGCCGACGACACGCTTGTCACGGCGAGGGGTAAGTCGCACCGGGCGGCGGCCATACTGGCGACCGCTGGGGTCGCACAAGTCGTTGGTCGTATCCGGCGATTGGGCCTCGAGGTGGCCCTGTCGAAATCCGAGGCCGTTTGTTTTCACGGCCGTTTGTTTTTTCTGAAATATCTGGGTCTTTTGCTCGACAGCCGGTGGGACTTTACAGCCCATTTTCGTCGTTTGGTCCCCATTCTTCGGGGCGCTGCGGGCGCGCTCTCGCGCCTGCTGCCCAACCTCGGGGGGCCAAACACCTCCTGCCGGAGGCTCTACGAGGGGGTCGTGCGGTCCATGGCCCTTTATGGGGCCCCAGTATGGGCAGACAACCTGACGGCCCGAAACATTTCGGCGCTTCGTGCGCCGCAGCGCGCCATGGCCGTCAGGTTGATAAGAGGTTACCGCACGATCTCGTTCGAGGCTGCGAGCCTCCTCGCCGGATCGATGCCATGGGACCTGGAAGCGGCGCTCCTGGCGTCGCTCTATCGTTGGCGCCGGGAGGCGCTAGCTCGGGGCGAGGGACCGGCTCTTCCCGCTCTCGAGGCGGCGAGGTCCGAGCTCCGCCAGGTCCTAGTGGCGAATTGGAAGGAACGACTTGTGCACCCCAGTGCCGGGCACGCCACGATCGTGGCGGTAAGTCCCGTGTTTGAGGAGTGGCTGGAGAGGCGCCATGGCGCCCTCACCTTCCGGCTGACACAGGTAATGACTGGCCACGGTTGTTTTGGCCAGTTCCTGTGTCGCATACGCCGGCAAGAGACGCCCGGTTGTCACCACTGCGGCGACTGCCGCGACGTTGTTGAGGACACGGCGCTGCACACTTTGGCGGTTTGCCCCGCCTGGGCATCGCAGCGCCGTGAATTGATCGCGGCAGTCGGATTGGTTGCCCTCTCGCTCCCGGCCGTAGTTCAGTCTATGGTCCGGAGTGAGAGGTCGTGGAACGCCGTCGCCTCCTTCTGTGAGGAAGTCATTTCCATCAAGGAGGCGGCGGAGCGGGAGAGGGAGCGTTTGAACCCTCTCCCCAACCGCAGAGCCGGGCGCCGGAGGGCGCGAGACGACCTCCAGCCACCCTGAGGTTTGACCTGGGGGTGGCGGGCTTTGTGGGCCTGCCCGCCATCCGTTCAGCACCAGGTCCGAGAGGCGGCGTGCGTGTTCCCACGCGCGCCTCTGTTGTTTCGAGTCCGTCTCCCCTCTAGGGGGGACAGTAGGGATAACTTGTGAGGAGTGCCTTTGGGTAGGTCTTTTGCGTAGTGGCCTGCCGTTTCATACGGCGGGCCGAAACCTCGGCGGGGTCGCGACCGCATGCGAAAGTGATTCGCGCGGCCCCGTCGATAGTGGTTTTGTCGAGGAACACCGTGGTAGGTTTAGTCGGTATTCCGGGAGGTACATTTTCTTCTTAACATCTTCTTTTACCCCGGCGAGTCCGACATAACCCCTCCGCCCGCCCCCGCGGAGGGGTATGCATCAAGCATTCCCCCACGTTAAAAAAAAAAAAAAAAAAAAAAAGGTTGTCGTGCGGTCCGGGCACGCCACGATCGTGGCGGTAAGTCCCGTGTTTGAGGAGTGGCTGGAGAGGCGCCATGGCGCCCTCACCTTCCGGCTGACACAGGTAATGACTGGCCACGGTTGTTTTGGCCAGTTCCTGTGTCGCATACGCCGGCAAGAGACGCCCGGTTGTCACCACTGCGGCGACTGCCGCGACGTTGTTGAGGACACGGCGCTGCACACTTTGGCGGTTTGCCCCGCCTGGGCATCGCAGCGCCGTGAATTGATCGCGGCAGTCGGATTGGTTGCCCTCTCGCTCCCGGCCGTAGTTCAGTCTATGGTCCGGAGTGAGAGGTCGTGGAACGCCGTCGCCTCCTTTTGTGAGGAAGTCATTTCCATCAAGGAGGCGGCGGAGCGGGAGAGGGAGCGTTTGAACCCTCTCCCCAACCGCAGAGCCGGGCGCCGGAGGGCGCGAGACGACCTCCAGCCACCCTGAGGTTTGACCTGGGTGTGGTGGGCTTTGTGGGCCTGCCCGCCATCCGTTCAGCACCAGGTCCGAGAGGCGGCGTGCGTGTTCCCACGCGCGCCTCTGTTGTTTCGAGTCCGTCTCCCCTCTAGGGGGGACAGTAGGGATAATTTGTGAGGAGTGCCTTTGGGTAGGTCTTTTGTGTAGTGGCCTGCCGTTTTATACGGCGGGCCGAAACCTCGGCGGGGTCGCGACCGCATGCGAAAGTGATTCGCGCGGCCCCGTCGATAGTGGTTTTGTCGAGGAACACCGTGGTAGGTTTAGTCGGTATTCCGGGAGGTACATTTTCTTCTTAACATCTTTCTTTTACCCCGGCGAGTCCGACATAACCCCTCCGCCCGCCCCCGCGGAGGGGTATGCATCAAGCATTCCCCCACGATAAAAAAAAAAAAAAAAAAAAAAAAGGTTGTCGTGTGGTCAATCGTGGCGGTAAGACCCGTACTTAGAGAGTGGCTGGAGAGGCGTCATGGCGCCCTCACGTTTCGCCTGACGCAGGTGCTGACCGACCACGGTTGTTTCGGTCGGTATCTGTGTCGAATAGGCAGACAGGAGACGCCCGGTTGTCATCACTGCGGCGACTGCCGCGTCGTTGTCGAGGACACGGCGTTGCACACATTGGTGGCTTGCCCTGCTTGGGCCACGCAACGCCGTGTCATGCACGCGGCAGTCGGTAGAGTCGTCCTCTCGCTCGAGGCTATGGTTCTGTCCATGATCTCGAGCGAGAGGTCTTGGAATGCCGTCGCCTCCTTCTGTGAGGAGGTGATGTCAGTGAAGGAGGCGGCGGAGAGGGAGAGGGAACGTTCAATCCCTCTCCCTAACCGCAGAGCCGGGCGCAGGAGGGCGCGAGACGACCTCCAGCCACCCTGCGTAGAAGCCTGCGGGCGGTGGACCCATTGGGGCCGTTCACCGCCCGATCAGTGCATGTCCGAGTAGGCGGCGTTCGTGTTCCACGCACGCCTCTCGATGTTGGAAAGGGGACTAGGTCCCCCCGCTTTGTTGTCGGGGACCAGGTCCCCAATTATAGGATGTGAATTTTTATTGTGTTTGTGGGACCCGCCACGTCCATCGGCGGGTCAAACCTTTGACGGGGTCGCGATTTGAATGCGAGAGCGATCCGCGCGACCCCGTCATAAAGGTGTGAGGAACACCGCGGTGGTTTTAGTCGGTTCAGCCCAAATTTCCATCTTATGGGCTGGACATATCCCCATCGCCCGCCCCAAAACCGGCGATGGGGAATGTGATTTGCACATTTCCCCGCGTTAAAAAAAAAAAAAAAAAAAAAGGTTGTCGTGCGGTGTTCCACAGGGATCGGTTCTGGGTCCGATCCTGTGGAACATCGGCTACGACTGGGTGCTGCGGGGCGCCCTGCCCCCGGGAGTCGGTGTAACTTGTTACGCCGACGACACGCTGGTGACGGCCCGGGGAGAGGATTACGGGGCAGCTGCCCGTCTTGCCACGGCTGGAGTTGCCCTGGTTGTCGGCAGGATTAGGATGTTGGGACTGGAGGTGGCGCTGGAAAAGTCCGAGGCCCTATTATTTCATGGGCCTCGGCGGGCGCCGCCACCAGATGCCCACATCATCGTTGGAGGGGTCCGCATCGGGGTGGAGCCGAGTATGAAATACTTGGGGCTCCACCTCGACGGCCGCTGGAACTTTCGCGTCCATTTTAGCCGCCTGGCCCCCCGGCTGATGTCGGCGGCAGGAGCGCTTAGCTCTTTGCTGCCGAATATCGGGGGGCCGAGTGTCGTCTGCCGCCGCCTCTATTTGGGGGTGGTGCGGTCGATGGCCCTTTATGGAGCGCCCATTTGGGCTGACGCCCTCGATCGCCATAACGTCGCCCTCCTGAGGAAACCGCAGAGGGCGATGGCGATCAGGGTGTCGCGGGCGTACCGCACCGTCTCCTATGAGGCGGCGTGCGTTTTGGCGGCATCACCGCCTTGGGATTTGGAGGCGGAGGTCCAGGCGTCGGTGTATTACTGGCGCGCAGACCTCCGGCTCCATGGCGAGGAACCCACGCATTGTGCGGTGGAGACGCGAAGGTCCCAGGCTCGACTGGTCCTCGAGGAGAAGTGGGAAGACAGACTGGCCCAGCCCCGCTACGGGGTGAGGACCGTCGAGGCTGTCCGTCCAGTACTAAGGCAGTGGACGGACAGACGGCGCGGACCGCTCACCTACCGGCTTACTCAGGTGCTCTCCGGACACGGCTGTTTCGGGGAGTACCTCTGCAAGATAGCCGGTAGGGAGCCGACAACCAGGTGCAACCATTGTGAGGAGTGTGACCAGGACACGGCGCAGCACACGCTGGAGGAGTGTCCGGCGTGGGTCGTGGAGCGCTGCGCCCTGGTCGCTGTGATTGGCCCCGACCTCTCGTTGCCGACCGTCGTATCCAGGATGGTCGGCGACGACAGGTGCTGGGGCGCAATGAGGTCCTTCTGCGAGACTGTCATCTCGCAGAAGGAGGCGGCGGAACGGGGGCGTGAGGATGATCCTTACGCCCCGGAAGTCCGCCGCCGGAGGAGAGGGCGCAGGAGACGCGCTTTTGTCGCTCTCCTGCCCCCCACTTAAGGGTTCCGGGTGGCAAGGCCTGAGGGGACCCTGCCACCCGTAAATTAGGAACCCCGAGAGGGCGCGCGCGGTGTTCCCGCGCGCCTTCTACCGTCGAAAGGGGAGAGCGGTCAGGCTCTCCCCTGGGGACGAGAGGTGGCCGGGTCCGTTTGACCCGGCCCACACCCACATGGGGGGGCCTGCTATGGATGAATCCTCTAAGTTCCCAACTGGCCCCCCCTATTGGATGAGAGAGGGAACACACGTTGATCACGTCTAGCGGCTCAACGGGACCGAGGGGCTTGCCTTAGTTGGCCGGCCCGCGAGAAGGAAAACTCAGACCACCCAACAGCGAAGTTGTAAAAACCTCTGGGTACCTGCCGTCCCCCAGCAGTATGTAGGCCTTCCCCCGGAATGAGCGTCACCCGGGGGTCGAGTTTAGATCGTCTCTAATCGTGGGAACAATATGGAAAATCTACAAAAAACACTAGACGAGAAGGAGAAGAAGACGGAGGAGCAGGGAGTCCCATTGCGGGACTCCAAAGGGCGCTTTGTCACGGCCGGGGACAGTGTCCCGGGCGTGCCGAAAACACGGTCGAGGTGTCGGGTGGCGGCGCTGGCGTGCAGCGAGTCTTTGTCTAGCGTGCTCAGCGCCGGTACCGGCACTGACAGGGACGTCGAGTCGCGGGCGGGCTCGGGCTCGGAGGCCAGTCGACCTCAGAGCCGGTGCTCGTCGGCAGCTCGACGGGAGAGGGAGGAGGGCGAGGAAACCTCTGCTTCCCTCACCCGCAAGTTCTGGGCGGCGCCTGGCGCTTCCGCGAAGCGCCGGAAGACATCGCACCACGTGTCCGATTCTGGCTCGGACACGGAGGTGGAAGCAGTGGAGAGGACGCCCTGTGTTGAAAGGGCTGGTTCCCCGATGCCACCTCCCTCCGCGAGGAGGCTCCCCGGGAAGCCTTTGCCTGCCCGTCGGGACCCCCTCAAGGCGGCTGGGGTCGCAGATGCGTCCGCCGACGAAGGGAACTCGGTTGCCGACCTCAGGCAACGGTTTGAGGCCGGCGCCGAGACTGTCTTGAGGGTGGCGGCCCGGTCCGGCAACCTTAAAGGGGGGTTCGTCCGGGACCTTAAAACCGCGGCGGAGGACATGAGGGAGGCCTTCCTCAACCTGTGGGGGCGGACTTCATCCGACCTACAGAGGCGCTGGAGGTCGGAGAATGAGGGGCTGCATAGGCAGCTGGCGGAGCTCCGGGCGGAGGTGACGGCCATTGTACGGTTTCGTATGATAAATGAAAGATAAGCTGATAGAATAAAAGTAATTATATTGCATGAAAAGAATTAAACAGATTTACAACGGATTTGATAATGATCGATACGCGGCGAAAGAGTAAATTGTGCGATAGATCGCCCGGAAAGGTGTGTTTGCAACTACTACTAAAATATCGTTAATGTACTAATTTATATGTAATATGTGTTTCGCTGCGCGTCGATGTCAGCATAAAACTGTAACTATTAATATGTACGGGTTTGCTCGTACATGCTCCCCCACAAGAAGAAGAAGGCAGAAGCAAATAAAAATTAACAAATTCAATGTAAGAAAAAAGAAAACAATAATATTGTAAAGTATATCCAAATGCTTAGTGTCTCTAATGATTGTAAGATCACTCACAACTTAGAAATGTTAGTATACGAGCCTAAAATAGGGGAGGTGGCTTTATCCGAGAGTCGTACACTTGCCACTTTGACCCTCTCACTTACACACTGCACTACACTGTCACTCCCGGTGACTCCTGCAGCCACGAGGGCGCCGAGCGCAGGGGCCGCAGGGGCAGGCGTGGGCGTAGGCGCGGGCGCAGGCGCGGGCGCAGGCGCGGGCGCCGGCGCGGGCGCAGGCGCGGACGCAGGCGCGGGCGCTGCCCGGGGCCGCGCGGTTGGCGAACGTGCAGTGGCGGCAGCGCGGCGCGTGCGCGCACGGCGCCAAATGTACACGCCGAGTACTACAGCTGCTATGCCTATCACGCTGTACATCAACGTGTAATGATGAATATCATGTTTGGATATGCTCTCTGCTAATGCTCCGTTTTCCTTCAAGATCTTTATCTTAT
Source organism: Catocala fraxini (assembly GCA_930367265.1). NCBI lineage: Eukaryota > Metazoa > Arthropoda > Insecta > Lepidoptera > Erebidae > Catocala > Catocala fraxini. The sequence continues at coordinate 68,829 of OV884044.1, read as the reverse complement.
CGTGAAGAGCTTTTAACTCGGCTTGATCGTTTTCTGTACTGGAGTCATTCCAGTTATCACGTGGAATAGACACATTCACGAAGAAATTGATGGATGGGATTACAGGTGCATATATACTAGCTGTGATATCAACATCGCTCGATCTTTGTTCATGTGCGATTATTTCAAAATTGTCCGATTTCATTGTGCATCCGTGCTCGATAGAAATTAGACCGGAGTGAGTCAACTGATATGCGGTTATTTGATCTTCGCATAAAGTCCGTACGCGACATTGACCGCAACAAAAATAAATATAATAATTGATAGAATAGGTTTCCAACCATATGTTTTTGCAAGGTTCAATACTAACTTTGCACTCTGCTTTTCCCGTTTCACAGAAGTCCATATCTCGGCTTAATTTATAAATAGGTGTGTGAATATGGCATAAATGCACATCGGTCAACAGGCAAGAATTTAATCTATTTTCTGTCATAGTTATGTATGCATCCTTTTTTATGTTGACCGCTACGAAATCAGAGACAGGTTGAACGACTAACATAGTGCTGTGGTCCTTTTCTAACGGTATAGGGACAAGCTTGAAGACTTCGTAAGTATCTCGACTTATTAACGGAATTAGTACCTCAAATATGGAATAATTCTTGAGCAACCTTACTTTAACGCGTAGAAGTTTGTAAATTTGAATTAAATCTGTATGAATGCTTTCGATGGGTAGCATAACGTCATTTGACAGATGACTCGCAATTGTACGAAGTTGATCTTGTAATTGCTGCGCTGTTATGAGATGGGGATTAAAATGACCATGGTATACGTCAGTAATCGTGTCAATTAAGGCATTTTGCAAGTCCTTTAGATCATGTAGCAAATTGCTTGCGATAACACCTCCCATAAAAGCTTTACTTGTTAAGCTTATATTTTGAATTTCCGATTTCAAGTTTGTTAAAGAGTTTCCCATTTTGGATAACTGCTGATGTATTAATTTATGCTGTCGGTGCATAGCAGATTCAGTACGTTTCAAAAGACTAAATTCTGCTTCTATAATTGACGTTTGATTTAGCCAAAATGATGCTATATGTTTTTGATTATTGCGAAGAAGCGTGATATCTCTCTCGTACTGTTCCGCGAATCTAGTATCCAGTACGCCGAACAGGCTGTTTGCGATGTAACCGACACCGTCGATAAGACCGCGCCGCCACCTGTTCGGTCGCGTGTCAAAGTGCTGACTCAGTAACCTGCGATTGTTGTACTCGAGTTCATCGTACCCGTGTCGCAATTGTAGTAATATTATATCACAAGGTGCATGCTCAGATATCATAATACATGATTGTTCAATGGATTGTATGCTTTTGTTTAGAGCTGTAATGCCTTCCCAATAAGGTTCCATATTGTAATATATAATCAATTTCCAATCGTCTCTTATGATTTTCATGTTTGTTAGTTTGTCAAAATAAATATGTTGATTGTTTCTGAACTTGCTAATATTAAGGGCGCCTTGGGAAGTTGCTAACATAGTGAAAAATAATATGATAGATATAAACACAGAGGCGATGTTTAATCGTTTTGCCTTGAATGACTTGGGATTTTGTTCGGCGTGACAAGTGTTTGATACAATGTTTGTTGTCTGTTGCGTTTGGATTTCCTCGGTAACGGGTAGTAAAGATAACTTTGTTATGGGACGTTTTAAGGTGCCATTTTTGGTTTTCAGCAATACGACACGAACTCGCCCGTCGGAGCCAGGATATAGTTCGATGATTCTACCCATCAACCATTTTCCTGGAGGAAGATTGTCATCGTGAATCATGACTACGTCGTTGATCTTGACGTTATTTATTATTTGTCGCCACTTGCTCCGTGCACTAATTTGTACTAAATATTCATTTTTCCATTGTTTCCAGAGATCTTGTAATATTCTTTGTGTCAGCTGCCACCGTGTCCTTAGATCTGTTTTAGTGTCATACAAATTGACGTTTGAACCACCTGTGAGGAAATGAGCGGGCGTTAAGAAATCCAAATCGTCGGGATCTTCTGATATCGGACACAAAGGTCTCGCATTGAGACAGGCTTCTATTTGAGTAAGTACTGTGTACAGCTCTTCGTACGTTAAAACTTGCTCGCCGATTACCCGTTTAAAATGGTACTTGAAGCTTTTTACAGCTGCTTCCCATAGACCACCGGCAGAAGGCCATGATGGTGCATTGAAATTCCATTTTATTTCCATTTTCAATACCTCTGATGATAATTCTTTGTTTTGCATGATATGAAGTAGCTCTTGATATTCTTGTTGCAATATTTTGTTAGCGCCTACAAAGTTACGTCCATTATCGCTGTAGATTTCACTGGGCGTTCCTCTACGAGCTGCCATCCTTTTCAATGCTGCGAGAAAAGCCGAAGTAGTTAAGTCACTGACGAGTTCGAGGTGAACCGCTTTCGTGACCATACATATGAAGACAGCTACGTATCCTTTGGTAGTTCTTATACCTCTTCCCTTACTAGCTTTAACGTAGATGTGGCCGGTAAAATCTACGCCTGTATGAGTAAAAGGTCGCGACGGATTGATCCTTGATGCGGGTAAATCTCCCATTATCTGAGGTTGAAAATACGGGTTTTGTTTTCTGCAGACTACACAACTTCTGATCTGCTTTTTTGTAGCAGTGTTACCGCCCAGGATCCAGTACTTCTGGCGAATGAAACTCAGTGTTAATCGAGCTCCGGCATGAAGCATTGTTTTGTGTGCATTTTCTATTACTAATTCCGTCAAGCGTCCATTATGTGGAAGGATGATGGGATGCTGCTTGTCAATGCTTATGTTTGCTTTACTTAATCTGCCTCCTACTCTCAAGATATCTTGTTTATCTAGGAACGGGTTTAAGTTTAACAATTTGCTTTTAGAATTTAGTTTGCTATTTTGCTTTAATTCGCTTATATCTTTCCAAAATTCATCATGCTGAACTTGCTTAATGATTTTTTGCTTTGCTTTATTAATTTCTGCTAATGTTAAATATTGTCCATGCTTTCTTTCTTTATTTATAGAAATCAATCTTAAAATCCATCCTAGGATACGCAAAATCTTATTGATTGAATTGTATTTTTGTAATAAAGTAATGATAATGCTTGATTCTTGTTTGATAATGGTATGCACTTGCTTGGGTATAATTTTGCTAGTTATCTCCTCTTCCGTTGTATATATCGTATGGTTTTCTCTCTTTGCGTCAAACGTCTGTAACCAGTCAGGGCCATGCCACCACAGAGAGTGCTCTTTTAACTGGGATACTGTCAAGCCTCTGCTCGCACAATCAGCGGGATTTTCTTGCGACTTAACATACCGCCAACATTGTGGTGGTATGACTTCAGTAATTTGCTTAGTTCTATTCGCCACAAACAACTTCCACCGGCTAGGCTCACCCTGAAGCCACCCCAGCACCGCAGTGGAATCACACCATCCGAATGTATCTATGTTGTAACCGGTTAAGCATTGTTTGACTTTTGCCATTAGTTTGCCAAGTAATAGCGCTCCACACAACTCTAATCGGGGCAATGATATTTGTTTGCTGGTCGGGACTAGCTTAGATTTCCCGGCAACTAAAGTGATTGATTTTTCTGAATTACTTACTCTGCAGTATATAACACAGGCATACGACTTTGTCGAGGCATCACAAAAGCCATGCAGTTCGACATTACTTGTTGAATGTGTACCGTACCATCTTGGTATGTCAAACTGGTTAATGTTTTCTAGGTCAGCCTTGAGTTTGGTCCATTCCTTACTAATGTTTTCGGGAACTGGTTCGTCCCACTGAATCTTTAATAGCCATGTCTGTTGGAAGAGAATCTTTAATTTTGTAGTTACAGGCACAATCCATCCAAGTGGATCGAATACCTTTGACATATCAGACAATATAATACGTTTGGTAATTTTGGAGTTTGATGATAATATGATTTGTGATAAAAATGTAAAGTTATCTTCGGTGGGATTCCAGCGGAGACCTAACGTTTTAGTTGTTCCTAGTTGTTTAAAGTTCAAACCTTCCTGATCGTAATAGTTTTGTTCTTGTTGTTGCAGTAATCGGTCATCATTAGAGATCCACTTTCGCAGGTTGAAGCCTCCTAATTTGAGTAAATCGAATAAATCTTTTTGTAATTGTATAGCTGACGCTAGAAAATGGCTACCGTGAACGACATCATCCATATAGAACGATTCCTCGATGACCTTGGCTGCTTCAGGAAACTTGTGTCCTTCATCTATTGCTAATTGTCTCAAAGTCATCATGGCTAGGAATGGCGCGGCTTTTGTCCCGTACGTCACAGTAGTAAGTTGATATTCATTTAGTTGTTGATATGGATCGTCTCGCCACACTATTTTTTGCAGGAGTTGGTCTTCTGGATGGATCCAAATCTGCCTGAACATCTTCTCAATATCTGCGGTAAACGCATACCGATATTGCCTCCATTTTAAGATCAAAAATTGAAGATCATGCTGCAAGTTGGGTCCAGTATACATTAAATCATTCAATGTTTTATTAGTTGAAGTTTTTGATGATGCATTGTAAACAACACGTAGTGCCGTAGTTGTAGAATCATTGCGTAATACGCAATGATGCGGTAAAAAGCATTCAAGAGTCTGATTACACAATGCAGGTTTCATGTGACCTAATTGTTTGTATTCGTCAATGAATGATTTATATTCGTTAAACATACGTATGTTGTTATGTAATCTTTTCTCCAGCTGTAAGAATTGGGCTATGGCTTTATTCTTTGACTTGCCTAAATATGCTTGATAATCTGGTTTCAATGGGAGTCTTACCTGGTATGTCCCGTCTTCCAAACGTGTAGTTGTTTCCTTATAGGACTGCATGCATGCTATATCTTCAGACGATAACGTTTTTTCATCTGTGATATCTTCTATCTCCCAAAACTGCTGTATTTCATCAAGATCTATCTGAACGACATTACATGAGAGAGATTTCATACCACCACATAATATCCAACCCAGACGAGTTTGTTGTGCAATAGGAAGTAACTCGCTGAGTCTACACATCCCTCCTAAGATGATATTTGAATATACATCGGCACCCAGCAGCATGTCTATGGGGCGACTGACGTTGTAATCGGGATCGGCTAATTCTAAATTATCCAAAAATGGACATGCCATCTTAGGGAAGGTATATGATGGTAGGTATTTTGTGAGATTTTTCATGATATACACATCGACATTAAATGTATAAATGCTAATTGTTGACATACAATGCAATGTCATGGTTCCCTTGCAAATGTTTTCGCTATGTCCTATACCCGTAATGATATTCTGACATCTATGCCGTGGCAAACCTAACAGCTGTGCGCCGTTCTCTGTAATAAGGGATGTTTGAGACCCCTGATCAATAAGAACTCGCATTGTTTGATAAGTTCCGTCTGCCTTTTGAACCTTTAAAAGTGCAGTCGATAATAGGATTTCAGATAGCATGTGTTGTTGGGCCACGTGAGTGTTACCTTTTTGCACACGGTCGGGATTCGAACGCATGTTATCTTGCTGCGTGCTTATAGACGGTTTTGCAATATTATACTGCTGATGATACGATTCATGCAATAACGTGTTGTGAAATTCATTGCATTCACGACAACGCTTTTTCGATAAACATGCCTTACCATTATGATCATATAAGCAATTTTGACAGAAATTTAGGTTCGAAACATATTGTTTTTTCTTTACAGGTGTCATTTCCAAGAATTGTTTGCAAAAATACAAGGCATGTGTGTCATTGCAGACTGGGCAATTGTGAGTATCAAATTGCAATTTCCTGTCGCTTCGCTGTTGCGAAATATATTTATTACTAGAGTATGTCTGTTTCGAATTATATGATTTTGAATTATTTGTATGGCTAATTCCCATTGATTTGCTGCTTGTAGGGATAGGTTTTTGACTGAAATTTTCTTGTTTTCTCCTGCTGACCTCCATGCTCGTGAATTTACCTTCTAAAAACAACAAAAATTCATTCAAGTCGGGTAAATCACGGGGTTGTTTGATAGACGTATTATATTCAGTAAACGTTTCCGAATCTAATTTTTGACATAAGATGTGCACTACCAACGGATCCCAGGAAGTAACATCCACTCCTAAGTTCTTGATAGCGTTTAAGGTTTCCTGTGTGGTGTCATGTATACGTTTTATATGGTTGATGGATGCTTGCTGTGATATTGGAAGATTTAACAAAATATTAATATGAGATGTAAAAATCATTCTTTTGTTGTCGTATCTATGATTTAAAATATCCCAACTAATTATGTAATTGTCAGAGGTAATTGGAAGGTGTTGTATAAGACGTTCCGCTTCACCTCTAACTTTCGTCTTTAGGAACTGCATCTTTTGAGCGCCGGAGAGTCCTGGGTTGCTGTGGATCGATTCAGTGAAGAGATCCTTGAAGGATGTCCACTGATGATAACTGCCTCCGAACGTCGGAATATCTATTTTCGGAGTGGCTTGTTCTCGGTGTGACACAGACCACATTTTTTTGTTGATGGCCTTTATTGCGTCATTATATGTATTCTCATATTTGAGGTACGTGCTGTAGTATTCTTGGTTTCTGTCTCCCATCTCGCTGTCTAATTCCCAATGTTGGGTATCTATTCTTGACCACCGATCCTGTACTGTCTTCAATAGGTGTTCAAATTCCCATTTCTCCGACACAACTTCTAAATTGATCTTGGAAACAGTGTGTTCAAAGGCCTTGAAATTGCTTAACTGTTTCCTCACCATTTCGTCGGTTTTGCTATTTGAGCCTTGTGCCTTTGAGATAGGCCAGGTGGACTGTTGCACGGAGGCTGGTGCCGCTAAAGGAGTAGCAGGTCTTAATGATGGCGTTGACGGTCTGTCGTCTGGTCGCTGATACTGTTGAATCACTCCTCGGATTTTCTCATATTTCTCCGCCTCACCAGCGATCCCGGACGATCGCCCGAGGAGAGTGCACACCCCGTCGTCCCCACGATGGGCGTTGAAACGTCTCAATGTAGACGTGCTGGTGGAAGCCTCCATCGTCCAGGCCTGGACCCCGATGGGCGAAGGGCCTGTGGAGGTCGAGCTAGAAGCAGAGTGGTTCCGGGGCGCGATGACGCTGATTTGCGACGCGTCGATGCCCCGGGCCAGTGCTCGACCTCCGAGGCGTCAGGTGTACTGGTGGTCTGAAGACATCAGCGAGAAACGCGCCGCGTGCATTGCGGCGCGTCGCCAGTACACTAGGTACCGCCGACGCAGGCGGTACCGTGACCAGACCGTGGAGGCACGGCTGCGGGATGCGTACAAACAGCGTAAGTACGCCCTGCAGTCCGCCATCAGCGAGGCCAAAACCCAAAGATGGGAAGAGTTCCTGGGGACTCTCGAGGCAGATCCGTGGGGCCGTCCGTACAAGGCGGTCAGGGGCAAGTTGCGCCCCTGGGCCCCACCGGTCACCGAGAGTCTCCAGCCCCGGCAATTGGAGGAGGTGGTCTCCGCTCTCTTTCCTTCGAGAGCGGAGCACTCGCCTCCCGTAATGGCGCCGCCCGAAATTGAGGAGGGCGGTGCTGATGCCGGGGCGCCAGAAGTTACAATGGCGGAGCTCGGCGCGGCAATGATGCGGCTCCGGGGTAAAAACACCGCCCCGGGGCCGGACGGAATTCCTGGCCGCGCCTGGGTTTTGGCCTACGACGCCCTAGGGGACCGGCTCCTCAGGCTGTTTAGCGCCTGTCTGGAGTCGGGACGGTTCCCTCCCATGTGGAAGACGGGTAAGCTGGTCCTCCTGAGAAAGGAGGGCCGCCCCGCGGACTCTCCCTCCGCGTACCGCCCCATAGTGCTGCTGGATGAGGTGGGTAAGCTCTTTGAGCGTGTTGTTTTTGCCCGCCTCTCCAGGCACCTGGTGCGGGTGGGCCCCGACTTGTCCGAACTTCAGTTCGGTTTCCGGGAGGGCCGATCGACGATTGACGCGATTAGTCGCGTCAAGGCCCTCTCGGAAGAGGCGGTCGCCTCGCGCGGGGTGATGTTGGCGGTGTCCTTAGACATCGCCAACGCGTTCAACACCCTGCCGTGGGCGACTATCAGGGAGGCGCTCCGATTTCATGGGGTGCCTCCCTATCTGCGCCGAATAGTCGGGGACTACCTGCACCAGAGGAGTGTGTTTTGTGTGGGGCGGAACGGAGAGACGTTCCGGAGGGAGGTGTCGTGCGGTGTCCCACAGGGATCGGTTCTGGGTCCGATCCTGTGGAACATCGGCTACGACTGGGTGCTGCGGGGCGCCCTGCCCCCGGGAGTCGGCGTAACTTGTTACGCCGACGACACGCTGGTGACGGCCCGGGGAGAGGATTACGGGGCAGCTGCCCGTCTTGCCACGGCTGGAGTTGCCCTGGTTGTCGGCAGGATTAGGATGTTGGGACTGGAGGTGGCGCTGGAAAAGTCCGAGGCCCTATTATTTCATGGGCCTCGGCGGGCGCCGCCACCAGATGCCCACATCATCGTTGGAGGGGTCCGCATCGGGGTGGAGCCGAGTATGAAATACTTGGGGCTCCACCTCGACGGCCGCTGGAACGCAGAAGGAGGCGGCGGAACGGGGGCGTGAGGATGATCCTTACGCCTCGGAAGTCCGCCGCCGGAGGAGAGGGCGCAGGAGACGCGCTTTTGTGGCTCTCCTGCCCCCCACTTAGGGGTTCCGGGTGGCAAGGCCTGAGGGGACCCTGCCACCCGTAAATTAGGAACCCCGAGAGGGCGCGCGCGGTGTTCCCGCGCGCCTTCTACCGTCGAAAGGGGAGAGCGGTCAGGCTCTCCCCTGGGGACGAGAGGTGGCCGGGTCCGTTTGACCCGGCCAACACCCACATGGGGGGGCCTGCTATGGATGAATCCTCTAAGTTCCCAACTGGCCCCCCCTATTGGATGAGAGAGGGAACACCCCAGGTTTTTTAGTGGGTAGACCAGCGCGTCTCTCTGGGAGTCCCACACTCCCCCGCCGGTGTCGTCCCCTAGCCGGCGGGCAGTGCATGAAGCATTTTTCCTGGGTAACAAAAAAAAAAAAAAAAAAAAAAAAAAGGTATATGTATGTATATATATGTGTGTATGTATATATATATATATATATATTTAGGGTTGTTAGGTTTAGTTAGGGTTGTTAGGCTAGGTTTAGGTTTAGGAGTCCTGCCTAGGTAGGCGATTTTGGGGTGTTGGGGCGGGTGGATTGGTCCAACATGGACTTCCATCCGGCCCAACACGGGGGGATAGAGGAAGACAACCTCTTTAAAAAATCACCAATGGGGGCCCACTCGGGCGGTCTTGGGGCGGGTGGATCGGTCCAGCATGGACCCCCATCCGGCCCAACACGGGGCATAGAGGAAGACAACCTCTTTAAAAAATCACCAGTGGGGGCCGTAAGGCCGGTGCGGGTCGCGTGGCGTCCTGCCCAGTCGGGCGGTCTTGGGGCGGGTGGATCGGTCCAGCATGGACCTCCATCCGGCCCAACCCGTAATCCTGAACTGACAGGACCGGGGGCCTTCGGGCTGCGAGGAAGAAAACCTCTATAAAAATTACCCAAAGCCTAAGTTTTTGGTGGCCCGGCGAGGGGCTGTGTGGCTGGGGGGAACCCAGTCATTAGGGCCACCCAAAAACTACTATGAAGATGTCGGCCAAAGGTTTAAACCTACCCCAGGAGGGTACCGGGTGCGCCGCGCCCGGAGAATCCCTCACGGAGCCTTCTGGCTCCGTCTGCCCCTCGTATTCTGGGGGGGGCAACCGCCATCACAGCGCAGTGCCGCGCGAAATATCTGGCACCGAAGTTTCCGCGGGGTCAAGTCCTGACTCTGCGTTGAGGAAGAGGGATCCCGGAAAGGGGAAGGGCGATGTTGACGGAGGGCCGCTTGAGCCGTCTTCCGTTAGGAAGCGTCTACTCGACCCTGCTCTGCTGGGAGGTGAGTCGGATGAGGAAGGCCCACTGGCCCCGAAGTTGGCGACCACGAGGAGAGGTCGGCAGGCTTCGAGGGGAATGAGTGCTTCACGGCCGCGGAGGGACGCACAAGGTAGATTCGTGCGCCTCAATACTCCGGCGGCCAGTGAAGCAGAAAGTGACATGGGGGTCACTACCGAGGATCCTGGTGGCGAGAGTTGTACCTCGCTAGGGAGCTCAAAGGCGGAGCTCAACGCCACCAGAAGAGAGCAGCGCAAAGCCGTCGCGGCCGACGAAGTGTCGGAAATGGCCCGACGCGCACGCGAGCGACGCGCTGCTCTAGCGGCGGAAGGGGGGGCACCATCTGCGGTGGCCCTAAGTCAACTTGCTTTGGACGGGGTGGACCTAGTCCTAAAGGTTGCCACCAAATCCGGCAGCCTGAAGGGCACGTTCACCCGCGGTTTGAAGGAGGCTGCCGCGGACATTAAGGAGGCGGTTGGCATCCTCCTCAACAGGACGGCCTCAGACGAGGTCGCAAAGTTGCAGGAGGAAAACAGCCGTCTCCGAAATGATTTAGAGGACCTCCGGAGATATGTGGAAGACTCGCATAGAGGCGATTTCTCGGCGCCTCCCTGCGGAAATCCTCCGTCCGCCCCTAGCGGCCGATACACGGCGGAAGGCTCAGGAGCCGCCGAGACCTGCGTCTCGGAAGGAGAAGCCCGCGGATGGCGTGCAAACGACTGCCGGGTCTAAGGGTGAGACCTGGGCGACAGTCGTGGGCCGCAAGAAGGCCCGCAAAGCCGCCAAGGCGGCCTCAGCAGTGACGCGCGCCCCCGGCCGAACCGCAAAGGCGGTTGCACAGCCTGCGCGACGGACTGCCGAAGGCGGTCGCAAAGGACCGGCAGTACGTGCTCCGCGTTCCGAGGCTGTGACGCTTACGCTGCAGCCCGGAGCTGCGGAGCGCGGGGTAACGTACCAGTCGGTCATTGCCGAGGCCAAGGCCAAGATCAAACTATCCGATCTTGGTCTTCAGTCCGTCACCCTCAGGCAGGCTGCCACGGGTGCGCGGCTGTTCGAGGTGGCCGGTGCTGCGAGCGGCAGTGCCGAAAAGGCGGACGCTCTGGCCGCCAAGATGAGGGAGGTCCTCAAACCTGAGGACGTACGGGTCTCCAGGCCAATGAAAACCGCAGAGGTTCGGATTACTGGCCTGGACGACTCCGTGACCTCCGAGGAGGTGATGGCGGCCGTTGCCCGAAGCGGAGAGTGTCCGCCGGACAAGGTGCGGGCCGGCGATGTACGCGCCGACGCTACCGGACTCGGCGTGGTCTGGGTTCGGTGCCCTGTAGCGTCGGCGAAGAAGATCGCCTCAAGCGGCAGATTGCTGGTGGGCTGGGTTGCAGCGAGGGTGAAACTCCTGCAGCCCCGGGCTTTGCGGTGCTTCCGGTGCCTGGAGAAGGGGCACGTCCGGGCAAAGTGCACCGCTGAGGTTGACCGTAGCGACCTTTGCTATCGCTGCGGTCAGCCCGGCCACAAGGCGGCCCAGTGTTCCGCGGCGCTCAACTGCAGCTTATGTTCGGCTGCAGGGAAGCCAGCGGGACACAAAGTGGGCGGAGGGGCCTGTGGTGCGCCTGCCAGCAAGGCCAAGAAAAAGAAGAAGAGGAGCTCTAAACCTGCCGGGGAAACCTCGCCGCCCCCGCAGGCTAGTAGCTCCGCGGCCGACTCCCGGTCCAGGACCGTTGCCGAGGGAATGGAGTGTCAATAATGGCACAGTTCCATTTCCTCCAGGGCAACATCAATCACTCTGCCAGAGCTCAGGATCTTTTACTCCAGAGCATGGCAGAGTGGTCGATCCACGTGGCTGTGGTCGCCGAACCGTACTTCATCCCCGCCCGTGACAACTGGCTGGGGTGCGCTGACGGTTTGGTGGCCATTATTGGCGAGACTCTGATCGACCCGTCTCGGGGCCGCGGCTGGGTTGCTGCGGTCTCGGGCGGCATCGTCATTGTGGGGGCGTATTTCTCCCCCAACAAGAGTCTCGCCGACTTTGAGGGTTTCCTTGTCGAGTTGGGCGCCGTCGTAGGCCGCCATCACCCTCGTCCCGTTCTGGTGCTCGGGGATCTCAACGCCAAGTCATCGGCGTGGGGATCTCCGGTCACTGACTCTCGAGGCGAGGTGCTGGAAGAGTGGGCGGTGACGACCGGTCTGGTCGTCCTAAATCGGGGTTCGTCATACACGTGCGTGCGGCAGCGGGGCGGGTCGATAGTGGACGTCTTGTTCGCTAGCCCCTCTGTCGCCAGCCGAGTCCGCGACTGGCGTGTCGCCGTGGGGGTGGAGACGCTGTCGGACCACCGGTATATCCGGTTCGACGTCTCCGCCCAGACCGCGAGCGGCCGCCATCCAACAGCCCCGATCAACGACGGCCCGCGCTGGGCGCTTAAGCGCATCGACAGGGAACTACTCAAAGAAGCTGCCTTAGTCCAGTCCTGGATTTGGGAGTCGACGACGGACGGCCCCGTCGACGTCGAAGCGGTGGCGCTGCGGTTTCGCGGGGCGATGACGCAGATCTGCGACGCGTCCATGCCCCGTGTCCGCCAACAGTCCGCAAGGCGCCAAGTGTACTGGTGGACCGACGAGATCGCGCGGCTGCGCGTCGAGTGTGTTGCGGCTCGCCGCCAGTACACGCGATACCGGAGACGACGTCGACGGGATTCCGTCCAGGAGGACGCGCTGTTTGAGGTGTACCGCGCGTCCAAGGAGACTCTGTGGCTGGCCATCGGCGACTCTAAGTCGCGTGCCAGGGAGGAGCTGCTGGGGTCCCTAGATCGGGATCCGTGGGGGCGCCCCTACCGTTGGGTACGGGGCAAGTTGCGTCCCTGGGCGCCTCCACTGGCCCAGGATATGCAACCCCAGTTGCTAGAGGCGGTGGTGTCGGCCCTCTTCCCTGAGCGAGCGGGACACGTTCCCCCGGCGATGGCTTCGCCCTCAGCCACAGACTCTCCAGAAGAGGAGAGCACCGATGTCCCCGAGGTGACGCAAGCAGAGACGAGAGCGGCAGTGTCGCGACTCCGGGCTAACAAAGCGCCCGGACCCGACGGAGTTCCTGGTCGAGCTCTCGTCCTGGCTCTGGAGGAGCTAGAGCCCCAGCTGAGGGGGCTCTTCACGGCATGTCTTGGGCAGGGTCAGTTTCCCAGTGTGTGGAAGGAGGGGAGACTAGTCCTGCTCAGGAAGGAGGGGCGCCCCGCGGACTCGCCGTCCGCGTATCGGCCCATAGTGCTGCTTGACGAGGCGGGCAAACTTTTTGACCGCATTGTCGCGGATCGCCTCGTCAGCCACTTGTGCAGAGAGGGGCCGGACCTGGACGACAGCCAATTTGGTTTTCGTCGGGGGCGCTCCACCATAGACGCCATCATGCGCGTGAGGGCCCTGGCGGAGGAGACGGTGTCCCGGGGTGGGGTGGTGCTGGCGGTGTCTTTAGACATCTCCAACGCCTTCAACGCCCTACCCTGGAGTTGCATTCGGGAGGCCCTGAAATACCATCGCGTGCCTCCCTACCTCCGCCGTACGGTAGGGGCTTATCTGGCGGATAGATGCGTCACCTATCGGGGACGTGACGGTGCCGGTCGGCACCTCATGTCGTGCGGTGTTCCGCAGGGATCGGTCTTGGGGCCGCTCCTGTGGAACATCGGCTACGACTGGGTGCTGAGAGGCGAGCTCCCGTCGGGCGCCGACTTGACGTGTTATGCGGACGACACGCTTGTCACTGCCCGGGGGAGCTCGCACAGGGAAGCGACGTTGATAGCCACGGCTGCGGTGTCACAGGTGGTGAACCGCATCCGGCGCCTGGGCCTGGAGGTGGCCCTGAACAAGTCGGAGGCCATGGTGTTTCATGGCCCCCGACGTGCGCCGGCGCCGGGATCACACATCGTGGTCGGCGGGGCCCGGATAGCTGTCGAGTCCACCATGAAGTATCTGGGATTGGTGCTCGACAGCCGATGGGAATTCGGGCCCCACTTTCGGCGGCTGGCGCCCAAGCTGATGGGTGCAGCGGGCGCGCTTTCAACGTTGCTTCCCAACTTGGGGGGCCCGAGCGCCGCCTGTAGGCGGTTATACGTAGGAATCGTGCGGTCCATGGCCCTGTACGGGGCCCCTGTGTGGGCTTTGGACATGACGGCCAGCACTCTCGCCATTCTGCGTAAACCGCAGAGGGCGATGGCCGTCAGAGTCGTCCGCGGGTATCGCACGATTTCCTACGAGGCGGCTTGCGTCCTGGCTGGATCCCCGCCCTGGGACCTAGAGGCGAAAGTACTCGCGTCATTGTATCGATGGCGCGAGAAAGAGCGGGAACGGGGCTCGAGGCCGGTGCAGCGGCAGATCGCGCTGCGCCGAGAGGAGCTCCGTCAGGTCTTGGTGGCGGAATGGCGGCAAAGGCTTCTGCGCCCTGCCGCCGGCCTCGCTACCGTCGAGGCGATCCGGCCAGTACTCGACGACTGGCTCGGGAGAAGGCACGGCTCCCTGTCGTTTAGGGTGACGCAGGTGCTGTCGGGGCACGGCTGCTTCGGCAAGTACCTGTGCCGCATAGACAGGGAGCCGGACGCTCGGTGCCACCACTGCGTCCATTGCGGGGAGGACACGGCGCAACACACGCTCGCCGAGTGCGTTGCTTGGGAGGAGCAGCGCCGTGTCCTCACAAATGAAGTAGGAGGCGATCTGTCGCTGCCGGCCGTAGTGCGGAGTATGGTCGGTAGCGCAGAGTCGTGGGACGCAGTGGTGTCCTTCTGCGAGGACGTGATGTCGCAGAAGGAAACTGCGGAACGGGCGAGGGAGATCTCGACTCTCTTCCCGGGCCGCAGAAGGCGCACCGGGCGCAGGAGAAGGGCGGACAACGCCCTTTTCCAGCCCCCATGAATGGGTCCAGGGGCGAGGGACTTGGGGAAGTCGCCGCCCCCTATTCGATGGACCCGAGGCGGAGGCGCGCGCGGGTGTCGGCGCGCGCCTCTGAGGCGATGCACGGGGTAGTTTAACACCTCACTACCCCGTGCAGGAGACGGGGCCCGGACGGACCGGGCCAGCACTAGTGCGGGGCTGCGGAAGAATTTGGACTCCCGCGGCCCCGCGCGGACGTGCGAGGAGACACCGGGGTGGTTTTAGCCGGTAAGAGTCCGGCATGCCCCTCCGCCTTTCCCCAGGCGGAGGAAGTCCATGAGGATTTCCCCCCGTAAAAAAAAAAAAAAAAAAAGGTTTTTAGTGGGTAGACCAGCGCGTCTCGCTGGGAGTCCCACACTCCCCCGCCGGTGCCGTCCCCTAGCCGGCGGGCAGTGCATGAAGCATTTTTCCTGAGTAACAAAAAAAAAAAAAAAAAAAAAAAAACAAAAAAAAAGGTTAGGTTAGAGAGTGGCTGGAGAGGCGTCATGGCGCCCTCACGTTTCGCCTGACGCAGGTGCTGACCGACCACGGTTGTTTCGGTCGGTATCTGTGTCGAATAGGCAAACAGGAGACGCCCGGTTGTCATCACTGCGGCGACTGCCGCGTCGTTGTCGAGGACACGGCGTTGCACACATTGGTGGCTTGCCCTGCTTGGGCCACGCAACGCCGTGTCATGCACGCGGCAGTCGGTAGAGTCGTCCTCTCGCTCGAGGCTATGGTTCTGTCCATGATCTCGAGCGAGAGGTCTTGGAATGCCGTCGCCTCCTTCTGTGAGGAGGTGATGTCAGTGAAGGAGGCGGCGGAGAGGGAGAGGGAACGTTCAATCCCTCTCCCTAACCGCAGAGCCGGGCGCAGGAGGGCGCGAGACGACCTCCAGCCACCCTGAGTAGAAGCCTGCGGGCGGTGGACCCATTGGGGCCGTTCGCCGCCCGATCAGTGCATGTCCGAGTAGGCGGCGTTCGTGTTCCACGCACGCCTCTCGATGTTGGAAAGGGGACCAGGTCCCCCCGCTTTGTTGTCGGGGACCAGGTCCCCCCAATTATAGGTTGTGAATTTTAATTGTGTTTGTGGGACCCGCCACGTCCATCGGCGGGTCAAACCTTTGACGGGGTCGCGATTTGAATGCGAGAGCGATCCGCGCGACCCCGTCATAAAGGTGTGAGGAACACCGCGGTGGTTTTAGTCGGTTCAGCCCAAATTTCCATCTTATGGGCTGGATCCCGACATATCCCCATCGCCCGCCCCAAAACCGGCGATGGGGAATGTGATTTGCACATGTCCCCGCGTTAAAAAAAAAAAAAAAAAAAAAAAAAAAAGGTTAGAGGTTAGGTTAGGGTGTTTGTCAGAAAACCTCCTCGTGGTACACCCTGGGCAACGTTGGCAATAATGCTCTTCATTATTGCTGGCGGCTAATATTCTGACAACCGGTGCCTTGTGCCGTCGCGTTCGGCACCGGTGGCGGGGGGATGGACGTTTGTCCCATCCCCAAGCCGGAGGCCCTCTCTTTGGGCCCGGCTCTCCCAGTACCGCTCTGTTTTAGAGTGGACATGGGAGAGCCGCTTTGACGGGTTCGGCGTGCACTCACCCTGCCGCTGAACAGACAACGGGGTCTCTTCTCGTCAGTCTGACGATTCTTCCCCCTTTCCTTGCCCCTTTGTATTATCCCCCCCCCCTTTGTGGTTCTGCGTCCACTCTGTTTTCCCCTCCCTTTTGTTTTGCTCCCTTTCTTTTGTCTTTTGTCCCCGTTGTCACCGTCTAGAGCATATCGTAACCCCGTAGTGTGCAGTGTCGTGGATCACGTCTCGCGGCTGCTGACGGGACCGAGGGTCTTGGCTTCACCGCCCGGACTGCGAGGGAGTGGCCCTCTATAAGAACCACCCCGAATCTCAAGTTGCTGCCGCACGGCGAGGAGATGCATGGCTGATGGGTAGTTCAGTCACTAGTGCGGCCCCCTCAGGGTACCTGCCGTCCCCCTGTTGTATTAGGCTTGCCCGGGTCGACTTTTATTTCTCCCAAACTCGTGGGAATCACTATGGAAAATTCGCAAAAATCAATTTTAAAAAAGACGTTGAGGGAGAGGTCGCGCACGCCCAGTTCTGCGCGATCTGAAGAAGACGAGGAGTACGTGCCGTCGGAGCACGATAGTGACGTAATGGAGCTTTCGGAGACGACACCGGAGAAAGCTCCACGTAAACGGTTGCGGTCAGCGCAGGAGTCGGAGTCGGACGGCTCCAGTGAGGACGCGGCATCGGCTGCGAAGGTGCCGACGGCCAGACGTGGACGCGGTCGCCCGTCCACCCACGGCAGGTACGTGGGTCTGGGTCAGGCGAAGGCCGAACTCGCAGCCGCGTTGCGGAAGGCCGAAGCCGAGGAGCGCACGTCTGAGGAGGACAGCGTCATTGCTGCGGCAGCCCAGCGTGTCGCTGATGGAAGAAAGCAGCTGGTGTTGGAGCCGGATGCCGATGACCTCCCGGTGTCCCAGTTGAAGACCCGGCTGTGTGACGCCCTGGAGGCTATCCGCCTTGTCTCGAAGAAGTCAAAAGGACTTAAAGGCACCTGCCAGAGGACCCTTAAGGTGTCCATAGAGGCCATTCGAGACATCGCGGAGGCCGTTTTCAGCCGCACGGAGAACGAAGAAGTCGCAAAACTCCAGAAGGAAAATGCTCGGTTGGCGACAGAAATTTCCGAGCTTAAAAAGCGACAGGAGCAGTTCGAGGAGCGGCACGACCAGGGCGCAAGCAAATCCGAATCGGAGCTGGTGGCTCTCGTTCGACAAGAGCTCGGAGAGTTTCGTGCCAAACTCTCCGTTATGGAGGGCCGGCTACTGCGCCCTCCTTTAGCAGCGGATCGGCGAGAGCCTCTCCCGCCTTCTTCCCCGACGCCTGCGCCGCCTACGTCATACGCGGCTAAATTACGAGCCCCGCGGCCTCCTGCAGCTGCTCCGGCGGCCGATGCCACGGCTCCGGCAAGCCAAAGGAGCAGGAAAAGGGCGCAGGCTAAGCGTGCAACCGCAGCTCCTAACGAACGCCCCGCTGCGCCCAGGGAACAACCCGCTGCCACCGCACGCAAAGCCGACGACTGGGAGGTTGTCGGCAAGAAGAAGGAGGCAGCCAAAAAGAAGAAGAAGGCGGCCAAGAAAGCCAGGCAGGCGGCCAAAAAGGCGGAGAGGAAGCTCCAGGCCCCTCGCTCCACTGCGGTTGTTATTACGTTGCAGCCGGCCGCCATCGAGCGAGGGACCACTTACGCGGAGCTCCTCAAGAAGGCGCGGACGGCGATCGACCCCGGCAAACTGGGCATAACGGGAGGCTTGCGGTGCCGGACTACCCAGACCGTTGCCCGCCTAATTGAAGTGCCGGGAGTCGCAAGCGGCGACCAGGCGGACCGCCTGGCGGAAAGTCTCCGTCAGGTGTTGGAGTCAGAAGAGGTCCGCGTCTCCAGGCCCACGAAATGTGTTGATTTGCGCATTACGGGCCTGGATGACTCGGTTGATAAAGAAGAGGTCGTCGCTGCCGTCGCCAAGACCGGAGGGTGCCCTGCCGACCAAATAAAGTGTGGCGATATTAGGCAGGGCCGCGCCGGAATGGGGACGGCTATCATAAGCTGTCCCGTGGCCGCCGCCAAAAAACTTGCCGATGGTCGGCGAGTTTTGGTGGGGTGGGTGTCGGCGCAGGTAAAAGTGCTGGAGCCTAGACTCGCCCGGTGCTACCGCTGCCTATCTAGCGGCCACGTGGGCGTCAAGTGCCCCTCACAGGCTGACTGCACTGGCCGCTGTTTCCGCTGCGGTCAGCCTGGTCACGTGGCCGCTACATGTGAGGCCACGCCGCACTGTATTTTGTGTGCGGCGGCGGGCAAACCATCGAAGCACCGGGCGGGTGGCAAGGAGTGCGCCGCCACCAACAAAAAACTGGCCCCAAGGTCGCCTGCCGCGTCGTCAACAGCCGCCGGGGTCGCCGCTCCCGCGGTTGGAGGGGCGGAGGTCAGCATGGAGACGTAATGCCTCCACGCCTCCGCCTCCTCCAAGGTAATTTGAACCACTGCGCCAGGGCTCAGGATCTTCTCCTCCAGAGCATGGCGCAGTGGTCGATTCATGTCACCGTTGTAGCCGAGCCCTATTTCGTCCCTCCCAGGGCTGACTGGGTAGGGGACCTCGATGGCTCGGTGGCGTTAATTTCGCCGGCCGCCGCCGGCACCCCGTCCCTCGAGAACATCGTTCGAGGACGGGGCTGCGTCGCAGCACTCGTAGGAGAAGCGGTTGTGGTGGGCGGCTACTTCTCACCCAACCGACCTCTCGCCGACTTCGAGGAGTATCTCCTCGAACTGAACGTCGTCGTCGCTCGAAGCCACCCTCGGCCCGTGCTCGTCGTCGGGGACCTCAATGCCAAATCCTCGGCTTGGGGTTCCGCGACCACGGACGCGAGGGGTGAATTGCTCGAGGAGTGGGCCGTAGAAAACGGCCTGCTAGTCCTCAATCGTGGGTCAGTGCACACGTGCGTGCGTCAGCGGGGCGGGTCAGTTATTGACGTCTCTTTTGCCAGCCCCGCGCTAGCACGCCGTGTCCAAGGCTGGCGTGTCGTCGAGGGGGTGGAGACGTTGTCGGACCATCGTTATATACGGTTCGACGTCTCCGCCCAGACCTCCGACCCCCCAGCCCCAAGGGCCCCGATTGGGGGCGGTCCGCGTTGGGCTTTAAGGAAGCTAAATCGGGAGGTCCTCCTGGAAGCCTCCATCGTTCAGGCCTGGGTGCCAGCACCGGCCAGGCCTGACAATGTTGAGATGGAGGCCGAGTGGTTCCGGGAGGCCATCACTCAAATTTGTGATGCGGCGATGCCTAGAGTGCCACTAAATATTCCGGCTAGGCGCCGGGTGTACTGGTGGTCGGACCACATAGCCGACCTGCGCCACTCGTGCGTGGCGGCCAGGCGCCAGTACATCCGGCTTCGTAGGAGGCGTCGCCGCCCTCCCGATTTTGACGCCAGGGAGGCGGAACTGTATGAGGCCTACAGGGCGGCCAAGAGGCTCCTGAAGATAGCCATAAAGCGGGCCAAGGATGAGGCCCGCCAAGAGCTGCTGGGGACTCTGGACCGTAATCCCTGGGGGCGTCCATATCTTATGGTCAGGGGCAAGCTTCGCCCCTGGGCGCCCCCCTTGTCCCAGAGTCTCCGGCCACAGTTGGTACAGGAGGTGGTGGCCGCTCTGTTTCCCTCACGGGCGGAGCACACTCCGCCGCCGATGGTTCTGCCTTCCATGGCATCCAGCGCGGACTTTGACGACGACGTGGTTCCCGAAGTGACCCAAATAGAGTTGCGAGCGGCGGTGTCGAGACTTCGCTCGAAAAACACCGCCCCAGGGCCCGACGGCATTCCAGGTCTTGCATTGGCCCTGGTCCTTGAGGAGCTCGCGCCCCGGCTCAGGGGGCTCCTCTGTGAGTGTCTAGTTCGGGGCCAGTTTCCGCGTCAGTGGAAGGTGGGGAAACTGGTCCTGATCAGGAAGGAGGGGCGCCCGGCGGACTCTCCGTCCGCCTACCGGCCCATTGTGTTGCTGGACGAGGTGGCTAAACTGTTCGAGTTTATTATCGCGGAGCGCCTCGTCCAGCGTCTGTCATCAGTGGGTCCGGATTTGGCGGAAAACCAATATGGTTTCCGCCGCGGGCGCTCCACAATCGACGCTGTACAGCGTGTGAGGAGCCTGGCGGAGGATGCGGTGTCCCGGGGCGAGGTCGTCTTCGCGGTGTCTCTTGACATCGCGAATGCCTTTAACACCTTGCCCTGGAGTTGTATCAGGGAGGCACTCATTTTCCATCGAGTGCCGACCTACCTCCGCCGCATAGTCGGGGCATATCTATCGGAGAGGGTAGTAGTCTACCCGGGTCACGACGGTTGGAGTCGGCGAGAGATGTCGTGCGGTGTTCCACAGGGATCGGTTCTGGGTCCGCTCCTGTGGAACATCGGTTACGACTGGGTGCTGCGAGGTGCGCTCCTCCGTGGCGTCGGCGTCATTTGTTACGCCGACGACACGCTTGTCACGGCGAGGGGTAAGTCGCACCGGGCGGCGGCCATACTGGCGACCGCTGGGGTCGCACAAGTCGTTGGTCGTATCCGGCGGTTGGGCCTCGAGGTGGCCTTGTCGAAGTCCGAGGCCGTTTGTTTTCACGGCCCTCGGAACCGGCCACCTCCAGGGGCCCATATCATGGTAGGAGGGGTCCGCATCGGCGTCGAGTCGACCCTGAAATATTTGGGTCTTTTGCTCGACAGCCGGTGGGACTTTACAGCCCATTTTCGTCGTTTGGTCCCCATTCTTCGGGGCGCTGCAGGCGCGCTTTCGCGTCTGCTGCCCAACCTCGGGGGGCCAAACACCTCCTGCCGGAGGCTCTACGAGGGGGTCGTGCGGTCCATGGCCCTGTATGGGGCCCCAGTTTGGGCACACAACCTGACGGCCCGTAACATTTCGGCGCTTCGTGCGCCGCAGCGCGCCATGGCTGTCAGGTTGATAAGAGGTTACCGCACGATCTCGTTCGAGGCTGCGAGCCTCCTCGCCGGATCGATGCCATGGAACCTGGAAGCGGCGCTCCTGGCGTCGCTCTATCGTTGGCGCCGGGAGGCGCTAGCTCGGGGCGAAGGACCGGCTCTTCCCGCTCTCGAGGCGGCGAGGTCCGAGCTCCGCCAGGTCCTAGTGGCGAATTGGAAGGAACGACTTGTGCACCCCAGTGCCGGGCACGCCACGATCGTGGCGGTAAGTCCCGTGTTTGAGGAGTGGCTGGAGAGGCGCCATGGCGCCCTCACCTTCCGGCTGACACAGGTAATGACTGGCCACGGTTGTTTTGGCCAGTTCCTGTGTCGCATACGCCGGCAAGAGACACAAAAAAAAAAAAAAAAAAAAACCTAACCTAACCTAACCTTTTTTTTTTTTTTTTTTTTTTTTTTTTTTTTTATGCACCCGTTATCACAGGGTGTTGAGCCCAACCTCTGACATGATCAGAGACCTTTCACACTCATTCATCTCTAGGTTCGAGGATTTATTTATTAATTTCTATACATGTATTCTTATTCTATTTAAAGTAGTACTACATTTAATAAAACTTATACTAACATATAATATAGTATACTACACTGGGCGTAACAATATATTACTCTAACATTTGCGATAATAATGGACCTATTGCACAAGAGCAGTTGACTTTATGCTATGGAGTCATCTTACCTATAAATGCTGGTATACCATATTATAGAATATGTGCATCCACATTTCCTGCTACTTATTTCTGTTAATTACTTTCCCTACGACTCTTGTGCAATAGTTCATAAAATGCTCTCTTGTTATCGGGTCCACCATGAGAGTGTGTAAATTGTCCGCTCTGATGGTGTCCCCCATAATCTGCTCCGCGTTGAAGCGGTCCATCGCGTGTATTGGACAGCAACATAAAATATGGAGAACGGTCTCCTCCAGTCCCGGCTCGCAGGGACACGACGGGTCCTCCTTACATTTAAACCGGTGTAAATATTCAGAGAACCCGCCGTGTCCTGTAAAAACTTGGGTCATCACTGGAGACATTTGGGTCTTGCGGACCAACCCATATGCCTCCAGTGCATCAGGGAAAAACATTTTTGTTACCGACGCGGTTTCCCCCACTTTGTACCGCCGGTTCCATTCGTGAAGCGACTCCTGACGGATCCGTCGCTTGACGAATGATACCGGGTATCCATCGTATTGCGGCGCAGTCTTTAATGTGAGAGCGGCTTCCCTCGCCAGTTGGTCGGCTCTTTCATTGCCAGGGTGGCCCGCATGTGCTTTTATCCAGAACAAAGACACTTCTTTGTTCCGAATCCTCGCCTCATGCAGGTTTTTTCGGGCCTTGATCGCTAAAGGGTGAGGAACTTGGTAGTTCACCACCGTCTGCAGAGCCGCGCGCGAGTCGCTAAATACTCCGAAACTCTTCTCAGAGCGCTTCAGAATCTCTGCTGTTGCCTTCCATATGGCGAGCAGCTCTGCCTGGTACACCGTACAGTAGTCGGGCAGCTTTAGTTTGAAGGTTCGGTTTTCAGTCGCGTTTATCCACACGGATAATGCGGCTCCAACCTTGCCCTCAATCTTGCTGCCGTCGGTGTAAATCTGTACTTGCTGAGTGGCGTTGTGTGTCACCTCTTCCGGGCGTATCAGGTGTATGAACTGCATGCTCATATGGTCGGCGGGATGCTGGTTTGCTTTGTAGGACGCCATCGTCTCTACCTCTCTACCCCCCAATTCTAGCCGTGGTACCCCTTTCCTCGCCTCGAACAGCGCTGCTGCCTCCTGTATCCTGAGGTCGAGAGGAAGTATCCCGGCCAAGACTAGGGCTGCATTGAGAGAGACGGTCCTGTATGCCCTACAGAGCTTTTGCGCGAAGCCTCTCTGAACCAGATTCAGCTGTTTCTGCACTCCCTTTTTTTTCACTGCCGGTGCCCATGCACTAGCCGCATACATGATTATCGGTTCAACCACTGCCGTGTATATGCACCTGATGATTTCAGGATGGAGACCCCAGCTTATTTTAGCCGCTCTCGAGAGCGACTTATATATTGCTAGGGTTTTCCTGACCGTCTCTGTTACGTGCTTATTGAAGGTAAGTTTGTCGTCGATAGTGAGGCCAAGTATTTTTATGTCCCGTGACATTTCGACGTTGACGCCGCCCATGTCTAGGTGTGGGGTATCGTACTTTATTTTGTTCGTAATAACCATCGCCTTGGTCTTGTGTGGCGCGAACCTGAGCTTATTTCTGATACCCCACTCCCGGACATGTGCGAGTGCAGCATTCGCTCTGGTCTGAATGTTCAGTGCAGAGTCGCCCGTGAACACGAGAACTACATCGTCGGCAAATGCCTGGCTGTAGTCCCCGCGCTCCCCTAGCTCTCTCAGCAGTGGATCCAGGAGCAGGTTCCATAAAATTGGCCCCCCTATCGACCCTTGCACGCACCCCTTCGATGTAGATTTCCGGTATTCGTGACCGGCGTACCTCATCCACACTTCACGCTGCCGAAGGTAGCTGTCCAGCACCCGCCTAACGTTTACTGGGCAGCCCTCCTCGGCCAATCTCACCCTTATGGCAGGCCACCATGCACTATCGAAGGCGCCCTCTATATCCAGTGAAACCACTGTGATCAGCTTTTTCGACCTAAGCCCATCACGTATGTGGTTCACAAGGGCATACAGGGCGTCTTCGGTGCCTCTTTGTGGCATAAACCCGTATTGGTTGGGGCTCATTTTTGGCAGTATGTGCCATTTTACGCGCGCAATCACCATCTTTTCAAGGATCTTACCCATCATTGACAGTAGTCCTATAGGCCTATAAGATTTTGGGTGGCAGTAATCTGTTTTGTCTGGCTTTCTCAGGGCAACTACGACCGCCATCTTCCATGCCCTAGGAAAGTAGCCTACTTCAAGGCATTTATTTGCCAGTGACAGGTATATCTCAGGATCCAGCATGATGGCGCATTGGCATATATCCGCTGTAAGCCCATCGGCCCCAGGTGCTTTCTTTGGGTTAAAGGAGGACACTGCGGATCTTAGTTCCTCCATCGTGAACGGTGGGTCCAAATTTCCAATTTGTGCCGGCGCGTTCACTTGTTCCGCAATTCTCCTGATCCTTTGATGTTCATCAGTGTCCTCCTTTTGCTCGTCTTCTGGGTAGAACGTGTTAGCCAGTAACATCGCCGATTCGCCCTCGGTCAGGCACTTACCCTTCCACATCAGAGGTAGTTCTTCCTTCCTTCTTTCTGTCCTTCCCAAAACCCTATAAATCTCTTCCCACATGCCTTCTCTATCCTGTTTCTCACAGAATGCCTTCCATGATTTAATCTGCGCCTTTTTCGCTTCAGATTCATAAAGGTTTTTTGCTTGCAGGTACTCATTCACGACCTTCGTTCTTCTCGACGGCGCTGCACACCGGACCCGGCGCCTCATGGTAACCGCCTTCCTTTTGAGTGAGGCGAGTGCTTCGGACCACCACGGTAAGTTTAATTTTGAATTTGATTTTTTTATCGGTATATTTCCGTCACACGCGTCTTTTATAGTATCTATGTATTTTTCTACCAGTAAATCCAAACTTGATGCTTCTGTAATATTTTCTATTTCGATTTTGTTTATTTTGTTTTGTACCACCAATTGTCTCAGTTTCACACGAAATTGAGTCCAGTTGGCTTTTTTACAATTATAGATGCGCGTTGTTCTTTTAATTTCGGTGCTTTCTGATTTTCTTAATCTAATTTTAAATGTAATAGCGTTGTGGTCCGAGCTCGTCACACTCTCGTCCACCTTCCAGTTCTCCACGAGGCCCAGCATGTCCGTAGAGCATGCCGTCACGTCAACGTAACTCGTAAAGATTCTATGACCTCTCACGGTATCAAAGGTAGGAGTGTCTCCTTCGTTGAGCACCTGCAAATTTATTTCGTGGAGCATCCCCGCGAAATCTTCTCCTCTACGATCAGTGGTTGGGCTGTTCCACCAAGCACTTTTGGCATTCGCGTCACCACCAATCAGTATTTTATGTGGGCCTAATCTTTCAACGATCATTTTGAGCCGCTCCAGGCACGGTTCTATTGGTGAGTCTGGCTCTAGGTAGTATGAAACCGCTGCCATCTCCCAGGCGGTTGTCCTTATATTTACCACGACGATGTTCTTCGTGGTAAGGTTCGGGAATTGGGTGACGGCCAATTGACTGTCAAATACAGCTATTGCTGCCTTATTTGCTCGTTCACCCGGCTCCTCCGATTGGAAAATGCGGGCGCCAGCGTATTGTTTCATCCTACCTATACCACCCACATACGGTTCCTGGAGCAGCGCAAAAGCAAATTTCCTCCTGTGCGCCTCGACCATAAGCTCATACGTCGCCAGCTCCTTCTTTTGCAGGTTGGCCTGTATAGCGGAGTATGGCGCTGAGCTCCTTGTATTGCTTGGGAGGACCTCAGCAGTATGCTACAGAGGCTCTAGCCAGCCCATCCCACTTCCTGCGTACTGGACATTCTGTGCTGAATGCATTATGTGCTGCATTGTCCAGTCTACCACGTATACAGTTGCAGCAGGAGGGTGGCGTGCCAGCAAGCCAATCTGCACACTTATCCTTCTTATGGGGCCCTCCACAATGGCTGCATTTTTCATTTGTTTCTTTGCAAAGTCGTCTCCCGTGCCCGTATCCAAGGCACATGCTACATTGGACCAGTGGAGACTGGTCCAAAGCCCGGACACGTTGGAGATCAATGTGAAGAGCCCCTAAGTCCGTCCCTCTTCTCCAAATTATGGGCGACGTTTCCAGCACTATGTCGCTGGTATGCGGGTTTCTTGTCTTTTTTCTGTATTTCACTCGAAGGCGGCTGTCCTCCTCGCTGAGGCCGCGAAAAACGTCCCCGTTCTGGTTCCTGAGCGCCCCGACCACTTCCTCGTCAGAGTGAATGTTCAGGACACCCCTCAACAACAGCAATGGGTCCTTGTTCTTCGCGTCCTCAACGGTTAGGTGCTCGCCTGCTTTTTCTATCCTAGCCTTTAAATTTTCTCTTTCCTCTACGGTTCTGCAACCCATAACAATTTTTCTATCCTTTACTTTTCGAATCCTGTCCACCGCGATCCCTCCCTCTGTTGCCTTAACGGCCTTCCTTATTTTTTCCAAGACCACCTCCCCAGTTTCTTGCTCGTCGTTTGAGGTAACGATTAGCGAGTGCAGCGCCGTGCTCTCCGGGAGTTGTCTCCTAGGTTTGCTTGCCGCTACACTCGCGTATGTCACGTCGTTTCGGCTCGCCTCTATTAGATTTCGGAGCTTTTCGGCCTGATGACTGTTTTCTTTTAGGAGAACCGCGGGCTCCTTTAGTTCCCGAAGAAGATAGCTCTCTTCCTCCGCTCGCGAGGGATCGGATGATCGACGTCTTGGTGATGGGGGACTTCAACGCAAAATCCGACGCGTGGGGGTCCCCCAGAACGGACGCCCGCGGTAGAGCGGTGGAAGAGTGGGCGAATTCGGTGGGCCTCTGCCTGCTCAACAGAGGCACCACCGAGACTTGTGTTCGGCAGCAGGGCGGGTCGATAGTGGACCTCTCGTTCGCTAGCCCTGCTGTCGCAAACAACGTAAGGAACTGGCGAGTCCTAGGGGAGGTCGAGACTCTCTCGGATCATCGCTATATCCGAGCAGAGATCTCCCGGAATCCCCAGGACCCAGTTAGGGGTCACACGGCGGACAGAGCTCCCCGATTTCCGCGGTGGGCTGTGGGTCGCTTGAACCGGGACCTACTAGAGGAGGCAGCCATAGTGCAGTCGTGGCTGTCTCCAGTGCCTCCTGACGAGGGGGTTGATGCTGCGGCGAGCCGCATTCGTGTTTCGTTTACGCAGGCTTGCGATGCGGCCATGCCGCGCGTCCGACGTCGGCCTCCTAGGAAGGAGGTCTACTGGTGGTCCCGGGAGTTGGCGGACCTCCGCGAGGCCTGCATTCGTGCCCGGAGGTCCTACACCCGCAGCCGGCGGCGACGCCGCGATGATAATGGGGAGGGCCAGCTGTACGAAGCGTACCGAGCAGCGCGTGACGCTCTGAAGCTGGCCATCTGTCGCGCCAAAGAGCAGTCGCGGCAGGAGATGCTGGAGGGACTTGATCGTGACCCCTGGGGTCGCCCATACCGCGCGGCGCTGAGCAAGCTCCGCGCGACGGGCCCCCCCCTTACCGAGTCCCTTCAGCCTAGCTTCCTCACCGAAGTGGTCGAGGGCCTATTCCCGCCACAGGCGGAACACACGCCCCCGGCGATGGCCGCAGAGGCCGAAGACCGGGAGGCCGAAGAGGTGGTGGTCCCGCCTGTCACGGAGGCGGAGATGGGGGCGGCCGTTCTGCGCATTCGCTCGAAGCGGACCGCCCCCGGGCCGGACGGAATTCCGGCCCGAGTGTTGGCCCTTGCCCTTGACCACATGGGTGACCGCCTCAGGGAACTGTTTGACGCTTGTCTGTCGTCGAGGAGGTTCCCTGAGTGCTGGAAGGTGGGGAAGCTGGTGCTCCTGCCCAAACCGGGGAGAGCCCTGGACTCGGTTGCGGCCTACAGGCCTATCGTACTGCTGGACGAGGCGGGGAAGTTGCTGGAGAGGATTCTCGCTGACCGCATCGTCCGGCACCTCGAGGAGGTGGGGCCCGATCTGTCGGACGCCTAGTTTGGTTTCCGCGCCGGGCGTTCGACGATCGACGCCATTTTGGCCCTGAGGGCCGCGACCGAGGAAGCCGTCAGAGGAGGCGGCGTGCTGTTGGCGGTGTCCTTAGACATCGCCAACGCATTTAATACTCTGCCATTCGGCAGCATCAGGGAGGCACTCCGATTCCATGGGGTGCCCGCATACCTGAGGCTGCTGGTGGCAGACTATTTGGAGCGGAGGTTTGTGTTGTGCGAGGACCGAGCAGGCGACGTCGTGCGCAGGGCGATATCTCGCGGTGTTCCACAGGGGTCCGTCCTTGGCCCTCTTCTGTGGAACATCGGCTATGACTGGGCCCTGCGCGGAGTCTTACCCCCCGGGCTGAGCGTATTCTGCTACGCTGACGACACGTTAGTAGCAGCCCGGGGACGCAACTTTGAGGAGGCTGTTCGCCTGGCCGCCACGGGTGTCTCTCAGGTGGTCGGGCGAATCGAGGCGCTGGGGCTTAAGGTGGCCCTCAACAAGACGGAGGCCCTGTTGTTTCACGGGCCCCGTCGCGGGCCGCCTGCCCGCGCCTCGATCACCGTTGGCTCGGTCCTCGTACCGGTTCAGGCCCAGATGAGATATCTGGGCCTGGTGTTGGATGGACGATGGCTCTTCGACGAGCACTTCCGCCAGCTTGAGCCCAAGCTGGACGGCGCGGCGTCCGCCTTGGGCCGATTATTGCCCAACCTAGGCGGACCCAGTTTGGCGTGCCGGAAGCTCTACACGGGGGTAGTACGGTCGATGGCACTGTACGGCGCACCGGTGTGGGCGGGGTCCCTGACCGCTCAGAACCGCGCGCGGCTATGCCGACCGCAGCGCACTATGGCGGTCAGGGCAATACGCGGGTACCGCACCGTGTCCGCAGTCGCGGCATGTGCGCTGGCCGGTACTCCCCCGTGGGATTTGGAGGCGGAAGTGCTCGCCGACGTATATCGGCGAACGGCCGAATTTCGGGCAGGCAGAGGCGGTCGCCCTCCGCCCGAGCAGGTGCGCGAGTGGCGCGAGGCCGCTCGCCGAGCCATCGTGGCCCGATGGTCAGCCCGGCTGGAGGCTCCACGTGCGGGTTTTCGCACGGTGGAGGCGCTCCGGCCGGTCCTTTCGTTGTGGGTGTGGCGACAGCACGGGACCCTTTCCTTCCGGCTGGTGCAGGTGTTATCCGGGCATGGGTGTTTCGGATACTACCTGCACAAGGTCGCGAGGAGGGAATCGAGTCCCGTCTGTCACCACTGTGATTGTGATGAGGACACGGCGCAGCATACGCTGGAGTTCTGCCCGGCGTGGGCGCAGCAGCGTCGTGCCCTCGTCGAGACCATCGGTGCGGATCTCTCGCTATCGGCCATAATCCGCTCCATGGCCGATAGCGACAGAAACTGGTGTGCGGTCGCATCCTTCTGCGAGGATATCATCTCGCAGAAGGAGGCGGCGGAGCGGGCCAGGGAGGAAAGTCTCCTCGCTGACCCGATCCGTCGCCGGCGAACTGGGCGGCGACGGCGCGCCGATGCGCGCCTGATGCCCCCCTAACAAAGCGGAGGGTGGGAGATTGGGGTTTTTATTCTCCCACCCGCACTCTTCCGCGTAGAGGCGGCGTCTCTGGTGCACCCAGACGCCGCCGCCAGTGTTGGTGCCCGCGAGGCGCGGGCAGTCGCTGGGTGGGCCGCTGATGTTGTATCAGGTTCCAACGGCCCACCCGTCAAGGCGAATTGACGGTGCACAGGGGGGTTTTAGTCGGTATGCCGGCCGTGTTGTAGGCCGGTGAGCCCGACATAACCGTCCCACAACCCCAAGTGGGGCGGTATGCATAAGGCGCATTTCCCCCCTCAAAAAAAAAAAAAAAAAAAAAGGTTAGGTTAGGTTAACCCGTAATCCTGAACTGACAGGACCGGGGGCCTTCGGGCTGCGAGGGAGAAAACCTCTATAAAAATTACCCAAAGCCTAAGTTTTTGGTGGCCCGGCGAGGGGCTGTATGGCTGGGGGGAACCCAGTCATTAGGGCCACCCACCCAAAAACTACTATGAAGATGTCGGCCAAAGGTTTAAACCTACCCCAGGAGGGTACCGGGTGCGCCGCGCCCGGAGAATCCCTCACGGAGCCTTCTGGCTCCGTCTGCCCCTCGTATTCTGGGGGGGGCAACCGCCATCACAGCGCAGTGCCGCGCGAAATATCTGGCACCGAAGTTTCCGCGGGGTCAAGTCCTGACTCTGCGTTGAGGAAGAGGGATCCCGGAAAGGGGAAGGGCGATGTTGACGGAGGGCCGCTTGAGCCGTCTTCCGTTAGGAAGCGTCTACTCGACCCTGCTCTGCTGGGAGGTGAGTCGGATGAGGAAGGCCCACTGGCCCCGAAGTTGGCGACCACGAGGAGAGGTCGGCAGGCTTCGAGGGGAATGAGTGCTTCACGGCCGCGGAGGGACGCACAAGGTAGATTCGTGCGCCTCAATACTCCGGCGGCCAGTGAAGCAGAAAGTGACATGGGGGTCACTACCGAGGATCCTGGTGGCGAGAGTTGTACCTCGCTAGGGAGCTCAAAGGCGGAGCTCAACGCCACCAGAAGAGAGCAGCGCAAAGCCGTCGCGGCCGACGAAGTGTCGGAAATGGCCCGACGCGCACGCGAGCGACGCGCTGCTCTAGCGGCGGAAGGGGGGGCACCATCTGCGGTGGCCCTAAGTCAACTTGCTTTGGACGGGGTGGACCTAGTCCTAAAGGTTGCCACCAAATCCGGCAGCCTGAAGGGCACGTTCACCCGCGGTTTGAAGGAGGCTGCCGCGGACATTAAGGAGGCGGTTGGCATCCTCCTCAACAGGACGGCCTCAGACGAGGTCGCAAAGTTGCAGGAGGAAAACAGCCGTCTCCGAAATGATTTAGAGGACCTCCGGCGACAAGTCGCTGCGCTGAGTGAGCAGCAGCAGCGACGCACGTCCACAGATGCCGCATCGGTAGTGGCCCCGGCTCCCGCACTGGCAAGTACTCGTACCGACGACGAGGTCGAGAGCATCGTCCGGCTCTGCATGCTCCAGTGCGGGAGCATGGTCAATGCCCGCATAGAGGCGATTTCTCGGCGCCTCCCTGCGGAAATCCTCCGTCCGCCCCTAGCGGCCGATACACGGCGGAAGGCTCAGGAGCCGCCGAGACCTGCGTCTCGGAAGGAGAAGCCCGCGGATGGCGTGCAAACGACTGCCGGGTCTAAGGGTGAGACCTGGGCGACAGTCGTGGGCCGCAAGAAGGCCCGCAAAGCCGCCAAGGCGGCCTCAGCAGTGACGCGCGCCCCCGGCCGAACCGCAAAGGCGGTTGCACAGCCTGCGCGACGGACTGCCGAAGGCGGTCGCAAAGGACCGGCAGTACGTGCTCCGCGTTCCGAGGCTGTGACGCTTACGCTGCAGCCCGGAGCTGCGGAGCGCGGGGTAACGTACCAGTCGGTCATTGCCGAGGCCAAGGCCAAGATCAAACTATCCGATCTTGGTCTTCAGTCCGTCACCCTCAGGCAGGCTGCCACGGGTGCGCGGCTGTTCGAGGTGGCCGGTGCTGCGAGCGGCAGTGCCGAAAAGGCGGACGCTCTGGCCGCCAAGATGAGGGAGGTCCTCAAACCTGAGGACGTACGGGTCTCCAGGCCAATGAAAACCGCAGAGGTTCGGATTACTGGCCTGGACGACTCCGTGACCTCCGAGGAGGTGATGGCGGCCGTTGCCCGAAGCGGAGAGTGTCCGCCGGACAAGGTGCGGGCCGGCGATGTACGCGCCGACGCTACCGGACTCGGCGTGGTCTGGGTTCGGTGCCCTGTAGCGTCGGCGAAGAAGATCGCCTCAAGCGGCAGATTGCTGGTGGGCTGGGTTGCAGCGAGGGTGAAACTCCTGCAGCCCCGGGCTTTGCGGTGCTTCCGGTGCCTGGAGAAGGGGCACGTCCGGGCAAAGTGCACCGCTGAGGTTGACCGTAGCGACCTTTGCTATCGCTGCGGTCAGCCCGGCCACAAGGCGGCCCAGTGTTCCGCGGCGCTCAACTGCAGCTTATGTTCGGCTGCAGGGGAGCCAGCGGGACACAAAGTGGGCGGAGGGGCCTGTGGTGCGCCTGCCAGCAAGGCCAAGAAAAAGAAGAAGAGGAGCTCTAAACCTGCCGGGGAAACCTCGCCGCCCCCGCAGGCTAGTAGCTCTGCGGCCGACTCCCGGTCCAGGACCGTTGCCGAGGGAATGGAGTGTCAATAATGGCACAGTTCCATTTCCTCCAGGGCAACATCAATCACTCTGCCAGAGCTCAGGATCTTTTACTCCAGAGCATGGCAGAGTGGTCGATCCACGTGGCTGTGGTCGCCGAACCGTACTTCATCCCCGCCCGTGACAACTGGCTGGGGTGCGCTGACGGTTTGGTGGCCATTATTGGCGAGACTCTGATCGACCCGTCTCGGGGCCGCGGCTGGGTTGCTGCGGTCTCGGGCGGCATCGTCATTGTGGGGGCGTATTTCTCCCCCAACAAGAGTCTCGCCGACTTTGAGGGTTTCCTTGTCGAGTTGGGCGCCGTCGTAGGCCGCCATCACCCTCGTCCCGTTCTGGTGCTCGGGGATCTCAACGCCAAGTCATCGGCGTGGGGATCTCCGGTCACTGACTCTCGGGGCGAGGTGCTGGAAGAGTGGGCGGTGACGACCGGTCTGGTCGTCCTAAATCGGGGTTCGTCATACACGTGCGTGCGGCAGCGGGGCGGGTCGATAGTGGACGTCTCGTTCGCTAGCCCCTCTGTCGCCAGCCGAGTCCGCGACTGGCGTGTCGCCGTGGGGGTGGAGACGCTGTCGGACCACCGGTATATCCGGTTCGACGTCTCCGCCCAGACCGCGAGCGGCCGCCATCCAACAGCCCCGATCAACGACGGCCCGCGCTGGGCGCTTAAGCGCATCGACAGGGAACTACTCAAAGAAGCTGCCTTAGTCCAGTCCTGGATTTGGGAGTCGACGACGGACGGCCCCGTCGACGTCGAAGCGGTGGCGCTGCGGTTTCGCGGGGCGATGACGCAGATCTGCGACGCGTCCATGCCCCGTGTCCGCCAACAGTCCGCAAGGCGCCAAGTGTACTGGTGGACCGACGAGATCGCGCGGCTGCGCGTCGAGTGTGTTGCGGCTCGCCGCCAGTACGCGCGATACCGGAGAGACCGTGTTCCCACGCGCGCCTCTATGTCGAGTCCGTCTCCCCTCTAGGGGGGACAGTAGGGAGTGTAGAAGTGCCAATAGGGTAGGTCTTTCGTGTAGTGGCCTGCCGTTTCATACGGCGGGCCGAAACCTCGGCGGGGTCGCGACCGCATGCGAAAGTGATTCGCGCGGCCCCGTCGATAGTGGTTTTGTCGAGGAACACCGTGGTAGGTTTAGTCGGTATCCCGGGAGGTACATTTTCTTCTTAACATCTTTCTTTTACCCCGGCGAGTCCGACATAACCCCTCCGCCCGCCCCCGCGGAGGGGTATGCATCAAGCATTCCCCCACGTAAAAAAAAAAAAAAAAAAAAAAAAAAAAAAAAAGGGTGTTTGTCAGAAAACCTCCTCGTGGTACACCCTGGGCAACGTTGGCAATAATGCTCTTCATTATTGCTGGCGGCTAATATTCTGACAACCGGTGCCTTGTGCCGTCGCGTTCGGCACCGGTGGCGGGGGGATGGACGTTTGTCCCATCCCCAAGCCGGAGGCCCTTGTTTTGGGCCCGGCTCTCCACTTTGTTTTCCCCTCCCTTTTGTTGCTCCCTTTCTTTTGACTTTTGTCCCCGTTGTCACCGTCTAGAGCATATCGTAACCCCGTAGTGTGCAGTGTCGTGGATCACGTCTCGCGGCTGCTGACGGGACCGAGGGTCTTGGCTTCACCGCCCGGACTGCGAGGGAGTGGCCCTCTATAAAAACCACCCCGAATCTCAAGTTGCTGCCGCACGGCGAGGAGATGCATGGCTGATGGGTAGTTCAGTCACTAGTGCGGCCCCCTCAGGGCACCGGCCGACCCCCTGAGTGTAATAGGCTTGCCCGGGTATCGGGATCTCTGCCCGGGTCGACCACCCTTTCTCCCATAATCGTGGGATACATTATGGAAAACTCAAATAAATCTATTTTAAAAAAGAAGTTGGAGGTAGAGAGTCGGTCGCGCACGCCCAGTTCTGCGCGATCCGAAGAAGACGAAGAGTACGTGCCGTCGGAGCACGACAGTGATATCATGGAGCTTACTTCGGAGGCAACACCGGAGAAAGCTCCACGTAAACGGTTGCGGTCTGCGCAGGAGTCGGAGTCGGATGGCTCCGGCGAGGACGCGGCATCGGCTGCAAAAGTGCCGACAGCCCGACGCGGACGCGGTCGTCCGCCCACCCACGGCAGATACGTGGGTCTGGGCCAGGCGAAGGCCGAACTTGCTGCCGCATTACGCAAGGCCGACGCCGAGGAGCGCACGTCCGAGGAGGACTGCGCAATTGCTGCAGCAGCCCGGCGAGTTGCTGCGGGTCGGAAGCAGCCTACGGTGGAGCTGGATGCCGAAGATCTGCCGGTGTCACAACTCAAAACCCGGCTCAGTGACGCCTTGGAGGCCATACGACTGGTCTCAAGGAGGTCGAAGGGTCTGAAGGGCACGTGCCAAAAGACCCTAAAAGACTCCATTGAGGCCATCCGGGAAATTGCGGAGGCAGCCTTCAGCAGATCGGCCAATGAGGAGGTCACAAAGCTGCTGACCGAAAATGCCCGCCTGGCAAAGGAAGTGGCCAACCTTAAAAGAAGGCAGGAGCAGTTTGAGGAGCGGCATGAGCAGGGTGCTAACAAGGCGGAGTCGGAACTCGTGGCCTTGGTCCGGCAAGAGCTTGGCGAGTTTCGCGCCAAGCTCTCGGTTATGAAGGGCCGGCTGCTGCGACCTCCTTTGGCAGCGGATCGGGGAGGGCCTCTTTTGCCTTCTCCCCCGACAACTGTGCCGCCAACATCGTATGCGGCAAAAGTGAAGACCTTGCGGCCCCCAGCAACTGCTCCAACGGCCGACACAACAGCTCCCGTCAAACAAAAGGGCAGGAAAAGGTCGCAGGTTAAGCGCGCACCTGCAGCTGCCGAGCGCCCTGCTGCTCCCAGGATACAACCTGCTGCTGCCGCGCGCAAAGGCGATGACTGGCAGGTTGCCGGTCAGAAAAAAGAGGCAGCCAAACAAAAGAAAAAGGCAGCTAAGAAGGCCAGGCAGGCGGCTAAAAAGGCGGAGAGGAAGCTCCAGGCCCCTCGCTCTACTGCGGTGGTGTTAACACTGCAGCCAGATGCCATCGAGCGAGGAGTCACATACGCGGAGCTCCTCAAGAAGGCGCGGACGGCGATCGACCCCGGCAAGCTAGGGATAACGGCGGGCTTACGGTGCCGGACAACCCGGACCGGTGCCCGCCTAATAGAAGTGCCGGGAGTTGCTAGCGGCGACCAGGCGGACCGCCTGGCGGAAAGTCTCCGCCAGGTTCTGAAACCAGAAGAGGTCCGCGTCTCCAGGCCCCAAAAGTGCGTTGATTTGCGCATCACGGGCCTGGACGACTCCGTAACGAAAGAAGAGGTCGTCGCTGCCGTCGCCAAGACCGGAGGGTGCCCTGCAGAACAACTAAAGTGTGGCGAAATTAAGCAGGGCCGCGCCGCAATGGGGACGGCTATTATTAGCTGTCCCGTCGCCGCCGCCAAGAAACTGGCCGATGGCCGACGTCTTCTGGTGGGGTGGGTGTCGGCGCAAATTAAAGCGTTGGAGCCCAGGCTCGCCCGATGCTACCGCTGCTTATCCGGCGGCCATGTGGGGGTCATGTGCCCCTCACGGGTTGACTGCACCGGCCGCTGCTTCCGTTGCGGTCAGCCCGGTCACGTGGCCGCAGCGTGTGAGGCCACGCCGCATTGCGTTTTATGTGCGGCGTCGGGCAAACCGGCGGAGCATCGGGCGGGTGGCAAGGGGTGCGCCGCCACCCAGAAAAAACTAGCCCCAAGGTCGCCTGCCTCGTCATCGCCAGTAGCCAGAGCCGCCGTTCCTGCGGTCAGAGGGGCGGAGGTCGGTATGGAGACGTGATGCCTCCACGCCTCCGCCTCCTGCAGGGTAATTTAAACCACTGCGCCAGGGCTCAGGACCTTCTCCTCCAGAGCATGGCGCAGTGGTCAATTCATGTCGCCGTCGTAGCCGAGCCTTATTTTGTCCCTCCCAGGGCTGACTGGGTAGGGGACCTCGATGGCTCGGTGGCGTTAATTTCGCCGGCCGCCGCCGGCACCCCGTCCTTCGAGAACATCGTCCGGGGACGGGGCTGCGTCGCAGCACTCATAGGAGAAGCGGTTGTGGTGGGCGGTTACTTCTCACCCAACCGACCTCTCGCCGACTTCGAGGAGTATCTCCTTGAACTGAACGTCGTCGTCGCTCGAAGCCACCCTCGGCCCGTGCTCGTCGTCGGGGACCTCAATGCCAAATCCTCGGCTTGGGGTTCCGCGACCACGGACGCGAGGGGTGAATTGCTCGAGGAGTGGGCCGTAGAAAACGGCCTGCTAGTCCTCAATCGCGGGTCAGTGCACACGTGCGTGCGTCAGCGGGGCGGTTCGATCGTCGATGTTTCTTTCGCTAGCCCCGCACTAGCACGCCGTGTCCAAGGCTGGCGTGTCGTCGAGGAGGTGGAGACATTGTCGGACCACCGCTATATCCGGTTCGACGTCTCCGCCCAGACCTCCGACCCCCCAGCCCCAAGGGTCCCGATTGGGGGTGGTCCGCGTTGGGCTTTGAAAAAGCTGAATCGGGAGGTCCTCCTGGAAGCCTCCATAGTTCAGGCCTGGGTGCCAGCACCGGCCAGGCCTGACAATGTCGAGATGGAGGCCGAGTGGTTCCGGGAGGCCATCACTCAAATTTGTGATGCGGCGATGCCTAGAGTTCCTCTAACTGTTACAGCCAGGCGTCGGGTGTACTGGTGGTCGGACCATATAGCTGACCTGCGCCACTCTTGTGTGGCGGCCAGACGCCAGTACATCCGGCTTCGTAGGAGGCGTCGCCGCCCTCCCGATTTCGACGTCAGGGAGGCGGAATTATACGGGGCCTACAGAGCGGCCAAGAAAGTACTAAAACTCAACATCAAGCGGGCCAAAGATCAGGCCCGCCAAGAGCTGCTGGGGACTCTGGACCGTAATCCCTGGGGGCGTCCATACCTTATGGTAAGGGGCAAGCTTCGCCCCTGGGCGCCCCCTTTGTCCCAGAGTCTCCGGCCACAGTTGGTACAGGAGGTGGTGGCCGCTCTGTTTCCCTCACGGGCGGAGCACACTCCTCCACCGATGGTTCTGCCTTCCATGGCGTCCAGCGCGGACTTTGACGACGACGTGGTTCCCGAAGTGACCCAAGTAGAGTTGCGAGCGGCGGTGTCGAGACTTCGCTCGAAAAACACCGCCCCAGGGCCCGACGGCATTCCAGGTCGTGCATTGGCCCTGGTCCTCGAAGAGCTCGCGCCCCGACTTAAGGGGCTCCTCACCGAGTGTTTGCAGCAGGGCCAGTTTCCGCGCCAGTGGAAGGTGGGGAAACTGGTCCTGATCAGGAAGGAAGGGCGCCCGGCGGACAGTCCGTCCGCCTACCGGCCCATTGTGTTGCTGGACGAGGTGGCTAAACTGTTTGAGTTTGTTATCGCGGAGCGCCTCGTCCAGCGTTTTTCTTCTGTGGGTCCGGATCTGGCGGACAACCAGTATGGTTTCCGTCGCGGGCGCTCTACAATTGATGCAGTTCTGCAAGTGAGGAGCCTGGCGGAGGATGCGGTGTCCCGGGGCGAGGTCGTCTTCGCGGTGTCTCTTGACATCGCGAATGCTTTCAACACCTTGCCCTGGAGTTGTATCAGGGCGGCACTCATTTTCCATCGAGTGCCGACCTACCTCCGCCGCATAGTCGGGGCATATCTATCGGAGAGGGTAGTAGTCTACCCGGGTCACGACGGTTGGAGTCGGCGAGAGATGTCGTGCGGTGTTCCACAGGGATCGGTTCTGGGTCCGCTCCTGTGGAACATCGGTTACGACTGGGTGCTGCGAGGTGCGCTCCTCCGTGGCGTCGGCGTCATTTGTTACGCCGACGACACGCTTGTCACGGCGAGGGGTAAGTCGCACCGGGCGGCGGCCATACTGGCGACCGCTGGGGTCGCACAAGTCGTTGGTCGTATCCGGCGGTTGGGCCTCGAGGTGGCCCTGTCGAAGTCCGAGGCCGTTTGTTTTCACGGCCCTCGGAACCGGCCACCTCCAGGGGCCCATATCATGGTAGGAGGGGTCCGCATCGGCGTCGAGCCGACCCTGAAATATTTGGGTCTTTTGCTCGACAGCCGGTGGGACTTTACAGCCCATTTTCGTCGTTTGGTCCCCATTCTTCGGGGCGCTGCAGGCGCGCTTTCGCGTCTGCTGCCCAACCTCGGGGGGCCAAACACCTCCTGCCGGAGGCTCTACGAGGGGGTCGTGCGGTCCATGGCCCTATATGGGGCCCCAGTTTGGGCAGACAACCTGACGGCCCGAAACATTTCGGCGCTTCGTGCACCACAGCGCGCCATGGCCGTCAGGTTGATAAGAGGTTACCGCACGATCTCATTCGAGGCTGCGAGCCTCCTCGCCGGATCGATGCCATGGGACCTGGAAGCGGCGCTCCTGGCGTCGCTCTATCGTTGGCGCCGGGAGGCGCTAGCTCGGGGCGAAGGACCGGCTCTTCCCGCTCTCGAGGCGGCGAGGTCCGAGCTCCGCCAGGTCCTAGTGGCGAATTGGAAGGAACGACTTGTGCACCCCAGTGCCGGGCACGCCACAATCGTGGCGGTAAGTCCCGTGTTTGAGGAGTGGCTGGAGAGGCGCCACGGCGCCCTCACCTTCCGGCTGACACAGGTAATGACTGGCCACGGTTGTTTTGGCCAGTTCCTGTGTCGCATACGCCGGCAAGAGACGCCCGGTTGTCACCACTGCGGCGACTGCCGCGACGTTGTTGAGGACACGGCGCTGCACACTTTGGCGGTTTGCCCCGCCTGGGCATCGCAGCGCCGTGAGTTGATCGCGGCAGTCGGATTGGTTGCCCTCTCGCTCCCGGCCGTAGTTCAGTCTATGGTCCGGAGTGAGAGGTCGTGGAATGCCGTCGCCTCCTTCTGCGAGGAAGTCGTTTCCATCAAGGAGGCGGCGGAGCGGGAGAGGGAGCGTTTGAACCCTCTCCCCAACCGCAGAGCCGGGCGCCGGAGGGCGCGAGACGACCTCCAGCCACCCTGAGGTTTGACCTGGGGGTGGCGGGCTTTGTGGGCCTGCCCGCCATCCGTTCAGCACCAGGTCCGAGAGGCGGCGTGCGTGTTCCCACGCGCGCCTCTATGTCGAGTCCGTCTCCCCTCTAGGGGGGACAGTAGGGAGTGTAGAAGTGCCAATAGGGTAGGTCTTTCGTGTAGTGGCCTGCCGTTTCATACGGTGGGCCGAAACCTCGGCGGGGTCGCGACCGCATGCGAAAGTGATTCGCGCGGCCCCGTCGATAGTGGTTTTGTCGAGGAACACCGTGGTAGGTTTAGTCGGTATCCCGGGAGGTACATTTTCTTCTTAACATCTTTCTTTTACCCCGGCGAGTCCGACATAACCCCTCCGCCCGCCCCCGCGGAGGGGTATGCATCAAGCATTCCCCCACGTAAAAAAAAAAAAAAAAAAAAAAAAAAAAAAAAAAAAAAATGTTAGGTTAGGTTAGGGTGGGATGGTGATTGCTAACGCGACCCCATCCCGCCCCACTCCGTCGGAGGGACTGCTCACCCCAGGTTTTTAGTGTGTATACCGACCCCCTTCAGGGGCGGAGAGTCTCACATAACCACCCTTCCCCCCCCGGGGCAGGGGGTATCCATAAAGGATTTTCCTGGGTCAAAAAAAAAAAAAAAAAAAAAAAAAAAAAAAAAAAAAAAAAAAGGGTAGGTTAGGGTGTTTGTCAGAAAACCTCCTCGTGGTACACCCTGGGCAACGTTGGCAATAATGCTCTTCATTATTGCTGGCGGCTAATATTCTGACAACCGGTGCCTTGTGCCGTCGCGTTCGGCACCGGTGGCGGGGGGATGGACGTTTGTCCCATCCCCAAGCCGGAGGCCCTCTCTTTGGGCCCGGCTCTCCCAGTACCGCTCTGTTTTAGAGTGGACATGGGAGAGCCGCTTTGACGGGTTCGGCGTGCACTCACCCTGCCGCTGAACAGACAACGGGGTCCCTTTTCGTCACTCTGACGATTCTTCTCCCATTTCTTTGCCCCTTTGTTTTGTCCCCCCCCCCCCTTTTGTGGTTCTGAGTCCACTTTGTTTTCCCCTCCCTTTTGTTGCTCCCTTTCTTTTGACTTTTGTCCCCGTTGTCACCGTCTAGAGCATATCGTAACCCCGTAGTGTGCAGTGTCGTGGATCACGTCTCGCGGCTGCTGACGGGACCGAGGGTCTTGGCTTCACCGCCCGGACTGCGAGGGAGTGGCCCTCTATAAAAACCACCCCGAATCTCAAGTTGCTGCCGCACGGCGAGGAGATGCATGGCTGATGGGTAGTTCAGTCACTAGTGCGGCCCCCTCAGGGTACCTGCCGTCCCCCTGTTGTATTAGGCTTGCCCGGGTATCGGGATCTCTGCCCGGGTCGACGTTTATTTCTCCCATACTCGTGGGTTTCAATATGGAAAATTCTACAAAATCTATTTTAAAAAAAAAGACGTTGAGAGAGAGGTCGCGCACGCCTAGTTATGCGCGCTCCGAGGAGGATGAAGACTACGTGCCATCGGAGCACGAGGTAAATGTTTTGTCTTCGGACGCTAGTCCGGAGAGAGCTACGCGCAAGCGCTCGCGATCTGCGCAGCTGTCAGAGGACTCAGAAGGCTCCAGTGAGGATGCAGTGTCGGCACCAAAAGTGGCGACAGCAAGACGAGGACGTGGCCGTCCGCCCACTCACGGCAGATACGTGGGTCTGGGCCAGGCAAAGGCCGAACTTGCTGCCGCACTGCGAAAGAGCGAAGAGGAGGAGCGCACGTCGTCGGAGGACAGCCTCATTGCTGCGGCGGCCCGGCGAGTCGTTGCAGGACGAAAGCAGCCGGTGGTAGAGCCGGATGCCGACGACCTACCGGTGGCCCAGCTTAAGACCCGGCTTAGTGACGCCTTGGAGGCAATCCGTCTTGTCTCCAAGAAGTCAAAGGGTCTTAAGGGCACCTGTCAAAAGACCCTGAAGGAGGCAATTGAGGCCATTACGGACATTGCTGAGGCCGTATTTAGCCGCACGACCAATGAGGAGGTACAAAAACTCCAGACGGAGAATGCTCGGTTGGCCAAGGAAGTCTCCGAGCTCAAGAATCGCCAGGAAGAGTTTGAGAAGAGGCACGACCGGGGCGCAAGCAAGGCCGACTCGGAGCTTGTAGCTCTCGTCCGTCAGGAGCTCGGAGAGTTCCGCGCTAAGCTCTCCGTTATGGAGGGCCGGCTGTTGCGACCTTCTTTGGCGACAGATCGGCGAGAGCCTCTTCCGTCTTCTCCTCCGACGCCTGTGCCGCCTCCATCATACGCGGCCAAAGTAAGAGCCCAGCGGCCTCCTGCAACTTCTCAAGCGGCCGTCACAAGCGTTCCTGCCAGCCAAAAAGGCAGGAAAAGGCAGCAGACGAAGCGCGCACCCATGATTCCCAGGGAGCGCCCCGCTGCTCCCGTGGAACAACCAGCAGCTTCCGCACGCAAAGCCGACAACTGGGAGGTTGTCGGCGAGAAGAAAAAGGAGGCCAAGAAGAAGAAAAAGGCGGCCAAGAAGGCAAGGCAGGCGGCCAAAAAGGCGGCGAGGAAGCTCCACGCCCCTCGCTCAACAGCAGTGGTCCTCACGCTGCAACCGGCCGCCATCGAGCGAGGGACAACATACGCGGAGCTCCTTAAGAAGGCGCGGACGGCGATCGACCCCGGAAAGTTGGGAATAACGGTGGGCTTGCGGTGCCGGACTACCCAGACCGGTGCCCGCCTTATCGAAGTGCCGGGAGTCGCTAGCGGCGACCAAGCGGACCGCCTGGCGGAAAGTCTCCGCCAGGTCCTGGAACCGGAAGAGGTCCGCGTCTCCAGGCCCCAAAAATGCGTAGATTTGCGCATCACGGGCCTGGATGACTCAGTTGATAAAGAAGAGGTCGTCGCTGCCGTCGCCAAGACCGGAGGGTGCCCTGCGGACCAAATTAGATGTGGCGAAATTAAGCAGGGCCGCGCCGGAATGGGGACGGCCCTAATTAGCTGTCCCGTCGCCGCCGCCAAGAAACTGGCCGATGGCCGACGAGTTTTAGTGGGTTGGGTGTCGGCGCAGGTCAGGGTCTTAGAATCCAGGCCTGCCCGGTGCTATCGCTGCCTTTGCAGCGGCCATGTAGGCGTGAAATGCCCCTCACAGGCTGACTGCACTGGCCGCTGTTTCCGTTGCGGCCAGCCTGGTCACATGGCCGCAACATGTGAAGCCACGCCGCACTGTATTTTGTGTGCGGCGGCGGGCAAACCAGAGAAGCACCGGGCGGGTGGCAAGGAGTGCGCCGCCACCCAGAAAAAACTGGCCCCTAGGCCGCCTGCCTCGTCGTCGGCAACAGCTAGGGTCGCCGCTCCCGCTGTCAGGGGGGTGGAGGTCAGTATGGAGACGTAATGGCTCCACGCCTCCGCCTCCTGCAGTGTAATTTAAACCACTGCGCCAGGGCTCAGGATCTTCTCCTCCAGAGCATGGCGCAGTGGTCGATTCATATCGCCGTAGTAGCCGAGCCCTATTTCGTCCCTCCCAGGGCTGACTGGGTAGGGGACCTCGATGGCTCGGTGGCGTTAATTTCGCCGGCCGCCGCCGGCACCCCGTCCTTCGAGAACATCGTCCGGGGACGGGGCTGCGTCGCAGCACTCGTAGGAGAAGCGGTTGTGGTGGGCGGCTACTTCTCACCCAACCGACCTCTCGCCGACTTCGAGGAGTATCTCCTCGAACTGAACGTCGTCGTCGCTCGAAGCCACCCTCGGCCCGTGCTCGTCGTCGGGGACCTCAATGCCAAATCCTCGGCTTGGGGTTCCGCGACCACGGACGCGAGGGGTGAATTGCTCGAGGAGTGGGCCGTAGAAAACGGCCTGCTAGTCCTCAATCGTGGGTCAGTGCACACGTGCGTGCGTCAGCGGGGCGGATCAGTCATTGACGTCTCTTTTGCCAGCCCCGCGCTAGCACGCCGTGTCCAAGGCTGGCGTGTCGTCGAGGAGGTGGAGACATTGTCGGACCACCGGTATATACGGTTCGACGTCTCCGCCCAGACCTCCGACCCCCCAGCCCCAAGGGCCCCGATTGGGGGCGGTCCGCGTTGGGCTTTGAAAAAGCTGAATCGGGAGATCCTCCTGGAAGCCTCCATCGTTCAGGCCTGGGTGCCAGCACCGGCCAGGCCTGACAATATCGAGATGGAGGCCGAGTGGTTCCGGGAGGCCATCACTCAAATTTGTGATGCGGCGATGCCTAGAGTGCCTGGAAATATCCCAAGTAGGCGTCGGGTGTACTGGTGGTCGGACCACATTGGTCATCTACGCCATTCTTGCGTGGTGGCCCGGCGCCAGTACATCCGGCTTCGTAGGAGGCGTCGCCGCCCTCCCGATTTTGACGCCAGGGAGGCGGAACTGTACGAGATCTACAGAGCGGCCAGGAAGCTCCTCAAAATATCTATCAAGCGGGCCAAGGACGAGGCCCGCCAGGAGCTGCTGGGGACTCTGGACGGTAATCCCTGGGGGCGTCCATATCTGATGGTCAGGGGCAAACTTCGCCCCTGGGCGCCCCCTTTGTCCCAGAGTCTCCGGCCACAGCTGGTTGAGGAGGTGGTGACCGCTCTGTTCCCTTCAAGGGCGGAGCACACTCCTCCGCCGATGGTTCTGCCTTCCATGGCGTCCAGCGCGGACTTCGACGACGACGTGGTTCCCGAAGTGACCCAAGTAGAGTTGCGAGCGGCGGTGTCGAGACTTCGCTCGAAAAACACCGCCCCAGGGCCCGACGGCATTCCAGGCCGTGCATTGGCCCTGGTCCTTGAGGAGCTCGCGCCCCGACTTAAGGGGCTCCTCACCGAGTGTTTGCAGCAGGGCCGGTTTCCGCGCCAGTGGAAGGTGGGGAAACTGGTCCTGATCAGGAAGGAAGGGCGCCCGGCGGACAGTCCGTCCGCCTACCGGCCCATTGTGTTGCTGGACGAGGTGGCTAAACTGTTTGAGTTTGTTATCGCGGAGCGCCTCGTCCAGCGTCTTTCTTCTGTGGGTCCGGATCTGGCGGACAACCAGTATGGTTTCCGTCGCGGGCGCTCTACAATTGATGCAGTTCTGCAAGTGAGGAGC
This sequence comes from Catocala fraxini, assembly GCA_930367265.1. Taxonomy (NCBI): domain Eukaryota; kingdom Metazoa; phylum Arthropoda; class Insecta; order Lepidoptera; family Erebidae; genus Catocala; species Catocala fraxini. Next base: position 24,624 of record OV884044.1, on the reverse strand, counting down.
CTGGCGGAGGATGCGGTGTTCCGGGGCGAGGTCGTCTTCGCGGTGTCTCTTGACATCGCGAATGCCTTCAACACCTTGCCCTGGAGTTGTATCAGGGCGGCACTCATTTTCCATCGAGTGCCGACCTACCTCCGCCGCATAGTCGGGGCATATCTATCGGAGAGGGTAGTAGTCTACCCGGGTCACGACGGTTGGAGTCGGCGAGAGATGTCGTGCGGTGTTCCGCAGGGATCGGTTCTGGGTCCGCTCCTGTGGAACATCGGTTACGACTGGGTGCTGCGAGGTGCGCTCCTCCGTGGCGTCGGCGTCATTTGTTACGCCGACGACACGCTTGTCACGGCGAGGGGTAAGTCGCACCGGGCGGCGGCCATACTGGCGACCGCTGGGGTCGCACAAGTCGTTGGTCGTATCCGGCGGTTGGGCCTCGAGGTGGCCCTGTCGAAGTCCAAGGCCGTTTGTTTTCACGGCCCTCGGAACCGGCCACCTCCAGGGGCCCATATCATGGTAGGAGGGGTCCGCATCGGCGTCGAGCCGACCCTGAAATATTTGGGTCTTTTGCTCGACAGCCGGTGGGACTTTACAGCCCATTTTCGTCGTTTGGTCCCCATTCTTCGGGGCGCTGCAGGCGCGCTTTCGCGTCTGCTGCCCAACCTCGGGGGGCCAAACACCTCCTGCCGGAGGCTCTACGAGGGGGTCGTGCGGTCCATGGCCCTGTATGGGGCCCCAGTTTGGGCAGACAACCTGACGGCCCGAAACATTTCGGCGCTTCGTGCACCACAGCGCGCCATGGCCGTCAGGTTGATAAGAGGTTACCGCACGATCTCGTTCGAGGCTGCGAGCCTCCTCGCCGGATCGATGCCATGGGACCTGGAAGCGGCGCTCCTGGCGTCGCTCTATCGTTGGCGCCGGGAGGCGCTAGCTCGGAGCGAAGGACCGGCTCTTCCCGCTCTCGAGGCGGCGAGGTCCGAGCTCCGCCAGGTCCTAGTGGCGAATTGGAAGGAGCGACTTGTGCACCCCAGTGCCGGGCACGCCACGATCGTGGCGGTAAGTCCCGTGTTTGAGGAGTGGCTGGAGAGGCGGCATGGCGCCCTCACCTTCCGGCTGACACAGGTAATGACTGGCCACGGTTGTTTTGGCCAGTTCCTGTGTCGTATACGCCGGCAAGAGACGCCCGGTTGTCACCACTGCGGCGACTGCCGCGACGTAGTTGAGGACACGGCGCTGCACACTTTGGCGGTTTGCCCCGCTTGGGCATCGCAGCGCCGTGAATTGATCGCGGCAGTCGGATTGGTTGCCCTCTCGCTCCCGGCCGTAGTTCAGTCTATGGTCCGGAGTGAGAGGTCGTGGAACGCCGTCGCCTCCTTTTGCGAGGAAGTTATTTCCATCAAGGAGGCGGCGGAGCGGGAGAGGGAGCGTTTGAACCCTCTCCCCAACCGCAGAGCCGGGCGCCGGAGGGCGCGGGACGACCTCCAGCCACCCTGAGGTTTGACCTGGGGGTGGCGGGCTTTGTGGGCCTGCCCGCCATCCGTTCAGCACCAGGTCCGAGAGGCGGCGTGCGTGTTCCCACGCGCGCCTCTGTTGTTTCGAGTCCGTCTCCCCTCTAGGGGGGACAGTAGGGAGTGATAGAAGTGCCAATAGGGTAGGTCTTTCGTGTAGTGGCCTGCCGTTTCATACGGCGGGCCGAAACCTCGGCGGGGTCGCGACTGCATGCGAAAGTGATTCGCGCGGCCCCGTCGATAGTGGTTTTGTCGAGGAACACCGTGGTAGGTTTAGTCGGTATTCCGGGAGGTACATTTTCTTCTTAACATCTTTCTTTTACCCCGGCGAGTCCGACATAACCCCTCCGCCCGCCCCCGCGGAGGGGTATGCATCAAGCATTCCCCAACGTAAAAAAAAATATAAAAAAAAAAAAAAAAAAAAAAAAAAAAAAGGTTAGGTTAGGTTAGGTTAGGTTATAATGTCCTTTCGGGGGCATTATTACTCGTGGCTAATACTCTGGCACACGCGTAGGGAACCCGAGGCAGTTTGTCTCGGGGTTATCGGCCCGCAAGGGCCGCGTTTGGGTGTCTCTCCACGTGTTCCTCTGATTAGCAGAGGACACGTGGATTTGAGACAGGGAGGGTAGAGGAAGAAAACCTCGGTAAAAAATAACAAGTAGGGGCCCGTAAGGCCAAGGCAGGCCTAGGTAGGTAGGGTGGTAGGGTTAGGTTAGGTATGTGTATGTATATATATGTGTGTATGTATATATATATATATATTTAGGGTTGTTAGGTTTAGTTAGGGTTGTTAGGCTAGGTTTAGGTTTAGGAGTCCTGCCTAGGTAGGCGATTTTGGGGTGTTGTGTTGGTGGGGGCGGGTGGATTGGTCCAACATGGACTTCCATCCGGCCCAACACGGGGGGATAGAGGAAGACAACCTCTTTAAAAAATCACCAGTGGGGGCCGTAAGGCCGGGGCGGGTTGTGCGTAGGGCTGAGGGCTGCCAATAGCCCTGGCTTTAGGCGGGAGCACATAGGGGAGGGGAAACCTAACCCTGCCTCCGTCTACATATCGTTACCCGTTGAGTGTCGTTGATCACGTCTAGCGGCTCAACGGGACCGAGGGGCTTGCCTTAGTTGGCCGGCCCGCGAGAAGGAAAACTCAGAACACCCAACAGCGAAGTTGTAAAAACCTCTGGGTACCTGCCGTCCCCCAGCAGTATATAGGCCTTCCCCCGGAATGAGCGTCACCCGGGGGTCGAGTTTAAATCGACTCTACTCGTGGGTATAAAATGGAGAAATTGAATAAAACCAAACCAGATGAAGAGAAGAAGATGGAGGAGCATGGAGTGCCATTGCGCGACTCCAAAGGTCGCTTTGTCACGGCCGGGGACAGTGTCCCGGGCGTGCCGAAAACACGGTCGAGGTGTCGGGTGGCGGCGCTGGCGCGCAGCGATTCCTTCTCGAGCGTGCTCAGCGCCGGCACCGGCACTGATATGGACGTCGAGTCGCGGGCGGGCTCGGGCTCGGAGGCCAGTCGGCCTCAGAGCCGGTGCTCGTCGGCGGCTCGACGGGAGAGGGAGGAGGGGGAGGATAGCTCTGCCTCCCTCACCCTCAAGTTCTGGGCGGCACCCGGCGCTTCCGCGAAGCGCCGGAAGACGTCGCACCACGCGTCCGATGCTGGATCGGACACGGAGGTGGAGGTAGCGGAGGGGACGCCCTGTTTAGGAAGGGCTGGTTCCCCGATGCCGCCTCCCTCCGCGAGGAAGGTCCACGGGCAGACTTTGCCTGCCCGTCGGGACCTCCGCAAGGCGGCTGAGGTCGCGGATGCGTCCCCTTCGGGAGGGGACTCGGTTGCCGACCTCAGGCAACGGTTCGAGGCTGGAGCCGAGACCGTCCTGAGGGTGGCGGCCCGGTCCGGCAACCTGAAGGGTGGGTTTGTCCGGGACCTTAAAACGGCGACAGAAGACATGAGGGAGGCCTTCTTCAATCTGTGGGGGCGGACTTCGTCCGACCTACAGAGGCGCTGGAGGTCGGAGAACGAGGGGCTGCACAGGCAGCTGGCGGAGCTCCGGGCGGAGGTGACGGCCATGAAGGCGGCCGCTGCCACTGCCGCTCGGGCCGACGCTGCAAAGCCAAAGTCTGCCAAGGGGCCCCGGGAGGAGTTCCCGCCCCTCCCGCGGCGCACAGTGCAGCCCCTTACTCCCGCGGAGGACCGGCGTCCCGCCTGGGCGGACGACCTGATGCGCGCCACAGTGGCTCAGGCGCGCAACGTGGTAGAAGCGTGCCTGGCCAGCTGTGGCCTCGCGCCCGTCCCGATCCCGGGCCCTCCGCTCGGGGGCCGACCCCGCATGGTCGGGGGCGCGCCGGCTCGCCCGGCGCCCTCCGGCCAGCCAGTGGCACGGCAGACATCTGCCCCCACACTGCCGGCTTCCTCCTCCAAGGGGAAAAAGAAGGGGAAGGAAAGGAAGGGGAAGGCGATCGTCACTGTGACGCCGTCGCGTCCCGCCCCCCAGCCCCAACCCGCCCCAGTGGCCTCTACCTCGGCTGAACAGCCATGGACGGAGGTCACCAGGAGGAAGCGCAAGAAGAAGAAGAAGGCCTCCCGGACTCCCCAGGTCGTTAATAAAAAGAAGGGCCTCCGCCCAGCTGACCTGCGCCCTCCACGCTCCACCGCCGTTGTGGTGGAGCTGACGGAGGAGGGGCTCCGGCAGGGCGTCACCTACGCAAGCGTCCTCCGGCGGGCCACTCAGGCTATGAATCTCGCCGAGATGGGCCTCGCTGGAGGCGTTTGCTTTAAGGTTGCCGCCACTGGGGCCAGAATTTTGGAGGTCCCAGGTGCCACCTCCGGCGACAAGGCGGACAGGGTAGCCAATACAATTCGGTCCCTGTTCCCGCCTGAGGAGGTCAAGATCTCCCGCCCGGTGAAGTCCGCCGAAATGCGGATAACCGGGCTGGACGACTCGGCCTCCTCCGAGGATGTCGCCGCTGCGGTGGCACAAGCCGGAGCCTGCCCTCAGGCGCAGGTCAGGGTGGGGGAGATGCGCCGCAGCGAGAGCGGACTGTGCACGGTGGTGGTGCGCTGTCCCATCGCTGCGGCGAAGAAGGTTGCGGCCGGCCGTTTGCTGGTCGGGATGGTCTCGGCTCAGGTGAAGCTCCTGGAGCCGAGGCCTAGGCGGTGCTACCGCTGCCTCGAACCGGGGCACGTGAGGCAGCAATGCACCGCCGAAACTGATCGCAGCGACTTGTGCTTTCGCTGCGGCCAGCCCGGCCACAAAGCCGCCGCCTGCTCCGCTGCAAAACTTTCCTGCAGCATCTGTTTGGCTGCAGGAAAGCCGGCGGAGCACCGGATGGGGAGCAAATCTTGCTCCCCACCAAAAAGACGTAGGGCCAGAGGGGCGGTCGCCAGGACTCTGGCCGCCCCGGCCCCCTCCCAAGCAGGGAGCAGTAGGGAGGCGATGGACACGTAATTAATTATGGTCCATCGCCTCCTACAGGTGAATATTAACCACTCCGCCAGGGCGCAGGATATCTTGTTGCAGCATATGGCGGAGTGGTCAATAGACATCGCCGTGGTCGCCGAGCCTTACTGCGTCCCCAGCCGACACAACTGGTTTGGGGACCTCGGGAGCTCGGCGGCTATTGTTTCGTCTGGACCCTCGCTCCTGGTGATGACAGACAGGGGCGAGGGTTATGTGTGTGTTGATTGGGAGGGAACCGTTCTGATCGGGGTGTACTTCTCTCCGAACCGGCGCCTCGCCGAGTTTGAGCGATTTTTGGGCGCGGTGGGGGCCGTGATTAATCGGTACCCATCGCGTCCGGTCGTGGTGGCGGGGGACTTCAATGCCAAATCAACGGCTTGGGGATCCCCTGTCACGGACGCTCGCGGCGGCGCGCTGGAGGAGTGGACGATTGCGACCGGCCTCGTGGTTCTGAACCGGGGTTCGGTCGCCACGTGCGTGCGCTGGCAGGGCGAGTCCATTGTGGACATTTCGTTTGCAAGCCCTGCCGTAGCGCGCCGCGTCCGGGACTGGCAAGTACTGGTCGAGGCGGAGTCTCTGTCGGACCACCGTTACGTGCGGTTCGACATCTCCGCCTCGCCGGCGATCCCGGACGATCGCCCGAGGAGAGTGCACACCCCGTCGTCCCCACGATGGGCGTTGAAACGTCTCAATGTAGACGTGCTGGTGGAAGCCTCCATCGTCCAGGCCTGGACCCCGATGGGCGAAGGGCCTGTGGAGGTCGAGCAAGAGGCGGAGTGGTTCCGGGGCGCGATGACGCTGATTTGCGACGCGTCGATGCCCCGGGCCAGTGCTCGACCTCCGAGGCGTCAGGTGTACTGGTGGTCTGACGACATCAGCGAGAAACGCGCCGCGTGCGTTGCGGCGCGTCGCCAGTACACTAGGTACCGCCGTCGCAGGCGGTACCGTGACCAGACCGTGGAGGCACGGCTGCGGGATGCGTACAAACAGCGAAAGTACGCCCTGCAGTCCGCCATCAGCGAGGCCAAAACCCAAAGATGGGAAGAGTTCCTGGGGACTCTCGAGGCAGATCCGTGGGGCCGTCCGTACAAGGCGGTCAGGGGCAAGTTACGCCCCTGGGCCCCACCGGTCACCGAAAGTCTCCAGCCCCGGCAATTGGAGGAGGTGGTCTCCGCTCTCTTTCCTTCGAGAGCGGAGCACTCGCCTCCCGTAATGGCGCCGCCCGAAACTGAGGAGGGCGGTGCTGATGCCGGGGCGCCAGAAGTTACAATGGCGGAGCTCGGCGCGGCAATGATGCGGCTCCGGGGTAAAAACACCGCCCCGGGGCCGGACGGAATTCCTGGCCGCGCCTGGGTTTTGGCCTACGACGCCCTAGGGGACCGGCTCCTCAGGCTGTTTAGCGCCTGTCTGGAGTCGGGACGGTTCCCTCCCATGTGGAAGACGGGTAAGCTGGTCCTCCTGAGAAAGGAGGGCCGCCCCGCGGACTCTCCCTCCGCGTACCGCCCCATAGTGCTGCTGGATGAGGTGGGTAAGCTCTTTGAGCGTGTTGTTTTTGCCCGCCTCTCCAGGCACCTGGTGCGGGTGGGCCCCGACTTGTCCGAACTTCAGTTCGGTTTCCGGGAGGGCCGATCGACGATTGACGCGATTAGTCGCGTCAAGGCCCTCTCGGAAGAGGCGGTCGCCTCGCGCGGGGTGATGTTGGCGGTGTCCTTAGACATCGCCAACGCGTTCAACACCCTGCCGTGGGCGACTATCAGGGAGGCGCTCCGATTTCATGGGGTGCCTCCCTATCTGCGCCGAATAGTCGGGGACTACCTGCACCAGAGGAGTGTGTTTTGTGTGGGGCGGAACGGAGAGACGTTCCGGAGGGAGGTGTCGTGCGGTGTCCCACAGGGATCGGTTCTGGGTCCGATCCTGTGGAACATCGGCTACGACTGGGTGCTGCGGGGCGCCCTGCCCCCGGGAGTCGGCGTAACTTGTTACGCCGACGACACGCTGGTGACGGCCCGGGGAGAGGATTATGGGGCAGCTGCCCGTCTTGCCACGGCTGGAGTTGCCCTGGTTGTCGGCAGGATTAGGATGTTGGGACTGGAGGTGGCGCTGGAAAAGTCCGAGGCCCTATTATTTCATGGGCCTCGGCGGGCGCCGCCACCAGATGCCCACATCATCGTTGGAGGGGTCCGCATCGGGGTGGAGCCGAGTATGAAATACTTGGGGCTCCACCTCGACGGCCGCTGGAACTTTCGCGTCCATTTTAGCCGCCTGGCCCCCCGGCTGATGTCGGCGGCAGGAGCGCTTAGCTCTTTGCTGCCGAATATCGGGGGGCCGAGTGTCGTCTGCCGCCGCCTCTATTTGGGGGTGGTGCGGTCGATGGCGCTCTACGGAGCGCCCATTTGGGCCGACGCCCTCGATCGCCGCAACGTCGCCCTCCTGAGGAGACCGCAGAGGGCGATGGCGATCAGGGTGTCGCGGGCGTACCGCACCGTCTCCTATGAGGCGGCGTGCGTTTTGGCGGCATCGCCGCCTTGGGATTTGGAGGCGGAGGTCCAGGCGTCAGTGTATTACTGGCGCGCGGACCTCCGGCTCCATGGCGAGGAACCCACGCATTGTGCGGTGGAGACGCGAAGGTCCCAGGCTCGACTGGTCCTTGAGGAGAAGTGGGAAGACAGACTGGCCCAGCCCCGCTACGGGGTGAGGACCGTCGAGGCTGTCCGTCCGGTACTAAGACAGTGGACGGACAGACGGCGCGGACCGCTCACCTACCGGCTTACTCAGGTGCTCTCCGGACACGGCTGTTTCGGGGAGTACCTCTGCAAGATAGCCGGTAGGGAGCCGACAACCAGGTGCAACCATTGTGAGGAGTGTGACCAGGACACGGCGCAGCACACGCTGGAGGAGTGTCCGGCGTGGGCCGTGGAGCGCTGCGCCCTGGTCGCTGTGATTGGCCCCGACCTCTCGTTGCCGACCGTCGTATCCAGGATGGTCGGCGACGACAGGTGCTGGGGTGCAATGAGGTCCTTCTGCGAGACTGTCATCTCGCAGAAGGAGGCGGCGGAACGGGGGCGTGAGGATGATCCTTACGCCCCGGAAGTCCGCCGCCGGAGGAGAGGGCGCAGGAGACGCGCTTTTGTCGCTCTCCTGCCCCCCACTTAAGGGTTCCGGGTGGCAAGGCCTGAGGGGACCCTGCCACCCGTAAATTAGGAACCCCGAGAGGGCGCGCGCGGTGTTCCCGCGCGCCTTCTACCGTCGAAAGGGGAGAGCGGTCAGGCTCTCCCCTGGGGACGAGAGGTGGCCGGGTCCGTTTGACCCGGCCCACACCCACATGGGGGGGCCTGCTATGGATGAATCCTCCAAGTTCCCAACTGGCCCCCCCTATTGGATGAGAGAGGGAACACCCCAGGTTTTTTAGTGGGTAGACCAGCGCGTCTCGCTGGGAGTCCCACACTCCCCCGCCGGTGCCGTCCCCTAGCCGGCGGGCAGTGCATGAAGCATTTTTCCTGGGAAACAAAAAAAAAAAAAAAAAAAAAAAAAAAAGGTTAGGTTAGGTTAGGGTGTTTGTCAGAGAACCTCCTCGTGGTACACCCTGGGCAACGTTGGCAATAATGCTCTTCATTATTGCTGGCGGCTAATATTCTGACAACCGGTGCCTTGTGCCGTCGCGTTCGGCACCGGTGGCGGGAGGATGGACTTTCGTCCCATCCCCAAGCCGGAGGCCCTGCTTTGGGCCCGGCTCTCCCAGTACCGCTCTGTTTTAGAGTGGACATGGGAGAGCCTCCTTGACGGGTTCGGCGTGCACTCACCCTGCCGCTGAACAGACAACGGGGTCCCTTCTCGTCACTCTGACGATTCTCCCCCCTTTTCTTTGCCCCCTTTGTTTTGTCCCTTCCCCCCCCCCTTTGTGGTTCTGAGTCCACTTTGTTTTCCCCTCCCTTTTGTTTTGCTCCCTTTCTTTTGACCTTTGTCCCCGTTGTCACCGTCTAGAGCATATCGTAACCCCGTAGTGTGCAGTGTCGTGGATCACGTCTCGCGGCTGCTGACGGGACCGAGGGTCTTGGCTTCACCGCCCGGACTGCGAGGGAGTGGCCCTCTATAAAAACCACCCCGAATCTCAAGTTGCTGCCGCACGGCGAGGAGATGCATGGCTGATGGGTAGTTCAGTCACTAGTGCGGCCCCCTCAGGGCACCGGCCGACCCCCTGAGTGTAATAGGCTTGCCCAGGTATCGGGATCTCTGCCTGGGTCGACCACCCTTTCTCCCATTCTCGTGGGATTTGTTATGGAACATTCAATAAAATCTATTTTTAAAAAGAAGTTGGAGGTAGAGAGTCGGTCGCGCACGCCCAGTTCTGCGCGATCCGAAGAAGACGAAGAGTACGTGCCGTCGGAGCACGACAGTGATATCATGGAGCTTACTTCGGAGGCAACACCGGAGAAAGCTCCACGTAAGCGGTTGCGGTCTGCGCAGGAGTCGGAGTCGGATGGCTCCGGCGAGGACGCGGCATCGGCTGCAAAAGTGCCGACAGCCCGACGCGGACGCGGTCGTCCGCCCACCCACGGCAGATACGTGGGTCTGGGCCAGGCGAAGGCCGAACTTGCTGCCGCATTACGCAAGGCCGACGCCGAGGAGCGCACGTCCGAGGAGGACTGCGTAATTGCTGCAGCAGCCCGGCGAGTTGCTGCGGGTCGGAAGCAGCCTACGGTGGAGCTGGATGCCGAAGATCTGCCGGTGTCACAACTCAAAACCCGGCTCAGTGACGCCTTGGAGGCCATACGACTGGTCTCAAGGAAGTCGAAGGGTCTGAAGGGCACGTGCCAAAAGACCCTTAAAGACTCCATTGAGGCCATCCGGGAAATTGCGGAGGCAGCCTTCAGCAGATCGGCCAATGAGGAGGTCACAAAGCTGCTGACCGAAAATGCCCGCCTGGCAAAGGAAGTGGCCAACCTTAAAAGAAGGCAGGAGCAGTTTGAGGAGCGGCACGAGCAGGGTGCTAACAAGGCGGAGTCGGAACTCGTGGCCTTGGTCCGGCAAGAGCTTGGCGAGTTTCGCGCCAAGCTCTCGGTTATGGAGGGCCGGCTGCTGCGACCTCCTTTGGCAGCGGATCGGGGGGGGCCTCTTTTGCCTTCTCCCCCGACGACTGTGCCGCCAACATCGTATGCGGCAAAAGTGAAGACCTTGCGGCCCCCAGCAACTGCTCCAACGGCCGACGCGGCGGCTCCCGTCAAACAAAAGGGCAGGAAAAGGTCGCAGGTTAAGCGCGCACCTGCAGCTGCCGAGCGCCCTGCTGCTCCCAGGATACAACCTGCTGCTGCCGCGTGCAAAGGCGATGACTGGCAGGTTGCCGGTCAGAAAAAAGAGGCAGCCAAACAAAAGAAAAAGGCAGCTAAGAAGGCCAGGCAGGCGGCTAAAAAGGCGGAGAGGAAGCTCCAGGCCCCTCGCTCTACTGCGGTGGTGTTAACACTGCAGCCAGATGCCATCGAGCGAGGAGTCACATACGCGGAGCTCCTCAAGAAGGCGCGGACGGCGATCGACCCCGGCAAGCTAGGGATAACGGCGGGCTTACGGTGCCGGACAACCCGGACCGGTGCCCGCCTAATAGAAGTGCCGGGAGTTGCTAGCGGCGACCAGGCGGACCGCCTGGCGGAAAGTCTCCGCCAGGTTCTGAAACCAGAAGAGGTCCGCGTCTCCAGGCCCCAAAAGTGCGTTGATTTGCGCATCACGGGCCTGGACGACTCCGTAACGAAAGAAGAGGTCGTCGCTGCCGTCGCCAAGACCGGAGGGTGCCCTGCAGAACAACTAAAGTGTGGCGAAATCAAGCAGGGCCGCGCCGCAATGGGGACGGCCATTATTAGCTGTCCCGTCGCCGCCGCCAAGAAACTGGCCGATGGCCGACGTCTTCTGGTGGGGTGGGTGTCGGCGCAAATTAAAGCGTTGGAGCCCAGGCTCGCCCGATGCTACCGCTGCTTATCCGGCGGCCATGTGGGGGTCATGTGCCCCTCACGGGTTGACTGCACCGGCCGCTGCTTCCGTTGCGGTCAGCCCGGTCACGTGGCCGCTACGTGTGAGGCCACGCCGCATTGCGTTTTGTGTGCGGCGTCGGGCAAACCGGCGGAGCATCGGGCGGGTGGCAAGGGGTGCGCCGCCACCCAGAAAAAACTAGCCCCAAGGTCGCCTGCCTCGTCATCGCCAGTAGCCAGAGCCGCCGTTCCTGCGGTCAGAGGGGCGGAGGTCGGTATGGAGACGTGATGCCTCCACGCCTCCGCCTCCTGCAGGGTAATTTAAACCACTGCGCCAGGGCTCAGGACCTTCTCCTCCAGAGCATGGCGCAGTGGTCAATTCATGTCGCCGTCGTAGCCGAGCCTTATTTTGTCCCTCCCAGGGCTGACTGGGTAGGGGACCTCGATGGCTCGGTGGCGTTAATTTCGCCGGCCGCCGCCGGCACCCCGTCCTTCGAGAACATCGTCCGAGGACGGGGCTGCGTCGCAGCACTTATAGGAGAAGCGGTTGTGGTGGGCGGTTACTTCTCACCCAACCGACCTCTCGCCGACTTCGAGGAGTATCTCCTCGAACTGAACGTCGTCGTAGCTCGAAGCCACCCTCGGCCCGTGCTCGTCGTCGGGGACCTCAATGCCAAATCCTCGGCTTGGGGTTCCGCGACCACGGACGCGAGGGGTGAATTGCTCGAGGAGTGGGCCGTAGAAAACGGCCTGCTAGTCCTCAATCGCGGGTCAGTGCACACGTGCGTGCGTCAGCGGGGCGGTTCGATCGTCGATGTTTCTTTCGCTAGCCCCGCACTAGCACGCCGTGTCCAAGGCTGGCGTGTCGTCGAGGAGGTGGAGACATTGTCGGACCACCGCTATATCCGGTTCGACGTCTCCGCCCAGACCTCCGACCCCCCAGCCCCAAGGGTCCCGATTGGGGGCGGTCCGCGTTGGGCTTTGAAAAAGCTGAATCGGGAGGTCCTCCTGGAAGCCTCCATCGTTCAGGCCTGGGTGCCAGCACCGGCCAGGCCTGACAATATCGAGATGGAGGCCGAGTGGTTCCGGGAGGCCGTAACACAAGTGTGTGATGCGGCGATGCCTAGAGTTCCTCTAGCTGTCACAGCTAGGCGCCGGGTGTACTGGTGGTCGGACTACATAGCCGACCTGCGCCACTCGTGCGTGGCGGCCAGGCGCCAGTACATCCGGCTTCGCAGGAGGCGTCGCCGCCCTCCCGATTTCGTTGTCAGGGAGGCGGAACTGTACGAGGCCTACAGAGCGGCCAAGAAGGCTCTTAAGACTGCCATCAAGCGGGCCAAAGATCAGGCCCGCCAAGAGCTGCTGGGGACTCTGGACCGTAATCCCTGGGGGCGTCCATACCTTATGGTAAGGGGCAAGCTTCGCCCCTGGGCGCCCCCATTGTCCCAGAGTCTCCGGCCACAGTTGGTGGAGGAGGTGGTGGCCGCTCTGTTTCCCTCACGGGCGGAGCACACTCCGCCGCCGATGGTTCTGCCTTCCATGGCATCCAGCGCGGACTTTGACGACGACGTGGTTCCCGAAGTGACCCAGGTAGAGTTGCGAGCGGCGGTGTCGAGACTTCGCTCGAAAAACACCGCCCCAGGGCCTGACGGCATTCCAGGTCTTGCGTTGGCCCTGGTCCTCGAGGAGCTCGCGCCCCGACTTAAGGGGCTCCTCAGCGAGTGTTTGCAGCAGGGCCAGTTTCCGCGCCAGTGGAAGGTGGGGAAACTGGTCCTGATCAGGAAGGAAGGGCGCCCGGCGGACAGTCCGTCCGCCTACCGGCCCATTGTGTTGCTGGACGAGGTGGCTAAACTGTTTGAGTTTGTTATCGCGGAGCGCCTCGTCCAGCGTCTTTCTTCTGTGGGTCCGGATCTGGCGGACAACCAGTATGGTTTCCGTCGCGGGCGCTCTACAATCGATGCAGTCCTGCAAGTGAGGAGCCTGGCGGAGGATGCGGTGTCCCGGGGCGAGGTCGTCTTCGCGGTGTCTCTTGACATCGCGAATGCCTTTAACACCTTGCCCTGGAGTTGTATCAGGGAGGCATTCATTTTCCATCGAGTGCCGACCTACCTCCGCCGCATAGTCGGGGCATATCTATCGGATAGGGTAGTAGTCTACCCGGGTCACGACGGTTGGAGTCGGCGAGAGATGTCGTGCGGTGTTCCACAGGGATCGGTTCTGGGTCCGCTCCTGTGGAACATCGGTTACGACTGGGTGCTGCGAGGTGCGCTCCTCCGTGGCGTCGGCGTCATTTGTTACGCCGACGACACGCTTGTCACGGCGAGGGGTAAGTCGCACCGGGCGGCGGCCATACTGGCGACCGCTGGGGTCGCACAAGTCGTTGGTCGTATCCGGCGGTTGGGCCTCGAGGTGGCCCTGTCCAAGTCCGAGGCCGTTTGTTTTCACGGCCCTCGGAACAGGCCACCTCCAGGGGCCCATATTATGGTAGGAGGGGTCCGCATCGGCGTCGAGTCAACCCTAAAATATTTGGGTCTCTTGCTCGACAGCCGATGGGACTTTACAGCCCATTTTCGACGTTTGGCCCCCATTCTTCGGGGCGCTGCAGGCGCGCTCTCGCGTCTGCTGCCCAACCTCGGGGGGCCAAACACCTCCTGCCGGAGGCTCTACGAGGGGGTCGTGCGGTCCATGGCCCTGTACGGGGCCCCAGTTCGGGCACACAACCTGACGGCCCGTAACATTTCGGCGCTTCGTGCGCCACAGCGCGCCATGGCCGTCAGGTTGATAAGAGGTTACCGCACGATCTCGTTCGAGGCTGCGAGCCTCCTCGCCGGATCGATGCCATGGGACCTGGAAGCGGCGCTCCTGGCGTCGCTCTATCGTTGGCGCCGGGAGGCGCTAGCTCGGGGCGAAGGACCGGCTCTTCCCGCTCTCGCGGCGGCGAGGTCCGAGCTCCGCCAGGTCCTAGTGGCGAATTGGAAGGAACGACTTGTGCACCCCAGTGCCGGGCACGCCACGATCGTGGCGGTAAGTCCCGTGTTTGAGGAGTGGCTGGAGAGGCGCCATGGCGCCCTCACCTTCCGGCTGACACAGGTAATGACTGGCCACGGTTGTTTTGGCCAGTTCCTGTGTCGTATACGCCGGCAAGAGACGCCCGGTTGTCACCACTGCGATCAACTCACGGCGCTGCGATGCCCAGGCGGGGCAAACCGCCAAAGTGTGCAGCGCCGTGTCCTCAACTACGTCGCGGCAGTCGGATTGGTTGCCCTCTCGCTCCCGGCCGTAGTTCAGTCTGTGGTCCGGAGTGAGAGGTCGTGGAACGCCGTCGCCTCCTTTTGTGAGGAAGTTATTTCCATCAAGGAGGCGGCGGAGCGGGAGAGGGAGCGTTTGAACCCTCTCCCCAACCGCAGAGCCGGGCGCCGGAGGGCGCGAGACGACCTCCAGCCACCCTGAGGTTTGACCTGGGGGTGGCGGGCTTTGTGGGCCTGCCCGCCATCCGTTCAGCACCAGGTCCGAGAGTTGTGTTCCGTGTTCCCACGCGCGCCTCTGTTGTTTCGAGTCCGTCTCCCCTCCAGGGGGGACAGTAGGGATAACTTGTGAGGAGTGCCTTTGGGTAGGTCTTTTGTGTAGTGGCCTGCCGTTTCATACGGCGGGCCGAAACCTCGGCGGGGTCGCGACCGCATGCGAAAGTGATTCGCGCGGCCCCGTCGATAGTGGTTTTGTCGAGGAACACCGTGGTAGGTTTAGTCGGTATCCCGGGAGGTACATTTTCTTCTTAACATCTTTCTTTTTCCCCGGCGAGTCCGACATAACCCCTCCGCCCGCCCCCGCGGAAGGGTATGCATCAAGCATTCCCCCACGTTAAAAAAAAAAAAAAAAAAAAAAAAAAAAAAAAAAAAAGGTTAGGTTAGGTTAGGTTAGGTTCCACCTCCGGCGACAAGGCGGACAGGGTAGCCAATACAATTCGGTCCCTGTTCCCGCCTGAGGAGGTCAAGATCTCCCGCCCGGTGAAGTCCGCCGAAATGCGGATAACCGGGCTGGACGACTCGGCCTCCTCCGAGGATGTCGCCGCTGCGGTGGCACAAGCCGGAGCCTGCCCTCAGGCGCAGGTCAGGGTGGGGGAGATGCGCCGCAGCGAGAGCGGACTGTGCACGGTGGTGGTGCGCTGTCCCATCGCTGCGGCGAAGAAGGTTGCGGCCGGCCGTTTGCTGGTCGGGATGGTCTCGGCTCAGGTGAAGCTCCTGGAGCCGAGGCCTAGGCGGTGCTACCGCTGCCTCGAACCGGGGCACGTGAGGCAGCAATGCACCGCCGAAACTGATCGCAGCGACTTGTGTTTTCGCTGCGGCCAGCCCGGCCACAAAGCCGCCGCCTGCTCCGCTGCAAAACTTTCCTGCAGCATCTGTTTGGCTGCAGGAAAGCCGGCGGAGCACCGGATGGGGAGCAAATCTTGCTCCCCACCAAAAAGACGTAGGGCCAGAGGGGCGGTCGCCAGGACTCTGGCCGCCCCGGCCCCCTCCCAAGCAGGGAGCAGTAGGGAGGCGATGGACACGTAATTAATTATGGTCCATCGCCTCCTACAGGTGAATATTAACCACTCCGCCAGGGCGCAGGATATCTTGTTGCAGCATATGGCGGAGTGGTCAATAGACATCGCCGTGGTCGCCGAGCCTTACTGCGTCCCCAGCCGACACAACTGGTTTGGGGACCTCGGGAGCTCGGCGGCTATTGTTTCGTCTGGACCCTCGCTCCTGGTGATGACAGACAGGGGCGAGGGTTATGTGTGTGTTGATTGGGAGGGAACCGTTCTGATCGGGGTGTACTTCTCTCCGAACCGGCGCCTCGCCGAGTTTGAGCGATTTTTGGGCGCGGTGGGGGCCGTGATTAATCGGTACCCATCGCGTCCGGTCGTGGTGGCGGGGGACTTCAATGCCAAATCAACGGCTTGGGGATCCCCTGTCACGGACGCTCGCGGCGGCGCGCTGGAGGAGTGGACGATTGCGACCGGCCTCGTGGTTCTGAACCGGGGTTCGGTCGCCACGTGCGTGCGCTGGCAGGGCGAGTCCATTGTGGACATTTCGTTTGCAAGCCCTGCTGTAGCGCGCCGCGTCCGGGACTGGCAAGTGCTGGTCGAGGCGGAGTCTCTGTCGGACCACCGTTACGTGCGGTTCGACATCTCCGCCTCGCCGGCGATCCCGGACGATCGCCCGAGGAGAGTGCACACCCCGTCGTCCCCACGATGGGCGTTGAAACGTCTCAATGTAGACGTGCTGGTGGAAGCCTCCATCGTCCAGGCCTGGACCCCGATGGGCGAAGGGCCTGTGGAGGTCGAGCAAGAGGCGGAGTGGTTCCGGGGCGCGATGACGCTGATTTGCGACGCGTCGATGCCCCGGGCCAGTGCTCGACCTCCGAGGCGTCAGGTGTACTGGTGGTCTGACGACATCAGCGAGAAACGCGCCGCGTGCGTTGCGGCGCGTCGCCAGTACACTAGGTACCGCCGTCGCAGGCGGTACCGTGACCAGACCGTGGAGGCACGGCTGCGGGATGCGTACAAACAGCGAAAGTACGCCCTGCAGTCCGCCATCAGCGAGGCCAAAACCCAAAGATGGGAAGAGTTCCTGGGGACTCTCGAGGCAGATCCGTGGGGCCGTCCGTACAAGGCGGTCAGGGGCAAGTTACGCCCCTGGGCCCCACCGGTCACCGAGAGTCTCCAGCCCCGGCAATTGGAGGAGGTGGTCTCCGCTCTCTTTCCTTCGAGAGCGGAGCACTCGCCTCCCGTAATGGCGCCGCCCGAAACTGAGGAGGGCGGTGCTGATGCCGGGGCGCCAGAAGTTACAATGGCGGAGCTCGGCGCGGCAATGATGCGGCTCCGGGGTAAAAACACCGCCCCGGGGCCGGACGGAATTCCTGGCCGCGCCTGGGTTTTGGCCTACGACGCCCTAGGGGACCGGCTCCTCAGGCTGTTTAGCGCCTGTCTGGAGTCGGGACGGTTCCCTCCCATGTGGAAGACGGGTAAGCTGGTCCTCCTGAGAAAGGAGGGCCGCCCCGCGGACTCTCCCTCCGCGTACCGCCCCATAGTGCTGCTGGATGAGGTGGGTAAGCTCTTTGAGCGTGTTGTTTTTGCCCGCCTCTCCAGGCACCTGGTGCGGGTGGGCCCCGACTTGTCCGAACTTCAGTTCGGTTTCCGGGAGGGCCGATCGACGATTGACGCGATTAGTCGCGTCAAGGCCCTCTCGGAAGAGGCGGTCGCCTCGCGCGGGGTGATGTTGGCGGTGTCCTTAGACATCGCCAACGCGTTCAACACCCTGCCGTGGGCGACTATCAGGGAGGCGCTCCGATTTCATGGGGTGCCTCCCTATCTGCGCCGAATAGTCGGGGACTACCTGCACCAGAGGAGTGTGTTTTGTGTGGGGCGGAACGGAGAGACGTTCCGGAGGGAGGTGTCGTGCGGTGTCCCACAGGGATCGGTTCTGGGTCCGATCCTGTGGAACATCGGCTACGACTGGGTGCTGCGGGGCGCCCTGCCCCCGGGAGTCGGCGTAACTTGTTACGCCGACGACACGCTGGTGACGGCCCGGGGAGAGGATTATGGGGCAGCTGCCCGTCTTGCCACGGCTGGAGTTGCCCTGGTTGTCGGCAGGATTAGGATGTTGGGACTGGAGGTGGCGCTGGAAAAGTCCGAGGCCCTATTATTTCATGGGCCTCGGCGGGCGCCGCCACCAGATGCCCACATCATCGTTGGAGGGGTCCGCATCGGGGTGGAGCCGAGTATGAAATACTTGGGGCTCCACCTCGACGGCCGCTGGAACTTTCACGTCCATTTTAGCCGCCTGGCCCCCCGGCTGATGTCGGCGGCAGGAGCGCTTAGCTCTTTGCTGCCGAATATCGGAGGGCCGAGTGTCGTCTGCCGCCGCCTCTATTTGGGGGTGGTGCGGTCGATGGCCCTTTATGGAGCGCCCATTTGGGCTGACGCCCTCGATCGCCATAACGTCGCCCTCCTGAGGAAACCGCAGAGGGCGATGGCGATCAGGGTGTCGCGGGCGTACCGCACCGTCTCCTTTGAGGCGGCGTGCGTCTTGGCGGCATCGCCGCCTTGGGATTTGGAGGCGGAGGTCCAGGCGTCGGTGTATTACTGGCGCGCGGACCTCCGGCTCCATGGCGAGGAACCCACGCATTGTGCGGTGGAGACGCGAAGGTCCCAGGCTCGACTGGTCCTCGAGGAGAAGTGGGAAGGTAGACTGGCCCAGCCCCGCTACGGGGTGAGGACCGTCGAGGCTGTCCGTCCAGTACTAAGGCAGTGGACGGACAGACGGCGCGGACCGCTCACCTACCGGCTTACTCAGGTGCTCTCCGGACACGGCTGTTTCGGGGAGTACCTCTGCAAGATAGCCGGTAGGGAGCCGACAACCAGGTGCAACCATTGTGAGGAGTGTGACCAGGACACGGCGCAGCACACGCTGGAGGAGTGTCAAGCGTGGGCCGCGGAGCGCTGCGCCCTGGTCGCTGTGATTGGCCCCGACCTCTCGTTGCCGACCGTCGTATCCAGGATGGTCGGCGACGACAGGTGCTGGGGCGCAATGAGGTCCTTCTGCGAGACTGTCATCTCGCAGAAGGAGGCGGCGGAACGGGGGCGTGAGGATGATCCTTACGCCCCGGAAGTCCGCCGCCGGAGGAGAGGGCGCAGGAGACGCGCTTTTGTCGCTCTCCTGCCCCCCACTTAAGGGTTCCGGGTGGCAAGGCCTGAGGGGACCCTGCCACCCGTAAATTAGGAACCCCGAGAGGGCGCGCGCGGTGTTCCCGCGCGCCTTCTACCGTCGAAAGGGGAGAGCGGTCAGGCTCTCCCCTGGGGACGAGAGGTGGCCGGGTCCCTTTGACCCGGCCCACACCCACATGGGGGGGCCTGCTATGGATGAATCCTCTAAGTTCCCAACTGGCCCCCCCTATTGGATGAGAGAGGGAACACCCCAGGTTTTTTAGTGGGTAGACCAGCGCGTCTCGCTGGGAGTCCCACACTCCCCCGCCGGTGCCGTCCCCTAGCCGGCGGGCAGTGCATGAAGCATTTTTCCTGGGTAACAAAAAAAAAAAAAAAAAAAAAAAAAAAAAAAAAAAAAAAAAAAAAAAAGGTTAGGTTAGGTTAGGTTAGGTTAGGTTAGGTTAGGTTAGGTTAGGTTAGGTTAGGTTAGGTTAGGTTAGGTTAGGTTAGGTTAGGTTAGGTTAGGTTAGGTTAGGTTAGGTTAGGTTAGGTTAGGTTAGGTTAGGTTAGGTTAGGTTAGGTTAGGTTAGGTTAGGTTAGGTTAGGTTAGGTTAGGTTAGGTTAGGTTAGGTTAGGTTAGGTTAGGTTAGGTTAGGTTAGGTTAGGTTAGGTTAGGTTAGGTTAGGTTAGGTTAGGTTAGGTTAGGTTAGGTTAGGTTAGGTTAGGTTAGGTTAGGTTAGGTTAGGTTAGGTTAGGTTAGGTTAGGTTAGGTTAGGTTAGGTTAGGTTAGGTTAGGTTAGGTTAGGTTAGGTTAGGTTAGGTTAGGTTAGGTTAGGTTAGGTTAGGTTAGGTTAGGTTAGGTTAGGTTAGGTTAGGTTAGGTTAGGTTAGGTTAGGTTAGGTTAGGTTAGGTTAGGTTAGGTTAGGTTAGGTTAGGTTAGGTTAGGTTAGGTTAGGTTAGGTTAGGTTAGGTTAGGTTAGGTTAGGTTAGGTTAGGTTAGGTTAGGTTAGGTTAGGTTAGGTTAGGTTAGGTTAGGTTAGGTTAGGTTAGGTTAGGTTAGGTTAGGTTAGGTTAGGTTAGGTTAGGTTAGGTTAGGTTAGGTTAGGTTAGGTTAGGTTAGGTTAGGTTAGGTTAGGTTAGGTTAGGTTAGGTTAGGTTAGGTTAGGTTAGGTTAGGTTAGGTTAGGTTAGGTTAGGTTAGGTTAGGTTAGGTTAGGTTAGGTTAGGTTAGGTTAGGTTAGGTTAGGTTAGGTTAGGTTAGGTTAGGTTAGGTTAGGTTAGGTTAGGTTAGGTTAGGTTAGGTTAGGTTAGGTTAGGTTAGGTTAGGTTAGGTTAGGTTAGGTTAGGTTAGGTTAGGTTAGGTTAGGTTAGGTTAGGTTAGGTTAGGTTAGGTTAGGTTAGGTTAGGTTAGGTTAGGTTAGGTTAGGTTAGGTTAGGTTAGGTTAGGTTAGGTTAGGTTAGGTTAGGTTAGGTTAGGTTAGGTTAGGTTAGGTTAGGTTAGGTTAGGTTAGGTTAGGTTAGGTTAGGTTAGGTTAGGTTAGGTTAGGTTAGGTTAGGTTAGGTTAGGTTAGGTTAGGTTAGGTTAGGTTAGGTTAGGTTAGGTTAGGTTAGGTTAGGTTAGGTTAGGTTAGGTTAGGTTAGGTTAGGTTAGGTTAGGTTAGGTTAGGTTAGGTTAGGTTAGGTTAGGTTAGGTTAGGTTAGGTTAGGTTAGGTTAGGTTAGGTTAGGTTAGGTTAGGTTAGGTTAGGTTAGGTTAGGTTAGGTTAGGTTAGGTTAGGTTAGGTTAGGTTAGGTTAGGTTAGGTTAGGTTAGGTTAGGTTAGGTTAGGTTAGGTTAGGTTAGGTTAGGTTAGGTTAGGTTAGGTTAGGTTAGGTTAGGTTAGGTTAGGTTAGGTTAGGTTAGGTTAGGTTAGGTTAGGTTAGGTTAGGTTAGGTTAGGTTAGGTTAGGTTAGGTTAGGTTAGGTTAGGTTAGGTTAGGTTAGGTTAGGTTAGGTTAGGTTAGGTTAGGTTAGGTTAGGTTAGGTTAGGTTAGGTTAGGTTAGGTTAGGTTAGGTTAGGTTAGGTTAGGTTAGGTTAGGTTAGGTTAGGTTAGGTTAGGTTAGGTTAGGTTAGGTTAGGTTAGGTTAGGTTAGGTTAGGTTAGGTTAGGTTAGGTTAGGTTAGGTTAGGTTAGGTTAGGTTAGGTTAGGTTAGGTTAGGTTAGGTTAGGTTAGGTTAGGTTAGGTTAGGTTAGGTTAGGTTAGGTTAGGTTAGGTTAGGTTAGGTTAGGTTAGGTTAGGTTAGGTTAGGTTAGGTTAGGTTAGGTTAGGTTAGGTTAGGTTAGGTTAGGTTAGGTTAGGTTAGGTTAGGTTAGGTTAGGTTAGGTTAGGTTAGGTTAGGTTAGGTTAGGTTAGGTTAGGTTAGGTTAGGTTAGGTTAGGTTAGGTTAGGTTAGGTTAGGTTAGGTTAGGTTAGGTTAGGTTAGGTTAGGTTAGGTTAGGTTAGGTTAGGTTAGGTTAGGTTAGGTTAGGTTAGGTTAGGTTAGGTTAGGTTAGGTTAGGTTAGGTTAGGTTAGGTTAGGTTAGGTTAGGTTAGGTTAGGTTAGGTTAGGTTAGGTTAGGTTAGGTTAGGTTAGGTTAGGT
The DNA here is from genome assembly GCA_930367265.1 of Catocala fraxini. Classification (NCBI taxonomy): domain Eukaryota; kingdom Metazoa; phylum Arthropoda; class Insecta; order Lepidoptera; family Erebidae; genus Catocala; species Catocala fraxini. The sequence continues at coordinate 3,407 of OV884044.1, read as the reverse complement.
TAGGTTAGGTTAGGTTAGGTTAGGTTAGGTTAGGTTAGGTTAGGTTAGGTTAGGTTAGGTTAGGTTAGGTTAGGTTAGGTTAGGTTAGGTTAGGTTAGGTTAGGTTAGGTTAGGTTAGGTTAGGTTAGGTTAGGTTAGGTTAGGTTAGGTTAGGTTAGGTTAGGTTAGGTTAGGTTAGGTTAGGTTAGGTTAGGTTAGGTTAGGTTAGGTTAGGTTAGGTTAGGTTAGGTTAGGTTAGGTTAGGTTAGGTTAGGTTAGGTTAGGTTAGGTTAGGTTAGGTTAGGTTAGGTTAGGTTAGGTTAGGTTAGGTTAGGTTAGGTTAGGTTAGGTTAGGTTAGGTTAGGTTAGGTTAGGTTAGGTTAGGTTAGGTTAGGTTAGGTTAGGTTAGGTTAGGTTAGGTTAGGTTAGGTTAGGTTAGGTTAGGTTAGGTTAGGTTAGGTTAGGTTAGGTTAGGTTAGGTTAGGTTAGGTTAGGTTAGGTTAGGTTAGGTTAGGTTAGGTTAGGTTAGGTTAGGTTAGGTTAGGTTAGGTTAGGTTAGGTTAGGTTAGGTTAGGTTAGGTTAGGTTAGGTTAGGTTAGGTTAGGTTAGGTTAGGTTAGGTTAGGTTAGGTTAGGTTAGGTTAGGTTAGGTTAGGTTAGGTTAGGTTAGGTTAGGTTAGGTTAGGTTAGGTTAGGTTAGGTTAGGTTAGGTTAGGTTAGGTTAGGTTAGGTTAGGTTAGGTTAGGTTAGGTTAGGTTAGGTTAGGTTAGGTTAGGTTAGGTTAGGTTAGGTTAGGTTAGGTTAGGTTAGGTTAGGTTAGGTTAGGTTAGGTTAGGTTAGGTTAGGTTAGGTTAGGTTAGGTTAGGTTAGGTTAGGTTAGGTTAGGTTAGGTTAGGTTAGGTTAGGTTAGGTTAGGTTAGGTTAGGTTAGGTTAGGTTAGGTTAGGTTAGGTTAGGTTAGGTTAGGTTAGGTTAGGTTAGGTTAGGTTAGGTTAGGTTAGGTTAGGTTAGGTTAGGTTAGGTTAGGTTAGGTTAGGTTAGGTTAGGTTAGGTTAGGTTAGGTTAGGTTAGGTTAGGTTAGGTTAGGTTAGGTTAGGTTAGGTTAGGTTAGGTTAGGTTAGGTTAGGTTAGGTTAGGTTAGGTTAGGTTAGGTTAGGTTAGGTTAGGTTAGGTTAGGTTAGGTTAGGTTAGGTTAGGTTAGGTTAGGTTAGGTTAGGTTAGGTTAGGTTAGGTTAGGTTAGGTTAGGTTAGGTTAGGTTAGGTTAGGTTAGGTTAGGTTAGGTTAGGTTAGGTTAGGTTAGGTTAGGTTAGGTTAGGTTAGGTTAGGTTAGGTTAGGTTAGGTTAGGTTAGGTTAGGTTAGGTTAGGTTAGGTTAGGTTAGGTTAGGTTAGGTTAGGTTAGGTTAGGTTAGGTTAGGTTAGGTTAGGTTAGGTTAGGTTAGGTTAGGTTAGGTTAGGTTAGGTTAGGTTAGGTTAGGTTAGGTTAGGTTAGGTTAGGTTAGGTTAGGTTAGGTTAGGTTAGGTTAGGTTAGGTTAGGTTAGGTTAGGTTAGGTTAGGTTAGGTTAGGTTAGGTTAGGTTAGGTTAGGTTAGGTTAGGTTAGGTTAGGTTAGGTTAGGTTAGGTTAGGTTAGGTTAGGTTAGGTTAGGTTAGGTTAGGTTAGGTTAGGTTAGGTTAGGTTAGGTTAGGTTAGGTTAGGTTAGGTTAGGTTAGGTTAGGTTAGGTTAGGTTAGGTTAGGTTAGGTTAGGTTAGGTTAGGTTAGGTTAGGTTAGGTTAGGTTAGGTTAGGTTAGGTTAGGTTAGGTTAGGTTAGGTTAGGTTAGGTTAGGTTAGGTTAGGTTAGGTTAGGTTAGGTTAGGTTAGGTTAGGTTAGGTTAGGTTAGGTTAGGTTAGGTTAGGTTAGGTTAGGTTAGGTTAGGTTAGGTTAGGTTAGGTTAGGTTAGGTTAGGTTAGGTTAGGTTAGGTTAGGTTAGGTTAGGTTAGGTTAGGTTAGGTTAGGTTAGGTTAGGTTAGGTTAGGTTAGGTTAGGTTAGGTTAGGTTAGGTTAGGTTAGGTTAGGTTAGGTTAGGTTAGGTTAGGTTAGGTTAGGTTAGGTTAGGTTAGGTTAGGTTAGGTTAGGTTAGGTTAGGTTAGGTTAGGTTAGGTTAGGTTAGGTTAGGTTAGGTTAGGTTAGGTTAGGTTAGGTTAGGTTAGGTTAGGTTAGGTTAGGTTAGGTTAGGTTAGGTTAGGTTAGGTTAGGTTAGGTTAGGTTAGGTTAGGTTAGGTTAGGTTAGGTTAGGTTAGGTTAGGTTAGGTTAGGTTAGGTTAGGTTAGGTTAGGTTAGGTTAGGTTAGGTTAGGTTAGGTTAGGTTAGGTTAGGTTAGGTTAGGTTAGGTTAGGTTAGGTTAGGTTAGGTTAGGTTAGGTTAGGTTAGGTTAGGTTAGGTTAGGTTAGGTTAGGTTAGGTTAGGTTAGGTTAGGTTAGGTTAGGTTAGGTTAGGTTAGGTTAGGTTAGGTTAGGTTAGGTTAGGTTAGGTTAGGTTAGGTTAGGTTAGGTTAGGTTAGGTTAGGTTAGGTTAGGTTAGGTTAGGTTAGGTTAGGTTAGGTTAGGTTAGGTTAGGTTAGGTTAGGTTAGGTTAGGTTAGGTTAGGTTAGGTTAGGTTAGGTTAGGTTAGGTTAGGTTAGGTTAGGTTAGGTTAGGTTAGGTTAGGTTAGGTTAGGTTAGGTTAGGTTAGGTTAGGTTAGGTTAGGTTAGGTTAGGTTAGGTTAGGTTAGGTTAGGTTAGGTTAGGTTAGGTTAGGTTAGGTTAGGTTAGGTTAGGTTAGGTTAGGTTAGGTTAGGTTAGGTTAGGTTAGGTTAGGTTAGGTTAGGTTAGGTTAGGTTAGGTTAGGTTAGGTTAGGTTAGGTTAGGTTAGGTTAGGTTAGGTTAGGTTAGGTTAGGTTAGGTTAGGTTAGGTTAGGTTAGGTTAGGTTAGGTTAGGTTAGGTTAGGTTAGGTTAGGTTAGGTTAGGTTAGGTTAGGTTAGGTTAGGTTAGGTTAGGTTAGGTTAGGTTAGGTTAGGTTAGGTTAGGTTAGGTTAGGTTAGGTTAGGTTAGGTTAGGTTAGGTTAGGTTAGGTTAGGTTAGGTTAGGTTAGGTTAGGTTAGGTTAGGTTAGGTTAGGTTAGGTTAGGTTAGGTTAGGTTAGGTTAGGTTAGGTTAGGTTAGGTTAGGTTAGGTTAGGTTAGGTTAGGTTAGGTTAGGTTAGGTTAGGTTAGGTTAGGTTAGGTTAGGTTAGGTTAGGTTAGGTTAGGTTAGGTTAGGTTAGGTTAGGTTAGGTTAGGTTAGGTTAGGTTAGGTTAGGATAGGTTAGGTTAGGTTAGGTTAGGTTAGGTTAGGTTAGGTTAGGTAGGTTAGGTTAGGTTAGGTTAGGTTAGGTTAGGTTAGGTTAGGTTAGGTTAGGTTAGGTTAGGTTAG